>OY754959.1:0-1346875 GCA_963576555.1 Ferdinandea cuprea
TCGCTTCACCTTGAATACGCGATGCATTTAATATCAATAAGAAATGCTTACGGTCGTACATCTACATTTAAAATCAATATAAAACACATACACCTACACGTAAACATTATAAATTAATCATGCGCCATATGAGATCGCATTAAAGCTATCAGTACTCCTTCATAATAATAAACCATGTACTCGTGCAATTAGAAATGCCTAAAAGATAATTAAGCATGTACTCCTGCAATAAGAAACGCCTACAGGTAATACATGTGCACGTAAATTCAATATAAAGAATAAAAAACAACAACTACACTTATCATTCGCTTCACCTTGAATACGCGATGCATTTAATATCAATAAGAAATGCTTACGGTCGTACATCTACATTTAAAATCAATATAAAACACATACACCTACACGTAAACATTATAAATTAATCATGCGCCATATGAGATCGCATTAAAGCTATCAGTACTCCTTCATAATAATAAACCATGTACTCGTGCAATTAGAAATGCCTAAAAGATAATTAAGCATGTACTCCTGCAATAAGAAACGCCTACAGGTAATACATGTGCACGTAAATTCAATATAAAGAATAAAAAACAACAACTACACTTATCATTCGCTTCACCTTGAATACGCGATGCATTTAATATCAATAAGAAATGCTTACGGTCGTACATCTACATTTAAAATCAATATAAAACACATACACCTACACGTAAACATTATAAATTAATCATGCGCCATATGAGATCGCATTAAAGCTATCAGTACTCCTTCATAATAATAAACCATGTACTCGTGCAATTAGAAATGCCTAAAAGATAATTAAGCATGTACTCCTGCAATAAGAAACGCCTACAGGTAATACATGTGCACGTAAATTCAATATAAAGAATAAAAAACAACAACTACACTTATCATTCGCTTCACCTTGAATACGCGATGCATTTAATATCAATAAGAAATGCTTACGGTCGTACATCTACATTTAAAATCAATATAAAACACATACACCTACACGTAAACATTATAAATTAATCATGCGCCATATGAGATCGCATTAAAGCTATCAGTACTCCTTCATAATAATAAACCATGTACTCGTGCAATTAGAAATGCCTAAAAGATAATTAAGCATGTACTCCTGCAATAAGAAACGCCTACAGGTAATACATGTGCACGTAAATTCAATATAAAGAATAAAAAACAACAACTACACTTATCATTCGCTTCACCTTGAATACGCGATGCATTTAATATCAATAAGAAATGCTTACGGTCGTACATCTACATTTAAAATCAATATAAAACACATACACCTACACGTAAACATTATAAATTAATCATGCGCCATATGAGATCGCATTAAAGCTATCAGTACTCCTTCATAATAATAAACCATGTACTCGTGCAATTAGAAATGCCTAAAAGATAATTAAGCATGTACTCCTGCAATAAGAAACGCCTACAGGTAATACATGTGCACGTAAATTCAATATAAAGAATAAAAAACAACAACTACACTTATCATTCGCTTCACCTTGAATACGCGATGCATTTAATATCAATAAGAAATGCTTACGGTCGTACATCTACATTTAAAATCAATATAAAACACATACACCTACACGTAAACATTATAAATTAATCATGCGCCATATGAGATCGCATTAAAGCTATCAGTACTCCTTCATAATAATAAACCATGTACTCGTGCAATTAGAAATGCCTAAAAGATAATTAAGCATGTACTCCTGCAATAAGAAACGCCTACAGGTAATACATGTGCACGTAAATTCAATATAAAGAATAAAAAACAACAACTACACTTATCATTCGCTTCACCTTGAATACGCGATGCATTTAATATCAATAAGAAATGCTTACGGTCGTACATCTACATTTAAAATCAATATAAAACACATACACCTACACGTAAACATTATAAATTAATCATGCGCCATATGAGATCGCATTAAAGCTATCAGTACTCCTTCATAATAATAAACCATGTACTCGTGCAATTAGAAATGCCTAAAAGATAATTAAGCATGTACTCCTGCAATAAGAAACGCCTACAGGTAATACATGTGCACGTAAATTCAATATAAAGAATAAAAAACAACAACTACACTTATCATTCGCTTCACCTTGAATACGCGATGCATTTAATATCAATAAGAAATGCTTACGGTCGTACATCTACATTTAAAATCAATATAAAACACATACACCTACACGTAAACATTATAAATTAATCATGCGCCATATGAGATCGCATTAAAGCTATCAGTACTCCTTCATAATAATAAACCATGTACTCGTGCAATTAGAAATGCCTAAAAGATAATTAAGCATGTACTCCTGCAATAAGAAACGCCTACAGGTAATACATGTGCACGTAAATTCAATATAAAGAATAAAAAACAACAACTACACTTATCATTCGCTTCACCTTGAATACGCGATGCATTTAATATCAATAAGAAATGCTTACGGTCGTACATCTACATTTAAAATCAATATAAAACACATACACCTACACGTAAACATTATAAATTAATCATGCGCCATATGAGATCGCATTAAAGCTATCAGTACTCCTTCATAATAATAAACCATGTACTCGTGCAATTAGAAATGCCTAAAAGATAATTAAGCATGTACTCCTGCAATAAGAAACGCCTACAGGTAATACATGTGCACGTAAATTCAATATAAAGAATAAAAAACAACAACTACACTTATCATTCGCTTCACCTTGAATACGCGATGCATTTAATATCAATAAGAAATGCTTACGGTCGTACATCTACATTTAAAATCAATATAAAACACATACACCTACACGTAAACATTATAAATTAATCATGCGCCATATGAGATCGCATTAAAGCTATCAGTACTCCTTCATAATAATAAACCATGTACTCGTGCAATTAGAAATGCCTAAAAGATAATTAAGCATGTACTCCTGCAATAAGAAACGCCTACAGGTAATACATGTGCACGTAAATTCAATATAAAGAATAAAAAACAACAACTACACTTATCATTCGCTTCACCTTGAATACGCGATGCATTTAATATCAATAAGAAATGCTTACGGTCGTACATCTACATTTAAAATCAATATAAAACACATACACCTACACGTAAACATTATAAATTAATCATGCGCCATATGAGATCGCATTAAAGCTATCAGTACTCCTTCATAATAATAAACCATGTACTCGTGCAATTAGAAATGCCTAAAAGATAATTAAGCATGTACTCCTGCAATAAGAAACGCCTACAGGTAATACATGTGCACGTAAATTCAATATAAAGAATAAAAAACAACAACTACACTTATCATTCGCTTCACCTTGAATACGCGATGCATTTAATATCAATAAGAAATGCTTACGGTCGTACATCTACATTTAAAATCAATATAAAACACATACACCTACACGTAAACATTATAAATTAATCATGCGCCATATGAGATCGCATTAAAGCTATCAGTACTCCTTCATAATAATAAACCATGTACTCGTGCAATTAGAAATGCCTAAAAGATAATTAAGCATGTACTCCTGCAATAAGAAACGCCTACAGGTAATACATGTGCACGTAAATTCAATATAAAGAATAAAAAACAACAACTACACTTATCATTCGCTTCACCTTGAATACGCGATGCATTTAATATCAATAAGAAATGCTTACGGTCGTACATCTACATTTAAAATCAATATAAAACACATACACCTACACGTAAACATTATAAATTAATCATGCGCCATATGAGATCGCATTAAAGCTATCAGTACTCCTTCATAATAATAAACCATGTACTCGTGCAATTAGAAATGCCTAAAAGATAATTAAGCATGTACTCCTGCAATAAGAAACGCCTACAGGTAATACATGTGCACGTAAATTCAATATAAAGAATAAAAAACAACAACTACACTTATCATTCGCTTCACCTTGAATACGCGATGCATTTAATATCAATAAGAAATGCTTACGGTCGTACATCTACATTTAAAATCAATATAAAACACATACACCTACACGTAAACATTATAAATTAATCATGCGCCATATGAGATCGCATTAAAGCTATCAGTACTCCTTCATAATAATAAACCATGTACTCGTGCAATTAGAAATGCCTAAAAGATAATTAAGCATGTACTCCTGCAATAAGAAACGCCTACAGGTAATACATGTGCACGTAAATTCAATATAAAGAATAAAAAACAACAACTACACTTATCATTCGCTTCACCTTGAATACGCGATGCATTTAATATCAATAAGAAATGCTTACGGTCGTACATCTACATTTAAAATCAATATAAAACACATACACCTACACGTAAACATTATAAATTAATCATGCGCCATATGAGATCGCATTAAAGCTATCAGTACTCCTTCATAATAATAAACCATGTACTCGTGCAATTAGAAATGCCTAAAAGATAATTAAGCATGTACTCCTGCAATAAGAAACGCCTACAGGTAATACATGTGCACGTAAATTCAATATAAAGAATAAAAAACAACAACTACACTTATCATTCGCTTCACCTTGAATACGCGATGCATTTAATATCAATAAGAAATGCTTACGGTCGTACATCTACATTTAAAATCAATATAAAACACATACACCTACACGTAAACATTATAAATTAATCATGCGCCATATGAGATCGCATTAAAGCTATCAGTACTCCTTCATAATAATAAACCATGTACTCGTGCAATTAGAAATGCCTAAAAGATAATTAAGCATGTACTCCTGCAATAAGAAACGCCTACAGGTAATACATGTGCACGTAAATTCAATATAAAGAATAAAAAACAACAACTACACTTATCATTCGCTTCACCTTGAATACGCGATGCATTTAATATCAATAAGAAATGCTTACGGTCGTACATCTACATTTAAAATCAATATAAAACACATACACCTACACGTAAACATTATAAATTAATCATGCGCCATATGAGATCGCATTAAAGCTATCAGTACTCCTTCATAATAATAAACCATGTACTCGTGCAATTAGAAATGCCTAAAAGATAATTAAGCATGTACTCCTGCAATAAGAAACGCCTACAGGTAATACATGTGCACGTAAATTCAATATAAAGAATAAAAAACAACAACTACACTTATCATTCGCTTCACCTTGAATACGCGATGCATTTAATATCAATAAGAAATGCTTACGGTCGTACATCTACATTTAAAATCAATATAAAACACATACACCTACACGTAAACATTATAAATTAATCATGCGCCATATGAGATCGCATTAAAGCTATCAGTACTCCTTCATAATAATAAACCATGTACTCGTGCAATTAGAAATGCCTAAAAGATAATTAAGCATGTACTCCTGCAATAAGAAACGCCTACAGGTAATACATGTGCACGTAAATTCAATATAAAGAATAAAAAACAACAACTACACTTATCATTCGCTTCACCTTGAATACGCGATGCATTTAATATCAATAAGAAATGCTTACGGTCGTACATCTACATTTAAAATCAATATAAAACACATACACCTACACGTAAACATTATAAATTAATCATGCGCCATATGAGATCGCATTAAAGCTATCAGTACTCCTTCATAATAATAAACCATGTACTCGTGCAATTAGAAATGCCTAAAAGATAATTAAGCATGTACTCCTGCAATAAGAAACGCCTACAGGTAATACATGTGCACGTAAATTCAATATAAAGAATAAAAAACAACAACTACACTTATCATTCGCTTCACCTTGAATACGCGATGCATTTAATATCAATAAGAAATGCTTACGGTCGTACATCTACATTTAAAATCAATATAAAACACATACACCTACACGTAAACATTATAAATTAATCATGCGCCATATGAGATCGCATTAAAGCTATCAGTACTCCTTCATAATAATAAACCATGTACTCGTGCAATTAGAAATGCCTAAAAGATAATTAAGCATGTACTCCTGCAATAAGAAACGCCTACAGGTAATACATGTGCACGTAAATTCAATATAAAGAATAAAAAACAACAACTACACTTATCATTCGCTTCACCTTGAATACGCGATGCATTTAATATCAATAAGAAATGCTTACGGTCGTACATCTACATTTAAAATCAATATAAAACACATACACCTACACGTAAACATTATAAATTAATCATGCGCCATATGAGATCGCATTAAAGCTATCAGTACTCCTTCATAATAATAAACCATGTACTCGTGCAATTAGAAATGCCTAAAAGATAATTAAGCATGTACTCCTGCAATAAGAAACGCCTACAGGTAATACATGTGCACGTAAATTCAATATAAAGAATAAAAAACAACAACTACACTTATCATTCGCTTCACCTTGAATACGCGATGCATTTAATATCAATAAGAAATGCTTACGGTCGTACATCTACATTTAAAATCAATATAAAACACATACACCTACACGTAAACATTATAAATTAATCATGCGCCATATGAGATCGCATTAAAGCTATCAGTACTCCTTCATAATAATAAACCATGTACTCGTGCAATTAGAAATGCCTAAAAGATAATTAAGCATGTACTCCTGCAATAAGAAACGCCTACAGGTAATACATGTGCACGTAAATTCAATATAAAGAATAAAAAACAACAACTACACTTATCATTCGCTTCACCTTGAATACGCGATGCATTTAATATCAATAAGAAATGCTTACGGTCGTACATCTACATTTAAAATCAATATAAAACACATACACCTACACGTAAACATTATAAATTAATCATGCGCCATATGAGATCGCATTAAAGCTATCAGTACTCCTTCATAATAATAAACCATGTACTCGTGCAATTAGAAATGCCTAAAAGATAATTAAGCATGTACTCCTGCAATAAGAAACGCCTACAGGTAATACATGTGCACGTAAATTCAATATAAAGAATAAAAAACAACAACTACACTTATCATTCGCTTCACCTTGAATACGCGATGCATTTAATATCAATAAGAAATGCTTACGGTCGTACATCTACATTTAAAATCAATATAAAACACATACACCTACACGTAAACATTATAAATTAATCATGCGCCATATGAGATCGCATTAAAGCTATCAGTACTCCTTCATAATAATAAACCATGTACTCGTGCAATTAGAAATGCCTAAAAGATAATTAAGCATGTACTCCTGCAATAAGAAACGCCTACAGGTAATACATGTGCACGTAAATTCAATATAAAGAATAAAAAACAACAACTACACTTATCATTCGCTTCACCTTGAATACGCGATGCATTTAATATCAATAAGAAATGCTTACGGTCGTACATCTACATTTAAAATCAATATAAAACACATACACCTACACGTAAACATTATAAATTAATCATGCGCCATATGAGATCGCATTAAAGCTATCAGTACTCCTTCATAATAATAAACCATGTACTCGTGCAATTAGAAATGCCTAAAAGATAATTAAGCATGTACTCCTGCAATAAGAAACGCCTACAGGTAATACATGTGCACGTAAATTCAATATAAAGAATAAAAAACAACAACTACACTTATCATTCGCTTCACCTTGAATACGCGATGCATTTAATATCAATAAGAAATGCTTACGGTCGTACATCTACATTTAAAATCAATATAAAACACATACACCTACACGTAAACATTATAAATTAATCATGCGCCATATGAGATCGCATTAAAGCTATCAGTACTCCTTCATAATAATAAACCATGTACTCGTGCAATTAGAAATGCCTAAAAGATAATTAAGCATGTACTCCTGCAATAAGAAACGCCTACAGGTAATACATGTGCACGTAAATTCAATATAAAGAATAAAAAACAACAACTACACTTATCATTCGCTTCACCTTGAATACGCGATGCATTTAATATCAATAAGAAATGCTTACGGTCGTACATCTACATTTAAAATCAATATAAAACACATACACCTACACGTAAACATTATAAATTAATCATGCGCCATATGAGATCGCATTAAAGCTATCAGTACTCCTTCATAATAATAAACCATGTACTCGTGCAATTAGAAATGCCTAAAAGATAATTAAGCATGTACTCCTGCAATAAGAAACGCCTACAGGTAATACATGTGCACGTAAATTCAATATAAAGAATAAAAAACAACAACTACACTTATCATTCGCTTCACCTTGAATACGCGATGCATTTAATATCAATAAGAAATGCTTACGGTCGTACATCTACATTTAAAATCAATATAAAACACATACACCTACACGTAAACATTATAAATTAATCATGCGCCATATGAGATCGCATTAAAGCTATCAGTACTCCTTCATAATAATAAACCATGTACTCGTGCAATTAGAAATGCCTAAAAGATAATTAAGCATGTACTCCTGCAATAAGAAACGCCTACAGGTAATACATGTGCACGTAAATTCAATATAAAGAATAAAAAACAACAACTACACTTATCATTCGCTTCACCTTGAATACGCGATGCATTTAATATCAATAAGAAATGCTTACGGTCGTACATCTACATTTAAAATCAATATAAAACACATACACCTACACGTAAACATTATAAATTAATCATGCGCCATATGAGATCGCATTAAAGCTATCAGTACTCCTTCATAATAATAAACCATGTACTCGTGCAATTAGAAATGCCTAAAAGATAATTAAGCATGTACTCCTGCAATAAGAAACGCCTACAGGTAATACATGTGCACGTAAATTCAATATAAAGAATAAAAAACAACAACTACACTTATCATTCGCTTCACCTTGAATACGCGATGCATTTAATATCAATAAGAAATGCTTACGGTCGTACATCTACATTTAAAATCAATATAAAACACATACACCTACACGTAAACATTATAAATTAATCATGCGCCATATGAGATCGCATTAAAGCTATCAGTACTCCTTCATAATAATAAACCATGTACTCGTGCAATTAGAAATGCCTAAAAGATAATTAAGCATGTACTCCTGCAATAAGAAACGCCTACAGGTAATACATGTGCACGTAAATTCAATATAAAGAATAAAAAACAACAACTACACTTATCATTCGCTTCACCTTGAATACGCGATGCATTTAATATCAATAAGAAATGCTTACGGTCGTACATCTACATTTAAAATCAATATAAAACACATACACCTACACGTAAACATTATAAATTAATCATGCGCCATATGAGATCGCATTAAAGCTATCAGTACTCCTTCATAATAATAAACCATGTACTCGTGCAATTAGAAATGCCTAAAAGATAATTAAGCATGTACTCCTGCAATAAGAAACGCCTACAGGTAATACATGTGCACGTAAATTCAATATAAAGAATAAAAAACAACAACTACACTTATCATTCGCTTCACCTTGAATACGCGATGCATTTAATATCAATAAGAAATGCTTACGGTCGTACATCTACATTTAAAATCAATATAAAACACATACACCTACACGTAAACATTATAAATTAATCATGCGCCATATGAGATCGCATTAAAGCTATCAGTACTCCTTCATAATAATAAACCATGTACTCGTGCAATTAGAAATGCCTAAAAGATAATTAAGCATGTACTCCTGCAATAAGAAACGCCTACAGGTAATACATGTGCACGTAAATTCAATATAAAGAATAAAAAACAACAACTACACTTATCATTCGCTTCACCTTGAATACGCGATGCATTTAATATCAATAAGAAATGCTTACGGTCGTACATCTACATTTAAAATCAATATAAAACACATACACCTACACGTAAACATTATAAATTAATCATGCGCCATATGAGATCGCATTAAAGCTATCAGTACTCCTTCATAATAATAAACCATGTACTCGTGCAATTAGAAATGCCTAAAAGATAATTAAGCATGTACTCCTGCAATAAGAAACGCCTACAGGTAATACATGTGCACGTAAATTCAATATAAAGAATAAAAAACAACAACTACACTTATCATTCGCTTCACCTTGAATACGCGATGCATTTAATATCAATAAGAAATGCTTACGGTCGTACATCTACATTTAAAATCAATATAAAACACATACACCTACACGTAAACATTATAAATTAATCATGCGCCATATGAGATCGCATTAAAGCTATCAGTACTCCTTCATAATAATAAACCATGTACTCGTGCAATTAGAAATGCCTAAAAGATAATTAAGCATGTACTCCTGCAATAAGAAACGCCTACAGGTAATACATGTGCACGTAAATTCAATATAAAGAATAAAAAACAACAACTACACTTATCATTCGCTTCACCTTGAATACGCGATGCATTTAATATCAATAAGAAATGCTTACGGTCGTACATCTACATTTAAAATCAATATAAAACACATACACCTACACGTAAACATTATAAATTAATCATGCGCCATATGAGATCGCATTAAAGCTATCAGTACTCCTTCATAATAATAAACCATGTACTCGTGCAATTAGAAATGCCTAAAAGATAATTAAGCATGTACTCCTGCAATAAGAAACGCCTACAGGTAATACATGTGCACGTAAATTCAATATAAAGAATAAAAAACAACAACTACACTTATCATTCGCTTCACCTTGAATACGCGATGCATTTAATATCAATAAGAAATGCTTACGGTCGTACATCTACATTTAAAATCAATATAAAACACATACACCTACACGTAAACATTATAAATTAATCATGCGCCATATGAGATCGCATTAAAGCTATCAGTACTCCTTCATAATAATAAACCATGTACTCGTGCAATTAGAAATGCCTAAAAGATAATTAAGCATGTACTCCTGCAATAAGAAACGCCTACAGGTAATACATGTGCACGTAAATTCAATATAAAGAATAAAAAACAACAACTACACTTATCATTCGCTTCACCTTGAATACGCGATGCATTTAATATCAATAAGAAATGCTTACGGTCGTACATCTACATTTAAAATCAATATAAAACACATACACCTACACGTAAACATTATAAATTAATCATGCGCCATATGAGATCGCATTAAAGCTATCAGTACTCCTTCATAATAATAAACCATGTACTCGTGCAATTAGAAATGCCTAAAAGATAATTAAGCATGTACTCCTGCAATAAGAAACGCCTACAGGTAATACATGTGCACGTAAATTCAATATAAAGAATAAAAAACAACAACTACACTTATCATTCGCTTCACCTTGAATACGCGATGCATTTAATATCAATAAGAAATGCTTACGGTCGTACATCTACATTTAAAATCAATATAAAACACATACACCTACACGTAAACATTATAAATTAATCATGCGCCATATGAGATCGCATTAAAGCTATCAGTACTCCTTCATAATAATAAACCATGTACTCGTGCAATTAGAAATGCCTAAAAGATAATTAAGCATGTACTCCTGCAATAAGAAACGCCTACAGGTAATACATGTGCACGTAAATTCAATATAAAGAATAAAAAACAACAACTACACTTATCATTCGCTTCACCTTGAATACGCGATGCATTTAATATCAATAAGAAATGCTTACGGTCGTACATCTACATTTAAAATCAATATAAAACACATACACCTACACGTAAACATTATAAATTAATCATGCGCCATATGAGATCGCATTAAAGCTATCAGTACTCCTTCATAATAATAAACCATGTACTCGTGCAATTAGAAATGCCTAAAAGATAATTAAGCATGTACTCCTGCAATAAGAAACGCCTACAGGTAATACATGTGCACGTAAATTCAATATAAAGAATAAAAAACAACAACTACACTTATCATTCGCTTCACCTTGAATACGCGATGCATTTAATATCAATAAGAAATGCTTACGGTCGTACATCTACATTTAAAATCAATATAAAACACATACACCTACACGTAAACATTATAAATTAATCATGCGCCATATGAGATCGCATTAAAGCTATCAGTACTCCTTCATAATAATAAACCATGTACTCGTGCAATTAGAAATGCCTAAAAGATAATTAAGCATGTACTCCTGCAATAAGAAACGCCTACAGGTAATACATGTGCACGTAAATTCAATATAAAGAATAAAAAACAACAACACTACACTTATCATTCGCTTCACCTTGAATACGCGATGCATTTAATATCAATAAGAAATGCTTACGGTCGTACATCTACATTTAAAATCAATATAAAACACATACACCTACACGTAAACATTATAAATTAATCATGCGCCATATGAGATCGCATTAAAGCTATCAGTACTCCTTCATAATAATAAACCATGTACTCGTGCAATTAGAAATGCCTAAAAGATAATTAAGCATGTACTCCTGCAATAAGAAACGCCTACAGGTAATACATGTGCACGTAAATTCAATATAAAGAATAAAAAACAACAACTACACTTATCATTCGCTTCACCTTGAATACGCGATGCATTTAATATCAATAAGAAATGCTTACGGTCGTACATCTACATTTAAAATCAATATAAAACACATACACCTACACGTAAACATTATAAATTAATCATGCGCCATATGAGATCGCATTAAAGCTATCAGTACTCCTTCATAATAATAAACCATGTACTCGTGCAATTAGAAATGCCTAAAAGATAATTAAGCATGTACTCCTGCAATAAGAAACGCCTACAGGTAATACATGTGCACGTAAATTCAATATAAAGAATAAAAAACAACAACTACACTTATCATTCGCTTCACCTTGAATACGCGATGCATTTAATATCAATAAGAAATGCTTACGGTCGTACATCTACATTTAAAATCAATATAAAACACATACACCTACACGTAAACATTATAAATTAATCATGCGCCATATGAGATCGCATTAAAGCTATCAGTACTCCTTCATAATAATAAACCATGTACTCGTGCAATTAGAAATGCCTAAAAGATAATTAAGCATGTACTCCTGCAATAAGAAACGCCTACAGGTAATACATGTGCACGTAAATTCAATATAAAGAATAAAAAACAACAACTACACTTATCATTCGCTTCACCTTGAATACGCGATGCATTTAATATCAATAAGAAATGCTTACGGTCGTACATCTACATTTAAAATCAATATAAAACACATACACCTACACGTAAACATTATAAATTAATCATGCGCCATATGAGATCGCATTAAAGCTATCAGTACTCCTTCATAATAATAAACCATGTACTCGTGCAATTAGAAATGCCTAAAAGATAATTAAGCATGTACTCCTGCAATAAGAAACGCCTACAGGTAATACATGTGCACGTAAATTCAATATAAAGAATAAAAAACAACAACTACACTTATCATTCGCTTCACCTTGAATACGCGATGCATTTAATATCAATAAGAAATGCTTACGGTCGTACATCTACATTTAAAATCAATATAAAACACATACACCTACACGTAAACATTATAAATTAATCATGCGCCATATGAGATCGCATTAAAGCTATCAGTACTCCTTCATAATAATAAACCATGTACTCGTGCAATTAGAAATGCCTAAAAGATAATTAAGCATGTACTCCTGCAATAAGAAACGCCTACAGGTAATACATGTGCACGTAAATTCAATATAAAGAATAAAAAACAACAACTACACTTATCATTCGCTTCACCTTGAATACGCGATGCATTTAATATCAATAAGAAATGCTTACGGTCGTACATCTACATTTAAAATCAATATAAAACACATACACCTACACGTAAACATTATAAATTAATCATGCGCCATATGAGATCGCATTAAAGCTATCAGTACTCCTTCATAATAATAAACCATGTACTCGTGCAATTAGAAATGCCTAAAAGATAATTAAGCATGTACTCCTGCAATAAGAAACGCCTACAGGTAATACATGTGCACGTAAATTCAATATAAAGAATAAAAAACAACAACTACACTTATCATTCGCTTCACCTTGAATACGCGATGCATTTAATATCAATAAGAAATGCTTACGGTCGTACATCTACATTTAAAATCAATATAAAACACATACACCTACACGTAAACATTATAAATTAATCATGCGCCATATGAGATCGCATTAAAGCTATCAGTACTCCTTCATAATAATAAACCATGTACTCGTGCAATTAGAAATGCCTAAAAGATAATTAAGCATGTACTCCTGCAATAAGAAACGCCTACAGGTAATACATGTGCACGTAAATTCAATATAAAGAATAAAAAACAACAACTACACTTATCATTCGCTTCACCTTGAATACGCGATGCATTTAATATCAATAAGAAATGCTTACGGTCGTACATCTACATTTAAAATCAATATAAAACACATACACCTACACGTAAACATTATAAATTAATCATGCGCCATATGAGATCGCATTAAAGCTATCAGTACTCCTTCATAATAATAAACCATGTACTCGTGCAATTAGAAATGCCTAAAAGATAATTAAGCATGTACTCCTGCAATAAGAAACGCCTACAGGTAATACATGTGCACGTAAATTCAATATAAAGAATAAAAAACAACAACTACACTTATCATTCGCTTCACCTTGAATACGCGATGCATTTAATATCAATAAGAAATGCTTACGGTCGTACATCTACATTTAAAATCAATATAAAACACATACACCTACACGTAAACATTATAAATTAATCATGCGCCATATGAGATCGCATTAAAGCTATCAGTACTCCTTCATAATAATAAACCATGTACTCGTGCAATTAGAAATGCCTAAAAGATAATTAAGCATGTACTCCTGCAATAAGAAACGCCTACAGGTAATACATGTGCACGTAAATTCAATATAAAGAATAAAAAACAACAACTACACTTATCATTCGCTTCACCTTGAATACGCGATGCAT
Organism: Ferdinandea cuprea; assembly: GCA_963576555.1. Classification (NCBI taxonomy): domain Eukaryota; kingdom Metazoa; phylum Arthropoda; class Insecta; order Diptera; family Syrphidae; genus Ferdinandea; species Ferdinandea cuprea. The sequence continues at coordinate 14,975 of OY754959.1, forward strand.
TTAATATCAATAAGAAATGCTTACGGTCGTACATCTACATTTAAAATCAATATAAAACACATACACCTACACGTAAACATTATAAATTAATCATGCGCCATATGAGATCGCATTAAAGCTATCAGTACTCCTTCATAATAATAAACCATGTACTCGTGCAATTAGAAATGCCTAAAAGATAATTAAGCATGTACTCCTGCAATAAGAAACGCCTACAGGTAATACATGTGCACGTAAATTCAATATAAAGAATAAAAAACAACAACTACACTTATCATTCGCTTCACCTTGAATACGCGATGCATTTAATATCAATAAGAAATGCTTACGGTCGTACATCTACATTTAAAATCAATATAAAACACATACACCTACACGTAAACATTATAAATTAATCATGCGCCATATGAGATCGCATTAAAGCTATCAGTACTCCTTCATAATAATAAACCATGTACTCGTGCAATTAGAAATGCCTAAAAGATAATTAAGCATGTACTCCTGCAATAAGAAACGCCTACAGGTAATACATGTGCACGTAAATTCAATATAAAGAATAAAAAACAACAACTACACTTATCATTCGCTTCACCTTGAATACGCGATGCATTTAATATCAATAAGAAATGCTTACGGTCGTACATCTACATTTAAAATCAATATAAAACACATACACCTACACGTAAACATTATAAATTAATCATGCGCCATATGAGATCGCATTAAAGCTATCAGTACTCCTTCATAATAATAAACCATGTACTCGTGCAATTAGAAATGCCTAAAAGATAATTAAGCATGTACTCCTGCAATAAGAAACGCCTACAGGTAATACATGTGCACGTAAATTCAATATAAAGAATAAAAAACAACAACTACACTTATCATTCGCTTCACCTTGAATACGCGATGCATTTAATATCAATAAGAAATGCTTACGGTCGTACATCTACATTTAAAATCAATATAAAACACATACACCTACACGTAAACATTATAAATTAATCATGCGCCATATGAGATCGCATTAAAGCTATCAGTACTCCTTCATAATAATAAACCATGTACTCGTGCAATTAGAAATGCCTAAAAGATAATTAAGCATGTACTCCTGCAATAAGAAACGCCTACAGGTAATACATGTGCACGTAAATTCAATATAAAGAATAAAAAACAACAACTACACTTATCATTCGCTTCACCTTGAATACGCGATGCATTTAATATCAATAAGAAATGCTTACGGTCGTACATCTACATTTAAAATCAATATAAAACACATACACCTACACGTAAACATTATAAATTAATCATGCGCCATATGAGATCGCATTAAAGCTATCAGTACTCCTTCATAATAATAAACCATGTACTCGTGCAATTAGAAATGCCTAAAAGATAATTAAGCATGTACTCCTGCAATAAGAAACGCCTACAGGTAATACATGTGCACGTAAATTCAATATAAAGAATAAAAAACAACAACTACACTTATCATTCGCTTCACCTTGAATACGCGATGCATTTAATATCAATAAGAAATGCTTACGGTCGTACATCTACATTTAAAATCAATATAAAACACATACACCTACACGTAAACATTATAAATTAATCATGCGCCATATGAGATCGCATTAAAGCTATCAGTACTCCTTCATAATAATAAACCATGTACTCGTGCAATTAGAAATGCCTAAAAGATAATTAAGCATGTACTCCTGCAATAAGAAACGCCTACAGGTAATACATGTGCACGTAAATTCAATATAAAGAATAAAAAACAACAACTACACTTATCATTCGCTTCACCTTGAATACGCGATGCATTTAATATCAATAAGAAATGCTTACGGTCGTACATCTACATTTAAAATCAATATAAAACACATACACCTACACGTAAACATTATAAATTAATCATGCGCCATATGAGATCGCATTAAAGCTATCAGTACTCCTTCATAATAATAAACCATGTACTCGTGCAATTAGAAATGCCTAAAAGATAATTAAGCATGTACTCCTGCAATAAGAAACGCCTACAGGTAATACATGTGCACGTAAATTCAATATAAAGAATAAAAAACAACAACTACACTTATCATTCGCTTCACCTTGAATACGCGATGCATTTAATATCAATAAGAAATGCTTACGGTCGTACATCTACATTTAAAATCAATATAAAACACATACACCTACACGTAAACATTATAAATTAATCATGCGCCATATGAGATCGCATTAAAGCTATCAGTACTCCTTCATAATAATAAACCATGTACTCGTGCAATTAGAAATGCCTAAAAGATAATTAAGCATGTACTCCTGCAATAAGAAACGCCTACAGGTAATACATGTGCACGTAAATTCAATATAAAGAATAAAAAACAACAACTACACTTATCATTCGCTTCACCTTGAATACGCGATGCATTTAATATCAATAAGAAATGCTTACGGTCGTACATCTACATTTAAAATCAATATAAAACACATACACCTACACGTAAACATTATAAATTAATCATGCGCCATATGAGATCGCATTAAAGCTATCAGTACTCCTTCATAATAATAAACCATGTACTCGTGCAATTAGAAATGCCTAAAAGATAATTAAGCATGTACTCCTGCAATAAGAAACGCCTACAGGTAATACATGTGCACGTAAATTCAATATAAAGAATAAAAAACAACAACTACACTTATCATTCGCTTCACCTTGAATACGCGATGCATTTAATATCAATAAGAAATGCTTACGGTCGTACATCTACATTTAAAATCAATATAAAACACATACACCTACACGTAAACATTATAAATTAATCATGCGCCATATGAGATCGCATTAAAGCTATCAGTACTCCTTCATAATAATAAACCATGTACTCGTGCAATTAGAAATGCCTAAAAGATAATTAAGCATGTACTCCTGCAATAAGAAACGCCTACAGGTAATACATGTGCACGTAAATTCAATATAAAGAATAAAAAACAACAACTACACTTATCATTCGCTTCACCTTGAATACGCGATGCATTTAATATCAATAAGAAATGCTTACGGTCGTACATCTACATTTAAAATCAATATAAAACACATACACCTACACGTAAACATTATAAATTAATCATGCGCCATATGAGATCGCATTAAAGCTATCAGTACTCCTTCATAATAATAAACCATGTACTCGTGCAATTAGAAATGCCTAAAAGATAATTAAGCATGTACTCCTGCAATAAGAAACGCCTACAGGTAATACATGTGCACGTAAATTCAATATAAAGAATAAAAAACAACAACTACACTTATCATTCGCTTCACCTTGAATACGCGATGCATTTAATATCAATAAGAAATGCTTACGGTCGTACATCTACATTTAAAATCAATATAAAACACATACACCTACACGTAAACATTATAAATTAATCATGCGCCATATGAGATCGCATTAAAGCTATCAGTACTCCTTCATAATAATAAACCATGTACTCGTGCAATTAGAAATGCCTAAAAGATAATTAAGCATGTACTCCTGCAATAAGAAACGCCTACAGGTAATACATGTGCACGTAAATTCAATATAAAGAATAAAAAACAACAACTACACTTATCATTCGCTTCACCTTGAATACGCGATGCATTTAATATCAATAAGAAATGCTTACGGTCGTACATCTACATTTAAAATCAATATAAAACACATACACCTACACGTAAACATTATAAATTAATCATGCGCCATATGAGATCGCATTAAAGCTATCAGTACTCCTTCATAATAATAAACCATGTACTCGTGCAATTAGAAATGCCTAAAAGATAATTAAGCATGTACTCCTGCAATAAGAAACGCCTACAGGTAATACATGTGCACGTAAATTCAATATAAAGAATAAAAAACAACAACTACACTTATCATTCGCTTCACCTTGAATACGCGATGCATTTAATATCAATAAGAAATGCTTACGGTCGTACATCTACATTTAAAATCAATATAAAACACATACACCTACACGTAAACATTATAAATTAATCATGCGCCATATGAGATCGCATTAAAGCTATCAGTACTCCTTCATAATAATAAACCATGTACTCGTGCAATTAGAAATGCCTAAAAGATAATTAAGCATGTACTCCTGCAATAAGAAACGCCTACAGGTAATACATGTGCACGTAAATTCAATATAAAGAATAAAAAACAACAACTACACTTATCATTCGCTTCACCTTGAATACGCGATGCATTTAATATCAATAAGAAATGCTTACGGTCGTACATCTACATTTAAAATCAATATAAAACACATACACCTACACGTAAACATTATAAATTAATCATGCGCCATATGAGATCGCATTAAAGCTATCAGTACTCCTTCATAATAATAAACCATGTACTCGTGCAATTAGAAATGCCTAAAAGATAATTAAGCATGTACTCCTGCAATAAGAAACGCCTACAGGTAATACATGTGCACGTAAATTCAATATAAAGAATAAAAAACAACAACTACACTTATCATTCGCTTCACCTTGAATACGCGATGCATTTAATATCAATAAGAAATGCTTACGGTCGTACATCTACATTTAAAATCAATATAAAACACATACACCTACACGTAAACATTATAAATTAATCATGCGCCATATGAGATCGCATTAAAGCTATCAGTACTCCTTCATAATAATAAACCATGTACTCGTGCAATTAGAAATGCCTAAAAGATAATTAAGCATGTACTCCTGCAATAAGAAACGCCTACAGGTAATACATGTGCACGTAAATTCAATATAAAGAATAAAAAACAACAACTACACTTATCATTCGCTTCACCTTGAATACGCGATGCATTTAATATCAATAAGAAATGCTTACGGTCGTACATCTACATTTAAAATCAATATAAAACACATACACCTACACGTAAACATTATAAATTAATCATGCGCCATATGAGATCGCATTAAAGCTATCAGTACTCCTTCATAATAATAAACCATGTACTCGTGCAATTAGAAATGCCTAAAAGATAATTAAGCATGTACTCCTGCAATAAGAAACGCCTACAGGTAATACATGTGCACGTAAATTCAATATAAAGAATAAAAAACAACAACTACACTTATCATTCGCTTCACCTTGAATACGCGATGCATTTAATATCAATAAGAAATGCTTACGGTCGTACATCTACATTTAAAATCAATATAAAACACATACACCTACACGTAAACATTATAAATTAATCATGCGCCATATGAGATCGCATTAAAGCTATCAGTACTCCTTCATAATAATAAACCATGTACTCGTGCAATTAGAAATGCCTAAAAGATAATTAAGCATGTACTCCTGCAATAAGAAACGCCTACAGGTAATACATGTGCACGTAAATTCAATATAAAGAATAAAAAACAACAACTACACTTATCATTCGCTTCACCTTGAATACGCGATGCATTTAATATCAATAAGAAATGCTTACGGTCGTACATCTACATTTAAAATCAATATAAAACACATACACCTACACGTAAACATTATAAATTAATCATGCGCCATATGAGATCGCATTAAAGCTATCAGTACTCCTTCATAATAATAAACCATGTACTCGTGCAATTAGAAATGCCTAAAAGATAATTAAGCATGTACTCCTGCAATAAGAAACGCCTACAGGTAATACATGTGCACGTAAATTCAATATAAAGAATAAAAAACAACAACTACACTTATCATTCGCTTCACCTTGAATACGCGATGCATTTAATATCAATAAGAAATGCTTACGGTCGTACATCTACATTTAAAATCAATATAAAACACATACACCTACACGTAAACATTATAAATTAATCATGCGCCATATGAGATCGCATTAAAGCTATCAGTACTCCTTCATAATAATAAACCATGTACTCGTGCAATTAGAAATGCCTAAAAGATAATTAAGCATGTACTCCTGCAATAAGAAACGCCTACAGGTAATACATGTGCACGTAAATTCAATATAAAGAATAAAAAACAACAACTACACTTATCATTCGCTTCACCTTGAATACGCGATGCATTTAATATCAATAAGAAATGCTTACGGTCGTACATCTACATTTAAAATCAATATAAAACACATACACCTACACGTAAACATTATAAATTAATCATGCGCCATATGAGATCGCATTAAAGCTATCAGTACTCCTTCATAATAATAAACCATGTACTCGTGCAATTAGAAATGCCTAAAAGATAATTAAGCATGTACTCCTGCAATAAGAAACGCCTACAGGTAATACATGTGCACGTAAATTCAATATAAAGAATAAAAAACAACAACTACACTTATCATTCGCTTCACCTTGAATACGCGATGCATTTAATATCAATAAGAAATGCTTACGGTCGTACATCTACATTTAAAATCAATATAAAACACATACACCTACACGTAAACATTATAAATTAATCATGCGCCATATGAGATCGCATTAAAGCTATCAGTACTCCTTCATAATAATAAACCATGTACTCGTGCAATTAGAAATGCCTAAAAGATAATTAAGCATGTACTCCTGCAATAAGAAACGCCTACAGGTAATACATGTGCACGTAAATTCAATATAAAGAATAAAAAACAACAACTACACTTATCATTCGCTTCACCTTGAATACGCGATGCATTTAATATCAATAAGAAATGCTTACGGTCGTACATCTACATTTAAAATCAATATAAAACACATACACCTACACGTAAACATTATAAATTAATCATGCGCCATATGAGATCGCATTAAAGCTATCAGTACTCCTTCATAATAATAAACCATGTACTCGTGCAATTAGAAATGCCTAAAAGATAATTAAGCATGTACTCCTGCAATAAGAAACGCCTACAGGTAATACATGTGCACGTAAATTCAATATAAAGAATAAAAAACAACAACTACACTTATCATTCGCTTCACCTTGAATACGCGATGCATTTAATATCAATAAGAAATGCTTACGGTCGTACATCTACATTTAAAATCAATATAAAACACATACACCTACACGTAAACATTATAAATTAATCATGCGCCATATGAGATCGCATTAAAGCTATCAGTACTCCTTCATAATAATAAACCATGTACTCGTGCAATTAGAAATGCCTAAAAGATAATTAAGCATGTACTCCTGCAATAAGAAACGCCTACAGGTAATACATGTGCACGTAAATTCAATATAAAGAATAAAAAACAACAACTACACTTATCATTCGCTTCACCTTGAATACGCGATGCATTTAATATCAATAAGAAATGCTTACGGTCGTACATCTACATTTAAAATCAATATAAAACACATACACCTACACGTAAACATTATAAATTAATCATGCGCCATATGAGATCGCATTAAAGCTATCAGTACTCCTTCATAATAATAAACCATGTACTCGTGCAATTAGAAATGCCTAAAAGATAATTAAGCATGTACTCCTGCAATAAGAAACGCCTACAGGTAATACATGTGCACGTAAATTCAATATAAAGAATAAAAAACAACAACTACACTTATCATTCGCTTCACCTTGAATACGCGATGCATTTAATATCAATAAGAAATGCTTACGGTCGTACATCTACATTTAAAATCAATATAAAACACATACACCTACACGTAAACATTATAAATTAATCATGCGCCATATGAGATCGCATTAAAGCTATCAGTACTCCTTCATAATAATAAACCATGTACTCGTGCAATTAGAAATGCCTAAAAGATAATTAAGCATGTACTCCTGCAATAAGAAACGCCTACAGGTAATACATGTGCACGTAAATTCAATATAAAGAATAAAAAACAACAACTACACTTATCATTCGCTTCACCTTGAATACGCGATGCATTTAATATCAATAAGAAATGCTTACGGTCGTACATCTACATTTAAAATCAATATAAAACACATACACCTACACGTAAACATTATAAATTAATCATGCGCCATATGAGATCGCATTAAAGCTATCAGTACTCCTTCATAATAATAAACCATGTACTCGTGCAATTAGAAATGCCCTAAAAGATAATTAAGCATGTACTCCTGCAATAAGAAACGCCTACAGGTAATACATGTGCACGTAAATTCAATATAAAGAATAAAAAACAACAACTACACTTATCATTCGCTTCACCTTGAATACGCGATGCATTTAATATCAATAAGAAATGCTTACGGTCGTACATCTACATTTAAAATCAATATAAAACACATACACCTACACGTAAACATTATAAATTAATCATGCGCCATATGAGATCGCATTAAAGCTATCAGTACTCCTTCATAATAATAAACCATGTACTCGTGCAATTAGAAATGCCTAAAAGATAATTAAGCATGTACTCCTGCAATAAGAAACGCCTACAGGTAATACATGTGCACGTAAATTCAATATAAAGAATAAAAAACAACAACTACACTTATCATTCGCTTCACCTTGAATACGCGATGCATTTAATATCAATAAGAAATGCTTACGGTCGTACATCTACATTTAAAATCAATATAAAACACATACACCTACACGTAAACATTATAAATTAATCATGCGCCATATGAGATCGCATTAAAGCTATCAGTACTCCTTCATAACCATGTACTCGTGCAATTAGAAATGCCTAAAAGATAATTAAGCATGTACTCCTGCAATAAGAAACGCCTACAGGTAATACATGTGCACGTAAATTCAATATAAAGAATAAAAAACAACAACTACACTTATCATTCGCTTCACCTTGAATACGCGATGCATTTAATATCAATAAGAAATGCTTACGGTCGTACATCTACATTTAAAATCAATATAAAACACATACACCTACACGTAAACATTATAAATTAATCATGCGCCATATGAGATCGCATTAAAGCTATCAGTACTCCTTCATAATAATAAACCATGTACTCGTGCAATTAGAAATGCCTAAAAGATAATTAAGCATGTACTCCTGCAATAAGAAACGCCTACAGGTAATACATGTGCACGTAAATTCAATATAAAGAATAAAAAACAACAACTACACTTATCATTCGCTTCACCTTGAATACGCGATGCATTTAATATCAATAAGAAATGCTTACGGTCGTACATCTACATTTAAAATCAATATAAAACACATACACCTACACGTAAACATTATAAATTAATCATGCGCCATATGAGATCGCATTAAAGCTATCAGTACTCCTTCATAATAATAAACCATGTACTCGTGCAATTAGAAATGCCTAAAAGATAATTAAGCATGTACTCCTGCAATAAGAAACGCCTACAGGTAATACATGTGCACGTAAATTCAATATAAAGAATAAAAAACAACAACTACACTTATCATTCGCTTCACCTTGAATACGCGATGCATTTAATATCAATAAGAAATGCTTACGGTCGTACATCTACATTTAAAATCAATATAAAACACATACACCTACACGTAAACATTATAAATTAATCATGCGCCATATGAGATCGCATTAAAGCTATCAGTACTCCTTCATAATAATAAACCATGTACTCGTGCAATTAGAAATGCCTAAAAGATAATTAAGCATGTACTCCTGCAATAAGAAACGCCTACAGGTAATACATGTGCACGTAAATTCAATATAAAGAATAAAAAACAACAACTACACTTATCATTCGCTTCACCTTGAATACGCGATGCATTTAATATCAATAAGAAATGCTTACGGTCGTACATCTACATTTAAAATCAATATAAAACACATACACCTACACGTAAACATTATAAATTAATCATGCGCCATATGAGATCGCATTAAAGCTATCAGTACTCCTTCATAATAATAAACCATGTACTCGTGCAATTAGAAATGCCTAAAAGATAATTAAGCATGTACTCCTGCAATAAGAAACGCCTACAGGTAATACATGTGCACGTAAATTCAATATAAAGAATAAAAAACAACAACTACACTTATCATTCGCTTCACCTTGAATACGCGATGCATTTAATATCAATAAGAAATGCTTACGGTCGTACATCTACATTTAAAATCAATATAAAACACATACACCTACACGTAAACATTATAAATTAATCATGCGCCATATGAGATCGCATTAAAGCTATCAGTACTCCTTCATAATAATAAACCATGTACTCGTGCAATTAGAAATGCCTAAAAGATAATTAAGCATGTACTCCTGCAATAAGAAACGCCTACAGGTAATACATGTGCACGTAAATTCAATATAAAGAATAAAAAACAACAACTACACTTATCATTCGCTTCACCTTGAATACGCGATGCATTTAATATCAATAAGAAATGCTTACGGTCGTACATCTACATTTAAAATCAATATAAAACACATACACCTACACGTAAACATTATAAATTAATCATGCGCCATATGAGATCGCATTAAAGCTATCAGTACTCCTTCATAATAATAAACCATGTACTCGTGCAATTAGAAATGCCTAAAAGATAATTAAGCATGTACTCCTGCAATAAGAAACGCCTACAGGTAATACATGTGCACGTAAATTCAATATAAAGAATAAAAAACAACAACTACACTTATCATTCGCTTCACCTTGAATACGCGATGCATTTAATATCAATAAGAAATGCTTACGGTCGTACATCTACATTTAAAATCAATATAAAACACATACACCTACACGTAAACATTATAAATTAATCATGCGCCATATGAGATCGCATTAAAGCTATCAGTACTCCTTCATAATAATAAACCATGTACTCGTGCAATTAGAAATGCCTAAAAGATAATTAAGCATGTACTCCTGCAATAAGAAACGCCTACAGGTAATACATGTGCACGTAAATTCAATATAAAGAATAAAAAACAACAACTACACTTATCATTCGCTTCACCTTGAATACGCGATGCATTTAATATCAATAAGAAATGCTTACGGTCGTACATCTACATTTAAAATCAATATAAAACACATACACCTACACGTAAACATTATAAATTAATCATGCGCCATATGAGATCGCATTAAAGCTATCAGTACTCCTTCATAATAATAAACCATGTACTCGTGCAATTAGAAATGCCTAAAAGATAATTAAGCATGTACTCCTGCAATAAGAAACGCCTACAGGTAATACATGTGCACGTAAATTCAATATAAAGAATAAAAAACAACAACTACACTTATCATTCGCTTCACCTTGAATACGCGATGCATTTAATATCAATAAGAAATGCTTACGGTCGTACATCTACATTTAAAATCAATATAAAACACATACACCTACACGTAAACATTATAAATTAATCATGCGCCATATGAGATCGCATTAAAGCTATCAGTACTCCTTCATAATAATAAACCATGTACTCGTGCAATTAGAAATGCCTAAAAGATAATTAAGCATGTACTCCTGCAATAAGAAACGCCTACAGGTAATACATGTGCACGTAAATTCAATATAAAGAATAAAAAACAACAACTACACTTATCATTCGCTTCACCTTGAATACGCGATGCATTTAATATCAATAAGAAATGCTTACGGTCGTACATCTACATTTAAAATCAATATAAAACACATACACCTACACGTAAACATTATAAATTAATCATGCGCCATATGAGATCGCATTAAAGCTATCAGTACTCCTTCATAATAATAAACCATGTACTCGTGCAATTAGAAATGCCTAAAAGATAATTAAGCATGTACTCCTGCAATAAGAAACGCCTACAGGTAATACATGTGCACGTAAATTCAATATAAAGAATAAAAAACAACAACTACACTTATCATTCGCTTCACCTTGAATACGCGATGCATTTAATATCAATAAGAAATGCTTACGGTCGTACATCTACATTTAAAATCAATATAAAACACATACACCTACACGTAAACATTATAAATTAATCATGCGCCATATGAGATCGCATTAAAGCTATCAGTACTCCTTCATAATAATAAACCATGTACTCGTGCAATTAGAAATGCCTAAAAGATAATTAAGCATGTACTCCTGCAATAAGAAACGCCTACAGGTAATACATGTGCACGTAAATTCAATATAAAGAATAAAAAACAACAACTACACTTATCATTCGCTTCACCTTGAATACGCGATGCATTTAATATCAATAAGAAATGCTTACGGTCGTACATCTACATTTAAAATCAATATAAAACACATACACCTACACGTAAACATTATAAATTAATCATGCGCCATATGAGATCGCATTAAAGCTATCAGTACTCCTTCATAATAATAAACCATGTACTCGTGCAATTAGAAATGCCTAAAAGATAATTAAGCATGTACTCCTGCAATAAGAAACGCCTACAGGTAATACATGTGCACGTAAATTCAATATAAAGAATAAAAAACAACAACTACACTTATCATTCGCTTCACCTTGAATACGCGATGCATTTAATATCAATAAGAAATGCTTACGGTCGTACATCTACATTTAAAATCAATATAAAACACATACACCTACACGTAAACATTATAAATTAATCATGCGCCATATGAGATCGCATTAAAGCTATCAGTACTCCTTCATAATAATAAACCATGTACTCGTGCAATTAGAAATGCCTAAAAGATAATTAAGCATGTACTCCTGCAATAAGAAACGCCTACAGCGTAATACATGTGCACGTAAATTCAATATAAAGAATAAAAAACAACAACTACACTTATCATTCGCTTCACCTTGAATACGCGATGCATTTAATATCAATAAGAAATGCTTACGGTCGTACATCTACATTTAAAATCAATATAAAACACATACACCTACACGTAAACATTATAAATTAATCATGCGCCATATGAGATCGCATTAAAGCTATCAGTACTCCTTCATAATAATAAACCATGTACTCGTGCAATTAGAAATGCCTAAAAGATAATTAAGCATGTACTCCTGCAATAAGAAACGCCTACAGGTAATACATGTGCACGTAAATTCAATATAAAGAATAAAAAACAACAACTACACTTATCATTCGCTTCACCTTGAATACGCGATGCATTTAATATCAATAAGAAATGCTTACGGTCGTACATCTACATTTAAAATCAATATAAAACACATACACCTACACGTAAACATTATAAATTAATCATGCGCCATATGAGATCGCATTAAAGCTATCAGTACTCCTTCATAATAATAAACCATGTACTCGTGCAATTAGAAATGCCTAAAAGATAATTAAGCATGTACTCCTGCAATAAGAAACCGCCTACAGGTAATACATGTGCACGTAAATTCAATATAAAGAATAAAAAACAACAACTACACTTATCATTCGCTTCACCTTGAATACGCGATGCATTTAATATCAATAAGAAATGCTTACGGTCGTACATCTACATTTAAAATCAATATAAAACACATACACCTACACGTAAACATTATAAATTAATCATGCGCCATATGAGATCGCATTAAAGCTATCAGTACTCCTTCATAATAATAAACCATGTACTCGTGCAATTAGAAATGCCTAAAAGATAATTAAGCATGTACTCCTGCAATAAGAAACGCCTACAGGTAATACATGTGCACGTAAATTCAATATAAAGAATAAAAAACAACAACTACACTTATCATTCGCTTCACCTTGAATACGCGATGCATTTAATATCAATAAGAAATGCTTACGGTCGTACATCTACATTTAAAATCAATATAAAACACATACACCTACACGTAAACATTATAAATTAATCATGCGCCATATGAGATCGCATTAAAGCTATCAGTACTCCTTCATAATAATAAACCATGTACTCGTGCAATTAGAAATGCCTAAAAGATAATTAAGCATGTACTCCTGCAATAAGAAACGCCTACAGGTAATACATGTGCACGTAAATTCAATATAAAGAATAAAAAACAACAACTACACTTATCATTCGCTTCACCTTGAATACGCGATGCATTTAATATCAATAAGAAATGCTTACGGTCGTACATCTACATTTAAAATCAATATAAAACACATACACCTACACGTAAACATTATAAATTAATCATGCGCCATATGAGATCGCATTAAAGCTATCAGTACTCCTTCATAATAATAAACCATGTACTCGTGCAATTAGAAATGCCTAAAAGATAATTAAGCATGTACTCCTGCAATAAGAAACGCCTACAGGTAATACATGTGCACGTAAATTCAATATAAAGAATAAAAAACAACAACTACACTTATCATTCGCTTCACCTTGAATACGCGATGCATTTAATATCAATAAGAAATGCTTACGGTCGTACATCTACATTTAAAATCAATATAAAACACATACACCTACACGTAAACATTATAAATTAATCATGCGCCATATGAGATCGCATTAAAGCTATCAGTACTCCTTCATAATAATAAACCATGTACTCGTGCAATTAGAAATGCCTAAAAGATAATTAAGCATGTACTCCTGCAATAAGAAACGCCTACAGGTAATACATGTGCACGTAAATTCAATATAAAGAATAAAAAACAACAACTACACTTATCATTCGCTTCACCTTGAATACGCGATGCATTTAATATCAATAAGAAATGCTTACGGTCGTACATCTACATTTAAAATCAATATAAAACACATACACCTACACGTAAACATTATAAATTAATCATGCGCCATATGAGATCGCATTAAAGCTATCAGTACTCCTTCATAATAATAAACCATGTACTCGTGCAATTAGAAATGCCTAAAAGATAATTAAGCATGTACTCCTGCAATAAGAAACGCCTACAGGTAATACATGTGCACGTAAATTCAATATAAAGAATAAAAAACAACAACTACACTTATCATTCGCTTCACCTTGAATACGCGATGCATTTAATATCAATAAGAAATGCTTACGGTCGTACATCTACATTTAAAATCAATATAAAACACATACACCTACACGTAAACATTATAAATTAATCATGCGCCATATGAGATCGCATTAAAGCTATCAGTACTCCTTCATAATAATAAACCATGTACTCGTGCAATTAGAAATGCCTAAAAGATAATTAAGCATGTACTCCTGCAATAAGAAACGCCTACAGGTAATACATGTGCACGTAAATTCAATATAAAGAATAAAAAACAACAACTACACTTATCATTCGCTTCACCTTGAATACGCGATGCATTTAATATCAATAAGAAATGCTTACGGTCGTACATCTACATTTAAAATCAATATAAAACACATACACCTACACGTAAACATTATAAATTAATCATGCGCCATATGAGATCGCATTAAAGCTATCAGTACTCCTTCATAATAATAAACCATGTACTCGTGCAATTAGAAATGCCTAAAAGATAATTAAGCATGTACTCCTGCAATAAGAAACGCCTACAGGTAATACATGTGCACGTAAATTCAATATAAAGAATAAAAAACAACAACTACACTTATCATTCGCTTCACCTTGAATACGCGATGCATTTAATATCAATAAGAAATGCTTACGGTCGTACATCTACATTTAAAATCAATATAAAACACATACACCTACACGTAAACATTATAAATTAATCATGCGCCATATGAGATCGCATTAAAGCTATCAGTACTCCTTCATAATAATAAACCATGTACTCGTGCAATTAGAAATGCCTAAAAGATAATTAAGCATGTACTCCTGCAATAAGAAACGCCTACAGGTAATACATGTGCACGTAAATTCAATATAAAGAATAAAAAACAACAACTACACTTATCATTCGCTTCACCTTGAATACGCGATGCATTTAATATCAATAAGAAATGCTTACGGTCGTACATCTACATTTAAAATCAATATAAAACACATACACCTACACGTAAACATTATAAATTAATCATGCGCCATATGAGATCGCATTAAAGCTATCAGTACTCCTTCATAATAATAAACCATGTACTCGTGCAATTAGAAATGCCTAAAAGATAATTAAGCATGTACTCCTGCAATAAGAAACGCCTACAGGTAATACATGTGCACGTAAATTCAATATAAAGAATAAAAAACAACAACTACACTTATCATTCGCTTCACCTTGAATACGCGATGCATTTAATATCAATAAGAAATGCTTACGGTCGTACATCTACATTTAAAATCAATATAAAACACATACACCTACACGTAAACATTATAAATTAATCATGCGCCATATGAGATCGCATTAAAGCTATCAGTACTCCTTCATAATAATAAACCATGTACTCGTGCAATTAGAAATGCCTAAAAGATAATTAAGCATGTACTCCTGCAATAAGAAACGCCTACAGGTAATACATGTGCACGTAAATTCAATATAAAGAATAAAAAACAACAACTACACTTATCATTCGCTTCACCTTGAATACGCGATGCATTTAATATCAATAAGAAATGCTTACGGTCGTACATCTACATTTAAAATCAATATAAAACACATACACCTACACGTAAACATTATAAATTAATCATGCGCCATATGAGATCGCATTAAAGCTATCAGTACTCCTTCATAATAATAAACCATGTACTCGTGCAATTAGAAATGCCTAAAAGATAATTAAGCATGTACTCCTGCAATAAGAAACGCCTACAGGTAATACATGTGCACGTAAATTCAATATAAAGAATAAAAAACAACAACTACACTTATCATTCGCTTCACCTTGAATACGCGATGCATTTAATATCAATAAGAAATGCTTACGGTCGTACATCTACATTTAAAATCAATATAAAACACATACACCTACACGTAAACATTATAAATTAATCATGCGCCATATGAGATCGCATTAAAGCTATCAGTACTCCTTCATAATAATAAACCATGTACTCGTGCAATTAGAAATGCCTAAAAGATAATTAAGCATGTACTCCTGCAATAAGAAACGCCTACAGGTAATACATGTGCACGTAAATTCAATATAAAGAATAAAAAACAACAACTACACTTATCATTCGCTTCACCTTGAATACGCGATGCATTTAATATCAATAAGAAATGCTTACGGTCGTACATCTACATTTAAAATCAATATAAAACACATACACCTACACGTAAACATTATAAATTAATCATGCGCCATATGAGATCGCATTAAAGCTATCAGTACTCCTTCATAATAATAAACCATGTACTCGTGCAATTAGAAATGCCTAAAAGATAATTAAGCATGTACTCCTGCAATAAGAAACGCCTACAGGTAATACATGTGCACGTAAATTCAATATAAAGAATAAAAAACAACAACTACACTTATCATTCGCTTCACCTTGAATACGCGATGCATTTAATATCAATAAGAAATGCTTACGGTCGTACATCTACATTTAAAATCAATATAAAACACATACACCTACACGTAAACATTATAAATTAATCATGCGCCATATGAGATCGCATTAAAGCTATCAGTACTCCTTCATAATAATAAACCATGTACTCGTGCAATTAGAAATGCCTAAAAGATAATTAAGCATGTACTCCTGCAATAAGAAACGCCTACAGGTAATACATGTGCACGTAAATTCAATATAAAGAATAAAAAACAACAACTACACTTATCATTCGCTTCACCTTGAATACGCGATGCATTTAATATCAATAAGAAATGCTTACGGTCGTACATCTACATTTAAAATCAATATAAAACACATACACCTACACGTAAACATTATAAATTAATCATGCGCCATATGAGATCGCATTAAAGCTATCAGTACTCCTTCATAATAATAAACCATGTACTCGTGCAATTAGAAATGCCTAAAAGATAATTAAGCATGTACTCCTGCAATAAGAAACGCCTACAGGTAATACATGTGCACGTAAATTCAATATAAAGAATAAAAAACAACAACTACACTTATCATTCGCTTCACCTTGAATACGCGATGCATTTAATATCAATAAGAAATGCTTACGGTCGTACATCTACATTTAAAATCAATATAAAACACATACACCTACACGTAAACATTATAAATTAATCATGCGCCATATGAGATCGCATTAAAGCTATCAGTACTCCTTCATAATAATAAACCATGTACTCGTGCAATTAGAAATGCCTAAAAGATAATTAAGCATGTACTCCTGCAATAAGAAACGCCTACAGGTAATACATGTGCACGTAAATTCAATATAAAGAATAAAAAACAACAACTACACTTATCATTCGCTTCACCTTGAATACGCGATGCATTTAATATCAATAAGAAATGCTTACGGTCGTACATCTACATTTAAAATCAATATAAAACACATACACCTACACGTAAACATTATAAATTAATCATGCGCCATATGAGATCGCATTAAAGCTATCAGTACTCCTTCATAATAATAAACCATGTACTCGTGCAATTAGAAATGCCTAAAAGATAATTAAGCATGTACTCCTGCAATAAGAAACGCCTACAGGTAATACATGTGCACGTAAATTCAATATAAAGAATAAAAAACAACAACTACACTTATCATTCGCTTCACCTTGAATACGCGATGCATTTAATATCAATAAGAAATGCTTACGGTCGTACATCTACATTTAAAATCAATATAAAACACATACACCTACACGTAAACATTATAAATTAATCATGCGCCATATGAGATCGCATTAAAGCTATCAGTACTCCTTCATAATAATAAACCATGTACTCGTGCAATTAGAAATGCCTAAAAGATAATTAAGCATGTACTCCTGCAATAAGAAACGCCTACAGGTAATACATGTGCACGTAAATTCAATATAAAGAATAAAAAACAACAACTACACTTATCATTCGCTTCACCTTGAATACGCGATGCATTTAATATCAATAAGAAATGCTTACGGTCGTACATCTACATTTAAAATCAATATAAAACACATACACCTACACGTAAACATTATAAATTAATCATGCGCCATATGAGATCGCATTAAAGCTATCAGTACTCCTTCATAATAATAAACCATGTACTCGTGCAATTAGAAATGCCTAAAAGATAATTAAGCATGTACTCCTGCAATAAGAAACGCCTACAGGTAATACATGTGCACGTAAATTCAATATAAAGAATAAAAAACAACAACTACACTTATCATTCGCTTCACCTTGAATACGCGATGCATTTAATATCAATAAGAAATGCTTACGGTCGTACATCTACATTTAAAATCAATATAAAACACATACACCTACACGTAAACATTATAAATTAATCATGCGCCATATGAGATCGCATTAAAGCTATCAGTACTCCTTCATAATAATAAACCATGTACTCGTGCAATTAGAAATGCCTAAAAGATAATTAAGCATGTACTCCTGCAATAAGAAACGCCTACAGGTAATACATGTGCACGTAAATTCAATATAAAGAATAAAAAACAACAACTACACTTATCA
The DNA here is from genome assembly GCA_963576555.1 of Ferdinandea cuprea. Lineage (NCBI taxonomy): Eukaryota > Metazoa > Arthropoda > Insecta > Diptera > Syrphidae > Ferdinandea > Ferdinandea cuprea. Next base: position 34,463 of record OY754959.1, read on the forward strand.
TTCGCTTCACCTTGAATACGCGATGCATTTAATATCAATAAGAAATGCTTACGGTCGTACATCTACATTTAAAATCAATATAAAACACATACACCTACACGTAAACATTATAAATTAATCATGCGCCATATGAGATCGCATTAAAGCTATCAGTACTCCTTCATAATAATAAACCATGTACTCGTGCAATTAGAAATGCCTAAAAGATAATTAAGCATGTACTCCTGCAATAAGAAACGCCTACAGGTAATACATGTGCACGTAAATTCAATATAAAGAATAAAAAACAACAACTACACTTATCATTCGCTTCACCTTGAATACGCGATGCATTTAATATCAATAAGAAATGCTTACGGTCGTACATCTACATTTAAAATCAATATAAAACACATACACCTACACGTAAACATTATAAATTAATCATGCGCCATATGAGATCGCATTAAAGCTATCAGTACTCCTTCATAATAATAAACCATGTACTCGTGCAATTAGAAATGCCTAAAAGATAATTAAGCATGTACTCCTGCAATAAGAAACGCCTACAGGTAATACATGTGCACGTAAATTCAATATAAAGAATAAAAAACAACAACTACACTTATCATTCGCTTCACCTTGAATACGCGATGCATTTAATATCAATAAGAAATGCTTACGGTCGTACATCTACATTTAAAATCAATATAAAACACATACACCTACACGTAAACATTATAAATTAATCATGCGCCATATGAGATCGCATTAAAGCTATCAGTACTCCTTCATAATAATAAACCATGTACTCGTGCAATTAGAAATGCCTAAAAGATAATTAAGCATGTACTCCTGCAATAAGAAACGCCTACAGGTAATACATGTGCACGTAAATTCAATATAAAGAATAAAAAACAACAACTACACTTATCATTCGCTTCACCTTGAATACGCGATGCATTTAATATCAATAAGAAATGCTTACGGTCGTACATCTACATTTAAAATCAATATAAAACACATACACCTACACGTAAACATTATAAATTAATCATGCGCCATATGAGATCGCATTAAAGCTATCAGTACTCCTTCATAATAATAAACCATGTACTCGTGCAATTAGAAATGCCTAAAAGATAATTAAGCATGTACTCCTGCAATAAGAAACGCCTACAGGTAATACATGTGCACGTAAATTCAATATAAAGAATAAAAAACAACAACTACACTTATCATTCGCTTCACCTTGAATACGCGATGCATTTAATATCAATAAGAAATGCTTACGGTCGTACATCTACATTTAAAATCAATATAAAACACATACACCTACACGTAAACATTATAAATTAATCATGCGCCATATGAGATCGCATTAAAGCTATCAGTACTCCTTCATAATAATAAACCATGTACTCGTGCAATTAGAAATGCCTAAAAGATAATTAAGCATGTACTCCTGCAATAAGAAACGCCTACAGGTAATACATGTGCACGTAAATTCAATATAAAGAATAAAAAACAACAACTACACTTATCATTCGCTTCACCTTGAATACGCGATGCATTTAATATCAATAAGAAATGCTTACGGTCGTACATCTACATTTAAAATCAATATAAAACACATACACCTACACGTAAACATTATAAATTAATCATGCGCCATATGAGATCGCATTAAAGCTATCAGTACTCCTTCATAATAATAAACCATGTACTCGTGCAATTAGAAATGCCTAAAAGATAATTAAGCATGTACTCCTGCAATAAGAAACGCCTACAGGTAATACATGTGCACGTAAATTCAATATAAAGAATAAAAAACAACAACTACACTTATCATTCGCTTCACCTTGAATACGCGATGCATTTAATATCAATAAGAAATGCTTACGGTCGTACATCTACATTTAAAATCAATATAAAACACATACACCTACACGTAAACATTATAAATTAATCATGCGCCATATGAGATCGCATTAAAGCTATCAGTACTCCTTCATAATAATAAACCATGTACTCGTGCAATTAGAAATGCCTAAAAGATAATTAAGCATGTACTCCTGCAATAAGAAACGCCTACAGGTAATACATGTGCACGTAAATTCAATATAAAGAATAAAAAACAACAACTACACTTATCATTCGCTTCACCTTGAATACGCGATGCATTTAATATCAATAAGAAATGCTTACGGTCGTACATCTACATTTAAAATCAATATAAAACACATACACCTACACGTAAACATTATAAATTAATCATGCGCCATATGAGATCGCATTAAAGCTATCAGTACTCCTTCATAATAATAAACCATGTACTCGTGCAATTAGAAATGCCTAAAAGATAATTAAGCATGTACTCCTGCAATAAGAAACGCCTACAGGTAATACATGTGCACGTAAATTCAATATAAAGAATAAAAAACAACAACTACACTTATCATTCGCTTCACCTTGAATACGCGATGCATTTAATATCAATAAGAAATGCTTACGGTCGTACATCTACATTTAAAATCAATATAAAACACATACACCTACACGTAAACATTATAAATTAATCATGCGCCATATGAGATCGCATTAAAGCTATCAGTACTCCTTCATAATAATAAACCATGTACTCGTGCAATTAGAAATGCCTAAAAGATAATTAAGCATGTACTCCTGCAATAAGAAACGCCTACAGGTAATACATGTGCACGTAAATTCAATATAAAGAATAAAAAACAACAACTACACTTATCATTCGCTTCACCTTGAATACGCGATGCATTTAATATCAATAAGAAATGCTTACGGTCGTACATCTACATTTAAAATCAATATAAAACACATACACCTACACGTAAACATTATAAATTAATCATGCGCCATATGAGATCGCATTAAAGCTATCAGTACTCCTTCATAATAATAAACCATGTACTCGTGCAATTAGAAATGCCTAAAAGATAATTAAGCATGTACTCCTGCAATAAGAAACGCCTACAGGTAATACATGTGCACGTAAATTCAATATAAAGAATAAAAAACAACAACTACACTTATCATTCGCTTCACCTTGAATACGCGATGCATTTAATATCAATAAGAAATGCTTACGGTCGTACATCTACATTTAAAATCAATATAAAACACATACACCTACACGTAAACATTATAAATTAATCATGCGCCATATGAGATCGCATTAAAGCTATCAGTACTCCTTCATAATAATAAACCATGTACTCGTGCAATTAGAAATGCCTAAAAGATAATTAAGCATGTACTCCTGCAATAAGAAACGCCTACAGGTAATACATGTGCACGTAAATTCAATATAAAGAATAAAAAACAACAACTACACTTATCATTCGCTTCACCTTGAATACGCGATGCATTTAATATCAATAAGAAATGCTTACGGTCGTACATCTACATTTAAAATCAATATAAAACACATACACCTACACGTAAACATTATAAATTAATCATGCGCCATATGAGATCGCATTAAAGCTATCAGTACTCCTTCATAATAATAAACCATGTACTCGTGCAATTAGAAATGCCTAAAAGATAATTAAGCATGTACTCCTGCAATAAGAAACGCCTACAGGTAATACATGTGCACGTAAATTCAATATAAAGAATAAAAAACAACAACTACACTTATCATTCGCTTCACCTTGAATACGCGATGCATTTAATATCAATAAGAAATGCTTACGGTCGTACATCTACATTTAAAATCAATATAAAACACATACACCTACACGTAAACATTATAAATTAATCATGCGCCATATGAGATCGCATTAAAGCTATCAGTACTCCTTCATAATAATAAACCATGTACTCGTGCAATTAGAAATGCCTAAAAGATAATTAAGCATGTACTCCTGCAATAAGAAACGCCTACAGGTAATACATGTGCACGTAAATTCAATATAAAGAATAAAAAACAACAACTACACTTATCATTCGCTTCACCTTGAATACGCGATGCATTTAATATCAATAAGAAATGCTTACGGTCGTACATCTACATTTAAAATCAATATAAAACACATACACCTACACGTAAACATTATAAATTAATCATGCGCCATATGAGATCGCATTAAAGCTATCAGTACTCCTTCATAATAATAAACCATGTACTCGTGCAATTAGAAATGCCTAAAAGATAATTAAGCATGTACTCCTGCAATAAGAAACGCCTACAGGTAATACATGTGCACGTAAATTCAATATAAAGAATAAAAAACAACAACTACACTTATCATTCGCTTCACCTTGAATACGCGATGCATTTAATATCAATAAGAAATGCTTACGGTCGTACATCTACATTTAAAATCAATATAAAACACATACACCTACACGTAAACATTATAAATTAATCATGCGCCATATGAGATCGCATTAAAGCTATCAGTACTCCTTCATAATAATAAACCATGTACTCGTGCAATTAGAAATGCCTAAAACATATCAGTACACCTTCATGTGTAAGAAAAAAAAGGACAAAAATCCTGGCGGATTTTTGTTAGGTAAAACCCCCCTAACCCTCCCCCCTATAAAGTCAGCATCAATGAAGAAACAGATATAAGACTATAATAAGATTCGATTTTGACTTATATTCATACCCACTTCGAATAGAAATATGCGAATTCTATTCAAAATAAAAATTTACTTAAAACCAACAGTGCGTATCTGTGCCCACACTTTTTTGTTTTTAGCCGATTCAACAGCCCGAAGACCAAACTGTAATGAAGAGTTTCTCAAATTCGAAGATTAGAGTCAGCTTTTTTTTTGTCGGAGGTTGCTACTATCCGATGCAGCGCTCAGACACAACTACAGGTCCATTGTACTACCATTCAGACACCTTACATTAATGTACTTAGTTTTCAGTGGCCCGAAAGAATGCCTACAAGCAGCCTACATTCGATTCTCGTGAGAGATAGAAGAAAAGATGCTGACCTTTTGCAAATGCCCGGGCGCAGTAGTTTGATCTGTCTACATCCACCGCAATCGCGCCACCGAATCTTATGTTCACGAGAAACCCAAGAATCGATAGACGACATGACTAAAGATGCAGGCAGACCCAACACAGGTTCGGCTCCTGAGAAAACTTCTTCTGAACCTTGCCTAGCAAGCTCATCCGAGATCTCATTTCCCTAGATGCCAGTGTAACCAGGTACCCAGACAAGATTCATTGTGTTCAGTCTTCCGACCAAATTCAGAGAAAGCTGCAGTTCTAGCACTAACTTAGACGAGGTAAGTGGGTTTAGAAGCGCTTTTAATGCAGCTTGGCTATCACTGCAGATGCAAATGCCTCTAGCCGTCTACCTGTTGTTCACAATATAGCGTATAACCATTAGGATGGCAAAAATCTCCGCTTGGAAAACGGATGCATGTATACCCAAGGGGTAGTAAAGTCGTATATCATCGCGTTCCACAACGACTCCAGCACCAGACCCCTGTCCGGTTTTGCAACCATCCGTGAAAATACGATGGCATTCAATCCATGGTTCAGAGTCTGACCGAAGCCATTCCGTTACCTGTGGAAAATTGACGTGGTAGTTTTTTCGCAGAAGGATTTCTGGTGTCATTGCATCAGACGGCATATCCATAATACAGGGTTCAAAGCATACTCCTCGAGCAAGTTCTTCAAAATTCCAGTGCGCATGGTACCAAAAACCACCTCTTTTTAAGCGAAAGATGGTTTTTAGCGTCCACCCCATAATATATAAATCAAGGAGAGGAAGATTTATCAAAGCATCTAGAGCAGAGCCCGAGGTGCTAGGGAAGGCCCCTGTGCAGCCGAGACATGCCGTTCTTTGGAGTTTGGCAAAAGAAGAGTCAGCTTAATATTGTATTTCATGACAAATTATTTCAAGTCATTAGTTTTGGACTCCGTATGGGCAATAAGCTTTATACATATCGCACAAAAAATGTGAGAAAGTAAAGAGTATGTTTATACGCGTTTCAGTGGTTGTCTAAACAATGCAATCAAATAACGTAGGATACGTTTGTAGCTAAGTACTCAGTGCAAGCACGATATACAATATAATGGGAGTCAACCTAAAGCGATCTCATATATTGTCCTCACTGTGAAAATGTGCATTTTACACAACTGATTTAAATTTAATTGTTCTTGAAGTATACATATGTCTACATCGTTTTGTAATAACTGTAATATGATTCAAGGAAATGAAAATTTTGCCAATTGGTACATAATTTTTAAGGCAATTAAAACAATTTTTTTCGAAGTAAATATCTCGTTATATCATTGTCGCTTTAGTTACTACAAGAAAGCATATCACCAATTGCTGGGCAGATGCAGATGATTATCGTTAATTTCTATTAAATTAAATAATTACTGTCGTCTACTTGGGAATGGCGGCTAAAAATCGGAGGGTTTTTTTCTTCTTATTCGTATTACATGTACTTGTACATGTTCGTTTATCTGCAAGGGTGGAGAATCTTTTAGTATAATATGCTGCACCTCCACAACAGTGTAGGCGATTTTGTTTCACTTTTTGTTTATTTTAAAATGGAATAGAAATAAATTTGGTAATATCTTACAAAAAATTCTATAATTTGCAAATTTTTCACAATTTCCATTTTTATAAAATCTTTAAAATACAAAACTCATACAAAAATCGCAGTTGACTTAAAACTCACAACAATTTGCGATTTTTTTATAAAAAAATTTGGCAGTTCCTTAAAATTTGTTTTTGGTGTACTAGGTATCTATACATTTTATTAAACAGTACCGGAATACCCGCGCTTCGCAATTGATATTTGCATGTCTTTGTGAAGAAAAGTGCCAACGACCAATAATCATAACCAATCAATACATACCATGAAATGCCCGTAAAATGTGGAAGAGGCTCTTGAAATGTATATGTTTATTTTGTACGTCACCGACCAACCCTCGCCAATGAACATTATGTAATTACATTAGTAATGTGCCACATAGCTCATTTACTCCACCACTAGCTAAACCCATAACAAATAACAAATAATAAATAAATAACAAAAAATGCTAGCTCTTGGGCTACTACAATTTTTCAATTATAAACATGCATAAAATAATAATAAAAAAACAAAAAAATATGAAGCAAGCTTTACGGTATTCTTATCTGTATTTTATTTAGTTAATTCTCTCGGTTTGATTTAATTGCATACAAATTTTGACACTTTTTATAGTCAAATTAAATGTATTCAACCCCACTCAAATGAACGTACGAAATTAATGGATATTTATTAGCTTATTCTATGCTGAGTATTAATTAGTATTATAATTATGTTGAATTCTTTGCAACAAATATAAAGTTTAAGATATCGGCTTATTGTGTAAAATTTCAAATGCTTGATATTATGTGTTTGTGTAGTATTAATAACGACATTTTTAAATATTTATGAACATTTCTAAAATTTGAAGCAAAATAGGTTTTTTATTTTGAATTGAATAACACAATGTTAAATACAACTGTAATATTCGGAAGTTAAACTTAAAATTCAGAAAAAAGATAATTTGCTCAAAATAATATCAGTCTAAATAAATTTCAATTAACTTATCATTTTAAAAATGGCAAGTTTTTGTAAATTAAACATAATTGTAAATGTATAGACGCTCGGTGAAAATTCACATAGTTTAAGTTTCATCAATACTGTATTGCACTTTTGATTTTATCCAAAAGTAATTTGATTAAAAAGTATATACTTTAGGGTCCTTGCGGTGGCGATCCTCACTCTTCCAAGAGCTAACTGGATTGTGTGGTGCTGGGAGGCAGTTGCGTAAAGATTGGACCAGTTGAATAGTATCTAGGAGAGCTGTTATTTATTATTAATAATATAATAATGTGTGCATATATTTTCTGCAAAGATTGCTTTTCAGAAGACGTACTTACTATTTTTGTAAACTTTCACTTTGTTTACCATATAGTTTGCACATAGAAGGGCGAATATACGTCTTCATTTATTAAGCGAAGTAAGTACAAGTATAATAGAAAAATAGTTTTTAATTTACCGCAACACATCAATATTTTTTTTGATACTGCTCGGGCAGTGATGAAACAACCGGTCCTGTTGGTAGCTATGACTTCAATTCGTCGGTGGATGTTGATTATTCCCTAAGACAAAATAGAATTTGTTAAATTTCTGTATAAAAAAGCTAAAAACCGAATTATTGTTGTAAATGTTTCGCTATTTTTATTAACATTCTCGTAGAGAAAGTTTTTGCAATAGTGCGGAAGCTTCGAACTTTAACTAAAGGATGATATTGAGACAATAGAGAAGTCCAAAAAAGTGGGTTTGCCAATGCCTCTATTCAGTCTGTTCGGGAGCCGTAAGTCGAAATGGTTCGAAGAAACAAAAACACCACACTACGCCACTTCAGGTAAACGACCATGTATAATGAATAAGATGTAGGTAGGGTGTGAATGGAAAGACAATGTCTATACACTGGTTCCGCCAACAATTCTAACAAATAACGTAGGTGTAATAACACGCTTCCAATTAAGAAAAGTCTGTTTTAAAGCTAAAGTTAAAGAGACCTTTATATATGTATTACAGAGGCACGGTATACAAATGTAAATACTCTTTGTGAAATTTTTAATAATTACTTAATTTGTGGCTGACTTGTAAGGCAGAAGCGATTTTTGTACGTGATAAAATCTAGCCCAAACTGAAAAAGAACCCATTTTGATAATATTTGAAGAAATAAAAGCCAGGGGTCCTGAGGCTTAGGAAGGGGCCAATAGGCAACGATGATTGGAAAAGCTCCATAGTTCTGATGGATCTGTCAGTCAGTGAGGCAGTGAGTTATTTATCATTCTTGTTAAATTTGGGGCGTTTCATTTAATGAACTAAAATGCTATCCATCATGTTCTTAACGCTTTTTCTTTGCGGTATATAGGGTATCATACTTACAAATTTTAAGACAAACTATTACAGTCTTGTAACGAAGGAATTTTATCAGTAAGTCAGAGGAGTACTCAAGACTAGTTAGTTGTACATTTTTTTTTTATACAAAAAAAACGAGAGCTTTTGTTGGGTATTAAACCACGAAATTCAAAGTCTCTTTAGAAACGGTTGTCAGACCACTTGTGTTTCCTGATGAATAATAATACTATTTGCACAAAACACAACAACAACAAAAACGGTAGAGATAAACATAGTAAACAACTCAATGTTTCAATAGTTTCACTGTTGATGTTTGTAATACGGTCTGAATTATTTTTGTTCCCATCTTGTGAATGTATTATTGTCATTACAGGAATACCTTTCGAGGGTGCGATTTCTTGAATGCTTTGAAGTTGCATATTGTGTAGACTTACTTCCTCTAGGGCTTAGTGGTCGGATAGCTTGTTTCTAAAATAAATTTAAAAAAATATGTGTATAAACGTACTTGAATTTCTTAAAACAGTTTTAATACTAGAGTTGATGGAATAATGCACTTAGCCCTTCACAAAATATTGCGATAATGATCTCCTTAGGCAATTCGAAGTTATGCTTACATTTTCTAAAATTGCATCTTGCAATGAAGACTTTTACCAGTTATAAAAGTATTAATTGGTTTTATCTTCTACTGAAATGGATTTCAAAACTTGGGGATTTTTGTGTGTGGCTGGCTGTCTAACAGCAAAATTGTTATTATGTTGATACCATTGAATGTCATTGTTTACGGAATATATATGTAGAGTTGTGAAACTGCTGCTTGCTGTGGTAGTTTCTCACTGCTGTTGTAGTGGTACTTATGCTACGACGTTTATTCCTTGCTCTCAATTTTCAGCAACCAACTTCCCTCCGGTTGTGGTGAACCGAATTGTTGACATGACAAAACATTTTCGTTTTGTTTGTCTACAGCGAGTCGAGGTTATGTTTTTATTTTCTAAAATTGCATCTTGCAAAAAATCTTTACTAGTTATAAAAGTATTAATTGTTTTATCTTTTACTGATATGGAGTTTTTTGAAGCCCAATTGAAAACGATAAACGAAACACCAGGGAAATTATAATATATGGACAATATCAAAATGTCATTACCTAAATAGTTTCGGGTAATATTTTTTTAGTTAATTTATTTTACCTTAAGTTATACATTAGACTACTGGGATCCCGAAGCTTAAAACACACAGCTTTACAAAGAGATGAAATACCAATTCATCCATTCATTCATTCATTGTTTTAAAAACACTTGTTAAATTATAAATTCCAAAAATTTGTTTACAAGTTCTGAGTTACACCCTGAAACTTGGCATCACTTATTAGAATAGCTTCACTCTTTTTTATCTTTCATTCTCGTTCTCACAATTCTGGTTGAAATCAGCGACTTGCCATATTCGATTTTCCACTACATTTTATTGTTTATACCAGCCAGTCAGTCATCCTCAAACGACCGATGACATTAGTTGTACTGCGATTGCAAGCGAAAGAGGTTTTAAAAAAGCATTTAAAGATTTTAGACAGAATTATTTTATCATTAACAGTAAAACTGTAATAATTAGCAAATGTCGGCAGTGATAACAGTATCATAAGTTCTATTAAAACCTAAAGTCGTTCACCATTCACTATTCCCATACATAAATCCGCCGCCTCAACAACCAAGTTGGATTCAGTCGTATGTGCAAATGTCAGAATATAAGTAAAAAGTAAACAACAGAAAAAGAAAAAAAAAATAGTAAAAAAGAAGAATCACGCGAAAGAGAAAAAAACGAAACTGATTGATGTGAAATCGGAATAAAATTGTGCGAATCCACATTTATTTATATAAAATTAAATTTAACTGCATGCAAAAATGGATGATGAGTTCGCTCTCTGCTGGAATAACTTTCAGGACAACATTGCAAGTGGATTTCAGAATCTTTATGATCGTGGAGACTTAGTGGATGTGACATTGGCCTGCGATGGAAAATTGCTTCATGCGCACAAGATCGTCTTGGCCATTTGCAGTCCGTACTTTCAAGAGATTTTTATTTCGAATCCCTGCAAACACCCCATAAGTAAGTATTTTTTTTTTTAAATATATTAATTAAATTGATTTGTTTTGGGATTTATTTAATTATTAAAAACTGCCGTAATAAAAGTCAGGCAATTATTCTGTTGATTCTCGGAAGAGGTGGGTAGACTTTCAAAAGAGGCCGGCCTGGTTAAAAATCGATTAGCAAACACAAAACTCTATAAAAAATGTAGGTAAATGTTACTCTTACCATGATCGGTTTATTATCGTAATTTTCCTACTAACTTATCACACTTCTTTTTTTAAAATAGAGATTGATTTTTAAATTTAGTAGTAACAAAGGTCATAAAAAAGTTTTCGGGGTGCCGGCTGATGAGAAACGTAAACGACTAGCTTATACGCGAGTTGCCCACATACGTTTTTCCCAACTGCTGACAAAAAGTTTTATGCATCATATCATGCCTGTTGGCTGAATTATGATGTGAATAAAATTTCTAGTGTTCAATCATTTGATCTTCGCAAAGCACATACATTTTTGTTTTGTATTTTGGCTAATTTATCAATAAGAACTAATCAGAACGGCTGCTGTACTTGTCAGGGAAGTAGAATTTTAAATAAAAACAATAGGTTTGTTCCAACAGGAGTTCAAGCTATTAGCAAACTGTCAGGAGCATGTGCAGTCTAGTTTTGTAATCTCAAACTACCAAAAGGCTGTTCCAACAATCAGCGAACTTGTTTCTGACAGTCAGAGGATGTTTTGCGGACTAAAAATCAGAGACATGTGGAATTCGTAAAATTCTCTTAGTCTCAGTTGCCTTGCCTTTGCTTTGTCGTTTTCAGTTTAGTTTAGACATTATTTCGTGCCTTCGTTCTGGGGAGGCGGATGCTTATGAATTGGAAATAAACAAAAGTGAAAGGTTTGTATGAAGTAATTTTAAGCATTTTGTTTATTATGCATTTTTTCCGCAAGGGCATATTTGCCAATTTTTGTCTTTTGGAACTTATGTATATAAATTATATATGGAAGTACAAAAGATGTTTGTTTTTGGTTTTTGTACTTCTCTTGACCATTTAATTGAGGGAACTTAAACGTATGATAAAGCATTCACTAACGTCTCTCAGACTATAGATATATACTATATCGAATTATTGTTCTTATTGTTCGACTTATGGACAATTTATGGACATATTCTACAAAAAAAATCATTCTAGAGAAGGGTCTACCTCCTCTAATACCTTCAGTATTATATTCTTTGATGTCTACCTTAAGGTGTCTAGGACATTTCCCAAATATGTCATTGGAACTTTGAAAAGGTCATTGAAACCTTAAAAAAGGACTTGGTAATCAATTTATTTTATTTAATTTATGGACATATTCTACAAAAAAAATCATTCTAGAGAAGGGTCTACCTCCTCTAATACCTTCAGTATTATATTCTTTGATGTCTACCTTAAGGTGTCTAGGACATTTCCCAAATATGTCATTGGAACTTTGAAAAGGTCATTGAAACCTTAAAAAAGGACTTGGTAATTAATTTTTTTGATTCGTTACGTTTCGAATATTTCAGGACTTCAGCGTACAACTACACACGATTGAGTTGTAAATAATACTAAGCTTTCAATGTGAGTAACACTCACTTAGTAGTCAGAGAACTGCAAAAAGCGTTTCAACACGCAAACAAATTTGTGATTAGGTAATGTTCGAGCATGCGCAGTAAAAAAACACAAACTTGTCAGAAACTAGTTTGTGATTCGGCGTTGGAACAAACCTAATACAAAAATGCAGATTAAAGAACGTAATGATCCAAAGCTTACTATCCGGTCTATGATCGAGTTTTAATGGGGAAAATGTTTTAAGAATAATTAATAAAATAGATAGACCACCATAAACATGATTACGATATAGGCTTTTGCGAGCCGTAAACTAGCTCTCTTATTCCAGTCTCCACTTCCCGTGGTATCAGTTATAAATTGTTATTTCAATTAAACTTCTCAATATAAAATGTTCGTAAACTTAGCATTCTGTCACGTGCGTTAATAATGACTATATTCATCACTTTTATAAACATAATTTATAGCTTCAATTGGCCAAAATGGTTGACATCATGGTTTTGATATCATTAAAATATTTAACTCCTTTTGATAACTAATTTATGTTTTTAAATTGAAGGAAATGTGATTTTATTTCTTATAAGGAGTCTTAAGAAACGTATACACCTTCAACGGCTTTTATTTCACTTCAGGTGGTAAGAGCCAAAAGTTGTTGTCAAGAGATACGGTAGAGCCCAGGCCATTTTGAGATTTTATTGGGACACATACCAGTAGGTGTGGACAAATAAGTAGTTGCTCAGTTACAGTACACCAAAATTAGCAAATATAGACAAAATATCAAACTATGCAGCACTTCCAATCATCACAGAGCCTTGAAATTTGGTACAGTAATACGATTGTTGATGTAAACACAGGGAAATATGTATGTGGTAGTCGCCCACTTTTTTCTAACCCAGCCCCAAAGACCTACAACTTTCCAATTTTCTAAGGGCTTTAATAAAAAAAATGTGTGCGGTTTTAGAAAACGTTGAATGAATTGAGTTTTTGGACTGTGCGGCTCCTAGATTGACAGACGGACAGATCGATAAATGATTTGATTTTTATAAAAAATTTTCTTTGTTTTACAAGTGTGTTACTGATATATGCGCCAGTTTTTTTCCCTACCCTATCCGAAGTTTAAGCAACACTAGTTAACATGAAAATTAATTAAAATCGTATCTCTCCTTGAATTCTGAATAATGCTTATTTATTTAATCCATTATTTTGTGAAAATAATTGATTATTCTTTATTTATTTTTATTTTACTTTTCTCATCAACATGAATTTTTATTTTGTAGCTCATGTAACTTTTGATATATTTTCAATTTGTTGTATGCCTTTGACTAATTTATAGGATATTATATCTAAGATAAATAAATATTTTTTGTATTAAACAACTATCAAACAATAATTTTCTCAGAAACGGCTCCAACGATTTTGGTTTTCTTAACGTAGGTCCGCCAATTAAGTTAACGTAAAGTTTATTATTAAGTTTAAAAACATTTATAAAGATTACAATAAGGTATCAATTTTTTTTCGGTATTGTTTTTAATAACCGTACCTGCAATACAATTTGTTTTGTAAAAATCGCTAAGCACTTATTTTCTCAAAAAATGTTTGCAAGAATTTTGGCCTGTTTATGTACTTCGGATATTTGGAGTGGTGCCGAAAATACAGCATACTCAGTTTTTTTTAGAAAAAATTCGAATAACGGTTATTTATAAAAACGCCAATATCTTAAAAAAATCATACAGGGAATCCCATAAAAATTTTCTATTTTTTTATACCTATGTTTGTACGTATATATGCATACTTCGACTTTTGAAATATTTTTTTTTTTCATATAACGATTTTCTTAAATTTAAATTAAATTCCTTTTTTCAAAAACGGCTCTAACGATTTTGAATAGTTTTGTACGTTAAGCAAATTAAATAATGTGCACAACACGGAAAGTCCGATTGCTTTCCCTGCTTCCGTTCAAAATAAAAAATTAACATTAGTTTTGTGTACACTTTAACAAGGGTTTTGTTAATAATAATTTATAATCAAAAAGAAACCCTTAAAGAATTACACTATATTTGTGATCAATAAAAGTCATGCCGATTTCCAAACGTTCGTTACTGGTTTATATGCCTTTAATTTTAAGGAAGAACGCTAAAATTGGAAGCTATACTTCCTATATGCCAGAAGGGTTCAAGTGTTCATATTTTTTAAGTAAGCCCACAATTTAAATTTAAATGTGGACGAAGTTAAGAGATATTGTTTTTACATAGTTGTTTATAATAAAAAGATGTATGGCATGTTGTTTGTTTGAAAAAATCCTTTGAAACAACAATAATACATAGCAATATATATCGACAACATTGTTCTAAATATTTCACTGACGATTAAACCATAGATCGCATATTACTTTTTACAGACCCCATATTTGTTTATAATAAAAAGATGTATGGCATGTTGTTTGTTTGAAAAAATCCTTTGAAACAAC
Organism: Ferdinandea cuprea; assembly: GCA_963576555.1. Classification (NCBI taxonomy): domain Eukaryota; kingdom Metazoa; phylum Arthropoda; class Insecta; order Diptera; family Syrphidae; genus Ferdinandea; species Ferdinandea cuprea. The sequence goes on from OY754959.1 coordinate 49,496, forward strand.
AATAATACATAGCAATATATATCGACAACATTGTTCTAAATATTTCACTGACGATTAAACGATAGATTGCATATTACTTTTTACAGACCCCATATTTGTTTATAATAAAAAGATGTATGGCATGTTGTTTGTTTGAAAAAATCCTTTGAAACAAGAATAATACATAGCAATATATGTACATATATCGACAACATTGTTCTAACTATTTCACTGACGATTAAACGATAGATTGCATATTACTTTTTACTATCACAGATAATTCTTGATGATTTAATCTTATACCTTTTGTCTTTTCGGTTTTATTGTATTCTGTTGGTTTAATGTCAAGTTGTCAAAAAATTACACTTTAATAATACACTTATTAAACACCTTTAATTTTTTTTGTAAATCCATCAATCGTTAGGTGCATATCAACCATTTACAATGTCAAAAAAGGTCTGCATTGAGTAGCTACATTTGTCAATATTTATTTTATTTATCGTAATATGTCAAATGTAAAGTATTCTTCCTAGTCGCAAAGGGGACCTATATCCAAACGTTTATGATACAAATCGCCCAGTTGACGTAATAAATTTCAATAAAGTAATAAACTACCAGTTCATGATAACAGTACAATATGTACTTCTTCAGTAGCATTTTTGATTATATGTTTTTGCAAGTTAAGGGTATTTTAACGTACATAGTAGAAAAATAAACAAACTACAATACAGTGGTTATATATGCTTTTCCCAGTCCAAATTCACAATTTTATGTATATATAAACGGAACTTTAGATGATAAATATTAGGCAGTATATTTTTTTTTATCTGAAAGCAGTTTTATCTATCAAGTACCACCGCGACAGTCGAATCAACAGCCATATCAATAATCATAATCATAACTAACAATGATTTCAATAAGGTTTTACACTGATATCGTGGTCGTGATGAGTGTCGAAGTTCTTTTTTCTATGTGTATTTCTTTATCAGTTTATCGTAAACTGTTATCATTTATTGTACTAGGCTGCACTAGAATTACTTTAGGGATTGCATATATCTTTAATCCAGTAATATATATATATATGTATATGTATACAAAATGTAATTTATTGTTTAATAAAATTGCATATCTGTTCGTATAATCACATAGTGAGATTTAAAGTACACAAAATTGGACAATGTTATGATTAGCTACTGTTTCTGGAATAAGTTCATATTACCAATTGTTTGTTTAATATCTACAAGTTCTTATATTTTGCTTCTGTGATTGATAACCAATCTGTTTGAAAATGTATCTCATTATAAAGTGGCGATAATATTTTTAACGATAAACAAAATTCTTATAATTTTATTATCAAGGTACATAAACCAAGCACATGTATATCTAGAGTATCGCTACTATCACTTTTTACTATGCTGAAACCCACCCAATTTTAATTTATTTGGTCTTAAAAAAAGAGATTTCAGGACTAGTGACGAATGCGTATACTTTTGGTTTCATGTCAAATATAGCAATATTATAATAATGATTTTCTGAAAAAGTAAAGAATTATCAAATGCACACGAGAGCACTAGTTTTGCAAATTTTACGAGAAGATATGTGGTATACAAAAACTTAGTGTGTAGCCAACACGTTAGTATGTAGGCAAGTTTTTTTAGCTGTAATTTTATATTATTTAGCACATAATGCTGTATTTTTTGCAAAATTCACACAATTACATACTAAGATCCTTAGTAAGACTACTTTGCAAACTGGCTTGAAAATCATTTGCCTCTTCGATAAAAATATAAATGATTCGAAGTCAAAAACAAAACCATCTAGCAAATTATTTTCCGTAATGTACAACCGAAACATCATTAATTTTGTCCAATTGTCAATTTATTGCCAATATATTACATACATACAAGAAAATATCACACAATTAAAAACAAAGTTTTTCGGAAAACACATAGTGAATAAAAATACATTTTACTTGAAAAGTACCCAAAAATTTATCTTTTTAATGATTTTCTTAAATGAGATGCTTGAGGCCGATTCCCGTATAACGTTCCCTGATTTTAATGGTGGAATCTTTCTTCTTGTAGATATGTAGGCAAAACTAAAGCTTGTGAATAGAATGAGTAGAAAAACTAAAAACTAGAGAAACTAAAAAAATCCGAAAAATTGTAGATGTTAAATTTTGTAGGTATGTGTAATCTATCTAGAAAGCATTTTTTTAAATAGGCAAGTACTACATAATAACTAATACACGAAATGAAATACAATAATGATAAAGACGGTAAAAACATTTAAACCACAAAATTCTCTAAGCATTACAAGTAAAAATGGAAAACACTACTACAAAACAGCACCAAAGGTCAGAGAAAAACATCCAGATTAAATAGATCATTTCTATGCCGCAGATTTCTCTAATACTAGTAGTAACAGAAGCCCAGAAGATAACGCGAAACAAATATGGAGAATTGCGTTTCGAATTATAAATACATACATACTTACTAGTGATTACAAATAATATGGTTTTATTGATATATTTTACGTGATTGTCGATAGGAGCTGAAGCGTAATCGAAAGGATCATCACCGCTTGTTGTTTTATCTTTTAATTGTTTATAAAGCTTTTATAAAGACAAACAGATTGGATAAGAAACGCTCTTTCATCAATTTAAAAATATGCTAATGTTTTATATGTGTTAACAGCGGAAAATTATTTGCATGTAGGTTTTCTTTCGAGTGTGTTCTTAATTCTTTTAATTTTGATGCAATTAAGGGGCACGGTAATGTTCATCCAAGCTCTATGCAACTTTGGCACGGGAACCAACTCAAGCCATTTTTAATCTCCTTTTACAATAAAGCTTTAACTATTAAATTTAAATTTTAGGATTCGTACATCAGCAGTTTTTAGTTACAAGGCCCCAAAAATAACAAACTGACTTACATTGAGCACTTCCAATCAATTCACTTGAAATTCACCTCAATAATAGAATTTGCGGTGTGAGCACAGCGAAAAATCTAACATTTGTAGTTTTCCATACAGGTAGCCACCACTTTTGTTAACTGTGCAAACAGCAATCAATTAATCCTGGTGAAAACCGCTTTTATTTAATTTTGAGACCGCATTTTAGTCAATTTAATAAAATAAATAAGTCAAAAAATGGTACAACAACAATAACAAACTTCGAAATAAATAAAAATATCTGTGCACATTTCTTACAATTTGAAATTCTACATAAAAGTTCTACAAACGGTTGGGAAAAAACATTGACCAAAAGTCAGAGATAAGTGATATCGAACCAGAAATATATGTGTAAAAGAAGAGCTATACCATTTCTTTTATTTAAAAATTTCTAATTAGTCATAACGACGTCGGTTATAGCGAATCGCACTATTGTCCATTCGTTTGATGTGCGACGTAATTTGGCTTATTGGTAGAGCTCATAGTATCTTCATTTTTGTTGTATCTTGTCCTCTATTTTAACTCAAAAGAGTTAAGTATCTGCTCCCTCTCCTGCTTACTGTCCTGCACTGAGCACCATAGGGCAGAACTTGCAGGATGAGAGTTTTATAGAGATTAAGCTTATGTCAAACGATTTGTGTATTAAATTAAAAAAAAAACAAATTCTAAACAAATGAATTTGTTATACCCCACCAACATATGTGGTTCGGTTGAACCATGTCAGATTAGTTTTTATACCATATTCTAAGGGTATATTAATTTTGACACATTCCCCTTTATATTCGTCGTAGGCCCCTAAAAGTATAAATATTTATGATTAGGACTAAAACGGATATTTAGCAATGTCCGTCCGTACGTATTTTTAGGCCTTTAAATTTAAGATATAACGCTTAAATTTGGACCACATATTTCCAAATGGATAAGTGTAAACAAATTTTAATTACGCCCAGGGCCACAATTTAGAAAAACTGTTTTAAAATTAAAGTTAGAGAGAGAGAGGGCTAAAACCTCATTAGTTGGTCATATCAAGGTTTTTTCCATGTCTATTTTTGTGGGTGTTTTTCACTAAAATGGTGTTTTCCTCAAAAAGATTCATAGAACGATAAAAAATGTATAACAAGATATTTAGCCAATTTTGTTTTGTAATATATAATCCATATAATGTTTTTGGCCACGCCCAATTTTTGGGGCGTTTTTTTCTTCAAATATTCGATTTTTTTAGAAACTTCATCCAAATAAAGTAAAATGTCATCCACCATGTTTTTAAAGCCTTTTTTGGAGCCATACAGGGATGTGGATCAGTGTAGCCCCGCAACTGGTTGAAAATGTAGCGTAGAGAATTTAAAAATCTAGTAAATTGTAATTCAAAATGCGTAAAAAATATACCCAATTGTTTAAATAAGAAAAACATAAAATAATTGAATCCAAAGTAATTTTAACAAAACCAAATAAATTAAATAATAGTTATGATGATAAAAATTAAATATTAAATAAATTCAGCAAATTTATCATCAATATAATTTTCTTGTTTCCTTTTATCGACGAGCTTATGATCAGAATTATTTGGTACATAACCATAGCCGTAACCACTTCACGGTTTCGCATCACTTTGTCGATGAAAGGTGATGTTGCTGCATTTGTGTTATCCATGAGTTTTTATGAACGTTGATTGACATTGACGGGGTACGTATGATACCTCCTGGTGCTCCAATTTTTTCAAAATTCCTCGGGTTTGGATTGATATCATCATCCACGATTACGATGTAGAGTAGTCTCCTCCTCCTCCTCATCCATACAGCTCCTACAGAATTCGTTGGAATAGGCACCAAGCCTTGTTGCATGCCTGCCTAACAAACAGTGTCCAGTTATGACACCAATTGTAGCACCAATGAGCGACCGATTAAGGGTAATTAAGCTCCTTGAGCGTCTTAGATCAAGCCTAGGCCAAATCTGCTTGGATATGATACGCGAACATTTTTTAGACTATCCCTTTTTTAAGAGCCAATCGATCAAATGTTTTAATTGGAAAGATTGATGATTTACATTTACCTGCGAATAAAAATGTTTTTTTTACGTCGTACGGAGAGGATTTTAACCTGTGACCACTCGCTTAGTAGTCCAGCGAACTAAACCACTGAAACCACTTACAAAAAATGATTAATACAAGTAACAAAATGTTGTTTTTAAATTATATAGATATAGATCCGAAGCCCATAATTTTTGGCCAAAATTATTTTCAAATGGCCACACTGTGCAACGCTCGAAAAATAAATCTAAAGATATCTTGATAAAATGTTAAGCCACCCCCATTGTCCAACCCCTATTTGCATTATTGTTAAAACGCCCAACCATCTATTGAGTGATATAAAAATTCAAGATATCGGATGATTTATCGAAATACCCAATAGTAAGTCCCCATAAATCGTCACCAATTGTTGGGCGCTATTCGTCTCCATTATCGACAACATTGATTCGACACAACAAGCACAATTTAACTACTTGTACTACCGTCTTAACTTATCAAAACAATTTTTAATGAATTTTCCAATCACGATAAGACACTGAATTATTCCTTTTGATCGAGAGAATTCGAACAGAAATTGGGCTTATCGCTGCTTTGCTGCTCCTCTCTTCTTGACCTCGTGAACTTTATAGATAATACTTGTAAGTATGTGCCGTACCTATATACAAATAGTTAAAACTTTATGCATCTAAAGAGCAGATACAGTAATGGCGACATCCTTAACACTAAGAACATTTGTAGCAGCAAATGGCGCTCATAAGATAGAAATTGTCTTCGAATTGTATAGATGATAAGACTACTAATACTTATTTATTACTTTTTTAGAACGCATATGTATACAATTTAGGTTAAACAACATTGATAAACTTTAGGGGTCTCCTATTTATTATTGGATGAAAACGATCTTAAATCAGAGCAGTAATTTGCTGGGTTTGTGTTGTTTTTCAACTTTAACAACGCGTCGTGATAAATGAGTGGTGGGTATATTTTAAAAATCAACATTTTATTCCACTACGATCGTTTGTATAGCTTATTCATTTAGACATGTAGTGGACCAAGGAAAAAATACATTGAATGTACATAATTATTTTTCCGTTTTGGTTACTGGGATTACTTATCTAGGGAAATTTGTTGTCCAAATAAGAAATTTTCCCAACAGTTGACAATATTAATGCAATATTAAACTTGAAACGGAAATTCGTTTGTGATGAGTTAATCTTATTGTTTCAATCTCGTTTCAATTATTTGGAACATATTTTGATTTGGATATCTTTTTTTGGTAAAAGTTAAGAAAATAACCACGTAACGCAGTGAACAAAGCAAAATATCAGCTTCACTCTTTAGGAAACTTAAAAGGTAAAAGTTTAAAGATAAGCGCCGCGAAATTATTACTATTTTGGGAAAGGAATCCTCTACAGTGCCAACGTCCACACTTCTTAATAATTAACGACTTATCAAAGTAATAATTTGAATTGAACCGTATTAATAACTTTGAAACATAGTTTGTATATAGTTTGTATATATGTTTGACAAAAGTAAAGGGTGTTTTTTTAGAGGTATAGAACTTTGATTTAAAATAAAACACAAGAAAATCGTTTAAATGTCCATCAATTTGGCTTTATTGAAAGGATAATTTTATGTCATTAATGTTTAAATATGATTTCGGGCATGTGGCCGCCGCGGCTGGTTCGAATAAAGACAAGTCTAAAGTCCCCTAACGTTTCTGGTTTGTTGGCGTAGGCGAGCGACTTCACATATCCCCAAAGAAAATAATCCAATGGCGTCAACACGATCTTGATGGCCAATTGACAGGTCCATTCCGCGAAATTATGCACTCATCGAATGTTTCCTGCAATAACTCGATTGTGACGTGCGCTGTGTGGCATGTAGCGCCACATCTCATCCACATTCATGCCATCCATTTCGGGAACAAAATAGTCGGTTATCATGGCTCTATACCGGTCGCTATTAACGGTAACTGACTCTCCAGCATCATTTCGGAAGAAGTATGGCCCAATGACTCCACCAGCCCATAGTGCACACCAAAGATTCAGTTTTTGTGGATGTAAGGCGTTTCAAGGGTCTCATGTAGATTCTCTACACTCCAAATGCGGCTATTTTGCTTGTTGACGTAGCCATTCAACCCTCATCACTGAACAAATTTTTCCCGGTAAACTTCGCAAACTGAACCATTATTTTCGAAATAAATTTGCACGATTTGCAAGCAAACCAAACTCTAAAAAAAACACCCTTTATAACTTCACCCTGTAAAAGAACGTTTGCAGGAAACTCTAAAAGGTTGCGGAATATTTATTATTTATATACCCTATCCTAAAAGTATTTTAATTTTAAAACAAAGTTTATAACATCCCTTAATATACGTAGTAAACCGTAGAAATATATACATATATTTATTTATGTCCGTCCATACGTATAAACTTTTGTGGCTTTTATATTTAAGCTAGGAAGCTGAAATTTGGTACATACTCCCTTTAGGGTTCCGAAATGATTATGTGTTCGTTTTTTTTTAATACGCCCACTGCCACGACCGCTGTCTAGAAAACACTATTTTAAAGCTTAACCCTAGAACAATAACCTAACGTGTACTGCCCATTTGATTTACATTACTGTTAAAATATAATTATCTTTCTAGGGTTAAGTAAAAGAGATAAAGTTTGCCATATACATTTTTTTGCCACGCCTTATTTTTGTCGACGTTTTTCACCAAAATATTGTTTTCTTTCAAAATTTACATCGAAAACTAAAAAAAAGTATAACATCTTCAGTTTGACTAACCGAAAATTGTCACATTTATCTGTGTACACCTCATACCAGCATAATTTCGGAATTTATAAATATGTTTACAAATGAAAATTTAGCACTAAAGGCAAACCAACACCAAAATTTGTATGTTCCATAAAAGCTGCGTGGCAACAGCATTTTTACATGTTGGTAGTTGTTTTTAAAGCAAACAATTTCTTCGAAAAATTTCGTTTAAGTTCGGTAAAATTCCTACAATTTTAAAATTTTGCAAAATTAGATGTATAAAAAAATCTTTGCAAAAAGTATTGAAGTCACATCAAAAACAAAAGTGAATAGCCAAGTTCTTTTATTCAAAATTTGTTTTTGCTACAAAAGTGCTGACTAAGTAAACTTATTATAAAACGCACAGCCTTTCGTTAAATCGAAAAATTCGTTAAATCAATTGTTCATATTTTTCTTCGTAATAATACTAGAGGAAAGTAATTAACGTGAGATTAACAGTAAAAATGATTTACAAAATTAACGCACTGATTGTGGTGTTGTTTTTTGAATTCGTCCTTTTCATAGAAAGTCTGGATTGGGAACAATTTTTTTAAGTTTCAAATGTCTTTAAAATATTGTTTATTATTTTTTACGGTAAAAATCATGTCTTCGCCCAAAGAAAGATGCTTTCGGTTAACAAAAAACAACATGCAATAACAGGAGCAGTTATACTCGTATATATATAAAAATGATTACAAATGTTAGGTTAGATGGGTTGACCTAGAAGAATAGTTTCCTTTCTGCCGCACTGAGGTCCTTGTGGACCTATTGTGATGCCCTTCAGTGGGGGATACGTCGGTTTTGTGGCCTTATTCGTGGTTCCTTTCCTTCGCTCGTGGTTACTCAACGTCCACTGTATCTTCAAAACTTAAAATTGGAAAACTTGCCAAGTATAAAAATATAACTTCTATTCATGAGATTTTTAACAATTGTAAACCAAATCGTCGTTAATTTTTATGCGTATTAGAAAAAAAAAATCAAATTAGTGTATAAACAGATTAGTATTTTTATTAATATATTTCTTCTTTCTTACAGTAATTCTTAAAGATGTCACGGTAGGTGTCATGTGCGAGTTGCTTCAATTTATGTACCAAGGAGTTGTTAACGTAAAACACACAGAACTGCAGGCTTTTATGAAAATAGCACAATTACTTCAAATTAAAGGCTTGGCAAGCAGTACCACTGCACCCCAAAAGTCTCCTAGTCAACAACTTAATTCATCTATAGCAAACGCAGTCCCAAACACTGCTACGCCATCTGCCAACATAAGTGGAACGAATCAAAATCACAAACACATTACTAGCAACAACAACGAAAACAGTAATCAACATGACTCTAAAACAAATATTCCTGCACCATCATCTTCATCATCGACATCATCTCCTTCGCCAATGCCGTTTACGCACATAAAAAGTCCAACGGAACATGCAAATCCTTTTCAAACAGGACCAGGGCTAAAACGCCTTCCCGAATATAGTACAGAGTCACTTTCCATATACTCGAGGAAACAATACCGACGCAATACAGACAACAGCGACCACGATATGGGTCCCGATGCAATGGATCACGTAAACTCCGATGATAATTTTTTATCGGCAATTCCACATATATCTATGGTTGAATCCCGTTTTGATTTAAACAGCGTTAAACGAGAAAGCAACGATCATACGTCGAGTCCGGGGGGGATACGAAATTCTCTACCTCCACATTTTGGCTTTGATTATAATATTTATAAAAACAATCCTGAGTATCCTAGTGACTTGAATATACCCAGTGACTACTCAAAAGGCTTTGGTAACCATATGGACATTCCTCCAAGTAAGTGTTGTGCTCATATTTTTTTGCATGACTACTTCATTGATGTATTTTATTTTGCACCACATTCATATATTTCCATTTTTTTAAAATTAACGCTTTTTTTGCAAAAACCTAGTAAATTATTTTATCGCATTTTTATTTTTGTGCATGCTTTTTATTATGAAATGTATATTTATTATCTTTGTAAACATAAGTATAAACACCAATTATATGTTTGTAATTTATCTTTAAATATTGTTACCAAACTAAACCAAAAATACTAAAAGTATCAAAATTATTGAACAACGATGAACAAATATATCTCAGTTTTGTTATTAATAATTTGTACTCTTTAGTACTAAATCCGAGGTTTTTTTTCATTTAAGACAGTTTAGATATCTTACAGAAAATTTATGCTATTTATATGTACCTCAGTTCCGAACTTGCTTTAAGACTTCATGTGTATGCCCTATATTAAGGGTGTATTAAATTTGGTACATTGAATTGGATTTCTGTATTTAATAGTGATACACAAATAAGTTTAACCGAAAAGTAAATTCGACACATTTAAGGTGAATATCACTTTACATCTATCTAAAGTGCGGTTCAAATAGAAATTAAATTAATGTTGCTTCATAAATTGTGGTGGATAGTTGTTTTGAAATAGAAAGTTGTTTATTTATTTTTTACTAAACAGAAAATGATTTTCGTTCGTTAAAATACATACAATATTTTCTGTAAAAGATTTTGCATTTCAGAAGCATATTTTAAAATTTAGTTAATCTATTAAATTTGAGTACTTTAAAAAATCAGAACAATTTTTTACGATTGCGTTTTATGCATGGCTATAGCTTGGGCCTAAATTCTTTGACATCTACTGTTGCTTGGTTTTAAAATAGAGTTTCAGCATAGACGAGGGTATTTTCGCTTTAGTGTATTCAAATTATGTAGCTAGGTAGAGTAGGTACAATCGTTAAAGCCGTTTCTTGGAAAACGAATTTAATTTCCATTTAAAAAAATGGTTATATTAAAAAAAAAATTATTTTAAAAATGAAGTTAACTGATTTGATTTTACTATTGCATTTCCTCAACTTTTTGGTCAAATTTGGTCAACTTTGCATTTCCTCTTAGTTTTTGAGATAATGGCATTTTAGATAAATTTTTAGAAAAATTCAATATGCTGTGTTCTTCGATTTACCACAAGTATCCAAAATACATAAATAAACTAAAATCGTTAGTCGTTTTTTGAAAAGTTGAGCAGATAGTGGTTTACTAAAAAAAATTGTATGGCAGGTGCTGTTATTTAAAATGATAAAGCAAAACAGAAAAAAGCTGTTACTCCAGAACTCTTAATACGAATTCTTAATAATAATCCGCGTCGAATCTTTCCGGCTTACGGTTTCTGGACAGACAGACAAATATACCGACAGACGGCTTTGGCGGACCTTTTTGGACTTCTCTATGGTCGGAATATCATGCCTCATACTCAGTTTGAGTTTGAAAGTTCCGCACGATTGCAATTACTTTCTCTTTAGTATAATATTCACAAGAAAGTTAAAAATTTCAGCAGGCCTTCAGTGTAGTATCACATGTATCTCTGAAGCCAATGAAATGCTGGTGTTGTTGCATTTGATTGAACCTGCAGTTTTTGACATTGGCTTTTTGACGGGGTTAGTAGGATCCCTCCATTGAACAAGGATATAATAACTGAGAGGTACGTGTTCTTTTGAAATGAAAACTGTCTCAGACCTTTAAACCTTCAATACGATCAAGTTTTTCTATTCCTGCTATCATGCGAATTATCTTTATTTCGGCTGCTGTCAATAATACTAATACTTTTTCTACATTGTCCAACATTGCGAACCGTATCCATTATCAGTTTTAATATCGATCCAGAAACCCATCACATGTTGTATACCCCATTCACATAGTTTGTAACAACCACAAACTATATGTCAAAATTAATATATATCTAGAATGGGGTATACAACATGTGATGTGTTTGTGGATATATTTATTCTTATATTAATTCTTAATAATAATACGACAAATAGTATACATTTAAATACATATAATTTTTATATATATATTTATGATCAGCATCAAAAGCTATGACGATTTATCAATGTCCGTCCGGTTTTTAGGCTATAAATGTTAAAATTAGAAAATTATTAATATACTCCATATATTCCCAAAGTAATGGAATGTAATATTTTTTTTAAAACCCTCACAAATTAGGAAAACGTTTAAAACTAAAGTTTTAAAGTAGAACCTTTACAAAATATTTAGACAGTGACCTTCACAAGTTTGCCATATAAAGATTTTATGGCACGCCTACCTTCTGTGGTCGTTTTAAATAAAATGTTGTTTTCTTCGAAGATTTCTATAGAAAACGAAAAAAAAAATTATAACGAGATACATAGTTAATACTTTTCGTAATTATAAATATATAATTATAAAACCATACAAAGTTTTTGCGCCAATTTTTTTAAGCCAAAATTCGTTCGTTCGTAGTTAGTTTATCGCTCTCATATAAATGATCCATAAAATCCTGTGTTTTGCGTTGACCTTTACTTCAGCTTGGGTGGGTGGGTGCAGTGGCCGATTCAAATCCGACCCTTATCACACCGAAAAGTTGTAAAAATTGTATTCAAATCAACCGAGCGGTTTGTGAATGACAGTGGTCACCGAACTTAAAAACATAATTTTGAGAAAAACGCGTTCAAAGTTATACACTCGCTGCTCTCCTTGACAGTCTACAATTCTTTCGGAGAAAGTAAGGTAACGGACAGAATGCAACATTTATGGCGAACTTTTTACTTGCATTTTTTAGTTCGCTTTCGAAAATTTTGAAAACAAACCGTGGCAAGCAAAGTCTATCAGTATTATTTTCGTTTTGGATCACGTGTATTCAGGCATCTAAGCTATGTAAAAATATAATAAATAAATATTAGGCGTAAACGGCCCATACAGGACCTAAAGCTTAGCTTCTCCAACCATTGTGTGTGCAATGTTATATTTTTGACACGAATGGAGGGACCTACAGTGTAATGCCGGTTCCGAACTGCAATTTATTTTTGAGCAGCTTCTCATGGCATTTCTTACTCTTGGAAGTTTGTCAGACGTTCGCAAGAGGTGGGGCAGCGACTAAAAACTTTCAGGTGGTACAGGTCAGGATTTGAACCAGCGACCTCTCGCTTAGTGGCCCAACGCACTTAACCACAAAGCCACTGCACCCATCTAAGCTATGTGCCTATGTTTATCCAAGTGAAAGTATCTTGAGGCTGTTTTTATTAAATATACTAAAATATTTAAAAAAGTGTACAAATACAGTACAAGTCAGGTGTCCACTGCAAGTCCCTCCAAGTCAAGCTTCTCCAACTTGCCAAATAAAGGTCACCTGAGTTATTCGAACAACCCGAAAGGGTAAACTTGCAGTGGACTGTTTAAGAAAAAAGAAACTATTGATCCCCGAGAGATGATTCTTTGAAGATCATTTACGCAATTTATAAATTTACCTCTGTGGTTTTAAGAGCTGGGGAGATTTTTTTAGAACCATATTAATGGCGGTTTCTTTCTGTATCCAACTTTTACGGCTCCCTTGATCTACAAAGTGAACTGCTGGCTCATCTGAATGTTGAAATTTCCTTAGTGTGAATTTTTCGTTTAGCACCTTTACCACAAGGTTTTGTTACCAGAGGTGCTACAGTAGTATTTTTAACCCGCCAAAACAAAAAATATGCTTAATCTTCATCTTATCTTATAATCCCTTATTTTATGTATGCCTGTCCTGTGCATTTTGACTATTAGTATTTCTCTACCAACTGTTTGGTATTAAGCTAATACTCCCTTAAACAGCGCGATGTATATACGCCTTGCTACTAAAATAATTATGCTTTGAAAAACTTTTAAGTTTATATATTTTAGGCTCTTTAACACAATAAGATGGCTGTAATCACACTTTTTAACTTCCAATTATTCTTTATAAAACGATTTTCCTCAGTTTCCCTCATTATAAGTTCTATACAAAACTAAGTTTCAATTTAATTTTCTTGTGCACATTTCTAACCAGTATTTCAATTGTCTTTTGTAAATAACTGCTTTTAATAGTTTTATTTTAAAGAAATATAAAATCTAAAACAACAAAGTTGAACGACTATAATTATTACTATACCAACTAAATTAGGCGGCGGAAATGTAACAATGCTGTCGTCTACCTCTTTGCTGCATGCGAACTGCGTGTTTAATCGCAACAACACAGTGGCAACCCAACAAGGCATGAAGACTTACTGGCTCTGTAAGTCTTATCGCATAAGTATGTGCAGAGCGAGATGCATAACACATCAAGGACGTGTTATATCAGCTACCGGTGTTCATAACCATCCGCCACATATGAGAAACGTTGCCGGTGGATTGGAAATGATGCCACCACAACAAAACAACTCGAATCTGATGGTTCCAAATAGCGTTGGAAATTTAATTCAAATCCCCACATCGAACACAAATTTGAATAACTCACTGTCAAATATACGTCTTCCTCAAGGGGCTACTAATTTATCGCAGCATAATCTTACAACTATGAACCAACAGCAGCCACCAACTCAACCACAACTGCCGCCGCATCACCATCACTCCACTCCACTCCACTCCACAACTTCTGCACACCACCAAATGCATCAAAATGTACCTAGTCATCATCACCACCCCACTCAACATGTGTCACCGCACAGTCAAAATTCAGTCATACAGAGTATGATGCACAACGTGAATCTCATGCATTTGTCCAATATGGCTCCGATCCTTAATACATTGCCTCCCCAACACTCACCTCAAATTAATTCTTTGCATCCCCAGACACAGCAAACGCATCATCACCAGTCTAATAATCAAATATCACAGACGCCTTCTAGCTTGGAAATCACACCGATTCTTACTCAAAGTCCTTGCATTAATAGTCCATCAAACCGCACTAGCGATCCGTCCCAAGGAGAAAACTTAAATTCGCCCATGCACTCTTCAGCAGGACCCAGTGGGTCTGGTGGAATTGCATTAGAATCCCCTTCACACGGCAGTGATGGAAATGGATCTTCACATGTGCCGGATGCAACAGCTTCGCTTGTTTCTAATTCATCAGTATCGCCGGACGATATTAGCAACAACTGCCAGGACTCTCATAATTCTTCACAGCACTCGCATATAATAAGTTCCATCACGATTTCGCCAGGCAGTGCTCACAATTTTAAAATTGAAAACATGTAACCGGAGTATACGGACATCTGTGATCTTATGCCAGATATAAAACCTGGCACAACTAGAGGTTTAGGGGTCAAACTCATATAATAGAAATAAAAAAGAGTGCAATACCTTTAACTACATAATATTATATTATATAATTTAAAGAAACAAAATCCGTATTTTAGTTATTTAATATCTTTATATATAAACCAAGGCCTTAATACAATTTTTTCTTAGGAACAATTCAATTGTTAATTCCTAGGGAAGTTTTCAGCGATCACATTATATCTTATTGTATGGCTCCAAGCATTCAAATATTATCTGTTAGCTACCTAATCGCATGGTTTCAAAAATATGTACCCAGGCAAACATAGACCTCGTCTGCTACTTCGGAATTATGCATGGGTTTTTTACGCAATTGAAATCATTTGCATTATTTTGTAGATTCTCAAAGTCAGAATTAAAGCAGCTATATTTAACTTGTTTAATTAATAAATTCCGAAATTTTGTCGCTGTTTACAGTATTTTAGTAAGTACATTTGAATGTTATTCGTATTCACTCAAGTATTATGACTACTATGACATGCGATTAACTTTGCGATGAGGCTATGCGATTAAAAATCAACTTGATTCCTGCATATTAAACTTTTCATATCATCATTTTGGAGTTGATAAATAAAATATTGTATCAGCCTGAGAAATCGATATGTTCTTATCATTAAGCAATCCAATCCATCAAATCTGACTTATTTTAAAATAATTTATATTTTGAAATAAATATATACAAACTTAGAAATCTATTTAAATTGTATAAACAACAAATGTGTAAGGTTATGTAAATATTAATAGATATACTTAATTTTTCTATAATAACTAAAGAAGAACAAATTTTAAAAAATATAAAATTGTTTTAAGTACTTTGTTTTAAATTAAAAATCATGTATAAATAACATTTTTGTTGGTGGTGTTACACAATTTTAAATATTTATCCCTAAGTTGTTTATTTATAAAAACACAGAACATTGTTTTTATGTCTGAATACATTGTATAATAGAAATAAGAATATTAACGTTGTATCATTTAAAAACAATAAAAAACAAATTGTGGTCATTATTTAACATGTGGTTTTTGCAGTGCATTGAAAACATTTACCTATTTTGGGCGAAATAAAATTAAATTCTTAAAATAACTTATTAATGCATGTTTTATGGGAAATTTATCTGTCATCCGCATGAAGCCAATGGATTCAATAGGTGTTGTTGTTTTATAAATTATGGTCATTGTTTTATACATGATTTCTGCAACGGGTGGAACACATTTACCCACTTTGGGCAGAATAAAACTAAATTCTTCAAATAACTTATAAATGCAAGTTTAACGCGATAATAATTAATCATCTGCATGAAGCCAATGGATAAAAGAACATAGGTGCTATTTTTTTTAAAGAAAGCTACGTATCAATCAGGTGTGCTCCTCAGTGCATTTGTCAGTTGCATTGCATTTTAAATTAAAATATTCTAAATTGGCAAGAAAAGCTTTTGTTTAGTGAAGATTTACGAATTCACGTCATGTCTTCCGTTTTGGCTTTTGGAGTGTTTTTCCTAGTTATGTATTAGAAAATATAAAGTAAATGTTTCTTATGAAACATAATCGAAATTTTAAAAAAAAGGTATGTGTATTAAAATAAACTTTTTTAAATTTTTTTAAACACTACACCGATGCAGTTATTTTCCATTTTGGTCACTTTTGACATAAGAGTCCGAAATGCGAAACTAGACCGAAGTCTTTAGAGCCGTTATATGCTAAATAAATAAACTCAAAAAATCGAAGTATGCAGAGATATGCTTAAAACATTTAAAAATTGGTATAAACAAATTTTGAATAAATTTACTATTCTCATGTAAAAAAAAGGTATTTTTAAAAGCGGATCTAACAATTTCGGTATACTCCTGTGAATTGTGTATTTTTTTCCTCTATCCGTTTTTAAGATATTGCCGTTTTCTAAAGCACCACTATCCGAAAAAAATATATGCAGTATTCATGTATCGAAAATGCAAACATGAATACAGTAGGTATCGTAAGGTCCTTTTTTTATAAATTATTGATAAATCAAAACAAAAAAATAATGCCACGAGTAGTTACCCCAGAAATTCTTAATAGGACTTTTGCAGGAAATCATTTGACCCGTAATCCTTCCAGCGTAAGTACGGGCACAGGTGCTATTTTAAAATGTGCCTCATCACTAGAATTACTTTGCGCAGGCGAAGAAAAAATTAAACTGAATGAATTAAATAATTTCGCCAAAAAAATGCTACCAATAAGAAATTCTAGTTACAATCGAAAAATCGAGATCTCCAAAAGTAATCAGGAATAATCAAAATAAAAAAAAATATTTTTTTTGCTAAACATAATTAATGTCAACTAAAGTGCACTTAAAGTTCTTGTAAATATACAAAAACAGGTTAAAATCTTAAGAGCCTTTTTGAGAAAACAAATATTTCTTCATTTCTATTTTTATATTAGGTGCGATATATATTTTTAAGTTTAATAAAATTAATTTTGTATTTTCGGTCTGGTTGCGTGTAAACATAAAATCAAAATATTTTCACCCTTTCACCGTAATTCCGATTCTCGTTCTACGAACGAAACGTCAAAAATGTTCATGTGAATAATTTATTTTCATGGCACCGTAACGTATAAACGTGATAACCAATTGAAGCTAAAACAACAAAAATACAAAGAAAATTTACTCCCCATAGTAAACAATATTTAATTCACCACGATATTTTGATTTATCAAGAGTCGGTTTTTATCCCAAAATAAAAAAAAAATAAATTAAGTTGAAAAGGTGGAAAAGTCATATGGTATTTTTTGATTTGCAATTTTTTTCTTCAAAAAAGTGTCCATTGTACTAATTAATAACATCTTGCCCATTGTAATTTTTTTTTAAATCATGAAAATGTCCCTTAAGTGGGGAAGGTGCCCTTAAAATCCATTGTGGGTCGAATTATTTACATTATTTTTTATATACTCAACCTGTCAAGTCTTCCCCATCTTGAAAGGGTAAGGGTGCCTCTGGAAACGTTTGTTGAAACACATGTCTAACAAATTTTTTCTTTGTATTCGAAAAACGAACTTTCAAATTTGTGCCACTCACAGTTTTTTTTATGAAAATGCCTTTTAAATGTGGAAGAGCCCTTGAAACTCTTAGTTAAAAACTTTAAATTTAATTTATACTTAGGACAAAGAGTGCGCTCTGAGCATGCTCTGAACAAAATAAGTAACACAAACTATGAGCAAAAAAAGGAACACATAAATATAGGCAATTGAAAAACTACCTGAACCGATTTAAGTTCGAACTATTTCAGTTACAAAATCATGTCTTTCAATAAATTTAAATTGAAAACGTTTTTCTGCATTAATCTTTTACAGCGATTTTTAAGAAAAATGTTTTGTAGAGGACATTTTCGAGTATTTTGGTGTTTTGATGTCCAGAGCGGGAACGAATAGCTTACAAGCTTAAAGCGAAAAAAACGTCGCTTAACCTCATCTTAATGAACTCAGCTTAGTAAAAGCCTCGTTGTTTCTCTCTTCACATACTTAAGAATTATTGCATCTATGCTCATTGGACCATTCTGCGACAACAGTAACATTTTCTTACTCTTCCCACATAATAAAAAAAGACTCCTAGCCATACCGAATGGCAATGCAACGAGAAAGCACGTCGGGAATTGTAACTAGTCACTATTTCTTCAAAAGTAACATAGATGCTGGTAACTGCATCTGAAAGAAAAATGTTTTGTAGAGGACATTTCGAGTAAGAACATTTTCGAGTATTTTGGTGTTTGATGTCCAGAGCGGGAACGAATATCTTACAAGCTTAAAGCGAAAAAAACGTCGCTTAACCTCATCTTAATGAACTCAGCTTAGTAAAAGCCTCGTTGTTTCTCTCTTCACATACTTAAGTATTATTGCATCTATGCTCATTGGACCATTCTGCGACATCAGTAACATTGTCTTACTCTTCCCACATAATAAAAAAAAAGACTCCTAGCCATACCGAATGGCAATACAACGAGAAAGCACGTCGGGAATTGTAACTGGTCACTATTTCTTCGAAAGTAACAAAGATCCTGGTTACTGCAGCTGATTATGAAAAAAAGAACGGCGTGTATTTCACCGGCGAAAAACATTCCTAATTGCCATTTCTGGTCAGTGGTCAAGTACACAAAAAACTACCGATTAAAACTCACAATCGTAATCAAGCATTAACCTTCCTGTCTAACTTATTTTATCATTTTTTTCACCACCTGTGCTCGGATGTAAAACCAATTGTCTCCAACTCCCTTTCGTTTACGTTTATTTTCAACGGGAACTTGACAATCATATCTTAAGAACGTTTATTAAGTTAGAAAGATTATGTACGCGAAAAAGTTTCAACATTAAATATAAACAAACAAATTTTGTAGGAAAAGAGGACTCCACTATTTTAAACTATTCAGTAAGTATATTATATACATTAAAAACAATATATAATTTTAACTCCAGCCATTCAGTAATGTTTAGTACTTACGTATGTGTACCCACACTAAGCTCTTAACAATCATTAATGCATTTCATTAGGGGCACAAATCATAAAATTCATCCACTTCTCACAACTTTTTATACAGTCTTAATTAAACTAATAAATGTTCCCTCTAAACCACCATTTGTACAATTGTAGTAGCACCCGGTGAGCGCTGGTTTAATGGTAAACTAGAATTCATGCTTAGTCAGCGTGGTAAGCCGTTGCTGGTGCATGATGGGCATACATTTGGTATACAGTACGTACGCAAGGACAAAAAGTACTGGCAATGTAATTTGTCCCGCAAATTCAACTGCAAGGCTCGCGTTACGACGACAGAAACAGGTGAAATAATCGTAACTAATAACGAACATTGTCACACCGAAATTCGTCAGCACTTGCGTAAGGACTACCAGCGTAATAAAGTCATGATGAATGCATTAATCAATTTAAGCACCAGTCGTTTTTCAGAGCTGCGTCGTTTACAGAATTGTAACAATAATAACAATAATTTCGCTAACATCGACAATCTAAGTGCATCAAGCAGCAGAATAGAGAAAGAATATCACCCATTTCCAGATACTGCACAAGAAGCAACGCCAAGTACTGTGAGTGAACGAAAAACTTCACCGACAGAAGACGTAGACAAAATTTCCAGCAATTCTATTGCAAAAAATTCTAGCAATAGCTCAACCGACAGTTCTTGGAACAAAAGCAAAAACGATGAAACAGCTTGAAGTTAAAACAATTTACAAATATGTATATTTAAAATTTTTCTGCATACATATATTTACATTCTAATTCGATATATTAAAAGTACAAATTAAAATTTAAACCCTAACAGAAATACTCCTTATATTGTCTTCAAGGAATAAAAAGATATTTATCATAAATTGTTAAAGTAATAAACCTTATGTAAGTGTTTATTTTTTATGAAGAGTTTTTTTAATTGTTTAAATATCCACATAAAAAGAATTGTGTGTAGGTAATGTACATATTTTGTTTTTGTTGTTATGCTTTTATTTTTTAAGATTGGGGTACATTTTTGTCCATTGTTTATTTTTATTTGTTGATAATGTTTATAGTTTTTAGTTTTCTTTTTGACAGTGGATTTTTATATAAAAATATTAAATATATTTGTGCCAAATTATGGGAAAAGACATTGCGTTTAGTTTACTAATGATTGCTTAATTTACTAATAATTGTTTGGTAAAAGGTGAGTTGAATTTTTATGTAGATACGATTTTTATATTATATTATACAAGCTGGCCCTTGATTCGCCTGCCCTCTTAAATCTCCCTCTCCTCCTCGTCATCCCTTTTTTATTCAAAAAAGCGTAGAACTCTATCTGCAGAAGTTTTTGCATGCATATCTGATCAAGATAATTACGCACACCATTGCAGTACTGCGCCAAGGATTTCATTTTGGAAAAAAATGTCATGTTTTGACAATCAACACCACCCCAGAGACGTATTCAGAGATAGGAAAATTAAGGAAGGATTTAGCGTCCATTTAAAAAAAAATGTGGGGTTAAGGGGTTGAGTTGACTATCTGGTTAATTTCTCATCTGTGCCCATGAAGAACTAACATTTGCAAATAAAGTAAGGTGGTGCAAGATGTGCATTTTCAAAGTAAGAGTAATTCATGTTCAGATTCAGAGTCATCCGAGTTTGACTATCGATCATTACACCTCATCTCGTCTATGCACATGTCACACGCACACATGTTCCTGCACTTCTGTAGTTGAACGTTTAAACAGGTTCTCATTTCAATATTATAATTTTCTTATCAACAGAGTTTGTATGGCCTATAACTTTTGGTAGAGTGGATAAACAGCCACACATAATCTTAACGCATAATTCGACTCAAGCTGGCTAATACATGCATAAAACAAAAAAGAAAAGAAATAATTAGCTCCTGCTCTTGTATTACCCACGCCACAGTATTTGTATGAGCTTTAAAGAAATTAGGAATAGACGTTGAAAGAAAACTATAAAAAGTAAATATTAGATCGATTTGAAAATCTTGGTCAATTATTTTTTTAATGCTTTTAGAAATTCATGCTCTAAATTCATTAAATAATGTTGGACATATGCGTATTTCAAAGCTCTAAAGACTGAAACTAATTTCTTAATTTCATAAAAATTAGGCGCAGGGGAAGTTCACATTTTTTTTGGTTCAAAGTTTAATTATTGAATTTCATGGTCTTTCGAACACAAAATTAAATATTTTTAAACGCCCGAACCTGCTCCTTGTGAATACTAAAAATTACTAAAATCCGTTCAGCCGTTCGCTGTGTAGATCCAGTGTAATGAATTTTAACTTTGTTTTATATTTGTTTATATATTCACGACACACAGTGCAAAATTAATCTAATATTGAATTAAGAGATCATATTGGTATTATATTAGATAGTATTTATATAGAGTCCGACCAAAATTCAGTTTTTTAGCCGAAGCTGTGGTTAAATATTATGATACTTATTACAAAATACAAAATTAAAAAAATACAATTATTAACAGCATTTTTTAACTAAAGTAAAAAATAGACTTCAAAATGTAAAATCGAATTAATAATTGAAATGATTGCAGCGAAAAGGCATAAAATAAATAAATGTAAGGCGTAAACGGCCCATACAAAAAAAATTTAATGTTGGCTTAGGTATAAAAATAGGTGCAATGAAATAAATCCACGGGAATTAACTTCAAATGTAGTGGGAATTTAGTTAATTTTTTTTCAACTAGAAATGTGATTCAGTTCCACTTCTCTGTGAGAATTTACTACACTTCTTCAAAGTAAAATGAGGCCAATATATTTGGAGAAATAAGGCCGGGTGGTATATAGTCCATACAAATACCGTTTGATACCAGTTGAGTAACCAAACAGTAATTGATTTTGTAATTCGACCAAGCAGGGGTTGATATATGTAAGTTAGTCTACAATGAATAAGTTGCATTGTTACATGCATTCTGCTTGGTTTATCAGTTAGATTTGGAGTGGGTGCTTTGTTGGGTGTGTGGGTGCAGTGGCTTAGTGGTTATGTGCTTTGGACCATTAAGCGAGAGGTCGCTAGTTCAAATCCCGACCTGTACCACCGAAAGTTTTTACTCGCTGTCCTACCTCTTGCGAACGTCTGACAAACATCCAAGAGTAAGAAGAACTGTCATGAGAAACTTCTCAAAAATGAATTGCCGTTCGGAATCGGCATTTAACTGTTGGTCCCTTCCATTCGTATCAAAAAATATATCTTCGCACAAACAGTGGTTATAATATTATAATTTTTTTATTTTCCTATGTTAGGTGAAAGCTAAATTTGTTTGATCCATGATAGTTTACTTAATTCATTTACTTTAATATCAGATTAAAAAATTTTATTATGCAAAGATGACAATTTTATTTGATTTTCATGAACATATTTAGTCACACCATTTACTTTAGTGAGATATGTTAATTCACTTAATATTTTCATCACATCCAGCACATAAATTGTTTAAAATGATTCCTATACAATACATTGTCTCCCACTTTATATTTATTTATAAGCTTTCCATATTCAATTGGTTCATTTATTTTGGCTATATCTCTACTTGCTCAATATTTGTATGCACACTTGTGGGGTGTTAAATGTGTTGTTAGGCTAACTTGGATGTTTAAATTGCCTAGAAGTGATTCCTCCCCCTTAGTTGCCTTTACGACAAGCACTGGCGGCACAGGAGAGGATTTTGAGGCCGTTATTAAATATTTTTGCGGGTTGAAAGTGATAGGGGATTGCAGAGTTGACTATCTGGTTAATTCCTCATCTGTGACTGGCGGGCACTGCATGCATATTCTTACTTCCCGTCCCTGCACGGGGCAAGTTGAGAGCAATAATATACTTCAATAAGTCCAAAAAATCGAAATAAGCTGTGACAGCTGATATTTCAAATTAAATAATTAATATATAATTATATAATTAATAATTAATTGTAAATATATATTTTGAAAATGAAGAGGAAAAATATAAAAACTCTTGCTCAAGTATTCTGGAGCTGATGGTGTTCCTAAAATTGCAATCAAGCTCTTTTCCGCGCGGGATTGAGGGATTTTAAAGCGCTTTCTGCATGCGGCAGGTACCGCTCACGCAACTTCGGTGCTCCGCTAGGGATATGTGCTTTTTGTCAGACAGGCGCCTATGGCAATAGTATCTGAGTGACCCGCTAGCGTAATTAAGGGATTTCAGTATTCTTTCCGCAGGCTGTTCGATTTTGGAATGGAAATAATGCTTAAGTTTTAGAATTTGGCTTTACATACATACAACTTCAATTTTTAAAGCTTTACGTTATTTTAAAACGTCGACTTTGCTTTGGTAAGTTTTTCTCGGTTTGGTAGGTTTTATTGGGAAGTTTTGTAGGATTTTTTTCCGCGAGTGGTAACCGTTTCTTCAACTTTAAACTTTGCGAAAGATTATACCCATTGATGTTAATGTTGTTGGTTGCTGATCGAGCTGGTGTCATTTGTTGCTGTTAAGCTGAGTTGGTGCTGGTTTGTATTTTGATTTGTTGTGTTAAATGTTAAAAATACTTTTTTTTGATTATTATTACTTTTTTTTAAATATTTGCGATCAGTGTTTAATGTTGGTATTTTTGGTAAAACCAAAGTTTATAGTCCATAAATTGTATAAGGTGTAGTTGTTGTTTGAAGGTTATATTGAGGCCTGAGCACTTGCTACCTCGAGTCGGCAAATTGCGCAGGTAAATTTTTTAGTGTTCAAAAAGACTTTTGTTGGAGAAAAAGATTATATTAATAATATTTTACTTTAATTACTAAAATTTATTTTATTTTTACGCAGGGCATATATAAAAAAAACGAATGAACAGACTTTGAAAAACGTGCTGACTTGTTGGCGGTTACCCGAAACACGTCAAAGAGTGACTTGCTTATAAGTTTTCTGATACATTTTTGTTTCAGTTTCTTTCTGTCAGGTGAACTAATTTTAAAGATATCAATTCCATTAAAAATGTTGAAGAACTGACTAAAGACAAGACTAACTTTAAGGCGATGACTAAGAAAGTCAAGTGATTTCGCAATGTCCCGATCAAGAATGGACACTATTTCGGTTTCAATTTTGTAAATACCATTCATGGATAATGGCAGAGTATTAGGAATATGAAAAGCTGAAGATACTGCCATCGGCGTAGGAATGAATAAGGTTAGAAGTAAAAGACAACGGATTTAAAAAAATAGTCGGACACGAAACGGAGACTTGGGTAGCACCAGCACTTATTTGGTAAGCTGCGTATATTTGAAACCGTCTAAAACAACTTGAATTGAAAAGGGTATAATCGATCCCAAATGCACGCATTAGCAAAAAAAAAAGCTCCATGCGGAACTCTGTCACATGCCTTTGAGATATCAAGCGCAACAACATTGCTTGGACCGCAACCGGCTATTACGTTCGAGCACTTAGGTAAAACAACGTCGTTAACTCATATACCGAGGATGGAAAGCCTTTCGGTTTCAGCAATGAAAATGCCATTCATGGATAATGACAGAGTATTGGTGTTTCGGTTTGATGACAGAAGACGGCATTGTGTTTTGGAAGCATTAAATTATACTCTATTTGTTTTATCCCACCTAAGTATGATGTCAAGGTCAGAAATTAATAAGCTTAGCATACGTTGCTGTTCTAGCTCCACGTCCAAAGATGAGGGACGTAAACCCGGAAAGGAATATGAGAATCTAAGCGTACTGTCATCAGCGATCATTGATAAAAATGAGAAAGAGAGTCGGAGACAAAACGGAGACTGAGGGAACACCCGCATAAATTTGATGAGTTACAGACTTGAAACCGTCCAAAACAAATTTAATTGAACGGTAATTTCTAATCCATTGAAGAAAGGTATCATCGATTCCAAATGCACGTATTTTCGCAAAACAGCTTGATGTCAAACTGACAGCAGGTGAAGTTGACTTTATTTGGGGTTTCTCACACTCAAAATCAAATACTTTTAATTGCACGAACATGGTCCTTCTGAATAACTAAACATAATATTTAAAAAAAATAAGATCAGTAATTCGCTGTGAAGGTCCTTGCAAAAGAATTTCAACTTTGTTGTATATTATTAGATAAGACATACTGGGGAAGTAGTACGTACTAAGTTGTAACATTGTGGATTCCTTCAGTAAAGTAATTAAAATAAATTTTAAAAATCTACAAACTTTGCTCTGACGTGAGTCTATTCAAGATGCCTTGTCATACCAAACAATGCGTTTTTTTCTAAAATAAGAGGGAAAAAGACAGAGAAAAATGCAATAAATCAAATAGTTGTGGCTAAATGAGCGTATTTATTTTTCAATGCAATGCCAGTAGTTATTACAAAATATTTGAATGAAATGAATAAGACTTCATGACATCACCTAAATATTGATAACTCTACTCAACTTTTGTATACGATTTAGAAGCAAGTCCCCTTGCTTGATGGTGGCTTGGTACTGCCAATTCTTATTGTCCGGACGATTAGTTTCTACGATTCCTCCAACACGATCCACTTTGCAATGTAAGCGCCCAGCCGCTATAAAACGTGACAGCTCCTGGTCAATGTAATCAAGATCAACACCGAACGCTTCAGCCATGTACTGCAATGTAAGTGATCGATATGATTCCAAGAGTTGGGTGTATGCCAGTATACGCATTTCGCGGACGTAGAAACGGTAATGAGGATGCGCCAAATAATCGTTTCGCAATATAACCTCCACACCAGATAAGTGTTGAAAAAAATCTGCATATTGACAGTTGTAGAGTGAGAACAGATAGCTCTTAACATCTGGGAGACCGTGCAATACTTCTTGTATTTCGGCGCCCTTGACAACTTTGTCTCTCAGCTCGTTGCGTGGCAAACTTATCATTGAGACATAAACGGTATAACGCACAAATGTTGAATAATCCATTAGTTCATATGAAGTGAATGTGCTAACTGTGTCCAAGAAAAAAGCGGCGGCGGCTTTAAAGTCCCGTATTGCCACTGAATAGATACCCTGGTAAACCTGCAAAAACAAATATAATTCGGGTAAAAAATTGGATATGGAATCGTAACATGCTACGCGACATGGGCTTCAGTTTCTTTTAACGAAATTTCCTCCCAGCGAACCGAACAAAAATAGAATAGGGTTATTCTTTGTTAAATAACTTCGGCAAAATTTTATTTTACCGGAACACTCTCCAAAATCAATAATTTTTTGCAATCCTGTTCATTTTCATTCACTGAATTCAAATCCGGAAACATTTTTTGGCGATCCCTTATAGTTTGGGCGTGGCCCGCCCCCAAAGTCTGAAAAATGACATATGAAGGGTACCAAAATTTCTTAAGTGGTAAGTCCAAATTCAAAAAAATATTTGTCGTGCTATATCTTCGATTCCTTTGAACCGATTTTATTGAAACTTTTTTCATCAATTAACTACACTTTTCAACAGTAAAACTGAATTATTTTTTTGAATTTGGGATTACCATTTAAGAAATGTTGGTACCACTTCATATGCCATTTTTCAAATTTTGGGGGCGGGCCACGCTCAATTTGAATTTCACTGAATGAAAAAATGTAGCCATAACTTCTATGACCAATTTTAATGAAACTTTTTTACTGATTACATATTTCACGAGTAAAATAAAATTAATTTTGGAATATTTGGACACTGAATTTCAGAAATATTGGTACCATTTCCGATTTGAATTCAGTGCATGAAAATCAACTGGATTACAAAATTTGAGTGATTTTGAAGGTTAATCTAACTAAAATTCGTATTACGTAGAATTGATTTAATATTATAATATACAATGTTTTTACACTTTGCTCACCTTTAAACGATTTCGTCGGTCCCAATCACCGCCTTCTTCAATCAGATACTTTGCTTTGTCAATGTTGCGAGTAATGAGATCATGATCCAAATAAAACAAACCCAATCGTATTAAATGAAAAACAATGTCCAAACGATGTCCTAAGGATACCGTTTTTTCATAAGTTTTGCGGAATGCTGATTCGGCGGCAACTTTGTCCCCAATTCGGCATAAAAACTCAGACTTCTTAAGATTTGCCTCTCGAACTTCCATCTCGCCGAGATTTTTCTCCGCGTCTTCAATCGCAGCATCAAGTTTATCCAACTCCGTCTTGTTGTTTTCTTTCATTCGAACCAAAAGGTCTTTGTCTACAGGCCAATCAAGCTCAGTACAAATATGCTCATACCAAGGAGACATATTATCGGCCTTTATTGCATCTAGAAGCTTTGTCTTGATGGCAACATCGCTCTTGTGTTCGTCAAGCGATAATAAAAACTTAAACTGTGCCAAATCCAAATTAGGATTTTTTTCTAGGCCTTGTTCTTCCAGGTTTTCAATAGGCATTTTTATTTTACTTTTCTAGTACTTTTAAACTAAACCAATTCTATGCAGATTCACGAATTTTATGTTTGACAGAACAAAGATGACGGTAGAATTCCGCAAAATCATGAATAATGTGAAGTGAGAGGTAGTTTATATTTTTTTTTAATGAGTTGGACTGTCTTCAACCTGCCATCTAGTTGGTGCACGATAAACTCACAAAATCTTTCCTTATGTGTTAACATTAATTAAGTAATTTTTCAATTTGTTGGTGGTTGGTTGCAGTAGAATAGCGTAGTAACTGATCGGTGAAGAAAAACGTTCTGGGGTAACAAATTTGGTATGGTTTTTTTTTTTAATTTTCTACTATTTATATGTGATAATTTTTATTTTAAATATGTAAACAATTTGGTTGCAGTTTTTAAAATTTAATGTTATTTTGGAAACATATTTTGGTCTAAATTAAATTTAAATTTAAAATACATGTATTTCTTAAGCTCAACAGCAATTATTTGCAATTCTTTAAGCTGGAGAGATTTGAGTTTATTTTTTTTTAAAAATATTTTTTTTTCATGATTTCTGTTTATGAAATTTTTGGTTGTGAGTCTGGGACCAAACAAAGAAAAGGGTTCGATTTCAATTTCTCTTGAAGACCTGATGGATCACACAACAAAACAGATTTTGGAAACCAAGTGATGTAAAATAAAATAAAAGTAAAAAAAAAGTGTTTTCCACTTACATATTTATTAAGTTTCTATTTTCTAGAGAGACAAGCTTAGCTTCGGATACAAACTTCCCTCAATTAGCAGTCGTATATAAGGTCCTATCCAACGTCATGTATGAACGTCGCAAACTCTTCTGCAAAACACTTAGGCACGTTTCAAACGACACTTCTTAATTCTCTTTTGGGAATGCATCGTGCTTTCATACGTTCAGATTTTTCACGTTCTGTGCCTTTCCGTTTTAATTTTCAAATTTCTTTTGTTTTTTACATTCGTTGCCTGAAATTTTATTATTTCATATGACTTTCATTCCCATGAACGTGTAGCCAGGCACTAAGGCAGAATTAGCTTAGGCGAATAATAATTGGGTTAGGTAAGGTACTGAATGCGCCCATTTTCATCAAATGTCACTTAATAGTTACAAAAAAAGGGAGTCGGATCGATAAGCTAATTGAAGAAAAGAAAAATTTGGGCTACAGGAAGTTCTTGTAAAATTCACTAAAAAAGTTTTAAAAATGATTGGTGGCTTGTTTGTCTATAACCACAAGGGCGAAGTGCTCATTTCACGAGTTTATCGGGACGATATTGGCCGAAATGCAGTTGACGCCTTTCGAGTCAACGTCATCCATGCAAGACAACAAGTGCGGTCCCCAGTCACAAATATCGCTCGAACTAGCTTCTTCCACATAAAGGTAGGCGTATATTATTTAATTTAAGTCGAAAAACTATCGCTCGAATTTTTCAACCACAGCGTGCAAACATTTGGCTTGCTGCCGTGACCAAACAAAATGTCAACGCAGCAATGGTATTCGAATTCCTTTTAAAGATAATCGAAGTGATGCAGTCATACTTTGGAAAAATCTCTGAAGAGAATATTAAAAACAATTTCGTTTTAATATATGAACTTTTGGACGAAATTCTGGACTTTGGCTATCCGCAAAACACCGACACTGGTGTTCTTAAGACTTTCATTACACAACAGGGAATTAAATCTGCTACTAAAGAGGAACAAATGCAAATCACCTCACAGGTATATACATTATATGGACATTTTTCTTAGTAAATAATGATAATGATCTTTTTAAAGGTAACTGGTCAGATTGGATGGCGTCGTGAGGGTATCAAATATCGCCGCAATGAATTGTTCCTTGACGTCCTGGAGTATGTCAATCTGCTCATGAGTCCTCAGGGCCAAGTTTTATCGGCGCACGTTGCTGGAAAAGTTGTAATGAAGTCTTATCTTTCTGGTGAGTTAATTGCAAAGTTTTGTTTTTCACCACCCGCGGAATTTATAAGATAAAAGTTTATGGTTTTAAAATGCATCTAATGAAATCTATTATTTAGACAAGACTGAAATTATTTTATATATGATAAAATGCACATTTTAAAGCTGCGGGAACAAAGGTAGATCTTTCAAATGCGAAGGTTAACACGTTCTTATATAAAATATTATTTTACAAATGCAGTCAATCTTGTTATTAGTTTCATCAATAATCTTTGTGAAAAACTGTAGATTTTCCAAGTTAAATGTCATTGAGAATTTCGGTACAAAAATAATTTGATTATTGAATAAGCAGAAATTTTGTGTGTGTCCAAAAATATTGATTATACTGTTTTCACAATTTATAACAGGGGATTTTATTTTGCTAGTACAGAGCAGAAACTGAGTTGTCAAAAAATGTCCGTGCTTCTTTTTTAGCAGACAGTAGAATTTGTGTTTCTCTAAAAACAACACTTTAAAAAAAAAATTTCGAAAACGTGTGAATGTATTTTTTTAGAACAGTTTCCTACGTCTACCGCATTTTAAAACTTTGCTAATAAAACCAAGTTTGAGAAAAATATCTGATCGCTTTTATTTATGGTTCTATTTTTTAAACATATAACATAATTGCCACTGGACTGGAAAGTCAGGAAACGAAAAATTGTTCAGGGAATTTCGAAAGCAATCAGAGAAAATTTTGAATTTTTGATTTTGAAGAATTGATTTTTTTCACAATGAAATAAATTTAAATCTGCCCACACTTTTGCCCCAAAATAGCCATTTTTAATTATGATCTATATGGATCTTGAATTTGTATGCATTTTAACAAATACACATGATCTAACTATTTGTTGAGATCACAATTGGAATAGGAAACCAATTCCATTTTTATATTCGAAAATATTTTGATAAGAAAATAAATATAGTAAAAGTGAGAGGCAACGAGAGAGTAAAGAACCTTTCCCTCAGATGAGAAACTTAGCAAATTCTGCCCAAAACATTTTTTCGGACACTTTTTTGAAACAGTTGTTTGTCATTTAACTTTAATTTTTTTATTTTTAAATAATAATTATAAATGAGCAAAATGGAACAGAAATCATCAATCAGTCATTTTGATTTTTTTTTTTTGATTTGATCAAGGAAAACTTTCTAATTAGTCAGGGAAAGCCAGGATAATTTATTTGGAAAAATAGTGGCAACTATGTATAAACAATAACGCCATTTCATAACAACGTCATTTTGTTCTAGCAAAAAATTACTCCTTTTGCCTTGAGATAAAATTCATGGAGAAAAAAAATGTACGTTCAATTCACATCTTAAATATATAGGGTCCGCCAAATAACTTTTTTTTTGTTTAAACAGTGCGCAAAACATCGAGTGTAGCTTCGGCTGTGTAGCACGTAGCGCCGTCCTGTTAAAACCAAATGTTGGCCAATATCCTCCTCTTCAATTTTTGTGAACAAAAATTCGTTCAACATGGCCCGATAACGATCGCCATTGACTGTAACTGCCACTCCTTGTTGTTGTTGTTCGTTGTTCAAGCGTATACACAACCATATTCGTTGAGCTAAGTGTTACCATTCGCGAAATAAGCACTAGTTGAAAAAAACCTTAGATGGCGGACCCTTTAGTTTGCCGAAGAAAAATGGCCCAATTATGTTGCAATATTTCCCAGTGTTGTTCAAGCGTATACACAACCATATTTGTTCAGCGGAAGGATAAAACTAATTATCTGTCAAATCAGACATGAGCTAAGGGTTACCATTCGCGAAATAAGCACTAGTTGAAAAAAAAAAACGTTAGATGGCGGACCCTATAGTATTATATACATATATATGTATATATTAGTCACATCACTCTATTATCACACCAAAAACATAAATGTTAAAGAATACCCAGCCAAGTTTTCTTATACAAAAATAACTTGCCATACAAGTCAGCTACAAAATGAATAAAAAGTACTTTCCAAATGGAATAAAACAATTTTTCTGTTTATATCAAGTTCGATCATTCTTTTACAAGTCAGAAGTGGGATAGTTCCGAAAATAAAAACGCTGGAAAATAAATTATTGCGTAAATACATTTAGAAAAAAATAGCAATACAGCGGAACGAGTAGCAAGGAACGAGACACAATCAACGAAAACTCGATAGGTGCAACTTGCAACGAGCTAGGTGCAAAGGCTAGTGCGAAACGACTAAACGATATATTCAACACATAGCAGCAACGAACGTCTTAAGTGACATCAATACAGTCAACGATTCAATAAGAAAAGGGTATAACGAATAGTACCAAACGAGGACAATAATACGAATTACAACGAAACGTTTTTTTAAACGTAGAAAATGATTAAGTTAAAGTTTCTAAAAGTAGAACAATTAAATAGGCTTTTGCGAAATCGTGATTTGCTAACATCCGGGAATAAGGCGCACAAAACTGCAAAATTATTAAAAGCACTTGGTGCTGACGAAGTTGATGCGGAGGAATTGATCCACGGCCGGAAGCAACGGAACCTTGGCAAGCAGAAATGGAAGATTTAATGAACATAAGTCGTATACACCATTTGCGACAGTCATATATATTGCGACAGTCGTATACACCAATTCTGCCAAACACAACGAACCCTTTCGTCAAACAGTCTATCACCAAAGTAGGGCAGTTGCAAATCCTAATATGTTGGGCAACAAAATGATTTTGTTCGCAGTGCAACACAAACTAAAAGGCCTTGCCTTTTTCGGTCATGGTCGGAGTTGGTCATTGAGTTCGGAAAAGATTTTCCTTGCACATTAAATGTAGCAGATGTACATGGAAACTCGATGAGGCGCAGACGGAAACAACGAATCATTGACGGAGTACTATTATTTAATGCTCGCTATCGGGAGATGAGGTAAGTTGGATAACCTCTCCATTAACTCGTATATAATTAACGGCTTAAATGATTCCATTCTTGTTCCAGCCAGTTGCTGGGCTTTCTTATAAAACTTCCGAAAGTTGTTTCGGTCGCGAGACTCTTCGATCTCCTTGAGCTGGGAGACTGCTAGCTTTTTTTTTTCTACGCAGGATCTTCTTCTGGAGAGTTTCTCACTCAGGCGCTCTTTGTAGGCTCTGGCAAATCCTGATGTGCGAAGGCGTCCAACGCCGAATTCCTCTTCTGGGCAGTTCGCAGCTTTTTCTCGTTGGACAGTCGAGCTCTGAATTAGTTGCAACAAGAAAATGGTCAGAGTCGACGTTTGCCCCTCGGTAAGTGTGCACGTTCATGATGTTGGATGCGTGCCTCGCATCGATTAGCACATGGTCGGTTCGACTGTCTGGAGAGCGCCAGGTTGCTGTGTGGATTCTTAGTCGCAGAAACCTAGTGCTAGTCGGTAGCCGTTATCTGTTGTCGGTTCGAGGAGGATGTGCTTACCAACTAATCCGCCGAAGATGTTTTCCTTGCCGACTTTAGCATTGAAGTCCCCGAGTAGAATTTTGTCATCGTAAGACAGGCTCAGTATGCTCCGTCCAAGAGGCCATAGAATTCCTCCTTGATAGGGTCCTCAGCCTCCTCGCTAGGGGCGTGTGCACATATCAGGCTAATGTTTTGGAATGTAGGTCTGATGCGGATCACAGCCAGGCGATCACTTATCAGCTTGAAGTCCATTACTTTAGATCTAAGCCGATTTCCCACGACGAATCCGCATCCTAAAACGTGCAATCTTTTGTTACAACTGTATTTAATGTTGTAATTTTGTCTTTTCATAATTTCTGATCCTATCCATCGTATCTCTTGGATCGCGGTAATGTCGGCCTTGTACCGCGAGAGAACACACTCAAGTTGTTGAATAGCACATGGAGTGTAGAGTGTCCTCACGTTGTGAGTAATGCCGTTGGCCCATCAAGGCCTCATTCGCCACCAACTCTTTTCCAACACCCTGGCTTAGTATTGGAGATTCCTACAGACCTGGGCTTCAAATAAGTCGAAGCAGCTCAAAAAAGTGGATCACTTGTTCCACTTAACTGGAACTGTGGACGCCGCCGTTGATCCATCTGTAGAAGTCGTCCGCCGCCGTCCGGAAACATGAGAAGTGCCTTAGTGAGCTGGGTCGATATCACCGATTTCTGAGGAAAGAAGTGAATGGAAAGTGAGGTACGACAATAAGCACCAACCTCTTCGATATGGTGAGGGGGATTTAATCGTGCTAGGTTATGTCCTGCAAGCGATAGGGGTATCACATAAGCTAGACCGTACATCTTCACGATTGTTCTGGACTTTGACCGGTGTGTAGTAGAGGATCTTCCAGACCAACCGCTTATCCGCAGGCGATAAAAAAACCTCATCTCTAGTGATCATATGAAGTCTTGGTGCAGACTCAGTCCAGGTATCGACTCGGACGAAGACCAAGAAGATTGTGCATCAGACGCTGAATCATCGATCGGTGAAGAAAGGTCAGGAGAGGCCGAGCTGTCAACGGCAACACTGAAGGAATACTAAGAGAGATAATTGTGATTTGTGAACTCGAAAGAACGTATCGGTTGCTTTACTTTTGCTAACTTTTATTCCGAAGTCATATTACTTTTTAAATTACTTGTTAAATCTTGTTTAACCTTTTCTTTTTCAATGGAACTAAACAATCTCTCTTTTTATATCAAGTTCGGTCATTCTTTTACATACAATAGTAATAATATTAAATAAATCTATTCTTTACATACAATCAATAGTATTTTGAATCTAAGCATATTTTGTTCCACTCTTATAGCTTGTGATACTTGTGATACTTAGGGTTCACTTTTTTTCCATAATTCAATGAAATGCATTGTTGTAATAAATAATAATTTTTTTTAAGCGATTGATAGGTTAGGTTAGGTTGAAGTGTCTGTCGGCATAAGAACCGACAGTCTTAGACTAGTTTAGCATTACTGATTCAGTTATCGAGCATGTTATCGAGTATCGAGTTTGATTGTTTGGCATTTCTTTATCAGTGATAGTGTGTTTTTTCATTCCTCAAATCTCAAATAAAATGCCAGAAAATGTGTAGGTTTTATTAGTTTTTTTTAAGTGTTTCTAAAAAATTCGAATTTAAATTAATTACTAAATAAATTTAAACTAAATAAACATGAATCAGGAAAGTATTATGGCCAATTTTATGGCTGTGCACCCCGATCTTGCAAAAAATAGTTTCCCAAACTCTTCCCCAGAAGAATCGGACGACGAAAAGAATAAAAATGTATATAAAGTTTATTAACTCGTTTTTATTTTTTTAAATTTTTAAATAACTCAACTCACAATTTCACATAAATACGCGAATGACAGAAAACAAAATGAGATTAATTTGGTACAAAACTTAAGATGCTAGAGTTTTCCTAGTACAATAACAAGGTGCGTTCGATACGTGATGCTTCGTATAACATAATCCCAATATGCTTATTCAATAGTTCAGTAACGGATGAAAGTTATTCACTCGCTCACTGATGTCGTAATTCGGCCTCATTATTGGTTCGGACGAAGCGTAGTAGACATTTGATGTCAATGTTTGTGAGATCGCATGTGTCTTCATCGAAGAAGGCTGCGATATGGGGCTTCCTTTTGTGGCAGGCGGGGCATGTACAAAACAGGTGAGGGCTAGTTTCCTCCTCCTCTTCGTCCATACAACTTCTGCAAAAGTCGTTTAAGAATGCACCAAATCTTTTTGCATGTTAACCTGTAAGACAGTGTCCAGTGATGACACATATAGTAGTGCTAATGTTCCGTCTAGATCGAATTCTCAAATCGAATTCACTCGGTTTGCAATTTCGAATTTATATCACTTGATTTGGAACCCAGCTTTAAATCTCCGATTTGTCATCATGTTTTCATATTAAAACGTACAAATTCATCATGGTGGTGAAATAAAGATCGTTGCGTTTGATATTTCGAAGACATTTTACAGAGTTTGGCATCAAGATCTTTTGTTGAAAATGAGTGCATTTGGAATCGATGATATCTGTCTTGGACGTCTTCAAATCTGCAACTCACCAAACAAATGTAGTTGTTTTCGAAAACTCTGTTTTGTCCCTGACTATCATTCTCATTTTATCAATTATATTCTGTCTGTATTCGTTAGGTTCATTAAATTCCGCCCATGACAGCATATTTAGGTGGTGGTAAAACACAATTCTGTCATTGAAGCGATACTCCAATACTCTTGCATCTTTCCATTCTCGGTATGTGCGTTAATGACAACCGGGAGTATTCGTAGGTACTGTAAAATATAAAGATTCGATCCTCTGCCGCACAACTCTATTGTGGAATGCTCTATCACACTTTGTTTTTCCTAACGCCTACAATTTGCGAAAATTTAAAATCATGTGCATCGGTTTTTCACCGTTTCTTCAAATCCCCCTTTTCTTCCCGTGCTATGTTACTGTTACGATTTTAAGGGAGCTAACAACCCCTTTCTCCACTTAAGTTGCTTTTTATTGGTTTCACACGGAGTTTCAATTATTCTCAAAACCAATCGAACAGAAGTATGGCTGTTGCTCAGTTTTGATTAATTTGGTTAATCTTTGTTTGCAATAACCCAGTCCAAAAAAGCTAAAATTGGAAATGGTTATATCATTGAGAAATATCACACCAAAAACACAAATGTTAAAAAAGAGAAAAGTTCTTTTATACAAAAATTTTCACAAAAGTACTGAGATCTAAAAAAAGAATGCAGTTTGTGTTTTAAAAGTTTTTAAATCCGCCCACTGCCACGCCCACAATTTACAAAGAACCGTTTAAGGCTTAAGTTAGAGAGATAAAGTTGTAAAACCTTCACAAGATATGTAGATACTGCCTACCTTTATAAATTTGTCATACAAAGTTTTTTGACACGCCTACTTTTTGTGGGCGTTTTTCACTAAAATGTTGTTTTCTTTGAAAATGTTGAAAGAAATCAAAAAAAATATGTTTAACAATATATTTAGCCAATATTTTTTCCAATAAATCGCCCATACAAAGTTTTTGGCCACTTTTTGGGGGCGTTTTTTCAAAAAAATATTTTTTTTTCTATAAATTTCATAGAATGAAATAAAATGCTATCTATCATCTTCCTTATGAATTTTTCCTTTGGGGTACATAGGATAGGATAGGGTATCATACTGTTCGCCCCAAGCGGACTGTAGCCTTTCCTTATGTTTTTTATATTAACTTTTTAGGGAAATTTGAATGTTTTTTAACATATATGTTTTTGGTGTAATTTCAATACTTTTTGCTCACTTTTTTTGTATATGGAAATTGTACAAAATTTACTTACTTTTGGTAAGACATTTATGCGCTCTTTTTTAAGGCATATACAATTTGCTGACTTCTCCTAAATGTGTCAAAAACGAGACTCTCGTTTCATATACGGTGATGGTCACGAAAATAGAGCCACACTATGTGATGCAAATATCCTTCCAGAAAATACAATTTAAGAAAATAAATTAAGAAAATAGTTGTAACTAAAGCTTAGTATATTTCATTGGTGCTTAAACAGAATGTAAATTATTTACGAAAAAAACAATGTAAAAAGAAAAATTAACAAAAATTGAGTACTATTCGTAAAATCGGTTGGCCATTGAAATAGAGACACTTTCCTTCATTGTTTCAAAAACTCGCAAAACATGGTAAAAACATTCTGCCGTCAGTGCCAATCAAATTGATCTTCGTCTCATCACTCCACCGGATATTTCTCCATTTGTTTACCCCTTCTGAGACGTTCTAGAAAGTACGTAAGACGCCCACAAAATCAAGAATTTTCTTCAATGTACCAAGAAAACCGTGAAACATGGGCCTCATTTCCTGGTATGGTGTTGGTCCAATATACTGGATAAAACAAAATATGGACCAACACGAATATGTAAATATTCTTGGTAACATTATGGGGCCGTTTACCGAGGATCATTTGCCCTTAAGAAGGATATTCCAACAGGACAATGAACCGAACCATACCTCAAAGAAGGCCAAACAATTCTTCCAGGACCATAACGCGACAGTGTTACCTTGGCCAGGTCAATCAACGGACCTAAATCCGATTGAGAATTTATAAAACGAACTCAAAACGGCAGTAGGTAAGTAAAATATAGTCAAAAATACAAAATACAACAAAATTTTGGGAAATTGAGCAGAAGGAATGGTTATCCACACCAGTCCAGCGATGCCAAGCTCTCATTACTTCACTCCCGAAACTCTGTGAAGCTGCAATAAGAAATAATGGAAAGCAAACTAAGTATTAGTTCTCACAGCTTAAATGACATAAAATTGTTAATGTTTTTACCATGTTTTGCAAGTTTTTGAAACAAAGAAGGAAAGTGGCTCAATTTCAATGGCCAACCGATTTTACGCCTAGTACTCCATTTTTGTTATTTTTTTCTTTACATAGTTTTTTCGTAAATAATTTACATTCTGTTTAAGCACCAATGAAATATACTATGCTTTAGTTACAACTGCGTTCTTAATTTATTTTCTGGATGGATATTATGCATCACATAGTGTGGCTCTATTTTCGTGACCATCACTGTATGTGCTTATTTAACGGACAACTTTAAAATAAAGTTCGCAAACTTATGTGTATTAACGCTGTATTATAAAATAACTTATGCAATTAATAAAGATCTCACAACAAATAGATTTATCAAAGCTTAACAAAAAACACCACATCCCTACAATCAAAACCTTGCCCTGACTCTTAATTTTAATGTAATATATTATGTATACATTAGTATTATAATAAGGAAGTTTTTGCAATCGTGCGAAAATTTCGAACTGGGAGATGTGATATAAAGACTATAGAGAAGTCCAAACAAATGGGTCGGCAAATGCAGGCTGTCTGTCTATCTGTCTTTCCGAAAGACGTATTACGAAATAGTTCGAAGGATTTGCTTTAAAGTTTGTATAAAGAATTATTGGGGTAACATCTCGCTGCCTTTTCAATTTTTTCAATTGATTTTAATGTAATTTTCCATATTGGACACAACTTGGTTGTGTAGCATATGAACCCTGCTAAGTATTTAGCTTATTTTTAAGGTAGTCAGTTAGCAATTAGTTAATAAATAAATTTGCTACATATAGAATATTATTAGTTCTACGGAAACTAAGAAATTGTTGTACTTTGTTAAGACCTCACTATTTCTTGCGGCTAAATTCTTAAAAAATAACGAGCAATGGGGGCTCAAGTAGGAAGCCAAACACATTCATTATTTTTCTTCCATGAGTTGAACTTTTCTTGGTTAAATAAATCTAATTTTTTTTTCAGGTATGCCTGAGTGTAAATTCGGCATTAATGATAAAATCGTTATGGAATCCAAGGGTAGAGGATTGTCCGGCAACAACGAAGCAGAGACCTCTCGGTCGGGAAAACCAGTTGTCGTTATCGACGATTGCCAATTTCACCAATGTGTTAAACTAAGTAAATTTGAAACCGAACATTCAATCAGTTTTATCCCACCAGACGGTGAATTTGAGTTAATGCGATACCGAACAACAAAGGATATTTCACTGCCTTTTCGTGTGATTCCGCTAGTTCGAGAAGTGGGACGTACCAAAATGGAGGTAAAAGTGGTTTTGAAATCGAACTTTAAGCCATCGTTACTTGGACAAAAAATAGAAGTGAAAATTCCAACTCCTCTGAATACTTCCGGTGTGCAGTTGATCTGCCTCAAGGGAAAGGCAAAGTATAAGGCGTCCGAAAACGCGATTGTATGGAAGATAAAACGCATGGCTGGCATGAAGGAGACTCAATTGTCAGCGGAAATCGAACTGCTGGAAACAGACACTAAGAAGAAGTGGACTCGACCTCCAATCTCAATGAACTTTGAAGTTCCATTCGCGCCGTCCGGCTTTAAGGTTCGTTACCTCAAAGTTTTTGAACCAAAATTAAACTACTCAGACCACGACGTCGTCA
Organism: Ferdinandea cuprea; assembly: GCA_963576555.1. Classification (NCBI taxonomy): domain Eukaryota; kingdom Metazoa; phylum Arthropoda; class Insecta; order Diptera; family Syrphidae; genus Ferdinandea; species Ferdinandea cuprea. Next base: position 89,065 of record OY754959.1, read on the forward strand.
AATGGGTGCGCTACATCGGTCGCAGTGGACTCTATGAAACTCGATGCTAAACGATCATTTTCCACATCTCTATTGTAATTAGAAACACACAAAGTATGACAAAGATGATAACATTATTTCCCAGCAACATGTTGAATCTTTGCCTAATTATATTCCAATATTATATATTATATTCATTACTTTATATTATAATTTGATATTTTTATTTCTTTGTTTTTTATTATATCATTTATAAATAACTATATTATATCGAAGAACCTGTATTATATATTTAAAAAAGGTATACATTTCATCAAAGGTTTAAGAAACTTGCGTACACATACCCCCAACATGGATCAGAAATGGTTATCAAAATTCCAATATTAATCTATAAGTGTTTTAGAGAATTTCCAAATAGAAAATATTTCCCATATTGTTACTATAAAAAAGATTAAATAAATAACATTTATAATTTAAAAGAAACATGTTTTCTAAAAAGTTAATCCATATTTTTCATTAAAAAAATCTAAACACCGTGTTGGGAAATTTGATTGAATGGAACTCTCTCTTCAATATACTTTCTAAATTAAATACTCTGCCACAACAACGTCGCAAAGAGTATATAAAATAATACAAACGCATAAATATGAATGAATGTGCTCGAATATAAGTTGAACCCAGGAATGTTATAGTTTAAAGACATATAAACGAAAAATGTATTTAGTTGAGTTTAATAAGAAATAAAATACAAAAAAAAATAGTTTAATCTATTTCAGGTCAGATTCACAGTATTCACATCCGTTTTAGTAGCTACGCATTACTTCTTCATTCGTAATGGGATTATGATCATAACCCTTGCACTTCACTGTATTTCTACAGGTTCGTCGCTTTGGTTCTAAAAGTCCTTGGAGGTAAGTATTAATTTAATTGCTTAATATATAAATAAATACACATACATTTTTTGAGCTTTCGTAGTGGGTGCAGTAGCTTATTGGTTGGTTAAGTGCACTAAGGTCCCTTATAGGTCCCTTCTTTTGTGTCAAAAAATAAATCTTCGCATCCTTAATGGTTAGAGAAGCAAAGCTTTAGGTCCTGTATGGGCCGTTTACCCCAAATATTTATTTATTTTTTACTTGAGCTTTTTATTAAAAATCATTTCTACGATAGTTTTTTTTTCATTGCCGCAAAATAGATGTAAACTTCTCCACTGTTATGTAGTTTGTAACAGCTTTTTTTAATATGCCCACTACCACACACATAATATAGAAAAAATTTCGAAACCTAAAATTGAAGAAAGAAAGGGTTAGAACCTTAACTGAAAGACTTGCCGTGTATATTTTTTGTGGGAGTTTTTTAAGAAGATATTTAACCAATATTTTTTTCTAATATATCGCCCATACAAAGTTTTTTGCTGAGGTTTCCATTTGCACACTTTGCAAACAAACATTTTTTTTTGTTTAAAAATATATGTTTGGCACCTACCACACATACTTGAAATACACCAGACTTTCTTACAGGCGCCTGCTCGACAGTTGTCAACAAACCCTGCCGCGAAAAGGGCTAAAATCCTTTAAGCGAGGCAGCCGCCACAAAGTTTTTGAAATTGAATAAATTCTAAAAAAACTATGGATTAAAAAAGAAATCAAATAATGTTTACATGTATTTCTAAAATGGTTATAAATAGTACAAAATGAATAGCAAAAATTATTAATATCTTGGTTGTCTTCCCTTTTGCAGTTTTAGGGCTAATAGTCGTTGTGGCATGGATGCAACAAGTTTCTGGGTAACCGCTGATGGTACTTTCGCCCACTCTTCAACCAAAGCTCTTTTTAACCCTCGAAAACATGTAATGCCATGTTTTTTTCTGATTGCCTGTTCCAGATGGGCCCAAAGTCGCTCAATGGGGTTGAGTTCAGGTTTTTGTGGGGGCGTTTTTATTACTTTGGGACAATTATTTTAATGCCAGAAACGTCTTAGATGTACGTTTGTATGTACTTTCTTATTTATGATGCCATTTGAGCATTACATTTTTAGATCTTGTCGCCTCGGAAACTATAGTACTGCCAAACACTCTTTATATATAGTACACTACATCAGTTGCAATTATTATGTAAAGATATAAAGTATTAATGTTGATTAAACTTAGGAGAAGGCTAAAACGCTGGTAATCAATAAACATAAAAAAACCCATACATATATAAAACCCTAAATATATCCATATGCATAAATAAATATTTTAGTACTTAAAATGTATAAGTGGCAAATTTTGACGCCTTACTATTGTCACGCTAATGGCTGATGGTACACTGCCAGGTTTTTAAAAATTATTTGTAAAAATTCGTTTTCGACGGTCCCAACTACCGTTACTTGGGAGCGACCGTCGATGCTATTGATGATGAGTGATACAGATCTGCAGGTCGCAACCTGTCACGTTCACATGCACACATTTTGGCTTCGGTATTCGGCTAAATTACTATTCGTGTCTTGACCCGATCACTATAATGTTTTGGTATTGCAATCACATAACCACATATCAATTGTTCACATAATCAATAAAACATAGTCAATACTTTTGTTAAGGTACTATTACACGGCCATTTTTGCGAGTCACTTAAATGACGATGTGACGTAAATATCACGTCACAAATCAGTCACTTAAATGTCGCTCGTGTGATCGCCATTTTTGGGATGACATTTTCGGCGTCATTTGAATGACTAGGAAAGTGGCGGACCAAATGACATGAATTTTGTGCCATTTAAATGACGGAAACAAATGGCCGTGTGATCGCTCTTTAATGATGCCTAGGACAAATGACTAAACTTGTTGGCTCTTGCCTCATTTAAATGGCAGCCTCTAAGAAATGACAAGGCGAAAGGACATAATAATTAATTAACTGTTAATTGCTTCTAATTGTTGTGATTGTGTTGTTATGTGACGTCATCAGCAATTGCAAATGGTGGAATTCATTTTTTTTCCACGCACATAATATGGGCATTAAATGAAAGGTTCTGAAGAGTAGAACAAGCAAACATTGTCATTCTTGAGAAATTTCCTTTTTAAAGGATTCAAGCACTCACTCTTACAATCCATTTGAATCTGTCTGTCTCTTTTAGAACTAAACTCAATGAAGAATATTCTGGGGTATGCGGATTTCTGAACTTGAATGGTGCAATAGAAAACTTGTATCTGCCATTGAATGATTGACTGAAATGACCGATTCATTTTTTCAACCAATACTTGAACTGAGACCAGCGCTGCCACTTTCCAAAATGCAGCGCAATGTGTTGTGGAATATCAGAAATCATCTGTTATCATTGGAAAGTTTTCATGTTTACATATATTAATGTAAATGTATTTCAGGAGCAGGTTTGAAATCGAAAGAAAAATTCAAGTTTTCAAAAACTGTATTTTGAGAAATATTTAACACAGTTCTGTCATTTACTTTCAAGTTGTTTGCCTGATTTAAACATTTCTGAATCTTTCAGGATGGAAAAGGAGGGGTAGATTTCAAAAAATATATTCAGTGCCGGACTTAACTATAGCAACAAATAAGTATTTAATCCCCCCTATCATGGTATCGTTCCGAAAGGAAAACTCTCCGATTCTCACCTGTTCGGAACATTTCTCCGACAAAACGTAACGCATACCGTCAGTACATTTCATCGCGATGAGCTCCGTTTTTTACATAAGTTTTTGACAGCTGCCTTTCAATTTCTCTCCGATTGTCTCCAAGATATATTCATCGCGGAAATATTTTTTTAAAAAAAATTTAAGCAATAAAATAATTTATTTAATAGTTTGTGCTAATTTTTTTACATGATGGTATTGTAGGGGTACTCTAGTTTGGTCCAAAATAATTTGTTTTGTTACAATTTTTATTAGGAACATACCCTTATATGTATTTATTTTTTGCTCTTTAAATAAAGTCTTCAAACTAATTAAACTTGTTTCTTTTTATCTATAACAGTTCCAACGTTATAGTATTAAGAGCAGTTATACCAACTTCAGTTGAGATGAATATACATATACCACCCTACAACGCCATCATGGTTTCATCATAGCTTCAGGGGTATCGACATACTGAAGTTTAATACTTTGTAGGAATACCCTTAAGTGCATATGCTCATATAATAAGAAATATTAAATACTAAGACTTTAATACTAGTAAAACCACTAGATTCAACTTGATATACAAAAATGAATCTTGTTTTTCGAGTTTGGACTGGCTTTAGCAGATTTGGATAAAATTATATGGAAACGCTACTCTAGTTTTAACCATTTTGTGTACCACGCATGCTTTTAGTTTAGAAGAGCTATTGAATAATTTGACTAACGTGTTTTTACAAAAATAAACATTTTTTGACTATTAATGTTTAACCTTAAAATCAAGAAAATAACGGTCTGGCAGGCATTTAGTGGTTACTTCACTTAGAACTGGATTTTTGAAATTGCAAAAAATGAGCGTAACAACGCAACAATTTTAGTATGTTTCAGTTTACGCATGTAAGTGCTTAAAAATAATAGTCTGGCAGAGTTCTGGTGGTTGCAAGTGCTTTCCAGACGAGTGTATAGTTACTGCTTCGATTGATGGGAGTACTAGAGCACTGTTTTTTTAAGAGTAATATCTTTGTGAATAATTACCCTATCGATATGAAATAGGAATATTCTGCTAGAAGATTTAAAAACTAGAAGCTTAGGGCTTTAAAATGGTGTTTATTTCATGTCGATAGGGTAATTACAAAAAGATATTGCACTTAAAAAAAACAGTGTTGTAGTACTCCCATCAATCGAAGCAGTAGCTTTACACTCGTCTGGCAAGCACTTGCAACCACCAGAACACGGCCAAACTATTATTTTTAAGCAATTACATGCGTAAACTAAAACATACTAAAATTGTAGCCTTGTAAAAAGCAAGTTTTTTTTCGCTCATTTTTTGCAATTTCAAAAATCCGGTTCATAGTGCAGTAGCCACCAAATGCCTGCCAGACTGTTATTTTCTTGATTTTTAGGTTAAAAAATTAGTAGTCCAAAAATGAGTATCCATGTAAAAACACGTTAGTCAAATCGTTCACTAGCTCTTGGACTATTTGTCTTTTAAGATCACTTGGCAAATGAAGAGGGCATGAGAGACTGTAAGACAATGCGTGGTTTAAAAATTGCACAACGGTACATTTTGTTTGCTGTTTTTAGGCTATTTGAAAGTATCGCCCGCTGATAGGAACCAGGTAACCCACGAGCTTCGACATAACACGAACAAAGGAACAACAATTTTCAAGATTGCCGCACAGAGAAAAAGGAATATTCAGGAAATTCGTTCCCCGAAGTTCATTAACTCTTGAGCCAACTACTTGTGGACGACGAAAAAATTGTACACAGTTGCAAACAGTTTCTTTGGATATATATCCCAGGAGCCGCCCCCAGTGAAGAAGAAGTGACGATGAAGAAGTGACCGACATAACAGTCGAAGAAGTTGGAAAAGCGGTGATTTTGAAAAAGCATTCGATAGACAACCAAGAGATCTGATATGGGTAGCGCTAATACAACGAGGAGTTCCTGAAAACTACGTACAGGATAACATGGACATGTACGAGGAGCGAAGACAAAAGTCAGATGTCCCGCAGGAGTCACAGATAAATTTCCAATAAAAGTCGGTGTTCACGAGGGAAATGTCTTAAGTCTTTTGCTCTTTATTACGGTCCTACATTATCTGCTTGAGAGAACCTTAAAGTGCATCAGTTATTCTTTGCTGACGATGGGGCCATCATAAGTGATGATCAGACTTCCCTGCAACTAGCACTTGATCCAAAAAAAGGACAGAGTATCTGAACTGCCTATTCTCCTATTCGAGTCAACACATTCCAGACATTTATTGGAATGGGGTGGTGGTTCCCTGGTGTGAAAATTTCAAATATCTGGGATCAATGATCAACAGCGAAGCAACCGTTGATGACGACATCAATCATCGTGTAAGCGTTAGGTGGATGAAGTGGCAGGAAAACTCTGCCATCTTCTGTGACCGAAAAATGTCCCCTAAGCTGAAGGGAAGGCTCTACACCTCAGTTGTGCGTCCGGCGCTCACATACGGTTCACAATGCTGGACAATGTACAAAAAGTATGAGGGCAAGTTGACAGCAGCTACGATGAAGATGCCTCGCATGACAGCAGGAGTAACAAAACTTAATTGAATTCGAAGTTCCAGAATCCGAGGAAGCCTTCACGTCAGAGAACCCATCTCGAAAAAATTGAAGCACGACCGACTCAGTTGGTATTGTCATGTTCAAAGGAGGAATCCTACGAAACCCTTCAAAAAGGCAATGGCAATCAACGTTCCTTACAATATAAGCTCACTTAACACATATATAAATGCAAAACTTTTACTCACTTTTGACGCTCACTGTAAACATATGTATACGTTTACAGTTTAGTTGGAAGATGACATCATCACCCTCGATAAACCTCGATAGTTAGCGGCTGTGAATACGTTCAAAAGCTCAACGAATGAATCCATTACCACATAGATGCGAAATTCATTGATTAGATTCAATTAATATTGGACTTAAGACTTTTTAACTGAGCACTTTTCATGTTTTTAATTTTATATTTTCGGCGAATGCACAAACGCCTTTAATAAAATTCTACAAACAGGCGTTATACCGCAACGATTCGAAGAAGCCATTTATATCCAAATTTACAAAAAAATGGATATAGAAGATCCAAACAATTGTGTTAACCACAAGGTGTTAACTTCTTTGTTAATTCAGCGGCTGTGTATATGGATAGATTTTAATTAAAAACACCTTATCAGTAACTTATCTAATGTTCGATTGGTATCTTGTACAGTGAATAAAGTTTTAATTCCAACATTATTAAATGGGGTACAAACAGGCGTTATACCGCAATGATTTGAAGAAGCAATTTTATATCCAAATTCACAAAAAATGGATATAGAAGATCCAAACAACTGTGTTTACCACAAGGTGTTAACTTCTTTGTTAATTCAGCGGCTGTGTATATGGATAGATTTTAATTAAAAACACCTTATCAGTTACTTATCTAATGTTCGATTGGTAGCTCGTACATTGAATAAAGTTTTAATTCCAACTTTATTAAATGGAGTAAAATTGTATATGCTTTGCGATCCTGGTGCATCACATTCGGTAAATCCTAAACTCTCACCCACTAAAAATTTATATCCGATTATGTGGGAACTTCAGGGTGACGATAAATCCACACGTTCAGATTGATGACTAGTCATATCAGTCATATCAACTATGAACTATATCAATACAAACGATTGCCTTTCGGAGTATCATTTGAATTCAAAATCAGAAGCGAATTTCTCTTCTTTCCAGGAGAGGAAGAGTCCGGAAGTCTTCCGGATTACCAAACGAAAACGACATTAGATTTCTTGTACATGTGATTGACAAACATGGATTACATCCAACAGAGGAACATTTGCACGCTATTAATAAGATGCGCAGTCCAAAAAATATTGGTTAACTACTTTCTTTAATAGGTTCAATTACGTATTATAATATATTCATTACGAATTTACAAATAACATGCGTACCATTGTACATTAAGCTCGGTAAAAACATAAACTGGTCGTACTTAGAGAGACGAGGATATTTTTAGGTCATTATAAAAAAGATTGACATCAACCGATACTAATTCTCTAAACTGCCTCCAATCATTATAAAAAGATTGACATCAACAGATACTAATTCTCTAAACTGCCTCCGATATTGGAGCGTGGGCAGTATTATTCCATAAGTATGAGAACGGCGAGCTGAAACCAATTGCTTTTGCGTCACGTTCATGGGTATAAAAATTCATAATAAATATAAGTACGCATCTACTTCTTGGGCTCCACGACGAATATTAAGGGGTGTTTCAAACTATGTGTCAAAATTATTAAACCCGAAATGGTGAAGTGTAGAAATTTGTTTGATACGAATATTTTTCCAAACCTAAAATCGTGGATGTTGTTTATGTATTTGTTTTCCACCTCCATCAACCGCTTAAAATCGGTTGAAGATTTTCTGATGTTTCGTTCCGTGCACCTCAGTCCTCTTACCAACAAAACCGGTTTTACGACGGGGCAATAGTACCCTGTATGTTATATTATGATCCTGTTATCTAAAAACATTGGACATTTAGATTCGAATGATCTTATGAAAAATCAAAACACGTATTTTTTTTTATATTTCAATAAAATATTAATTGATAAAAAAATATTATTTTATTTTTAAACTACATATAGGTATATATTAATTTACAATTTATTTATGTTGTTCTATAAATATAAACAGGTGGTCAAAGGATGGTGAATGCGATTATATGAAAACACAAGCGTTTTCACTTTAGCATAACACCATCAACTCCTACTTCTCCCCTCCCCGTGGTGACTGCTAGGTGCCTAGTACCCCGACTGGAGATTGGGTAAGTTCCCGACCACGTCAAAATACATAGTTATGGGAGAGACTATGGTAGCCTCGGATATAAATCAACCTCAAAGGCAAAATAGACCCGGAACGTTTACGGACATGCGAGTGTGCACCTGGAATGTGCGGACACTCTGTTACAAAAGATTGCACTTGTTAGGATGCGGATTCGTCGTGGGAAATCGGCTTAGATGCAAAGTAATGGACATCAAGCCGATAAGTGATCGCCTGGCTGTGATCCGCATCAGAGCTATATTCCAAAACATTAGCCTAATATGTACACAGCCCCCTACCGACGCGGCTGAGGACCCTAACAAGGGGGAAATCTATGACCTCTTGGACGGAGCCTACGGAGCCTGTCCGGAGTACGATGTCAAAATTGTACTCGGGGACTTCAATGCTAAAGTCGGCAAGGAAAACATCTTCGGCGGTTTAGTTGGTAAGCACAGCCTCCACGAAACGACAACAGATAACGGCTACCGACTAATTGACTTTGCAGCAGCTTGTAATACGGTGATAAGTAGCACTAGGTTTCCGCGACTAAGGACCCACACAGCAACCTGGAGCTCTCCAGACGGTCGAACCGCCAACAAAATCGACCATGTGCCAATCGCATCAACATCTTGAACGTGCACACTTACCTAAAGAACAACAAGGCCGCCGGCTCTGATGGTCTACCTGCAGAGCTTTTCAAATACGGAGGTGATGTTATGTTAGGGCGCATGCACCAAATCATCAAGTTTTCAAGTCGAAACACACCATCACTTCATCGACTTTAAAGCCGCTTATGACAGCATTCATCGTCAGGAGCTTTTTGGGGCGCTGGCCAAATTCGGGATCCCGTCAAAACTGATTCAGATGTGTCGCGTGACACTAGATAACACGCGGTGGAATGTGCAGTTTGGCAGCAGCTCATCTGAACTCTTTCAAACATGCACCGAATTTCGGCAAGGAGATGCGCTGTAGTGTGATTTCTTCAGGGCAGGTGTCAACACGGAAGGCACTATCTTCAACAGATTAGTCCAACTGCTGGGGTATGCGGACGATATAGACATCATCGGTCGACCTCAGCGTGCCATAATAGAGGCTTTAACTGCTATTGAAGAACAGACGAAACTAGTTGGCCTTGAAGTGAATGAGGAGAAGACTAAATATATGCTTTCAACAAACTAACAGTCATCTGTCCACCGACTAGGACAAAATGTCACTGTTGATAGCAGCAACTTCGAGATAGTTAAGGAGTTGATCGATCTACCTCGGGGTAAACATCAACTCCACAAATGACATCTTAGTGGAGATCCGTCAAATTAAGGCTTTTTAAAGAAGCTACCTAGTAAATTAAAAAATAAACTGAAGATAACAACAATGTGTATATCAAATATATATAAGTGATTGGTTGTCACATCAGAATATTATAAATTTTTATTTTTTTCGGCAATGCGTTTGTTTTTCAGTTTTGATGAAATCTATTAAATAAATAAATAGAAATATTTATGTCCTTAAAAAAGTTATTAAGAAAAAACAAAGTAAAATATTTATTTTGAAAATAGTTTCGGGAACAGACGACCAAGTGAGTGATTTAACTTTTATGATATCGAACACTAGAAGATGTATTAACTAATAAAAAAAAGACTCAGTTGGAGTTTGTACAGTAAATTTCCTACTCTATGACCTAGCTATTTACTCATTTTTCAAGGGTCTTATTATCGAATTGTAAAAATCGAGTTTTCCATACAAATTTAATACAGCAGTTTAATTTAAAAATTATTGCAGGACCACCAACCTAAGTTAACTATATATTTTGCTCTAATAAAAACTTTGCAACGACTTTGTTAAATTCATCAGCATATCTGAGATGAATATTGTGCTTTCCTTCTTGGAATTCATAAAACCTAAACAAAAAATTAAATTATATGAACAGTTCTATAAAATAAAAAATAAAAATACCTGCATCCAAGTATTCTTTTCCGAAGATATGGAACATGTTCAGCAGCAATCATTTGGTCTTTCTTACCATGAAGAATTAAGGTAGGGACACTGATTTGCTCAACTTCCTTTTTGCAGAAATTTCCATTGCTATGTTCAAAAAAAGCAGTTTCTGCATCAATCCATTCAGACCAGAGTTCCGGGAAACGTTTGGAGCCATAAAGTTTAATCATTGGTTCACGCATGCGTACTGACCAGTTGCTTACATCTCGAAGAGCTAAATAGGCCTTTAATCGTTACCAAGTTAAATATATCTACAAACAAATCAATTTACTCACCTCTTATAGCTTTTACCTCAGCTTCATTGATATAGGCGCCAGCACCCCATATGACTAAATTATTAACTACCCCGTGATAGCACCCAGCTAATATGAGACCTGTTATACCACCATCACTCCAGCCGAGAATAGAAAAGTTTGGAAAGCCAAGACATTCCATTAATTTTTTCGCCCGAGCTGCATCCTTTCGAAAGAAATCAGGCCCGAACTCACGTTTGGGTGGAATAGACTTCCCATAACCAGGAGGATCCCATGCTATGATCGTGTGGCAAGGTAACAAAGCAGGAAGTTTTTCGATCTGAGGAGTGAAATCAGTCCATGCAGACCCAATAGCACCTGGCATCAAGAGAACACTTTTAGGCCCGTCGCCAGAGCGGACATAATTTATATTAATGCCATCTACATTGACCTTACTTTCAGTGACTTTGCTAGAAACACCCCTCATACTAACAAAAATCAATTTCAATTTGGTAAATAATCTCTGACCGAACATTTTTATCAATACTGTTCAGATTCAACTGAACGTTAAGACATCTGTGACGGAAAATTTAACGAAAAAGCAGCAGATAAAAGGAACACATACATACATATTTTTTTTTATTAAGGTTGACGTTTTACGATTATTTGTTGAAACAATATAGAAAATATTTAAAAGCAAAATAAAATATTTTTATTAATGAGACGAAAAGTGCTTTTGTTGATTATTTAACTGGGAACAGCTAAAGGCGATGTCACACTTATTAGAGAGTTGAAAAGAATTATTTAGTAAGGATTAGACAAAATAAACTAATTCATTTTGTTTTCATCTATCAGGAATCGCGCCTACACTTAAGTAAGTGATCTCGTCATGCAAGCCAATACATTGTGCTACAGACGAGATATTGTTAGGGTTGTGATTGATATATTAATATTCATGAATATATAACTATTTTAAACACATTTTCAATATCACTCATATAAATAACGAAATATTATACAATTCTAATACCTATTCACTTTATTGGTCAAAGTCAATATTTTTGAATAAATATCGGAATGCTATGTGCGGTTTTCATATTACTGATTGTGAATATTAACGAATATAAATAATATCATCAAAGGTGCTTATTATCGAATGTCACAACAAACAAAAATATCAACTCCCTCCATGGATGCATTCTTAAATGTGAATGTAACTTATGAAATAAGATATCTTCTTGATAAAACCTGACTTAAGGGCGCGACCCACGCTGGCTTGCGTGCGTTAAAACTTTAAAATTAACGCATGGGCCGTCCCGTAGAATCCGTTGGAACTTTGACTGTTGTGTATTTTTTTTCGTCGGCGATTGCAGCTGTCGGTTGTCGTCTGTCAATACTGTCATATCAATTTTATATTAAATTGGGATAAATCGTTTAAATATATATAGTGTAACCAAAAACATATACCCATAATAATAAAAAAATACTAATATAATTCTGTTTTAGTTGAAAAATTAATTTTAATTTGAAACAAACATAATTTACCCCAGAATTAGCTACGATAAGTATGCCAATTTTCAACCAATCAGAATGCTTTTCGCAAGACTGTCAAAGTATGAAAAAGTAGAATGTTGGATTATAATTTTCTGCGTCACCGTGAATGCGTTGTTTATAGGTCACCTTACATAAGTTTACGTGTATTCGATGTTGCTGTCATGCAAAAAAAAACGGACGCAAAGGATTCTATGGGTTGGGGACTTTATTACTTATATTTTTGTATCAGCTTAAATATTATAATATGTATTTGTTAAATAATATATTAGTACCTATTATGTAATATATATTCCCCTGTTCCCTTGAACCTGCACTTGTTTTAAATAACCGTGCAATCCTTTTTCACATTTCCTATCTGTGAATACGTATGAGACAGAAATTTGACGCCTGTTTGGTGGTATTTACAAAATTTTGCTAGCTCAGCTATTGAAAATGAAATTTCACACGGCCGTCCGTAAAAATAAACCGATATAATTCATTAAAATTGATACTTAACAATGTTACAGTGAAAATAACTTTACTAAGAGCAAACATTAATTAAGAACAGAAAAATAAAACAGAAATAAATTGACTATCAACTATCACTTATCACCTTCGAGATCCCATGAAATAAGAAAGAAACCTGACAAAATCTTGTACCTAATGAGCCCTACATAAATTAACCTTATTATTCTTAGCAATGTAAGCATTGCCTTAAAATCGTACGAATGGAAGTCAAAAAGAATTAAATCATATACAGCAGCCAATCAAATGGCTCGTTCTAAATTTCATTGTAGCGGAAGTGGTAACAGTTTTTTAAAGCAATCCCAAGCTTCTGCAATGGTCGAATTTAAGGCCATTCTAGTAAAATTCTCCAAAGAGGGAGGGTATAGTTGTTGTGCTGTAGTTTTTCGAAAGTACATATTTTATAATTTCTTCCAAATAATTGTGTAAAATTATATATAAACTGTTTTACGGCGAGAAAGAAAGTCGTTTTTTTCTTTTGAATTTCACAATAGAAATTTGATTTATACGGTAAATATTTATTTTGTAGAAAACTAAACAAATTTTTGCTTTAAAGTCGAAGATGATCGAAATTTCGAAAAAGAAAATTTCCCACTTTTGTGTCATTTAAAATGGGAACATAATTTCTTATTTACAAATATCTGCATGTGTTAGAAATTAAAAAACATTTGTTAGTTGATAAATGGTGGAATTAATTCTACTATTGGTTTAATTGCTGATGCATTGTTTTCTCTTTTCGTTTTATTTTTCAGGCAATATTGAGGCGTAAATTGTTTTTTTTTTTGTTTGGAAGTAAATGAGTCGTCGATATGGCGGACGACGAGCAGTTTTCTCTCTGTTGGAACAATTTCAACAGTAATTTATCGGCTGGTTTTCATGAATCGTTGTGCCGTGGTGATTTAGTGGACGTAACTTTAGCCGCAGAGGGTCAATTTGTAAAGGCGCATCGTCTTGTTTTATCAGTATGCTCGCCATATTTCCGGAAAATGTTCACACAAATGCCGGCTAACCAGCATGCTTTCGGTAAATTTTACAAAACTGCTTAAATTTATTACTTCACTTATTTTAAATTGCATTTTTAATTACAGTATTCTTGAAGGATGTGAGCCACTCTGCCCTAAAAGATTTGATACAGTTTATGTATTGCGGTGAGGTGAATGTGAAACAAGAGGCGTTGCCAGCATTTATTAGTACGGCGGAGGCGCTACAAATAAAAGGACTAACAGACGTGAGTACATTCTCTCCTATTAAAAGTTGATACAAACCTTGTAGCATATCGATCCATTTTAACTAACCGGGGAGTAAGAAACTTCTATTGATTTGTCAAAGAATCAAAATGTAGCTTTTCAAGCGTATTACTGCACGCAAACTCACAATTTTGTAGTGAAGATTTGCAATGCATACTTTTCTGATTTTTTTTTACTCGCTGTGCAGCTATGTTGTATGTACATACATATATTTTTACTGGTACGTGTACATGCCAAAATTATTTATTCCATGCACAGCTAGTTCAGTTTTTAAATGGTTTAGAAGTCCTATATTGTGTTTTAAATTAAGAAGTTACTTAAAAGTACGAGTTACTTTAATTTACTGCCCCATCTCCAAAATTACCCATATTTTGTAATCCAGTTGCAAAAGCATTTTGGCGCCTTGCCGTTTGGACGTGGCACCCCTCCAAAGTTCTCGAAAATGGTTTATGAAATGGTACCAAAATGTCTGGAACGAATTGTTTCAATTTTAATTTTATTTTTCTCGTGAAATGTGTAAAATTTGTTTTCATATTTAAATATAGTGAATTTTTTTAGGCCCCAGTAATCACTTATCGGTATTTCTTTTACCTAAAAAATGGTAATTAATTCTGAGAAAACTATTTTTCGCACTTTTAATTAAAAAATTAATTTATCGTTAAAATAAATAAATACTAGGCGTATGGGCGATCGTTCTGAATAAATAGACATTTTACGCTTTTCTTCACTTCTGATCCGGTAATAATCTAACAAGGGCAGTGTCAAACTTGGGAATCAGAGTTTTCGATAATTTTTATATATGTTGTAGGGCAGCATCCCCTGACTACCCTGTTAGTCAAGGGTAAGATGCACTTCTCCCCCCCCCCCTTTTCGAGAAAAATCGCTTTAAATTTTTGGCAGTAAGTAAATATAAATGATTTGTACTAATTGTAACAGAAGCGGCGTAGATCAGTGGAAGAGTGCCCAATCAACTAAACACATGGTTTCATGTTCAAGGCTTGCTTGGCTTGGTCTACATAGTTTTACTGATTAAACACGTGTTTATATGTCGCAATCAACCAGTCGGCTACCAATCGGGACCAAAATAGTTTATTCAGTCTTATTGCTTATGGTGTCGGATTCTTCTCGTGGATAATAAAGCAAAAGTCGGGATACGACTAGGAATCCAGTAAAAACAATTGTTTGCATTTTTATCCGACCTTTGTCGAGTGAAGTGTCGGGTATTATTGAATCAGAACGACAACGGTAATCGAGGGGAATATGAACATCAAGTAGCAATATAATTCAATTATTTCGGCAAAAGTAAATATCATACCTAAATAGTTAGAGGAAAAAAAATAAAAGCAACAAGAAGAGACAATTAGTTGTAATTACGAACCAATAATAAATTGATCTCTTACTCGCGTTAAATGTAATGGGAGTTGGTTTTTGTTATAGAAATTAATTTCAATTATAACTTTAAAAAAAGATAGAAAAAAGACGCAGACACTGGATGCCGGTGTCTCGGTATAGTTCAAGAACACGTACTTAACTGATCTCCCAGAAAGACTGAAAGTCTACGTGTACGTACCGTCAGGATTTAAGATTGCATCAAGTTTGCTTGGTCTGTTCCTTTGGAGGACATAATTAAAAATAGTTTTATAATCTCCTTTTTATCTCTGCACCTTCTGCAGAATAAGTCTGTTAAAATCGATAGATAAAAATTTCAGTCTTCTACGAAGTTAGTTTTTAAACACCGATTTAGTGTACCGGTTTTGTGGGGACGGGTTTAGTAACAAGGCATGACAATAGTTTTCATAATGCTGTATAAACATCTGTACATCATCAAGAAATAAGGAAAAATTCTACCCTACTATGTTAGGAGAATATTCGAAAATTGTTGACGAAAGAATAATCGTTCCTTTTTGTTTTCTGCTTAATTTCTAGCTGTTTATAAAAAACCATAAACACATTGCTGTTTATGACTTCAGATTAGGTCCCAAAATATATTGCTGTTAACTCCCAGGGTGCCCAGTCTACAATATTTTTTTCACGTTCAGAGTTGTCTTAATAATTACTTTTCCGAGCCACTTTGGTTTTATTGCTTTTATAGTTCTTATATAAATATACTCCATTATTTTCGTGTCTTTAATAACAATTTTTTTTCATTTCTAATTTTAGAGCGATCCTGCACCTTCGCAATCTCCGGCAAAGCCATCTACACCAGCTCCACAACCCGCGCCGCCCGCCCAAGCACTTACATCACCCCGTGTAAGACAGCGAAGTAGTACAAGTCGATCATACAGAATTGAAACTGATGATTCAGATGATAAAACCACCCAAATTGTTTTGCAAGCTACGGCGCCAGTGCAACAGCAAACACAAACAACAATAGTACAACAAACCAACGCCACCCCAACGGTTACTCAGAAAAGAGCGGCACCAAGAAGTATAAGTACTCCACATACAAAACGAGTGAAAAATTCCGCAGACCCGCTGGAAGCAACTGAACCAACACAAATATCAGTTCAGGCAGTTACTGAAAGCAAAGTGACCAGCGAAACAGAATTTATTGACTTGCCAATAGAAATGCCGACAAAATCAGAACCTGATTACACCGAAGATGCCGGAGAGGTTGAGACTGCAGAACAAGATGCTACTTACGTAGAGGATGATTCGTACGGCGATATGAAATACGATGAAAGCTATTTTACTGAAAACGAGGAAGCAGGAGCAGCGACGGGCGGAGCTGGTGGAGCAACTACATCAACAGCTGTTGTCAAACAGTCATTCGTAGATAATTCGTATGTGGAACAGGTGGATCAATCGGCAAATGAAGCACAGGGTTAGTTGAGAAATTCATTTCATAAAAACTTAAAAAGATATGGTTTCTTATACTACATCAACTGAAAATTTCTCACGCCATTTTACAGGCAGTTAACCTCTTACCACTTCTAAAGTAATTTTGAAGCCATGTCTTTAACAATTAAAATGGGAATTTTAAAACCAAACTTAAGATTTGCCATGTTTAGAATTCCCATTTTCTTTGTTTAT
Source organism: Ferdinandea cuprea (assembly GCA_963576555.1). NCBI lineage: Eukaryota > Metazoa > Arthropoda > Insecta > Diptera > Syrphidae > Ferdinandea > Ferdinandea cuprea. The sequence goes on from OY754959.1 coordinate 106,049, forward strand.
TTTTTAAATCTATAAGAGAATATTTCTAGATTATATTGCATTTCGTATTAAAATTCAAAGTATAAACTCGTGTTAAATCCGCCAAGTATCGGTATAAGGTGGTTTCGTTTCCGCGTTGTATAAATATTGTAAGTATGAGTAAGTAAGCGCTTGAGAAATGTGCATTGTTTTCAAATTATTAGTGGTAAATGTGTTAAGTGATATTTATACATATATATGTGTATGTAAAATAGTGTGATATTCAACATTATTATTATCCCGATGAGCCGAAATCATAAAAAAAATTCCAGAAGTTCCTGCGCTGTCCATTACTATTAGAAGAGGTGGGTATTTTATTTTTTTATGTTTTAAACAAAAACTTGCCTATATATTTAATCGAATGGTTTTTATTCTCGGTTAAGTAGTTAAGCATGTTCAATATATTTATAAATAGGGTAAATTGGGAAAAGCAATGATATTAAAATTATTGCAGCACTAAAAAGACAAGGATTTTTGTAAAGTTGCGTAAATTAATGCGCATTCTTTATGGGAAAAAATACAAAGAATACCGTTTTGTTTTTTTGGCTTCGGCTGTAGTGCGCATCTGGTTACATTAGGTGTGCCCCTTCCTGATAACTGGTCTTGTTCTATTCGCAGTTTGGTCAGAACATTAAGATACGAAATGATACGTCATCTAGATTAAATTTCAACACCTTTGTGCAAAAGTGAAAATAAGTGAATGATATTGTGCTTAATTGAAAATAGTGCGGATTACACCTTTGTGTATGTATTTAAATGTAATGTTTCTTGCGATGACAATATGATCGGTAAGTAAACGGAAATTAATTATTTATTTTACCATTTGTATTATATAGTTAAATGTCGATAATGAGTACTATTTGAAACATGATCTAAGCACACATTTTAGAAAAAATTAATTCGTAGTTGCAAATGGACTGGAAAGGTTTTTGCAACGACAGCGAATCGCAAAATTTGCAAATTGTCCAAAACGATTGCTTCGAATGTCGACTTTCCAAGGCATTTCGTTTAATATTTAAAAAAAACCTTTTGAATGCTGGAATACTTTTTTTTTTAAATATTTGTTGTGGTTTGTTTGGCTGCCCTAAATGCAAGAAAAATATAAAAAAATCGCACTATATTTCGCTCTAGTTTATTTAAAAAAAAATTCTTTTTCTATCGCTGATAAATTAATTCGCCATCAAAATATCTATCGCATTTGAAGTCTATAAAATGTCGTTCGCATTTGCATAGTTGCGCGAATGTTATAGGCTTTCGCCGGCGAACCGAATAGTACCAATATGCGCAATTCGGTGACGAATCGCATAGCTAGCCCCCGGTTTATGATGTATTGATTTTTTTTTTGTTCACAATGAAGTAAATTGATTATATATTTCGTTGAACTATGCTTACTTTGAGCAAAAAACAATAGCCGTTTTTTATTATCAGAAATTATCTACATTTATCTTGAATTTGTATACATTACAACAAATATATGTAGATCATCTAACTACTTGTCGAGATCACAACTTGTGGCCGGGAACTTGCTATTACCACAAAATGCCCCGAGTGTTAAAGGGAAAACATTTTTGTTTACGATCTATGTTGCCATATTTTAATTTTAAATAATTGATAATATCAAAAGATAAGAAGTATTTTTATATTCAATTAAATAAATATAAAGCCATTTGTATTAATAAATACGGCTATTTATTATATTGAAGTAATAGAAGAAGATTCGCAGTCAAAATGAGTTCTCGTTATGCGTTTTTTTCAGAATTTTTTTTTAGTAAAATGCAAATAAATTTTATTTATATATGCTATTACTTTATTTTTTGGAACAACTATTCAAATGTCAAGGATTGCAGAAATATTTTTGTTAGCTGAATATATAGAATTGCGGTGAGATAAACTGGATGCAGTATAGTCGTTAATTTCTTAGGTTAGGCAGAGCAAAGCTATTTGAATTCTGCCAGTGTTATCATCGGCTGATCCATATAAGGTTACGGTTACAGTGGATGTGTTCAACATTAAGTGTTCCATCAACAAAATCTAACGCCATAGTGTTGTTATTCATATTATAATTTTCCTTATTATGAACCAGTCTTAACATATTCTTTTTATTTAGTTTTAGAAAAGGCCTACTATTTAAAACTGCATTCACTGTAACCACCCTAACCGTTTCATCGTCAGAAAAAGCATACACTATAACAGTAAACTTAATCTCCCTCCCTATCAAGGTATCCGTTCCGAAAAATGAATTTTCTAGGCACCATTTAAGTGTTTAACTAATAGTTAAGGGGGTAATGTGTCTTCAGAGAACTGAATACTGTCATCTTAATTGTGGAAGTAGAAAAAAATAGCGGTGCAATATTAACGCATATCAGTGATGTCGAACAATTCCATTCCAATTAAGAAAAGTATTTAATATATTGTATTTATTTGTAGAAAACATACTATTCGTTATAATTGTGTACATATGTCTCAATCTTGTTACTGTTTTTTTGCTTGGAAAATTAAAATAAGTCAGGGAAATTTATTTTGAAAAATAGTGGCAACTATGAAATTACCGTCGAAAATATTTATTAAAAGATGGCAAAACGCTTTAATTGATGTACATATTGAGAAAAGTTGAGTGAGAGTCCTTTGTAAGTTTAATAAAATGCTAGTTCATCAATTCAAAAATAACACAAGATTTTCATAGCGATTGGTTCATAAATTTCATAAATAAACATTATGCAGAGGATATGTAGTTCAACCGCGTTCATTGCGCAATCGCGCGGAGGTGTCGTAATGCATTTGCATACTTGTTGATATTTTGTGTGCCTTGATTTAAATTTCTTGTTGATAAGAATTCCCCATTTCAACTTTTTAATATACAACATGTTTTGAAATCACTGCATTTGGAAACAGTGATATATGTCATTTGAGATATTTTGAATTTATTTGTTGTGAAGCAAGCTGGATGATAAATTTCTAAGGCCCTTATTGTGATTGTCGGTTATTTTATCGAAAGACAGTCGTTGGTTATGAACTTCGATTTAAAGTGCAAAAAAAAAAAAATTAAACTTTAGAATAAAACCGAAATTCAAGTTTAGGAGGATTCATGGAAGCATCTCTTAATCGGCTCCTATTCCTGGCCATCTTTTAAAAAGTCTGCATGTTTCCTTCTTTCAAATCGCCAAAAAATTCAATTGAAGAGAATTTTATCTTGTTTTAATTTTACACTACAAATAATCAATTGAAATGTCCAAACATTTTCAAGTATGCCAAGACTACACCCTCATTTACACGAACCAACTCGAGCAATTTTGACCCCCCCCCCCCCACCTTAACTTTGCTTTCAACAAGGCGAGAGACGTAAAATTCAGGATTTATTAGGACGCATAGCAGGAGGTTCAATATCAAATTTCAACTGTTTAACATGGCTGAGTTAGGTTCCTGAGTTATAAAGCCCCAAAATTAGCAAAAATATTAACCACTGACTCACTGACAGATCATCAAAACTATGGAGCATTTCTACAATCATCGTAGAAACTTGAAATTTGGCACTTTAGTAGGGTTTGCGGAGAAACCACGGAAAAATTAACATGTGATTTTCTATCCAGGGAGCGAGGCAGCCGCCCACTTCCATTAACGCAGCCCCCAAAAGACTTACAATTATTAATTTTTATATGAGCGTTGGATTGTAAGAACAAACACGGGAAAAGATAAAATGTTTTTTATTTTCCATTTAGGGGGCGTGCTAAGCCGCCCCTTTTCTTTAACTTTGCACCCAAAAGACTAAAGCTATGAAATTATACGTGGAGGAAGGATTTGAAGAACAGACACAAACTTTGTGTATATTCCAAAAAAAGGAGTGGCATACGCCCATATATCAAACTCGGTCTATAGTTATGAAATCTTACATATCTGTAATTCTTTTAAAGGCGAACAAGAAAAATTATAAAACAAATTTGTATTTTCCTCGAAAGAGGAAACAATTTTGCAAAATTTCTATGTATAAAAAATTTGCCAAAAGTATTGAAATCACAACAAAAGCATAAATGTTAAAGAATAGCCAAGTTTTACAAATCAGCCACAAAAAGTAGTGAGATCTAAAACAAACAATTTTTTTTCAAAATCACTGCGTGAAATTGAAAGAAGCTGATATCTGTCATTTGACACATTCGGCCCTAACGAGGTATCCGTCGGAACGGAGAATTTTTGCTTCGAGGTGTTCTTCGGAACATAGTTCCGACAGAAAATAACACACACCTACGATCTATGTTGCAGGCGATGAAGTGCACACCATTTTTTGTCCGATATCCTCGGACAAGTCTGCGGAATTTTCTTCCGATTTTCAAGTGAGTAGTGAAAAAATGCAAACAATAGAAATAAAAAAATTCAAAAATTATTTTTTTCCATTTATTGCTTTGTTTTCATAGCAAGAGCAAATAGAAAAACAAGCACCAGAAAATATGAACTTCTGCTGAGTTTTGTGTAGGAGACACCGGAAGCTTTTGCTGTATTTTGGGATAAATTTTCAGACCAACTAGTATTTCTTTGCTTTGAATCGCGTTTTTTATTTAAAGTTACTCCAAGTATGATAATCATTTTTTTCATATGCTTATGCAGACTTGTTAAGGGGAAAGTTTATTTTTAAATCTGTAAGTAAACTCTCAAGTATTCCAAATATAAGATATATAATCCCCCCCTATCATGCTATCCGTTCGGAGAGGAATTTTCTCCGCAACGCAAATATAATCTGAGACTTCATTTACATTCACAGTATCCGTTTTCCGAACGTACTTGTTATTTCCGCGATGAATATATATCGGAAACAATCGGAGAGAAACTGACAGGTGGCTGTCAAAAACTGATGTAAAAAACGCAGATCATGCTGTGTTCATTGCTGCGAGATTTCAGGGTGAAAGGTTAAAATGCACTCAAAAAAAAAAAAAAAAAAGACGAATGCTGAGAGATTTATCTAATCCCTTTTGAAATTGGAGAGGCTGCCTATGTTATAAAAGCTATAAACCAAAGTTCAATTGTTATTAATAGTAAAATAAATATTTATACGCTACCGTCTAAATAAATGAAAATTACTAATGGTTCAGCAAATTGTAGAACCTCACCTTGAGCAATCTTCAATTCCTGTTACGTTGCAGCTAGCCGCAGTTTTGCGTATTCCTGGCAAACAAATTTCCAAGGGTCAATCGGAAAAGATGCTGACTTCGCTTTGTGGAAAAGCACTGTATGAAAAATTTTGACAAAAGTGCTAACGATTTTGGGGAATCGAATTTGTTTTTCCATCCACTGGCGTTCTCAGTGGTGGACCATGACTGTTCACATCTTTTTCAAATTTTTCAACAAACTTCTGCAACACTCGATCTCTTTTCGCAAAACCTTAGATAATCTTCAGATTCCTCAGACTTGTGTAATATTTAATTTCTTACTCTGTTTTGACAATTTCACATGAATGTCGCAGATCGATTTGAAATCACACAAACAAACAAACCTTGGATGGATTTCGAAAAACTTGAATCGAAATCGATTAAAGTGAAATGTAGAACACAATTTCATTTTCGATCAATTTCATTTCGAGTGAAAGTGAAATGTGTAACCTAGCTGTATAGCTTCGTCGATGTCGGTTAGTTGCTGCATATCACCAGTTTCATTACAACTTTGTTCGCGTCGAAGTACAAAATACTCGCCTTTGTAAACGAAATTATTAACGAAATAAAGGAAAGGAAATATGCACAAATATCACTAACCAACAAGAAAATAATATAATAGTAATAAAAAATAATTCTAAAATTTAAACGTCAAACGTAATAACAACCTACTCACTGTTGATTGCATTTTAGTCAATTGTTTGCTGTCACAATACATTTTCGTGAAGAAAATTTCAATTGCATTTTAGCAATCACCCCAATCATTTAATCCGCCGGGGGAAACATATCCACGAAATTCGAGAATGTTTTATCATTAAAAACATTGCAGTGAACATGCTCACATCGGTAATATAAATTAATTTTTCACTTGGATCGATATTTTTTTTGATTGGGGAAGCGCTTCAGTAATCACTTCTAGCACGTTATTCAACGCGGATTTATTAAGACGGAAGTTTTTTATGAAACTGAAATTAAAACTCATTACACATGAATAAAAAGGTAGTAAGAAATATATTGTCTTACAACGCATCTATGATATCTTCAGCAGATGCTCTTAAATATGCACGTTCTGTCCTTTTGTTAGCCGATTTTTCCCAATCTTCCAAAATATAAGCAATACTATCCATTTTAATAAAATTGCAAACCAGTTGTTTTAAAAAAAACATGAATTGTTGTCGACAGTACAGTGCACCTGTCGAATGTGTAAGGTGAACCATAATAGGAGTGATTGACCGCGGCGGGATCTTATTCGATCGGCATCCGTTCACTTGTGCTATAACAGAAAAGGACAGATGACTGCATTATCTGTCCGCAAAACCACTTAACCGATTGTATTGTAGTCAGCTGTCACAATACATTTTTAGGAAGCAAATTCTAATTGTTTTTGAACATTGCTAACAAAAAAGCGCTTATATTTACTTGGTTTTATTTTATCTAATTACATAGTAGTAACACAAAGCTCATGCAAAGGGATAACAAAATCCAGCATTTTATACGACTATTTATTAGTAGACGATCCAGGGGCCGATCTTGGAATGTTCCCAACTTCATTAGAAAAAACAATATTTTGCTGTTCATATAAAACTTGTAATGATAATAACATGTTTATTCTCAATATACATATTCATTAGAAAGGTAAAGCCAATATGCCACTAAAATCGCATTCGATTTGCCCTCTTGGGCAGTTTACCTAAAAAAAATTTAAATTTACTGATAATGTTAACATTTTTTGAATGACTTCTGCAAAAGTCGTTTGAGAATGCACCAAGTCTAGTTGCATGTTTACCTATAAGATAGTGTCCAGTGATAACAGTTAAAATCTGTTGGCATTTAAGTTACATTTGGATCTAAATACTTAAGCTGTGGAATCCAAGAAGATTTAAAATTGTCATTATCGAGAAAAGCTTTTCATACTTTTAAAAGAAGTCCAATTTCGTTGATTTTCAGAAAGATAAGTCATGGAGTCCGGGTGTTCAAAAACACTGTTCCGCAATCAATCATTTTGGTTGATTTATTGCGCAACAAACAGTTGTCTCGCTTTCATAAATGCATAATTGCGATCATTTGCAGTGCAACTTCGCAACCGCTTCAAATCATGGCGCTTTTATTTTCTGGTTGCAAATGATCGCATGTAAACAAACAAGCATACATTCATGAAAGCACCCAGAGCTGATCATAATGCATCACAATCCGTTCCTAAATGTCAGCAGATAGAAAGCAAGTGAAAACGCAACAAAGTGAGGGAGCATCAAATATTTTCAAAACATACAATGCACATTTCCCTTACATTTAGGAATTCAACCAAAAACGTCATGCATTGCGTATTTAGGAGAAAAAATGGAAAAAGTAAGTACCTATGAAAATGCACGTTTTTAACAGATTTCAGTTCTAAGAAACCAATGCATAACAACGCATTCAAAAATTTGTGAATGTACCATATCTAGCATAGATGAGTAATTATATGGATACTAACTCTGGATGGGGTTGAACTACCAAAGTTTAATCAAACCAACCAATTAACTCAACATTTTTTTTTACTTGGGCACCCAATATGGTTTGGCTTTAGATTTTTACACAAATTCCGACTTTCGAAAGAAGCCTTCGTAAGTGTATAAGCCGGAGTTAACAACGAACGGAAGAGAATTAAAAAGACAACAATCCATACCGAATATTTTAAAATTAGTTCCCACTGTAAGGTTTTTAGTATAAGGAATATATCAACTGACTGGAAACGATTACAAAATTGGCATGGTCGTTCTTAAAGAAGTACTTACAGCCTTAGAACGGCGCCTCTGTCCTAAATGTATAAAATTCAAATGCACAGGGCTGGAAGAACGACGGGCAAAAATATACTAAATGGAGCGAACACTTTTTTTGTCAATAAACCAAATTTGTTTGATGACATTTATCATATTTTCGTTATGTGTAAATTCATTAATGCAAATATTGCAATAACTCTACATCAAGTGTTCATTATTGCAAATTTAGGTAAACTGCATCGCAAAAACAACAGCATCATAAATAGGTTGATTCGGCAGTAAAGAAATTGAAAAATATCAGAAGAAAGTAAAGTAAGTAAATACACGATTTTAACTGATGAAATGTTTTTGTTTAATGTAGAAGTATAATAAAATAAATAAATAAACGATTATTTGATCGAAATACTTCAAAAAAAAGAAAAATATTCTACATATGCAAGATGCACAGAACTTTAAATAAAAAATGAAATATGTTCCCTGCGCCAATGTTTGTTTTTCCAGCAATTTTCCGAGTAGGCCGCAATGACTGCATAGTGATTTCTTTCTCGACAGCTTCTGAAAGGGCTCCGCCCACAATGCTGCAGTTTTGAAAATCAACGTCCCGAATTCAGCGCCATGTGGATTATCGCAGAATCAATGTGTGGGGCAACTTAAAGCTTCTTCGATGTCGGTTAGTTGTTGTATACCACTAGTTGCATTTCAACTTTGTTCTCACATTTTCCAAACGAATTTATTGGCGAAATATTGGATAGTCGTATTGGAATGCCGCATTTTGTTATTCCTTTGCGTGCGCTTTGTGTTACTACTATTTTTCTAATACGAATTAGATAAAAGAAAACCAACTATGCGGACTGATAACGCAGTTCTTCCGCCTTTTTCTGTGATAGCATTTTGTTATTCCTTTGCGTGCGCTTTGTGTTACTACTATTTTTCTAATACGAATTAGATAAAAGAAAACCAACTATGCGGACTGATAACGCAGTTCTTCCGCCTTTTTCTGTGATAGCACAAGTGAACGGATGTGAATAATGACTGGTTTACAAGACAACGCATGCATATTTGCACGAGATTAGAGATAGATAAAAGGACTCTTCAATATTCCATTATGCTTGCCGTTTTCAGCTGACAAAGGTCGGATAAAAAGACAAACGTCTCTTCACGAGATTTTTAGTCGTTCTTATTATCCAAGAGAATCTCGGACAACATTAGCGTCTTCAGAAACGATAATTTTTGTCGTTGCTTATTTTGGTCCCGGCAGGTAGCCGAATGGTTGATTGCGACCGTATGTACATATGTAGGTAGTTGTTCTGAAGGCCCCGATTCATAGAATCCGTTGCTGTTTTAGTACTTTAAAATTCACGCATAGCCCCGTTCCATAGAATCCATCGTAACTTTGGCGGTTGTGTTTAGTAAGTATACTTTTTTTTGTCAAATCGGTGACAACCGCCGATGAGGGGCTGCTTTATTAAAAGAATAGTCTATATTTTTGTATTTATTTTAAAGCGTTGAGTTCTAAAATGTTATTTTAAATAAAGACAAATCGTTTAAACGACCCATACAGGCCCCAAAACCTAGCTTTTCCAAAGACCGTGTGTGCGAAGATATATTTTTTGACACGAATTGAGGGGATCTAGAATGTAATTTCAAATAAGACAAATCGTTTAAATATACAACTTATAAGATAAAACATAAAAAAAAATATTAGGCGTAAACGGCCCATACAGGCCCCAAATCCTAGCTTCTCCAACCACTGTGTGTGCGAAGACATATTTTTTGACACGAATGGAGGGGACCTACAGTTTAATGCCGATTCCGAACGGCACTTAATTTTTGAGAAGCTTCTCATGACAGTTCTTAACTCTTGGATGTTTGTCAGACATTCGCAAGAGGTGGGACAGCGAATAAAAACTTTCAGGTGGTACAGGTCGGGAGTTGAACTAACGCCCTCTCGCTTAGTGGCCCAACCCACTGCACCCACCATGTATACAAGATAAAACATATACCCATTTTAATATGGTTCAATTTTAGTTGGAAAATAAATTTTAGTTTGAAACAAGAAAACACACATTTAGCTACGATAAATCTGCTAATATGGCTGCAAAGACAATTGCTTTCGCCCAATTGTTCAACCAATTAGATGCTTTTGCGCCTGGCTGTCAAAGTATGAAAAAGTAGAAAGTTGGGCTATAATTGACGAATTTATCACCGTAGAATACCTCGAAGCAAAAATCCTCCGAATCGTAGGAAATCTGAGAATTTTCCGTTCCGACGGATACCTCGCTAGGGCTGAATACATTCTAGCAACAATACTTCTATTTTGAATAATGAAGTAAACTGAAAGATCTTGGTGTCATATTTGACAATAAGTTAAGTTTCTTTTTGCATTATGATTATGTCATTGCCAAGTCTACTTCATTAGCAACAACAACAAGGAGTGGCCGTTACAGTCAATGGCGATCGTTATCAGCCCATGTTGAACGAATTTTTGTTCACAAAAATTGAAGAGGAGGATATTGGCAAAATTTGGTTTCAACAGGACGGCGCTACGTGCCACAGCCGAAGCTACACGCCCTGCTACATGCGCCCTGTTTCAAAAAAAAAAAAAGTTCTTTGACCCTATATATGGATCTTGAATTTGTATGCACTACAAAAAATACACATGATCTTACTATTTATCGAGATCAAGATTTGTGATCTGAAAACTAGTTTTACTATTTACCTTTATTTAATAAAACCAGCAATGAATTTTATTCTTTGATTCTATTTTTTTTAATATGATAACGCTGCAATAGATCTAAAAATGGACATTCAACCATGTATTCAATATTATGCTATCTAACTGTAGCTAATGATTGAAATATCTAAGTTTGCAGAAATAATTCGTTAGTTAAAAATAAAGAATTACGGTGAGATATACCGGCTGCAGTATAGTCGTTCACTGCTAGGTTAGGCTGGGCAAAGCTTTTAGAATGCTTCCAACGTTGAATGATCTAGATTGTTTTATTATATGTATAGATCATTTCCGATAATAAAAAACGGCTATTGTTAGGCTGCCTTAAACGTAATATTAAAAGACTTTCGACTTATAAATAGCCTTAAAATTTTTCTTGCTCGTTAGTCAGACCATTTTTTAGAATATTGTTCTGTAATTTGGAATTCGCCATATGCAAATATAATTCAGTTCATATTATTCACAAACTTAGATTCGAAAGAATCCAAAAAAATTTCACGAGGTACTCGGTTCGTAAATTTAATGTTTGATTAGCTTCCTAATTATGGCAGAAGGTGCAATTTAGTTGGCCTGCAAACGCGATGCATCTGCCGTCATGTTTATTCGCGATATTCTTAATTATCATATTAATTCACCAGAATTGATCTTTCTTTTAAATATATATGCTCCCTAAAGGTCACTGCGGGTTAGAAGCTTATTTAATACAGATAGGCATAGAACCAATTATGGTAATAATGAGCCTATTACGATGTGCTTAAGCACATTTAACGAATTTTGCAACGAAATTGATTTTATTCACTTATTCAATTTTATTGCTCTTTATTAAGACCGGTTAGGATAGGTTTTCTCTAAAACGGCTCTAACGATTTTGACTTGGACTTTTTTTTAACTTTGTTGTCCAAAATTCAATAACAGATCAAAATTGTTAGAGCCGTTTTAGAGAAAATAAGTGATAAGTGATTTTTAGGAACAATGATTTACGGCTACCAGACAGACAGACCTTGGGACGGCATTGGTGGACACACTTTTTTTGGACTTCTCTATAGTCGTAATTTCATCCCTGATAATACTCAGTTTGAGTTCGTAATTTCCGCACAATCGTAATACCTTTCTATTTAGTATACAAACATAACCATAACATATTGCGAAGCAAATTTCGGTACACAAAAATTATATTTCACAAATCATGGTCTTATTTATTATACATATTTAGTATTTTTTTTTTTTTTTGGTTTTTTTTATGTACCTAAATATTGTTTTTTTAAAGTTTTGATTGTCGCGATTTTTGAAGTTATCCGGCAGTTTTTTTTATAGAACGATTCAATGTGAATTGCGTTCTGGACGGGAACAAACAATTATTTTTATGACGCTATTCAATTTATTTTATTTAAACATTGAGTTTTCCGAGACGCTGTCGATTTCAGTTACTTTTTACTGTACGATTAAAGAGTGCTGCCTACAGAAATAAATTTAAAGAGTCAATGAATTCATGGAGATGTACTAGATATATTTGTTTGCATTATTAATGCAAACGATTAACATCCTTTGTCGCGGAAAGCGAATTTTGGAGTAGCCAATCAAATTTTTTGTATTCGACATCAACTAAATCGTTTGTGAAATGGCATTTGGTCGTAGGTTTCAAATGTTAAAGTGCAGATGAAGAATATTAACGATCGATATATGTACATTCATATAAAGTGATCATATGGTTTCCCTTTTTTTTTTTCCTAATAGAGTAAATTGGCTTGGGAAAATGTCGGTATGTCAACATGTACTAGGATTTCGGATTTCATACCGTACCGGTCATTCCGGTACAGGTGTTCACTCTAAGTATACTAGTATACGAGAAACTTAAAAAGGAATTTTGAATGGATTATAATCACTTTGCTTGTGCATATGCATTTTTCTCTATGTTTTCAATAAATTCGGTTAGAAAATGTGAGTACTTTGTATTAAAGTCCCTTTCAAAGTAATTAATACAAGACCATAATATTTTACAATGTTTTAGAAACCAAAGCATTTATTTCTACGATAGCAATAAACATTCAAACGTGATTACCCAACATTTTGACACTTTTATGTTTCTGGTCTAAGGGAGGCGCTATGTTCTTCCAAATTCAATGATTGTTATGCATCTCATATATTACTATTAAAATACCAGTATATTTTCTTCATCAATATCATTTTCTCAAACAAATCGGTTGTTGACGTTTTGTTTTCCTTATCAATAAATTCTTAAACAATTTTTGTAAGCGACAAATTTTTGACTGACTGAAAATACCGTAGTTTTCAAAATTGTTGACTATGTTCATACCAATTTTATCGATAGATCACAATAGACCTTAAAACTGTACAAAATTCACAGTTTATCAAAACATTTGATGTTTGATCACTAACTCCGAGTCAACGAATTTATTAATAATTGCCATCTATTGGGTGGGTATTCGACAACCGTAATAAGGGTGTCTACCGGGGAATTTTTAAATCCATTAATGTGATTTCCATCTCTAGGATTCTGAGAGTTATATTAAGAAAAATTGAAAGTTGAAATTATTATATCCGATATAGCAAAATATTTAATTGTATTGGTACAGATTCTTTTTCATTGTATCAATTGTATGTACCTTGCAAGGTTTTAATTCTCAGTACTGTGTCAACATAATTCAATTTGTATGCCCTCTTTACGCAATATGTTGCAACTCCATGCAATTTTGTACTTTGAAGAAAAATGTACAAGATTTGCGCATCGACGGACGCATTGTTCATGTCAAATAAAATGTTCGCCCAAAAAAATGCTGAAAATTGGTTTTCGTCCCGTTTTCATTTTATTTTTGTGTTTAATTTTGCTCTGTTATAAAATTGTGTGCAACATTAAGTAGTGAAATTAAACCATAAGTGAAATTCTTAATATTGTTCATTAAAGCTAATGTTTTTTTTTGAAAAGAGGTTTGATAAATTTGACAACCCAAAAATAAATGCACAATAAATGTATTCAATCAAGAATATATAATATATTATTATGTTATGTCTTTTGGATAATTCTTCTTCCAAAAATGCTTGGTTGCGTGTAAGTTTTAACTTCTACGGTTAATATATGTATATAAAAATATGTGAACTGTGGTAAGTGTTTATTTAACACAAATGAGTTAAAATTTGCCTTTTTCGTTGAAGGTTCCCAGCTTTTTATTTATTAAGTGAAAAATATTTTGTAAAACAAGATTTGTTAATAATAAATAATAAAAAAAAACAATTACTATCTGAAACCCTGACTTTTTCATATATTCTCGAGCGAGAGACAAAACTAATAAGTTAGAAATACAATACATTCTAGATAAAAATATAAAATTTGGTCGTTTTTGTGTTTCTTTTTCATTTTAGGGGAAGTTAAATTCATTCGCAGCCAGAAAAAGAATGCGCAGTTAGTTTACAAGGGCTTTATTTATAATAAAAAACTAACTCAGGCCAATGGACACACAACGTGGCGATGCATCGATGTTCTGAAAAACAAATGCAAAGCAGTAGTCATCACCAAGAAGAATATCTTTGTAGCTGCACGCCGAGAACACAATCACTCAGATCATAAACCTCGCATAGGTCACAGACCCCTGTATACTATCGAAGAAGATCTTGGCGAATATATTGAGATCAAAGCAGATGATCCTAAGCTGACCGAAATTATAACAGTCTCACATATTGTCGACAAAGATAACTACAAAATATTTGTACCGCAATTTCGACAAAAAAGAGAAAAAATTTAATATAATTTGGTCCGCGTGTAATCTAGATTTAGATTATAAATATATATTTTTAAAAAAATCAATAAAACAAAAAGATCTAAATCAAATGAACCTTATTATGTACCTACTTTTTCAAGAAAGTACCCACTAATTGTTTTTCTTAATTTAATACACATGCTATATTCATTTTTGTTATATAAATTTAAAAACACGCCTGCACTGACACAATTTGTTTCATTCATTGTGTATCTATTTCAGACAGTAAACTTATATTTATCGAGAGTCCGTGGTCGACACCATGCCTAATACTCAACAACAGTTATTTGTATAATTGCCATAGCAAAAAGAATGGCAAGGAATATTGGCGATGTCATAATTACTCTAAAAAACAACAATCAGAAAGATGTCGTTCTAGATGTGTTCTCGAGAATGGCAAGTTGAAATCCTGTACCGGTGGCCCTCACAATCATTTGCCACATGCTGAGAAAATTCATAAAATGTTACAAAGGAATCGTATGATAACTGGCACCAATACCAGAAGTAGTGGCCGTGGTAGAAATAACACCACAGAAATCAGTGAGGATGCACTAAATATTTCAAGATCAGCATCCCAACGCATACTTATTGCCCAACATCATACACATCAGGAACATGGCATCGATCAACATCCAAACAACTTTATTTGTTTTAACAAAATGTAATTAGGAAATTTAGAATGTACAAAATAAAATGAACTTAAGTGCAATTTGAATAGAGGTTATAGTTAATTGTAAATAATACATATATGCTGTATACAAGTCCCTTATATCGTGGCTGCTTATTTGAAAAAGATCAGGAGTGTCTATGTTCCGATTTGGAAGTTTAGTTAAGCAATAATTACCTATTAATAATCACGGTCTCTTTCTGTGTTGTGTTGTAATTTTTCGCGTTGTTATTATTCGATTGAGAAATCAGTTATTTGTATTCAAGCATGTTCTATTTAACCACAATATTTCTTAATCTGCTACTGGTCTAGTACCAGTTTAATTTTGTGGTGTCTATCATACCAGTCGTAGAGGGTTGAGCAGTTTTTTTAATTTTCCGCCTTAGTCCATCGTTCGTAAGAAACGCTGTAGTTTTATTAGTTTGCACATTTATATGTAATTTATAAAAGTAATATTAATGATTTATATTTATTATGTTAATAAATATTTAGCTATTAGGTAACACACAAAAATACATATAGTAGCAACTGAATTATATTTGAATTGATCTTTATATAGCTTTGTTCGAACAACAAATCATAACAGCTAATACCATTTGAAATAGTATTAAAGAGTAGTATTTTTTTTATGAATTGCCGAACAGACGAATTAATTTCAGAACAGTGCCCTTGTTCTGTAACTCGGTCGAAAACTCTTCGCATGGAGAAAATGTGAGGCGAAGTAGTATGTCCTTCGAAACTTTAACGTGGTTCTTAAAACACATCAATATTTGAAAAAATATGACGCTTACCAGATGTCGACATCTACAGTGTTTGTGGTATGTGGAATGTGTGACATTTTTGAAATATTGTTTAGTTTAGCAGTTTAAAAACCACAAAAAACTTTCGTTTGATGCGTACACTTTAAATTTTCTCGATTCGAGAAAGTTATAGAACATGGGCACAGCTTACAGATTGCTTAACTAATTTTTTATGAACAATTTCAAGGTTCGGTACTACATTCTGCCCTAGTACTTGCACGTTTTGTCCAATCACTGCAGTTTACATATTAACAAAAAAAAATTTTTGTTTTATTTTTTAGACTACAATTATGATATGAAACCAAATGATCTACAGATCTTCTTTGTACGAAGTCGTTGGGGTAGAAAGTTGTTGGTGTACAATAATTACACTTTTACCTCCAATAAGAGAATTCATGCAACGAACACAACCTATTGGCGTTGTACATTTTCAAGCTCAAGAAAGGAAATACCTTGTACAGCCCGATGCACCACTCGACAAGGAATGATAATAAATTTCCTAGGAGTACATAATCATCCGCCTATACCTCCGCGAATTTCATCCGAAAAATCTGTAACTTGTGAATACAACATCGATGATCCTTGAAGACAAACAATTGCGTTAGCTTTTAAGTAAATGAATAAACATTTTTTTATTGTAAACATTGTTCTTTTTATGAGGTAAAAAATATGCAAGATGTACCGTTACCAAAATATCTATTCAATGTTAAATTTTCCCCATGAATTAAATCTAAAACACTGTCCCTTGAGGTTAACATTAACGACATAATGACATGATTTTAAATTGCATTAAATACAAAAATACTTACATTTTCCCTGCAAATGCACATGCTTGTCCAATAACTATACTTTTCACATTAACAAAAAAAAATAAATTTGTTCTACTACTTTTAGATCACATCTCTTACATGAACCCAACTGATCTACAGGTCTTCTTTGCGCACAGTCGTTGGGGTCAAAAGCTATTGGTCTACAACAATTACACATTTATATCGAACAAGCGAATTCATGCAACAAACACAACTTATTGGCGATGTACCTTCGCAAGTTCACGAAAGGAAATGCCTTGCATTGCTCGCTGTACAACTCGACAAGGAATGATAACAAACTTTCTAGGACTTCATAACCATCCACCTATACCTCCACAAGATTTATCGGAGGAGACAATATTATCTGAATACAACACTGAAGAAACTTAAATTTGAATTAATCTAAATACGTAATGGATTGTTGCTTTTATTATGTTTGTTAAGCTGATTTATTTAATAAAACGAGGAAAGCGTGCGTTTATTGTTTTTATGGAAAGGAAAATAAAAATTAGAAACTTTACATAAAGTGAGTTTTTCTATAAATACATTTTTTTTTATATTCAATTTGCTAATTAATTTTATGCTTTTAGGTGGCAAATTAGTCGATGAAAATCGAGTAAACTATAGAACAAGTTTAAAAGGAACATATCAATTGTGCTTGGATGGTTTTCCATATACGAGACACCGCGTTAGGGGTGGCACAATATATTGGAGATGCGTACAATTTAGACCCCTCAGGTAAGTCGATTGCATACAAAAAATTGGTGATTTATTTTGTCAAAAACATTTTTGTTAGATGCAAGGCCCGAGTTCGTACAAATGAAAAGGGAGATAGAGTAAGCATTGTTCAGGAGTCCCACAATCATGATGTGCTTAAAGAGCGTCGAAAAAAGGGAACTCTTAAGATTGTTTACGAGCTTCGGAAATTGGAAAGTAAAGCTAAGACAAGGCAGGCGTACTAAGGTGAAGAAAAAAAGATTCATTACTCTAAATTTGAATTATAAAAAATTATAGTTAATAATATTAATATTAACATTTCGTCCATTTCAAATTTTATTAAAAATTTAATATTTCAATATTTAGAATTCAAGGTTTCGATAAAGTGAAATATCTTGGAAGTTCCTTCAATTATGGTAATCGTAGCTTTCTCGCTTTACTGTGCGCATATGCATAAGAAAACATGTAAACATACACCTCGCATTGCATCGCAGCGCTATACTGTGTCGTACTCTTTTTTTAGTTGTCTTAAACGTAATAGTAATCACTGAATAGCCTTAAAATTATTTATTGTTCGTTTGGAAAATTCAACAGTTTTATGGGACTCGCTACAGCTATTCACGAACTTAGATTCAAGAGTTCAAAAAATTACGATGGAATGCACATGACATATTTTAGGGTTGAGGCGTATGAAAATAAAAGTTTATTTCAAATAAAAAAATATATATAATTTATGACAAATAAAAGTGTTTACACTTAATAAAATTTTTATTTTATAATGTATGTATAGACTTTTATCAGACAATACTTTTTTATAATCTAAGGTTAGATAGGGTTTTTAATATTGAAAAACAATACATTAATGTTTGATATCGAAGTCCGTTCGCGTACTGTTTTGCAAATGAAAATGTGTATAAACTTTATTAAGAAATTACAGAAACTCATTAATGTTATGTCACTTAAAAGTTTATCTTAACAGACAAGTTATCAATAAATATTATTTTTTTTTTAAACTTTATTCTAGTAGTCACAAGACCAGATATCACAAAGTCAATTCAAAATCAAAAGAAAGAAGATGTTCACGAAGTTGGTAAACTACTTTACACATACAATCGTCGTGGACAGTTGGTCTACAATGGCCATACGTATTCATCACATACGAAAAAACCATCTTTATTCATTATTTTATGGCGTTGTTCCTTATACGGAAAAACACGATGTCCTGCCACCATAAAAACTAAAGGAAAGGATTTATTTATAATAAAAGGCGAACATAACCATAAATGCACTACGCAAAAGGAGTATTTACCTAAAACATGGACTGAGGCTTAAAAATGAATTCAATTTCTGTCAGTAAGAATAAAAAACTAGCACATTAAATAAAAACACAGACTTTCACAAAACCAAAACTCAATGCATGATTACAAACTATTTTTTTTAACATTTTATGTTTTTGAAGGCAGTTCAGATTTGAGTTCAGCGTATGAAAAAAAAACTGCATTAAGTACAACTGGCAATGTTTCACATACGAAAAATCATCAAACGTCTTATAGTTCGTAAGTCTTTATTGACAACCCCGTGTATTTGAAAAAAACTTTCCACTTTGCTCTTTAATTCTCTGAATCAGGATTGTTACTTATGTATATGAGAAAGAAAGAACTTAAAGTTAAAACATCAAGTCAGATGAAAGATGACTTAAGAATGTTTGTTACATTTTAAATATGAAACCACCACTAATGATGGATGCTGTTTTTATGATTAATTTAAGCAATTTCCTACATATATTTACAGACTGACTGTTACGGGCAAAAAACGCATTGTATTAAAGGCGAGGTTTTCTTTTGTTTATTTTATGTTTTTTGTTCAAATGTATGTTAAATTTTGAATTAAACATGAAATGTTAATTAAAAACTTAGTCTCATTAATTTGTATTTTTATATTTTAAACCTCAATAATTCGTGATCCCGCCATTTCGAAAACCTTTATAATTCGTAATAAACTATAAGTCCCTTGGCACTGCGATTTATCGGTATTTTACTGTATATTTTTAAACAGAATCACAAAAAAATTGTAACTATCAAAGCTAAAATAAGGTTGTACAATTTTTAAACAAAATATTCAATACTATACGAAGGTACAATTTAAACAAAAGTGTTGTCAGTGCCACAGGCCTGAGACACTATGGTTCTAGAAACCGTTTAGTAAAATACATTAAGCTTTAATCTGTACTGTGGTCTAAACACGCGATGACCTGCTGGCAAAAATATGAAGTGAGGCATCCCCTCGTGTGTTCAGATACGAAACTATGTTTGCGTATGCTAGGAAGCAAAAGTAGTTACACTTGTGCACTAGTACTTATCATAAGTGAGTTTGGAATATGTATTTTATCCCGTTATAAACCAAATATGTTATATTAAAGATAAATCGGCATGGCAAACGATTAATTGCTAGCTTATCTTTTCGGGACTCGGGAATACGAATTTTAACCTTTTAGCTCAATTAATAAAGGTGTGAATATATTATTATACTCACAGCCATTGCTATTGGCTGAAGCTCCTATTAAAGAACTGGAATTGTATGACTGATACAACTTACACGACCTCAATTTAAACATGCCTTTAAGATACATTAAAAAAAATATCTAGAGTTATTTCCTTAGACGTACCAAAGTGATTATGTACAGACTGGAATTTAACTTTAAGGGATTGTTATACCTTTATATGTATTATAAATCAAGATTTTTAATCATTTTATTCTTAATAATTCGTTAACATGATATTTTTATCTATTTTCAGAAAAATCAAACAAAAAACGGATATCTGTAAAATCTCATTCCGTATTGAAAAAAGATTCAATTCTGCAAAAGATTCGCTTGCCAATCCAGGATCCCTTAAGTACAACTATTGAAAGTACTATAAAACAGAAAAGGAATATTATGGAAGCCATGAATTTAAAAAAACCCATACCACTATCTTCCTGTGCAAATTTTACAGCGCCAGAAAACGTTATTAAAACGTCTTCAAATAATCATATGTTTATGATCATTAAAAAAGCTCGATTAAAGGGTTTCTGTGTTCAATGCATAAAAAACTCAAACGCTAGCAATGCTAAATCAAATCTCACAAAAATAGTTACATATTGCCCGCAATGCCCAGGAGGTGATTGGATATGTGAATCGTGTTTTGATAAAACTCACGCAGGATAATATCTTAAAATGTTCTGTTAAGTATTTGATAGTATTTGTAAAATATGTTTTGTTTAGCGATAACAGCTTAAGTTCAATTGAATTCAGAATTAAATATAATTGCGTTATATAATTCAGCCACAGCATATATAATTTTGTTTTCGTATGTATTCTTCGGATTCACGTTTAGAATCTAAAAGGAAAAAGGCTGAATAAAACAGCTTTTTGTATATTTTTTAAAAAGGTAAGATAACATAAAAAAGCTGTGCCACTAACGGTTTTAAAACACAACGTTGTTTTCTTCAGAAATTTCCTTAAAAAACAATTTTTTTTCTCTCAATTATTTTCCAGTCGACCTTTTTATTTCTTTATATAGGAAAGAACTTTTTGTGTTCGATTTAATTTTCAAAGTCAGATAAAACTTGGTAAGAATATAGAATCTTTGGTTATAGTGTAATGTTTAATCGTTTTCAAAATTAAAAAAATGTCCAACTTCTGTTTATGCTTTATTCAGAATATTCTAAAAAATAATGCCTTAACCTAATGGAGCGTCACAGCGCTTATATCTAGATGGAAGTGTAAAAAAATAATGTAATTATGCTAAAGAACTTATTATAACTTTATCTAATTTGTAATTTTTTTTTTTTTGAGGATATGTTTTACGTGATAAAATGTCTTAGTCTAACTCTGTCCACAGTTTGTCTCTTAGTGTTATTTTTTATTACTAAGTAATAGTAATTTCTAATATCTAATACCGTTAACTGTATCGATAAAAAATAATTTATTGGAATCTATTATCAAAATTCGTGCTCTTTGAAAAATGTGAAAATCCGCTGTTTTATCGAAAAATTGTGTTCATCGATGAGGCTTATTTCTAGCTCAACGGATACGTAAATAAGCAAAACTGTCGCATCTGGAGTGATGAACAGCCACATGCCACACAAGAATCACCGATACATCCCGAAAAAACGACAGTTTGGTGTAGTTTATGGGCTGGTGACACCATCGGTCCATTTTTCTTCAAAGACGACCGTGGAAGAAACGTTACCTACAACGGCGAACGATATCGAGCCGTGATACGCGACTTTTTTTGCCCCAGTTGGCTGAGTTGAACTTGGTTGACAAGTGGTTTCATCAAGACGGTGTCATATGCCACACAGCTCTTGAAACAATGGAAATGTTGAAGGATGAATTTGGTGATCAGCTTATCTCTCGATTGCCCTGTGAGTTGGCTGTCAAGATCATGCGATTTAACGCCTCTTGATTATTTCTTGTGGGATTATGTAAAGTCGTTAGTCTACGTGGGGGACCCGAATACGATTGAAGCCTTACAGGTTAACATAACACGCGTAATTCGTGGAATACAGGCAGAAATGCTCGAAAAAGTGACGCAAAATTAAACCTTCCGAATGGAACATTTGAAACGGAGCCGTGGACAATATTTACATAAAGTTGTCTTAAAAACGTAGACGGCAAAGGCCTATTTATCGATTACAACAAAAAATTTGAATATTTAATGCAAATTTGAGTGTTTTATTCGATTTTTAAAAAAACTACGCTTAAAAAATCACCCTTTATAACGTTTTCTTATAAGCTCTATTGTCTCTCTTTTAATTAAATTATGTAATAAGATTTTGAAGAACATTTAGTAATCGATCTCCTCTTTGACTATCTTCTGAATCTATCAAAATTAATAATAAGCAAAAAGATCTATTACAAATATATAAAAGAAACAACAAATCACAAATTCTTGTGAGTGCTAAAAGTTCGGATGATTACATCACCCTCTGCTAGTTTTCTTAAATTTGTAGAAAATGCGAAAAAAGCCGACTTTTGAATTTAAACATAAAAAAAAGGTCAGTTTCTTTGATTTTAAACTCGTAATAATTTGTTCGAATCCTTACAAATTTTTACTCAAAGCCGTTCCCTAACTCGAAAAATTCGTAAACCCATCCACTGAGAAACTTACGAATTTTTACACAAAAAATTTCTTGTAGTAAGAATGGTTTAACTGTCTAAAAATAAAATTAACGTTTTGGTATTGTTTTTATTCTATTGTCGTGTGCTTGTTTTTCGCACTATTTTCAACACTATTTAGACTCGATCCATGGATGCTTGGTTAATAAGCGACTTTGGTAAAATTGTACAAAAGCGTTCCCTAACTTTTTCGTAAGTTTTCTCTTCTTGAGATAATTTATTCTCACCGCAGCCATTCTTAGTCTTTACAATTTTTACGAAAAATGTAAGGGAGAAATGTAAGATGTCTAAATGCCTTTTTTTGCCTGTATATTTATGTATGTACATATGGGAGCTTTTATGGCTTTTTCCCTAAAAATATTAAAAAACAACGAAACAATTTTAACTGCATATAAAATAAATCATGAAATTCAAAAACAAAGTAGGTACACATATTATATAAAGATATACATATTTTAAGATGAATCTGTACATTTGAAATTTACAAATAAATATTAAAAGAAGAATTTTTTTTATTTTATTTATACATACATATGTATATAGTAATTCTTATTCGTTATTAGACGTTTGCATTCTGCATACCTCCTCTTTTCCTACGACTAATCTTCGTTTTGCTGTGATTGTGGTTTTGGTAGAGCGTTTCCAGTTTTGAGTTTGATGACACGCGTAATCTAGCACGGCATTTAGTTGTTGATCGTGTTGCGCATACCCATTTTATACCTTTTGAGTTTTGCATGAGCTTTACGTACTCGTATCCATTGTAAACGAGTTTAACTGCTAACCGCTGTCCCCTGGTATAGTAATATTCTAATGACTTAGATTTTACTAAAACAAAAAAAAACATTATTAATAAGTTTATGTAGTAAATAATTGACAACAAATTTATCATATCTACAAATAAAGTGACACAGTAAGTAACAACAAAAATATGATGTTTTACTTTTGTAAAAATTAATATATTAAAAATAAACAAGAATTAATATCTCCCTTACTGTAATTTAATATAACTATATTATTTAATTTTACAAAAGATATTCTTTAGATTGTTTACGTTCTTTAGTGTATAAGCTCGTTCAAATTTTAATATCTGAACTTTTCCTATTACTATCGTGTCTCGTCTTTAATATATATTCTCATTAACTTAATGGATATTGACAAACATTTATTAAATAACTAGCTGACCCGACAGCAGTTACCCAGTTAGTCGCGAGCTCATACAATTAAAAAAAACTTACGTTTTTCTCCCCGTAAAAACTTTTTTCGGACTGTTATTCAAATTTAAAATAAAAAATGATCCAAATCGGTCCAGCAATTCTCAAGTGATGCTCTACTTGATGTTAACTACCTGCAATGTCTTCAAACTGCGTGCCAACGTACGTAGTGGATTCATAAACATATATATTAAAAGGCTTAACAATTATCTTTTAATGTTATATTATGTCAAAGTTACTTATAACAAACATATTCTTTTCATTTGATATTAACCTGTACGAAGGATAGACGGATATCGACGACTGTACCTACTTAGAAAGACTGTTATTAAACTGAAATCTTCTGTTGCCATTCAACTCTGGAACGAATTTAGATGTTTTTTAAAACGGTTTAATTTATTTAATAAACAGATCTTTGTGCCTGTCTCAAATATAAACGCACAAATAATCCAGGAAAATAAAATAATGATTACTATTATTTACAATGATTTTTGAGAATCAATGAATCTCGTCTGAATTTTTTAATACAACTAGTTATTTACTCTTACCCCCTTTTTGCCATTTTACTTGGGATTATGACTTTTCCGTTGGTTTTTGGCCATATATGATAACAAAAAAAACAATGTTTATTATTTTTTTTTCGATGTTACCAAATATACAAAGACAAGTGTTTTAAGGACTTTTTGACGATGCGACATATTTCGGTTATTAAAAAGCGGTGTACCGCATACATACATATAAGTTTATTAAAATTAAAAAATACATTAAATCGTACATGCTCTATAAACTTAATTAAAGAAAAGTTTTTATGTGATTTTCTACACAATTTTCATTTCTTATTATTCTTAGCAATTTTTAGATCATATCATTATACAGATTGCAAATAAACAAAAAAGTTAATATGACCGAAAATATTTTATAGTTATGATACATCAATCACTTTTGTTCATTTCATTTTTCAACATCGTAGGTCGAAGTCAAGTAAGAAACCAATCCTTCATACTGTTCGAGATTCTCTTATGTCGGTTACCAAAGGGGCATACTTTTTTACATGTTTCCTAGCAATCTGTATTGTTATATGTGATTATATGTACATTAACTTCGATTTAAAAACAAATGTTTTTATTTTCCTAGTACAATAAATAAATTATTAAATAATATGCAAAGCAAAATCCTAGTGATTGTGCGCAGAACCTGTTAACACAGTATGACCGTTCTTAGTAATTGCACGCATTTTACATTGCAACTTTCTGAATTGACGACAGCGCCAATACGATGTTCCCTTATAAAGTTGAGAACGATGAAAGACTTCATTATTAATAATTATCGATCGGCCACACTGCGTTATTCTACTAGCCATAGGAGAGCCATTCCATTCGGAATTTTTCCAGTGTTTTCTGGGCGCATATGTTCTTTTGTTTCTTTTTGTAGATGGTTTTTGTTCAATGTTCTTTGGCTTTTCTAACTTGGTTCTAACATACTCTAACGGATTACATTCGTATTCGTTGTATTCATCTTCAATAAGCTCGGTTTTCACTAAACTTAAATCGACCCAGTCCTCTAAAACGAGAGAAAATAAATAAAATAATGAAAAATAGTTAGCAAAATATACAGCATAGCTCACAGAAATTCTAAATATAATCATAAATTATCGCAATTTATACATTACCTTTTATCTATCTTATTATCTTTTCTTTCTTAATACAAAACAAATACGAAAAAAACGAATAAAATGATCTTGTATTGCTTTGATATATTAGAAAATAATAAACACGTAATTGTATTATATTTCGGAGAAAATATTTAAAAACATTAAATGCAGTATTTCACAAAAAAATCATTTTTTTTCTCGTTTAACATCAGATACCACAATTTCGGTGACATCTGCTACTATCTCTTCATATTTCATTGGCTGCATTATGCTGGTTATTTCGGCGAGATTTATTTGGGATGATGCTGCATTGTTTGATGTTTCTTCGTTGGAATTTCTAGGTAGCGTAAGACTTTTACGGGCTCGTTTTTTTCTTTTGACAATTTCTTCGTGGGTGTGATATCGGTTAAGCGGTATAACCGTATCACTTACGGTAAAAACGCGGGAACGACACTTCTGGGCCCACCATTGGTTACAGCGCCAATATTTCTTATCCTCTCCCGAAGGAAGCTTTAAGTTTTTTTCAAAAATAAAAGGCTGACCACCATAGATAAGTTGGATACGACCTCTTGATGTAGATGAGTACACGGCAACGTTCGATTCTAAAATAAATAAAAAGAAACAGTCAAATGAGTGTATTGAATAGGTAGGTGCGATATTTTAATGTGATTAATAAATATTTTAATTAATTAAATTTATGTCCCACAATCGTATTTTTTCATTTAATGAAAAAAAAAACTTCTATTCGCTTCAATAAAATCACATGTATTTTCATTTAAATGTTCTATTATGTATTTTCAACTGTATCATTCAAAATTTTTGTCTTGCACTTTCAACGAAAAAAATTAATAGGGTCTTATATGAACATGTATTATATGTATTTCATGAATATAATTTTATACAAACGTTTGCATTAAAAATGTAATTTGTTTTATACTTATTAAATAGAATAAAACCAAATATTATCCCTGACGTTATCTGTATTTCAAATCTGGTATCATGATTTAAGTTGCAATCCTGGAAAAAATGCGTTAAGAATTAAGCCCACATACTTTGTACACATATGCAACATCTTCTTACTTTTTAATTATACGTATTCGACAATTTAATGTAAGAAAAAAATATCTGGTAGCAGTGTTCGTATCCTTAAACGATGAAGTCCAATAAAAACGTCTGAAAAAAATCAAAGTATGGGTGAATAAAGAAAAATATATTATCAACTTCTATTCAATGCCCAGCTACAATTAAGCCGCGACTGCTGTCTCGCGTAGCAATAGAAACTCTAAATTAAAAAAATAAAAAGCAAATTCAATAATATTATATCCACTGTTGGTTTTGAGTGCGACGCAACTATTACAGAGTGTTTCATCAGTTATCCTTCCATCATAATAATTAGGTAATAACATCAATAACATAGGATTTAGAATCTTATGTAAAACTTATGTAATGTCAGATCTGAAAAAGGAAACGTTCAGCTAATAATTCCAAAGTAATCGAGTATCTTACCTGGAAATGCACTCCTGTATAAAAACGGCAATTGGGATAAAATAAACAACTAAAATAGCTTTCTTTAAAATGTTATGTTATTTCTATGAACTACGGTATTTTTCACATATTTTCTTATATTTTTATACATTTTTCAATTTTTTTTAACATTCTAACTGATGGACTATGATTGTGATTCGGTTTAGTAACCACAACTTTATAAGATCCATTAAATTGTTTAATTGTTGTAATTCTAGCTCGACAGGCTGGTTTTCCCACTTTACGACTACGACAACACCAATACACTGTATCACCACATTCATTGTTTTTAGCAAAAGTAAATCCATTAAAATACAAAAGTGATTTTCCACGTTGACCAGGTATGAAATCCAATACCATATCTGTGTGGGTAGGATAATTTCTTAATTTGTCCAATTCGCCTTCATAGTCTTTTACCGATTTTTTATTATCGTAGTTGTTTAAAATCATTGTCTTGTGATCTGCATTTGAGGCATTTCTTTGATGATCTTTATTTGATTTTTCGAAAAATTTGACTACGAAAGTATCTAAAATAAAGATAAAAAACATAAATAAATTACAAAATCAGAAGAAAATAAATTATTTTTAAAAAAATATTTATATTATTATATTATCTAAGTAAGAAGAAGAAAATACAACAAATCAGTTAAGGTACGTCTTCTAGCGGTTTTAATAAAATATGATTGTGGATTCATAATTTTAAATTTGTATAATTGATATCATTGAACATGGGAGGATGAGTATGAGTTTGACGTGTCGCATGAATGAAATGCTTTTCGCCGTCTAAATTTTTTGTCACAAGTCTAGCGCGACACTTTGCTTTATGATACATTGAACATTTCCAGTCGCGAGATTTCTGTCCTGGTTTTGGTTTTTCATTTGGTGTGTATGTGTTGCAATTATAGAGGACTAGAGGTGTACCTCGACGAGATCTTATGTATTGGACATATGCTATATCTGAAAATACAAAGTGTTAATTAATCAATTTGATTTTTAGATTTTGGAATTGTTTCTGTTAAAAATAATTAATGAATCAATAACCAGAAATAAAATACGTGAAAGTTAAAAATATTTCTTTGGATTGTTGTAAGCCTATGTCCAGAGGCATAGTTTTTTAGTTTTGTAATCATTTTGTTGAATTACCAAAATAGCATTTTTTTAATTAGACCCATTATGAATCAGAAAAAAAAGTGCAAAAGAAAGTAATTAAGTTACCACGACAAAATAGGAAAATAGTTTGGGGCAAACAAATTAGTCTTCAATTGGCATTAGTGTACAAAAGTTATAATAAAAAATAAATTATTTAATGCACATCTTTGAAGTCAATTGCCTTAAAACAATTATATAGTTAATATGTGTTCATTCCTATGAATATAAATGTACAGGTATGAATAAATCAACATGTAGGTGAGATTATTCCAAGCATGCAGCTAAGTAAAAACCATTCAATTTGAGTAACATGAATATAAAACCAATCAATAATGTTTGTTTAAGAGTATGTCTGCTTCATATTTAAGTGTATACTTACATTAATTATATCAAATCTTTGTTTTACAAATTCTTATTCGAAATAAATTTAAATTTACACATCTTATTTACTTTACTTAAGCCTAATGAGATCTCTTTTTTTAACATTCTTCGTTTTTTATATCTACATATTTCCATGGTTGTTTATGCATTTTAGGTCCGAACGCAGAATAATAAAACCGATCATGATTATGTGCGGCATGCGTAAGATGCACCTTCTTCGAATCTTTACGGAGCGTTGCGCGAGCTCGACATTTGCTTCGAAAATTGGAACATTTTAAATAAAACGTACTCTTTGACTGTGAGCCGATTACAAAACGATGGTGATTGATCAAAATACCGATACCGATCTTTGAATACGAATCTTTACCTAAAATGAAATAAATTAATGGTTATTTAATACATATCATTTAGTTTTACTTATTAAAAAATAGTGTATCCTCAAAAAAGAAGTAGTTTAATCACGAATTTAAATGTTCATACTCATCAGATTTATTAGTCAATAATTTGTCATATAAGTGAGTTTTTAATAATATTTATTCCACACATTCTCTGTTATGGTTGTGAATAAATTTCTTTCCAAACTTGATGCTATTTTCTGGATCTGTAACACATCGAGAACCGCATTTGGGAACGCAGCAAACCCAATTTGTTGATGTCTTAAAGGCGGCTTCTTTGCGATATTTGTAACCATTCCACAAAAGGTTTTCACCACGACGTTCATTTTTTACAATTGTGAAGGTAATATTGTCATACCAATTTCCAGAGATTAAGTCTTTTACAGGATCTACAAATAATATTATTGTATAAATAATTTGGGAAAACACATTGAATTAAAATTAATATTAAATTAGGCAAACGAAAAGAGAACATTCTGAGCTGTAAATTTTATTTTTAAGCGAACAATTAATTCTAATACAATTAGGTATTGTTGCACTTAATGCAACTTGTGCTAACTATATTAAATACACTTATTTAAGCTAATTTATTCATAATTATTTTTTTGCGGATAATAGTGATCAGTATCATAGTCTCTTATAACAGGCTCATGGTTATGAGTTTTGCGACTTAGTTTAATAGTGTTATTTCCCGAGGTGACACATCTAGCTGGGCATTTTAGCTGTGAATTGCTGTTTTTATTACAAACCCAATTAACAGTGCTATTGTATTTACGTTCAGCCGTATATAAAAAGCCCTTATAAATTAAATTTAAACCGCCTCGACGGTTTGGCAAATATTGATATTTTGTATCCAGCCAAATTCCACCTGAAAATAATTTAAATTGTATTTGTTTTTGTTTTTATACATTTGAATTGTAAATTCATTAAAACGAAAAATGTACGTGTTTTCGAGACAGGTCAAAATTATTTAGACATTTATTACTAATATTAGGTACACAATAAGAATTTATTATTACAAGTCGGCTTAATCATGATTATGATTGCCTCTTATGGACACAACTCGTCCGCCTTTGGATATAACTCTGGCATTACATTTAGTTTTTTTGCAGCGCAATTTTACGCATTCCCAATAGCTGGCCTCTTTTATTTTTCGATTAAGTGTAAATCGCTGGCCGTCGATTGTTAAAAGATTGTTTCCACGTGAGCTACGGGTAAACCTTATGTCATGAGTTGCATGATTTCCATAGTGAGACGTATCCCTTTTTATATATTCATTGCCTTTTCTGGTTATGGCTAACAATTCTTCAATTTCTGAAATAAAAAAGTTCTACCAATAAAAGATTTCTCTTAAAATTTTTGATGTAAAACTTAAACATTTACAAAATAAAACACAATTTGAATGATTTAGAGATAGGGATTTTTTTAGCAAACAATTTTTATTTATGGTTTAATACGAACATTTTATAAAACGTACATTAAGATTTTTTTTTATTATGTAAAATAAGTTACAAACGTTAATTTAATTAAGTGTCAGACTTCGTAATTAAACACAAATAAATAAATAATTATATTTACATAAATGATTTAAAAATATATATTAGCTATGTTTGAATATTAAACAAACGTTTAATCCATGAATATAAAAATAACTATTTTTTCTCCAGAGGTACGATTTTTTAGTCCACAAACTTAAAAAGAAGAGTATAAAAACATTTATTTTGCAAAGTTGATTTTTTTTTTATTACAAAATATGATAATGCACTTTTTTACAATATGCAGGTTATTTGAAACACCTAACTTAGTACAAGTAAGTGATAAGAACGTAGTGATTCAGAGCATTATAAACGATTAAATATGATTGTGGAAATCGCTTGGTTTGAGGAGCATTGTATTGGCATAATGTTGGTCCAATTGTTATCATTAATTAATATGTATCTTTTTCCAGTACAGAAAGGGCAAACCATTCTTTATGGCTAGTGAAGGAAACAAAAAGAAAAGAATTTCGAGCTCAGTAGGGCATCATTCCGACATTAATCTCCTTTAAGACTTTTAAATTGATGTTAACGGAAATTTTAGCAAAATTCATCAATGGCTAAGGAATTACTTGCAAATTGTAAAAAAAACATAAGGAAAGGCTACAGTCCGCTTGGGGCGAACAGTATGATACCCTATCCTTATCCCTATGTACCCCAAAGAAAAAATTCATAAGGAAGATGATTTATAGCATTTTATTTCATTCTATGAAATTTATAGAAAAAAAATTTTTTTTTGAAAAAACGCCCCCAAAAAGTGGGCGTGGCCAAAAACTTTGTATGGGCGATATATTGGAAAAAATATTGGCTAAATATATTGTTAAACATTTTTTTCGATTTCTATGAAAATTTTCAAAGAAAACAGCATTTTAGTGAAAAACGCCCACAAAAAGTAGGCGTGGCAAAAAACTTTATATGACAAATTTATAAAGGTAGGCAGTACCTACATATCTTGTGAAGGTTTTAAAACTTTATCTCTCTAACTTAAGCCTTAAAACGGTTTTTTCTAAATTGTGGGCGTGGCAGTGGGCGGATTTAACAACTTTTAACACTTTACCATTTCGGGACCCTAGGGAGTATATGCTCCAAATTTCAGCTTCCTAGCATAACTTTAAAGGCCTCAAAAGTTGATACGGACGGACGGACGGACGGACGGACGGACGGACGGACGGACATTGCTAAATAGTCTTAGGATTTGGTCCTGATCATAAATATATATACTTTTATGGGTCTACGACGAATATTAAGGGGTGTTACAAACTATGTGTCAAAATTAATATACCCTTAGGATAGGGTATAAACATGCCCCTAACCATAGAACAGATATTTAGACGCGACGACATGTGTTTCACAGCTTTATTATTGTCTTATTAATTTCTACAACATCTCCAAAATATTATCCTAAATTTTCATGTCATTCCGAATAAAAGTTTCGGAGATACAGCCTTGGGAAGGTGCGCACTCAATTGATTCACGAGGTTTATTTGAGGTTATCCAAATTTTAAACGCGTTTTTCTCGAAACTGTGTTTTCAAAGTCGGCTGTAAAAAGTTCTCGAAAACCACTCAACCGATCTTGATGAAATTTTACACAGGTCTTCGAGATACAATTCACGAAAAAAAATTTTGAGCAAATTTTACCAAAATTAGCATTTTTTTTAAATAGATAGGTCTGCCAAAAATGCAATTTTATTTTTTTTTATTTGCCCTTCGTTTTATGGTCTTAACTAAAACACGAATTTTTTTTCCCACTTCTAATGATCCTGTCACGACTTCTACTGTCAACGCGGATGCACCTTTTTTCCGAGGGATCACCGGAAATTACGTCACAATGACGGAGTCATTTCATTGAAAATTTCAGAAATTCTTTTTCAAAATGTATGTCCTTGAGACAGTAAAAAGTTTGAATAAAATATTTTACTTTTTATATAAAAAAAATTGTTGAAAATACAATTTTTTTTCCCCGAATAAAACCATGTAACCCCTTAAATGGGAGCACAATGTTAAATACAGTATGTACTTACCTACGTAAACAAAATGTACATTGTAAGTTAAATTAATTTAAATAGCAATTTCAAAATATACTCCATACGGAAATATTCCATTTCTTCGAACTCAAAATTATTGCGACAAAGCTCAATGTGAACATACTGTGAATTAAACTAGACAACTCAACCAAACAAATCTCTATCTGCTAAATGTGAATGCGAACGATGGAATCTAAAATTAATACTTTGCAATCTTCCGCTTCTGTTGAGATTTTGGAGATTGAAAACTAGAAAGTTGTGCTTCTATTTTACTTTAAATAAGGTCCCAAATATTGTGCGTCTGGTAAACAATTTTAGGACTACTGATCATAAAATTGGATGGATCAGGTAAACGAATAATATTTTAGTACGTTAACTTTTTTCCTTCGCTGTTTGACTTTAAGTGTATCACTAAGAATTTATAAGATACTACGATG
Source organism: Ferdinandea cuprea (assembly GCA_963576555.1). NCBI lineage: Eukaryota > Metazoa > Arthropoda > Insecta > Diptera > Syrphidae > Ferdinandea > Ferdinandea cuprea. The sequence continues at coordinate 138,927 of OY754959.1, forward strand.
CGCCACATAAAAGAAAATACTGTTTCATTAATTGCTAAAAAAAATGATGAAAATAAGTTTGTTAACTTTAACCATCCACAGTGTATCATGTGGACAGTTTTATTTACACTGAACGAGTCATAAACTTTTTCTTTCCATGCCCGCAACATTTGGGGGTGTTTTTAAAGTAAAACATTCTGTTAATTAATTTTTCTGAAAAAATCTTTCACCAGACAACCATTTTGAAACACTATCAGAGAAAAATGTTGTAGCGATATCTTTATTTGATCAAAAGTTAAGATTTTTTTACAAAGTCACTTGCATGTTCAATAATCCGCAAAACTTGTCAAAAGTTTATTTTACACTTTTATTTATTTACAAACAAACATCATAGAAACATACATACATTTTCATAGAAAATGCCACAATTGGAAAAAATAAAGAAAAAGGTTAATTTTTGAAGCGTGTGCAAACATAGGTACATAGAAAAACATTTAGAAAGTTATGGCTTTGGCTTCTGTTAACGTTTCTACCATTTCTCGTGTATTTTTGTCTAAATACTTTAAATGCACAGCAACCAGACATTTACTGTTTTATTTTATTATCATATTATTAATTCATTCATCTATTCTATTCAAAAATTTTCACTTTGGTGCCAAATTTAATCTATTTAAAATAAACTTTCTACATGGAATGCACTATACAGTATTGTGCAAAACCTAAGCAACTTTTCCTACTCTCATGTAAAAAGTTGTCTCCCACTTTTAAAAATACTTCCCGGTAAACTGTAAATATATTTATTTACATATTTGCATGTGTCCTCAAAATCACCCAAACAAAGTTTTAATTTTCATTTATTAACAGTAAATAAAAAAAATAAATCAAAATCAGTTCAAAAAACAGCTGTGCAAAACCTAAGCAACTTCGAGTTTGCTAAAACAGTTCTTGTTATTACCACAAATTTAACGGCATTAAAGTAGGTTTTTCCATGACGCAATGTGTAAAGTTAATTTTGCTCAGTTGTGGATAGAGATTGCGATCGCGTAGTCATTCACAGTCATTTTCAATGGAGCGCGCTAAATATGATAAAACCTTCAAATTAAAAATAGTTAAACTATATAAACAAAAATTGCAAAAATATTCTGAATTAATAAATCTATAGTTTCACGTTTGATTAAAAAATATAAAGCTACCGGTAGCTTAGAAAATAATAATGTAGGAGGAAGGCCGCGCAAAACAACTGTTCGGGAGGATAGGAAAATAACGAGATTAATCAAATCAAATCCCTTTATTTCCTCTCGGGAAATATTGTCGACTTTGAATTTGAACGTTGACTCCAGTACGGTTCGTAGACGGGCTCTTGAAGCTGATCTTAAAAGTTATTCAGTGTTGAAGAAACCTATGCTTACGAAGAAGCATGTACAGAAAAGGTTTATTGATAAAATTGTTTTTTGAATTGAAATAATCTTTTCTTTAAAACACTTTGTAGGTTGAATTTTGCTAAAAAATATATTAATTGGTCAGTCGGCAAGTGGAAAAGTGTGATATTCAGTGATGAATGTAAATTTAACCTGTGGAACACTGATGGCATACAATACGTTAGGCGTACGCCCAAGCAAAGACTTAATCAACGCTTCTTCAAAAGTACACTGAAGCATGGGGGTGGAAGTGTTATGATATGGACATGCTTTTTGGTTATGGTGTTGGTCCTCTTCATGAAATAGGGGTCATAATGGATCGTTTTGTTTACAAGGATATTTTGGAAAATGTAATGCTGCCGTATGCCGAATGGAATATTCCACTTTCTTGGGTATTCCAACATGACAACGATCCGAACGTTCCACTCAGATGACATGCTGACGTCAGAAAACTTGTGTAATTCTATTGTCAATTGCGAGCGTGTCATCTGCCAGATGACACCCGATCGCACAGTGTCATTCGGTAGGTCAGCCGAGTATAAGTTTTATCACATGAACTTTCAACGATGTAAAGGTATCATCCGATATTAGATTACAATGTGGAAAATGGAATGATGTCATTCAAAGACATGTTCTCAATCAAATCAGTAATCTGGATGATATAGATATCGTGTCATCCGGTGGACACGTTTAATGGCATGCCTGATGACAGGCGATCACACGCGATGACCACTTTGGGACTAATTTTATGTCATAGTGACGTCAGGAAGTCATCCGAGTGACAAGTTTGGATGACCGTCTGATTGCACCTTAGCATAAGTGCGTTAGTACTGAGATAAAATTTCGGTTTACTTAACGTTAAAAATTATGGGACTTATCTCTTTTTTAATGAATTTTACTTTTGTGGTGGCGAAGGTTTATGTTAGAATAGGTATGTGACTGGACCAAAGTTGAGATGCCGCTGCCTCTCGTCTTGAGTAGATCATAACCTCGAAATCTAATGCCAGCCCGTTAATGACACGTCCTGAGAAGACATCGGAAAAGAAACCAGAGGAACTTTGTTCCTAACACCGTCATACGTGGGGAAGAACCATTTCCTGGTCGATGTGCCACTGCTTTTGACTAAATATGACGGATCTAGAGGCGAATAACTCGATAAACCCCGTAATTCCGGTGAAAAGTGAACTCATACGTGGGGACCTCTGTTTCAATTAAATTCCCCTTTGCTGTATACAGGGGGTGATTACAGAACGACATCTTTTTCCCCCTTACAAAGAGACTGGTGTAAATTAATCGGGCACCAAAAACTTACAAAAAACCAATTCTCATACGATGACGACTATGACGGAGGAGGAAGAGGATCTCTTACTCCATGATCCGTCGACGGTTGACATCAATCTGGAGAAATTATTTCTCGAGGAGGATGACACTCGATCCGTCGTCAGCTAATCCAAATTCTCAATATCGTCTACTGCATCTTTTAGGAAAAGAGTCTTAAATTGTAAGATGACGATCAAAAATTTGAGAAAAAGACCGACTCTAGCGGACAACGACAAACAAAGACTTCAAAACGCTTTTGATTTTTTGGAAAGTCAGTCTTTGGGCAGAGCCTTGTGCTAGTTCTCTTCTGAAGACGGTCTCTCACGAACTCTCGAGCGAGAGTGCGCCAATGCGCCACCACTGCCTGTAACGGAGCCAAGCTGGCGGACAACGCTAAGACGTCAGGCTCAGTAGTTGAGGACCCGCTGAAACTGCGCAGGAATGCGCGCCAAAATCCGTAAGCGAAGTGATGGCCCAGCCATGGATGAGTCCTTAGCTGAGCAGACACCTTGCTCCTCCAAGGCGGTTATGCATACTAGCAGGATAAGGCCCAATGTAGATAGATAGGCCTCAAAAAATGCCGCAGTGAAACCAAATTCCGATTGCCTTTCATCTCGACTGTGTCAAGGAAAGTCTCCGTGTCGCTGTTATTGACCATGGTAACCCAAATCGGAGACTTACCATAGACCAATGGCAACTGATAGAACTTAGAATCCTGGATGGTGTCAACGACGCCGTCCTGAAGACAGACGGCAAGATTCCACTTTTTGGATAGCTGACTACTTCATAGGATTCATATTCATTGAGTGTGACAATAAGAGCACCCTAAAAAAATTTGGAATTTCATTTGATTGGATAACTGCAGCTCTTTTCCCATTCTCCTTTTCCGGATATATTACATCATACGGAATGTCGAAGTCAACTAAGAAGGGGATTTCATCCGTTATGATTGGATTTCCTGGCAGTAGCTTCGAAAGGACCGTACTATCCGAAGCTATTCCTCTTAAAGTGACCCAAAAAAGTCAGTCGTACTGCACTGTTGACAGCCCGTATTCTGATATGTAGGTCAAGCAGTGTTAGGTTCAGAAAGGTGTCCAATGCCGCCGTAAGGGTGGTATGGAGCGCACCCGTAATGGCTAAACAAGCCGTTATTTGAACCGCCGATCATTTTCCGCAATCGTTTTCTTTTCTGTTGCTTTCCACCATACTAAAGCGCTATATGCCAATATGGGTCTCACCACCACTGTATACAGCCTGTGCACCATCGCAGGTCTTAAGCCCCAGATTCGTCCCGCTGTTCTTTCGCAGATAAAAAGAGCATTTAGCCTTTATAATTCTTTCCGCAACATTAAGATTCTATTTTAATTTTCTATCTAGAATTACGCCCAGATACTTCGCACTATCCGAAAGGAATAATTCTACTCCGTTGTGTTTTGGGAACTTGAATTGCGGTATGTTGTATTTTCTGGTAAAAAGAACCAGTTCCGTTTTGGAAGGGTTTGTATTGAGACCACAGCTTTTTGCACAGTTGCTGATCGTCTTCAAAGCGACCTCCATAATCTCACTTAAGGTGTTAAAATATTTTTCCTGCACTATTATGAACACGTCATCTGCATATGACGTGGCACTAATACCCATTGTCCTAAGCTTTTTGAGGACATTATTTACAACCAGCACCCACAGGAGTGGTTATACGACTCTCCCCTCGGGGGTTCATCTGGTTACCGACGCTGAAACCCAGTTTAAAATGCCCTGTTCAATGTTTGCGTCCACTAGAGCACTTATAGAATATTAGATATGCATAGGGACAACAATTCTAAATTTACTACCCTTGGACGAATCAGCAGCTGCCAAGAGCGCCTTGAGGATCAGCCAAACCGTTAGTAAGAAAGTTGTATTAGGAACATGAGTTGCAAACGAATAGAATAGCTAATCTGGCAACAAAAACAGTATCGACACATGTTTAAACAAAGTGGAGAAATATTAAATATAAAAGATACTTCACAATGGATGACGTGTTGCTGAAAAAAAATGCTACTTTTGAAAATAAATTTCTGTCGAAATAATGCACAAACCGTAGCTTGGTTGCTTGATGTTGTTGGCTGCCACGGAGCTGCCGGTTGGAGCTCTAGTATTTTTGTTGTTGGAGTGGCCTATAAGAAAGGTGCTATGCGAATAATCCAGAGACGATGCACTCAAGAATAATATTGATCTTCGTGAAATAGGTGCCGAAAACATCGAAAATATATTGGAAAGATGAAGTTACAGGATAACTTAATGTCAAGCCAGCCAATGTAGCAATTTGAATGAAATAATATTCCATAATTAATCGAAAGGTTTACCCAACAAAGCAACAATACTTGAAAAATATTAACAAATTATTTTTGTATAGCCTCAAGCCTGCACAATAAGGATACATGGGGATATACATTGAAACATATTAAAGTTTAAAGAAAAAGATAAAACCAAATAATAAATTTGTATTGACTACAGCCAATAATTATAGTAATAAATAATATGTAGGCACAGACCTCCTCAACAAGTTTTCTATTGTAAGTTTTTTTTTCACTCCTACTCTCAGTGTTTCTTGCCCATGATCCCGGGTTGAAATCCGACCGCTGCTTCACCTCTTGCGAACGTTTGACAAACTTCCAAGAGTAAAAACTATCATGAGACAGAAATAAATTGCCTTTCCGATCCGGCATTAAACTGCAGGTCCTTTCCATTTGTGTCAAAAATATATATTCGCACCCACAACGGTTGGAGTAGCTATTCTTTAGGTCCGGTATCGTACTTACTTAATTACTTACTACAGTCTAGGGTGGACCTGGGCCTTAAGCAGTAGTAGTAATAAAATCGTTATTACTTTATTTTTAATACTTTGTAATAATAATATATATAATTAAATAATTTTTTAAAAAAATGTATAACATGCAGTCTTACTTCAATATGATTTTAGTATTTAATGTTATATGTTCTATACACATTCGTATAAAAATTCCTAAATTTGTTTCTTCCTTAATCTCAGTTGGTAGCATATGAAAAAAAAATTGAGTCCCTATATACAAAAACTGCGGCTTCACTATGATGTTGTGTACTGTTATAGCTGTCATCTCGTCCATTTTTTTGGCGTATCCTTTTAAAGAAACAAATTTTCTTTTCTAGGTTTTTACCAATAATTTAGGCCCTAGTTAGAGGACTAAGCAATCAATATTGGCTTTAAATTATATCAAAATAAAGCTAATCACTTATAGAATTTTTCTGCAAAAACAATTAAATTATTCTGATTTAAACTTTTCTTTGAATCTATATTTATTATTTCAATGATTTGTCGTTCCTACAATTTGGAACACAATCGTTCCACTGATGTGTTCGATTTCTCATGTCAGGTTTGATTTCAATGATCAACTCTAACCTTAGGGGCCAGTTATAGCTATCATTGAAATCATTGGAACAAATTAGTGGAATAGTTGTTTCATTTATTGACAAGTCGGTTATAGCAATCATTAAAAATGTCTGTCAGTGGAAGGCCACTGGTATAGGTTTTAAGGTTAGAATTGATCATTGAAAGCAAAACTGACAGCTGAGAATCGAACACATCAGTGGAACGATTGTGTTCCAAATTGTAGAAACGAATATCAGCTGTTTATTGAAATCGATTTCAATCAGTGAAATAATAAATATCGATTAAAAGAAAAGTTTAAATTAGAATAAAGTAATTTTGTTTGTAGAAAAATTCTATAAGTGATTAGCTTTATTTTGATGCCGCTTAAAATGTTAAATGATGGATTACAATGATAGTTATAACTGGTCGCTTAGGGGCTAGTTATAGTTATCAATGAAATGCATCATTGGAACAAATCAGTGGAACAGATATTTAATTTTTTTGGAAAAGTCATTTATAGCAATCATTTAAAAATGTTTGTCAGTGAAAGGACACTGGTACAGGTTTTAGTTAGAGTTGATCATTGAAAGCAAAAGTGATAGATGGGAATCGAACACATTAGTGGAACGATTGTGGTTTTCGGAACTTTCTTTACTGGTGTGACCATCGAGTCCTTGCATGATGTCGGTTAAGACTCTTACTTTAGTTACGAGAGATATTAATTTTGACATTGTTTGTAACAACCCTTAATATTCGTCGAGACCCCTAAAGGAATATATATTTATGATTAGGACCAAAACCTTCGACTATTTAGCAATGTCCGTCCGTATCAACTTTTGAGACCTTTAAATTTATGCTAGGATGCTTATATTTGGAAAATATACTGCCTAGGATCCAGAAATGGTTAAACCGCGCCCACAATTTAGAAAAAAAAAGTATTGAAGCTGTAGTTGAAGAGATGATGGATTAGAATCGTAACGAAATATTTAGACACTGAACTCCTTCACATGTTTGCCATATAAAGTTTTCTGAGGGCGTTTTTTTTTTTAACAATATGTGGTTTTCATTGAAAATTACTATAGAAAATGGAAAAAGTTGCAGAACAAAATATTTTCTAAATATCTAGCCAATATTTTCTCTATTATATACCCCATACAAAGGGGTTTTTTCAATAATTAATTTTTCAATTTTTTTAATAAATATGATAGAATGAAAAAAAAGCATCAATTATACACTTAACGCTTTTTTCTTTGGTGCATATAGGGATTTCGACAGGGTATAATACTGTTCGCCCCCAGCAGACTGTACACTTTCCTTATTGAATTTTTGAATTTATTCTATTTGATACTTTATTTATGTTACGATCTGTTTGTATTCTTTTCAGCATTCGATACTGTCTTTTCAGCATTCGATACTGTTTATCCATCTTGCTCTGTGGTATTTTTCATTTTTATTCTCCTTTAAATGTTTTAACTCACCATTAAACCACTTCATTGTTTTGTTGTCCTTTCTGCTATTCCTCTTTTTATAAATGTCACGTGTAAATTTTCCGTTTTGGTATATATAAGAAATATTTGGCTTCATTTATGAACATATCTTTTTTGTTTTGTTCTAGCTCTTTGCCATTTTCAGTAGTTATATTAATTTTAATGTATTCATGATCATGTCATTATTGGTCGCGTATGCTGAAAGATTATGCATATTTATTACTTAATAATCTATTAAGGCTTTTGAGGTAGCAGTTACTCTTAAGAAGTCTTCCATTTTTTGAAGTAAAACTGCTTTCAGTTTTACCGTTAATTTTTCCACCACATTGAAAGACGAGATATGTTTATGAATCCATTTATATTTATTATATCTTCATTTATTTTGTCAGTAAGTTGTATCCCGAATAATATTATAAATTCATATTTATTATTATTGGTCAATATCTCAAGTCCTTCGAAATTGCTTGTTACGCCTTGAATATTGATGAAGGAGTCGAATATTCAGCGAGCTAGAGAGTTGGTGCTGATTCGTCTTAATTCGCTCAAATTGCAGAGTTTATTTTTTGAAGTAAAACTGCTTTCAGTTTTACCGTCAATTTTTCCACCACATTGAAAGACGAGATATGTTTATGAATCCATTTATATTTATTATATCTTCATTTATTTTGTCAGTAAGTTGTATCCCGAATAATATTATAAATTCATATTTATTATTATTGGTCAATATCTCAAGTCCTTCGAAATTGTTTGTTACGCCTTGAATATTGATGAAGGAGTCGAATATTCAGCGAGCTAGAGAGTTGGTGCTGATTCGCCTTAATTCGCTTAAATTGCAGAGTTTATTGACCAGGTCGATGTCGCTGTACAGCACGAGGACTCATTAACGCATATGGGGCCAAATATCTTACGGAGGTTTTCGTCTCAAAACTACTAAGGATAACTGCAATCGCTTTAAAAATGGGGTCGGATCCATAGAACAGGTCTGGGATTATTAGGGTTTTATTTAAGGTGGCAACAAAATCGAAAGTTACTTCCGAGAGGTGAAATCGGTGCAGTATAATCTCTGATAACTAATCAGTAACCATTTCCTGTCGTTAACACAACTCAGTGTCGCCTTAGGATCATAAGTCACCCCCAGATTTTATTGTTAATAATGATGTAGAAAACTATTAAATTTTATTAAACTTTATATGGATGTAATGCTACGCAAATTTAAGCAATTTCAACTTCCCCTGCAGGTTTCCGTATGTGTTCATCAGGTGCGCAAAAAGTTTCCTTTCAATTCTTCCCTCATTCTAATATTTAAAAAAAATCTGATGCAGAATGTCTTCCGATATTTTCACTCATGGCCATCATTATTAGTTAGGGAATTTAGGAAGAAATTGGTTTAATACGGTAGGTAACTAAATCAGTTTAGATACCTAACTCAAAACATGAATAATTCTCTATAATATATAATGTGCATTGATAGATAGGTACACAATTATATAAAATATATGCATGGTTCTATGTATCTTCGTAAGGATAAGACTTTAAAATGTATTTTTTGAAATGCTATACCTACTTTAATTTAGAAAAAGGATTTTGTAATTACTTATTTTCATTTGAAAAAAAAGTCGATGTAGTATGTTGTTTTGGATTTTAATTCACCCCGACAATATACATAAAAGTAGGCATACTACTTTTCATAAGACTTATTTTTCCAATGTTTTTGTCTTGTTAATTTACCTTAATAGAAAAGAAACTGCGACCGCTTTGTCACTAAAGTAATTTCTTATTAATGTTTACAAAATGCACTCACAAATATGTAGGTAATAAAGGAAGCCATTACACTCATTGAAATGCAAACAATACTAATTCATATTAATTGATATTAAATTACTTCTTTCATTTATTCAATATTTCACATCACTTAATCAAAATGAGAGACTTGTAAAAAATTACAAAAATATTTGACATTTCTCTTCAATTACATATTGGTTGTGATTGGATATCTAACTACGCCATTTTTATTCCACAAAGGACGCGCCGAAAAAGGTAGTAGATGTTAATGTCAGTTACTAAATGGTGTTGTTCATTACAAAATCAATCAAATATTATAAAATAACTAATTTAACGTGAATTGTTTTAATATTTTAGTAAATAAAATATTAGAAATACGTTATAATTTGCACTTTTGCCTTACAAATTGTTCACAAGAAGATGGCGTCTAAAGCGTTTTTTTTTCAAGCAAATGTCAATTAGTGCGCGAAAGTCATTCGGGTTTAGCTGCACTCAGAAAAGTCAAAGTCAGGTCAGTCAGAACTAATTTCTTAAAATCACAATAAAAAATGACGAAGTTAATGTTTTTAATAATATGCACATATCTTTAATTCTTTTTACCTTTTTGCGGTAAAAGTAATAATTGAGAATATGTATAAATTGTACAAGTGATAAATTATTGGCAGCGTAGTGTTTTCAGTCTTCGTATAGCGTGTGTAAATAAAAATATTATTAATAATATAAATTAGGTATTAAAATTCTTTCAATCTATTATATTGTTGATTTTGTAAGTACACCTAGCAATTATTTGTATTTTGGGAGCTTATGGGAACACCGAACAAATTTCGGTGATGGGTTTTGTTGTTATACGTGTTATTTGGCTATTGAATTTGGGAAGTAAATTTAAATCCCTTCCGGTGCGATATTAACGCAAATATGTAATATTGAACGATGTCCTGAACTAAACTGAAGAACTACAAGTGACTCACACTCTGCGTCTTGTTCCAGTAATTATACAAAGTCTGGTCCTGGAAGCTCAAAAACTAAATTGTATAATAGCCGGATATTATGATCGCACCTATTCTGATCAGAGGTACCCACATCTAATTTTTCCGATTGTTTTTATTACATATCTTTTAATTGCAACTTTTTCAGGTTTCGAAGAAACTCATTTTGTTCGAATGTGACGCGAAAAATGAAAGGCAATTTTTCGGGTACCTAGTGCCAATATATAAAGATTGTGCTCAAGGAAATGATGGCCCTTTTTTCTTACGCCATATGTTTATTGTCAATATAAGTGTTTTATATATATTCCTAATCACCAACTGTTTGGTACAAGTAGAATTTATTTAGGAAATTATTCTACCACATGTTCAGTTACCTTTAGTGGGCATTTTAAAACAAAAATAAATCATTTTCCAACGTACATAATTTATTAGTAATAAAGCACATTCACAAGTATAACTAATTGTTTTTCATTAATATAAAACCTAGTTTCTGTCTTCAGCATTTAAGTAACTGATGACTTAATATATATTTAATTTTTTCAGTTTCAACACCATCATGTATAAAACCTGACCTGGAAGGTGTTGTTCCTCTTCATGTTGGAAGTCAAGTGTTTGTATCAAAACGTGACATACTGAGAATATTACATAATGATCCTTCAGTATATACCGGATCGCTTAGTGAAATAGTTTTCGGTCGTACGGCTTTGCTGAAATGTGCACAATTAAAAACTAAAGATAGACTTTACGGCCTAAATCTAAATTATCTAAATTCAATTACAAGTAATATACAAATTCTGCATGTTCAACCTTTTAATATTGATATTCTATAATTTTTTTTAGCTCATGTTGTATCGGTATTTAAAAGCCGCAATGCTCAAATTAACGCTGATGTGGTGAAAACATTTATTTTAACCAAAATAAATAAGCTAAGCGAAATCCAAGGAATACCAAGTTCTTAAAAAGCTTCTTAACATGTAAAATGTAACACACAAAAGGAATTTTTACGCTGTGAAATAATTGTGTTACCGTAATTTCAATTTGTCTTGCTATCAGTGGCAGGCAGATAACATATTTTATAGAAATTGTTAAGTAATTTGAATAAAAGTAACTTTTTTCATTCAATGTTCGAAAAAATTATAAAATAATGGTTCACATTCTTGTTATTCATTTTAAGTCATTGCTTTAAAGCATATATATGGATATAGTTATATATACTTTTCAAATAAAAAAACACAAAGCAAAAGGTAACTTAATATAAGTGTTCATAAAATATTTTTGTAGTTAATGTGTCTTATTTATTCTTAACACAAACTATAGCTAAATTTGATTTTTTTTCTTTCAGATTTTAAATATATTTTAGAAGATAAAGGTGCAACTACTTACATCCAGTACTCGACAACACAACGCGGTAGGGTTATGTTAATATACAATGGCTACCGATATGTAGAGAATAGGCAAAGTCATAAAAACATATTTTGGCGTTGCTCAAGATATGTTAAGTATGGTTGCCGAGCAACTGTGGTTACGTCTAAGGTAAATGATGATGTTACCATACGTGTTGCTGGTTCACCACATACTCATGAGCCAGAAGTTAAAATTGATGGCATTGATGATATAAATACTGATTTTTCGGAAGAAATAAAGGGAAATTTTCTAAAATTTGGCACTCAAGCCTTGCAGTTAACCGGTCTTAAATAGAAAGTGAAACTATGTATTTTCTTAAATATGAAAATAACTTCCACACAATTTTGTATTATTTTAAGCGTCAAAAATGTGTAAAATCAACCATATTAAACAAATTATTTTATAATGTTAAAATCTAGAATATAGATATCACACAATATTTTTAAATATCCGCATTTGGTAAATTCGATTCTATTTATAATAAATGGGTAAACCTTGTGGGGTTCAAGTAGATAATTTTAAATATTTTGAGTTTATATTCCAAATTGAATTATTAAATACACAAAGTTGTGGGCGAAGATCGGTGGACTTGGCGAAAGGTAAATTGTCTGTTTTGTTTAGAGTTTCCATTTGTAACAATTATATATTTTAGACGATCCAGTTTTAATATACCCATGATAATGATACATTACATGTTTCTGAAGATATAGAAGATAATGAAGATAGAATTTTGTAAATATCGTCGAATTGGGTAAGTGTTTATTTTTTCGAAAATTTATATTATTTTTTAAGTATTAAGTATTATATAGAAAGCGTGATGGATATAAATCCGCAAACTTAAGCGATCCACCCCTTTTTTGGAATATACTACAGATTTAAGATATAAAAAGAGATTAAGAGATAAAAAAAGAAATTTGGGCAGTTTGGAGACTTAATTTAAGGAGCAAAAAATAAATATAAGTATACCTCATACAAATTGTAGTAAAAAAATTCAGATGGTTTTATTTTAGACAAAACTTTAGGAAACTTTTAGTTTTAATATTATATATTCCTATTGCTTTTTAGAAGTATCTTAGTTACTTTCTTACTAAAACAGTTATATCAGATTAAAAACTAAGACGTTTAAAGAGAAATGGTTTTGAAAATAGTTCTGATAGTAAAACCGTCTTTAAATATACATATGTATTTACAAATGCGAAAACAAAATTTCATAGCCGATTTTGGCCTCTATAAAGCTAATTAATTATAACTGGAGCATTAATAATTATTAACTGCTAATTTTCAGCAGTCGTCAAGCATTTATACTTTTTATTTATTTATTTCGTTTTCATCAATCAAAGATTCTCAATCTCTCAATATCTTACTAATATATATCATTGCTTAATTTTGCTTAATTTTAAGTTACATTTATAAATAACCATACATGAATTAGAACTAAGTACATTTAGGACATACGGTTAAGAGCGTCTCTCTTGTGCAATTATTTAAGATGTCTTACCTAGTACAAACTGATACAACTATAAACCGGTTCATTACGGCCGTAATTTGATCTGAGAAATTGCTCGTAAAAAGGAAGATAATCTCTAGATAATACTTTAAGGACTCATAACTAACATAAACTGTAACCAACGAAAACTGAAACTAAGCTTACCAAATTTGTGCATAATATTTAATATTTCTTAACAATATTTTATCCCAAAAAATATCGGTTTTGTACGGTAGTATCCAAAGACTTCGCAACTTTTTTAAAATAAAATCTTAATAATAAGAACTGAGCCATTTTTTTAAAGTTATTTTTTTACAAAATCCATACATACTCAGGCATATAATAATGTAAAAAAATTTAAAGAATCTTTCTGACGTGTGTTTGGTTTTTTGTTTGCTATTTCCTTCTAGAAATTTTAGAGTGTCATCGTATGTACTTAGTAAAAATAAAACATGGACCATCCGCTTTACCTCGAATTTTAAGTGGACCTTTTCACAGAAACGTCGGTTAAAACCGTCGGTGGTATTAAGACAACTTGTGTAGAGTGTCGCTTTATAAAATGTGGAACAAAACTATCAACTGGAAGTTTTATAAGACACTTTAGAACTCAGCACAAAGAAATTTTGCCTGAAGTGCTGAAACATTGCTCAACTAAGCCACTGCTTACGAAAGTAGAAATCCGATAATCCCAGAAGCTTCTCCTGTTGAGGAAGAAAATTGGGAATTGCATGAAGATACATCTGAGGTTAATAGTATCGAAAATATACTGTATGAATTGATATAGAAAATGCAAACGTAAGGTACAGTTCGTTTCAACTGGACTTGCCAATTTTTCAACACTCAAACTATTGGAAGGCAAGTGGAAATGCTGTCGCTAGACAAAGAAACAGGTGCAAAAACAACCCTTATTGCAGCAATACTAACCGAATCAAACGATAGCAAATGATCTGTGATTGTCTAATCAGTGCCCATCAGTCTGTCGACCGATGAATATGTCATATACTCTGTACCAGGTTATCCCATATATTTACTCGCTTTAAGTGGAAGGATTGAGCGTCTTCCAAGAAAATGGCTATGAAGGATAAAAGGAACTATAGCTTGCTATTATGGTTGTATTAGTACTTTATAACAAAAAATATGTCCTCAAGCGTGTGTTCAATTTTTGTAAAAAAAAAGGTATTGTATTTTAAAATTAAAAGTTAACGCTTGACTGCACTTAGCTGAATAAGATTTAAGTAAATCATTTAATGAAGCAGTGAATTCACATCCATGGTGAATAAATATATAATTATTTTACTGTATTGTACATTTACTCAAATAAATTGTAAACCCCAAACAAATAATAAAAAAATAAAAATAAGTTTCAAAATATTTTAAATAGTTTCAAGCAGAAAGTAATACATTGGTTTTTTTTCCATGTATTGGTGCCATAAGCACAATATACAATTTTGTAAAATTTTGTTTTGTATATGTTTAAATTTCTTATCTCAACAGGAGTGCCAACCACTACGGTATTAATATTTCAGTAAATACATTAAAAAAGTGGATGTGCAAAATTTGATTTAAAAAAAGTAAATCGAACTTTGTACATTTCTTTGGATTAGTGTATATTCATCTAAAAGAAGGTAGTATGACATTTTGTTACAAGTACGTGAGTCGCCGAATCAAATAGTTTATGCGGATACACCGTCTTTATTTTGGTCGCGGACGGTTGTTTTTACATTTCTATTGGTCTTAAAAATATTTAAAATTTTAACAATTTCTTCTAACTTTCGTTACTAATTAATTTTTCGCTATTTTTTTTATTCTAGTTAAACGGGAGATTGACGAACATGTCGAGGAAAATAATATAAAAAGGAAGGCGCGTACGTCATACGGTGCAGGTAATTCAAAAAACAATAATTAAGAATTAACCGGTTAACTTTAAGTTATTTTATGCCGTTTAACTATCATATAAAAATTCGAGTCATAACTTTTTTGAACTCGTATCAATTTGAGTTGTGTTTCACAAATTTCTTCACCTGCGGTAAATTTATTATTTTGGCTACAACTGCAACAAAGTGTATTTTTTATCTTTAAAACTTACAAATAATTCTAAGACGCCCTCAGCGTCTTTTGTGGCGTATTAGAACCTCTGTCCGTTCTTTTATTCTTAGTGGTTCTGACATTTTGCAGTGAAAATTTATTGTATACGGTTTTAACTCAATCATTTGGTCAAATTTGTTTATATTTGAGTTCTGATGGCGATATAAAAAAAATATATTAAATGTACAGCTATGTAATTAAGGTGCATGCTAGTGCCTAGCCAAGTTATCTGGCAACTCAAACACTACACCCTTATTTACAGGAACTCAGGCCTTTCAGGATTTGTTGAAACGTACACCAGTAGTTCCAAAATTAGCAAAAATAATAACTAACTAGCTCTGAAAGATCATTAAAACTATGGAGCACTTCCAATAATTTAAGAAACTTGAAATTTGCCACAGTAATAGGATATGCGAAGAAAACACAGGGAGAAATCTAACATTTGTGTTTCATCATCCAGGGGGTAGCGGTCCACTTTTGTTAACCCTCTACCGCATACAAGCCCATATATGGTTCGCCAAATTTAACTTGGTTTATTTCCCTTATATTGCACGATGGACAGCAAAATTAAATCTACAATATAACTTTGTCTTCTTCATGATACGAACCGGGTTTTTATTATCATTGAAAAAGCAGTAATTCACTTATAGCATTATTGTTCCTAGTGCCGGTGTAGGGTTACCAACAGAGGTATTTTGGCCCGGAGAATTTGCTATAATCTCCGGGCTGCGGGCCCAGCCGAAATTTCTCCGGCCGCCAGGTTTTAAATGTTTCTAATTTCTTTAAAATAAAAAGCAGTTAACAGCGATTGAAAGTTTGTTAGCATTCGTTTACATTGATAAATAAATAATGTAAATGTACAAGGGCAAAATGGCAAAGGGCGCATTAAGTCTTACCTAAACTAATAACTTTTTCACGCCGCATTAAAATTTGAGGTTTCGCAAAAAGTCCTGAAACCTCCATCGAAATCGGGTGGTTTTCCACTACTTTTTGCAGATTTCAAAACCTCGTTCTTGTATGAGGTTTCGATGAAACCTACTCAGAATTTGGTTCTGATGGTGAGGTTGTCGAAGCAAACCTTTTAACACAATCTTCAAGATCTACAAATCAGTCGAATTATATGCGGATATAGGGATCGTTAGCTTATAGCGGACTTGCATTGTACTTCCAACTTGAACACAATAATTGCTTATTCGCTTTTATTTTGCCATGGTTGACCGAAAAGCCAAACAAAACCCAGGTAGTGTTCCGTGTGAATTTAGATATCTTTTTGTGAAAACCCCAGATTTCAGTATCGTGTGAATAGGGTATAACCTGAAATGGAAAAAATATGTTGTTAACGTTTCTCAACGAACTGTTACCCTTAATGGCAAAAAGAAAGTCCTTGCAAGCAGACGAATTACGACTTAGTGATACACAAAGTGCGCCTAATAGTGTAATAGTGAGAGCATTCTGAAATACTTGTGAAATTAGGGAGTTTTTGAAATTGCCATTAAAATCAGGAGGTTTCCCATACATTTGTAAATTTCAAAATCTAATTTATGTGTGAGAATCTGATTTTTAACACATCGAAGCAGTTTACATTTTGTACAATTAATATCTTTTTTAAAAAGGGACTCTTTTACATATACTATTTCATATACGCAAACACTTTTCTTTGCCAAAAAAAATCCCCGGGCCGGGCCTTTGATAGAGTTGGTAACCAAGCCGGTGTGAACTTCAACTTAGTGTGGGGAAGTTAATTTTCGAAATAATTTTTTTTATGAAAAAAGCTATGGTTCAATGAATTAAAAAATTTAATCTTATGTTTTTTTTTGTTCTTTTTCACTTTTGAAAGCTTTAAATTGGTTTTTCTGATAATATAAAGCCATTTTTAGTGCTATAGAACTTTAAGTTTGCAACACTTTTTTACCTGGTGGCCATTTTGTCAGGTGTCAAGTGATTTATTTTTAGTTTGGTTTG
Organism: Ferdinandea cuprea; assembly: GCA_963576555.1. Classification (NCBI taxonomy): domain Eukaryota; kingdom Metazoa; phylum Arthropoda; class Insecta; order Diptera; family Syrphidae; genus Ferdinandea; species Ferdinandea cuprea. Next base: position 156,221 of record OY754959.1, read on the forward strand.
GCATTTCAACATGAATAGACAAGACTTCCAAATTGTGCAAATTGATTTTAAAAATCATGCTTCTTTCGAAATGTGTATTTGCGAATTTTGTTTTGCGATGAAGCTCACTTTAGGTTGAATGGATACGTTAATAAACAAAACTGACGTATTTGAAGTAATGGTAATCCTTACGTGTATGTCAAGACACCGTTACATCCACAAAATCTAACTGTTTGGTGTGCTTTATGGGTCGGTGGAACAATTGGTCCGTACTTCTTTAAAAACGGTGCTGGTCACAACGTTACAGTCAATGGTGACCGCTATAATGCCTTGATTACTGACTTTTTCGTTCATCAATTGAACAACCGTGATATGCAGGAGCTGTGGTTTCAACAAGACGGCGCAACATGTCACACAGCTCGTGCCGATATACGTCCACAAATGTTGGAATAAGTTATCGAAAATTGGACCTCCAGATTAAACTACGTCCGATCCAGCCGTGGCGGATATATGTCAGTAAAAATATTTAAATTATAATGCTAGGAAATTATCTTTCGAATAAAGTAAATTTAATATCAATTATCAAATAATTAATATCAGAAATTAATATCAAAAATTATCTTTGTTTCATTCCATTTCAAAGTTCTATACCTCTAAAAAAAAAACCCTATACAAACTCATATTTAATTCCTGTTTTTTTTACATATGTAAAGAAAATTATTTGTACTTCTATTTGTTATCAACAAATTAAGATAAAAATATGCTTATTTCAATTCATTCATAATTGATGCAGTATAAACCTCTACTCAGCCCTCTAAAGAGCTACAGTTATGATTTCTTTACCTGAGGGTTTTTTTTTTAAAGTACAAAAACAATCAAAAATATTGTTTATTTTCCATTTATTGGCGTGGTAGCCGTTCCTTTACTTAAACTCATCTCCCAAAAGACAAAGAAAATAAATACTATGATAATTTTTATTTCATTATGATTTTTTATATAAAATTAAAGAACCCTTTTTTAAGAGCAAAACCTTATAAATAATAAAATATTATATATTTTATAACTCAGCACCTAGAAGTCTTAAGGGTTATAAAATTATATTGTGAAAATTGCGGCTCCTTACACAAGTGTGTTAACAATACAAACTTGGTGTTCTTTTTTAGGTCTCAGTACTTTTTGTGGCTGACTTGTAAGGCAAAGGCGATTTTTAATCTCACTTGGCCAATATTTGGTGCTGAAAAATAAAAGTGTATGCAAAATATTCACATAATCATCATCAATTAACATTGGCACACAATATTTTAGCTTGTTTCTTTTGTTAAATCGTTTAAAAAGTTTCGATGAGGATGGACAATAATTTGTATAGTAGTCAAGTGCTAAAAAGATGTGCTATGCATATATATATATATTTTTGGGAGCATGTTTTACACTATCATAGCATTGTTTATTTGTATTCAATTTTCTTACTTACAAACGTTTAACCAGTTGATAATGATTTATATGTTCGTATGTCTGCACCACGGTACTTGAGCATGTGAGGTACCTAAGGACTGAGTAAAAGGAAGCCCAAACGCCATGCAAAAACTGCCGAAAAAATTCAATTGTAAGATTAAAACCAATGTCACAAACAAACTTCGAACAAATTACTTTAATGCATTTTAAGAATATAAGTAAGTAAGATAATCAAGTTTTTAATTAAATAGTATGCAAATAATTAAAAACGCTTTGCCATTAATTTATTAAAAAAGTTCGGTAATTATTACCCTACTCCAAGAATAAAAATAGAAGTAATAGAGAATCTTTTGTGGTGCTTGATGCCGAAAGCTGATATTTCCTTTATAAAAAAGTTTATTTTATTAAACTTATTCGATTTTTAAATAAAAAAATGGTTGTACTCAAGTACACACATATGTATGTATATATGTTAAGATTAAAATATCTCGTTTGTTTTAAAAACTTCCTGAAATTGTTATCTGTACTTTTTTACGATTTTGTCTTTTAAGAACAGTAGTGTCACCTAGTTCTTTCTGATATGTATTGCCGTATTAAACAAAGAAGTTCTAAGCGCCAAAATCTATCTCTATGAGCTTTCATGGAAAGAGTAATTGGTTAGCCAGTTAGCTAGGATCACCCATTCTATGCCCCTAAAATTATTATTGCATAATCTTGCAAGTTAAGCAAGAAAATCCTTATTCACAAAATATTATATGGACATAAAACTTGAAAAATTATATAAAGCAAGAAACTTAACATTTCCGGATTTTTTCCTTTGATGATGTCACGAGCTGTGTTTTCTTGAAATGCTTTAAGGTGCGACCAGACGGTAATCCAAACTTGTCATCCGGATGACATGCTTTAATCTAAATCTATGCGTATAAATTTGACCCACAGTAGTTTCATATATGCGAAACAGCTTAATAAAACGATGGCAGAGATTGCAACGGAAAAATTAAAATTTCTCAATACTACGAAAATGAAGATATAACTTAACGCGGCAGTATATACTAGCTCACAAAATTATTCATTCATTTCTTTTAATTTGAACTATCCTTTTTGCAGTGGTCGACGTAAATCTACGTACACTTATTTTAAATTAAAGTATCTTTTTAATGTTTACTTATAATATTCGTTAGAATATTATATTTTATATTGTAAAAAACGTTCTTAGTGTGAAATTAATGAAAATCAGACGAAAATAAAATGGTAGGGTCTACTATCTCCCCAACGCATATAAACATATATATATTAGGCGTAAACGGCTCATACAGAACCCAAAGCATAGCTTCTCCAACTATTGTGTGTGCGAAGATATATTTTTGAAACGACAGTTTAATGCCGATTCCCAACGGCAATTTAATTTTGAGAAGCTTCTCATGTCATTTCTTATTCTAGGATGTTTGTTAGGCGTTCGCAAGGGGTGGGGCAGAGAACAAACATAAAGGTGTTACGGACAGGGATTTGAACCAGCGACCCCTCGCTTAGTGGTCCAACGCATTTAACCACTAAGCCACTGCACCTGCAAGATCAAGAACGGTGGGGAACATTTAAAAAGTTTTAGAAACGTACAAAACGACAACAATTTATGGGCCCTAGCGAGGTAAAATTCTCCGATTTCCTACGATTCGGAGGATTTTTGCTTCGAGGTATTCTCAGGAACATCTGTTCGGAACATTGTTCCGACAGCAAAAAACGCACAACTAATGATTTGCGTTGCAGTGCGATGAAATGCATTAGCAGTGACATTTGTGACAGTTGCACACCATTTTTTGTCCGATCTCCTCCGACAGCAAGTGGTAGCGGAATTTTTTCCGATTTTCGGATAAGCAGTTAAAAAATGTAAGCAAGTATAAATAAAAACATAAGGAAAGGTTACAGTCCGCTTGGAGCGAACAGTATGATACCCTATCCCTATCCATTAATGCCCCAAAAAAAACCTTAAGAAGATGATGGATAGCATTTTATTTCATTCTATAAAATTTAGAAAAAAAAAAAACATTTTTTGAAAAAACGCCCCCAAAAAGTGGGCATGGCCAAAAACTTTGTATGGGCGATATATTAGAAAAAATATTGGCTAAATATCTTGTTAAACATTTTTTTTCGGTTTCTATGAAAATTATCGAAGAAAACAGCATTTTAGTGAAAAACGCCCACAAAAAGTAGGCGTGGCAAAAAACTTTATATGACAAACTTATAAAGGAGGGCATTGCCTACATATCTTGTGAAGGTCGTAACACTCTATCTCTCTAACTTTAGCTTTAAAACGGTTTTTTCTAAATTGTGGGCGTGGCAGTGGGCGTATTCAAAAAAATTTTACACTTAACCATTTCGGAGACCTAGGGAATATGTGGTCCAAATTTCAGCTTCCTAGCTTAATTTTAAAGGCCTAAAAATTGCGTACGGACGGACGGACGGACGGACGGACATTGCTAGATAGTCTTAGGATTTGGTCCTGATCATAAATATATATACTTTTATGGGTCTACGGCGAATATTAAGGGGTGTTACAAACTATGTGTCAAAATTAATATACCCTTAGGATAGGGTATAAAAAATATTAAGTATGAAATACCTCCCCCCTGTCAACATATACAGATTTAAAGTTCTGCAAATACAAATATGGGTCGACATATATCGGTACATTTTATACATCTCTACATTTGTCGCATGTCAGATCAATGCGTCGTCGCATTTTAATTATTTTTTTCCGAAATCGGATACCTCGAATGTAATTAGGGTTTCCGACAGAGTATGCGTTGCGGAGAATTTTCCGTTCCGACGGATACCTCGCTAGGGTCGTATAACTTAATTTTAAATTTATAACTTCAACGCTCACAAACTGCCATACTTAAAAATGAAAAAAAAAAAAAAACATTTTCCTTTTTCACACTTGTCGGCTATAATTTGCAACGTTTCTGGCGTACTTATAATTAATTTCCACGAGTTGCGTAGTTTCCAAGTTAAAAGCGTTCAAAGTGAAACTTTACGATTTAGAGAAAAAACTTTAAAAGTGTAAACCTGCTTTTGTTTTTTTTTTTTTTGTCGGAGGTTGCTGCTATCCGATGGAGCGCTCAGACACAACTACAGGTCCATTGTACTACCATTCAGACACCTTACATTAATGTACTTAGTTTTCCCGTCTTTCGAAGAAAAACGAGAAGGAGCTTCAGTGATAAAGAGCTTAGATGTTCGGCACTCACCACGTCAGCCCCGAAGATCCGCCACCTGATGCGAGCATAGGCCGGACAACTGCAGAGAAAGTGTTCTGCTGTGTCATCCTCCTCACCGCAAGCAGGACAAATAGTGGTGTCGCTTAAGCCCAACACATTTAAGTGTTTAGCAAAAGCTTGGTGGCCCGAAAGAACGCCTACAAGCAGCCTACAGTCGATTCTCGTGAGAGATAGAAGAAAAGATGCTGACCTTTTGCAAATGTCCGGGCGCAGTAGTTTGGTCTGTCTACATCCACCGCAATCGCGCCACCGAATCTTGTGTTCACGAGAAACCCAAGAATCGATAGACGACATGACTAAAGACGCAGGCAGACCCAACACAGGTTCGGGTCCTGAGAAAACTTTTTCTGAACCTTGCCTAGCAAGGTCATCCGAGATCTCATTTCCCTGAATGCCAGTGTGACCTGGTACCCAGACAAGATTCACTGTGTTCAGTCTTCCGACCAAATTCAGAGAAAGCTTGAGTTCTAGCACTAACTTGGACGAGTAAGCGCTTTTAATGCAGCTTGGCTATCCCTGCAGATGCAAATGCCACTAGCCCTCCACCTGTTGTTCACAATATAGCGCATTGCCATTAGGATGGCAAAAATCTCCGCTTGGAAAACAGATACATGTTTACCCAAGGGGTAGTAAAGTCGTATATCATCGCATTCCACCAAGACACCAGCACTTGACCCCTGCCAGGTTTTGGAGCCATCCGTGAAAATACGATGGCATTCAATCAATGGTTCAGAGTCTGATAGTAGTTTTTTCGCAGAAGGATTTCTGGTGTCATTGCATCAGACGGCATATCCATAAGACAGGGGTCAAAGGATAATTCTCGAGCAAGTTCTTCAAAATTCCATTGCGCATGGTACCAAAAACCACCTCTCTTTAAGCGAAAGATGGTTTTTAGCGTACATCCCATGATATATAAGTCAAGGGGAGGAAAATTCATCAAAGCATCTAGAGCAGAGCCCGGGGTGCTAGGGAAGGCCCCTGTGCAGCCGAGACAAGCTGTTCTTTGGAGTTTGGCAAAAGAAGCAGTAACACGTTTCCGCGAAAGCCTGTTCCACCAAACAACTGATGCGTATGAGAGTAGCGGTCTAATCATGGCCGTATAGATCCAAAGCACCCGTTTTGGAGACAAGCCCCATGTCTTACCAATAGCGCCTTTGCACTGCCAGAAGGTCGACAGCGCTTTATCGATTTTCGATTTGACATGTTTGGACCACAGAAGTTTTTTTATCAAGGATTACACCCAGATATTTGACTTCTTCGGATATAGGGATGGTGACACCTTTAAGCACGAGATGGGACGGCCCAGTGATGATTCTCCTTCTCGTAAAGAGAACAACCGTGGTTTTAAGAGGATTCACTGAAAGCTCATTACTAGTGCACCAGACATCGATCAAATCCAGGGATCTCTGCGCTTGAGAGCAGACAGCCCCTAGATTTGAACCGACAGAAGGAACGGCGACATCATCCGCATAAGCTTGAGTGTAGTTTCCAGGAAAGTTGAGAGCCGTAAGCAGAGAGTCTACCACCATACACCATAGGAGGGGAGACAGAACACCACCTTGAGGGCAGCCCCTATTTACCCCTGTTATGACGCACTTGCCACAATCTGCATCCGCTACCAACGTCCTGTACATTAGCATTGCTTTAATCCACAACACCAAAGTTTCATCTACACCATGCTGTCTGGCTGAGTTACACATACTGTCAAAGGTCGCATTATCAAAAGCACCCTCAATATCGACGAAAATGCCCAACGCGTACTCCTTCCGGTCTGCTCCTTCCGATGCAATGGCATATTTGATAGCATCATCAGTCACCACTCCCGATGCAAAATACCAGCTGTGCCGCGTGGTATTAGTCGGTTCAAATGTAGCCACAGTCGTTTGAAGGGCTGAAGAACACGTAGTAACCTGATTACCCGGAAAGTGAGTCTCAAGTAGAAGACTGAAAGTCTCCGCCTTTGTCTCCTGTAAACCTGCTTACTTCATAAATGAACACTTTACAGGAGAAGAAAAAGACTATACAAAAAAGCATTAAATAAAGTTGGCTGTTGTCCTTTATTCGTTTTCTAAAGGTATGGACTAAACTTTTTTACTCATCATGCGATCTTGAAGACTTGTGATTTGAATTGAATGTTAATCTTTATATCAGACGATGCGTCTTCATTAATCTTTTTCATTATATATGTATCTCAATTATAATAAATATTGATCTACAATCTACACCGACGGTATGTCGTTTTCGATTGGTAATCTAAAGTTCAAACTGCTTCTGGATTTGAATTCAAAATCAAACCAGAAGTACTCACACATTCAAACACCACAAACGTCATAGCCTATACATGTTATTTCTGTAATAATAAAAAAAATTCATATAATTGGAAATGAAACAAAATTATACTATATATGGACATGATAAAAATTAACACCCCGTTTATTAAATCCTCCAATATGCCGTTTTTTATACGCAGAGGAGGTATCTGAGATTCCGCTGTGCATTTAATGATTCGGGTGTATGTGTTTGCTGCTACGATAAGTTAGCTACATAAAGGGTGGTCCGGTAAGGCATACAGATATTTTGGTATTTTGGGTGGATTTCGTGACCAATTGATGAATAATTTAATTGGCGGAAATTATATTCCTGTCCATTTTTCTCGAGAACGTTTCAATCATGACTTCAAAATGCACCATGGAATATATATAAGAAGTTTTAAATATCGTAGTCTCCGCGGAATCACATATTTTGCTATAATCACATATTTTGCTATAGAATAGGCATTTGAATTTAGCCATCAGTCCCTTATTGCGTGCTTTAAAGAGAGACAAATTCGCAAATTCGGCTTATTTGAATACATTAAATAAAGCGTTGCATATTTCAGAAAAGGACGAAACTTATGACATGCTCGCTGTTTTTGGATTATCGAAACGTTCCCGTCGTATGTTAATAATTGGGAAACACACTTTTATAAGGACTTCAAGAAGAGGAGGTAACACTTGGCGATGTTCTAAAAATAGAACACACCGATGCAGGGCCAGTGCTCATACTAAGATGTTCGGCGCTGAGCTGAGATGTCGGCTTCATAATCCTATTCATTCTCATATGTAATTTTAATTTTGGCAAATCTTTATGGAAATAATTAAATCCCAATAAACAAAGAACCTGTAACCCTCAAACAATTAAGTCATTTGGTGGACATTATTAATACATTTAGTATTACTCAATATTGGTGGCTACCATAATGTGTATCGTTTTTGTATTGTACCGTTTAGAAGATGATTATTAAAACCTTAATTGAAATTCCATTATGTGTGTTTATTGGAAAAAAAAATACTTTCTTCTATAATGTGCATTGTTGTTACATTGTAAAAAAAAAAATTATTACGATTCCACAAATCACTAATCCGATGTGTGCTGCATTTTGTGTCTGTTGTTGTTTTTATTCGTCTCTCCAAGTTTTGTTATTTATAACTCTATATTGCCAAGGTCGAATTTCGACCACTGGCCGAACCGAAGTCAAAATTAAACTTCCCTGCAACAAAAAGACTCAAATGACTCATACAGGACCTAAAGACTAGTATTAGGTCCTCGCTTAGTTTTTCCAACGCACTTATCCCCTAAGCCATTGCACCCACAAAAACAACATGAACAGGTTTCGGACTTTACTCCTATCGTAGATCCTAGTAGATCTACTTCGCTTTTCGCAAAATGTTTCAATTCTACTGTATTACTCCTCGTATCTTGTAGCTGATTTATTACTAGAAACTAGAATAGAAGTTAAAACATGTATATTATATAACGGTTTGCGATGAAAAAAAATTAAATTTTCGTTTGACGACAAAAATATACTACAATATTTTATTTGACCTCAAAAAATGTCAAGAAGGAAAATTTCCTTCCATTGTAAGAAGACCTTTAAAGGCATTTAAAATAAAGTGCACGACTGCGTTATACGAAACTTTCTCGATAAAGCTAAAAATAAAAAGATGCCCCGAGTTCGAAATTTCACGATCGCAATAACTAGAAATAACGAGAAAGTTAAAAATGTCAAATGATGAGTGTAAAAACAGTTGAAAATTTATGTTATCAAGATGTTTAATGGAAAATCGGGAAATTGCTTAAGTTTTTTTTTAAGTTTTTAAAACAGTAAAAATTTGTTGATGGCAAAGTTATGTATATATTTTTCGCAATTAGAAAATAAAACTAGATATCTTCCCAGAAGGATATTTTCCAATTTTAAATTAATTGGTTGGTTTGATTAACCTTTGCGTGTTCTAGTCTACGGTTGCGAAGAATTTTGTACGCAAATTTGAGAGAAAACTTTTAAACTAATCTTTTTTTTTATTAAAAGGGTTTAACATTTATTTTTAATCGTTTGTCTATAATCTCGTTTTATCGCTGGTAAATTGTCTACCAATATGATTAATATAAAATAATGGGAATTGTTTTACTTTATTATGTACAGACAGTACGAAATCAGTAAAGCAAACCTTGTTACAAACATAAACACATTTACAAAATAGTGATTTTCCCTCTAAATATACATTAAATCGTAATTTGTTTAAACTAATTCCTTCCGCTTAGCAATAGGAGCAAATGTGGATGTGATCTTTAAACGCAATTTCATGTTTCATTTCCTGGGAAACAAAAAACTCGGTTTTGTTTTTTTTGGGATGCAGAATTTTGGGATATAATTCATTGGTTCAAGTTATGAACAAAATCGTACGGTGGTCTATATTTAACACCCACTGTTAAATATCGTTTTCGAGTCGTTTGGATTTATGTAAAAAATGCATTTTATTTTATAATCACCCCAATCATTGAATCCGGTGGGTTGCCTGCTGGTACTGGTTTTTTTACTTTCTTCCTATCGCATTTTCCGACGAGATTTTAATGATTTTTCGTTTCGAAATTTCAGATTTTGAAAAATCGGTAAAACTATATTTTCCAAATTTAATAGCGGCCAGTGGAGAATTTTTAATTGTTCTTTTATTACAACATAGTATGTTTTAAGGATCGTGTTTTTTTTGAACATAAATACCTACTTATTAAATACTGTCAAAATCGGTGCTTTGCAGATTATAAAAAAATAATTTCTAACCAAACGACCCTAGATCGACAGAGTAAAGTGTTAAATGCACCGCAACTTTAAATATACATCAGTAAATCACCTCGATTAACGTTGTCGGCTGTCGGACCTATCTTTGTCAGATTTTAAGCTTTTTTATGTAACGCGCAAGTCTCACTGCATTTGTAGTAGATCTGCCACCACTCGAATTAATAGTGAAAGCGCTCAGCAGGACTGACATCACTACAATTTGTGTATTAAACATAAGGAAAAGCTACAGTCCCCTAGAAGTGAAATCTGCCCTGTATACGAGGAGGGCGTATGCAGGAGAAGATACAACAGCGAACTATATGAGCAGTACCAAGATGTAGATGTAGTAAAAAGCCAAAACTCGTCGACTATATTTGGCTCGGCCACATCGAGCGAATGGACAATAATGCTCCAGCTAAGAGGACCTTCGAATCCCATTCCCCATATTCGAGAAGACAAGAAAGGCTATCTCAGACAATGACTTTCCACGGGTCGGGAGTCCGTTAAGGGGTTACATGGGTTTCACAGCTTCAAAAAATTATTGTGTTATTAATTTCTACAACATCTCGAGAATATTATCCTAAATTTTCAAGTCATTCCGAATAAAAGTTTCGGAGATACAGGCTTGGGAAGGTGCGCACTCAATTGAATCACGAGGTTTATTTGAGGTTATCCAATGTTTAAACGCGTTTTTCACGAAACTGTATTTTCCAAGTCGGTTGTAAAAAGTTCTCGAAAACCACTCAACCGATCTTGGTGAAATTTTACATAGGTCTTTGAAATACAATTCACGAGGACTTGGACAAAGGATTTTTTTTTTAATCACAACTATTTAAAAAAAACAATGTTGAGCAAATTTTATCAAAACTCACTTTTATTTCCCCTTCGTCTTAACTAAAACACAAATTTGTTCACTTCTGAACACCCTTAAGTTAGTAAGTAGTCTCTTGTTAAATGTGTACGTATGTATGTATAACTGAAGATATTCTTTTTACTAAAGTATAAATTGGTATGTTAAGTTGCTCCCAACACAAATTTTGAAAAAAATATATTCATAATTGCGTGTGTTTCATGCCTTGTGTTGTTGTTTTATTATATAATTACTAATTGATTAATTACTTGCTTAAACGTAATGCATATGTAAATATAAAAATTATATTTGCAATTCATCTTTACAATACCTTGCCAAAGATATGCATACACATTACGTTTAAGTCAAATAAATCGGGATGCAAACATTTTTGCTTCACGTATTAATATAATAAGTTTATTTTTGTTATACGCATCCACTGCAAGCGCAGGTTTACATGCGCCATGCTCAAATCGCATATCTTAATAGAGTCAGAGGTAGATAGATTTTTAGAGTTTCTAGCGTTTTAACACTTAACATAATTATATGTATGTATCTTTCAGAAAGCGACGAAATGTTTAACTTACCAGCAGTTTTCGGTATTTCGCAGAAAAATAATCGCACGTTAATAATCGGAGAGCACACATTTCTAAGGCATACGTGGAAGAATGAAGATGGTCATAACTGGCATTGTTGCAAATATATAAAATACCGATGCAGAGCAACAGCTCGCACAAAAATGATTGGAAATGAGATAAAATGTCGTCTTAGAATTTCTAAACACTCTCATAAATAAAATATGGATTTCATAATTTCAATTCATATGTATTATTTGATCGCCTAAATCTCTACAAAAAGTGTACCCATATCTAAATTTTAACTTTTACTTATTATATTATTTTAGTATCTAAGTTCGATCATAGCTCCTAAGCTCGCTCTTAAGTTACGCATGTCCATTTAATAACAATAATAAGAGAGATTGCCAGCCGATATTAGAAAAAGTATTGTGAATGAAAAAACTTTTTGTAAAATTTAAAAGCTCCGATACCGAAATATCAACCGCCAGTTGATTTTTTTGCCAAACATTGCAGCATATACAATGCAGTAAAGGTACATATACTCAATTGATTCACTTCCGCCGGTTATCAAAGTTGCGCACATTTTTGTCTGACAATATGAATTTTTATCTATTGGACCATTTTTCAACATTTTCGAAATATAAAAACCTAATGATGGCTGTTTCAATTTCCGATGATGTGAAGTGAACAAACTTTCATCATGTGATACACAAATATATTGTTTTAAAATAAAATTAAACATTAAATTTTTATTCATAATGATAATTATTTTTTTTTCAGACTGTTCTTCTGTGAAAAGTATATTATTAATAAGATTAATACTGAAAACTTAATGAAAATAAGATTAAAACTCTGAACAAAATCCTGTGAGATTTCAAAAGTATATATATTTTAATGTTTTTAGGCAAACACCTCACTAACAGCAAATAGGTAAATGAAAAACATTCCTAGCCCCCAGTTGAGTAGTTCAACCTCCACAAGAAATATATTCACATACGAGTATAGGCATCCAAAAAGAGGATTTGCAAGTCTGATTCAGATATATCATGAGGTTTTTTGTAAAACTTTATTTTTAAACGCAAATAAATACCGGATCAAATCCCACTGTTATATTACTCAGAATGAAATAAAACGGTTTTTTTAATAAGTTAAACATATATATTGAGGTGGGACATAAAACGATACTTAAACAAAGGTGGGTTTAAGTACCATGCGCATGCTCACCAAGAACTTGCGTCCGTTTTCCCAGCGGAGGTGTTCGCCACCGTAATGGCTATGCGTTATATTGTGAACAAGAAGTGGAGGACAAGAACCATTTGCATTTGCAGTGATAGCTCCCTTGTCCAAGGTAGTGCTCGGGCTCAAGCTTTCTCTGAACTTGGTCGGTGGCTGAACACAGAAGGCGGATCAAACTACTGCGCCCGGATATTTGAAAAAGTCTCTTTTCTTCTATCTCTCAGTAGAATCAACTACAGGATGCTTGTAGGCATCCTTTCAGGCCACCAAGCTCTTGCTAAACACTTAAATGTATTGGGCTTGACCGACATCACCACCTGTCCTGCGAAACACTTTCTATGCAGTTGAGTGCCGAACATCTACGAACTTCATCACTAAATCTCCTCATCTTTTCAAAAGACGAGAGAACTAAGTACATTAAAGTAAGGTGTCTGCATGGTAGTATAATGGACCAGTAGTTGTGTTTGAGGGATCCATTAACGGAATTTTTATTTACAATGTGCTTTTAAAATCAAATAGCCAGAATTTGTGGTACAAACTAAACTAAAAAAAAATCTAGTTGAAAGTATAGGGGAAAATTATAAGTCTCGCGCTTAAAGACAAAATGTGCATTTAATGGTTTCAAGTTGCGAAATGAAGAGTATCAAATAAAAGGTATAATTATGAAAACACTAAATTTGATTCTGTTTTGTGCTGTAGTAATTGTAACTTTTATTTTCCCACATCTTTTCGATTATAATTTTTCTTAATTGGTTATTCATAATGTGTTTGTATTTTGTACGCATTCAGATTAATCTACTATAATGATTATGTACCACTTGCATATTTTAGACGATGATAACGAGCTTTATGACATACCAGCAATTTTTGGATTATCGAAAAAATCTCGACGTATTCTAATAGTTGGAAAGCACAGTTTTTTAAGTACATCAAGAAAGACAGGAGGAAATTCATGGAGATGTGCAGAGTATACGAGAAATCGATGCAGGGCAACAGCTCATACGAGGATGATCGGTGAACAACTAAAATGTCGACTTAAAAATGCTGTTCACACTTGTTGCTTATAAGGATTAAATTTTATGTATTAATTTACACAATATTAAACGCGAATAATAATTAAACACATAAATAAGCAAAGCAAAATTAATTTTCTTTCGATATGTAATTTTTTTTATGACACCTAATATGTAACCTGTTGAATTTCGCTTGCACAGGTTCCCTTAAAAATTGTTATTTTACTTATGAACGATTTCTTTACAGAGTACTGGCGGTTTTTCCGCATTTAAAGCAATCATTACTACTCAAAGTGGGACTAAATCATTTCTCCACCAAGCAAGTTCTACTCTGTACTGCCTGGACTCTCAAATTCAGCAGACGTTAGTACCCGAATAAGTATTTATAAGTACCGAATGTTTAAAAATGCGTGTGATTAAAGGCGCTCTAACATAAAATTTTAAAACTTTCCGTGGTATTAATTAACAGTGAACATTAATAAATAAAATATGTGATAGCTTTCATTGACTAATAACGGAGCGGAGAACTTAACTCACCGATTTTGGTGATATATATTTAAAATAGGGAAACTTCTGTTTGAATTTGAAGTGTGTATGTACTAAATTCTTCTAAATAAATTCAACACAAACGTTATTATTTGTGTATCAACTTATATTACCCTTGTATGTATATGAAAACTATATAACTGGGCAAAATATTTTCGACTGATGCGATACATGGGGTTCCGATTAGAAATGTAACGGATATCCGGCCCTTTTTTTGCTATCCGACGCATGGCCGGATGGTCTCGTGGTATCCGGCTCGTTACCGAATAGTCATTTAAATTTTGTTAGCAAACAAAAAAATAAGAAAAAAAAGAACAAAAACTTCCAAAAACATAGGCCAAAATGGATGGATGAAAACAAAGGTTTAAAGGTAATAAGCGATTACGTTTATTTTTGTGAACTACGCTTGCTTCCAAATAAAAAAAAAACTGCTGCTCGGAAAAGAAATATAACAACAACTATAAAAATTTGTTTGACTGGTAATATTACTTTCATTGGAATGTTCTGCTGTAAAAGACAATACATAATTTCATTTCAGAGATCGATTCCTGGTTTTGGCAAATTTGGGATCACAGATGAGGAATTAACGAGATAGTCAACGCGAGAGAGAATCTCTTAGTTCACCCCCAAGCGCAAGCCCAGCTGATTTTACCCACACAATTTGCGCTTAGATGGGCTTTTACGTGCAAATGAATGGAGTTATATGGGTTTTAATGGCCGCCGCCATAAAATGTCATTTTTAAAAGTAAGAAGTTGGGAAGAGTTGGTAATTTTAGGAGATTACACTTCAGAATTTGGGTGTGTAAAATAAACATGCAAAATATGTGGTGAATATGGGTTTATAAAAACATACTTACCACTCAACTTAATAAAATATATTAATATTGAGACTAAAGCTATGTTTTTTAATTAAAAATTATATTTATTAGTGTGACTAATATATAATAAGTAAGTTGATTTATACGCTTGTTGATATAACATGGACCAAGTTCTAACAAATATTATTTTTAGTACATGAAAAGCATATTTTTAACAACATTTGCAATCACTTATGAAAATTAGTAGTAGTAAATTGTTTTTTTTTTTTTCATAAAAATATATTACAAAAAATTACAAAACAAAAACTTGAAAAATAAAGTCGTCTGTAAGAAAGAGTGGCTATTTAATTCAATATATAACTACAATGTAATTGAATGTGCATGCCTATTAATGAGTTGTACTCGACTACCAAGCATTTTCGTTAGAAAAAAGCACACAATATTTATGTATGCAGTGCGTTCCAACTGCCTTCTGATCTCCTTCTTCTGTCAATCACTTACTAAAAATTGGAAGATAAAACATATTAACTCAGATAGAAAATTTCCAAAGCCGCATAAAAATTCAATGACTAAAAGTGCAAAGTTTGCATAAAATACTTAAAAAACGATTAAAAATACTTGTTTCCCTCTTCTTTTTTTATCGATGTACTGAATATGTATACACATTACGAAAAGTGGAACCAATCTATTTACCGTGGTGGTGAAAGTAAGGTCGTTGCGCTTGATATTTCAAAGGCATATGCCAAACTCTGCATCCAGCTGTTTTGTCGAAATGTATGCTTTTGGAATCGACGATACATTTCTTCAATGGATTAGAAATTACCTTTCGGACCATTTAATTTAAGTTGTTTTGAACGGCTTCAAGTCTGCCACTCGCCAAATAAATGCTGGTGTCCCCCAAGGTTTGGTTTTGTCTCCAACTCTCTTTCTCATTTTTATCAATGATCTCCTGTCTGTTACTTCTAATCCAATCCGGATGACAGTACTCTTAGCTTCGTGAAATGTCTAGGCTTCCTTAAGCGATCCCCTTCTGATCTGGCTAGAATATATAAGTCGTTTATTTGTCCCAAACTTGAGTACAATGCTCATATTTGGTCTGGTGCACCAATAACATAGCTACTGGATAGGATTCAAAAACGTGCGATAAAACTTATTGGCGATCGAGATATTGCGAAATCGGTTGGCTCTCTCAGTCATCGTCGCAATGTCTCCTGCCTGTCATTGTTTTTTCGCTACTTCCATCGAAAGTGATCGAACGAAATAGCCAGATTCATTCCATTACTTCAACATTTCAACCGCAATACCCGTCATGCTAGGAATGCTTATCAGTTCACCCTAAAGCCTGTATTCGGAAGAACTGTGAAATTTAAAGATTCGTTCCTCTGCCGCAACACACGAATGTGGAACGCTCTACCAAACTCTGTTTTTCCTAACCATTACAATTTAAAAACATTAAAAATCAATGTGCATCGATTTCTCATTCCCTTATGTCCATGCTGTGTTACTATAAATATTATAAGGGTGCTAAAAATCCATTTTGCAAATTAGAACAAAAAAAAAAATAACCGCAAAAAATATTCGAATTAAATTATAACTTCTTATTTATTGTGTAACTAATTTTTTGTTTCATCATAAACATTTACATTAAAATAGCTATAAAAGTTCAATTACGTAAACTCAACACTTCACAGCACTTCCCAACACATCCGCCGTGACCAGCTATTTTTTGCTGCCATTTGGAAATGTTACAGAACTCCCCTCGCTAATGTCATATTTTTAACACACCAAATCCTCCCTACTTCATGTTTCTCGTTCACAGATAGGAAATTTTAAAATTTTGTTTGCGGGTTCAAGGGGATAGGGATTCCTCATTTGAGTTCGTGATGGTTACATTTTAGGCTAGGTTAAGTTAAACAGGGTTGTGGTGAAAACAAAATCCGCCACACAACAGTAGGCACCATAACGGACCCATCGCGATCCCTGGGGGAACAATCTGCATTCAAAATTCAAAAGGCAGAAAAAATCTAAGCAATTTCCCTGCAGAACCCTAAAAGGCCCTTGAAGTCCTTGCCATCTATTTCCTCTAAGTTTTCAAAGAAGTATTTCCCCAAAAATCTGCAGTATCTGTATCCACTAATCTCAGCCTCTACATGTTTCCGCTGAAGACAGTGCCCTGTCAGAATTCTTGTTAATGTTCTGCGCAGTTTTATTAACTCTATAGTTCTTTTACTATCTTAAATTGGCCATAGAGCCTTAGATACCCTATGTCCCTCAAGACTTTTCCACCTTACATTGGCAGGCCTGATGGTTATTTCCGCAATCACTATCAAAAAGTAGCCCTCCTATTCTTGCAAGTTCATCCGCCTGCTTATTCCCCTTAAAATCGCAGTGTCCTGGCACCCAGCACAGTCTGGTTACATGTTACACCATAGAATTTTATGAAAACTCGAACAAAATAAAATATATTTAAAATAAAAAAATAGTATTTGCAGTTCAAAAAAGAATCTGTCAAGCAATTCCTGACATCATCTGACTATGTTTACCTAGACATCCTTTAAACCATACAACATTTCTGCAAACCAAAAAGTCCAAAAAGCTATCCATCGAACACCTAACTCCCTGATTTTTACACCATATCCCTGAAAAAATTTGAGTATCTGTATGATTAATTGAGTTTTTTAGCAAACAAGTGTAGCTAAAAGCAATCCCAAAATTATAATTTTATAAAATTTAAAAATACATCCACCAACCAAATTCACCAATATATTAACATGCATATTACTTTTCCATTCTTCACTCTAAAAAAATATAAATAAAATAAGTTCGGTTATAGTTTCTGTACTTATTTTATTTATTGAAATACCTAGTTATTATCTATTTTGATGAATAAAAGACCTTTTTACATTCATTTCCATCGAATACACATTTACATTAGAGAGACATTTAAGCTACGATTCGTCATTGGTCATTGGCGAAAAAATGGCGATCACACGAAATGACTATCATTATTATTTTTGACCGAAATCCAAATGACGGACAATACGAGTCATTTAGAATTTTTCGTTAGGGTGCCATTAAATGACGAGCGAAAAAATGACGATCACATGGTAATGACATGTTTTATCAAAATGAAAAATGTCACCTTTAATGACGTAGAGAACCCTAAAATATATCAAATTAAATCTATAAGAACAAGCTATCTGAGTAATATATTGGTTTTACAAAAGGTTTCTCTGGTTTGTCGACCTTAAAATAGGACATGAAAATATTAGAAAATTCTTGTTTTACTGTTTTTCTTATAATTGCGATAATAAGCATAGCTCTTAAGAATATTCAGCTTCGAAAAACAGTGCTCTAGCAATCCTGCCAGACGATTACTTTTAAGCGTGTAAGATTAAGACGTGTAACTCGTACTAATTTCTTTAATAAATGTTGCTACTAGTAATATGATGAAATGCCTGAGTTTCAATATTTCGTAGGTCCAAATACTCAGGTAACTTAGTACTTATTGTTGGAAATATCGTGGTTGAAAATATTATTAAAGGCTTTATTCGTAGTTCTAATTGTAAAAGTCACTTTTGCAACATTTAAAATAGTTCAGGAGTCAAGATAAGATTAGATTGCATGCCAAATGATCACTTCGCTGTTAAATGACCATATTTTTGGAAGCGAAACTGTCAGTCTCATCTTAACATTAGTTTATTAAGTATTTTTTTTTAATACGGATGTTTATATCTATTTTCCAAGTGATTACATTGGATTATCGCAGTCCCAATAGCAATTATTTTTACCAAAACAACATTTTAACTTATTTGAATGGACTTGTTATTTTAACAAAACTTGTATAAGATTTAAGATTTTTGTCATCATTTCGTATTTTATTAAACTGTATAATATATAACAAACAGTTTTAAAACTCACCACTAGTGTATACATTCGCTATTGATTGTACGCACTGATCACTGAAAGAAAAAGAAAAATTCTCACAAGCAGATGTCGGAAACCAGCGCTTTTTACAATCACCGCCTTGTTCTACTACAATATATAAAGAGAAAATATGCTTTGTTGATAACTATTCGCCAAATTATTTGTTCCTTCTGAAATGTTAGGAAATTATTTACTTCTATATTTAACATATATATTCTATTTTTTACTTTTCAGTTATGTGTTTTATATTTTCATCTTATTATTAATAATTTTTATTCGTTCTCCCCCAAAGGCGATTTGAAAAGACCATGTCTCTAGTGATTGGAAAATTGGATTTACAATTTTACTTTGCGCTCAGGAAAATGCAACCAGTAAGTGTAGTTAGGGATGCTTTTTAGAAACTAATGTGTCTATTATGTCTCCTCTTTACAGGTGCCGTAGGAAGTGGTACGACGTTCATTGTTACTTATTAAAAATACATGCTTGATTATCAATTTATTTGTTTGTTTTATTTTGTTGTATAATTTATCTTATCTTAATTTATTTACACTATAGTTTTATTAAATTCTAACTAATTTTCCTTCATAAAATATTTTTAGGATCTAATAACTATTTTAAAAGACGACGTCCAAAAAGGAACAATGAAAAATGTACTCTTGCTGATATGTGTCAAAAAGCTCTTCAATCCCCTGGACAAAATGCTGTATATCTTTCAACGACAAAAGGAGGAATGAAGGTCTTATTTGAAGGGCATCATTTTAAGTACACATTTCGACGAGCTGGCTGTAGCATATTTGTATGTTGTTACAAGGAAAACAATGATCAGTGCAAGGCTCGCATTATAATAAATCAGAATCAAGTTTATTCTTTGGATGGTGAACATAACCATTTCAATCAGGCAACTGATAAAAGTGTGACTTCCATTATGTTCGAGGCAACTCCAGAAGATTTTAGAACTGGTAACCTCGAGAAGTCTCCAATTAATTCGAAGAATATCAACGTTCCCAAAAGTGATCAGTTTGCACAAAACGTAATGGAAACCTGTGAATCAATTGGCGGTATAGATATTATTCCAGAAGATGTCTGTAAGCATTCATCAACGGCAGCGATTCACGAGGAAACTGTTGCAGCTGACGATTTTCGGGAGAAAATTAAAAAACGCTTGCAGAAGGCGCTGATGGGGAAGAAGTAGTTAATGTTCCATTCAGATACATGTATGAACGATGCAAATATTCTATTTTTATATGTAAGTAGAACAAAATGAAATATTAAAGTAATGTTTCCTAAAGTAGGTTAGACAAAAACTACCATTTTTCCATCGGTCAATTGATCATTATCTAATCAATAAAATTACACGTGTTTAGATATATGTAGGTAAGGTATATAATATACATTTTCTCAAATATTGGCCTCTGAACGTCAAATATTCGGTAACCTCGTTTTCATGTTAGCGTATGGCAGTTTTCTCATACTTCCTAAATAGAGTTGAGCGAAATAGTTTAAATGGGGGAACGATCATGGAAAGATTCTTTTTTTTTTTTTTTAAAACAAGTTCCCGGAAACAAAGTTGTGATTTTAATAGAGAAATGGTAAAATAATTTAATTATATTATTTCAAAGGAACAACTTACGCAAAAGAGTATGATGAAAAGGAACTACAAAAGCGAGAGAATTGTTAACATAGCATAACGTATGTGGACATGAATTTCTTGTTTTCACTTTATTTATAACACATGTGTTTATACTGTACATTTGCTATTACCCATGCGTGCTAAATCTGTATTTGTATAGACATAATATTTCTATTCTTAACGTTCATTTATCTCTGTGAAATCGAGACTACATATATCATTCATCAGTGACATGTTTAGGTGCAGTTTACGCAAAGATTGGAAATGTTTCCGACATAGTTCAAAGAATTATACTGGTCTGAAACTACCCACCTCTATTCCTAAGAAGTAAATAAATGAGCACCTAAAAGGCGCATATTTCGGCAATGTAGAGATATTGAAATGGTTATTTTAAAGAACATGGAATACCCTCATTTGGAATGGCATTTCAAGAGGTACACACATGTAAACATATTGATGGGTTTTATTAATTTTGGTAGAAAGGAGGGACCTAGTTTTGTTTAATCTTTTAACTTATTCGTATTGAACATTTAAACTCGGCCAGCAGACATTTTAGTTCTACGTATTGAAATCCTTAATTCCTTCCAAATGGGGAAGAAATTGTAAGGCATAAAGTGCCTGAGCTCATTGTTGCTACTGGACTCGTTAGTCTGGGAATAACAACTGTGGTCAGGGAATTTTTATTTTTGATTTTTTTCACAATGAAATAACTTAAATATGTTTTTCGTTGAACTCTGTCCACACTTTTTCGCAAAACAAAAACCCTTTTTGTGACGGAGCTGACTTAAAGCTAAATTAAACCATTTTGATCAATTAAAAGCGGTAATACGACCAATTTGATGTTATTTCACTGTGATGAAGTGAAGTAAGGCTTACCTTAAAAAAAATTGGTCTTATTTCACTTTTAAACATGCGAAGCGTGCCAACCATGGTACCTTTGCCAATAAAAATTTTGAGATAGAAAATATTTAATATCGCTTAAATTGCAAAAAAAAAAAAAAATATATTAAAAATGAATTCTTAAATGTAGGCATTAAGATACCTTCTATTATTCCTTTACCAAGAAATTATGTCATTTGGATAGCCAAACCGATTTTTAATTATTTTGAAGCACCAGTCTAACTAATTTTGTATTTCGACTAATTCGCCCAATACCCGCTAAAATTTGACTATATTTTGATTAAATACAAATGCCAACGAATAAAAAACAAATAGGATCACAAAGACATAGAGACTCAAAGTCCCTTACACTAAACTGGCACATCAAACGCGAAAAATATTTTACACTTAATTTTCCTTCTTAAATCATTATTCATGAATAATTAAAATTTGCACATAGGGAAAGGTGATAAAAGACACAAGAGGCGCATTTTCGAAGTGAGCGCAATTCAGGTTCAGAGTCATTCGAATTTGACTATCTCATTGCACCTCATCTCATCTTTGCACACGACACGATCTTTGCCTCCCTGCACTTCTGCAGCAGGACAATTGACAGTGGACAGTTTTTCATTTTAAAATAATCGTTTTCTTACGAGTCTTTATATCAACAGAGTTTGTATGGGCTATAACTTTTGGTAGAGTTGATAGACACACACATGTGCATAATGAACGTGATCGGAATTGACCCACACATTAGCTTAATGCTTGAGCAAACGCATAAACCCACTTAAGATTTGACTCAATCAAGCATAAAACAGAAAAGAAGAGAAATAATTCGCTCTTGCTTTCCTATTATCCACGCCACAGGAATATAATGTTTGGCTTGAAATATGCGTATTTCATTGGTTCAAAGTCTAATTATTGAATTACTTGATATATCAAATTCAAAATCAAATATTTTTAAATGCAAGAACCTGCTATTTGTGAATACCTACTCATAAAAAAAACTAAAATCGGTTCAGCCGTTCGTTGTGTAGATCCAGTCGAAAATCCAAAGAATTTTAACTTTGTTTTACATTATAAGTGATTAAATTTTTGGTTTTCATAGTCCATAATTCAAAAATATTTTTTTTTATGTTTTTTTTGACATAATTTATCAACGCCCAATTATTTATTGTTGTTATTGTCACAGAAATGTGATGATCGGGCGAAGCAAGCAACATATGTAATTCCATCCTCCAATGTTCGTGGTGTAAAATTTTCAATCACATGCTATTTATTCATAACCAGGATTTTGTGGTACTCTAGGTTCAGTATTATTAAAAAACGGCCAATATAACTATAGAAACACAGTCATTTTTTTGTCTAAAACTGATTATATATATAAAAAAGTCTCATGCCTCATTTGTTTTTAGTCTGAACAAAGTACTTATGGAAACAAACTTTAAAAAAGCTATCCGCAAAATGAAATACATTGGAAAAAACTTATACATTTTCAATAGCTTTCCAATTTTAATATAATTTGGACAGGACACCGTTTGTCGGGTGTCCGAAAAAAGAAACTTCTTCAAATAAAATAAGCATAAGGTAATCATAATGTTTTTAATATTTTTTTTTTCAGGTGTCTGGTTTTAAATATATAATTTAACAATTAACGATGTATCAATCATATCTTTTTAAATGGACTTTTTGTTAAATGCAGAAATTAATGTATTGCAGAAAAAATGTAACGTTTAGTTTTTAATATTAATACATATTTTATTATGTATATGTATTTAACATATGCATTTGATTTTACGTTTTTTAATACACAAAGCTCTACTAATAATCATTTTTTTAAATCAACGTGGTTTGAAGAATTATATATTTTATCAACAAATCAATGTTTATATGTATTTAGTTTGCTATTATTGTGTATATTCTATTTTTTAAAAAACTTATTGGTCAATTAAATATACAATTAAAAATAATCAATTTGTTTTATTGGAAGTTATAAATGTATATATGTATATAAATGGGTCAAGTTTACTACTCAGTGTGACAAAATATTCTAAATTTCTTTTAGTTGTTCAACATATACCAAATTGTGGACAGCAATTATTTATTATTAGCCGGAAGGGTGGTACACTGCTCACAATAAATGACTTTATTTATCGATCTAATCAGAAAAGACATGGCCCTCGAAGTGATAAAATTTACTGGGAATGCATTCATAATCGATCGAAAAAATGCCGAAGTCGGATCAAAACCATAGCTGATGATTTGTATGTTACGAATGGTGAGTGCGATTTAACACATAAATGCAAGTGATGTATAATTCAACTGTTCTTTTTAATGACAGATGTACATAATCATTCTTGTGACGGACATCGAATTGAATTGGCGAAACGAGCCGGTATGTTAATTTTCAAAAGGTTCAGCGCATTGGGTAATTGTCAACGAAACAAAGCTTATGAGTAAAGATGTGTCATCTAATATATTTTTCTTATAAATATTTTAATTGAATAGTGAATAAATTAAATTCCGAAATAAAAAGCAAATCTACACGGTAACTCGATACTCTCAGGCCAAATAGTATTGAAAAGTTTTCGAAATAATTTTAAATCTAAACATAAGGAAAGGCCACAGTCCGCTTGGGGCGAACAGTATGATACCCTATCCATATCCCTATATGCCCCAAAGAAAAAAACATTAAGAAGATGATGACTAGCATTTTATTTCATTCTATTAATTAAAAAAAAAAGGTTTTTTGGAAAAACGCCCCCAAAAAGTGGGCGTGGAAAAAAACTTTGTACGGACGATATGTTGGAAAAAATATTGTGTAAATATCTTGTTAAACATTTTTTTTCGCTTTCTATGAAAAGTTCGAAGAAAACAGCATTTTAGTGAAAAACGCCCACAAAAAGTACTCGTGGCAAAAAACTTTATATGACAAACTTATAAAGGAGGGCAGTGCCTACATATCTTCTGAAGGTTATAATGCTCTATCTATCTAACTTAAGCCTTAAAACGGTTTTTTCTAAATTGTGGGCGTGGCAGTTGGCGTATTTTAAAAATTTGAACACTTTACCATTTCGGAACCCTAGGGAGTATATGTTCCAAATTTCAGGTTCCTAGCATAATTTTAAAGGCCTCAAAAGTTGATACGGACGGACGGACATTGCTAAATAGTCTTAGATTTTGGTCCTGATCATAAATATATATACTTTTAGGGGTCTGCGACGAATATTAAGGGGTGTTACAAACTATGTGTCAAAATTAATATACCCTTAGGATAGGGTATAAAAACGTTAATCCTAGTTTTAGTGTTATTTTCGGTCGCAATGCTTTAGTTTCGAGTTATCTTTTGGCTGAAACAGTATTTATATTAACAACCAAAATACACCACACATAATTTGTACTTCTGAACAAAACGGCGGCGGCCAACCATGAAAGTGGTTATGTAAACTTTACCTACCTTTACAACAAAACCCGTTGTGATTTACACGCATTCATGGATAAGCATTTGAACAAGGAAATTTGTAAGATTAAGTGGGCAGGGAACCTGCAAGTTGACTATCTCATCTGTGGTTAGTTTTTCTAGCATTAAACGATAGGAAGTGCTCTTCTGGTGTATCCTGACCCACTCCGTAATAGTTTGATGAGAAACTCAAGTTTAATATATAGAAGAAATGGGAATATTTGTAACAGCGTTTAATTTATGTCAATACCTCACTTGAGTTGTGAAATATTTTTAAGCCAATTCTGATTTCCATACCCATGAAAATATTTGAGATGCTGGTCACTTGCCTCAAATGTGTAAAAAGGATATTCTTATATACCCGAAATATGTAAACCGCCTGGCGGAACATATCCACTAAATTCGATCATTAAAAACGTTCGGAACCTGTTTCTCCATACAAACAATATGATATTCCCCTGACAGATTATATAAGGACTATTGAAAAGTCCAAAAACGTGAATCCGGCAATGTCGGTCTGTCTGCCCTTCTGGAAGCCGTATGTCGGAACTGTTCAACAGATTTGCTTCAAAGTTCGTATATAATTAAAATTCATAAAAATCGTAAGAAAGAGAAAATTTAATTTTTCAAAACTTAAAGTTATTTAAATAAATTTGCTATGTGATTAAGTCATGGTCATGCACCGATAAAGTTTCGTATGACAACGTCGTGCACTTTATTTATGAACGTTATAATAATAAACAAAAAATGTGTGCATGAACTTAGGGAGATGTGAATAATCTATCTATCGAGGGGTTTCGGTTACTGAATTAATTTTTTTTTAAAAAATTTTTTATGATATTATTCAAGGCCACAGGCGGCAGGTACCGACACACAACTTTGTATTCGAACCTATATTGTTAAAATAGATATCCCCTTACTTAGAAAACCGTTCTTATACTGTTCCGGTATAACCTCTGGTGCCCCTCAAGGTAGCCATATAGATCCGCTTATCTTTATCCTTACTATTAATGATCTGGAGCGGGTCATTCAACTTTCCTCCCTATCCCTCTACTCTGACGATACCAAATTTTTGAACAAGACCTTGATAATTTTTCGATTTGGTGCCTCAAAAATTGCTTAGAGCTTAACATCGCCAAATGTCAATCTATTACTTGTAGATCCCTCCATTCGTGTCAAAAAAAATATATCTTCGCACATGGTTGGAGAAGCTAGCTCCTATGTCCTCTATAGGCCGTTTAAGTTAATTAAGGGGCACGGTAGTGGCCTACCCAAGTTTTTTAGCACTACACCCTTATTTACACGAACTAACTCAGACCAATTTGACCCCCCCTCTAACTTCGGCTACAACAAAGCTAGAGACAAAATTTTCAGTATTTATTGGGACGCAGCAGGCTCCATACCAATTTCACGTGTTTAACATGAGCGGTTCCCGAGTTATAAGGCCCCAAAATAAGCAAAAATAGTAATCATCAAAACTATGGAGCACTTGCAATCATCGTAGAACCTTGAAATTTGGCACAGTAATAGAGTTTGCGGAGAAACCCCAGGGAAAAATCTAACATTTGTGATTTTCCATCAAGGGGGCGTAGCAGCCGCCAACTTCTCTTATCTCTTTCCCCACAAGATTTACAATTATGATTTGGTTGGCTTTTAAGAACAAGCACGGGAAAAAATAAAATATTGTTTATTTTCCATTTAGGGGACGTGGTAGACCACCCTTTTCTTTAATTCAGCGGCTAAATGACCTACAATTATGATTTTTTACATGAGGGATGGCTATTAAAAACAAACACGGGAAAAAATAAAATATTGTTTATGTTCCATTAGGGGGCGTGGTAACCGGTTGGGGGGCTTCTCTCCAGTTAATGACTAGGTTATGATCAGGATTATAGAGATCATAATTCTCCCACTTCTCTGCATTCCTACTGGTCCGCCGGTTCGACCTCAAAAAATATCTGCAAACCAAACTTACCAAGTATGAAAATATAAATACAATTTTTGAAATTTTTTAATAATTATAATACAAACTTGGCTTTTATTTAACATTTATGTTTTTGGTGTGCTATTTTTTTTTAATTCCCATCTACAATCGATACACCAATGGCCGTCATTTATAAACATAAGTTTTTCTTTGGCTGCTGATATCGACCACAAGAAGGGAGAAAACAATTTAGTTGTATGTTATTCAAATTAAAAACAAAATATGAATATGAGACTGCGCGTTGAAAAATAACTTCATCAGCAAACTCTTGATTTTTACAGAAGTTTCCAGCACCAGCAAAATTCAACACTTGGCTTTTTCTCACAATTTTCAAAATATTTGTTATAAAATATAATTTTAGTATGATATATTTACTATCACTACTAATTTTTAATTTACGCAGTTAATAGAGTATAATATTGTGCTCAACTTAAGAGTGGCCTGGACCTTTTGTATCTTTTTAGAGCGGTTGTAAATCTACACTAATAGAGTTGGTGAATAGGTTTACGAAACTCATAGATTTTATCATAGATTCCTCGGTGAATACCATCTTTAAACATCAAATTATTCAAAAATGTCCCCTACAACATATTCACATTCTTTTTTTAAACCGCGGTGAATTATTTCACCCATTACTAACTTTTTCTCTGGCAAAGGTTTTCAACTAGGTGCAAACTAGTTTAGAAGTTTCACATTATCTAAAAATGTGGAATTGTCTAGAAATCATAAACTTATAAAAAGATCATGGAATCATTCCATGTGCTGCTTTATTGCAGCAGTTTTACAAAAGTGAAAAAGGCAAGTGATTTTCTTTCTGTGACAGGGTACGGAAACGCACGCTCACGAGCAGTGTGCGCCCACGGGGTCAGTCGTTATGAAACGCACGCTCGAACATTTCAAGGACGCGTGCGCTTTTCTAATTTCTCATTTAAAGTGCACGCTCACGAGCAGTTCGCGAGCTTCTAGAACTGGAGATGGTTGGTACATCTTCAATTCGCCCTTAACTTTTCAATATAAGCCTAAATTCTTAACACCTTACCATAAAATGAAATAAAAAAGCACCCACTACTAATTCCAAGGAGACATTTAACCAATTTAAACCTACTATAGAACAATTCATTTAATACAAGATTTCCACTTCAAATTGTTTTGTACTTGTTTTGCATAGCCATAAATCTTCAACTAAATTCAACAATTTGCAACCAAAACCATACGTAACATATTTATTGAACGGACGCAACACTCGAATTGCACAGAAACATTTTTTTCTTATGCTAATCCAATTCCTTATAAACCACGCGTAACCGCAACACTCCAATTACACAGAAAACATGTTTTTCTTACACCAATCCAGTCCATTAATCCTGAAATTCGAATTTTAAAACGACTCCCGAAAAATATAAATCGACTCACGCACGCGCATGTGAATTTTAAAAACTGTGTGCGCACGTGAGCAAAAATTGAGACGTGAACTGTTTGCGTGCCCTGGAAGGGAACAGCTTAAACTTTGAGTAGCTTTGAGTAGCTTGAAGTTACATGAAAGGGTAACCTAATAAGAGGTTTTTAAATATGTTTAGGTACTGCAAGTGATAGGGCAAGAAAAAACCATGTCAATGAAGTACCAGTCTCGCCATCCAGTGTTAAGAGGTTGCAAGAACTACCGAGTCATATTCGCTAAATCTCGCATAAAGTAATATCCAACGTACATTAAGAGAATCTCAAACCCTTTCGCGAAACACTAAAGGACATGTACCAGTTGTTTTTATTCTAAAAACTGCCTTGGCTGAAACCCATCATATCAATTGAACCATTGAGCTAAAGTTTTTACTAAATATTGGGCTAAGTTTTCAGCTTCATTTGTATTATTTATGATTAAGTCATGTAAAAAGAGAAAAGCATTTTATTTATAATCCATCTAAAGTAAAAAAAGTGAAAAAAAAATCGCTGAATTGGGTGTATATCCAGTAGGATTCTATGTTTCGCTACTGGGATTCACACTTTTTCTCAGTATGCATTCACTTTTATATAAACTCGCAGCTAGATGGCCCGACGTTCATTAACCACGCTAATCTTCTAGTACATATTACTCCCTTCTTGCTGTAGTATTTTTTACGCCAAACTTCAGCAGCCAGAAATATTTTCGCCGCGTTTTATCTTGACGTTAATAAACCGTATTTGTTTATTAAAATAATTTGCTATGAAAACATTAGTAAATATAAATGTCAAAGTAATATTAAAAAGTTTTAATCTGTGATAAAAGCGACAATGAAATATATTTTTTTTAAATTGCCTTGGCCTATGAAAGGAATGCCATCTGATAATGGCCGAATTTCAGATGTTAAAAATTGGTTTCCTAGTGATTTCTTTTAATTGTGGAAGTTTTATGTAAAATTTATTAAACTTAAAGACGTGGGTTTAAACAAATAAATGAAAATATAAATTGGTCTTTATGAGTTAACAAGTGATTTTATGAAATTTAAAATATTGTGTTGATATAATATATGTACTTAAATTGCATGTATATAATAGTAAATCATGAATATGTTTCTTTTGTGTCTTGCGAAAGCAAAGAGAACGATTTGTAGTTAATCGCGCTTATAGCTTTGTGCAACAAAATATTCAAGCTGGAATTATCGATTTGTTTACAAAACATTCATGAAGTTTATTTAAATAGACCATAGCTATATGTTCTATGTAATAAAAATCAATTTTGTTTTCCGTATTAGATAGTTTATCCGCGGTAATGTTCCAATAAGGATGTTATTTGTTACATACTAGTTCCTGGTAAGTCAATGCCTACATTATTAATTCTATGCCAAAGAAAAACAATGAAATACAAAACTAAATACAAGAACTTAACTAATTTAATGAAAACTAAGGTAAGCCTAAGAAAAAAAAGATTCAATAAATGAAGCATGTAAGTTTTTACATCATGAGTGCTCAGACTTTTTCACATAAAACTACCTCTACTTAATTTTAACAAATGATAGCGGTCCACTTTGTTATATTGGTCCAAATTTCCTATTCAAAAAAAAGGTACTCAAAAATAAAGGAAGGAAGCTTTTGACTAGTAAAATCTAGCGCTCTCTTACCGTTTGGTGCCACGCTCTAAAAGGTTCAAAAATGGCATATGAAATGGTATCCACCTTGTTGCAATGGAGTGTCCAAATGTTCAACAGTTCATAAAAGAGAAGTTATCCAACAAAGAATAACAAATTTTGTTTGTTCGGTTCGCTTGAAGGAAATATGGTTGGTATGTGCTCTTCCTTGTGGGATTGCAAGGACTTTTTTTTTTTTTATCCAAATGACCTTGGGAACTTGGAAAAGGTCCTTTGAGCCCTAAAAACGACATTTTTGGAAAATGTCCTTAAAATTACCTAACTATTTGATGTTGTTATGATATTTTATCCTGATGTCCTTGGAACCTTAAAAAAGGTCATTAGAGCCTTAAAAAAGGAGTTTTTTTGGAAATGTGCTTAAAATCGCCTTACTATTTGCTATTGCTATGCATTTTTACCAGGAGGTACTTAAAACCTTGATGAAGGTTCTTGTAGCCTTAAAAAATACTTTTCAGAAAACTTCTTTAGAATCACCTAACTCTTTGCTGTTACCATGATGTTTTACGGCGAAGCCATTGGAACCTTAAAGGTATTTCAAATCAAAGAGGTTCTTCGTACCATGAGTACTTAAAACACTAATTTAACAAAATAGTCTTTCAGCAGTTGATGTTTCCTGCTCAACATAAATATTTGTATTCCCAAAATATACCTTATACAAATACATACATTATCCAGTGCAACTTCAAAAATGTATCTCCCACTCAATCTTATTTCCCAAACTTAATAGTCATTTATATTACTTTCCTATGCATCTCTGCAATATTTAAAACAAAAAATAAGTATGCCAGCAACAACTGTCACAATACTGGAATTCGTGTATTAAGAGTTTTTGTGTCGCTGCCATATTGATAAAGTAACTGCCATGTTGTCCCGGATGGCAGACCCATTAGACGCTCCTACAATGGAATTCAATGATATGGGTTAAACTCTAAAACACTTTTTGCTCTCTTACCGATGAGCTTGAATGGCATTCTTGTTTGCTTACGACGAGATATTCTGCCATTATACACCATAATGTCCTTAAGCTATCTCAAACTGTGGAAACAGAGATGTCGCAATTTGCGATGCTACAAATTTGGATCTTAACTGATTTAGACTGAAGATTTGTGCCCTTCGATGATGGCAACTAGGTACTCTTTACTTCGTAACAAATCAATAAATATATATACATGGTTGATTTAGACTAAAAGGAGAATCTAAGTATGCATAATTGCATACATAAAATTTGTATCGGGTTTTGGGGCCTTTTTTATTTTCTGTGGTGCCCTATTTCATTTGAAATTGGGGCAATTTTTGTACTCTATCCTAAGGGTATATTAATTTTGACACATAGTTTGTAACACTACTTAATATTCATCGTAGACCCCTAAAAGTATAAATATTTATAATCAGGACCAAAACCTAAGACTATTTAGCAATGTTCTTCCGCCTGTATCTACTTTTGAGGGCTTTAAATTTATGGTAGAAAGCTAAAATTAGGACTCCCTAGGGTCCCGAAATGGTAAAGTATATCAATATATCATCCATACAACGTTTTTGGCCACGCCCACTTTTTGGAAGGGTTTGTTTTATTTTTCAAAAATTGTATTTTTTTTTTTTATTAATTTTATACAAAATGAAATGTCTTCCACAATGTTTTTAAAGCCTTTTTATTGGCATGTAGGGATATGGATAGGGTTTCATATTTTTCGCCCCAAGCGAACTGTAGCCTTTCCTTATAATTTAGTAACATTATGAGACGTACTTTGAGTATTTTATTTGAAATTGCGGCAATTTTTATTCTGAGAAATAACACGAATTTTGTCGACATTTGTCAAATCTTTTCTAAAAGTTTAATTTATATGGAAATATTCCGCACGTTTGACACCATTTGCATTTCCATATTATGATTTTCTCATTTTAGAGTTTTTCCGTAAAACAGTTTTTATAAATAAATTCTGCTAAACATGTAGCATAGGCATAGTATATGCTCTGTTGTTCCTTCGTCTTTCTTGCACATGCGTCATGTATTATCTTCATTGCCAGAAGGTTTGTTTTAGCCGTGAGTGTTCCTCCAGAAAGCCCGTTGCTGTGAGTATCACCATTATAAGAATGGCCTAGTTCTTCGAAGAGAGTTAGTTGGCAGAACAATTTTCTGCAAATTAAAAAGCGCAGGCGTTCGTGGGAAGTGTGCATGAGCCATAATAATGATACGATTTTCGGACTATTATTATTTTTCGGATGCCCCTTTTCTAGGTGCATTTCGCTAATGGCACACTTACTAATTCCTGCAATTCGATTTTTAGAAACGACTTACAGTTCATGTGGGCACCCGAGCGGACATATTCTGGTTTTGCCAAACTCACCCTTGGACGCAGTTAAAGGTACTTAGTACGCAGTTAAAAAGTACTTTTAAATAATTTTTTTTATGAGTAATGCTTTTTTTTACTTACTTTCGAATTTTCAGAAAAAAAGCAAGCAAAGTAAATTGTTTTCAAATAATCAAAAATGCTTCGATCAGGCACTAGTTTAATATGTTTTAAAAAAGTTGTATCTATTTCATTCAAATCCACCGAGCGTTTTTATAATGACATAGTTTTTGTAAAACGCATTTAAAGTTTGATGCGACACTCTCGACCGTCAGAGAGCATGCCGTTCATTGTTGAATAAGTCGAAAAGTATTCGTCAGATTCTCTTGAAATATTCAGAAAATATTTTCAAAATACATATTATACTTTGAGAAAATGCGAGGAAAAACAATTGATTTATTTTAACTCCATAAGCGCACGTGCGTTAAAAATGATCCATAAGCTGATTGTGTACACTGGCGAGCGTTTCCGCACACCTTTTATCTTTTATATTAAACGACAGCCGGCGTTTTTTGAGTCGAGTCACTTTAGTGTCGGTTGTTCCATTCTCTAAACGCCTTTGCTCTAATTTATTTTTTGTTCCACATGAGTTCCACAACAACAACAAAGATTTTGAGATTTTGGTCTTTTGTGCAAAACATTAAAAATACGGAATCTTCATCTATTCTGACACTCATATACAATGACATTCCAGCAGTAAGCTCTTCAAAAAGTGTACTCTATCCTCCCTGTGCTCGACCTCGTAGAATGACACAAATCCACTTTCGCACTTGTTCCTTGATAAGTGTACTTCAAGATCTTAACATGCACAAATCCGCTGCCACAGATTGGTATTTCCCCTATCGTTCCGAAGAAGTGTTCTTCCGCGCTGGCAAAACCGCTGCGTAAGCTTTTCTATCTGTCCTATTCAAAAAAATTTTGATTTTGCAAACATCACTTCCGAATGTTCGACCCTTTCGCTACAAACAGCAGAGCACACTTCTTAAACTGACCATCCAATATTCAAAACAGATGTCTTATGACATGAAATAATGCAAAAATGGGCTCTTCTGAGACGTTGTTAGCATTGGAGCGTTATGCAGCCTTGTTAATAATAAAACTCTACTCGCACGTTTACTTATGTGTAATGTAGCTCACTATTAAAAAAAGTATCTCTTTGCTAACTTTTCTTATTAATAATGGAACCTAAAAAACTGAAAGTTTTCCCGAAAAATTAAAATGAAAATGGCATAACTAACATACATTTTACTAATATCTATTACATTCTGGTACACCCCATCATTTAACAGTGATTTTCTCTAACTAACTAACAAATTTTTCTCACATTCTGTGTCTTCAGGGGTTAACTATGCACTTCGCCACGAAGCGCATTTTTTTCCCGATTTCGCATATTGGTACTATTTATAATAAAGACGAACGAAACTTCGTATTAAGTTTTAATTCATCAAATCGAAAAAAAATATTGCAAGAACAGTTGAAGAGATACGTTATTTTCCTGTTTAAAGGGTGCCAATAATTATATCATGGTGCCAATGATTGTAGTTTTTGGTAAGCTTTTTTATATTGGCATTTGAAATATATTTTCATTAATAAGTCTTACATTATTATACTCAATCAACGTGGAATTTAATAATTTATACTCGGTAGACAACAGTTTCAAATCAGTCTACAAATAAAAATGTTATAGTAAGTCAAAGTTGAAATTTTCTTAGGGGTGTCAATAATTGATTTGGAAAGATATAATAAAAAATGGACTTAAAACAAAAGCAAAATAGAGAAAAAAACAAAACAGATTTGGTAACATTCAAACAAAAACAGATTTGGTAACATTCTTCAAGCAAGTTAATATTGTTCTCGAAGTTTATGAAAGTTTATTTTCAATTATTAACAAAAAATTAATTTATTTTTATTTATAACAATTTGCAAACAAAAAGCAGATATAAGTGTGTTCGAGTAAACAATCAGTTAAATCGGCTGTACAAATTTATAGGAAGATCTGATTTTTCGTCTTCCAGCAATTGGATTTTAAAAACTGATAACGAAGCTTCAAAACCCCCAACTAAAACGAAATCAGCTTTGTATTTATTGCAGGCAGTTCTAATGTAAGTATAGACATTTTGTTTGTTAAATGCGAAAGGTTGGTTTTACATTTATAACAGCAAAATGCTGAGTTTTCGTTCGCTCGTGCCGTGCAAAAAAAATCCAAGTAATAAATCAATATTTGTAGATATAGGTTGGAGCTAACAGATGTCAATAAAATCTAATTTTCGGGCAAAAGTAGAGTTACACACTTTTCTGGTTTTAAAACGGTTTTTAAATGTCTACAAAGCCAAAATATGCGAACTTGTGATGACAAATTTCATTTGAAGAGGCTGGTCATTTGTTAGATTCTACTTTTCATCATGTAAATGTTTAACCTACTATCGGTTAGTATAATGTATAAGTCTATTTTTTTTGCTTGTATACTACTTAACTAAACTATGCTAATTCATAACGGCAAGTTTTTTTATGTATCCCCGTAGTTCAAACAAGTACAGCCATGTTAGGGAAATTTAAGTTAACATAGTGAGTAAACATCAAATCAACTAAGTTCGTAGTAAATAACAATATGCATAGTGGGATGAAGTGGGATATAAAAATAAAAAAACACTAAATATATTTTCTCATTCATTACAATTTATTCTATATCGATAATTATAATACGTTTACCAATTACATTATCAGTCTCTTAACGCAATAGAATGTATAATATTTTTTGCTATCCCATCTTAAGCTAACACAAACAAACTAGATGGTTTGCCACTGAAGAGCATGGTATTCTCAAATCTAAGCCAAAAAAGAAAATCGTTTGGCCTTGAGATTTATTGATAGTAATTGCAAATGTCAACCTAATTGGAAATTGAAGACGTATAAATTGAATAGGGACATCTGTTGGTATAAAAGGGATCTGTGGTAGTAATGGTCGGTCCAGCCGTTGCGAAGGAGTTTGGTTACAAACACCGCGACACGAGAATTTTATTTATTAGAAAGCAACCTAGCTCCTTTGCTGATAATACTGAAATGTTATGGAATGGAGTAGTTACACAAAACTATTTAACACTTAAAAGTATTTCCATATGCATACATATTTGTTATATTTTTATATTTGTTTTCATTTAGTTTGTAGTCGATTTAATTATCGAGATTAAAATGTGTATTTACAAGATGTTGAAATCAATGCCTTTCTTAATAATGCGCAGTTTTTGTTTACCATGCCCAACTTTTGGTTACGTTTTTGATCAAATTTTGTTAGAAAACCAAAAAAGATATTACAAAATAAGAAATAGGTCAATGGTTCCCCTATATGGATAGAATATCAAAAAGTCCGTACGACGAACCTTTTTATATGTACGAACAGTTTAGGTGTGTTTTATGAACAAAAAATAGAAGAGGAAAGAAAACATCTAAGTGCTATGGGCTTCTGAAATTACATTGAAATTACGCAAAATCCAATTATTTACTCATTCAAATATGTGTCATTTTTTCATAGCCCAAATACTTATTAGCTTTGTTCAATGAGGCTGTCCAGCTCAGTGCAAAGCATGTAAATTACAGGTTTTCGTGTTCAATGAGAAAAATGTCTGTCCAGCTCATGTTTGCCTGGACTCTGCTCTGAGCAGAATTTTTGCACTTGCTTTTAAGGTAGAACAGATTTGTGAGAAACGTCAAAATCAGATGTGATTACAAATTAATTCTTTTTTCTTCGAAGTAATAAGTTGTTTCTTGATTAATTAAATGGAAGAAATCGAAATATCTTCTAATAAAGGGCAATCGGTTATTGTAACGTTAAGTACATGATTAATGTTCATTAATTCACGATTTATACTAAACTTGTAAACTCAAATAATTATCCAACAATCGAAAAAGAAGTTCTCATTTTTGACAACTCACATATGGCTGTATTTTTCTGTTCTACCTTTGAGCTGACATTTTTCACAAATTTGTTCTGCTCTGCCTTGCCTTTTTTCTCATTGAACAAAGCTGTAGCAAACCTACGAATCAAAGTTACAATGTGAACTTCGAAAAATTCCAATCATACAAATCGAACGTCATCGCAAAAAGCATTGCCAGACGAAACTGGCACACTCTCAATTTAGAAATCAGCTGTTTAGTGTCAAATTTGTCTAATATATGAATATTATTGAAATAAATTGTGCTCTAAACTTATTAATATTTAACAAAAATCGGTTTTATTCTGCAATTTAAATATATAATCATAAAAAATGTAAACTATTGGCTTCGCAATTATTGCTGCCTTGCCTTTTTTCTCATTGAACAAAGCTGTAGCAAACCTACGAATCAAAGTTACAATGTGAACTTCGAAAAATTCCAATCATACAAATCGAACGTCATAGCAAACAGCATTGCCAGACGAAACTGGCACACTCTTATTTTAGAAATCAGCTGTTTAGTGTCAAATTTGTCTAATATATGAATATTATTGAAATAAATTGTGCGCTAAACTTATTAATATTTAACAAAAATCGGTTTTATTCTGCAATTTAAATATATAATCATAAAAAATGTAAACTATTGGCTTCGCAATTATTGCTGTTCAAGCGGAATCCTTCCAGCGAAAGTCCATACTGAAAATTCAATGAAAAATGCTTCGAGACGCTTGTGACCCATTTGATTTGGATGTGCCAATGTAAGAGTAAAGTAACTTTCTTCTGTTCAAAAATTAAAATAAACTTACAGATTTCAAAGAAATTTCCGACTCAACAAATCTGCATTCAAGTATGTATTTGTATTTCAAGTTTCCTTTTACGTAAGACTTCCAATCCAACCACACTTAGAGTATCAAACAAAATTTGTAAATATATTCAATTAACAAGATGGTATACTTGCTTTTCTCCACTCATAGCTTATTTAGAATGTGGACCGAGATTGTTCAAATACGTCTTCACGTTTTCCCAAAAAAGCGCCATTTCTTCTTTTGTGGCTTTTGTATATCCTTGTGCAAGATCAGGTTTTTATTTAATTGTTCCAAAAGACTTTCGTAATGTTCTTTATTTATTGTTTTTGCTCTTTTAAAGTAAAAAATCCATAAACAACTTTAAAAAAATATAAAAATACTTACATTTTTAACTAAAACACAATTGTTTTCTTGCACTCCGACGTAAATTACTCGTCGTAGAAAAAGATAACAAATTTCCATTTCATTCGTATTCATCGATACAAAATTTCACGAACTTCGAAATTCGTAGCAGATTTTTCACTATGATTATTCTACGAATAAATTCTGTGATCGATTTTTCGGAGTTCGTAGCAAATTTTCGATTACGATGGAATTCGTGATAGGGGTGATTGCTTTCGTCGGAACTTCAATAATCTCGACCTATCGAAATTTACTTTATAACTAAAAGACTAAAAGAAATTATCTATATTAAATAACAAAAACGACGTGGTTTAATAATTTGGCCATCCATTGTAGACTATATTAGGTTTGTACATTAAATGTTGAATGTTACCCATGTATTAGAACGCGGTTTTGGCGGTGTTTTTTTTATTTTAGCTTGAAAATTTGACATAACAATACCTTCCGTATAATTATTTCGTTAAGGACGGTTCTAACGATTTTGGTTAATACTGCATGCATAATCAGTTTTTTTTTACAATAAGTATTAAAAACAATAAAATACAAGCGGCTATTATATACTACCAAGCTTTCCGTCAATTACATATCGAATGGTTAAATGAAACAACAACAACTTATGATTGGAACCACGAACAATGAAGATGCTGCAATTACAGCTGTTTCACGGCTTGCCACGACCGATTATCAGATTCATTTGTGTGGAAAATAATAGTTCCTACTTTGGGATATTAGTCAGACATTCGCCAGGGATGGGTCAGCGTATAAAAACTTGTGGGTGATTGTATTGTATTTGGAGTGTTGTCATCCAAGGATGCCAAGCACTTGGACCTAACGGTCCATTGCACTACAGCAAGGCTGCCCAAAATGATAACAGATCAGCTAGTACACATCGGGATTCCAGATACTTAACCTCCCACTGGTTTTTGTGAAGCGAAGGAGGTCTGCTAGTTCTGGCAAACCAGAATTCACAAATAAAGTGAGATGTCGTTTCATCATCTTCCAGACAACAATCGAATTGCCCTGAGCTTCTTATTCTGATCCTTTTTAAGTTGTTGAGAGGACTGAAAGCAGTGACAAGGCCAATTAGGGTTTTCAAGTCACATCTTCCCAGTCCGAGTAAATATTTTGATCTGCTTAGTTTGGGATCCTCAACTAACAATGGAACGAGCTTCGAATGCCTGCATGATGACATTTCATGCCAGTACTCGGTGTGCTGCAGACAGACAGACAGTGCTGCAGCTCAGTAATTTCACTTTTGTGGACAGATGAGCAGCACCCAAGACTGATAACGAGCCTTGCCTACCCAGATCATTACTGCTTATTTAATAAATTTGTTCTCAAATGTAATACTAAGCTATATCTCTACATCTTATTTGTACATTCTAGTTTAACATTGAACCGAAATACTTTGCTGCAAGCGCTCTTATAATCTAGTTATTAAAAATAAATTTAAAATTTGTGTCGGTCTTTAAAAATAAATAAAAAAAATAAAGTCTGAGGACATTTGAGTTGCCAAGATTAGTTCCGACTACCTGGGGCTTATTAACTTTAATTGTTTATAGCGGCGAACGTAGATTACAAAATAAAAATATAAAAATTAAATTGTTAAAATAAATTTAAATATATAGCTCAACAATTTTAATTAATATCAATTTAAGTAATCCTATATTTCTCATATATATATATATATATTGATTTTATTATGTGCATACATAAAATTAAATACTGATAAATCATATAAAAAATATTTTTGTTTATTTAAATGAACTTTGTGCAGGAAATAAAAATAAAATATTTATTAAATAAGTAAAAATATTTTGTTTTATTGATATGATCTTATACTAAACCCAAAGGAAATAAATATTACAAAGCCTTATATCATCCGCTTACAGATCTTCAGGAGAATACAATACTTGATAACAAGTCCTTGAACGTGAGCACTTACACATTTTTAAAAAGTCAAAGAGGAAAACCTATATTACTTATTAACGGCTATAAATATCGCAGAGAACGTAGCTATCGAGCCAGTTGTGAATATTGGAGATGTCTCAAATCAGGTTGCCATGGTCGAATCGTAATGCGTAATGGTATCATTGGCAAATCACACAGTCATTCCCATAAGCCCGACTATGCTAAAATCTCATATTTTTAATTTGTGTAAAAAAGAAAACAATAAAAAAATTAAAAATTAAAATCACTTTTTTCTCTATTAAATGTACGTAGGATATTTCTGTTCTTTTGCTAAAAAAAGTAATTCATCTTTTTCTTTTTAGAAATCGATTTTATCTACAGCCAAAGGGGACATCCACTAATTGTTCTAAATAATTATTTATACCGAAAAAATCGTGAAAAATATTGGAGATGTTTACGAAGTACAAAATTTAAATGTAAGGCTCGAGTCATATTTCGCCCAGAAGACAATTCTGCAAAAGTAATTGGTGGACATACTCATCCAGAAGAAACTGAAAAAATTGAATGGGGACGAGGAGTGTTTTCGTCTATTAAATCGCGAACTCAAAATGATTTAAGTCGTAGACACAGGGTAAAGGTAACCAAACGACAAACTCGCGTGGAAAAGGTTCAAAGGCAACCAATTTGTTTTGAAATATCAACTCAAAATATTTCATACAATGCGATTGAAGAAGAAAAGGAAGTCGATGAAGTTCTCGTACAGAGGGATCATGACGAGGAAATATTTAATACATTCGAGAAATAAATACATTAATTACCCCCCAATACATGAATATAAATATGTTTAAAATAAGAGTTAGTTGTAATTTAAGCATTGTAAAAAAGGACTAGTTATTATTTGAATTTTTGCGATACCTAGCTAACATTGCAGCGCATTGAGTTTCTTTTAAATGTACTTACAATTTTATTGATGTTTACAAATAAATCTAAATGATATTTAAATTTAGAAATACAGACTTATATGCATTTATTAAAAAAATATACCCGTATATTGTAAATTAAACAGTTAGTTAAAAAAAATATAATTTTTAAAAAGTCATAAATTTTTCTAAATGAAATATGTTTTTTCAGTATATCCAATTGGCGTATGGATCGAAGAGCCGAAACTGTTTTACCTACGTAATCAGAAACAAGGTGTTAATTTAGTCTTTGACGGCTTCATGTATAAAAAAGAAGCTAGTTTTCGTTCAACAATTAACTGGATATGCTCGAATGGAAATGGTAAACGATTATCGGAAAATAAATGCACAGCCCGATGCATAACAAAATGGCAAGGCGGAATAAAACTTGGAAAAAATCAACACAACCATCCTCGAAGGTTCACTACATTGCCACCCAATGTAATAGCATCATCCATGTTTCAATGGATGGACTCTAAGAGCAATAGTATTTATTAGTAAGAACATTTATAGATTAAGAGGATATTAAAATAAAAATATTAAAAATAAGAAATAGATGTTGCTTTTTTTAAAACAAAATTTGTACATATTGTTATGGATATTGTGGAGTTAAAATCATTTGTCCAGTTCTTATAAATTTCAATAGCGGTATGGTGAGGGACAACGAGTCCAACAAAATATATTTTTAATATGTACTTGTAATTTTTTTAAATCTTAAAACAATTCTGTAAGATAAATTTCAACTGATTTTTTTTTTTTTTTTAGCTATATGCATTGTGAAGGAAAATGGAAGGGAATGCATTATACTGAAGGGAAAGAAATATACTAAAATTCGTTCTTTGTCTTATAGAAGCTATTGGCATTGTTTAGTTAGTAATTGCCCTGCTTTTCTTATATTTAATCACTTAAAAGGTGGATCAATAACATGCTGTTGCAAGCATATACATAATAAAGCTATTGTTTCTAAAAAGTATATACAACTGTTTGGATTTGCATTTAAAGCACACATAGGTATATACCGGAATATCCTTACTAGTGTCCACAAAGCCTTGAATTCGCACTGATAAAAGATTATACAGATTTCCGAATCCTACAAAATGTAGGTGCTTGACAAAGTGAACGTCCTGAGTGCAAAGCTACATGTCGGTTACATTTGTTACACTTATTTATGCCATTAATGTTTTAGAGTATTTTTTTTTTCCTTTTATTATTTTTTTCAAACACTTTTTGACTTATAACATGTGTTTATTCATGGGATGGAAAATATATTCAAATACACATATATAATACAAATTAAAAACAAGACGGGGATTTAATTGCAGTAATATTTCTAAAATTTTCTCCATTAAGGTTTGGTGTTTTTGAAAATTGGTTTTTCTGATATAGGGTAGAAAAATTAATTGTTGTAACCTGTACAGTATGTCTGAATAAAGGCTGTCGAAAGGTGTATCATTGTTAGTGTTATGTATATTTTTTTCATGATTGTTTCAGATTATTTAATTTAAGTCAATATACATATAATATAAATAAAAATTACATAAAAGTTTAAGAATGTATTATGTTTATTCAATAAAAGAAAAACTATGCGTCGTTTTAATTTAATTACTCCACAAACACATAACTTTATTATATATTCTGGTTCTAATTTTAAACCTTTTTTGCTTTCAGAAGAATTCTCTCCACAATCGGATCCAGCAGTTCCTGGTATTGGGCCAGTATTCATTGTCAGTAAATATGGAACCAAGCAATTGGTTCTAAAGCACCATACTTTCAATCGTCATGTTAGCCGAGACGATGTAACTTATTGGCGTTGCAGCCAATTTGCAGTTCTACGCTGTCGAGCAAGAATCAAAACCAAGTCGGATATTTTAACAGTTCTGAATGGCGAACACAACCATGAGGTCATAACTAAAGCCAGAAAATATGGATCTCTAAAGGTTAAAACGGAAGCAACAGTATAATAATTTCAACGAAATGTTTAGCCATCTTTTTTAATTTAAATTTTTTAAAAAAATAAATATTTAAAAATAATAAAAAATTGTAAGCTTGAAACAAAAACAATAGGCAAAAAATACAAAATAAAATAAATAAATAAAAATTCAAAACAATATGTTTGTTTATATATAAGGTTATACATATAATAATTATTTTTGTAACGCGCCTTACCATAATGCTTATTATTTATTAACACTTATAATTTATTTCTCATTTAGATCTATCGTATTTTTCTTATATAACTGGATTCCGAGGAAGTCGAAAATTAAAAGTTGGTGATTATAGTTTTACGCGCAATAAGTCCTCTGGGAGTAAGACTTACTGGTCTTGCGCCCGAGCTGGCATCCATAAATGTAAAGCCCGTGTTGTGACAGTAGATGAAGAAAGCCGACATGATGTCGTCGTTAAATGTGGTATTCATAATCATGCACCGTTCTAATATTTTAAAAGAAAATTTAGCTGATGTGTATAAAATTTGGTTTTTAATAAAAATTAATTTTTTTTGTACTCATATCTTATATTTTACTTTTTAATTAAATATTTTTGAATATACATATCTGGCAGAATTTGTTCATTCTATGTTGATAAATGTGAAGTTATTCAATTGAATTCTTGTTCATGTTCTTATAAAATAAATTTAAATTGTACAAAATAAATTCTCTTATTGTTTTCATATTATGGATTTCGTTTCTAACTTTTTACACTAATGCTATCACATTTCTTTTTAGAAACAAAATTCAGTCCGAGTATTATCGATGGCTTTGTCAT
Source organism: Ferdinandea cuprea (assembly GCA_963576555.1). Taxonomy (NCBI): domain Eukaryota; kingdom Metazoa; phylum Arthropoda; class Insecta; order Diptera; family Syrphidae; genus Ferdinandea; species Ferdinandea cuprea. The sequence goes on from OY754959.1 coordinate 199,180, forward strand.
AAAAGAAAATCAAGTGTCTTTTACTCTAGGACAACGAGGTTGCACCTTGCTAGTATCCAATGGATATAATTATGTGCGCAATCGTCGAAGTGGCTACAAGACCTATTGGATATGTGCTAAAAAAGTAAGTAAGATGATATTCTGAATATATTAATTTTTATTTTCTTCTTCGATTTTTGTTTTTATTTTAGGGCAGTTTGAAGTGCAATGCACGCGTTGTAACTAATATTATTGATGGAGTTCAGAAAATTGTATTGCAATCTTTGAAGCATAACCATCCGGTAAACGTTGTGCGAAAAAAACGAGGAACGCCGTCTGATACACCAACTAGAGGAAGGACTGAAATAACAAAATCTCTTCAGAAAAAGAAAATGTCAACCAATGATCGCAAGCCAAAGTTATTCATTGATTATGGGTTTGAATTTATGGGCTAAATGAGAGATATCTATAGCCAGAGTTAATATGTCATGATAGATTTTCTCATATTCATGAATCTTAGATTATAAATAGTACTTTTCTTTTACTTGCCTTTTGTTTTGTATGCTTAAATATGAAGTTCAATGAATGATTTTTGACATTCTACTATCGTAGAATTGTCAATTCCATAAACTTACTCGTACTCAAGTACGTGTTTCTTAATACATACATAATATTGATTAACTGAGGATATATAAATAAATAAAAAATTCTCAATTAAAAAAATATAGAGTAATTCACAGTACATTTTGGTCACGGTAATACCGAGTACAACGTAAAAGCGGGGTTAAACATGATAACAAGTATTTTGGCTTTTCAGACTTCAAGCATACAAGCTAATTATGTATTAATATAAAATATAATAAAGTTGAAATTCACTACAACTTTGTCCAACTATAATTCTGTAATTTATATGTGCGTAATATTATTTACATTTACATATAAGTGTCTATTTTATAGTACGGAATGCAATTAATATATACGAGTTTTCAATACAACAGGTTAGTAAATTTATAATGAAAACTTAATGAAATGCCTTAATTTGTTATCTTTTAGGAAGACGCGAATATAAGAAATATCAGTGAGCTACACATCTGTTTTTTGTATTGTGCAATTATTGTGATGTTGGATGCAAAAACAGATCACGAAATATAAGTGAACAACATAAATACTCATGTTTTTTTTAAATTTCGTTCTACAAGTCTGGGAAAATTACTTAAATCATAACAATAATATCATATTAGCGTTTGATTACAACTATTCGAAACGGCTTTAATTGGGATGCACTTTTAAAATCCCCCAATTTAAAAGGTAAACTATTATATATCAGATAAAATTTATTTTCCATTCAAAAGGTTGAAATTTATCTGTTTCTAGAAAAGTTTAATTGGTTAATTCACACATACAAATGTTAAAAGGAAAGCTTATCCACATTTTTGTATAATATATAACAAATTTTAATTGTGAACTCATTTTGTGCTTCAAGAAACAGTATGAGTTTTTGAATAGGTTGTTATACATGTAAACAATATATATTGTCAGAAAAGTTTTTGATAAAGCATATACCAAATCCTCTTGAAATTACATTAATTTAAACAAAATTGCACAGACCTTGCTAATTGGAGTGGGTGAACTCTTTTTTTCTCTAAAAAAATAAATATTGTATTTCTTATTGATCAGACTTTTAAATTGAATGAATATTAGGCATAAAATACAGGACCTAAAGCATACGTTCTACAACCGTTGGGTGTGAGAAGATATACTTTTTTACACGAATGGAGGGACCTACAGTTTAATGCCGATTCCGAACGGCAAATTTAGTTTTGAGAATCTTCTCATGACATTTCGTACTCTTTCTCAAGAGGTGGGTCAGCGAATAATAAACACTATGATTAATCTATAAGATTTAAAATCGTAGATTTTTTTGTTAATAAAATATTTTTATGGAAAAATGAAAATATATTTCTATTAATTGACTATAAAAATTTTGTTAAATTTAAAAGCACCAAACGATATCTGTAGAGCATAATACCTCATAAAACTGATTTAATCTGCATGAATTATACTTTTGAACCCTAAAGGCAGAAATATTTTTTATAAAAAATAAACTTAGGGAAATAAAAATTAATTGTTTTTTATCTTTGAAATGTCTTCGTGACAGAAATGTTCTTAGCGGTGAATAATTTGCAGAATGGGTATAAGTAACGTGACCACTTATCGCGAAGCAATATTTTTATTTTTTCATTTACTTGTTATTTTCAAAAGGTTATGTACCTTAATATTGAGTGTTTAGATTTAAATTGACGCGTTTTTTGAATGCGTACTTTCCGTTAGACCCGACTATTAATGTGTGTTATTATGAACCATAAAATAATCGATCTGTTATAAGTTAATACTCGTTCTTTTGTTCAATTGCGTTCAGGACAGCTGTGGACAAAACATTATTTTTCTGAAGCGATCAAGCGATTCTACCAAAACATTGAATTTCCCGAGACGGAGTCGCTTTCAATTAATTTTACTGTACTATTGAAGAGTGCTGCCTATACAAATTAATTCAAATGGTCAATAGTACAAAAATATTTACCTACATGATCGCGGAAGTGAGTTTTGAAGTAGCCATGCAAATTTTTAGCATTCGACATGAATCTGTACCGGTCATTCCGGTACAGGTGGTCACCTTAGGTATAAGGGTATAAACTCACAAAACGCACTATGAAATTATCTTTGTTTTAGAAAAATATGTTGCAATAATTATGTGAAAATTATAATATTTAAACTCACAAAATACAACTTTAAAATAATAATAAGAAGGAAATTTAACTGGAATTACAACATTTTTAATTAAAAAATATCCCGTTATTCGTATACAAATACATTATAAATTTATCTTTGTGTAATTTTTTTGAATGTGCAAGCTCGTTGAATTTTCTACAATTTTCCTAACACAAATTTAGATAAGAAATAACCTTATTCTCTAAATATATGAATAATATTTCCCAAAGAACTGCAAAAAAATGGTTAATTATATTTATTTCGAATGGTTGAATGAAGCAGCAGCCACAAGGTGGTAAAGGCTGGAATTCGAACAGTTTTGCGGCTTACCAAGACCGATCATTAGATTCCTTTGTGTGGTGCTAGTCAACAGTTGTTCATTAAATTCGAAAAACACTTTCCTCTATCAGGAATCGAACATACACTTAGACCAACGATCTCGTCAAGCAAGTGCACACACTATACAAAACGTCGTCGAAGCCACAAGTTCAGCTCCATTGAAACCATGATGGATGACATTTTGTTTCATTTTCTATGAAACAAAAAAAATGTTTGAAAAAAACACCCACAAAAAGTTATTGTTGCCAAAAATTTTGTAGATGTAATATGTTAGAAAATATTACCTCATTTTCATATCTTGTTATTCCTTTTTTCTATGGAATACAAAAGGCTGATCATTACGTACTTTCTGAGTATATTTTTATTTTGACCGGTGTTTAAATATTACACGCTAGGGAGTCAAATTAATTCGCATCTGTAAAGAATTTTTGTCAAAATCGAATTTTTCCCTAAAAAGCTGACCGGTTAAGTCTATATTCACACCGTTTTGCGTGAAAGCATCTTAGTAAGGGAGGGGGTGCTAAACTTGTTTTCACTACTAATTGTTTCATGTCTTAGGGAACAGGATAGGAAAACAAAAAGTGTCTTTCTTAAACTAGTATTAAAAATAGAAGTTAATTTTTAGTGCTGAGTATTTTAAGATTTAATATTAAAATGAAAAAAAAAAAAAAATTGGTATTACCGAATGTAGGTCTATGCGAAACAACTTTCAACGGATTCCACCAGTTAATGTCTAAAATTCGGAAAACTTTAAAATAGGAAAAGTCTGTTAATTCCAAACGGTTTGTTTAATAACTTCTCAAACGCATTTGATTAGTGTTAAGTCAGTGGTGCATCTAAGAAAGATGTTCGGATACACATTAATTAAAACGGATATCGAGAATCCGTGACAAACATTCATAAGAATAAATTACATGAGGAATTAAAAACATAACAGAATTCATTTTTATAACATAACTTTCTATCATACACATAACATTCATACCTTACGGTTTCTTTTTCTAATTTCGTAAATCTTCTATTTCAGAAATTGCTCAATTTACCACAGGTCAGCGAGGCTGCACTCTTCTTGTGTATGAAAACTACGAGTATGTCAAGAATCGTCGATCCTCATATCGTACTTATTGGATCTGTTCGAAAAAGGTTAGTTTTAACATATTTGTCTTTGCTAATATTCTAAATTATTATCTTTATCACATAGGATACTGCTCGTTGTAGAGCACGCATAGTGACTGGCAAGGATCATTTTGGTGTAGAGAAAATAATACAAAAAAGTTTCGAACACAGTCATAGTAGTTATTTAAACCCAAATCGATTTCGCAACATTAAAATTATGAAAAAATAAAATATATTATTGTTTAAATTTTACAAATATTTTAGAGATGCTACTAATTGGTGTTTTTCTTCCTTAAATATTGTATGTCCAATATAGCCAATTAGTTATTAAATAATAAACATGTTTCTTTACTATTTTTAGTTCGATGCATTTCAATGCATATGGCCAATCAATTCCATCTGCCAACCGAGAGTTTTATTCGAAGTGTTCCATCGAATTCTATGTTAAAAACTAAAAGCCGAATATCGAATCGGAAGCCCAAATTTCTCGATGACCGCACTTTGGATAATTGGGGACTTATCAATTATACTACCTCACCACGTGGAAATAAATTACTGTGCTTTGAAGGGCATCGTTTTATTAAAAACAACATTTATGGACCAAATATATATTGGAAGTGCACTAAGTGGCATAATAATTGCAAAGCTAGAGCTATAACCAGCTCTGTAGTTCCGACCAAATGTGTTCTCAAAGGCGTTCATAATCATGAAATTTTAAAAGAGGAATAATTTTGCAATAATTGTTCATAAAATAAAGAAACTTAAGGCAAATGTATTCCTGTACAATTATATAAAAGTGTGAGCGTGTCGAACGTAATATGAATTAAATCCAATCGAATTAAAGATATATATTCTATTGTTTTATTTTATATTTTAAATTTATATTTACGTATATATATATACATATACATATATATATATATATATGTATTTGCTGATTTAAAACTAAGGAATTTTAGCATGAACTAATTTTGAATTTCGTTTTTCAGGTTTTCGCATAGATTTTATTGACTCAAAAAAGAACGGAGGGAAATTACTTGTTATAAATGGATTTCGATTTTTTCGAAATAAGAAGAGGGGCTCGCGACAATATTGGAAATGTAGCAACTATTATAAAGAAAAATGTCCTGCAATTGCCATTTACGATGAGATCACATTTAATTTACGCCTTTGTCATCAGCATAGACACACCACGAGCAATGACATAGAAATTAAACCATTTATCACTCCGAAGGAAGACTTATCTCTCTTAAATGTTGATAAAATTGAATAATTTGTTATACCGTTGTGTTAAGTATTTTAAAGACAATTTATATTCGAACGTAATGAATTATTATTTAAAACAAAAAAATGAACCGGTAAATATATGTATAATTCTTATTGCGAAAACAAAACCAAATTTATAATATTGCACGTAGTTTTATTACAAAAGAAAACATGTGACTTTTTTGTTCTATGTGCGTGTGTTTTAATTAAATCACAAATTGCTTTAAACTGATAATAGAAGAACAACTTTATTTACACAAAGTTCTCTTATGTATTTTTAGGTCGAGGTCTGTACACTGGGACTAACCCAAAAATTAACTTCTCAATGTCGAAACGTGGAGGGCAGCTCTTGTTCTTAGATGGTTTGAAATACTTTCGAAACAACGAGAACAGGACTAATTTATTCTGGAGATGTCATTGGTACTATCGTCGTATAAGATGTCCCGTTTTAATATGTATGAATAAGTTTGATCCAAATGATTTTCGACAAATTCATCGGCACTGCCACATCAAAACTGAGAAGAGACAATTGAGTTCGACTACGACGAATAAAAGGAAATAAACGTAACATCAAAAACGTCCCACGCATACTACTATGTTAAATTAATATTCATCAAGTCTATATAATATAGATTTTTACAATATCTACTGTTACTTAATCTATGTTTAAAGAAAAATAAAATATACTCGTACATACAACGATTCAAACAATCTCTCGTCAATGTTTGTGCATATTATGTATAAGTCTATTAGTAGCATTATAAGCCCTATTTTAGCTTACTAACAAACCGTTTCATTTGATTTTGTTCACAGTTGTCTTGGCGAATGAAATTGTGCCAAATCCAGATGATATGCTGGTATTTTTCACCCAATCTCTACGAGGCCGTCCTGCAATAATGGCCAATGGAGTGCGGTTTCTTATGATGAGCGAAAATAAGAAGAAAATACTCTGGCGCTGCAGTTCGATGGCAACGAAAAAGATCAAATGCCCAGCAAGGATAACAATGTTAAAAGAAACACCACCCAAGTTCATAATCAACAAAGCGGAACATGTGCATGCAGAACTAAAACGGAATAAATACGGCCTGAATAAAGCTATTCATATGACCCCAATCAAAACAGAAAGAATAGAAATTGATCAAGCAGTGTCATATGAAATAATAGAACAGCAATAGCAAGACTTGGCTTTGATTTAAAATAAGAATTTAATTATAATCAAAACTGTTATGATTATAACTTTTGTTTTTTTTTTATAATTTTTCATATTTTTATAAACAAAAATGATAATAGATTATGAATAGAGCATATATATCAACTGTTTTTCTTTCGATAATCGTACTAATTACAATGCCTGCTAGATTATTATTAATCTAATGTAAATTTTGCTTACTATTTTCTAGATAATCAACTGCAATTCGTACAAAGCCAGAAGGGAAAAGTGCAATTGTTTTATAATGGATATTACTACGTGAGAGAAAAACTAATTCGTAATAAAATTTACTGGAGGTGTACACAATATACGACATCTTTTAGATGCCATGCTCGCGTCCATACTGTCAATGACAAGGTAGTTCATAAGAGTGGGCATAACCATCGAGGATCGAAATTTTATATGATACGTAAAAAATCCAACAAAGAGTTACAAATTGGCTTCTAAAATAAAGACCCAATTTAAGCTTAAGCATTTTAATTTCAATAATAAAAAATCTGCTTTAATTTCTATGTCTTTGTCTTTATTTACATAATGAATTAATTTATTTTAATCCTTGTGATTCTTAAACTAATACGTATTCTTTTTTTTACAGAATGGGACTTTCCAAACAAATGTGTTTTTGGATATACAAAAAAGAACAATAGAAAATTAATAATTGGAAAATACGAATTTGTTATTGATCGAAAATTAAAACATACAACGAATTGGCGGTGCACACAGTATAAAAGTGCGAAGTGTAAAGCTCGTGCTACGAGTCGTGAGTTCAAAGAAGGGGAGAAATATACGCTAAGATTTCCCTACCATGCCCATTAAATGGAAATAGATCACTTAATACAATACATAGATTCTAAGATTTTTTCTTATAAATGCGAATTGTGATGGAATATTTTTTTTTACTTTTTCAATGGTTTATTTTTATCAATGGAGGTAATTTTACTCAGTGTTTGTGTTTTAAATATGAATGTATATTGTATAAGTTATTAATACCTTAATGAGTGCATACATGTTTCAAATTAAATATTATTTTGATTAAAAATGGGAATTTTGAAACATGATCTATGACCCAAATCGCGCTGCCGGGAATAGCTTGTTTGTTTTTTCATGTACCTTTGTATTATTAACAACCTCTTTCACAATCCATTTAACGAGTAAAGTGCTTCTGCTATCTAAGCTCGTCATGATTCCAAAAAAAAAAAATGACTCTGGAGCATAATGTTACCCGTCCAGTATCCTTAAACGATTTTAGTTGCCTTAAATAAAATTCGCCAACGTATCGTTATCTTACTTTGCAATTCTACTGTCAAAGCATGTGTTATATTAATACATTGATATACCTACTACAAATAAATTTTATTTACATTTTTAAGTATTTCAAGTAAACCGCATTAATATTAAAATGATGTAGCTACGTATAAAACTTTTCTTATAACTTAAACTTGTTTTATAGGAAATCATCAAGAAAATGCCGGACAAAAATGTATATCAAACATTTTATACGTACCAGGTCAAAGAGGAAAACCAAAATTAGTGCTTAATGGATTTTCCTACATAAAAAATAAGCACTACGGACATAAAGTTTATTGGAATTGTGCACACGTTAAATTGAAGAAATGCCGTGCTCGAATAATAACTGCTTTAAATAATCCATACGACGTAAAGATGACCTCCGCCACGCATAATCACTCGCCTGAGTTCAAACACTTTACCCAAAGCTCAACTGATTACATTTATACCTAAATAATATAACTTTTTCGTCACTTTATTTGTAATGAAGCCAAATAGAATATACTTGAAAAACGCTTCTAAACAAACAGAATATACATGATTTAATGAGAAACTTTTGTGGTTCTTATTTGTTTTTGTAGTTTCCCTTTTTGTATAACTAGACTGTAGCAAAATGTTGTTCTAAGAATGTATACTAATCGTTTATTATGAAATCTTGCAGATCTTTGGTTTCTCATGAAGAAGAACGGAAATGCTGTAAGACTATTACGTGGAAATAAGGGAAAGCCTAAATTGATTGTTGGTGAATTTTCATATTTCCGCAACAACAGCAAAGGATGCAAAACATACTGGTTGTGTTCGAAAAACAGATATAACCGTTGTAAAGCGAGACTTATAACTTCGAGTCAGACAGGAGAATTGATCATCAAGAACCAACAGCACAATCATCCACCAGATCCCATTTTGACAAAATGCATTTAACTTGCACAATTTAAAGAATAATTTGAATTTGTATTTGTGTTTTTTTTTGTACATTTATGTATGTTTCGTTTTTAGTTCCGCTAAGGATACATTGTGTCTGCTCCGTATAAAATAAAATATATAAACATGTAACATACCTAATAATACTTTTTATAATTTGTTTAGTGGAATGCAGATTTTGTTTTCATTCTAATAAATTTTAATTTATTCCTTTTTTTTGTAGATTTTGACGAATATTTTGGATACCATTACTCAAATGCACTATTTAAGAATTCGGTTCAATATGTAACAGGGCAGCGAGGAGCCAGAAAAATGGTTTACGGCGGATATTCCTATATATGTGCTAAAGTGAAGAAACATAGAAAGTACTGGGTATGTGCAAAGCAACGCAGCAAAAACTGTAAAGCACGAATTATAACAGATTTGGAAGAATCTGAATTATATAATCGTAATATATTCCATAACCATCCTACTCTTGAGAATAAAAGTACATATACATAGATTGACATGTTTAAATAGTATGGCAAACAAAATTTTTAGACTGTTACAGCAGAATAAAAATTAATTTTACCAAATTATGCGTTAATTTTGTATTTCCCAATATGCCATGTCAGATCGATAGTTACTTCGGAAACTTAAATATGTTGAATACTGTATCTGATTCGTTAATGGGCGCAACCCGTGTGTCTTGACTGCTGCAAAACTACTGTTATTGGTTGAAATGCTTGCGACGAAATAATGTTTTTTAACGTTTTAGGCAACAACAGAATAAATAAAATTACGTGTTTTTTTTCCTAACCAAACCTAAGAATATACTAGTAAATTTCTAACAAATAATACATGACCTAAAAACATATCGTTACTTTATATATGTATATGTTTTTATTTTCTTCCACCTTTCATATGTTTTTCATAATAACACTCCATTGAAATATAAAAAAAGATATAAAATGAGTACTCACGCTTCGTTACAACGATACAGTTTAATAAGTGTTTTTTTTTTTTTTTTGCGAGGGTAGGTGGAAATATTCCATGAGATATTATGAGGACCGGACCCACGTGCTCATAATAATGTGAGATTCTAACACACTAAAAACACCTCCGTTCAAAATACTTTTTTATTAAAACTAGGTTTTATCCCATCTAGTAGTTTAAATTTCCGTTTTTTTTCACGCATTTGGCAGGCAGTATCCCAGCGGAAGTACCTACCTGCTAATACAGCCAATTGCTCGCGGTTACATCTTATTGCGCTAGCTCGAATGAGGATTATCCGTTGTAGTTGACGCACTAGATTCGTTTCATTTAGAATTTGTAGCATAGCTTTATTGCAGTGACCATGAAGCCGAGTCCGTTGCTTAGGGGCAAATGTTTTTATCTCGTCTTCAACGGTAGCCATACCTTAGTTTCGGTGTATATAACCGTCTCGTATATACCACTGGGCGTTAACAATTCGCCTTAGCACTTTATTTTGAAAAGTTTGTAAAATTTGTATTACTTGTTTTGGTAAAAAAAAAGCAACTGGGTTACAAAATTTGAGCGATTTTGTAGGTGGGGCAGTAAATTCAAATCTAGCACCCAAAGTTGTATACCATACGTCCAAACCGGTTTTAGAACTTGCTTGTAAAGAATCAGCGTTTTTTTGCATGCTGAGTTTGGCACATCGACAAAGCAGCCAATGCATTTGATTGTATTTAATAACAAGCTCTTCCTGTTTCTTCTTTACGTGTGATTTCCATTTAAGTTTCGCATATAATTTCATTCCAAAATATTTAGCCTAATTTGCATATGGAATTTGTACGGAGTCAATAAAAATGAGTTGATTATTTACATTTCTGTAAGTAATCGTTGCCGATTCTACTGTATTACTTACGGACAATATAGCTGTCCCATTCGCCGTTATCTTTGCCTTTTAATTCCTTTCAAAGCTTTCCAGAGCGAGTAGTTCGAACTCTTATCCGCAGTGGGACCTTCAATATATAAGATACTTCGAGATTTTTGAGCGCTGCATATTTAATGTCTTTTTATGCTGTGGAGCACGAGATTGTTGCCATTTTTTACGCGCTTTTCTTTTCTGTTTTACTACTCCGATTATTTCCCAATTTATTTCGCTTTTTGCTTTTGTTATCCGTTAATAAGGAGTATTATACCAGGCTGAGCTTTGTATGACTCCGATTAACTGATAGACTTCGTCCTCATGTTCAAAAGGTGTTTGAAGTGATACGTTAAGATCGATTTTTATTCCGCAGTCTTTTCTAAAAGTGTCCAGGTTAGTTAAAACGTTGGTAAGTCGGGGTGAGCTCACCTTTTTTAATACGCTGCCACTAATTGTCAGAATGATCGAAACATTCTTCAAGTTTAGTATGACCTTCGGATATCCCTTTTGCGATGTATTGCCGTCAATGATTTCAAAGATATGAGAGTGAGATCAGAGATCAAACAGTCTACATTCGGCTGCTCCACGCAAATCAACATTACCGACCAAAATACGTGCCAAGTATTTTTGCATGTTTGGTAGTGCTGTCCCTTCCTTGCAGTACACTTTTTAGTATTGCGCATCCCACTTATCCTGCGTGGTAGAATTGTGGAGCCTTGTAAACCAGCTACAATAAGTCGGTATGCCTGATGAGTAAAAGTCTTACCCGAATTGCATACTGGCTTCGTAGAGGATTTTTCCTTTTGGTGAAATCCATCTTGAACCCCAAAAGGTATGTTTTACATTAAAGTCACCGCCAATAGTAAAATTTCGTGCTAGTGAGTCAAATATAATATTAAAATCATATCTGTCTATCTTTTTCCTTACGAGGAATATATGTATGCATATCGATATTGCAAATCGAGTGAAATCATTTTTAGTGTTCAATATTTCGATCGATTTGGTAACTTTCGAAAAATTTGAAATTGAAATCGATTAAAGTGAGTAGAACACACAAACTAATTTTTGATCGATTTCGATTTCATTTCGAGTGAAAGCAACAAATATGACAATTATCGATTATAAGGTTATAATGTTTGAATATATTGGTGATTGAATGTTTCGATTCTGAATTCAAAGCCTGAAGAAAATTCTCTCTTCTTTCGAGGAGAGGAACTGAGTAACAGAGTCTTAAATTCAGCTTACAACCTGACAGATCATAAAACTGTAGATTACTTCCAATCATTGAAAAATCTGGAAATAATGCATAGTGATAGCATTTGCTGTGTATACATATCGTCAGTTGAGAGTCAGGAAAATTATAAAATAATAACGAACGACCTGGGCTGGCATCGTGAATTTATTTATTTCAGTTTCTTTTTTATCTCTTATACAAAAACTGATTTTCTTGAAAATATAATGAAATTTAGAAGAAAATGCCAATCTTTTTAGTTTCATTAATAAACATTTAAAATTTTGAAAATTTAACACTTAAATTGTTATTAAAAATTGCACAAACGTCCGTGCGGTTTGTCTATAAAAAGACACTAATATATGTACTTATACAGATGGTAAAGTCTGTCCCCTGAACTTGAACCCCCACCAATTTTTAATAATGGTCGCCAAATCTTCTCTCATATTTGCTATCTGTGAATACGTATAATTGAAACATTTGACCATTGTTTGGTTTTATTTTTGAAAATGACATTTCATGGGTGGGGGAGGTAGGGCATTAAAACCCACATAACTCCTTATATGTGTTTAGTGGCTGACTTAACGTTTGAGGCCGAATTAAGAGACTCGTATATTTTTATAATTACTCATCTGTGCACATTGACTTTTGAGAACATGCGCTTTTCATATTGTGGTTCGACCTTTCCTATCGCAATCCATGGTTCAAGTATATCTGAACTGAATGCACTCATTTAATAATTTTTCGTTAAGTTTATCATCATACAAATGGGCGTCAAATGTCATTGTGATTAGTAAAACAAGGAAGGAAAGTGGTTCGTCTTAAATTTTGAGACTTTATTTTAATAAAGTTAATTAAAATTAAAAATACTGTATGTACTAATATATTCCTGTTTTAGTTGGTTGTAAAATTGTTCATAAATTATTTGTATGTAAGCCGGCCTACACACATCAAAAATTGGCGAACTTGCAGACTTGCATCGACATTTCGTGTGTCTATTGTGAAAATTCTTGAAGCAGGTACAAAGACCCCTCCATTAAAATACAGGGAGAAATTTATTTTCAATTAATCCTCCTACTTTGTTCAATTTACAAATAGATAAAAAAAAATGATGGTAGAATCTGATGGAACTGCCGATGCAACACGTCGCCTCAACGTGAAGAAACAAACACTCGATGATGCATATGCGGTGCCAGCTAATTTTTTAGAAATCGATGTAGCTAATCCGCTCACCACTATGACGGCTGGCAAAAAACGTTACACTGACTATGAAGTTCGAATGAGGGTGAGTTTTTCCAACAAACGTAATACAAATAAATTGTTCAATTGCATATAAAATAATTTCAACTTTTGACGGATGCTGATTCATAACACAATCAGTTCAGCTGCCTCGAAAGAGTAGCGAGTGCTTTGTTATCGTGTCGGTCAAGCTAAAAAAATGTTGTGCATGATTTTGCGTTCAAAATTTGTATGCACTTAAAAAATTAAAATTTCTTAAATAACAAAAATCCTATGCTGCTCTTTGAAGAAATCAATAAGGCGCTTGTTGTTATCGTTGCATTGTGCTAATGGGCGTATTTACTTCTAATCTCAATGATTATTTATTTTTGATGCCAACGATCACTGTAAATTGCCAAATTCCGTATACTAGAATTGCAGTCAAACTTTGTCTCCTTTGTTTTTGAGCTGGCACTTCGGATTCATTTCAATATATATAATAAAATTTATTATTTATTTATTGTATACAATTCCTTTCCATTTCCATTTAAATAATTGTGTTCACTTTAAAGTTCGATCTATTATATTTAAATGGTTGAGCCACAAATTACTCTTTTCAAGAGTAAAACTGAATTAATTTTTTTGAATTTTACGGGCAAAGAGTAGTGAGGTACATATATGTATTGTTATGACTTTTCAGTTGATATAAGACAAATTTAAGAAGAACAGTATCATTAAACGGGCCTCAGTGCTCTCGGATTTGTATTATCTCATTATTAGGCTTTTTCATTTAACGAAAAAATTAAATTATATACGTATTTTTATTTCTTTAAGACAAATCTACCAGTGTTCAAAATTAAGGAATCGAGTGTTCGTCGTAGATACAGTGACTTTGAATGGCTCAGAAATGAGCTTGAAAGAGACAGCAAGGTAAGTTAATTGAAAATTTATATATGCAAGTCCAACCCTAATACGTATGTAAATATTGTGCAGATCGTAGTCCCTCCATTACCTGGAAAGGCTTGGAAGCGCCAAATGCCCTTCCGAGGCGATGATGGAATTTTCGATGAAAATTTCATCGAGGAAAGGCGAAAAGGTCTCGAGGCATTTATCAACAAAATAGCCGGACACCCATTGGCGCAAAATGAAAGGTGCTTACACATGTTCTTGCAGGAGAACACCATCGACAAAAACTATGTGCCGGGAAAGATTCGAAATACATAAAAAAATGATTGCGTCAGGCCAACGGAACATTAAATTTTGTTTTGTTCTTTCTAAGCAAAATAGTTTTGAAAGTAAAATTGAACCGTTATTATAATCATTTTAGTAATTTGTTTCTTACATTTCCGTATTACATCTTTTCTGATCTCGAAACAGCTCGATCGTTGATTAGTTATTTAAACTACAGATTCTATGAATGTAGCTCATGCAAACAAAACAAGATGAAGTTCGAACCGAAATTTCAGAATAAACACATTATATATATATATATTTTTTTTTAGATAGATTTGAAATGAAGGAAGAAATTTGTATAAAGTAATAATAAACAAACAAAAAATAATATGAATATGAAAACATAAATTTAATTATTAAGTATTAATTTTTAAGACCACTTAAAAACACAAGAACAAAACAAATTCTCAATAATATATTATATTTTCTTCAAAAAGTTTCTATTTCGTTTGTAGAGATGAAAAGAGCATGAGTGTGTAATTTTTTATTTTTTGTTTTGTATAAGAAACTGACTTCTTTAGCACGCCTATGTTAAAAATAAATGCATGTTTATGTTATATTATAATGTTTAAATTAAATAAATTTCATTATGGTTTTCTCCTTAGCCACTATATCGTATTTATGGTTTGTTGGTATCTGTTGGGGAATACGCATGTGGTCTTCAAAACAATGTAGCTTATGTCTACATAAGCAGATATCAAGTTTTTCTGTTCAAAATGTTCCCCTTTTATTAGCAGAACGAACAATAACGGACCTGAACAATTTGCCCGTTGAAGGGAGATGTCCCTCGAAGAGAGTATTTTTAGTCAAAATGGATAATAAACTACACGAAATCGAGGAAAGGAGAGAAATGTTCTCTTGACTTACTAGGCAAAACCTGACGAACCCGGACGAATTTTCCAAAATCCCTTATTATATAATGTATTGAACATATCGTAATACTCGAACAGAACGTAATAATTCACATTTTTAAACTTAATTTTATAGTTCGATTTACGAGATAAGACAAACAAATTTGAAATAATGTAAAAATATTTATTAAATTTATAACGAGATTTATAAGAACGATCATTTTCGACTACGGCCCCGTTTTCGCTGTGGAATTTCCTCTTCACTTGAACTATTCGACTCTTCAATAACTCTGGTAGCCTTTTTTTCTCTAATTCTAGAAGTGTTCTTTGTGTGTTTGCCTGATTTTGTTGTTTGTTGTGACTTTCGTTGTTCAACTTCTAATTCTGAAGATGATTCAGATGAATTTTCATCAGAATTATCAATAAACTTTCTACTATTTCTTTGTCGATCTGATTGTTTCTTCTTCGTTGCACCAGCATGTTTCTTGCTATTCTTTTTATTGCAAGGAGCACTCGTATTTCCTTGGGTTGATGGACTTTCGTTTGAATTTGCTTCCGTATTAATATCTTGAACTTCCAGACATTCATTAAGCCGACTCTCAAACTCCGTAATTAAAGTTTTAAGTTCGGGCTTGGCCAACTTCGAGGTTGTCGAAATTATTGTTTTAAAAGCCTGATACACCTCATCTACCTGAACTTTATCCTTGAAATGCTGAATATTGTCAATAAGTTTTTTAATTGTTTTTTCGTTGTAGTTAAGCAGGCTAAGGCAGAATGAAATGTCACGCCACTGCCGATCCTCAGTTGTGACGCGGAAACGTAGGCATAACTTTTCGACTAGACTTTCAACTAGCCTATCCTTTTGTATGAGGCCAAGGATATAGCGCATTATAATGCGATATTTCTCTTCTTCAATGTTAAGATTTGTATCGCTAAGTTTAGAAATAATATCGGGCAGCACGTTGTAGAGAATATTTGACTTATTCGCAATTTCTTTAAAAAACTGTTGGGTTATGTTCTTGATTTCGTCATTGGAATCAACAATGCACAATGCTAAGTCGGCGATTTGTCCCTTAACTCTAATCATTTCGTGCAAGATTAGATGGCTCAACATTTTTACCGCGGTCAGGCGAAGTTCGTCATTCGATTCGTGTACTGTCGAATAGAAATGTCCAGTCCAAGGTTCGATTACATTTGGAAAGCGGAATGTTAAATCGGAAAGTCCCACAACAATGTTGCACTTTATTTTGATGTTCGTCGTGCAGTTCAAAATATTCATTAGGAAAGGCATACGGTATTCACAAAATTTTGAGGAGACGGACATAAATCGAATTAGCGTAAGGGTAGCAGCCTGCTGCAGATGTTGATCCTTATATTTCGACGGGTATTGACAGATTTCAATTACATAAGGTATAACTTTAGCTAGCAAAGCATTATCCGCATACAAAATGACGTCTTCACAAATATGGTTTATTAATTCAGCAATGCTATCTTCGGCTGTAGCTCCGACTAAGTCATCATCGGGCTGAAATAATTCAAGCGGTTTTATTTTGATTGACTAATAATTTATGGTATACCTTACCTCTTGCTGGGGTTCCGCAGTCGTTCCGGACAGTCTTTTAAGGGATTCTGTAGCAGACATGTTAAGGTTTGTTTTTCGCTTGTTCTGGTTGAATGCATTCTTCTTTTTTGCATTTTTCTTTTCCTCGGTGAGCTCTTGGCGAAAACGCATATTATTGTAGACATCGATATCGAGAAATATCATTTCCTTTATTGTCATATGTCCGATCAGGAACAGAAAGCGAGATATTAAAAAGGAGGGCAAGCAGCTACGGTTTGACACAGTTGTATCCTCTGATCCACTTTGCTGACTATCAGACGCTTGACTCAATCTTGGACATGCTAAATCAACTTTAACCACAAAATCCTTGAATTTGTTAGCCAAATGAATGATCAAATTCTGAGATATAATGTCTGGTGTCTGGCAAAGATGATACAAGAACTCAACTGTTGTCATTGACAGTTTATCAAAATCAGGGACTTTAGGATGGAAAAAAAACTTTTGAAAGTACGTTATCACATTCTGCACCAAAGCATGGTCTGCGTCCATTCGCTTATAGTATTTGGAACTTATGGAAGAGTCGATTGAGTTAAGAAGAAATTCCAAACAGCCCGTGAAAAGACGTGGATCCTTTTTGGCTCGACCACTTATACAAATCGTCTCAATAATATTAATGTTGGAGGACGCAATTGATGATTTGGCATTCGAGGACATTATAAGTAGTTGTAGTGCTTGTCGAGACTCATTTTCAGTAGTGCCTTCAAGTTTTAGTGTAAAACGCTCGAAGATTACTTGAATTATTTGTGCATCGATATCATCGCATTGCACCCATTCGCGAACTAAGCACTCCATGGCCGTATAATGACCGTAATTTAGATCTTCAAAAAATTTGCAAAGATTTTGTACGACTTTTATTGCATGAGATCTGTAGGTAAAAAAATGATCATTTTGAACTTTGATGTTAAGCCTATTCTTAAATAAAACTTACCTTCCAGTTTCATCGGTGCTAAAGAGAACTTTCTTGTACGCATTTGATACAGCATCGCGTTTCTCTTTATCGCTTGACCATACAAGGTATAGCATACGACGCATTCCACACTCTGTTCCCTTAATGCCAAACAGATACCCTGTTGTAAAAAAGTCAACGGCTTCAAAAACATCACTGTTAGTCTTGGACAAAAGCATTTCCTGAATTTTTGGCACAGCTTTTGTTATAATCTTGGAAAATTCAATCGAGTCTTCAAGGAATTGAACGGTTTTTATTTGAGTTCCAAATTCCTCATTCTAGAGGGAAATTAAAAGTGCTTAGTTATTTAATTAGGAACACGAGTCGAGGAATACTTACGCTATCTCTACAACCACTAGCTAAGAACATGTATGATTTAAGAAGAGCCATGTAATATGCGCATTGCTCTTCCAGCTTAAGAGTGTGTCTACAAAATAATTAAACATATGGGCTAAAAAGAAGAATCCATGCGGTTGTAAATGGAAAAATTACCTTAACTCCGAGTTACCAGCCACGAAATCAGCCTTTCTTACAAGCCCTACGGCATCTTTATATTTTTTCTCAACTAAAAGGCTAGAAATTCGGGTAACAAGATCTTCATAATTTTCCTGAGTTTCGTGTATTTCCTGAGTACCTATAATTTGTGTAAAAGTTAATCCCATTGTCTTATGTATTAAAATTAGTGAGATACCAATGCTATAGTTAACCTATAAAAAAAGTTATTACCGTAAGCAATTAGAGGTGATGAAATGCCTTTTACCAATATTTTGTATACAAATTCTTATACTGCACACTTAAAAGTGATTTTGCGATATAACATAAGAACTTTATATAAAAAGAAACTGCGGAAAATAACTATATAGAACCTGTCCATGTTGCGAAAGCAGAACACTTTCTTTTATAAAAAAAGCTTTGTTGCTTCTAATAAATTGCCCAAAATTAGGTAAATACCAAAAAATTAGCAGTAGAATTTCATTACGAACAGAGTAAACATTTTGGAATTTATCATTACTTCACTGCGACATCGTTTTACATGCAGGTGTCCCAGATAAGAGACCGAAATTTCTGAAGTTTCAGCGAACAAGAAATGGTATGGCAGCAACATCACAGATGCATTTACACAGTATTTTAAGTTAAAGGGCCCGTCAAAGTGGAACATTTTTGATTATTAGATATTAGAATACTTTAACTTTTAACATTTGCGTGAAACATATTACTTTAAAAATCAAAATAGAATCCCTCATTTTTCGCGTTGGACCTAATTTTTAGTTAGAAACAAATCGCTTTTAAGAATAGTAAAAATTCAAACCCAACGCTCTTTTTTGAGTCGTGCCCCCGTACATCTGTGTCCTTACATATCGGAAAAATGTGATTTAAATATTCCAAATTTCGGACGATTTACTAATACCGAACATTTTTCGAAATCACCTTCCACCAAATAGAATTCCGCTAATATATAAGTTGTATATTTCATATTGTTTTCGCTTCAAACTGCAGAAAATAATCTATACGCCCCTTCGTTGGAAGTTGCAAGTGCTGCGTACGTATATTTTTAAACGCATAATTTGCTAAGGAAAATTGTATAGATTCACACATAATACCGGCCCGATAAATGTGCATTTTTGTGGTACAGGAAACTATTTAGACGCATGTCACACATTGGACAAGATTTTAAAGTTGTTTTTTCCGACGCAGTGTTAAAGACTTTGACAAAAGTTGTAAAAATTTTGGAAAAATAATAATGTGTCCCAAATATCCCCTTAGATTCTATGACAGGCTGATGTTATACCATGCGTTGACGGGACACTCATTACTTTCCCAATAACGCAATGACAGGTACATAAAATAAAAAAGCACGGTATTATATTGTGTTCTGCATGGAACTGAAATATGCATTGATTGTCCACTTTCACATTCCCAAACGCAGACGTGTTGTTGTTGTTTACAATATTTCAAAATTTAACTAGTGTTGGGTTACTTGATACATGAGGCAATACAAATGTCACATTACAAAGCGGCTCACATACAAGGCGAAACGCAAAGGAGACAATTTGTCTTCATACTCACGGCCTGACGTAGTGTTACACTTAAACATTATCGTGTATATATACGATATACCCTACCCATCCCATTATTGTATTTACATGCTTTACAACTCTTAGCTCAATCGAAGTCATTTGAAAACGGTAGAAGTAGAATAACTACTAAATCATCCCTTCTCTTCTAATTCGAACTCTTTTAAAAATGGCATACAAGATAGGAACAACGTTTGAAGAGAATTCAAAGCAAAGCAACAGCTCATTTCATGACATGGTTGAGAAATGAGAACGATCATGAAAAAGAACGACATTGAGGTATTCCTTTCAATATCCTTAAATGAGGTTGGGACATTCGAGTGAACGAAATGGGTGAAATGCAATAGTGAAATTGAAAGTTGAGGTGAGATGTTATATTGAAAGAAATGGAATTTCATTCGAATCCAACATGTACAGTGAAATACAAAGATACGTTCATCAGCCGTTCTCCACGTATGTGGAATGCTCTCCGACGCTTCGTTTTTTCTACTCATTATAATTTACAGACATTTAAAACCAATTTGCACCGGCATATCCTTCTTTCCTTAATGCCCGCATTGTGTTTATTCATAGCTCTGACGACGACATAAACTCTTAGTAAGATTTTCCATGTTATACTAAGATAAACTCGCAAAACAAAAAAAACTCGTCATCATTCGTTTATTGAAAGAGAGCGCATGTTTGCATCGTTGTATTTGGAAACTTAGAATAATACATTCGGAATGTACTTTAGATTGTTTTGTGAATGATAGCTAGCTTGTCCAGCATTAAGTCCACACAATTTTATATCACAGTAAACTCACAACTTTTAGTTGCGGTTCACATAAAAAGTAATTTACGAATAAAAATTAAAAATAAGGGCCTTACACTGAGTTAGGTTCTCTTCCACAAAAGGAAACAGCTCCGGTATAACAAGAGTCCATTTTTCATCCAGATCTTCTGCTTTTTTTCGTTCCGTTGCTAGTACATCGCTTAGTTTTTCCATTTTAGCACACTCTTCTTCGTGTTTCTTTACCAATTCCTGAAGTGTAAGTTTTGCTGCGAATGGATTTCTTTCAAGAAACGATTTAATCAAAATCACAGCATTCTTTCTAACACTAGAAGTTTTATCCTCTAATCTTTCCACTGTTTCGCTCAAAACTTTATGTTGAAATGAAAGTGGCACTGCATTTTCCTCCTTCATGTGTGTCCAAATTTGCAATACCTTTGCTCTCACATGCGCAGAAACATCGTTTACATGCAACAGAAGATTTTCAAGAAACTCATCGCGGGCTTCTTTTAACTCGTCAGACAACTCCTCAGATGTTAGTTCGCCGATGATAGCTTCACCCATTATTTGCAAAATGCAATTGCGTAACACATGTGATTCGCAGTTTAATAACTCCTCACTTAGTGTGGATAGGTGAGGAATCATCATCTTCGGCGATGTGTAGCTAAGTTCTGTTAAAAAATTGGAAAAATTCCTTGAAATCGCTGTATCAGTAGACTCGACAGTTAGAGTTTCAACAATGTCTCTAATTAGAACCGAAAATATTGTTGATATGCCATAATCTTCGTGTAAAATATGTATGCCACTTGCAATAGGTCCAGCAGCATTCTCGCAAGTTCGTAAGATTTGCAAAATACGCACCGGAAAAGTGATGGCGTGATTATATCGTTTAATTGCAGTTCCGAAAATTTGGAACACTGTATCGCTGACGTGCTTCTCTTTTGCAGAACTAATTTGGATTTCAAGAGTGCGGTAGCAAATGTCACTTAGCAAACTGGTGAAAAAAAAATACATTAGCCTGTGCAAAAGCAACTGGAAAAACATTGCGTTTTTTACTCACTTAACAAATGCCTCTTCGGCTACGGGAGGATTCCAGAGACGTTCCAAAGGCAGCTGCATCAAATTGAATATTTGGACTAAAAATTTAAATCTTTTCTGTTCCCAATCTGGATGCGATTCAAGTTCGGGTGTGTTTTTTTTTCCTTTCTTCAACTGTCCCGCCTGCGATTGAACAATTACATGGTCAATAGTCTTGACTGTATTTACAAATAGAAACATTGTCATTTTTGTAAGATTCAAGTAAGCGTTACGGTCATCAGCTGCACTTGCATCCTTAGCAGCCAAAAACTGAGACAATTTATGACCCATTTTGTCCGCCGTTATAAAAAGCAAGTCAAACGTTCGCATAAGATGGGACACGGAAAGATTCGAGGCATTTTCTATCACAGAAAAATAAGTATCAAAGTGGTCGAATATGTAAAAAGGATCACCGCCTGTTATTGCTTGCCTGCAGACTGGGAAATAAACATATTTATTCGCAATGTTATTGTCTAAAAATTTTAAATAAATGTTTACCTTTAAGTTGGTCCGGAATCTCATTAGAGGAATAGACATGTTTTACGTAGTAATTATCTTTCTCTGAATTTAATAAATCCGAATTTGAACAAGGAATAACGAATTGAAAATTCATCGCAATTTTCGTAAAATATTAAAACTGAAAGTAAAATGTTTTAACTTTAAATATACAAAGCACCGCGATGTACGGCGCGTCGTCTTCAATAATTGTACAGAAAATACAAACGGGCGGTACTTCATTCAAAATGCACTTCTAATTGACATTTCGGTACAGTAATAGCCCAAAGTTTTGAAATTCCTACATACGCAAAAAATATAAATAGGTAAAGAATTTTGCGAGAATGTCAGTGTCAAAAAATATCTTAGGAAAAAGAATGGAAAAGTTTTTTATAGCATCTGAAACACAAAAAATTAATATATGGAGACATCTACCAAATCTCTATATATCAAAACTGGTTTAAATTTTGTGTGTGACCCTTTATTTAGAATTTGGCTGAGTGGATTCCTATAATTGTTTTTTTTTGAATATAGTAGATGTTATAGAAAAAAAATTTATAAAATTTTAAAATCCCTCCGAAAAATTTTTACAGGCCAAGTGTTTCTAGTAGTAGTAGTATATATATTTATTAGTATTTTAAATACTTTATAATTTCATTTATAATTACAATTCTACCCCATTTCTTTAGAGCTTTATAATGGAGCATTGGTGGTATTGGAAGATTTCTGAATGATGATTTTGAATGATTGAATGAGCCACTTTAGCAATTGGAAATGACGGAAATAAGGCCAATGGAATGCATTTTACATTCCCATTAATTTTCTTCTTCCTGCATGTTCGGTAGTGTGTATACACTGACCTTAAACGATTACATATTTTACACAAGTTTGATTTTATTCAAGGGCAAATTTATTATTAAGCTGGTCCACTTCCAACATATGTATGCCGATCAAAGTTATAAGTTTCTCCAAATTGCTGTGGTAACGGAAATACGGTTTTCATACCATAAATACCAATATTTCACAGCAATTAGCCTTTTCAAATTAAACGGATTCAATTTCCTATTAATGTCTGTTTTGCAATGACAGTATCTAAATCGCAGGGTTATACATTAGGAAAAGCTGATTTCAGCAAGAACTTTTTCACTCAGGGACAGTTGTATTTAGCGTGCTCCAAGTAACAAATATTGTAATTTTAACAGGTGGTAATAAAACTCCTAATATTGTTTATAAAGAAGGTTCCGGTTCAACAAATTTATCTTTTAAGAGATTTAAATTTAGAGATCAATTTAGATTGAAGACTTAAGTCAGTCTTCGGGAGATTTTTTAGATCAGTTAAACTCAGTGCGGTGAGTTGATTAGTGGCTTCCTGCTACACATTCTGTCGGCTCTCCACTTGCCTGACACTTACCCTCGCAAACGACGATGTGCGTATTCCTGCTTCGTGTGCTGCGTACGCTTTCTAATTACTCTAACGTGCAACTACTTATTTGCTAAAACCGTTGTTTTGATTAGGGATTGATATTGGTGTTTATCAAAAATGAAATAGAAAGGCTCATGTGTGTTTCTGTTTTCTTAATGTATTTACAGTTAATGTTGACGGACTCTGACCTCCACGATTTGGAGATCCATGGCCAAGTCATTTTGATTCAATTTCTATTAACTACGTATTTAATATTTTATAATACAAAAAAAAAGTTCTACATGTCTACCGATCACATAATTTTATGAAATGCTTTCCATACGGCTGATTAGGGCTTACCGCTGATGTATTCATATTCTTTACCCTGGGATGTTTATTCAAACGCACTTTAATGCAACACATTCTCGAAAATTCATATGCAGTACGACAAAAAAATTATTTGTTTGGCAACCAACCATGTAAATACAATTTAGGTATAAAATGTAGATATCCGATTTTACCACAGTGGACGCACAGTTTGGAAAACTAGGAGAAGAGACCGAAGACTCTTTCATTTCCACCTTAAGTTTTAATGTTAACTGTCACCTACCTCTAGTGAAGTCACGCACCAATATAGCTGTCAATCACACCTTGTATTTCTACCATACTGCGAAATGTCATTGGGTATTATATTTGACATACCTATCTTGTTTTGTATGTGAAGTGCTTGATGGCTAAATGCCAACTGTCAAAGCTATGTCATTATGATTAAAAAGTTGAATTATTTTATTGAATTACTTTAATTACTAAAATTAAAATAATTATCATGTCATCCTCTGAGACGTTTCCATCAGAAAAAGCGAGGTTAACAGAACAAGACTTTAATTTAATAACACAAGCTCAAGATGACTTCAACAAGTAATTAGAGTGCCTTATCCCCACACATTTCTTTTAATATTTCTTGTTATTCGTAGGCAAAGTTATGATAAATGTTTGGAATCTCTTCGCCAATTGGAAAGCACTATGGGATCAACCTATAAGATTCAACACAACAAATGTATAGCAGAATTTTATAAAAACGATTGCAAGAATCATTCAGAACTACTTAAAATGTTGGACCTCGAATTGTCTGAAGTAAGTAGCTGATAACCCATTTATATGTCTAAAAATGTATTTGGCCTCAATTTTAAATTTGGGAATAAGCTTATTAAAAGTTTCTAAAAATGTATTTACTAAAAAATATAGAAATCCGACCATACTACGAAACAGAATAAAGTCGGTATATACACTAAATAATGGATAATTTAGAATATTATGATCTTTCATATAGGGAAATTAAATCAGATGTTAGTAGGAGTTGGGCATTCGGGCTAAAGATTCACAAAAATCCACATGTAAAAAGGAAAAATTTTCACAAAGTGAAACCAGTTTCTCCTATCATTCGCAATTTTTCCTCTGAAAAATAAAATGAACACGACAAAACCAACTGAGATGGTCGTCCTAGGGATCTTTGACGTGAACGGTTTCTCGGATCTTTGAACTTATATTTAGATCAAGGTCGTATGCTCCTGCTGTGATGCAAAGCATCTGCAACACAGCTGAAGTTAATTTGGCTACATTGCCGAAAATTGCTAATCATATATTTAGCTATGGGAAATTTTCCGGTTACTGAATATAGCAGAGGCAAAACTGTAACTTAATTTACTCCATGATTACACGGTAATTTTCGTCATCAACTGCTGATTTGTTGTTGATCATACATCCCATATATAACAATATAAATAATATTGGGCAGTGCAGATTCAATGCCCAGTACCAATAACAAATTTGATGTAGAACTTAAATTTGTCGCCCTTTACGCACATATGCAAAATAAAATTCGAAAGAACGGGAATTGCGAAAAGGGTCGGACCAAGTTTTCGAAAGTGATGGTAGACATGGGTTCCAGATGGCTCATGATTCTTATCTCCAAACTTATAATAAATGGAGGAAAAGAGTTGCTAAAGTTATTTCGGGAATCGCGAATCAAATTCATGATTTCAATGGCTAATGATTGCAATTCTTCTTCTGGTTTTCAAGCCACTAAACACGTTAGCTTTGCACTATTCGTTCAATTATCATATAGAAGTTGCGATTTCTACTGCGGAAATAATTTTTTTATTTATATCGAATAAAACAAAGAAAATATACATATATTTATATATTTCACTGTGAATCCTTCAAAAGGCCCCTCAAACTGGTAGTGGGGGCAAAATCAAAAATTTACTGAAACGCGGTGGCATCCAATTATTATATTCATTCCCCTCCGGCATGTAAAGTTTCTAATTATGAAGTATTAAAATGTTCAGGGGTTTTCGAGTCTTAAGAAATATGCAAGGCACATTGAAAAAAAATTCGTCATGTTTATTAGCGATATGCTTAATTATCATATAAATTCACCAGAGTTGTTATTTCTTTTAAATATAATATATGCTCCCCAAAGGTCATTGTGGGTTATTATTACAGTTATTTTATACAGATAGGCACAGAACCAATTATGGTAATAATGAGCCAATTACTAAGTGGATATGCACATTTAAAGAATTTTGCACCAAAATTGATTTTTGTTTGTCGCGACCAGATTTTAATAAGTCCCTTTATTCATTAAATTTAAATTAACTAAATGTATGTTTATTTTTAATAGTCTATAAGAAGAAGATCGGTAGATGAAGCTTATTCCCGCAACAAACAACCGTTGCGTAAAGCAATACTGAGAGCTTACACTTAGAGAACGTAGTGTTTTGTGTTTTGCTCTATGATGGTATTAAAAAAAAGGATATTTTTTTCTTTTCATGCGAACTTGGAGGCTAGTGATAGTTCGATTTCTAAAGTCATTTTATTTACCCGTTTTTTTATACAACGTAAAGTATTTTTAACTGCCATGCACGTACCAATTTAAGTAAACGAGCCAAAATTAACCGTGTGTAGCGGAACTCAGACAAATCGCTGTAACTCGGCGGCTTGGGTGCATTTATTATTTTTTTTATATATATACCCTTACAATATTAGTAACACAGCACGGGCATTAAAAATATTGGGGAATTAGATGAAAGGATGAGAAACCGTTAAAACTATGTAGGGGTGGAATGCAACTGGCTATTTCGTTCGAGCAATTATGGCGGAAATAACGGTAAAACAACGACAGGCAAGAGACATTGCGACGATAACTAAAAGAGTCAAGTGATTTCGCGATGTTTCGATCGCCAATAAGTTTTACTGCACGTATTTGAATCCTGTCAAGTAGCTCGAAATATGTAATTGGTGCACCAGACCAGATATGAGCGTTGTACTCGAGTTTGGGGCGAATAAACGCCTTATAAATTCTAGCCAGATTAGTAGGGGTGAAATATTCCTTGCGCCGCTTAAGGAACTCTAGACATTTCGCGGTCTTCTTGGCGACATCGAATATGTGATCATACCAAGGAAGGTTGTTATTAACACACATACCGAGTATGGAAAGTCTTTCGGATTCAGCGATGTAAGTGCCGTTAATAGATAATGGCAGAGTATTGACGTTTCGCTTTAATGACAGAAGACAGCATTGTGTTTTGGAAGCATTAAATTCCACTTTATTGGTATTACGCCACATGCTGTCAAGATCGGAATTTAATGAGCTTAACATACGTTGCCGTTCCAGCTCAACGCCCGAAGATAAGGGCTTTTCCCAGGAAACGAATGTGTAAATCTGAGGGTGCTGTCATCGGCGAAGGACTGAATAGGATTAGAAGTAACAGAAAATAGATCATTTATAAAAATGAGAAAAGAGTCCGAGACAAAACGTAGCCTTATGGAACACCAGCATTTATTTGGTAAGTTGCTGACTTGAAACCGTCCAAACAGCTTGAATTGAACGTTTTGAAAGGAAATTTCTAGTCCATTGAAGAAGAAGGGATTTCAGGCACGTCCAAAATGCACCAGCCGGACCCAACCAGTTGCAACTGGACTCTACCGTATGTGGGAAATCACGGAGCAAAGTAGATCTGTTTGTTTTTTAATTTGCGCATCGCCCAAAGGAAACTGTCGAGTAAATTTGCTGGCTCGTGTAAGAATATGCCCATCTTAAAGTTGCGTTGAATTCATCAATGAAACTACGGATTATTTTAATAAAATGGGTGTGTAAAAAGTTTGCTGACATTCTCGAAAAAGATTTCAGAGATTCACTTCAATATAAACTATAAAATCTACTAATAAATTGATTATAATATAATTTGTAATCGTATCAGAAAATTTAGAATTTAAATGTTATTGTCTTCCAGTTTTGTTTACATTTTTTAACTTTTTATTTAACACTTCAACTTAGTGGGCGTTCAACTGTGTTCAATGTAAAATTGTTCGATTTTTTTTTATCTCATTTTGTACAAATGTTATTTTGTATGGGTAATAAGGTAATTTTCAATAACGTTTGCAAATGTGGTTCGTAGTGAGCTCAATGTGAAAAAAGGTAGTGTCATAAAAGCACCAGAAATGTTTTGAATTTGTTTTTTTAATGCTGGATTAACTTTCTTGTAAACATTAGTATTATAAAGAGAAAGTTATTGATCGTGCAGAGTTTTGAACTCAAACTGAGTATGAGGGATGATATTTCGTAAGTTCGGAAGCCGTATTGACGGATTGCCGGATGGACGGAATTGCTTCAAAGTTCATAAATAACGTTTTTGGGTTAACATCTAGCGCCTTTTTTTTTTATTTGCTTTAACGTCTTAAATAAGGGTACCTGCCATACAAATTATTTTGTAAAAATCACATCGCTAATTTTCTCAAAAATTAAACCAAGGATTTTGGTCTATTTTTGTACTTTCGATACTGAGACTGGGGGCAAAAATACTGCATACTCAGGTTTTTGAAAAAAAAAAATTCGAATAACGGTAATATATAAAACCGCCAATATTTCAAAAACTAATACAGAGAATTCCGAAAAATTTTAGATATTTTTTTATGATGGTAAATTAAACAAATTTGCATACGTCGAAATAATTTTGAAAAAATATCTCAATATCTCGCAAATATCTCAAAAACTAATACAGAGAATTCTGAAAAATTTTAATATTTTTTTTTATGATTTATATGATTAAACAAATTTGCATACGTTGAAATAATTTAAAAAAAAAAAATGTTTCGTGTAACGATTTTCTTAAATTTCAATTAATTTCGTTTTCTTAAAAACGGATCTAACGATTTGGAACTGTATTTGGATTTTAAACAAATAGGTTAAATGTGTCCTTGTGAAAAATTACATAAAAATAGATGGAGTCGTTTCTGAGAAAATAAAGTTTTTTAGACTAAAAAAGAGGTTTACAAAAAATTGGTATTTGATCAACGTGCACTTTAGTCGTCATCGTTTCATCGTTCTTCAAGCAAATAAAATATTTTTTTATATGTGTTTGCAAAATTTATAAACTCTAGCAATTCAAAATTCAATAATATGCATTCATTTTGACTTTATAAAGGGCATATTAGTATATATATAGAAAATTGTGGTATTCATTTTTTTGCCTGCGAATTTTAATTTCTGTGGTAATATTTCGACATATATTGTTTTTTCGAAGCGATGCGAATCGAGTTTGTTGAGAATTCAATAGATTCTACGATCCTTGAAAAAAAGTAGAAGATTTTGCAAAATTCTACAGAAATACTGACAGATTTTCGAGTAAAAATATTTTTTTTTTGAGATGTCAGAATTTTCTTGCAGCTTGCAACTATTACAAATAAAAACGATGAACGATGCAATTGTGATGTTAGGTGAAGCAAACAAAAGACGACATAGTTTTATTTAATCAACATGACGATGGTCATATGAAAAGCGAAGATGAGGAATTAACCAGATAGTCAACTCCGAGAGAGTCTCTCAATACACCCTCAAACTCAGTTGTTTTTACCCATATAATATGCACTTATATTGGCTTTTACGTGCAAATCAAATGGGAAGCTTGCACAGATATAAGAAACTATATGGGTTTTAATGGCCGCCCCATTAAATGTCATTCTCACTAGCAAGAAGTTAGTTACAGTTGTTGATTTGTAGCAGATTACACCTCACAATATGCATGTGTAAAATAAAAAAACTAAAATATGCGATGACTATGAATTTGTAAAAAAATACTTACCGCGCAACTAATAACATAATAAAATATTGAGAATAAAGCTATGATTAAAATCAATTTATTTTGATTTTTTAAAACTAAATTTAAGTGTACCACCCACCAAACGAATTTTGTAGGTTATGGATGGTTATATTGAACCAGTTCAGTACTTTCACACACTTGGGGACTGGTTTAAAGCGCGTTAACCTAAGACAACAAACAGGTCAATCAATTCAATGACTAAACGTACTAAACGTACTAAATACAAATACTTGTTTCCTACTAATTTTTTTTATCGATGCACAGAAAAGGAACATACAGTTTGTCAAGAATATAAAAGATTTAAAGTCAAATAATTTGTAAGATATAAAAGTAATATTTCCACTTTTTTCGTTTACATTTGTTTTGTTGCAAAACTCATCGCGCTTATTAACGAATTTTAAAACAAATTTACATTTTTTTTTTCAATATTTAGGTAGCTGCCTTTATTATAAATTTTAATAATGAGTTCTAAAAAGGATGTTAATATTTTTATAATGGATTTCCTTAACTCTTTGTTTTTTTTTGTAAAAACCTACATAAATGTTTTTGCATAAATTATAACTCCATATCATTATTTACTTAGTAAAATATCTGTTTTTCGACTGTACTTTGTTGTTTACAATTGAAAAATTGTTCAACCGTCAAAGTCTATAGGCATCTACCGATGCGAAATTTGACCGCCAGGGGTAAGACTCCATTCGTCAGTGAATTAGTTCTAAAACTCCAACGCCACCCTACTTCAGTAAAGCAGTTTAAATATAGTATAATCTCGATAATTTGTGCCCCGATAATTAATAAACGAAATAAAAATTCGGTCCCCTCGGTAATTCGCAATGTTTCACATACGCAAAATCATTAAACGTCTAATAATTCATGTCTCTGTGGACAACCCCGTTAGTTAAAAAAAAATCTTCCAATTTCCTCCTGAATCACGATTGGTACATTTGTTTACATTTGACACAACAAATAAAATAAGAGCAATATACCATAAGATACCATATTTCAAATAAGGGGACCACCACTATTAATGGCTGCTGTTCCAATGTTTTAATTTAAGTTTTCATACATTCACAGACTGATTGTGTCTGGCAATTTTGTATCAAATATGGAGTTTTGATTAATTATTGTTTCGTAAATTGTTATTATCTCGTAAATTCGTATTTTATTTTTTAAACCATCAATAATTAGTAATACCGCTATTTCGAAAACCTCTATAATTCGTAATAAACTAATTCTAGGCCTCTTGGCACTACGATTTATCGGGATTGTACTGTAGTAGCAATGTTACTACTTATTTATAAAATTGGCATCGCTATGCATCTAGTACAATTTTGACTTGCAATAATAGCGGTAAATTATTGTTTTTTATTTCATTTGATATTTCTATTGGTATTGATTTGATTGGCGTTGGTTTTTGAATTACTTTATTATAATTGTCAATATTATGGACTCAGTAAACAAAGAATTATTTAGAAAAAAAATAAGTAGTCTGAATAAAATATTGGGTTCATCGGAACGGTTGACAATGTCTGGATCGTACGAGAACAATAATCACGAGGAATACATGCTTCACGCAGCACGTGAAAAATTTAAAAAAAATACCCAGGAATTTTTTAACAATACCTTGCTTCAGGATTTGAAGGACTCTAAGAATCTTCAGCATCAAAAATGTGAGGCACGACACAAAAGATCTGTGTTCATATTAAGTTTTATTTAATTTTTCAATTTTAGTCGAGCAACATCAATTGGTATTGAAGCAAAGTGAGCATTTGTTGGAGAACTTGTCCAAACATCGCAAAAATTTTGATGAGCGTTCTTACATATTCTTAGCAAGAAGTCGCCATGAGGTGAAGAAGTTACACCAAGATTGTCGCTCCATAACGGATGAGGTTTCTCAAGGTCGTGAGACAATAAGGACCTTATTATGTCAATTTAAAAATTAAAATAAATGTTGATAAAAAAAGTTGCCGGTAGTTTCGTTATTTTATTATTTCAAATTTGTCTTTGTTTTGGGTAAACTCAAGTTGGCACTATTAAAGTGTTCGAGGCATCAAGGTCTTGTTTTGGGTAAACTCAAGTTGGCACTATTAGACTTTTGGAGGCATCAAGACCTCAAATAAATCGTTATTAGAATAGGCCGCTTAGTTCCACTCTGGCCAGTTTGTCGGCTTTGAATGTACATGCACATTTTGTTCTTTTTCCTAGAGCTATGTTCTTGCATAACAAATTTTGAGTTAATGGTATGACACTCGAGTTTTAAATGCAGAATGTGATCAAGGTCCTCGGATGGTCGCTTAAATTTGTTTCCATTTGTTGTCGCCAGTTTGTTTACATATAAAGGGAGGTGTTAGCCCTATTATTGCTCAAAAAGCTTCGGAAAACTATGTATACATAATGTGTTAACTGTAATTTAATTTTAAATATTTACAGACACAAAGATTAAAGCCGCGAAGTCCAATAGTAACTTACAACAAAGCAGTGGTCTATTATCACAAGCGCAAGTACTTTAGTGCAATTGACATTCTTATGCCTCTGGTAGAACGATTGGATGAATTGGAAGAATCGATCGTTTCTAATGTTGGTGTACTCATGATAAGCAGCCTCTTAGCAACAAATCAATTAAGACGTGCTTTGGCATTTCTTGACGCTATACAAATACATCTAGGAATAAGTTTGGACACGGTTCCTGTCGATGAAAACAACTCACCAGGAGTACTTAGTTTCGATGGTTTTAACCGAATGTTCAAAATTATAGCAATGATAACAAATGTGCTAAACCGGAAAACAGTTGTAATACCAGACGACGGGGTAAGTGTAAATATTGTTTTCTTTTCCGATTTATTTAAAAATAAATTACTCCTTTAGACAGCGGAATTTGCAGCACTGAAAGCACATCAATATTACCTTATGAAAGACTTCCAGATGGCAGCTAAGCAATTGTCCAAAAAGTTTACACGTAAATCCTATGGAGTTGAGTAAGTTTGTTATCACCCAAGTTCCACAGAAAGTCTTAACGTCTTGGGTTTCTAGGTCTCATGGCGAAGATTTGGAGACATGCATCGCCAACAACATGGGGATTATACATTTACGAGTTCGTCATTATGCAATTGCAGCGAAATTCTTTCAAAATGCGATCACATTTGACAACCAATTCTCTAGCAATTTGCGCAATGTACCCTTGCATTATCTAAGTGCTCCTCGTTCCCGAGAAATATTATACAATCTTGGTATTGCAATGCTTCATTTAAGACGTCCCAAAGAAGCATTTGAGTGTTTCTTGATAACACTAAAAACCTATCATAAAAATCCTAGACTTTGGCTAAGACTGGCGGAAGCTTGCATAATGTGTAACGAAATGGTAAGATTATTATGGTTGAACTTTTAAATATTTTTGAAAATGTATTGTACATGAAGCAAAAAGGTCAAAATCCTATCTTCTAAAAGTATATAAGAACACATTTTTAATTAAAATCTAAATTATGTTCTCTGTATTGTTTCGATTGGGTGACAGTTTTGTTTATGTTTGATGTATATCTCATTAGTTGATGTAATGTAAGATAATGT
This sequence comes from Ferdinandea cuprea, assembly GCA_963576555.1. Classification (NCBI taxonomy): domain Eukaryota; kingdom Metazoa; phylum Arthropoda; class Insecta; order Diptera; family Syrphidae; genus Ferdinandea; species Ferdinandea cuprea. The sequence goes on from OY754959.1 coordinate 232,583, forward strand.
TGGTATAGGTTAGATTAGGGAGGTCTATGTACAGTGTGCAAGTATTAACTAAAAGCCAAAACAGCGCATTGAAAGTGAAAACGCTAAACTAGTTGGATCTGCTAATAAATCCTTTAATATGTATCATTCCATAATGAACATATTTGTTCAAATTTTGAAATCCATAAAGTTTATTCAAAACAATAAGATACAACATAACGAATATTTCATCCTACGGGATTTCAGTATTTTTGGAATACGGATCGATTTCTTGAAAGGAATTCGTCACGGAGCTCTTTCCTAACTCCTAAAAATGGCTCACAATGCATTTTATTGGTTTTAAAATTATATAAGATTTAATTTAGACAAGCTAAGAAACAGATCAATACGATTTACAAAGTAATATAAAATATGTAATGGGAGGTATCCCTATTTTATAAGGGATTTAAACGCACCTCTTTTTATTAGCCAATTGTACTTTTTTTTAATAAATAATCTGGTTTTTACTCAGTCCATTTCAGACAATGAGAAGAAAACTAATGTAGCCGCAATAATCTGTTCTGGAAATCGGAGAAAGATTATCTTTCAACCCACATTGAAACCCTCTTATCCGTAAGTAAAGCTTTACAAATCTATATTATGCAATAACTGCTCTTTTGGTAAACAAAAATGTATATTAATTTTTTAGGGAAGATATCCAATCAGCAGCCATTCCTGACACAAACCTTGAGTTCGCAGCATTATGCCTACGGAATGCACATTACTTGTACAATACTTATAAAACGCAATTTACATTGCCTTTAATTGAGGACGCTGATACCCAAAACTGGACATCAATTAACGATGACAATATATGCAATCCCTCAACGCCGATGTCTAAGGAGTCGTTCGAAAATTTAGGTGCTGCCATATATGCTGCCTTCAGTTACGTTTCCTTGCGACTGGGAGACTTCGTTATAGCCTTAGAATATGCCCGCGAATTGCTACGTATGGCTGCTTTATCAGATTCATATGAGTAATATAAAGCAAATATACAAGTTTTGAGATTTTACATTAACAAAAAAATTCTATATATTCCTCAGAATGCTAGGGCATATGTATAGTGGTGAAGCGCTAATGATGATGGATCAATTAGCTGAGGCACGAATTCAGTTGGAGCCAAAATTGATGTCGACCACTAATGCTTTAGACTTTGAGACAAAAGATTGGCAAGTTAAATCAATAGAAGCTGCGCAGTCTATCATGAGATATAATCTCGTTGTTTGTATGATATTACAAGGTGAAATCGACGTGGGCAATGCTTTGCTGGCCACCTGCACACATCCAATCGTAAAGACAAACGTGACGGCACTTAGCACTTATATAGATATCGTTAAAAAGACAACTGCATAGCGATATTGTTAATATTATATTTCATATTGAATGTAATATTATGTTATTATGGTTTATATATAGTGAAATTTATAAGTTTTGCATATATATTTTAAAAAAACTGAAATAAAATTATATTTGGTAAAACTGAAAAGTTCATTTCTTTTTTTTTGTTATTCACTTTCGTTTGGTAATCCAGAAGATTTCCAAACTCTTCTGAAAGTGTTCGTTTGGTATTAAAAAATGTTGGAATAAAAGTTGTTCTCCTGCAAGGATGAGAAAATCACTATTAATCTACCTGGGGTCTTTTGAGTTCCTTTAGATTCCTTTTATGATATTTTCGTTTGGTAATTGCAGATTTTTATCTGAAATTTTATTTTTATAGTGGAAAACAAAACGTTCACCTCGATTACCGTTGTCGGCCGTCGTACCGATTTTTGTCAAAACTTGAGTCGAGTCCGATTTTTTTTAGCTTAATTATGCAACACACCCGATTTGATGCATTTGTAATAACTCTCCGCACGACGTAAACTCATTGTGAAATAGATCAACAGAATTGGCATCACTACATAAAATCATAATTGTACGTCCTTTGGGGGCTGAGTTAAGAAAAGGGGTCGACTACCAAGCCTCCTGGATATAAAATAGCAAATCTTAGATTTTCCTTGTGCTTACTCCGCAAATCATATTTCTGTTCCAAATTTCAAGGTTCTACGATGATTCGCTCCATGTGTTGATAATCTGTCAGTGAGTGAGTCAGTGAGTGAGTCAGTGAGCCAGTGAGTTACTGGTTTTGCTAATTTTGGAGCCCTGTAACTCAGGAACTACTCATGTTATACAATTGAAATTCTGTATGGAGCCTGCTGGTTTGCTTCCCAACAAATCATGCAAATTTTATGATTTTAGATTGATTATTCACTCTTTGAAGAATAAAAGAAAATAACGGGCTCCTGCACTTGAACATTTTCTGCCTGAGATAAGGTAGCCCTCCATAGGAAAATACAATAGTCAAGAGTCATTCAGTAATTTTTTTTATCAAAAGCTTGTAATATCTTTCTTTTATTCGACATCTAATCTAAAATAAATTCCGATTAAATACATTAAAGTATGAGTATAAAGCGAAGTTTTTCATTTAAAACAAATTAGTTACTCTGATTGTCTGCCCAAACTTGCTACCATGAAGCTTTTACTAATAGCAATAATAAATTTTACTCTATATAATGCTGTAGTAAATGGCAGCCCTTACATTTCTGAAATACGAAAAACGACGGTAAGAATCAAAGCACTAGAAGTATTTGTTATATGCAACTTTAATCTACTTAGGCGGACCGAATCATCGAACACGGTTATACTGCTGAAGAGCATTACGTACAGACCGATGATGGATATATCGTAACAGTTTTTCGTATACCGTATTCGCCAAAGCTTCAAAACCAGAACGACGTTAAACCTGTAGTACTTTTACAACACGGACTGCTAAGCGCATCAGACTGTTTCATACTTAATGGTCCAGATACTGCTATAGCATTTCTCTTTTCCGATGCAGGCTATGATGTTTGGTTGGGAAATTCAAGGGGAAACACATATGGAAGGACACATGTCAAACTGTCGGTTAATCACCCATATTTCTGGGATTTCAGTTGGCACGAAATTGGAGTATATGACGTAGCAGCAATAATTGACTACGCATTGGAAAAATCTCAACAGGCGGCACTTCACTACGTCGGTCATTCGCAGGGAACTACAGTTTTCCTTGTGCTTTTAGCTTCAAGACCTGAGTATAATGACAAAATTAAAACATCTCACTTGTTAGCTCCAGTTGCTTTCGCCGGCAATATGGATGATCCGTTGGTAACAAATGCTGCCGTATACCTTGGAGAACCTGGTATATTGGCTGACCTGTTTGGATCGGCCGAGTTTATTCCTCGAAATGAGTTTATTCAGGATATGGCATACAAGAATTGTGGGATAGATGCCAAACTTACAAAATATTGCTCGAATTTATTTATTTTGTGGGCTGGTTCGGATTTAGTCAACTTAAATTACGTAAGTTTAATAGAAAATAATACAATTTTTTTAAATTAACAATATAATTTGCAATCAGACACTACTTCCATTACTTGCTGAGACACATCCAGCCGGTATTTCAACTAATCAACTACTTCATTACCTACAAGAGCACAAGTCACAACACTTTCGCCAGTTTGACCACGGACCTAAGAAAAATCTTAAGTTATACGATCAAATTTCCCCTCCAGATTACCCTTTGGAGAAAATTACCTCCAATGTATATCTTTATGTCGGTCAAAATGATGGTTCAGCAAATCCAACTGACGCTAATATTTTAGCTGAACAGCTACCAAATCTTAAGGGCAATTTTCTTATTGATGATTCAACATGGGGTCATCTAGATTTCATATTTGCCAACCAAGTAAAAGAAGAGATTAATGATAAATTAATACAGGTTTGCGATAAATATGAAAGCGATAACGTTAAAAAATAAAAAAAATTGTTCTAATATTAAAAATGTTTTTTTTTTTGTCAGAGAATATTTGATCTGGTTTTGTGATTAGATACTCTATTTTCAGTTATCAGAGTTTGATATTCACCTCGATTACCGTTGTCTTAAGTCGGACCGACCTTTAACGAATCCTGAGTCATTGCGGGTAATCAGGGTGATTGTTTTATTTTGGAACTCATTCATCAAATACATAAGGTCCACTTTCCCATTCCTCTTTTTTCACTTTTTCATTAGGCATACACAACGCATACCCTTTATATTCGCTTGTACTAGTACCCCCTATAGGTACGGTTAAGACTAAGGTTAGAATCAGGCGAAGAGAGGACGATAGACGACATAGGTCAGACCATAGTCAGACGGTAATAAAAAAAAAACCCAAGAGCAATAAAAAGTGAATTCCGTTGAATTCAATAATAGAAACAAATAACATCAACAAAGTAATAAAACCCCACTCGTATTAATGAAAAAATTAAGATCGCCAAGGCAGGTCTGCTCAAAAATATGGAGCGAGAGGTTTGGGTATCACGTGGCCGATTACTTAACAAATCTCTGTGAAGAAGAGATTTTAAACAACAATTCGGCACCCAATTCGATTGATGACAACACCGATTCCACCGAAAAAGAGGAAGCTCCTAAGCGGAATTAGCTTACTTTTGTAGAGTTGCCGGCAAACGCCATCGAAAGCTGAAGGTAACGATGAATTTACCAAAGTTACTAAACAGATGAAGAGAAAATTAGCAGATCGAACCGGAAGGAAGAAGCCACGAAAGAATTTCATCCAAAGACAACACCGAAGGCGACATCTGAAAAAGCCCAGGAAAATAAATCTTTAAAACCGAAAATAATCTGTTTCAATCTCAATACAGCGGCAATATATAGATTTTTTAAAGCCAAAGACAACAAAATTAAATATACTATCGTAAACGTCAACAAAAGCAAATCCATAGTGAAGACCACCTGGCTGTAGGAGATTACCTGATGACAGAGGTTTGGGTACCACGTGGCCGATTACTTAACAAATCTCTGTGAAGAAGAGATTTCAAATAACAATTCGGCACCCAATTCGATTGATGACAACACTGATTCCACCGAAAAAGAGGAAGCTCCTAAGCGGAATTAGCTTGCTTCTGTAGAGTTGCCGGCAAACGCCATCGAAAGCTGAAGGTAACGATGAATTTACCAAAGTTACTAAACAGATGAAGATAAAATTAGCAGATCGAACCGGAAGGAAGAAGCCATATCTCTCTTCAACTAATGTGCATCTACTGGCTTAGACATTGAACATGACTAAACATTGATGATTAAACATTGACGTTCTGCACACCTTTTGCCGAAACTACACCAAATTTATAATTGTAAGCCACTTTCCCTTGCACCCCTTCACTTGATTGACTTTTTTAAATGTTCCCCTAGTCTTGTCTGTAAAATTCCACGTCCTGTGAATTGTAGTTTTAAGACCATTTTATCAGATTCTGACCATTTTGCCGTCAATCTGAATATCCGATTAAAAACCAGTATTTAAGCCTTAATTGCACCCAATGACCATTTTACCAATCTAAACAAAATTAACTGGGAAACGTTTCAAGAGTCCTTAACGGCACAATTAAGAGACAACATCCCAATTTCTACCTTAAATTTGAGTAACCACCAAATTGACTCAGCAATCTTAAAAATTGAAAACTCACAACAATATTCGGTCCCAATACAAAGACTTTCCTGTTCGGAAAATTCAGCAACGAATATTCCACCCCACGCTTAATACACACTGCGCTGAATATCAGAGTGTTCTTTCACAGTTGAATTGTCTTAGCACGCTGATAAGTGAGAACATAAAATCCTTTGTGAATTCTCAATTCAAAGGAGACTGAACCTGATCAAACCAGGCCCAGACACCTTTAAGAAAATAAACCGAATTGTTGGAAAAAAAGTCCAAAGTCACTGAACCCCTTCTATGAACCTGTTCATTGGTTTCATCAGATGCCGAAAAATCAAATGCGCATTTTGAAAATAGTTTTTAACCAAGTCCCCCATACCACCTTCCGTAGTTTTTGAAAAACTTTCGAAGTAAAGTAACTGAATTAACGGCTGTATTCCCAGCCCAAATATCCAGTTTTCAGAAACAAACTCATCAGTCTACACTCTAGTTGATGAGTCTTTCACCAGCCCTACTAACTTATCGGCAGCAATTTTTACCGGTAATGCAAAAAATTCTTCGGGTCTCCAACTTTGCCATGAAAAGACTTCCTCCAACAGCAAACATTTTTCTTACAATTATTCTCAATAATTGTATTAATAACTGCCATTTTCAAAATAAATGGAAAATTTGAAAGTTTTTTTAGCGAAAACTCCGCGCAATATCCGATCCCATCCCAACCCGTTGATTCATATCATTTATGAGACTCCATCAATACAGGATCACTATCCCCACGTGATGGCTTTAATTGAACCAGATCTTGGAATAGTCCAAGAAGATTCATTCGAAGACTTCTACGTGGTTGCTGGAACGCGATAAGACCGTGGTTGACAATCTGCCGAAAATCAATGGAAACATACAGACACGCCATCTAACACCAATAAGAATCCAAGCCAACGCAACGAACTACCAATAACAGTCGGCGTCACTCACGCTGTACAATAAATAATCAATAAAGAAAGTAAATAAATTTTATAATTTTTTTAAAACAACATCTGCAGAATGCAGAGCACCATCAGTGCTCGCAGAATATTAGATTTATCGTAGACTTAAGAAAAAACAATTGTATAAATATTGTAAGCAAAATTTTTTTAAAAAAATAAATAAATTGTAGATAGATAGATAGCACGCTAAGTCTGTCAATTTTGCCGATTCCTGAGAGAGTTGTTGTGTTTTCTGATTCCTACCACACCGTTGTAAGTTTTTGAAGTGATTTATGTGGAGGATTGTCGTAGAATTAAGAAAATGTTATGAAATATTGAACCTCATAAGAAATCAACCTCACAAGAGATAGTGATTTTTAATACATCACGACAGAGTCGGGGTATTACGAACATAGCAGTTCATTGATTGGATGTATTCAGTTGCGAGAGATCGAATTTGAATAAAGAAACACATTAAGTAGCAAAAGCAACTTAAATCTGTAACTGCCGCAAAATTTCTTTCTTTTAATGAAAATAATTGCAGATGTGTGAAATAAGGGTACTTTTCTGCCCCCATTTCGTGTTTTGAATTTTGGGGCATATGCATAGTTTTTGATAAATACAAGGGGGACTAACCCCCTAATAGAGCTACGTACGGTTACCCTTAATATATAACTTAGAAAAGAACGACCATACATTCCTATATAACTCAGTCCAAACTGGTTATGGTAGGAATAGTATAGATTGCCTTGACTCGTCACTCAATGTGCCCTGCACATGTTGTCAGACCCAAAAAAAAGATGCAGGACATATTATTATTTTATTTGTGATTATTGCGACCGATAGAAACCTTCTTAAACCAAATAAAATAGTTGGCGAAATGATTCTCTCAGAAAAAACATGGAGGACAGTTGATGAGTTTGTGACCAGTTGTGACCGCGGGGACAGTGGCGCCTTTCGGCATCGATTATTCGGTTCTGTGAACATTGAATTAAGCATACGTAGCAAGATCGATTTCATCTTCAGGAGATTCAGACTTCCATTGGCGAAACTTATAAAATAGTACTTCGCACTTACACATAAAATACATTATTTTATTAACGAAATGTTATTACGTACCTATCTGTCTTTTTTTTAATCAATTATATCAAGTTATTTAATACGTAGTAGCGCTAACCTAAACAATAGATTAGATTGACCGAAATAGAAGCAAATACATACAATAAATACATGTAAAATCAATTATATTAAAAGAAGAATTGATTTGAACCTCTAAAAGCCTAAAGCTCGGAATGCGACGAAAATGTATGTATATTATGGATAAACATTTTATCATCTCCTAAATATATAATTTGAAATTGAACACTGCATTTAAAGACCATTAAATTAAATGTTATACTGAGAGCAAAAACACAATTTAACTTTGGTATTTTTATATGTTTCCTCATCGTTTTTATGATATAATATATAATATTATATATTGATATTATTGGTACAGTGATTAGTATAAGTATAAGCTATCAATGAAAACGAGAAATAACTAATTATCGTACCATACTAATAACCAAAACATTGTTTAATATTTTTCTTTATTTTAAATACATTTTGAGCTTTAAATTTATAAACGTTTTAAAAGGAGTGCCTTAAGTTTAACATTCATTTTATATTCAAATGCTTTAAGCATCAAAAACTTAGTTTATAAAATAAAAGACCTTTCATAGAGACTGCCTAATCTGAATGCGGCTACAACCGACTTGCTAAAGCTGAAACAAATGTAAATGATATTAAATATATATGCATATTATTTATCAAAGTGCATTTTCAAAAGCGCGTGTTATAAATTATGTTAAAACAAATTTATGTATCGTTAATGTGCGTATCAGGCAGAAAAGTGCGCATCCACTTACATATTGAAAGATATTAAAAAATTGTAACTCTTTGGTACTTTATCCAAGGCAATTAAATAAACAAAATTGATCGGAAAAAAACCTTACAAATTTACCCCTTTGGTATATTATCCTACAAAATTAGGTACTGTACAATTAACATGGATCGGAAAAAGTCTTATTTATAAAGATTAAGGCAATGTTGCATTAAAATACCATAATACTGCAGTTCCTACTGATTAGAAGGTATATAAGTGAATTCTTTATGTATATAGAGAGTAGAGAAATACGGTTTTTGATTTGCCTTAACAAAATAAAGTTGCTATCAGTACCGAAAATAATAAGATTTAATCGCATGAGATTATCAACGGCATACAAATCCGTGTATATAAAAGACCCCCAAAGGTTTAAGATGTATTTAGTTGAATTTCTTTCTCCACTTAATAAGCAATGAAAATTTTAGTCTTTATTTTGCTTTTAATGAGGATAGTAACAGCCTCAACCATTGAAAACCAGAAAATTATAACTACTATAAGACCAACTGTAGGTCCACTATATTATTGAAAAATATAATAATTTTGAGTTTTTTTTATAGTCCGATCGCATAAAAGAACATGGATATCCCGCAGAGGATCATTACGTCAAGACGGATGATGGATATGTCTTAAAGTTGTTTCGAATTCCGTATTCGCACAAACTACAAAACCATAACTTTGTGAGACCACCGGTATTGATCCAACATGGACTGTTCAGCTGTTCTGATGCCTGGGTTGCTAATGGGCCAAATGATGCTTTGGCGTATTTATTAGCGGATCTTGGCTACGATGTCTGGTTGGGAAACGCAAGGGGTAATGCTTATTCCAGGAACCATACTAATTTATCCGTGGACAATCCAAGGTTTTGGAGATTTAGTTGGCATGAAATCGGTATCTTTGATATCTCTGCAATGATTGAATACATTCTTACTGAAACCAAACAGGATTCCTTACACTATATTGGACATTCTCAAGGTACTTCCGTATTTTTTGTTCTAATGTCAGCGAAGCCTCAGTACAATGAGAAGATACGAACGGCACACATGCTAGCTCCAATAGGATACATGAGTCATATGACCGACAAACTTGTCAATACCTTAGCTCCGTATCTGGGGCGGCAGGGAATTTATAGTGCATTATTTGGATCAGCAGAATTTCTTCCTCGCAATCGGTTATTCACCTTGTTGGGGTACAATGCTTGCGGCGGTGATGTTCAGTTTCCGCAATTTTGTTCAGAGTTCGCTATTATCTACGAGGGTAGTACAGAGACAAACACAAATAAGGTGATAATTACATCCAATAAAGTAAAAATATAATGCTCAATTGTGAATACTTTTAGACTGGTTTGCGTATCATCGCTGAGACGCATCCTGCTGGAGCTTCAACGGATCAAATACTTCACTACATGCAGGAATTTAATTCTGGACACTTCAGACAATTTGACTTCGGGACTACCAAAAACTTAAAGACCTACAATCAATTTATTCCACCAGATTATGAGGTTGAACAGATTTCGTCAGAAGTACATTTTTACTACAGCGATAACGATAAAATGGCTGCAGTAGAAGATGTTTTAAAACTTGCAGAACGTTTGCCGAATCTCAAACGTTTATATCATGTTCCAGATCCAAGTTGGTCTCATTCGGACTTCAGTATGGCAAACGATGCAAAAGTAGTTATTAATGATAAAATTATAGATGCAATGCACGATTACGAAAGCAAAGTAGAATAAAGTAACTACCTTGATAAATACTTATTTTGAACTTAAATTTTTGCTATTGAAAATTGAATTGAAAACGTACGACCAATACGAACAATACCAAATGTTCTTAAGAATTTAAAGTCAGAATTAATTTTGACCAACACATTTTTTCTTTTGTATCGATACAGATACTTATTTTGGGGCGAGACGATGAGCTATTGAGCGATGGAGGCTGTTCCTCAGTGCCGAGTGTTGAAAAAGCGAAAATCTTTTAAAAATCTTACAATTTTTGTGTTGAATGAATGTGTTGAAAAATGTATTGATTAAAATAAAACATTTTGAATCCACAACAGTTAACAGATTGTTTTAGAATCTATAAACATTCGACTTTCACTATCAGGGGCCTATTTAACAAATCATACTCACATACAACGAATGATTTTCACCGTTTTGACAAATGAATTTTGCTTCACAGAATTGTTCTATGTTGCCTATGATAACTAACTGTAATTAACAGTACCTTATGTAAGTATCTCCTTATGTTTTTGTCAATAATAATATGTTTTTTTTTTGTTTATAGATAATTAAAAAGATTCGGAGCACCTTTGCGTGTTACCTAGGGTCGTTTGAACCACGGCTGAATTAGAACAAAATTAACAAAAAAAAAAACCAGAGTAGTAGGTACCCTTTACTAATTTTTGTTTTTGATTGAATTAGCATTTGATTTGGCACTAGTACATATACAATTCTAGTTTTAAGCAATAAGGAGAAAGAGATATTAAGATTACCGACATTACTAATTCAATTTAAGATTAAACGTTTCCCTGCACAGTGAAAACCATGTACGGTTTGTGGTATCTCTGAGAAAGCGAAAAATATAACTTAAAAATACCTATTATACACTACTGTGAATAATTTCTAATCTATTTAATAAAAATAAATTAAATTTTATTTAAATTTAGTTCCAATCACATTAAGTCTTAGATGTCAACAGAAATAAACTATTAACTAGTAATTTAGTGTGTTTATTAAGAATTATTCTAACCCCTATTTAAAAATATATTTTGGTTTCAGTCCATACATCGATCAAAAATTACGAGTATCCAATTTCCTTTCGTCTTTCTCGATAGTATGTATACGCATTGATTATATCAACAACCTTATCGAAAATGTATTCCTTAACTCCCAGTCCGCAAATAAAGTCCAGGTGGTTCCATTTTTCCCATGGCACTTTGTATACGGCATGAACATTTGGTAATTGCATAACAAGTCGTTTGATATCTTTAACGGACACGATATAATCGTTGGCTGAAAAATAAATAAAAGTTGGCACAGTAACTCTATCTAGTTGATAATCCGGCGGAACGGTTTGATTGTAAAATATTTTGTTTTTTTCTGCTCCATAGTCATACTGTCGAAATTTTCCAGAGTTATAAATCTGAAAGTAGTGCATGATTTGCTTAAAAGATCCGCCCACCGGAAAATTCGCCATTATATCCGGAATTAATGTCTGTGAAAATTCCAGGTTAGGAATATAAAATAGAACAAATTTATAAAACGAAAAACTAACCTTATTTAAATGTTTCGTGTCGTAACCGACGGCTGGCCAGATTCTGCTTACACAAACATGAGGGTTTTCATTTTGAAGACATCCCAAAGAAAAAAGGCGTTTGAAAAACCGATTTGTAGAAACCATTTCAACACCTTCCAATATTACTGACAAATAATTTCGGGTTCCCAGTAATGGTGCAAATACTTTTGCCAGTGGTCCTTTCATGTGATTGACGAAGGCGACCGGGGCTAATAGGTGAGCAGTCTCAAATCTTGCATTATATTGAGGAAACATAGCGTTCATGACTAGAAAAATGGTTGCTCCTTGTGAGACTCCACAAAAATGCATAGTTTTTTGGCCAGTTTCTCGTAAAATATAATCGATCATAGCTGGCATATCATACACTCCCATCTCGTGCCAGCTGAAGTTCCAAAATTCTCGATCGTCAGGCGAATACTTAGCATTTTTCTTAGTATAAATATTGCCGCGATTATTACCCATCCAGACATCGTATCCATTATTTGACAAAAGATACGGCAGCGAATTCTCTCTTCCATTTAAAAGCCACGCATCAGATGACGCATAGATTCCGGTCATCAAAAATACAACCGGTCTACGTATACCACCGTTGTAAGGTACACGATGCAATGTTAATATGTACCCATCAAGTGTTTGTACTGTATGCAGTTCGACAGCGTATCCATCTCGTTTAATGCGTTTAACCTGTATTAAAAAATAAAAACGAAAAGAAAAACCGTTTTAGTCGGTAACCTTCACAAATTTGAGTTGAAAATGAAAGTCTTATATTAAATAAAAGACCTACATACAGTTCAAGCAAAGTATCTTCTTCGTACTTTAGTGGGTATTGGCATTCATGAAGTATCACATTATTCGAGAATATATTTTTGACCCAAACAAAACCAGAAAATGTGCTCCATTGCTCTATTGCAAATACATAAACAACAATTCCAAGCTGTATTTTTCTTCTCTTGTTGACTTATCCTTGGTCAAAAATATATAAGTGTACAATCAACAAAATAAAGCTACACCTCATGCGACACACATGCACACATTTATTTTAAATGTATAGTACCTTAAATCGTATGTCATGAAATATGTTACTAAAATTAGTTAAATTGATTGAAGAGAGAGTTCTTAATATACCTTAATATATTCATATCACGTTCTGTAATAAACTAATTTTCTTTATAACTTCTTTAAAGACATATTTTGATACAGATATTGATCGGCTCATCTACTACAATAAGCTAAGTTTCTATAGCCAACATTACAATCTAAATTTAACTAATTACAGCATAAACAATCCAAGTCAAACTTAAAATTTAAATATACACTACAATTGCTCAGGTATAGCTCAATTAAGTTTATATCTAATAAAATAATAGTGCCAGAAGTGCAATAACGTATAATTTTGTTTATAAATACTGATCAAATAGGAAGTAAGACACTGATCGAAGAGTTTTATGGGCGAATTGATAAAATGTTAATAAGCTGCGAGTATTCTCTATTTGGCCAATAGGTAACAAATAAAAGTTGAACATAGTCAAGATTGCCTTTAAATTTTTTTAAATAATAATGTCAGTTCAACTGTTATTTCGTCTATTGTTCACAAGTGTGTTCGAGTTAATGCTGTGGATGTTGTAAAATACTCTTCACTTATTTATTGTGATGCAAGATTGAACATTTTTTTAATTAAATTTTTAATAGTTTAGTATACATTCTAAGAACCTATTCATTTTAGTGTAAAACTGCCATCGATGATGGTCAGATAAAAAAAACATTATATTACACCCAACTGCCCTGAAGCCGTAACATTTAGCTTTATACAGTACAACCTCTTTTATTGTTATCCTAATTTGGGGGTGCACAAATTTGTAAACGAAATATAGAAAAACCCAACTATGTAAGAAAAAACTCTATAACAATTATTTAACGGTTTCAATGCATACCAATAAGCAGAAAGTTAAGTGTACTGTACGAATATCCATTGTTGGATGAAAATAAAAAGTGGCTCTGTATTGAGGAAATATTAAAATCATAAATTAAGGAAAAGATTTTTTTTAAAGAAATTTGTATGTTCTTTTTATATCTAACTTTTGCTCCCAAATTTAAGATTTTTTATGCCCTATAAAACCAGTCCGTAAATAATGTATTAATGTGTCAATTAAGGTTTAAGGACCATCTACATTAGAGCGAACGAACGAATAAACAAACTGCGAACAAATCACATTTTAGCATTAACTTTTTTTAAAATCGGTAATAACGTCGATTTAAGATAAAACACATACAAATAGGGATTATCATAAATTCCACGGTAACTTAAAATATTTTTTGATATTCGAGACCTTTTTAAATTTATTTTCTAGCATATACAAATCTGACATTCAATAAAAAATGTTATGTAAGAACGACACTTGTACTTTGCAAAGAGTATTAAAAAAAGCATTATGAGTGTAAGTACCAATATTTCAAATTTATATAAGTTTCTGCCCGTGTAAATACTGCCAATAAATTGAGCATTTTCACTCACAACTATTTCCACAAATAGGTAACTAACAACAATGGAAGAACTCACGCAAGTGCTTTTAACACTTTTTCAGGAACGAGATTTCAATGGCAGTGATACCGTACCTATAGAGGAAATTGAAAGCATGCACTATGTGAAGGGAATCTTAATGAATCTCTTACGAATGAAATGCGGTCATCCCGTAGATACGTAACTAAATACAAATTCGACTTGATTCTGCCAGACTTTCATAAGACATAAGAGTCAGACAATATTGTTTACAGTAAATAATTGATATTGCTTTCATTAATGGCGAAAGTAGGTAGATACATTATAAATTTATATACGTATGTAAAACATTTGAATTTGTCTTATCACAACACCATTAATTTTAAATATATTTTTATACTAAAACTTTCGTACCGCGTCAGTGATGATGATTTCTCGTCCGTTTGAGAAAATTTCCTCCGATATGGTGTACGAAAAAGTTACCGTTAACAGCAAGCAAACACTTATTAGCATTGGCAATATGAGGAATTGCAATTGCATTGTTTATTTTTACTATGATTACATCCGAATTTTAAAATATTCACTATTGTATCAATACAACAACTGGGTCTTCCTTCACTCAGGAGGACATCTACTCATATTTTCGGTAGTACGAAAATGTATAACCGAAATTTATCTAACAGCCACAGTCACAGACGACGACGCGACGAACTCAAAGTTAGTAAGTACACGTGAATATCGCAGAGGTACACAATTCGTAAACTCGTTTTCATTTTTAGTTAGTAGGACATGGAAGTTAATATATCCCGCGCGTTTTGCAAGCAGCGCCAATTCACTTGCGAAAACCTCGAGGAAGCACGCCTATGGTACAGGGAAACTCGATGCTTATCCGCCGACGGGTCGTATGCAAATGGTCGTCGGTAATGGATAATCCGAATGACAAAAATGTTTAAATTACCTTCACGTTTGTTGGATCGTGGTTGTCGTCATTTCGAGTTAAGTGCGGATACGTTACTCCGTAGAAATATATAAATCGTTTGATATTATAAGACTACCCGGGTGGGGATATACTTACTCTTTTAAGTTCATGAATGAATTTTAGGGTTAATTGTTTTTATCAATATGCAGGTCGTGTATTTACGCATTGTCAAAATAGAACTATGAAATCAAACTGAGGTGAAACTAAGATATGTTTTATGACGCTACAAAAATATATATAAATGTAATGAGCTCAATTGAGATTGACAAAAACCTACGTGCTAGGTGCAAGGTTAAGTATACATATGGGTCAAGATGTGTGCATTCAAGGCGGAGGTTAGTTTATTTGTTTTACAATCTTTGATTACCGGCCTCATTGAACTTACTGCTTACAGACGTATGAACATATTCAATTAACTATTAACACAAAATAATATGTTTGCGTACTTTTACAAGATGTAATAAATAGAAGTGTCCATCTACATGGTAGGAGCATTTTAGTACGTCCTTTCAATGTGTATTTTAAATGTTTTGACTTTTAGATTAAGTATTTGATTGAAAAATGGTGCTGATTTGGGCAGCTTACAAGTGAAAAACACTAAGTCTATGCAACATTAACATCGGAAATACTCACATATCGAGAAAGGCATCGATAAGGCAAATCAGAATGTGGCAGGTTATTTGATATTTCAGCTACATGTAAAGTAAAATATTAATTAAAAAAATTTCGTCAAAAAATATAGCAAACTATTGACGCTCCTCTTGTGATTCAAATAAAATAACAACCACTTTGAAACATTATTGGAAACACAATCATACAATCATGCATGCTGAAAAGCATTTATGCAGAAGGATTAGAACATTCATCTAACATATATCCCAAGAATCAACGTTAAGTGCGTTGGACCACTAAGCGATGGGAAGCTAGTTCAAATCCCGCCCCGTAACACCTTAAACGTTTTTATTCCCTACCCCACCTCTTGCAAAAGTCTGACAAGCATCCAACAGTAAGAATTGTCATAACGAGCTTCTCAAAAAATCAAATTGTCATACGTAACGTATTCGGAATTAAACTGTAACTGTAACAAACAATGGTTGGCGAAGCTAGGCTTTAGGGGTTGTGTGGGCCGTTTACATCTAATATTTATTTATTTTTTTGCATATCTATATTCAAGAAGCATTTGGAATACATATACATTTATAATACATCCAGAAAATTAATCTGGAATGTATATTTTGGAATCAAAGCACGATTCAAAAATGTTTGCAAAGAATTTCTGACTGGAAATCTGCTAAATAATACACGGAATAGATCCCTTTAAAATTATTTGTTGTTTTACATGGCCACGCACTTATGGTTGGTTTACAAGGATAGAGAGAGAGACCGATTTTAAAGTGGTTAGAGTGAGATCACAGATCAAATACTCTAAATTCGGCTGCTACCACGTAAATCAGCATTACCGGCCATAAAACGTGTCATGCATTTTTGCATGTTCGATAGTGCTGTCCCTCACTGACAGAAGACATTTAAATACTGTACATCTCACTCGTCTTGCGTGGTAGGATTGCGGGGCCATGTAAACCAACCATTATAGCCACGCATACAATTTTTTAATGCTTTCTTAGACGTTAGAGTGAGATCAAAGATCAAACAGTCTGCATTCGGTGTTACCACGCAAATTAACATTATAGACCAAAATATGTGTCACGCATGGTAAACCAGCCGTAAAGCACACAGCCGGAAATTTAGGTGTTTGAGATTAAATATATTTTTCCTGCGGTACAAATGATAAATTCAAAAGCAACAGCTTCAACGTATTTCCAATATTTCGAATTATAGACAAAAATTTGGGTATGGAAAAATATTTTTTTTTGGGAAAAAGGTTTGCGATTAAATTTTTGGCTATCGCAATTCATTTCATTTAGCTCTAGGATTAATAGGTTATTGATTTATTTGTATTTTTTATGTTTTAATTGTGTTTTTCCAACAAATTGAGTCCGCCAATTCAGTTCGTCGGTCTGTTTGCCCAGAAGCCGTATGGCGAAACGGTTCGACAGATTTGCTTCACTATTCGTACTTACAGTTTTTTTTGGTAACATCTCATGGGTTTAAATATTTCAAAAAAGGATTTAACGCTTCAAAGGGTCTGTTTTTGCATTTTGAATATTTATATTTAAGAACACTGAATTTTTAAAGGAAAAAATCGAGTAACGGGACTTTGTTAAGAATTTCTATATTACAGAAAGGGATTAAAGAAATTAAACAAAAAATAACAACTCTTTAAATAATATAATCGTAAATAATAGGTTAAAAATGCCGAACATACAAAATGTGAAAGGCTTTTTTAAATCTTAAAAGTGATTTAAATACATTTTGTATGTGAATAAATGTTACTGTTTAGAACAAATTTAAACGCAATATTTGTTTTAAAAAAAACCCCACTTCCTGTAGAGAGAAATGTTCGTATGACGCAGTGTAGTCAATCTAGCACATACATCTGCACTAGTTTTATTTTGTACGAAATTGTGCCAACTGCCTCAACCCATTAGCTCGAATCCTTGATACGCCTCAAAAAAACGAGCATTATATAAAAATATTTTGATAACGGATAAGCTAAATTTCAAATTGCAAACCAACATGAATGCATTTAAATATATTTAAAAAAATCTGCATAAATTGTTTACTTGCTCACTATTTCCCCATAAAACGCAATGAAAGTTATCTTCAGAAATTGCAAAATGTATACGCATGTACATATGTACGTATGTTTTGTATACTATATGTACATACATATATCGGCATGCATTTACATTTTTGCCAATAAGTATTATCAAAAGTATTGTACAACAGGTAAGCCCAACCCCACCCCACATTTAAGCGGCGAATATGTTATCAGAAAAACGATACAATATGTCTTCGTATGCTTTATTCAGTCACAGTTTCATGTCACCGTCATACAACAGTCAAGTAATTTTATACTTAGTACCTCCTCAAATTGGATATAACAGTGGCATAACATTAATTGTCAGCCTGAGCCCCGGTGCTGTGCGACTAGTAAGTAACAAAATCTCAACGGCAGTGGTTATGTAAAAAATAAATAAATAAGAGTCTTCCTTAGTCAAACATATGGTAAAGAACACAAATAAAATCAAAAGTATATGATAGGTACACGTCGTTGAAAAATATGCATAATTTACTTTACAAGCAGAAGAGTGATCATTTGTTCCATTCGCTTTTCTAAGTGGTAAAGAAGTTTTTCTGCAGATGTTAATATTAAGGAGATAAAGTATTAGAGAGTGTGATTACTGATTTAAAGATTATTCAGAGTCATGGACATAATAATTAAGGCTTATACTTTCCTATCAGTAGAAAGTTAGATAAATGCTTGTGTTCGTTAATAATCTGTGATAAAAAAAAACTTAACAAAAACAAACTGATACTTACATAGGTGGCGCTGCAGTGGAAAAATGTTCACCTACGTCCAAATATTTGCATTGAATAATTACAAATTGTAGGTAATATAGATTAAGGAAAATGATATTGTGTTATCACAAATCTATGACGAAAACCATATTTCCTATGAAAATATTGAGAAAAGGAAAAAGGTGTGATAGCTTTTCTTTAAGAACGTTTTTCGCATCAAAGTCTAGCCCAAGATTTATTAACATTATTATTTTTTTTAGTGGTAAGATAAACAATATGTACCTACTCTATGCAAGATCTCAATCGCAACAAGCAATTGTTTAATTGGTCTTTGCAGTCGTGACATCGAATATTTTACTTGCACATATTGTTTATAAACGTTAATGTACATAATGTACGTGCCGCGATGTGCAACGCTTAGTGAAAAATTAAGTCATCACGTGGCTTGATGCAATACAGTCAAAAAAGTTATGTAGACGCTAAGTACTTAGGGATTCATAACGCTTATTAATTTAATATTGTGTGAAAATAAAATATTTTTGTTCGCTGAAATTCCGTCAGTCCAACCGATGCCGAATTTTTTTTGGCAGAATTACATAAGGGCATACAAAACTTGCCAATGAAGGACAAACATTTTTATTTGATATGTACATACTTAACTTAATATTTGTTTTTCAAGTCTCACTTTGACCTGTTAACTACGCAGAGTTGAAAAAAATAATTTGTGTTAAGACAGCCAAAGCTCAAAGGGCCGTGCTCTGCTTCTGATTAACCTTGCCAGCTTGACACCTAGTTCAATCTTTATAGCAAAAAGTAAATATTTATGTTTGTTCAACATTTAACAAGTCTGGTTTATGATGACATAAATATCATTACCTTTGACCGATGCATCATTGGCACTTAAAACAAACTTGAAACGTACCTATTTAAGCAGTAAAGCATTTTTTGTGCTTTTAACTATTGTTGTAGTTGTAATATCATACAGAATTTGAGTTCGAAGATTGCAATATATTTCTCTTTGGTATATTTATTAATGTTTAGTTCGGGCAAAGTCAAAAAGGACACACAAAAGAGGAAAACATCAATTTTGAAAATCTAGGAAGAAAGACAATGCACTTACTGAAGTTTCTCAAAGACAGTCGAATTAGGCAGATACCAAAAAAAAATTGTATTGAAGTCACGAGTAATTGACTTCTAACAAATAAATATCGCAGCGTTGAGCTTTTTATTAAAAATATTATTCTGCTAGTAGAATTTATGTGGGTTTAAGTGTAAGCTTCAAATGAACAGAGACTTAACAACTTAATAAATTGTCAACTACGCTTCTGACCGCATAGTGCGAATATTTGAAATCATTTATATTCACAAGACAGAGTCTGCTGACCTTTTGCTAAACTTATTACTTTAATTGATCTATTTGATCGAGAATTGAATATAAATTGCACATAGAGGTAGAATTACGATATTCAAAAATACATATTTGTGTGTTACTGACGTAACACGAGACGATGAATTAACATATCATATGCAGATCAAAGTTGATGAAAAGAGGGTGTGTGGACATTGGTCTTTTCCAGGACTTGTCTTCAGGCAAGGTTATATTGCTTGCCAATTGGTTAAATAATGACCATTTCCCTCTCAAATTACCCTATTTTTTTAAAGAAAACTTTCGGAAATGGCAATTGGCATGCAGTCTCATCCTATTTTTATAGTCAGAAATCATTTTCTGTTGTTGTGTCGTGGACACAGCACATCCACCAAAAATGTTTTCCTTATTGATCTTAGCCTTCAAGTCCGCGAAATCATACTCGCGACAGGCTCCGATTGCACCAAATAGAAAGTCCTAAGATTTCTCCTTGATAAAGTCTTCTGCTTCATCGGTAGGAGCATATTTAATTGCATTTATTTGTTAGAGAGAGCTTTGAGATCGTTATCTTATTGATAGCTCTTAAAGTATACAAAATAAATCTTAGCATATTATATTTGTTACAAAGAAGAAAGTAAACATTGAAAATAGTTTAAATTAACGGTAATTCATTTCATTAATGTGTTCTAGTGGTTTCTTTTTAAATCATAGGTTATTTTGACACCGACAGCATGTTAACCGACATTAAACAGCAATAAATAAAGTAAGTGTTTTAAAAGTTTGATTAAATATAGAGGTGTAAAAACACAAATAAGAATAAGGGGTGTAGATTGCCTCGAAAGTCCAAGCGATTGGACTAAATGGAAATGGTAAGTGAAGATGTTATTGCGTTCTTATGACCACACCGATTCGCTGAAAGATGACGCAAAAGCAACTGGTTTGATTGCAGCAGCCCTTAGCAAACCAGTAGCTAAACTCGTGCTCACATGTGTGAAAAACCCAAGAGACATACAACAAGTTGTATGCTCGATTTGAAGGAAGCAGTACTCAAAGGTTGACCATATTAATCTATTCTTTTTTTTTTCAAGCGAGGAGAGACGACAAAGAGGATATAAGTCCACGCGTTGCAAAGTTGCAAAAGTTGTTTGTGGATCTTAATGTTGAGTTGTGAAAGCAAAGTTTCTCTTTCAGAGAACAGACGAATCATGTTCACCCTTGGAAAGGCGTATGATAACTTTCGTGATTTATGATTGGTAGCTAGAATCAAAACCAGAAGCACTAACACATTCAAAAGCCATAAACGTCATAATCGAGAATTGTCATATTTGTTGCTGATGCATTTAATAATTCTTCAATTTTTCCGATATTAGCTGAAAATTATTTATAAATTTAACTAGGCAAGTAATGAAATAATATTGGGTGTAACATGAACATACTTAAATGGCTAATACTATTTGTCTTGCATCCTGAGGTAAATACATATCACAAATACAGCGGCATTTACACTTTAAATTCAAATAAAATATGTTTGCTTGTTCGATTTGCATCCCGGATCGGCGAGCTCATCCGGATTACCAAACGAAAACGACATTAGTCTCCGGAGATAAGGCTTCACAATGAAAGCATGTGGTCAAGCAGACTACAAAGCTCAAAGGTACGTAGAAGGAGTATGGCATGAATTGTATGTGTTAAATATTCGTGTTGTTAGGCCAACTAGCAGAGGTGTACTGGCAAATTAAACAGATACGTTGCAATGGTATCATGAAAAAGGCACTTCAAAAACATTTTAAAGAAAATGAGCATCAATGCAGATGGAGAGTTTGGCGAAGGTTGCGCTGTTGGTAAAATGCATCGACTTTCATCAGACTTTGGGCCAGTTCAAACTTTAAACAACATCTGTGGGAGATACTCGCTATTGTGTTTATTTAAAAGACGACTTCAGTAAATTCCGAAGATTGTTCTTTTTTAAGCATAAAAGCGAAGTTTGCAAAGCATTAGAACAATTCTTGAACGAATCAGAAACCAATGAACATACTTTAAAAAAATTAACTTGCGATGGTAAAATTTAAGTATCGTTTGAACCGCACCGGACCTACAAAAGTTCAAAACAAAGTTCCTTAGTTATGGTTCAACAAAGAGTGTGTAAAGCTTGATCATCTAAAAATATTATATTTGGACCAAAAAGCGTTATTTGGAAATTTTGTTGGATATGTCAACGACAAAGATGGCTATCGAGTCTGGATTCCCAAACTAAGAAAGATAGTCTGCAGTCACGATGTGGTTTTCAAGCCGGAAGTGGGGTGCACCATAAGCATGAACATTGAAAGTTTAGTCGTGAAAAACGGAAAAACCAAACAAAATATTGCTGAGGAAGAAAGGCCTGAAATGATAGATAAAAAAACATGTCAGCAGAAAATCAGATGGAAGACAGCGATACAACTGCCGAATACCAAAGCTTGGATGGAGGAACGATTCCAAAGAGATCACAATCCATAAAGTTTGAACCAGTTCAAGAGAAAAGAAGAATTAAGGAGTATGCAAAGCTTGTTGAATTGGGTGAGTCATGCGATAATCCAATAACTTACCAATAAGCGATGATAACGGAAAAAGTGGCTTTTAGCCATGCAAGACAAAGTTAAATTAAGTGTGAAGTTAAAAATCTATAGTGATGCTGATTTTGCAGGTGACATCAAAACTAGAAGATCCACAACAGAAGTGGTTGCTATGTTTGCTCGTGGAGCAGTCTGCTGGAACAGTCAACTTTAATGAACAGTAGCAGTATCTAAAACTGAAGCTGAGATCATGGCTGGGAGTGAAGCAGCGAAGGAAGAAGGCTGAAGCATTTCAGGAATTTATCCCTCAGCTTTTCGTTGACTGTGCTAGTGCCGTTTAACTTGGAAACAATCCAGAATACAATAAGAGGACAAACGATTTTGAAGTTCGCCATTTCTAAGTTCGAGAGCGTTTTCTGGAAGGAAAGACATCAAGCTAAAACACATCTCAGGAAAAGATTAACTAGCAGACTTGAACGAGTTCGTTATGAAATGATACAAAACAAAATAGGAATGAGTCTACAATAAAATCATCACGTTTGGTGGAAATGGAGGAAGTGTTAAAGCAAATTAATCACCAAACGATTCTGTCCATCAGACATTTCGTTTTCATTCACATAGTGACCTTAACACAGGGATATAAGTACAAAAATTTTTAGAAATTAATGCCACCAACAGGACCTAAAGCCTAACTTCTTCAAACATTGTGTTGGAAGATATTCGCCTTAACCATTGAATCCGGCGGAACCTTAACCGATCCGCATCCGTTCACTTGTTCTATCACAGAAACTGTGTTATCAGTCTTCAAAACCACTTTACCAATTGTATTGGCGCCAGCTAGTTTGCTGTCACACACAATACATTATTGGGAAGCGAATTTCAATTTGATTTTAATAATGTTGGCAAAATATGCAGATACATAGTTCGTTTTCTTAAATATAATTCGAAGAAGAAAAATAGTGGTAACAATAGAAAAATAGAATAACAAAATGCAGCACTTGTGCAACTATTTATTGGGAGACGATCTAAGTGTATGAAGTATGGTAACTTCGTATGTTTACATTCAATATACGTTATGCATTAGAAAGGTAAATCAAAATGTTTCGCAAAAATCTCAATCGTTAAATTTGAATATGTTAGCATTTCCGGATACTTAAATTTAATACCTATTTCTAAATAAATTTTAACCTAATTCTTTATTGCATCTTATGATTTTAACTCCAATTAATTGAAAACACTTTGAAATCCGCAACAATTTATTTGCGGATTGAAAACATCATTAACTTCTGTATGGACTGCGGATGGTCTGCGTTTTCAATCAGCTCTATCGTGGAATCCGCCGGCGGGATCGTTTCACTCAAATTCATAATTGCTGTTTTACATGGCCACACAAGTCTACCACGCACGATAAGTGGGATGCACAAAACTAAAATGTCTACTGCAAGGAAGGGACAGCACTACCAAATTTGCTAAAATACGTGACTCGTATTTTGGACGGTAATGTTAATGTTAGCCGAATGTAGACTGTTTGATCTCTGATCTGACACTTACATCTTTAAAATCATTGACGGCAGAGATCTCTCTCTAATCTCGTGCAAAAATACATGCGTGGCCATGTAAGCCAGCCATAAATCGTCATCAGAATACTTTCAAGGTGAAACATTCACCTGTCGGCAAAGTGAATTTTTGTGATGGAGTTAAAGTATGTCATACAAATATCTTTGACTTGTGGTTTGTCAACATCACTCATTTGCAACGAAAGCTATTTGTGTCTTCAAATTCGGAATTCACGTCGATAAGAAAGTTTGCTCAGCGGATTCGACGATGCATACGACAAGTGAAAGGGAATCTCAGATACGGCGTTTTCCACGATAGGGGTGATTACCTTTATTTAACCCTTTCTTACCGACATCCGCACAATTACTATCTGCCGGTCTGTATAATAGAGATAAGGTGAAAAGCCAGTGCAATTCCCTCCGATGGATTCAATGATTGGGATGATTATATTTTGATGCGAATGGAAGGGATCTACCCTTAAATGTCGATGTTGGATGTTTGATAGACTTTAGTTTGACCAAACCGCTTTATTTAGGTACTATTTAAAAACCTGACTTTGCTAATAAAATTTTAAGCAGGCGCACAACATTTTAAATAGTGTGTTCAACCCCGTTCAATTATTTTGAAGTCAATCATGTACATATATAAATTCTAAATTCCATAATTAAATGTTGTAGATGCTCCCAATGCACAGCGAAAAACATCCTCAAAATGCGGGTGTGCAAACACTTATCCTTTTTTCCACTCGTTTTATTATTTTAATGATGTATGTACTTGTGATTGTTTTTGTTCAATAAACTTACAATGAAATAAAATAGGAAATAAAAACTCTTTTATTTTATATCACTTCATTATGACAATACAAAAAACATTCCAATATAGGTGTATGTTTAAACACAACAGTTAATTTTGTCATTTTCTTAACAATTTTTGTAAAGATAGAACAAAAGATCAACAACAAAACAAAACTTATTAATGAAAAAATATTTTTTTTAATTATTTTCTAAAGCTGATCTCAGTAGACTTTCTTGCAACCTCTTTGCCTTGTTTTCGTTTAGACGCTGAAACAATGTAATACGCTTGGTGGGTGTGGGTGGAGGCGATGTAAATGTCGGAATAGAGGGCAACGGATCGACGAAAGGTAGTACGTGAACCTTTTTTACTGGCTCAATAAGTTTCTTTGCGGCAAATTCTTGGAACTGTTTTCCGGTAGGGCACGATGGGCTGGACAAATTGGTAACATCATCATCATCACCAACAAATCCGCTGTCATTCTGTGGAATGTTTAGTGATGTCTTCCTCTGGGCGAACTTTTTGTTGTTTACATTCATATCGACCTTCATTAACAATGAATTAAGGGGGCTTTCTGGTAGGGATAGTCGAGGTTTAAGGTTTAAGTCTATTTTGCGACGTTTTGAAAAATTATCAATAAAACTGTCTTCTGAAAGAGAACCCTTGTATTGAGCTTCGTCTAGGTCAGAGGTTTCAATAACTGGAGCACTTTCGCCACTTCGAAAAACTGACAGCAATCTTGAGCGCATTAGAGGCCTTTCAGTAGGTATTTCTGGAAGTGTAGCAAGTGCAGCTTTTCCTTGTGATACTAAGAGTTGAGCCATTTTTTGTGCAGCACCTCGTATAAGTTCGTTTGAAGTATCAAATCCTTTTGAATGTTGAATATCTTTGTCTGAGTCACATATAAAAATTGGTGTAATGGGTGGAGCTGTCGGTATAGATAAATTATCGGTTTCACCATTAACGATAGTGTTACGGCGTTTTAAGGTTTTTAGTGATTCGCGTTCGGCGAAAAGCATATCCTTCTTGAGTAGATTGGAAAGATCGTAAACGAAATCCTTGTTTACGGGCTTAATTCGATTTCGAATCGGTCGCTTATTGGGAATAAGTTCGTCTGTTGAAGAAAGAGATAGCTGAGACGAGGACCTTGTTATTTTTGGATCGTGTAATACGTTTGTAGTTTTTGGAAGTGACACTCGAGATGTTGATGTACCGACCACTCTTGGTGCTCTTGTGCGACGCTGCCGCTTTTCCTCAGGTTTGTTCTCCAATGGAATATTCTCAGTGTCGGTGATCAGGACAATATCCTCCTCTACACAATCTTTAAAATATTTTTCTTCATAAATTCTGATATATTCCAGCGTAGTTTCTTTTTCTCCCGTAATGGAATGTGTCGATCCTAAATGATTAATCACATCGTACTTACGAAACGCTCTATAGTCGCACAATTTGCAACCAAATTTTCTACTCCGATAGTGGAACATGGAAATGTGTCGTCTTAAATTGCTAAGCGCATCAAAACGTTTGTGACAAATTTTGCAAAAGCACGGAAGTTGTTTTGCGTTAGGATTCGTTCTATGTTTTGGTTCAATTTTGATTGATGTCATCGCATCAGATGTGTTTTCGTCTGTTGTGATATGTTGGATCTCATTAAGTTCATCATTCTCGGCCTTGGTAAGATTATCGAGACACACGGTCTTTAACGTAAGCTCATCTGTATTTTTACCTAGATTTGCAAACATCTCATTCAGCGTATCTGAATCGACATCGTCATTCCGGACGAGAATTTTTGGAGGCTTACGACGTTTTCTTCGGTTTTGATTTGCCAGCGCATTTTTGGCTTCCATCAAATCTACAGAATCTTTACTATCGCCATTGATGTCATATTTCTGCTCAAGATCAAATGAATCTACTGAGTTGGAATTGGAGTTCAGTTTCGATTCATCTATTATTTTAGCAGAAATCTTGTTGGATACTGGTGGCGTTGGTGAGTCTCTATTTATTTGAATCTTATCAGTGACTAGATTTGTTATCTTATTTTTCATTTGGCAGTTATTTAAGTGAGTATTAAGCACAGCCTTTCGCTCAAAAGTTTTTCCGCAGTATGTACACATCGGGGAGTTGTCCGGGCGTTCAATATTATCAAGCCATGCCTTATTTTCGGCATCCCGACGTTCTTTGTCAGTTTGTAAGCGAGCCAGTTCACGACTTGGCCCCTTTGTTTGAACTTCATCCATGCGAACGCGACGTTTATAAATAGCTTCACGCATCAAACGTATTTTCCGATTGGATTTCCTAATAAATTATAAGAAAAAAAATATATAGTTTATTATATTATAAAAAACATCTAATTGATTTACAAATTTATAAATATTTGTGTTGGTACTATTATATCTCATTGCCTTTTTTTTAATGCGCATTTATACCCATATACATATATACATATATATATATATATATATATATATGTACTTTTAAGAAGAAGAAAACTTATAATTTTAAAAATGGAACAGAAAGGAATTGTTTATCTTTACTCTTTAAGTTAGGAACAAGTACAATGGTTAGCGATTGAAATTATCAATTAGGGGCCATTAAGGGGCCAGTTATATACAAATACTGCTGCTCTGAATAATGTCTCCTACGCCAGATATGAGAACAATTATTTAATCTTCGGTAATCCAGTTAAATTTCTAAAAAAAAAATTGTGAAGCTAAGATCCGTACGTAGCGTACTGAAAGAAACTCGATCAAAAGTGCTATCAACTGTATAAATTGTCCAAAATTACGTGGATGAAAAACTATACGCTGAGTAACGAAGATTTCATTAAGCTTAAATAATAAAGTCCGCAATACCGCACAACCATTATTTCGATTCAATAGCTAGTATCTCAATAATTCAAATGTATTTAAACCAATCTGAGAAAAGCAATTAATTTTTATTCGCGATAATGAAGAGCACCGCCATTTTGAGTACCAACTAAGCAAATAGCCGCCTGAAGATTAGAATGATAAACTATTTTACCGAGTTCCATACTCTGTTAATTTTACAAAATTTTGGAAGTGTTTGCGTTATGAGGGTAAAATAAAAAAAAAAATTTTTTCTTCCTCCCAAGAGAAGAACATTGCTTTATTTTCGTAGGCTTCTAAAAGTAGTGTTCTCGGAAGTTGAATATGCTGTAAAAAATACTTGCATTGAGGCAGAAATATATTATAAATTAATTCTGATAGAGAAACTCAAATGTTTTTATGCCTAATACCATTTATTTCATTATTATCTATTCATAAAAAAAATAATGTAAATTTGAAAAACAGGCGTTTTTGTATTTTCGAACACTTGTGTCCCAAACCCGAGCACAGAGTTTCCGTATTTCGAACAGAAAGGGCTCATTTAGGACCTAAAGCCTAAGATTTCTAACGCATTTTACCACTAAGCCATTGCACCCACATATTGCTAATCGTTAGCAATATAAATATTAATAAAATGTTTCGGTTCTGCTTTACAGTCTCCGAACGACCCACAACCCAATCTGCTGGCATTATATTTAAAACTGACCTATGAGATTAAAACTACATGATATTAATCTGTTCGAATATAGGAAACCACAATTGAAAAAACAACGAAGTTTTCGAAAATTGTGGACAGAAACTAAGCAAACATGCAATGACTTGCATCCAAACAAAAAACACTCGGAAAAACTTACGCTGTGGCTAAATCTTCGGAAAAATTTGGCCGAAGCCGAATGTTTGGCCGAACTCCAATAGGTATATGGATAGGTTATCATACTGTTTGCCCCAAGTGGACTGTAGGCTTTCCCTAATTTTTTTTTTTTTTTTGAGATTTAACTTCAATTGGTTGCGGAAGAGGGTTAAGGTCCCTGAGCGCACCAAGCGAACCACACTCATTTCATAGTTGCACTTTTTAAACACAGTTCCAATTGACCAAATTAGACAAAATTAAAAAAAAAATGATAAGCATTATTTTGTTACTTAAACAAAAATAATGTATCAATTAATTAAATTAATTTTTTTAATGTTCACTCTTTTTAATTTAGTTAATTATAAATTGAACTGCTATAATCTGAAACTCTGAAGATATGGAACGGACTTACTGCAATATCAAAAGAACAAGGTTTTAAACTTTTAAGTTATAGAAAAGTATTGCTTTTCCATGACCTTTGTTGAGACAACTACATCTGAATCAGAAATGTCCCCATAATATGTATATACAATCATCAGTCTACTTGGTTGATCTTAATGAAAGTCAAATACTCACTTGTGATCGTTGCTAAGATGCCGAATAACTGCTCCAGGTTGCAAAAAGGTAAGTGAACAGGATGGGCATTGAAATACAAATGTTGAAGAGATATGTTTGGTTTGAATATGCAGTTTGAGGGTCTTTTCAGTTCCAAAATGTAGTTTACCTAAAAACAACGATATTTTGTTAAATAAAGGAGAAATAATCTTTCAATATCCTACATATTTCACAGCTAATATCTTTGGTTGGCGCAAGCTTTTCCAGCTGATCTACGTTGTCTATCTGATCAACTTGCTCTGTTTTAATTTCTGGGATTAGGGGAGACCTCTCAGCTATAGCTTTACCATCTGATCCCACAACTGTTTTTGTGTTCTTCAACATGTCATGAACTTCGCTAACCTCGGCTCGCATGTTATCTGTTTCACTCGTTTTTACTGTTTGATAGACCGCAACATCACTATTGGGAACACGATCCAATTGAAGCACGTGTTTTTTTTGAAGAATTTCATCTTGAGTAAGCTTATTGTTTACTTGGTCGTAAAAGTCTGTAAGTTTCATGAGGCGATTGTTTTGCTCGCGCTTTAACAATCGCTCAATTATGCTGCTAAGGTCTTTGTTTGCATTTAAATTATCTTTGGAATTTGACGACGTTGTTGTGCCTTTTTTGACGAATTCTTGTTCTGCTTGTATAATCGTAGAGACGTCTTGATCCTGAAAGAAAAATCGATTTTAAAATTACTTTTTTATGTAGTAATTTTTGGTTATACGTATATTTTTATATGTACTTACAATGAAACCATTTTGATTGGGGTTAAAGCTTCCATTGAATTGATTCGCCGAATTGCAACAATAAACTCGCTTGTGACTAATAAAGTTAGTTAAACTACGAAATATGTTGCGGCATGTTTTGCATTCGTAGATTACATCGCATTCGCGAGCCAATAGTCTCCTTATCTATTTAATAGTGTTTGAATATATTTTCTGGAATAAAATATTATAATGTAATTCATTCAAACCTCGTCAGTTCCATTTTCGTACGCCTTTTTCGCCTCGAGGAAACCTGAAAGTGCTGTATGAATGGGTTTTCTGAGCAAGCTAAGGTCATCCTTTTGTTTGCTTTGCTCAGTGTCCGAGCTATAGCCAGAACTGCGACTTTTCATTTTCGAAGCTTTTAATGTGTAATAAATAATTTGTAGTTTCTGAGTAGTTCAGTCTAATGAAGATTCACGCCAATATGCTAACGTTTGCCCGTATATGTAAGACATTCCTCATGTTCGTCAAAACGTTAACAAAAAATATCTAAAAGGAAAAACAAAATTGGATTCAAACTCGTTCAAAAGAACAATTTTTTTTTATGATGTATCAAGTATACATATAAAAGCTACCAAGATACATATTCAAAATAATTATGCAGATGCACCTAGTCCTAACAGTTCACAGAAGTAATATTAATCATTAATACAATGAGCGCATTCCGTTACAACTTTTGACCTCAAATGTCAAAAAATATCGTAATTAAACAGGCATTGAGCGCACTCCGTGTGAATTTACCACTGCAGAATGATAGCTGATTGGTTGAAATTAATGCAAAATTATAAACTTTTTTTTTACGTCTTAAGGTAAAAAAGGACTTCATGTCAAATGGTCACGTAATTGGCGTTTATGACAGTTTTTGCTTGCAGAATATGGTCATTTGACAGCGAAATGAACATTATTTAACCAATTGGTAAATAATCCAATCTTACCTATAGAGCCTGACTAAACACACGCAAAAGTAATGTCGTTTTCGTTTTTTTTAATCCGGAAGACTTCCGGACTCTTCTGAAACTGTTCGTTTGGTACTAAAATGACAGTTCGTCTCCTGGAAAGAAGAGAAATTCGCTTCTGACTTTGAATTCAGAATCAAAACCAGAACACTAACACATTCAAACACCATAAACGACATAATCGATCCATTATTGCTGATGCATTTAATAATATGATAATTATAATATATAATAATATAATTAATAATAATTTTCAATTTTGCCGAGATTAGCTGAAAGTTATTTCCATTTAACTTAACAAATAATAAAATAATATTGGGTGTAATATAAATATATTATAATGGCTAAAGGGCCCGACCCATAGAATCCGTGTACCCATAATAATAAAAAAATACTAATATCGGTTTTAATTTTAAAATAACATAAATACATACGATAAATATGCCAATATGGCAATGCTGACTGCAATGACAAATGCTTTCGTTCGTGCTTTTCAACCAATCAGAATGCTTATCGCCATACTGTCAAAGTATGAAAAAGTAGAATGTTGGGCTATAATTTCCTGCGTCACCGTCAATGCGTTGTTTATAGGTCACATTCCATAAGTTTACGTGAATGCTGCTGTCAGGCAAATAAAACGGACGCATGCAGCAACGGATTCTATGCGTTGGGGCCTTTATACTACTTGTCTTTTATCCCCTTTATGGTCATCAGATTAGTAGTGAGGCGGGAAATACATATACACAAAAACAACGACAAATACACTTTAAATTCAAATGCAATATGTTTGCTTGTTCGATTGGCATCTCGAATCGGAGAGCTCTTCCGGATTACAAAACGAAAACGACATAAGCAATTAGATCGGATAGGGAACACTATCATTTTTTCTCTTTCTAGAGCTCCTCTGAAGAAGAGTACCCTACTTATTGATCTCAAGTCAGAAAACTCTCAAGAAACACTAATACAAACATTCGGTACTCGAATGTCATTCCGTATTTTCTTTACCAGTTTTCAAATCATTTTACAGTCTTGAAACGAATTTTCAATCAAAAATAAATATTTAATTATGGAGAATAATAAAAAAAAGAAAAGAAAACATCAAATGTCAAAACTGAGTAGAAGCAATTTTGCAGTTCCCTGGGTTTTCAGAATAATTGAATCCTCGAGTAAACCCAATGAAAAATGATATAAGAAGAGAATTCTGCTTCCAAATCGAGTCAGAATTCACTCAAGAAGCACAAACACAAACATAGGTAATTGAAATATAATTTCTTGTTTTTGTTTTTACCAGTATCCGGAAGCCAAATTATTTTTCAGTTTTCAACCGAGTAGTGTTAGTTAGAACTTTATTCAGACACTGTGACCAACAGACAATGATGTGATAAAGAAAATAAGAGTATACGTATCGTTGATGATAAAACCGCTAAAGCACTTAAAATCCCAAAAAGGCCTTTTCGAAAACACGATATAAAATGAAAAAAAAAAACAGGTGCAATAAAAGTATTTGTATTTAGATTCAAGCCAAATGTTTTCGAGACCACCACAGTAACAGTTGTGATCACAGATGAGTAATTAACCAAATAGTCAGCTCCCAGATTCTCTCAATTCGCCCTCAAACGAAAACTCAGCGGATTTTACCGATATAATTTCCACCTATGTAGGAGTTTACGTGCAAATCAAATGGGAAGCTTGCACACAGAAAAGGAATTATATGGGTTTTTATGGTCGCCTCATGAATTTACATTTTCTATAGCAATCTTGTCAATTTTCGTAAATACCACAAAACAAGTGTCAAATGACTTAGTCCGCTGCAAAATGTTTGCAGGTTTAAGGAACTGGAGTAATCAGAGTTTACTATCTGGTTAATTACTCATCTGTGGTTGCCATTGTCTACATCAGAGATGACGAACCTTTTTAGAGCCTTGTGCCATTTTAAAATAACAAATAAAAAAACGAAATCACTATCGCCGGTCTACACGATCATATTTTCTTTGCGGATCTGTTTTCCCTATACACTCTTTGTAATTCAATATGACAAAATCTTACAACTTAAGAGCGTGAACAATAGCGTGATTAATAGTTAAAACATGAGTTTTGTGCGAAATCTTAATTATAAAATTAATTATGTGCTAACTTTATCAAATAAATAGATTGAAATGAACGTTAAACTTAGTACCTCTCCTTCTCATGCTAAATTTTACCGAGACTAGTCTCGTCCAGATGGTTTACAATACAAATGTAATTGGCAGACTTAGTAATTTTCATTCGCTCAATTTTCAGTTTCAAAATTATTTAATAAATTAATTGCTGTTTAATAAACACTGTCCAAATTCAGCTTCGATTTAAGGTGACGCACAATTAAATTGATAGCGAAAAAGACCGGAGTCTTCTCTTTGTAATTACTAGAAAAATATAAGAGCAGAAGAACATACAGAAGCGACGAATTAACTTACAACATAACGACATGAGAAATTTTCCGTGGATTTGGCTGTGTATGAAGAAAAATTGTTTCTCAATCTCAATCATTTGAGATTCCTGCATTTTAAAATATGACTTATAACACTTATTTTATTTTACATACTACTAAAAGACTTTCAACAACCATTTGCTAATTTTTTCAGAATAAAATAACTCTTATTCATCACTTTCTGCGTTAACGCAATAGATCCAAGTAATTATTCAACCAAGCTCCTATACGAATTACATTGTGGGTTTTTAACACACAATCTATTATGCAGAATAACTATCGGCCAAAATACATACTTTTACGTACTTATCAGTTTATTGAAAACGCATTATCATAACATTACGAAATGTTACAACATTTGTGATTTTCTTTCCACTTTTCATTTCCCTACATTATAATGTACTTTTTTTCAAATTCTGAAATACAATACGTACAAAACTTTTATTAAATAACTGTGCAAAACGTTGCATTCGATTTCAAAACTTGTTGATATGTTGATATGCACTTATTTCGTTAAAATTTAATAATAGGTGTAATTTAATATGGAAATATGACATTGCAGAAATTTATCACAAAATTAAAGAAAATATACATCTTTTGCGAAATGTACCTTCATTATGTATCTGTTAGTTTATTCCTTGAGGTATGTAGGTATAAAATTTATTTTTATTTCCCCCCTAGGGAGAAACAAATTTCACAAATTATTTAATCTATTCCAGTAAACGTCACTGTTTTAATTGTTAAACAAAAAACAAAAATTTAAACTGGACTAAATAGGTAGGATGGTGTATTACTAACAAAAAATTGCAGTAGAAATTCGAATCGATTTATTGCCAGAATGAAACGAAAGGTGGTTGCTAAGGTAATGGGCCTTGGTATCTCTGTAACACAAAGCAACAGCAAACAATATGTTTCCAGATTTGATAAACTTAAATTTCACTCTAAAATAAAGATTATGCATATGTATTCGTTTAGGTATTTCAAAGAACATAAAAGTATGTAGTCTTCTATTTATATCTTGCACACAAACTCATAACTCAATGAAGTTAAACATACTATGTATTTAAACTACAATAAATTTAATATTACACTGCGTTAAGATAGTTGGGTCTTGAGGTTACTACATACTTTTTGCGTTAAACCGAAAGCAGAATAACATTTTAGCAATGAAGAAGAGCCGATACTAAAATAACCTCGTGTCATTGTGTTTCGATTGCAAATCAAGCTTTCATTATGAAGATAAAGTTCAAAAAGCTCTAACAAACCCCGATTCTACTTTATTTGCATGTTTATGTTGTTGAGGTACAGGTACTATAACCTACCTAAATAAAAGATATTGTTAAAATTTTAAAACAAATACGTAGATACATGTATGATCACAAAAAGTAAAATGTCTATTAATTACAGCAAGGGATTTGTTGATAAAGTTGATACTTTTTCCTAATAAGAAACCTACTTGGAGAAAATACTTCGTGTATTCGCGTGGATACCTTGATTCTCGTGAATTTGGTATAATAATTGATTCGTGGATGTGCACGCATCACTATAAATATGGACCATTACCCACCAACAATATAATCTGGAATTCCTGTATAGCTATTTATCTTGGAAGTTTTCGCTTAAACTTATTGGTTTGTAAACTACTAAGAGCCTTTGTCAGAAATTAAAACATATAGAAGCCGTTTGGAGAATTTTTTTGTTTTAGCTTTTTCTTTCCTTTTCTTAACAGATATATTCTTTTTCTTAGAGATATACAGTGTCAGGAAACAGTTTTTTGTATATTGCTAGTGCTCTAAAATCATTCCACTATATTAAAATAAAAATGATATTCGGCGCGAAGGGTGGACTTTACGCGCAAAGCACAGTTTTTTTTAAAGAGATTTGCAGTGTTTTATTTTAGATGAATATTATGTTTTATTGTAATGATATTTAAGAGAGCATTTGTTACGTATGCTAAAAACGAATTGTGTATGGTATTTTATGTATAAACCAAGTTGTTTAATCTAAATATTTGATATATGGTATTTGTAATACATACAACAAAAAAAAAAGCTTTTGAATAGCATTATTTTAAATATTTAAGAAATGAAAAAAGGATTTTGATGCTTACATTTGCTAATAAATGAAAAATACAATTTTTAAGAAAATTTCTTAGGATTTTACTCTGTTTTCATATTTTAAACACCTGACCTTAGAGCCCAAAGTAAAAAAAAACAGACTTTATGAGAAAGAATATTT
Organism: Ferdinandea cuprea; assembly: GCA_963576555.1. Classification (NCBI taxonomy): domain Eukaryota; kingdom Metazoa; phylum Arthropoda; class Insecta; order Diptera; family Syrphidae; genus Ferdinandea; species Ferdinandea cuprea. The sequence goes on from OY754959.1 coordinate 268,175, forward strand.
TATTTGTTTCTGTTAATACGTATTTGATTTAACTTCGCTCTTTATAAATATGTCTATGTCTTTACCCGAACCCCTATCACCCGAGAAAGAGAACACTTGAGATTTACTTCTTACAAGATATGTATGTACATATGAATAACTTTTCGATCTTCTCAAATGCAAATATTGGAAGACATCGGTATGGATGTAAAGTATTGGGTGAACATGAGGAAGAACACCTAAAGGAGGTCACGACATCAGCGTCTTCCTCATGGAAGAATGTCACCTCGATGTTGCGAAGTAGAGTTTGCTCTACACAAGTAAAAGAAAGGGAAATTTAACTAGAAGTGTGCCAAGGGACTTAATCTTCCTCTCTGAAATCAACAAAATCTCACTCGACTAGCGTCGCCTCGCTTAAGGTAAGCCGATCACTGTCAGACAACTTAAAATCAAAAAAAAAAAAATGATCAGATTTTCGAAATAATATAATAAAATAAAATAGTTTGTTGAAACATAAAAATTGTTTGACAATATCCGAAAATGGACCGTTTTAATCAGTTTAATCAGATTTAATCGGAATCATTTTAAGAATAAAAACAGTTTAAAAACGATATACTATCTCAGGTACCAAAAAAGTAATCAAAATATAGGTATTTAAACTTTTTATATAACACATATTTATGCAAAAATTTGTATATTACATAATACAAACATTTCTCTAATAAACTATAAAAACTACTCCAGTTTTAAATGAATTGGATTCAATCATGTGGATCGGAAATTAGAAAGCATTGTCAAGGCAACCACTCGATATGAAGTGTCTTTTGCTTTCTATATATTTCTGAGTTTCCAGCATGCAAAGTTACTATGGGCTGTCATTTTTAACTTGACCCCTTGTCGTCAGCAGCAATATTTCTAGCTCACGATCTGTCACTTTTTATATGTCGATTTTTATTTATTTTCAAAGCCTGGGAAATCTGCCATCAGCTACCTCTGTAATGGTTGGAGTATGCTTTGACCAGTGGATTTCCGGCGAATCGCCTAATTTCCCGGTGAACGAAACGATTGTTTCGAATGTTGACTTTCCAAGGCATTTCCACATTTTGCTTAATATTTCCACAAACTTTCCTATTTATCTGTCAAAGAACTTTTAAATGTTGGAATACTTTGTTTTAAATATTTGTTGTGGATTGTTTTGCTGCCCTAAATGAAAGAAAAATATAATAAAACACACTATTTAAAAACACATTCACCATCAAAATATCAATCGCTTTTGAAATCGATAAAACGGCGTTCGCATTTACATAGTTGCGCGAATGTAATAGAGCGAAGTGCATAGTCAGCCCCCGGGATTTATAAAAAAAAGTGATTGAATGCATCATTTTCAAGGGAATGAGAAAAAAACGTCGCGGATAATAACTATAGGTAAACCAACTTCTCTTGTTGATAAAAATGGATGCGGCAATTTGTTTGAGAAAAACAGAAAATTATTTATTATTTATAATACACAGAGGCAATTTTGACAGAAGTTCAATGTGAAACGGCAGCAGTAGCAAACGACAGATGTAAACTTTATATATTCACGGGAACTTAGCTGGAAAGATATGAAATAGGTTTTTAGTTTTCTACACATATCTTCATAAACTATCAGGTACCTCTACATGTTGTAATAAATATATCACAATTGTCTCTATATATTATTGTTCTCTACACGACACCATACATTTTATCGAAATATGAGATGACGCCCCTTTTACCCAATGGTTTTTTTTAAGTTTTTGTACTAGCTAATATACACAAGAAGTTTTATGTTTAAGGTTGTTGTTTTATCATTTAAGTAATAATCAAATATTAGCTTTTAAATATTTTATAAATTCTGAAAATATGAAACATACATTCAAAGATTTTTATATAGAACCACTTAAAGGCTATGCAAAATATAAAATAATTCCTATCTAAAGAACTCGAAAGTGATCTCAAGCAATGCCAGATATGATTGATTTCTGGCTTGAGAAAGTTGGATTCATGCAATAATCTCCAAGGAAATGTCTTAAATAATTATTCACTATACATAATTCTCCGATTTTGATAAATTTTAATAAGGGCCCTTTTGAATGAAATATCTCAAAGCGTCCATTTGAGTTTAGGTACCATTTGCAGTTGCAGACAACTGAATCCCTAAAAGTAGGCCTTCGGATATTTGTTGGCTCGACATCGAACGTTATACGTACACTTCATTACTTTCCCACAAGATGCGATGAACTATATTAAAAGTAGCCATATGCAAAGTTGGCGGACGTAAGATAGACTTAAAGTGTCAATGATATGTGTATATATACATAATAAATTATGTATGTCAATAGACATATGTACGTATAACATTTTGCGAAACAATCGTTAACATTTTCATGCTTTTTTATATCCTTTGTTAAATATGTTCCAATAAATAACAACTTACAATTTTGTATTCTATGCTACTTTCTACATTTTCACCTCAATTAAAGACATTTACAGATTTTTAATTTATATAATTACAATACTTAAACTGTTGAACTATTATAGCTCCGCCATTTACTTTTTTAAGATATGTTCATATGATCTCGTGTGATTTCATAATTCGAACAAAAAATATATTATCTTCAAAAATATATGTATACGGTTTCAAAATTAAAACGCGGTCAGGATCTTAAAGCGAAACTGACTGGAATTGTGTTCAGTTAGTGACATTAATTAACTCACGGCGTAACTGCGGTTCTTACATAAAAATACTCAGAAGAGGTCATATAATGAATTTCTCTAATTTTTACGAATATGTTAAACCGAAGTACAGCCGATATCCTGTTTTATTTGCCATTTAAAAATATGTACACTTAACTGTGTATATCTATTTGAGTAGCATTTGTAAAGTTGAACAGTAAAACCTTGTGTTTAGTAATCAAATTTCAAGGTCAATAGAGTCAAAAAATTACCAATATTTGATTGAATCATTTGAAAGTTATCTGCCTACCTATAGCTACATACTATATTATTAAAGTACGTACCTATTTACCCAAACAATATCACATTTTCTGTTTTAAGTTTTTGTAGAGTTTATGACCATTCATTAAGGTGCATGTTCAATTCCAAGAATGATTTGCAACATCCGAAGTAAGATATAGAACGCAAATGAACATTAGAAATCTTGGTTGACTTACAATCAATGACAACCGATTTCGTACCTACCTGCACCTTATTCAAATCAGTACCAATCACATTAAATTTAGCACGGCACAAAAATTCAATCTAAGACTTCTTCTTCCATTCGTTATTTTATTAGTATAAAGAAAACAATGATGAAATTTAATAACTCAATATCCGCACGACCATTTTTACATCAATATATACATACTTTCATATACATACATAATAATGTATGGTAGGCATGTATATAAAAACTACAGCAAAGTCTGTATAATTGTATCAAATATGCGTCACGTTAAACATTAACTTCATCGTACGAGTATAATATTAAAATTGTCAATTTAAATACAACAATGTGCAATCACGTTTCATAAAAATATCGATCGCTTGCTTAAATTGCATTTTCAATTTGTAAACTAATCATAAACATATGCACCGAAACACACCTATGAACTGTATTTTACACATAATATGCTAAATGGTGATATTAAACGAAAAAAATAATAAAAACTTAAATCAAATAGAGCAAGTGAGTAAAGCACATGGTTCATGTGACTAGCAAATTATAAATACAGAGTAAAAATTCTTCTTAATTCAACCCAATAAGGTATTTTGGTAGAAAATTTATACCAAAAAAGGAATACTTTTTAATAGTTAGATGGATTAGTTAGATATGTATATTTCCTGCACACCGCAATTAATATTAATTTTATATTACAAGGTCGTAAATTAAGACTTTTTCTTTTCATAAATGGATAAAGCCTGCAACCACCATTGTGATTACCTTCGCACTTGAACATTACATAAGATGATTTTAAGTTGCATATTGGAAAAAATAATTGGACATATAAAATCCCACAGAAAGCGTGTCAAATTATTAATTTTAAGTAGTGCACCTGCACGCTCCAAGTATATTTGAACACTCACAAAGCAATTAGCCAAGTAAACCAAAAAAAAAAAAAACGAATCCTTATCGCACTTTTGCTTGTGAAAAATCAAAGGAATGTTGAACTTAAAAAAAAAACATTATATATGAAATTGAATTTTAATCAAGCCGTGTTTAACTTTTATTTACCAGAATTTGCTAGTACGATTTAGATTTAGCCCTTAAACTGGTTTTACTATGGTTGTGGATTAACGTTCACCGGGTTTTGATATAATATGTATCATAGCAAATGGACACATTTCTAATTGACACTATCTTGGTTTTTCCTCAAGAAATGAACGCGCGCCTATCAGATGCTACGAGTATGACTGTTGATTCTATGCATGTATGTCATTTTAATAAACTCCACGTAAGATTCTGTTTTATTTCATTTCATTAAATTAATTAAGCAACACAAATGAATTTTTCCTCTAAACAAAACCAGACGGACAAGAGAGGGTGCAGAAAGCAAAGCAGTACTATATAATTTTTTTTTGTTCACCTCAATATTTGCCAAATCTGAAAACCCTTGTATCACTAGGTAACCTCTGTGAAATTAAAAACTATGTTTGTTTTTATGTGTATGTTTTTAGAATACAGGTAAAAAGTCCTTCTGTAAAGTATTATATTTTTATTCTTTTATTTTCGATTAAACAAGAGCACTTGATGAGATTGGAGACAGCACTGAGTGTTGAGTAATCGTTCGGGTATAAAGCACCATAGCAGAAGACTGCCTCTGCCTTTGCCTGCTCTGCTAATATTTCGTTCCACTATACCTAGTTCATGTTTACAAGAAAGAAATTATATATATCTATATGTATGTAGGTAATGCAGAAGTTGTACAGATTACTCAACGTCATCGCGGAGTTTAAAGATAATTAAATAAAAACATACTAGTTGCTCTCCTAACCTTTGCGATACCGACCATTTGATTAATCATTTGTAAATTATTTGATTTTATCATTTGCGAAGCGATTTTTTTTAAGATTTGCCCGGCAAAAATAATAATATGTCAGCAAGAGATGTTGAAAATCGTTCTCTTTTGTAAGAGACATGCCTTTAAGAGTGTTGTTAGTTTGGCATCTCACTTACCCTAACATAAGAAGGGGGCACAATGCATTCACTATTTCAGTCGAGCGTGTACCTTGTTTATCGCTATAACAAAATAAAGAGGCTTTATACATCGATGTGTGTATGTGTACAAAAAAAAATCTATGCATAGAAGGAACAAAAAAAAACTCTTATCATAGATAGAGCTCAACCCTAATTATTCAAGTTAGGTATGTAAAATATTTATCTCTAAAACTCTGTCAAATCTATTGACAAGATGCATTGCATACAAACGTGTATATGCATAATTTTATTTATACTTCTTTACATGTATATACCTATTAAATATAATATTATTGGTTTTTCGCTATCAATATGTAGACCTTTTACAAATTATGTACGAGTACGTGCATTATATTTGTTACAGTTGCATCGATAAAAGTTGTGACTGTTGTAAATGTAAAAATAAATACAAATGTAAAGGGTATTGGCCATAAAATATGTATGTACATAATAATTTTATCATTAAATTAAACTTTTGAATGTATGTATAATCATATATATTTGAGTTACGCGTTAAACGGTACTTTAGGAACATTAAATTTATCACAAACGATAAGATTGAAAATATATAAAATCGTGTTGGTCACTCCCAAAAAGCTAACTTCACAGTTAAATACCTAAATAAAAAGCCAAATATTAATTATTATAAACCAAAATTTATCCAAATAGGGTGTTATAGCAAACGGTTTCATAGCTTTTTCCTTTTTGTGATTGAGATGTAGGAACGAGTATATTTTGAATCAAATTTCCTAGTCACGGACGATAAAAAAGCTCTCCCATCAAAAGGGAAAAACTCTTTCCTTTGAAGAAACTTAATGGTATATATCACACTCTGCTTTCTTTTAAAACTATTACAAAAAAAAACAATTACTATTTTAAAACTATTAAAACTATTACACGCTGTTTTTTGCACGCAGTTTTTTTATTTTATCTTTCAAAAAGTTTGATGTTCAACTTTCTCGTATACCTAATCAATTCAATTTTGTTGAATCTCTTTTATTGTTAATTTTTAGAAAAATTGATAGGTGCCAAGTATCCAAAATACAAAAAAAATCGTAAAAGCCTTTTCTGCCCAAATTGAATTGAATAGAAAAATATATTACATTCGATTTCGTCTTAAAATAATTTTTTTTTAAATTCTTAAATTTTTTTTTTCATATAGGTAGCAATATTTTTAAGTTCAACAAAATTAATTTCCCTAAAACGAATGTAACAGTTTTGTTTCTATTTATTGGATTCCTGTCATTGGGATGGGTTTTTGAAAATGGGATATTCAAATAGCGGTAGGTACTTAAGCAAAGCAAAATCCGGGCAAAGTGATTTAAATTAATTTAGTTCATGATCAAATGCTACCATTTAGAAGAACCTCATATACCTTTTCATATAGTTTTTCATGATCCAATTCACAAGCTACCTTAAATAGCGGCAAAGTTTTCAATTAGGTACCTATTACTGAAAAGCATTAAATATATTGTCATATTTATATAAATGCTATTAAATACACCGTTCATTTCCGTCCTCAGAAAAGTTATTCACCCCAAACATCGATGTGCGGATGTCGGTAAAAAATTGTTTAAAAATAGGTATCATTAATGGGTGGTTTACATGGCCATGCATACAATTTATGCATGAGATAGAGAGAATGATCAATTTTAAAGTTTTTAGAGCTCAAATACAATAAATGTCACGCATTTTTGCATGTTCGTTAATACTGTCCCTCACTGGCAGAAGACATTTTAGTATTGTACATCTCACTCATCTTGCGTGGTAGGTTTTCGTGGCCATGTAAACTAACAATACAAACGCAGGGCATCCGCAGTAAATAAATACAAATGTTCAAAAGTACTTTTAATACTTAACTAAATTGATGCGATTCAATATTATTTAGTTTAAGTTTATTGGAGTCAAACTCATAAAAAGCAAAAGAGAGATAGCTTAAAATGTATTTAACAATCGTTATTCAATTTAATTTTCAAGAAATGCTAGCTTTTCAGTAAATAGAAATTTTTTCGTATAAATCCGGTATTTTGTTATTCCTTTGAGCATGCATTTGTTTTACTACTATTTTTCTTCTTCCAATTAGATGGGCATGAAAACCAACTGCACGTCTTTCTTTAAACGTTATTAAAGGTAAGATGAGACTACATGCCAAATGGTCATATAATTGCCATTTCTGACAGTTTCGCAGCGAAATGGTCATTATTTGACACCAAAATGGTCATTATTTGACCAATTGGCATGCAATCTAATCCTACCTTAAGAACTAGTCAAAATTTGCTTACCCAAAATGTATTGTGACAGCAAACCAGCTGATGAACTTGTCATCTGCCGGTCTCTGTAATCGCAGAAGTTAACGGATATGTTTATGTTTTATGGCTAGTTTTCATGGCCACCCATTATGTATTATGGCACGAGATTAGAGAGAGATCTCTGCCGTCTATGATTTTAGAATACGTGTCACTTATCCTACGTGGTAGACTTGTGTGGCCATGTAAACCAGCCATTGTGTTTAAGTTTAAGCAATAATATGGCATATCTGTTTTGCTTAGGTATGCCAGCGCAATAACGGAATAACTTGGAGTTGCTCCCGAATACACCTACGAGGCGAAAGACGTGTGTAGTTAACTTTTGTATTGCATTGACACAAAAGTCTCAGTTGCTGTTGTTATCTTTCCGTTTTCTTTTATTTCCTTTTATGATGTTAACATCGCAAACTGAGATACTCGACGAATTGTTGAAATTTTTTAAACAAACAATCTTCGTTTTGCAAACCAATACATACATATATTGTAATATTCCCAAAATGTTTTTTGTTATTGTTTATTTAAGTAATTATAAAATCCATCTCAATAATGGTTTTGACAGTTTTCGAAAACGCGTATACCTAATGCTATAGTAGATTCCCATTCAAGTATAAACGTTCAAAGTTAAAATCTAAACTATGTTTCTTCTAAACTGTGATATTCTGATGTGACCTATACATACATACATACGTATAAAAAGTGTTTTTTTGAAAGTAGGTAGTATAAATGTGCAAACAATTCGGTAAGGAAGTGTATATCCGGGGCCACAAGGAAAGACAGCATAAGTCGACATATGTCCATATTTAGTTATTGTCCCGTCCCGATCATCCTGTAATCATTTCAAATTTCATTTTTTTTTTTCATTTTGCTTTCTTAAGTGGCTTAAAAGCTATAGCTGACGAAAATCTAAATACACCATAAGCCACCACAAAAATTTTAAAACTAAAAATATTTTCCTGAAAAATGACAAAAAGGGGCAAGGCTGCTTTTCCTTGTGGCCACAGAAATTTATATTTTTGACACAATTAAATGTGTTTCCGTTTCGAATCAGAACGGCAAATGATTTCATTACTCTTTAGGATGCTTGTTAGACTTTGGTCGGCGCAGTGTTGCACTGTTAATGTAGTGGTCGGATAACGGAAGGGAATCTATACCTCTCTTAAAAATTTGAGTCCCCTTGCAGCTAATTTTTCAAGGCTGGTTGTATGTGAGACCCATAAATTAGCACTATAGAACACAAATCAATTATGATGATTAAAATCAATATATGAATCTCTTGGTTTATTTATTTTGGTAAAACAATTTCTTACATGTTGCCATTTACTAAGTATTAACACCATGTGAATAATAACTGAACACCAACCACTAGCTTAGAAGAATAATTTTACACTTATAATGCAGATAAGTATTTACAAATGTACCTACATGATTTACATTTGTATAATGTCAAAGAATAAAGCCAACCCAAGAGAAACTGATACCAAAACAACGAGCAAAAGAGAACAAATGGTCAATTGAAATAAGTAAAAGAGCACCTGCATGAACAAATCCCCATTTTCTAAAGTAACTTATTGATATCTCAACACAAAAGATATACCTACATATATCATTACAAATTTGAAACATGCGTTCTTATAAATTGCTCTAATGATACATATTTATATGCATGTATAGTTCATGAAAGTTAAACGAAACAAAATACATAATTATCCGTCTTTCAAGGTCGAAATTGGAGTAAGATTTCCTTTAGCAATTCTTTACATTTAAAAAAAACAACATTTAATTTTACTGCACATCTGTTAAATGTTTTTTGATAAATTCTTCGTATTTAGCGTCAGTGCACAAGCAACACAGATTAGATCAGTGTTCCATAAGCTTAAGCATGATATAATGATAATCGCCATTTATGCCGCCACACGATAAAACTTAATTCTATATAATGTAATAAAATAACATTATTTTTATCGATGACACAATAACCCACCATATTCGGACAGAATAAATTAGGCAAGCACATGGTTAGATACCTACTGGATCAGCAATAGTTGTCTATCTGATTTCGAAGATTGCAAATGTATTGGCATTAAAAAGGTTTACATTCTTTTATATGGTATTAGCAAACATTCAGTTAAGTACAACGTTGGATACAAGTACGAAATATGCGAATTGCATACCACCTACATACATTTAAATTCATAATTTTCTCTGCTCAAATCCAAATAAGCTCTTTATTTGGCAGCTATTGAAAAAAGGTGTAATAAATTCAAGAGTATTGACGTACTTCATAAGCTCTCTTAAAGCTTTCCAACTAGTTATTGCTAGTTAATTTACAAAAAGTTTTGAAGCATAGAATAAGCAATTATTTGAAAAAAACTACCTATATCCAAAATATATGTTTGTAGGTCACATTTAACAAGAACTTATACTACGTTTTTCAAAACAGGTTTTGTTTTATAATTTTATTTAATTAGGATGCTATTTTCAAACAGTTTTCAAAGTTTTTTTCTTGACAATGATCTTTATCAATAATTAATAACCTGCACGACTGAGTCATACGAAACTCTTTGTCAGGCAGGCGCACATCAACTCTCTTTCCACGCAACATTTCTGTTAATGTCAATAAAAAATAAAATAAACCAATACAATTAAGATGAGTATAGACTGCATCCCTAATGGTCGAATATTGACCATGTCTAAATAAGGTTATTTGAAAGCTAATTGATCAGTATTTGAACTCCTGGTTCCATTGCACTTCCTTCTTGCTTTTTGGTCAAATTGGCTTTCCTTAACTTGGCCATTTAAAAGATGCTGTATACTTTGTTTGAATTTATTTTGACCGCGAAAAATGTGAGTGATGGTCGTTATTTGATCATGTGACATGCAGTAAAATAACAAACAAAAAAAACATCATAGTATTTTTAAATTTTGATCTAAAATTCATAATTAGTTTCAATTCAAAACAGTTCCAGTTGAGAATAATTTATTTTATATAATTTCAGTTTTGTGTTTTAAGGTGTGCCAAAAGTGTGCAAGTAGTTAAATTAATAACTCATTCTTAATCAAACCTGTATCTTGCAAACCATTAGACTTAACATAGACTTAATAAAGAATAATACAATAAGCAATTAAGCAAAGGCTTTTATTTCTGAGTAATAGATGTCGCTTGGAAAAAATATATTTTAAAATTAGACGATGATGAATTGATACTTGATGAATTTAATCATTCATCACAGTTTTATTATTTACACAAAAGTTTAACTTGCACTATATGCCACCAATAAGAAGTTCGAGTTATTCTTCATACAATCAGTAGTTTATAAACCAATTCGAAACAAACTATTATCTGCCATGTTAGTGCAAAACACAAAACACTACGTTCTCTAAGTGTCAGCTCTTAGCGAACGTAGCGTAGCGCTTTACGCAACGGTTGCTTGTTGCTCGACTAAGCTTCATCGACCTATCTTCTTCTTATAGACTATTTTAAATACATTTTAATTTAATAAATTTAAAGTTAACGAATAAATGGATTTTTTAAAATCTGCTCGCGACAAACAAAAATTAATTTCGTTGCAAAATTCATTAAATGTGCTTATGCACCTCGTAATTGGCTCATTATTACCATAATTGTTTCTGTGCCTATCTGTATGAAATAAGGCTCTAACCCGTAGTGATCCTTCGGGAGCATGTATATTTAAAAGAAAGATCAATTCTGGTGAATTAATATAATAGTTAAGAATATCGCAAATTAACAAATTTGGATATAGGTTGTCTGAAACGCGTCTGAAACATAGGGTTTGCAGACCAAGTACATTGCACCTTCTGTCATACATATTTAATATATGAACCGCGTACCTCGTGAAGGTTTTTTTGGACTCGTTCGAATTTACATTCGTGAACTGCATATGGCGAATTCCAAATTAAAGAAAAATATTCTAAATAACTAAATAAAAATAAGGCGTAAATGGCCCATATCGAACCCTTCTCCACCCACATTGTGTGCGAAGATATATTTTTTAACACGAATGGGAAGGGTCCTACAGTTTAATGCCGATTCCGAACGGCAATTAATTATTGAGAAGCTTATCATGACAGTTCCTGCTCTTGGATGTTTGTCAAACGTCAAAACGTCCAGGTGGTACAGGTCTGGATTTAAACCACCCACACTATCTGACTAAAGAGCAATAAATAATTTTAAGGCTTTTTATATTTCGAAAGCCTTTGCTATTACGTTTAAAGAAGCCTAACAATGAGTTAGACTTGGCAATGACATAATTATAATGCAAAAAAGAAACTTAACTTATTGTCAAATATGACACCAAGATCTTTCATCAAAACGTTGTTCGACTTCATTTATAAAATAATTATGCAAAATTGCAGTACTAATACGATATGCTAAATTCCAAAGCATTACGATTGCACCACTCCGACAAAATAAGAAAATAATTTCAAATAATCCGCGAAAGTCAAAAGTCATTAATAAATAATATAAATAGCAACGGGCCCAAATGACTGCCCTGTGGAACACCCGAATAACTTATACAATTAGTCAACAAAGCTAAATTAGTAGCACATGATCTACCACGAACAAATCCATGCTGACTATTCGAAATAAGAGAGCCTTGATATAGGCCGATAGTTTTCTACTTTTTGCCTTAAACCGCTTTTATAAATAGGCGTTATGAAAGAATATTGGCATTAATTTAGGAAGTTACAAGGGACTGGTTAACCGCCGTCCGTCTGTCTGCCCGAGCGCCGTTTGGCGAAACTGTTTAACGGATTTGCTTCAAAGTTCGTATATAAGGTTTTTGGTGTTACATCTTCGGGCATCTTTTAATTTTTTGCTTTAACGTTTAAAATAACGGTACCTGTTATACAGTTCTTTTGGTGAAAATAACTTATCACTATTTTTCTAGAAAATGGTTCCAAGGATTTTGATTTTTGTTTGAATCTATGTATCCCTACTTGGGATGGATGCCCAAAATATTGCATACTCAGTTTTTGGAAAGAAATTAATTTCAACACCACAAAGAACAAAAAAAATATTTGAAATAATGTTTTCTTGGCAACGAAAATAATCAAATATCAGATCAAAATCTGAAATTAGAACACATAAACACCATTTGATTAAGAGCTGAAGTTTCTTTTATAGTGAAAATGTGTTGTGTTTTGTTGTATCGTGATGAAATAATTTTAGTGCGCGATTTTAAAGCAATAAAGACTTTTTATTTAAGAAGAAAAAAAATTGGAATAAGATCAAGTTAAGTTTTTGAATAAATATATTAAAATTTAATATAGATTTCAACAAGTCTGTTGGGGAACTTTTGAAAATGTTTAAAACATGTTAACAAAATGAATTTCAGGTTGTCAATGTTATTTTTTTATTGATCCTCTCTATTTTATTTTCACACTCTGGTATATATTTGCATTTGTTATAGCCCAAATATTATCATTTATTTATGCTTTTATTACAAAAACAATTGAAGTGCATTTTATCATTCACCTTAATATCAAATAAAACTGCGGTTCAAAAGTGTTCCTACTAAGTTCAAAACAGCACCCTAAATGGGACTCTTTTGAACGTAAATGAAAATAAAAAATTGAATATGAATATTTTGCAAAACTAAGCATATTTTATTTGAAATTGAAATTCAATATCATATTCCGAAAGCAAGGTCTTCTTTTAAAATGTATTCATATTAAAAATCAACGTCAAAAATATCGGTACAAAATTATTTCCTGTAATTGCTTTACGAAGTCAAAATACAACTGCCTATCACAACTATATACTATATACATCAATTAGCTAAATCATACAAGTAAACTATGTAGGTATAAAACTACAACACTTTCAGTAATGGCAATTTTTGTAACAAAATAATGGAACCAATTTAGAAGGTAGCAAAGAAACTTTCTTGAGTGGTCTTGATACATGAACGCGATTGCCTTAGCAGCTGAACCAAATAGAGCTGTCAGTTTTCAGTTGTCATTTAAAATTCACAACTTCCAAAATTTTTATTTAACACGTGTTGATAGTATTTTGCAGTTTTTGTGCTGTCTTAAAATCCTTTAAAAATGGAGTACGTAGACTTTACAGCGCCGGTAAAAAAAGAAGAATTAGATCCTGGCATCATGTAAGTTTCAACTCCACCAAAAAAGAAAATCTATATTATTACATACTTGTTTTCAGTCTTTGCTGCGAATGTGGGGTTGCGATAGCACCAAATCCATCAAATATGTGCGTCACTTGCCTGAGGAATCACATCGATATTACCGAAGGAATCCCAAAGCAGGCAGTACTGCACTTTTGTAGAAACTGCGAGCGCTATCTGCAACCACCTAGCGAATGGGTTCAATGTCCCTTAGAATCGAGAGAACTTCTTGCACTTTGCTTGAAGAAGTTGAAAGGCTTAAAAGAGGTAAAGTTGGTCGATGCTGGATTTGTGTGGACAGAACCTCATTCAAAACGTATAAAAGTGAAACTAACTGTTCACGGTGAAGTAGTGGGAGGTACTGTTCTGCAGCAAGTATTTATTGTAGAATTCACGACAACAAATCAAATGTGTGACGACTGTCATCGTACAGAAGCTAAGGATTTTTGGCGCTGCTTAGTACAAGTCAGACAAAGAGCAGAAAATAAAAAGACTTTTTATTACCTGGAGCAGCTTATCCTTAAACACAAGGCACACGAAAATACACTTGGCATTAAACCTATCCACGGTGGCTTAGATTTCTATTATGCAAATGAAAATCATGCTAGAAAAATGGTTGACTTCTTGCAGACAATGGTACCCGTGCGGTCAACAAACTCAAAGCGTTTGATATCCCACGATATTCACAGCAATAACTTTAATTACAAGTACACATTCTCGGTGGAAATTGCGCCGATTTCAAAGGACAGTGCCGTTTGTTTGACTAAAAAGCTGCGGCAACAGTTGGGCAATATCTCATCAGTTTGCCTGGTGTACAAAGTGGCAAACAGCATACATCTAATAGACCCCAACACTGCACAACGTAAGCATTCGATTTTTTTTTTCACATTCGTTTTAATCATTAATTTTAGTTGCTGAAATTTCATCACATGTGTACTTCCGAGCACCATTCGAGTCAATTTGCAACCCCAAACAACTGGTGGAATACATAGTTATGGACATCGACGTAATAAAAGAAAAGGATCGCAGAGTTTTCCCGGGACAGGGAGCCATTTCGAGCAAACATGTTCTCTGTGATGTTTGGGTAGTGAAGGCTTCAGAATTGGGAATAAATGATAATCCTATTCACACCAAGTCACATCTCGGCCATTTGCTTAAAGTTGGCGACTCCTGCCTTGGCTACAATTTGATAGATGCGAACATTAATAACGACACATTCGAAAAGCTTAATAGCGAAGAGTTTCCGGATGTAGTGCTAGTAAAAAAGTGCTTTGGTGATCGTGTCTCCAGATCTAATCAACGTATTTGGAAATTGAAACATCTTGCGGATGATGAAACCGAAGAAAGGAACAAACAGTAAGACATATTTATACCGAATAAGATTTTATTTTGATATCCGAATTTGTTTTTAGGGATTATCATGAGTTCTTAGATGATTTAGAAGAGGACTCAGATTTCCGCCAAAATGTAAATATTTACCGCGATGCTTCAAAGCAGGTTCCTGTAAATGCTACTGATGGTGTTGCTCGCAATGATGGTATTCCACAGATAACATTGGCAGAGATGTTGGAGGACATGGTGCTAGAAGACGATGCCATGGGCGACGAGTAGTTGTATAATCTAGCCTTATGTCGTGTATAATTTTTTTTAACATTTTTGAATTTATATTTAATAAATCCAGCTAATACCGTATAAAGTTCCGGTATAATTGGGTGCAAACAAATTTTTTTATTTTGTTAAATGAATCAAATTTTCTTTTAAAATTAAAGTGAGTGAAAAGCCTAGTTTTAGACACCGTTTTTTTTTCTCACATCATAAACGCCCCTTATGTCTTTAGATATTTTGGTAAATGACGACCGTGTTCGTGAGTTTATTTAGTAAAATTCATTCAATCGCATTTTCAGAGTTTACTTCCTAAATACAAAAACAAAACAATAATGTTGTGTACGTAATTATCTTGAATATACAAAGTGGAGTGATGTCAGTCGTTATGAGATATTTCACTATGAATTTAAGGTATGGCTACAAATCCGACGAATGTTTAAGCATTAATAAATTATGGAGAGGTAGGGGAGGCGACTTAGTTTTAATCACATTCGTGTCTACGTTTTATTTTTTTGGAAAACATCAAAATTTCAAGATAAGCGTAAATACAAAAATATCTATAATTCTATATCGTCGGTGTAGAGGTTTAGTGTGTTTGCTTGTGACGCGTAAGGTGAACAAAACACTCTAAATGAAGTAAACGAAGACAAAACCAAATTGTAGTATGGACAAAACAACTAAAGCGAACGGACAAAAGAGATCCAACCAAGAGAATCTTCCAATCGCAGCCCTCAGGTTCGGGACGAAAACGTAGACCGTTTCAAAGACCAAGCCATCGTGGATGCCAGAGCGCTTGATCTTGATCTGGTGCAGTGGCTTAGCGGTTAGTGCGTTGGACTACAAAGCGAGGGGTCCAAGTACCACCTGAAGTTATGTGCGTTTCGCAAACACAATGGCTGGAGAAGCTGCTGTTCTAATATTTAGTTTTTAATTGTCAACAATGCTAAAAAAATGTGTATTAAATGTTTTCTATTTCTTCCCCAGTTGAATAAAAAAATTGTACATCCACTCCACTTCTCCACTTTTTAAGGACTTAAAAGACTAATTTAGTTTAACCACATACAAAATTATGCCATTTAGACATATTTTTGAAACTTTGGTTAGTAACAAGACATATTTTTTGAAATACTGACAGAATTCCGTTTTCTTTTATTTACTATTTGAAATTTGAACAATACTTCATAATTTTTATACAGATTTACAAGGACTATTAATGAAGCAAATTCATGCATTTATATCAATGAAATGTACATGCTTATGTGTATGTATGTATATGTAAAGGAATGGATAAAATAAATGTTGAATGATACATATTTTGTTTGTTCTTTTTTCATTGAAAAATAAATAGCTTTAGAAAACGTCGACATGAAGAAATTCACTGGCAATGCAAAATAGAATAAAATATTAAATTATCACGTCCTTTTGTGGGTTTTTTTTGTCTTGTTATTTTATGGATTGTTTGGCTTAAGTAAAATTTGATGAGTGTGATGAATTTCAAAGTCTACGATATTTTTGTTTTCTCGATGTCCTTGTACGGGATTACGTTTCAACATCCTGGTGAAAAAAAGAATTTAAATTGTTATGGAATCAATTTCAGAAAACGAATAGACTTACCGTTGGATCGCAATCAGCACAATGCCATGAATAACCACGTCGCTTCGGTGTTTTTTTCAGCGGGGGATCCAGACATGTGAAGTGGTAATTTTTGCGACATTCATCGCAGCTGCAACATAATTTTTGTTATTATGTACTCTTCTCAAACTGAAAATGTTTTACTTACGTAACAAGATTTTGTGCTGTTCCTGGTTCCTTGCAAACATCACATGTAACCTCTACCTGTGGATGGTGTACAGCAGCCGATGATGATGATGACGCGATTGAGTTTCTTTTATTTGTCTTTCGTGGAGATGCTTGCCGAGCTGGTGGTAGCACTGGTTTTGAGCTTGGTGGTAATGTTAATTTACTAGGTGTCTTGACTGGCGTAGATTTTGAAGTCTCAACTTTAGTTTGAATTTCAGACTGCGATGCGTCATCCTAAGTTAAAAGGCATTTTACTTAACATGTCATTTTAAAATATGGTTTTTATTTTACCGAATTAATTGTTAGGTCTTCTACGGTTTCAACAGATGTGGGGCGGGAAGCATCATTCGGACGCACCATATCAGCAGAAACGTAGAAGAAATGCGCCTCAGGTGCAACTTCTCCTGGTAATGGTAATGTTTTGAACTAAGAAAAAATATTTAAGTCTTTACTATTTGTATTATGTTGAATTGTGATATTGTGATATTATGATGGGCGTCTTTAAAGTAAAATAAAGCAAAATTCTGTTCGCTTACCTTGATTTTGATTTTCGGAATAGCCGGCTCGTTATCATTTGGATTTTCAGTGTCATGGTATTTCTTTTTTCGCTTCCGTTTGTGCTCTTTACATGGTGATTTTTCATTATCCGATGCGTACTTGCTTTTGTGCTTGTCTTTGCTGCGTTTTTTTCTATTTTTATTGTGCAACTCTTTGATCGGATCCAAACTGACGGCGCTTTCAATGGCCAATGCGCTTGTACTTGTACTCTCACCAACTAGCGCCTGCACCACGGTCAAATCAAGAGATGCGGTGGCAAGTGGATCTTCCTCCTTTGCTTTTTGTATTTCATTAACTGCCTCGGAGAAGTCGGAAAAATTTGATATGGATGCGAATTTTTTGACCGACACCGACTTTAAGGCATCCTCAAGAACCACTGTTGGATTTTGCGTAATTAAAGGACTGTAATCAATGAACTTGTTTCTAGGCTTTTTTGCTGTGGGGCTTGTGTCATCAAGTGAACTGTTTTTCTTTGGTAAATCCAAGGACTTCCGTGTTGTTTTCTGCAATGAAAGACTAGCAGTAGATTTACCATTCTGGTTGAATTCTAAAGATGTTCGCTTTGCACCGCTACGAATGCTGGAGTCTGTTGACCTTCTCTTCGAAGGGGAAACCGATTTTGGCGACATACTGGTCTCTGGGTTCGAGCTAGAGAGATTAGGATCCGCAGGGACTATAGTGCCGTCTTTGCTGAAGCGTGTCCTAGATTTTCTTGGACCCTTGGGTAAGTCAGGCACTGCATCGGAATCATCAGACTTATCACATTCGGAGCACTGCCAGCCGTACAATTTGGACTTTTTCGGATGTCGCGTCAATGGAGGGTTTAAACAACCCAAGTGATAATTTAAGTGACACGTATCGCACTTTGCTAATAAATGCTGGTCGTTGCATCGCTTGCAGATGCCACAATCGTGCACAAGAGCCGTCTTGTTATGTGATTGCGTACTAAGAACTCGTCCTGTATCGTCTTTCGTACCAGGTAAATGTGCTAATGGAAAACCGACGCCCATTTTCAGTGCCGCAGCCGTAGGCACGGACATTGGACGAGCAGGCGGAGTTACTATTGGATTGGGAGCAACAACTGGCCTACCAATATTTTCCATAGATGGCATGTTTTTGTTGGGACACAGTGATTCCAATTGCTTGTGTAGATCACGAACACTGGCCTGCAGTGTTTCATGTTTCGACTTTAAGTCCGCATTCATCTTAACTTTTGAGTCGTACTGGTCTCGTAAATTTTGCTGCTCGTCCAATAAATTTGTATTAACATCGACCATTTGTTCGAGATTACATTTCAGCTCCTTTACGCGAGAGATCCTGTCAAGGTAGTACCCAATGAACTCGACACTAAAAGCCGGTGCTATATGCCATTTCTTTCGGATGTCTGTGAGAGATGAGATCTGGAAAGATGGGTTATTAACAAAAAAGGTTTTCTCTTCGACGGCTTTAAACGTACCTGTGCTTCCTGCAACTCAAGTGCAGCTATATCGACGTCCATTATTTCGGCTTTCATCAAAAGGCGGCTACACGCCGTGGCGCTGGTTGTCAGAAGTCTTGATATTTTCTGAGTGGGAACTGAAATAGGGGAACATGTTCAGACATGATTGACACATTTTTGCGCTGTATACTCTGACTCACCCCAGGGTTCAATTTTTAATATTTTATTGTTTCTATACTTGTTTTGATATTTAGCCAATTTTCTTTGTATGCGGATCTGGCCTGGAGTGGGATTCTCGTTTTTTTGTTCCTCCTTCTCGAGGTTTTTATGCTCCATAACCAATTTAATTGTATTGAAGTGTCGTTTTCTATGCTTGATCATTGTCTTGTCCGAGTGTACCTTGCAATGTGCGTAGAAGGGGTCCGCATGATCTGCCTCCTCCGAATGAGCTTCGGACAAAAATCCTGCGGCCTGGGCGCTGCAAAGATATATTTAATTAATTATAACGAATAAAATACGCATATATGTTCGTACCATGTGACATGAAAAAATGTCTTGCACATGCCAGCATCACAACCTATGCAAACTCCAGTTCTAGAGAAACGTTCATTTTCACATAGTGTACAAGTCTTGGCTCCCCACTTGCTGTACTGCATCTCGAAAAGTGTCACTGACGACAACTGATCAACCTCACCAAATGCCACTCCGGGGACGTAAAGCGCACATACCAGATGCACCCATTTTCCGACGTCCGTTTCCTTGAATATGCCGCCTCTGTTTGGGCAGAGTTCACACGATGGATTTGTCACTCCAGCGCGACAAGCTTCACAAAACCATGGCTCTGTGGAGCATGACGATGTTGTGCTGGACACACTCGCTGTGTCGCTAACGCCATAACAGCCCTCATGGACGGATACGCCACAGCTATCACATTCTATGACTTCGTTTGTGTCATCACTACGATCCCCAAGGCAGACGCAGCAAATTGGTTTTGCAGGTAACTGTTTAAAAATTGTAGTATTTAAATGTTTGTGAATGGTTTAATTAATTCCTAATTATTTTTATACACAAGTCATTCTAATCAAATCAATAAGTGTATTGTAAAAAGTGAGTAAGTTAGGATTGGAGAAGATAACACCTTAACTTTGTATGTAATAATAATTACCTTATCTTTCAGCGAGGCCGATGTGATAACTTTCGCTAGAGCTTCCTTTAATTTGTTTTCTACCTTTGGCGGCTTCATTTCGGTATCTTCAAAAAGATGCTTCAAGTCGGAACAGCTTGATTCACTGCCTTCTCCGGAACTGTCATTGTTATTGTCATCAGAACTCGAATCAGAGTCACCATCTCCATCCTGATCACTTTCCTTTCCTTTTGAGCCATCTGAGAAGTCATCATCGCTCTCGTCATGATCCTCAATACGAAAATCACTGTCGGACGAACTCTCTCCCAAATCAAAGTCCAGCAACGTTTGTGTTGTCATTTTTGGGATCCGAGATTTCATTCGATTATTTGCTATAAAGAAAATTGTGAATAAAATTATGAACTTATGTGTACAACATTTTTTTTTTGTAAGAAAAATGCCGCTCAGTTAAAGCGATAGTGCCTTCACTCCGCCTCTGTCAAGAGAGAAGACAAAACGACCAAGCGGCCTTCTGTCATCAGCAACCCACACATAACCTATAGCTATAACACAAACGAAATTTTCGAATACATTTTTTTTACTTACGCGGACCCATATCGCCTTAAAAATATTTTTATACAATTAAAAAATTGCTAATTCAATGAAATAACATAACTTCTTTATCGTATTTAATCAATATTTCGTTAAAATACTTTGAAAACACCAGCGTAAAACTAACTATATCTATCTATGCGAATTTTTTTCTATGGGTAATTATCTTGACTCGAAGTTGCAGGTTATATGCCAAATTGGTTTCCTTACTAATGATACTATTATGCTGTCGCAAATCACAGTTTAAGATGCAGTGGGTATGAAAACATTTGAGGCATACAGAGGAAATGCTGGATCTGTATGGACCGTAATTCTATTTTCTATATGGTAGAAAACGTTTTTTAGACGAAAAAGTAATTTTATTGAAGCAGGTTAATTGTGGAAGGAAATATAACAAAATTATTTAATAATTTCTCTATGATTTTCCGTTATCGTTTCCTACATTTATAATTATGTTGTGTTCATTATTTTTGGTGGTTGGGTGTATGTAGAATAAAAAGAAGTTGCGAATCGCCCAGAAATAGAAATTGCACATTGGACGCCTCAGCGTGGTTGGAGTAGACAGAGTCTACAGAGAGCTCCTGAGCGAGAAACTCTCCGCTGTGCACTCACCATCCACAAATACAAACACCATGTGGAACCACTATCGCAACATCAAGGAAGTAGTCGGGACCACCGTAGGCTACCAGCCACCAGAGAAAAAGAGATAATGAGTGCGTCCACCACAAAATAGTGACAGAATGGGCACATATACAGGCGCTGAAGCGCAAAATAAGAGAAGCGAGGGAAGAGTACCATCGTCCAGTCAATGTAGAAGAAATTCCAACTCCCAGTTTAGAGGAAGTTGCTATGGCTATTAACAAACTGAAAAACAATAAGTCTGCTAGTTATGATGGCCTACCAGCGGAACTCTTTAAACATGGTGGTGATGCTTTGGTAGGGTGCATGCACCAAATCATCAACCAAGTATGGGTTGACTGAAGAAAACATGCCCGACGACTGGACTATCAGCTCCATCTACAAGAAAGGCGATGGCAGGGGGATGCGCTACCGTGTGACTTCTTCAACCTTATTCTGGAACAAATAGTGCGCAGGGCAGTTGTAAACATGGAAGACACTATCTTTAACAGATCTGTACAGCTACTGGGGTATGCGGACTATTTCGACATCATCGGCTGCTCCCAACGTGCCGTGATAGATAGTTTTATTGCCTTACAAACAAAAGGACAGAAGGTTGTTCAGAGAAAACAAGTCGACTCTTATTCTGCATAACAATTGTATATTTATCTTAATCAAAGATACTGGGCTCAAAATCGAGGTTGAAATTTAAACTCACGTAAAATTTGTTCATACTCAAACATATTTAATGCTGGATAATACCTTTTTCATACCACATTTAAATGCCAGTTTTACTACTTTAATTCGTTTCAAGTGACTTTGCCAATCTTTTCTTTTCGAGTGATTGAATATCATTGCCGATCAGTAGGGACGAAACGATAACAGTGTCGGAAAAATGTATCAAAACCTACTCGGGTACCGGATGAAAAGTCTCGATACTTACTTGCATCTTACTTGCAAGGCACTCAATCCTTCCAGTTATATCGAGGAAAAATATTAGCGACAGATTGATGGGCACTGATTAGCCAATCACACTTCATTTGCTGCAGTGAGGGTTACAGCTTGTAATGCTTGTTTCTTTGTCTAGTGACGGCATTTCCAGTTGCCTTCCAATATTTCGAGTGTTTAAAAATTGGCAAAGCCGGCTGAAATGAACTTTACTACTGAACCATGAGGCCATATTTGGCTGTATTCGCAGAAAGGTCAGTGTTTTATAGCTTACCTTTCGTCTTTTGGGTATGGAGTTTAGAACCCATTTGTTTGGCCAAACCGAATTATTAGCGGTTTCTTACTGTAATTTTTCACTCAGTTGTATTTCACGAAGTTGATATTAATCTCGAGGTAGATAAACTTCTTAACCACTTAAAAGTTTCTACCATGAATAGTGTTTTCCTAGTCTATTCACTCATAATATTTTTGGTTTCAATGGCCGTAAAAAGTCCTTTTTTTAACACAAGAAAATTCTCCTTGTTATTATATGTTTAATTTTATTACTTTTGCACTTCTCTGAAAAGCCTGAGTTTTTTTTACAGCAGCTGAGATGAAAATGCTTAGCATGAGAGCTTGTAACCCAAACTTTGATTAAATTAGAAGTTCAAGAATCTGAAAAAAGCCTTCAAGTCAAAGAACCCATCTCGAAAAAATTTGACCACGTGCACGACCGGCTCAGTCGTTATTGTCATGTATAAAAGTAGGCTCCAACAAACTAACGATGAAGTGATACAAAGACTGAAAGCCGAACCAAATCATTTCGACGTTTTGTCCTTGTTTATTTATTCAGATTTCATAGAGATGATAACGCTGAAACCATGTTCTGATAATAATTACATTATGTATCTTAAGAAATAAAATAAAATAAACTCCAGTTTGTTTTTACTTTTTCAGACTTTATTATTAAATCATCCTTAAAGGGGGTTGCTTATTACAATAAAAAAGGCGCCTAATACTTTTTTTTAGATTTAAGATAAATCCACATAATTCATTAAATAATAAATTTCGCTTAATTGGGTTTGTTGAAATTTACAATAGTTTTCTGCACATACCGGTCACCCTACTTCATTATGTACATACGAGTACCTTTATTTAGTTCAACTACATTTTTTGATCATACTTAATTCATAATCTTAAAACATAATGTATGTAGGCTTTACCCATAAAAAATAGGTTCTGGAGTGCGGACAAAAGTTTACAAAAATGTTAATTTAAACCGCTTTTTAGGGCAAACTTTAAATTCCTTTTAATGTGTGTTATATAGGGTGTTCTAAAGAAAAAAATCGTTTACTTTTTGTTTTACTAGAATGTTAAATTTAATTTTAATTAAATTTTAAAAGTATGAACCCTATTTGGAAGTTTTTACTATTTTTCGTTAATAAGGTAAGGAAAACAAAAAAATGGGACAACTCAAGTTTGTTTTTTATACTATTTTACATGTCGTCGTTAAGCAAAAGGAACTAAAGCAAAAAATATAACATACACACGCTACACATAGCCATCATTATTGCTTAAAACTAATTTAAATACAATAATATAAGGTTAATTATCATGCTTGCTTGTTTTTCGTACTGTTTTTTAAGTGCAGATAGATTGTTTACGTATGCGTGATGTATTTGTATTTATTTCTGTTTTTGTAATTTTTTTTATATAATATATTTAAGAAAATATAAACACACATTTTTTTTTAGATTATTGCAAACACACAACGCTATATAATTTTTTTTTTTGTACAAATTGTACATCGTTTAGTTATGTAATAAACTGTTTTCATAGTTCAAAAAATTAATTTGTTCTCGTTCATTACACTGTCTTTAATATTCTATGCTTTATTCTTTAAAAAAGGCACTAGTTACACGTTAATTGGTTATTTATTAACTTACCTATTATTTACCCTTTGAGTTCACAGTTTTATATCTAGCTTTTGGTTTTTGAAATTTAAAGTTAGAAATCCATTATTTGATAAGAAAAACGTTAACGTGTAACTACTGACTATATTTTTCCACTTTGTTTACTCTTGTTTTTTATTATTATTATATTCAAGCTATATCCTAATGTGTACATAATGTATTTCAATTTAATACGTAGTTTCACATTTTTTAAACACAAATTAATTTTAAAGTTTGATTTTTGTTTGTTGAAATAATTGTTTGAAAGGTAATAAATCTATTTTTTCTGAATATATATATATATATATATTTTTTTTTGTTTTTATTATAACTACATTTTAATATACTTTATCTTAAATATATAAAAGCATCCCTACTAACATAAGCATCTTATCTTTTAACTTCGTCTTTACTTTTTGGTTTTTAAATCTGAGAGACATACACACACAGATCGTCGGTTAAATAAGTAGTGTAGTTGGTTACTTTTAAGCACCTATAAATATATATTGTGAAATTTGATTTGTGATTGTTGATTTAAGAACTAATGTTTGGTTTTGTTTTGTTTTGTTTTAATTCAAAATATCATTTCTTTGTTTAAATTGTCCATATTATAAAACTTATAAGCTAAAGTTGAGTTATGATTTAGATTTAATGCCGAAGAATGTTGTGTACAATAAAACAGAGATAAAATGCGTCTACAACATATTAAAATGAAATTCTATTTCCTTTCGAATCAACATAGAAGAAACGTGCAACACCGAAGACGACGGTTTAATGTTGGTTTTTTTTTTTTAATTTTTACATAGACAGTGGTGATATTTGAATATTGCTTCCGTTGCTAAATATACATTGAATGTGATTTTAAATATTTATATATGTATGTATATGTCTTACGGCTATTATGTAGTACCATTTTGATTATTATGCAGTATCGAAATTAAAAATAAATTGATTGTAATTTATAGCATTTATAATTTTCAAAATGTATACATATTTTCATTAAATCCACCTATTTAAAAAAGGTCTTTTGCTTATTGAGATTTCACATCTTTTTTTGAAGACTAAGATTAACCTAAATCTTCAATACATAACTATTTCGATTACAATTTGAGCATGAATGGTAAAAGACCTCGGACCACTGAAATCCTTTGGAATTACACAGAATTATTATAATGCTAAGAGAAATACATATTATTGTAGAGTTTAGCATGTCAGTTCCACTTCGTATGAAAACTAGAACAAGTGGTCTTTATCTTTTCTTTACCACTGATGAGTATAAACTAAAGTCAAAACCTACATTTTATTATAATGAAAAACCAACTTATGTGTGAAATTTTTTTTATGTTAGCCTTATCGATGTGGTTTAAAAGTACCTATTTGTTATTGAAATCAACTTTAACGAAAATACCATTCATCTCTATTATGCGCCGTCTATAAGATGTTTTACAGACTCAATAGACTCAATATTTGTGTTACCGATCTCAATGCTGACCAGTACGAAACCAAAAAATTCAACAAATAATTCTGAAAACAATGGCGTGTGTGGTGACACGTGAAAAATGAAATGATATCAGAAAAAAATATATATATTTATTATAGCGCAAGTAACAAACAAAGGTAACAGTAACAACAGCCTAATGTCTGTGCCACAACTTTAATTTACTTTTATTTTCCATTTATTTCTAAAGAAATTGAAAACTACTTTTGCATTTATAAAAAATGTCTATTTAATAGATAAGAAGTGGTTGATTGGTCCTGGTTGAGCCCACAATAGTTTTTTTTTTTTCAGTAAATAATTTAAATTTAAAAATGTATCACTTTAACATGCAAATAAAAACATTTATTAAAAAATAAGGGAGCATAAAATATTTAGTTTAATTTCGACTACACGCTCAATATCTTTGGGTTGCTTAATTTGAAGTATTCCTGGTCATTGGATTATTATATATGTTTATGTATTTATATCTTAACATTTTATAAATCACTCTTCTACTTAAGGTACACAATTATGATAGTGAATAAATTTAAATATTTATGTTTTTTTTTTTTTTTTGGTAAGTTTTTTTTCTCTTTTCTGTAATAGTATATCTGAATTAAATGTTTAAGTTTAATCGGCAGTTTAAGTTTTTCCGTGTCGATAGATCATGCTTCTATGAAATCAGTTTTTTTTTCATGAACACATGCATTGTTTCGAAAAGATGGATTGCTTATATGTCAAATGTATGTTATTCTGGTGAATTTGCAAGACATGTTGTATAGTTGTTCAATTAAAATTTCATATTGCTGAGCATATAAATCTCTAATTTTGTTCTGTTTTTAAAAGTTAACTAAGAAAATTTAATTTATTTTTCGCTTTAATTAAGATAATAACATATTTCGTTTAATAAAACTAATTTAAAGTTTCGTTACGTTATAGCACATTTTCGCACAGAAACAAAAAAAATGCTAAGGAAAATTTTTAACTCAACAAAGCTAGATACATATATGCTTCATTCAGTACGTGTCGGTTATTTGATACAAACGTAACATTATACTTCCTAATTAAAGAGCAATTACAAATTATAAAATCTATTAGCAGGTATGTATTTATAAACAATTCTTAGTATGATAGGCAATTAAAAAAAAAATAAATAAGAATTTGAAATTACGGACAATGAGTTTATTATATTGGAATGCATTAAGACTTAGAAACAAAAGAAATTTTAAAAAATTGTTTGATTTTAGTTTAAAAATTAACTTCTGATTTTTACCAATAATATTTTTGTTAACTTGTTAAATGAAATTAGAACAAATTTACATTTTATAAGATTTTCGCTATTGTAACCAATAAGAAATTGCCAAAAAGGATGCTTAAATTTAATTGTGTCTTCAATGTACCTCCAGTTACGACGACGTCCTTCTCTTCAAGGAATGGATAATCGATCACGTGAATTATTCCATTAGTACACTCTACATCGGGCCGGTAAACATTGATCTTCTTGAAGTTCCATGTGATATAGTATCCTGGAAATTTACGATCTGGTGTTTAATAAGAAATAAAGTATATTGTTGTAAAAATGTTGTCATTTTACGTTTTTTAAAATTTTATTAATTTATGTTAACCGGATTTAACTGTCAGTGTGATAGTATGCATCTGACATTTGATGCATGGCCCTATTTATGGTTTAAAGTTTGAAATTTATGAATTTTTTTACAAGCAGAGAAATAAACAAAAGCTTGAGTTCAACAAATATTGTAAGCATAGAATGTGTGCGAATATAATCAATAACGAAATATAAAACTAGAAATATAATAGTATTTGAGTGAACTAAGCTGCATTTCAGGAGGATAATGTATACTTAAGATATAAGCTTACATCTAATGAAATGTAATTTTCCAACAAATTATATCATGTATAATAAAATCCAGACGATTTAAAGGAGCAGCACGACAAAAAAAAAATAAAGCTTAACGCGGGCAGATTGTAATTTCAAATTTTTTATTTTACTTATGATATGTGACTTATGAGGCACGTAATTAAGAATGATTTAATAGTCGCATTTCCTTAACTCCTGTGCTTCAACCTTAGTTTTAAATCTTTTATTTTAGTACTACGATATTTAGTAATAGTAGTATATTTACCTAAAAAAACAAAAATTTACAGTAGACTTTGGGTTAATACACAAGCACTATGACTCTCGCCATTTTTGCTTCAGTAGCGATTCTAATAACGTGCACGGCACTGTTTGGATACTTTCAAGTTTGAAAAAACGCAATTCGACATTTTAGAAGGGTGCCACTGTAAATTAAATGTTTTTTTTATTACTAGCTAAGCTAGGAACAGCTGTATGGCTTCGACTTGAGAATGTAACTTACATTTAACTAGTAATTATCAGAAGCCAGTTAATAGGTTAGGAAGATGCAATTTTTTTTTTTTTTTTATAATTTGCACGTGTAAAAGGGATTGTTAGCACCCTTATAATGTTATAGTAACACAGCACGGGCGTTAAGGAAATGAGGGATTAGAAGAAAGGATGAGAAACCGATGCACATTGATTTTAAATGTTTGTAAGTTGTAATGGTCAGAAAAACAGAGTGAGGCAGAGCATTCCACATTCGTGTTGTACGGCAGAGGAACGAATCCTTAAACTTCACTGTTCGACCGAATATAGGCTTTAGGGTGAACTGATGAGCATTCCTCGCGTGGCGAGTATTACGGTTGAAGTGTGCCAACTGTGCCAGTGTGTAACTGGCTATTTCGTTTGAGCACTTGTGATGGTAGTATCGATAGAACAACGATAGGCAGGAGACATTACGACGATGACTAAGAGGGTCAAGCGAATTCGCAATATCTCGGTCGCCAATAAGTTTTATCGCGCGTTTTTGAATTCTGTTAAGAAGCTCCAAATATGTAATTGGTGCACCGGACCAGATATGAGCGTTGTACTCAAGTTTTGGGCGAATAAACGCCTTGTAGATTCTAGCCAGATCAGAAGGGGTAACATATTTCTTGCATCGCCTAGACACTTCGCAGCGTTCTTGGCGACATCGAATATGTGGTCATTCCAATGAAGGTTGTCATTAACACACATACCGAGAACGGAAAGTCTTTCGGATTCAGCGATGCAATGGCAAAGTATTGAGGTTTCGCAATGCTGCATCATTATCTGACGCTATTGTCAGACAACACTTTTTATCAGCCTGTAATAGCCCACAACATTCCATAGATTGCTGCTCTTCTGATAATTTCATCGACGGTCCCAAAATTAGCAAAGAAGTATTGAATAGAACTTAACTGTATTTATTTTCTAGTTATAATGTTTTCATTGTTTACAGCCTAACCACAATGCATTTTTTTAGTGGTATTGTTCCAATGTTGCGTTGATGTAACACGTTAAAATAGGCGACTGATTAAAAAAAAGTTAAGAAGTTTCTCCACTTGTGCAGGAACGCATGGCTCCCGCACATGTCCATAAATGCGGTTCTTAATATTTTCTAAGTGATTCTTAGGTTGCGGTTTGATTAAAATGTTCCCACGTTACTAATGAAGAATATGTTATAATTGGCTTAACTATAACGAGATAGACTCAGCACTTTGCTTTAAGTCTATAGGTACATAATTTGGTCTCTTTATTCTTGGTTTTTTTTTGTATTACATATGTATGTAATACCGACCTTACAAAGATCGAGACAAGTTTGTGACACATGATATATGGAACAATCTAACCCATTAGCTTTAGCTCTGTCGCAGTTAAGTTAAGCCTTAAGCATGATGAAAAACATAAAATTAAAATAATAAAGTCATACATAATTTAAAGACCAACATACTAAGTGATTCTGGAGAGTTTGGTATATAATTCTGGTGTATTTTATAAGTTAATGCTGCTAAGCCAGATTATTAATAAATAAATAGTTTTTAAGGCATAAGCAAACTCAATATGGTTCAATATAAACTAGCAAAAAGGATATAAAATAGGACATGATATTGTTTCGATATGAAAACATTAAATTCGTGGTTTCTTGAAAGAAACAATGATAAACATATGAATGTATGTTGTAGTCTAGTTTGATGTTTTGTCTGTACAAGGTCTAAATGCAGCAACTCACCGGTCCATTCGTAATGCTCATAATCATCATGTAAACCTTTTTTTAAATTCGATTTTAATAGTAGAAAGAAAATAGAGAAAGCAAATATTAAGATTATTTCCTTTCAATAATTGGCCGCTTTATTTGAAAGTTTTACTCGTTATACATATATAATATATCCTATTCCTACGAATTTTTTAAATGCCAATCCAGATTCAAATAAATATTGTACTTCTATCCTGTTTTTACTAGTTTTAATCTCTGATTAAAGGTGAACGACAAATATGTCGTATTTAAATTTAATTTTTCGCTCCCTACTTTACTTGTTAATACATTAAAGTTTCAAAGATTTGTTCCAATTAAATATGTTTTGCTACTATTGCTTCCATGAAACAAATATACAGCGGTCCTATTAAGGTGCATATTTATTTTAACAAGCATTTCCACAAGAACTGTAGACATGTAGTCAGTATGTATACAGGATGCATTTATATTGTTTGTTCTTTCTTTAGGTATAAGTTCTCAGCTATATAAATCAATGCAATATTTTACTTACGTCCCAACTCTTCATGAACACGCATTTTAAGGGAATCTCTGAACGTGGGCAAAACTATTGAATCACTTTCATCAGTCATAGTAGCCAATTCCTTCATTGTATACGTTCGGTCCGCAATTACGAGATGCCTTTCGAGTATTGATTTGGACTGAAAAAAAAAAAACAATTTTTATCATACAATTTTTGATAAACACAATTATCGATAACACGATCTTTTAATTGTACATATGTAATGGTGAGAG
This sequence comes from Ferdinandea cuprea, assembly GCA_963576555.1. Classification (NCBI taxonomy): domain Eukaryota; kingdom Metazoa; phylum Arthropoda; class Insecta; order Diptera; family Syrphidae; genus Ferdinandea; species Ferdinandea cuprea. Next base: position 298,820 of record OY754959.1, read on the forward strand.
ATTTGTTTGAACTACCTACATTTTAGTACCGGTTAATTTTCTTAGCTATAAAAAAGTGCCTTCATATGTCATTTGTAATGAACAGGATGGGTTTGTAAGAAACAGGTCCACTGTTACAAATTTGTTATGTTTCTTGCGTGCGTGTTCACATTCATTACAAAATAATTATGAAGTCAACTGAATTTACGCTGACTTCTCTACGGCTTTCTACCAGCTGTTCCGTTTCTCTGATAAATTCTCTGAGTAATTTAGGTAATATCGTTTAGAAATTTTCACTTTTATTAGTTTATTTTAATAGACTATCCTATTTTGAAAGATGTTTTATTTTGTACTGTATATTCTTATGTGACTTAAACATATATATAAGAATGGATAATGGAAAGTAAAATAAATCTGCTAATAAATTTAGAAGGCACTGTAGCTAGGACTCGTGAAAATAGCTTTAATTTGAAATGATTATTAAACTTAAAATGATAATTTCTTTCTTTATCGCAGTTAGCAAACAAAAAAAAGAGGTAAATTATTTTCTATCCTTCTGTACGTAGAAACAAAGTAGTCTCGGTAAATACTCTTCGTTGAACCGCATGCCAAATACAGAGAAAGCTGCCATTAGCTGAATGATGTGTCTCACCCGCACGCAATGACTGGCTACTTGGCGCTATTCTTCTACCATGACTGTTCTCTTTGAAACTCTGCTTCCTCCATAATATATATGAATGTACACTCAAAACACTAAACTTGCTCCCCTATTCTAACATATTCTCATTCTCACTATTCAAATAATTTCAATCAGACGGAATAAATATTTTTGTACTAATATTAAATTGTGTATTACATATTTTCAATTTCAGTTGTATATACAAACACCAAACTACTTACGTGATAAGCGAAATCCTTCATAAAAAGCTTCTTATGTGCCGATGGGTAATCGAATTCTGTCTTTTGCCATGCCATATCACGGGGCACAAAGAAAGTAAATCTTCGCTGAGTGTTATTCAGTTGAACATTGAAATCCGAGAATTTGCTTAAAGTATATGTATCACTGAAATGCAGAGAAAGAAACAAAATAAAACATTTTCATGCATAAAATATTTTTGGTACCTTAATAGGAACCAATCTATGCAAATTTGAGAATAAAAAAAAGATTGCGACGTTACAGTCTGTTCCAAAAATAATAAGTGACTTTTATATTTCATATGAGAACAACACACAAATATAACTCGTAGTTATATAAATTTATGAAGTCGGAAAGAACGAACTGTGTTCAATAATAGATAGCTTAATAGCTTGAAAAATAAACAAAATAAGAGCTTTTATGGTCAACCCCACAATAGTTCAAGGGGATGTTGCACGCTGTAACGTACAATTATATTTCCATAACTTTAAAGAATATGCATGTTACTAATTTAAAAAAAAATACAATCTAGAAGTTTAAATTTACATTTAAATTGTGGGCTGCGCTACATCCGCGATTTCGAATTTAAATATACCATACAAATAGAAAAAGCCATCAACATAGCATATCAAATTTCTACAAATTCCAAAAATTTAATAAAAATCAAGCTAACCTCAACATGGGATCCGTTTCTAATTTTCCTAGGACTGTTGTATATGGCACTCCAAGAACTTTGTCAATGATATGAACATAGCCATTTAGTTGAGCGACATCAGCTTGGATCACCGTTGCGTTTACTCCGCCACCTTCAACAGTAATGATTTCATCGCCATTGTTATCCCTGATATTAAAATACAGAAAGGTTCTGTTGTTAACCGTAGGCACTTGACCAATCTGAAAATAATACATATTTGCGTTAAATCGATAAACAAACTTATCTATTTTTATTTTTTACTATGTTCTGGTTCTTTTGCCGGATCTTTTCTACATTGAGACGGTCCTTTATTATATGCATATTAAGAATTTCTCTTATTTTTTCACGATTCCTGAAAGCAAAAGTAAATAAAATAAAATAAAAATTTAACAAATGTAAAAAGAAATAAATTGTTTTTAAATTTTTTAAGGGAAGACTTTTGCAACTTCATCATTTTAGCATCAATCGAAATTAATTCCCTTTCTTTACCATATAAATACCAAGTTACTATTTTTGTCATGTGAATACCCGACAGACATAAAATGCATTTGTGAGAAGAAGAAAAATATCACACTAAAAACATCGATGTTAGAAAGAGCTAAGTTCTTTTATACAAAAAGTTCATCTACTTAGCAAGTCAGCCATTAAAGGAATGGAAAAGCTAGAGATAACGCCAAGTTATCTATAGTAGACCTCCAGTACAATATAACGAATATTTTTTGCTAAAACTAAAGGTTTCGTTTTATAGAACATTTTGTTATGCAAAATGCATTGAAAATTCAATATTTAAAAATTGGGACCTGAGAAGAAGAAGAAGAAAATCACATATATTTGCGAATGCTATTAATAGAAATGTTCCATAGTTTTGACTATCTGTCTTGTGACTGTGTGTCAGTTACGGTTTTTGCTAATTTTAAGAAACTCTAAATCACAAGCCACTAATGTGGAAGAATTGAAAATTTCTATGTTGATGTGCGTTCCAAAAAATTCTGAGTGGATTAGGTGTGGCGAAAATGACCTGAGTCAATGTAAATTTTAAAATAACCCATAGAATTTTATAAACGTATATATATGTATCTATCTAAACGTGAGGTATTCGGAGTAATACAGTATACCTTCTTTTAATTTGTATTGAGTAGAAGGAAAGCGAACACTCTGAAAAGAGCAAAGTAATTTATTGTTAACGCTACTAAATAATGGTAATCGTGGGGACGTATTTTGAGAAAAGATCGTATCTATTCTTCGCACCCTGACAAAGTAAAAAATCGAATAAGTTAGTTTACTTATTTGTCTGCAATAATCGTCATCATGTTTTGTAAGGTATGGGTAGTTGTTTATACAAAGGTGTTGTCCCGTCAACTTTTGGACCCCTCTGAGCTACCTTTAATTGCCAAGTACGAATAAGTGGGCAAGTGCACAAGCAAATGTGCATTAACTTCATTTTAATTGAACATTTGAAAATATCAACGTGGGTGAAAAACGCCCCTGTTAGTAAAAAATAAGGTAATTACTGAGAGTGTGGGGTGGTTAAATAAAAAGAATGGCAGACACGAAACAAATTACGGCGCCTCATGCTATATAAACTGTGCATTCCATTCGAGTAAGGGTGGAATCGAAGTTGTTTATGCTAACGCTAAGGGGGATTGTTTGTGGCGGTCGGTGGCCCAACAACGTTGGCAACGACTGGGAAATCGAAATAGACTATAAAGAGTGCATTTGTGTAATATGCATATAATATCCTTTTGGGTGAACTTTTTTTTCAGAGCAATGAACTTCATAATTAATTTCTTCTCATACATGATATCGTTTTATACTTTTTGTAATTGCGCTCAGTATGAATGGCATTTGCAGTAGTTTATAGTGTGTAGCATGTACTTCATTTTTTCTATGCCTACTGACCAAACTAACATGAATCATAGTTTAAAATGAAGTTGCAAGAGCGTTGAACTTCCAGTTGAAATTTGTTCGAACATAAAGACATAGGCATGTCTTGTAACTCTACCAACTACTACAGATGCGTCAGAAAACATTATTCATTCATATTTTTATTTTTCTACGCTACCTGTATAATAAAGTTTATTCTATAAATTATGATATCATGATATCCTCTCTCTGATGTACGTAATATGCATACTACAAATAATCTGTTACGTGCGTTAGGACGTTTTGAATTTGGGTCAATAACCTGTTTTAGGCAGCAGTATTATAGACTCAGATAGCATATATTTTGCAAGATTAAAAATACGGCCACTTAAGTAAAAAAAGAAGAATAAAACACCATTCAATAATTGGCAGTACCTACAAAATACTGTTTTTGACATTTTGCGAAGTAATTTGATCAAGTACTTTATCAGCACATTGGTAAGTGCCTAGCAAAATTAAAAACAAAAAAAATTTTGAAATAAATACTAAAAAAATACTTTAAACATTAAATTTAATTACCCAAGTTAAACAATTTGAATATTTGTATACACACCTTATAATATTTTTGACAAATGATTGATTCCACGCCTCGTTACTTGGTGCTAAGATTGTAACTTCTCCAAGCTTATTTATGTCATCCAACACTTCACCTCCATTATCCATTATTACTTCGTAGAACTTTCGTAGAGCACCGTTTTCATTATCCTGTAGATATTGCATTAAATTATATAATCAAATTTCCAATACAAGTGCATCCTATTTAATATTTCATTTCAGGCATTTTTACTGTTACTCTCCAAACAATTTATTCATACATAATGCATACAAAAACAAATAGTGTTCAATTTGTGGCGTGTTAGTAAAATCTAAAATCAAACATTAAAAAAGCAACCAAATTTTAAAAACTATTTATGTAAAATCATATAAACACCATTGAAAGTAATTATATATAAAATAGATATCAATATATAAAGGGTAAGAAGCATGACAATTAGCAGGTTGGGATATACAAAAATTACACAAAGTAAGAATAAAATAGCATCGCGGACAAAAATTTAATCGATTTGTTGTTTCTAACTTCGGATTCAGGGTGGTTGGGATTCTACCTCTGGGCAGGAAAATTTTCTTCTCATATTGTCATTTAAAATTATGGTTTTCTTAAAAGAGTATCACGATTTATGCATTCGTATTGTTTTTTTTTTTTTGTTTCGTTACATTTATGTTGGAAAGTACAGAAAGATGACTGCTTAAATTTCTCAAAAATATTGCTAACATATTAAAAACAGTAAATTTTCTCTAAAAACCAAAACACGTAAGCTGATAGTGCATATTCAGATTTTCCAAAAATAGGTTTTCATATATAGTTAAACATTTTTAATTTTTTTTAAATATCAAAAACTTTTATTTTCCCGACGTTTGGTTACTATATTTAAGGGACATATTTAAGCAAGAGTACTATTTTTTTTTTTGACACATGTCGATTTGACCAGACATCCTAGAAATGGTTTATGAGTTTATAAGCTATAAGTAGCGCCAACGGAACTTCATTACTCCCCTCGGGGTAGGTGCTTTTAAATAGGCTAGAATTCAAAATTTTGTATAAATAAGTTTTCTTCGGAAATCCTAATCTCGTAAATTTTACAGCAAATCTACATTCATAACGCAATTGAATTATATTACTTGGACAGTGACTTAAATAAATTTATTTGAAAAACACGACAAATCTGAGAAAGGATCCCCGTCAGGTTTGGATCCTAGACAAGCGATCACAGAAGTTCCAGCGAAGAAAGAATTTCAGCTGGAATACTGGAATTGTTTTTCCATTATTGTATGGCAAATCGTGAAACAGATACACAAAAACAATTCATTTCTAATTTAGATAGGATAGTCTTACGTTATCCGCATCCAGTATTTCTTGAGAAAGATCTCTCGAAAGCGAGTGTTTTTTCTTTTTGTATCTACAGATATTGTGTTAGCAGGATTTGACCGAATTAAGAACCTATTTGCAAGAATGTGTCTATATAACTGTATGTTTATTAAATTAAATTAAACCTCACCTAAATGCCACATTTGTGTATATTCAAAATGAGAGAACACAAACAAAAAACCAAGCTACAGAACTACTACATAGAACGCGCTAAATAACGAACCAGAAGTAGATACTAGAAGTTAGGTGCAGTGCTTATATTAAATGTTTAATGCTGTATAAAAACAAAACCTAGACCTTTAACAAATTTTGTGGGAATATTTAGCAAATAATTAAATAAAATTATTTTTTTATTGACAGTTTACAATCTTGTGATGTTTTAATATAATTGCAATTAATAAAAGATACAGAACAAACAAAGGTAAAACAATTACATAATATTTTTAAATGCAAAAATTGTAGTGTGTTATATATTTTGCAAGTTGCAATAGATAAATGCTTTGTTCAATAAATATCTATGCCTTAATTGATAAACTCAAATTGTGTTCTATGTTTTACTAAATTTAATTTTGAATTGTTCCAATTTTCGTAAGTTTTTTTACGCAACAGTGTTTTGTTTTTTAATTTCTGGCATTTATTGTTTGAACTATATTTTTTTCTTTTAAAACTAATAAAAAAATCTTTAATAAACTGATAATACTTACATTTATAATCTATTGTTGAACGAAATATTTTGCATATTTTTTTTTTTTTAATCGACCATGCATCAGAAATGCAGAGATTAAGGTCCCATCAAATACCATTTTGTCATGCGAAATATATTAAATTTAAAATTATACATATTTCATAAGTTTGTAGGTATTCATTTAATAAGTGTAGGTACTTTGTTTGTTTGTTTGTTTTTTTTTTATTTGATCTGATTCATTTTTTTAAAAACATAAAAAAAAAACTCCGCTAAATTTTATTTTTATGATTTTCACAAATTGCGGATAAATATATTTTTGAAAATGTCTCATTTGCGTTGTAAGATATGTAAAACTGCATTATGAGTTTGATTCGTAATGAGATAATGAGTAAAAATGCATTTTGGTGATATTTGTTTAGCTTACTGAGCTGATGAATAAATAGGCAAATCTTAAAGCATCGATGTGATTGACATGACAATAATAGATGAAAGCTATTATTATCTTTAAATAATATAAATATGTAATTAGCTATTATGCTTGCGTGCAGAATTTTTTCTAAATATGAATGCAAAATTATGATACGTTAACAATAGGAAGCAAACAAAACATAAAGCAAAACCCACATATAAAAAAAAAGTGACCAACCCTAATTTAAAAATTCCTTGTAAGATATTTGGTCCCGCTGGAGGAAACGATTTAACAACGACCCTTATGAGCTGTACAGCGATATCGACCTGGTCCAAAAAACTAGGCATTGAGCCAGCAGAAACTTTAACTATTATTTTGAGGGACAACACAGTAGAGGAAAGCTGCCACTATGGTGGCGCACACAAGTTGAAGGGACCCACTTGGAGTGTGGATATCACATAAACTCATTTCTGTAAGTCGATTATCGATCGTTTGATCAAACACGTTACTTAAAAAATCGCTATCGTTCGGTCTTTTTTTGTTTTTGATGAATTATAATTTGCATCACGCAGCTCAATAATAAAAAGAAAATTGTGATTTTGAGCGATAGTAATAATAACTATATATAAAAAATTTATTCATCTCTAAATTTAAAATTAAATTACACGCGGCAATGAAATAGTAAAAAAATATTATCCGGTATTGACGCCAGCAGGTTTGTCTGTGGTTGTTTGCAATTCCACTTCCTCTCAACCATATGCAATCATTCACACAGTGGATGAATTGTAAAAAGTTAAACCGATTTCAAAAGTCTGAATCAGAAAAACTTGTTGGGAGTATACATAATATATAGAGATTTGCCGTCGTTTATAAAATATATATCAAATGCTTTGCAAAAAAGACAGTGGCAGCGCCATCATAATTTAAGTAATGAACGCTATTTAATAAACAATCGTCGACACTATTTAATAGACAATAGAAGTAATAGCCGTTTTTTTATTATCAGAAATGATCTATATGGATCTTGAATTTGTATGCACTACAACAAATACACATGATCGTACTATTTATCGAGATCACGATTTGTGATCTGAAAAATTGTTTTACTATTTACCACTAGGTGCCCAAGTGTTAATAGGAAAACAATTTTCATTAACGATCCACGTTGCCATACTTAAATTGGAAAATCGTTGATAATCGCAAAAGAAATGAGACATTTTTATATCCGAATAAATACAGATACAGCTTCTATTTTTATTGATTAATATGGGTATACTGAAGTAATAGAAGAAGATTCGCAGTCAAAGTTAGTTCTTAGAATGCGATTTTCAGAATTGGTTGTTAATAGAACCCGCAATTAATTTAATTTTTAGATGCAATTTCTTTAGCATGATAACGCTGTCACCGATCTAAAAATGGTGAAATAGCTGAAAATAAAGAAGCACGGTGAGATAAGATATACTGGCTGCAGTACAGTCGTTCATTGCTAGGTTAGGCTGGGCAAAATTATTAGAATGCTTCCAGAGTGTTTTATTATCATCGGCTTGTCAATATATGCAGATCATTTCCGATAGTAAAAAACGGCTTATGTTGAAAGATTTACAGAAAGAAAATTGATGAAGATATCGGAAACTGATCGCGTTGCTCGTTACCGTTCTAAAAGATTGACTACCCAAATGAGCATTATATAGTATGATCAGAACTAACCTGTTTCTATTCTATATATTGGCTTTATGACTTTATTTTGTTAGAAGTTTGTACAAGTAGCGCATCGGGATCCCGCTTTTTAAAAAATCCAGCTAAAAAAGTTTTAAAACACCTTCTTCTAAATTTCTGGTTTCTTAAAATTCTTTGTTATAAATAATCTTGGAATATACCAAACCTCGCAGCTTCTTAAAATCTAACAATGAAACCATGCAGGTTTCCATATTCCATTACCTGCCCTTCGAATTTGGCAGCCACGGGATGGATTTCAAAGTGGGGATTTTAAAAAGCAGGATATCGTACCCAACCCGGGTGTACACGTCGTGCACGTATGCAATCATTCACACAGTTTGCCCGGAGCTTTAATGCAAAGCGCATCGATCTGTGAACTTACTAGTACAGCTATCATATTTAATATTAAATATCTTTATTAAAAACATTCAAAATTCGTAAACGCGCGAGATCACCAAATACCGAGGACAACCTACTGTCCTCGGATAAAAAACTTAAGTCCGTACCCAAAATGGTGCTAACTAAAAAGAACTCCAATTATTGGAGCCCCTTACAGTGTTTGCCAGATAGTGATCATGAAAGTGATGATATGGACGACCATGTGTTGCCAAACAAAATCACTAAAGTAAATGTTCCCCCAATCAAACTTTTGCAAAAACCTGATGATTTTGTGCACGACCTGATGGAAAACCTAAAAGTGTCTGATTATTCCATTAAACGAATGTCGATCGGAATTAAAATTAATTGCGAAAGTATAGATTCATATACTTCTGTGCTCAATAAATTAAAATTAGAAAATTGCCAATTTTTTACCCATGACAATAAAAGCGACAAAGCTTTCAAAATAGTTTTGTTTGGCCTTGGTGCATACGAAGTAAATAAATTAAAAAGTGAACTACTAAGACTTGGGCTTAAATGTTTGGAAGTAAAAATGGTTACAAAAAAATTTCAATATTACACCGATACGTTTTACATAGTTTCACTTGAAAATGGCTCTATAAAACTTAATGAGTTAAAAAAGAATATTCGTTCCATCTTTCACACTCAAATTAACTGGAGCTATAAGCGTAAACAAAACAACAGATTGACCCAGTGTCGTAACTGCCAAATGTTTGGCCACGGTGAAAGAAATTGCAATGTTAAGACATATTGTTCAATCTGCGCAGGTCATCACAAGACTGTTGACTGTAATAACTCTGATATGCACAAGTGCGCTAATTGCAAGGGAAATCACAAGTCTACAGACAGCGCATGCGTCAGCCGAAATAAATATATTGAAATGAAACAAAAAATAGTAAGTAAAATCAATCGCCCTCGCTCAATGCCGATGCCGAGCTCTAATAACAATAACAATAACAACAACAACCGTATTTCGTTGCTGTCTATGAACGATTTTCCTGCGCTACCAACACGCACCGGAACGAAACATTCAGATAGAGAAGCAAGAAATACCAGCAACTCTACAACGAAAACTTGGGAGAGAGAGTATGCTTCAGCTGCTGCAACAACCTGCACAAACACCATCAAAGCCGCAGCAACCAGCAACAGTGGAGAGTTGTTCTCCATAGACGAAATGAATTCGCTTGTATTGGAGATGGTCACCAAGCTTAGTACATGTAAAACTAGAGTAGAACAATTTTATGCTATAGCACAATTAGCGACTAAGTTTTTGTATAATAATGCTAAGTAATTTTAATAATAACAATATAAACATTGTAACATGGAATGCCAGAGGCATTCATAAAAAATATATTGAATTCTTAAGCTTTTTAACTAATAATAAAGTTGATATCGCATTAGTCAGTGAAACGTGGCTTACATCTAAAGATCGAATTTCTAATTCGTCTTATAAATGCTATAGGGTAGATAGGAAAAATAAAAGAGGTGGAGGTGTTGCTATTTTGATTAGGAGATCATTGCAACATGAGCTTTTGCCTTGCATACAAACTAATTATGTAGAGAACATAGGAGTTGAAATAACATTAAGTAACTTAAGAAAAGTTAGGATATATTGTGTTTATTTCCCAGGGAAAATTACAGGAGGCTTATCACCAGTTGAAAAAAGGCAACGATTTAAAAATGACCTGAGAAAAATGTTTAGCATTAATTGTGCCTTCTTAATAGGAGGTGATTTTAATTGCAGACACAGGGATTGGGGTTGCATTAGAGCTAATTCTTGGGGAAATGTCTTGTCCGAACTTTCTGTTATGTTGCCAATGTCCATTATGTATCCGCCCAGTCCGACATATGTTCCAGCGAGTTCTCGTGGTAGTTCCTCCGTTATCGATTTATTTGTATCTAATGTGTCAAGTCTTATATCCCAGCCTATTGCTGTTAACGAGCTTAGCTCTGACCACAATCCTGTCTTTTGTAATATTCTCCGGTCGGGTGTCGAAAAAGTGCAATATTATCAAGACTTGAAAAATGCTAACTGGTCGAGTTATCGAACCGAAGTAATGAGAAACCTTAGAACAATTCCCACAGTTATAGAAAATATCTCAAGTAACCACGATGTTGACGACCTAATTCATACATTTTCTGAGCATATTGTTAATTCAGCTAATAATTGTATTCCCAAAGTTCCGATAAAATCTAAATGTATAAAATTACCAACTCACATCTTAGAACTTATCAGAATAAGGAATATGCACAGAAGAAACTGGCAGAGATACCGACAACCTATTTTCCGAATACAAATGTCAAAAACTAACAAATTAATAAATAAAAGTATTCAAGCTTTTCGAAACGCAGAATGGAACAATAAATTACGTTCACTAGATAAGTCTGCAAAGCCCTTTTGGAACATTGTTAAAATTGTTAAAAATAAAAACAGACAAATACCTTGTCTCAAAAATGGTTTGACTACCTTGTATACAGACAGTGAGAAAGCGGAATCACTTGCCTCAAATTTCTCAGAAAATCATGCAGTGTCGCAACATTTAGGAGATGCAAGCACTGAAACACTTGTCCAAAATGCTATACAGGCTTTTAGTGCACATAATCCTGAAACTCCCTCGGAAGAATTTGTATCGGAAACAGATATAAAATACCATGTAGATAACTTGCAGATTAAAAAAACAGGTGGATTGGATAATATCAAAAATATATATATTAAAAAATTACCTAAGGAGGGAATCAAAGTTTTGACGTTTATTATAAATGTCTGCCTTAAAACGCAGTACTTTCCTGATGGATGGAAACTGGCAAAGGTAGTCCCAATACAAAAAGCGGGAAAGCCTCTTGATAAACCTCAAAGCTACAGACCTATAAGTTTACTTAGTTGTGTTAGTAAAATTTACGAAAAAATCCTAAAAGAAAAAATGATAAAGATTATCGAGGATCATAAACTGTATCCCGATGAACAGTTTGGTTTTAGGCGTGGTCATGGTACCTCCCACCAAGTTTTAAGATTGTGCAATATTGTAAAAACTAACCGTGCAATAGGAAGATCAACTGGTATGATCCTACTAGATATTGAAAAAGCTTTTGATTCTGTGTGGCACAATGGACTTATATACAAAATGATAAACCTAAATTTCCCTTCGTTCCTCTGTAAAATCATCCAAAGTTTCGTATCAAATCGTCGTTTTATTGTGCATGTGAATGGTAGTGTATCAAATGTAATAAACTTTTACGCTGGTGTGCCCCAGGGCTCAGTTCTTGGGCCAGTTCTTTACAATCTGTACACTTCCGACTTTCCTCAGCTCTTTCAATGTGAAGCAGCAATATATGCCGATGACACGGCTATAATTTCATCGCATGAGTTCAGTCTAAATATCGAGACGAATCTTAAAAATGCGATCGAAGTACTGCAAAACTACTACACAAAGTGGAAAATAAAACTGAATGCTGAAAAAACACAAGCTATCTTTTTCACTCGAAAAAGAAGTTCTTGTTTTCTTCCAGCAAACCAATTGCTTGTCAATGGGTATTCAATTGCGTGGAAGCCTTCTGTAAAATACTTGGGTGTACATCTTGATTCAAAACTGACGTTTAAAGAACACACTACGCAAACACTTAACAAAATAAATATTGGCATAAAAATATTGTATCCATTTATAAATAGGAAATCATTACTTTCAAATGAAAACAAAATATTAATTCATAAAACAATTTTTCAAGCCATCTTATTGTACGGCTGCCCGGTTTGGGGACATTGTGCCGAATGTCACATTAAAAAGTTGCAAATCGCACAGAACAAATTATTAAAAATGATGCTTAGTCTCCCATGGCATCACTCTACGCTAGATGTACACGCAAGAGCAAATGTTGAAATGATCTCCTTCAGAATTCGCAAACTAATCGACAAATTTAAGACCAGATGTGATATCCCTGAAAATCCTCTTATCAATCAATTAAATTATTGAATATCATACACTTCACTGATATTAACTAACGCAATATTCAGCTTTTTGTTAATTTATTTGTATGTTATCTTTCTATCTATTGTTAATTCATTTTTGTTTATCTGTTAATTTATATCTATGTTTGTTCGTATATATATAATATATACATATATATTTTTGGTTGTGAAACTGTTAATACCTTATTTTATTTATTTATTTATTTATTAGATTACCTATTTATTCTTTCACACATTCATTTATATTTTATTTATCTTATTATTTATATACATGCATACATATATTTATTATTATTTATTTATTTATTTATTTTATTTTATTTATTTATTTTTTTTTTTTTTTTTTTTTTTTTTTTTTTATTATATTTGAGGTTTTTAGTCGTTGTTTTCCTCAAAACAAACATTTTTCTTTTCTAATTCTATTTATTTATTTTGTTCTCTAATAAACATTTTTCCAGTAGAAAGACATGAATTTGTCATATCTCTGTATTTAAATTATGTAAATTGTGCTATAACAAATTGTAAATTATAAACGAAATAAAACTTACTTACTTACAATCATTCACACAGTGGATGAATTGTAAAAAGTTAAACCGATTTCAAAAGTCTGAATCAGAAAAACTTGTTGGGAGTATACATAATATATAGAGATTTGCCGTCGTTTATAAAATATATATCAAATGCTTTGCAAAAAAGACAGTGGCAGCGCCATCATAATTTAAGTAATGAACGCTATTTAATAAACAATCGTCGACACTATTTAATAGACAATAGAAGTAATAGCCGTTTTTTTATTATCAGAAATGATCTATATGGATCTTGAATTTGTATGCACTACAACAAATACACATGATCGTACTATTTATCGAGATCACGATTTGTGATCTGAAAAATTGTTTTACTATTTACCACTAGGTGCCCAAGTGTTAATAGGAAAACAATTTTCATTAACGATCCACGTTGCCATACTTAAATTGGAAAATCGTTGATAATCGCAAAAGAAATGAGACATTTTTATATCCGAATAAATACAGATACAGCTTCTATTTTTATTGATTAATATGGGTATACTGAAGTAATAGAAGAAGATTCGCAGTCAAAGTTAGTTCTTAGAATGCGATTTTCAGAATTGGTTGTTAATAGAACCCGCAATTAATTTAATTTTTAGATGCAATTTCTTTAGCATGATAACGCTGTCACCGATCTAAAAATGGTGAAATAGCTGAAAATAAAGAAGCACGGTGAGATAAGATATACTGGCTGCAGTACAGTCGTTCATTGCTAGGTTAGGCTGGGCAAAATTATTAGAATGCTTCCAGAGTGTTTTATTATCATCGGCTTGTCAATATATGCAGATCATTTCCGATAGTAAAAAACGGCTTATGTTGAAAGATTTACAGAAAGAAAATTGATGAAGATATCGGAAACTGATCGCGTTGCTCGTTACCGTTCTAAAAGATTGACTACCCAAATGAGCATTATATAGTATGATCAGAACTAACCTGTTTCTATTCTATATATTGGCTTTATGACTTTATTTTGTTAGAAGTTTGTACAAGTAGCGCATCGGGATCCCGCTTTTTAAAAAATCCAGCTAAAAAAGTTTTAAAACACCTTCTTCTAAATTTCTGGTTTCTTAAAATTCTTTGTTATAAATAATCTTGGAATATACCAAACCTCGCAGCTTCTTAAAATCTAACAATGAAACCATGCAGGTTTCCATATTCCATTACCTGCCCTTCGAATTTGGCAGCCACGGGATGGATTTCAAAGTGGGGATTTTAAAAAGCAGGATATCGTACCCAACCCGGGTGTACACGTCGTTTCGGGAAAAACGAAGTTAATTAATCTGCGATAAAGTTTATTCTGTATTTCAATACGTAGACATAAACACGTGGGACACCAAAACTAAATTTGATGAATTAAAATGAAAAAAAAAAAATCCCTAGAACTAGTCGGTAACCCATAAACGAACCATTGCTTTTATTTAATATGCAAATGGGATGTGGTTGAAAACAAGTCTACAAATCATTGATTTTATTGGATATGGAACTGTATATCACAGCGTTGATAAGAGGTAGTGCAAAACGGATTGCAGATTTAAAAGTAGCATGCAATTACCGGAAAATCAAGTATAAACTTAAAACGACATGAAAATGACACGACATGTCACGTGTCAGCTAGTAAAAAAAACTTCAAAACTTTAAAATAACCTATTGACACTTCTTTTCTTTTTGGTCGGATTTTTTTTTGATTTTATTAATTGCTGTGAAAAACGCAATTTAAACACAAATGACGGTATACTGTAGATGAAGTTCAAGTTTAAAACATGAGCGTAACTGGACATGTATGTATGTATATATCTGCACAAATGTCTTTCCACCTTATCCTCACTTTAGTTTTTCTACAACAATTTTACCATATATTAGCTTTAAGTTCAGTTTTATTAATTATTTATTAATTTTTTGTTTAAGATCAGCTTTACTTATTGGTCTTATTAATAATAACACACAACATAGCCGATATCTGTTTAATTTTAATGTGGGAATGTAAATTATCTATTGATCAAAGATTCTAAAAAATTAAATGAATTATCTATACAAATACATTTACACATAAAAACAAAATACAAAACATGCTGTGCTCTCTATAAGCATATAATCTAAGTAACAAACAAAATCGAATGGAAATGAAAACTAAAATTTGCATTAAAATACAAATGTAGGTGTTTATTTAGACTTTGTGTTTGAGTGTTGATTCTTAAATAGTAAAAATAAAATGTTTTATTTGTCAAAATATGTTTTATTTAATATCTATGTTTTACCTTAAAAGACTGTAGATGTTTTTAATACATTTTGTTATATCCATGTAAGATATATTGAGGCCATAGGAATGTAAATAAAAAAAGAACAAATTTATGGTATGTAGGTATGTTTCAAATAAAATGTATTAATTATTAAAACAACATAAAAATACTTCTAGTACTGATTCAACTTATGTGAAAGAGATGCATGTTATGTTGCTTATATTTCAAATATACAATTAAAGATCTCCAGGTTATCTTTCATTAAACAATCGTGTGCACACTTTTTGAGTTGCACACAATGATATAAAAAATAATATAAATAACTTGAATTTGTTAAAAAGCTCATGTTACATAATAATGCAAACTTTATGACTATCTAATAATTATATTAAGATTAATTATAAATAAATACAACTAGTCTTATTTACATTAAGACCTTTTCCTTTTTTTTAACGTAATGTCATCAGTTTTACACTTTAAAAAAATTGTAGTGAATTTCTATTTCCCATTTCTTACAAAAGGGCTTTAAATTTAAATTATGACAATACTTTTGACCCACATCTACATGTATTGGGAGAATTTGACGTGGAACCAGTTCAAACGGAAAAATACTGATACAAGAAAGTTATTTCGATACAAAGTTATCTAAAAGCATAGAATACATAAAGTGTATATGAAATTATTCTCTCAAATACTTAAATTTTAGCGTTTTTGTAGATAATACATTAGTATATTAAAGAGAAAGTTATTCTAATCGTGCTGAGGTTTTGTATTAAAAATGTTAACGACTATAGCGAAGTCCAAAAAGAGGGTTCCCTAATGCCTTTCGTCGGTTAGAGCAACGAAGTTTAGTTGATATTTAGAGTTTTAAGGTGTTTTAGTTTTGCTTTTATAATTAAAATAAAATCCAATTTTTCTCAAAAACGGGTACTAACTCAATAATTAAACTTTAGCCCCAAATAATGTCATCTCCGTTAGGCACTTCTATTAAAATTAATTAAAAAAATTAACGCTGAATCTTGAATATTTATCTTCATTTTCTCTTAATCATATTTATTTCTACGCAATAATTATTCATAGTCTTCAATTTATTTAATTTTTCAATTAACCATGCAGAATGCAACAGCTCTGTAGTATTTACTACTCTTAGGCTTGATATCGCTTCAACGAGAATAGGGGATGGCCCGTCAGCAAGAAATAATGAATGAAAAACTCGACAGTTTTAATAAATTTATCAGAAATATCTGTGTGTACTCTGTGATAAAATGATGCACAATTTGTTCCAATCTTACTTGAATAGTTGTTATCTTTACATATGCACTTTTTGACATAATGTTTCTTCTAAATTTTATTAATTAACATAATATATATGTACATACATCTATGTATGTATCTATATGCCAGCAGATACAAATTTAAAGGCAAAACAATATTTTTCTAAACGAACAACGCAAACAATTAATATAAGAAAATACTAATTTAATTCTTAACCCTTGCAAAAAAAATGGAATTGGAATTGAATAAGAGTTTGATGTATTTCAAAAGTTTGCATTACAAAGTTTTTAATAACACTAGCAGAAAGTAAAAACTAAAGCATTTTATATAGTGATTACATGTGGCATGTAATTATTTCTTATTCACACAAAAAAATAAGTAAATTGCTAATGCACTATTAAATAGCTTAAAAAAATGTAGATCGATGTTGAATTTGAATGATTTTCAGGCAATTGAAAAATAATGTAATGCGCCAAAATATTTGTGTATTTTACAAGTGTCTTTTTTTTAAACATAATTTTGAACAATGAATGTTTCGAATTGAACACAGTTTTCATTTTACAACAAAACATATATCTTTTATTTATTAAAATGGTTGTTTAATGTAATGTCGGTTTTAACTTTAATTACATAAATAATTTCAATATCAGATCAATTTTGACAATTGAATCACCAATTTGAACAAAACAAGAATTACATAAATTTAAAAAAAAAGTCTTTATGTCACTGCTTTGAAATGTCTTACTTATGGATGAAATAAAGTTCAGATAGATAATGGATAATCCGTTGGTTTTATTGGGTTTGTAGCAGCGGTTCAAAATGTTTTGACTACTTTCCTTCTGTTTTAAACCTAAAAGTTTTCTTTCCTGCTTATTTTATGAGCATAGAAATACTTAAAAAGGGTACATATATTTGAAATTTATAGCTTACTATTGAGCTTCATAATCGAAAATTATATTCTCATGAGTTTTTAACTTGAATCGAAGCAAGATGAACTTAAACCAAATAAAATGTTTTTCGTTGGAAGTAAATGAGTCGCCTATGTATGTGGTAATATAGTGTCTCCTTACAACGAACTCGAAGGGAACGACAAATTTGGTAAAGAAACTCAAAGAGAAAATTAATAAGAAAATCGCGTTATCGTTTATCAGTGTTGCCAAGTATTCAGTCGTGGGGAAGGTCCCAACAAATTGGGAAAATGTTTTTGTATACTTTCTAAGCTGCAATTTTGGAACTTTGTTCCTTCTGTAAATTGGTAATTATAAAATAATTTTGTATCCCGTATTTATTTGTCAAGTCTTTTTGATAATAACTCTTAACTGGAGAAAATTTGGTTAGTGTGCATTTAAACATATTTCTTAAGTTTCGTTGTTGATTTAAAAATAATAAGTATGTAAAAATAACAATAACAATATCGGAAACCAACATTTTGGAATATGTACCTATAAGTTTTATTTTATAAGTTTTTAGTTTTTTTTGCATTAGTTATCTCTTCTTTGTAATATACTAAAATTGCTTTTACCACAATACAACTATCCCTTAAATTATTTAATGAATGTATTACCTATGTGTAGGTATTATTAAAAAGAGTTGCCATAAATATACAAACCTAAACACATAAAATAACAAACAAATTTATTATCACTCAGAGCGAAAACGTTAATATAAATCATTTAACGCATTAAATAAATTTTCTTATTATTTTGTATATAATAGTAATATGTATATAGCAATAATGCTACATAAACTGTTTTATTTGTATGTAACTAATTGAACATAAACCAGTTGAATAAGCATTTGGTGCCCGTGCTACCGATTACACTACGCGTAGATCGAATTCAATAAGCTTATACATACATTTTGTATAACATTCATTAACTAAGCGAAATGATTAATAATATAGCAGTGCGAGTGTTAACGATCAATTATTTGAGCAATAAAAAATAAATATTTAAACAATATATTTTTAAATTTTAATATTGTCCGCCACTTAGTGCATTAAAAAATTTAATATTTGAATATTTATGTTAACTCTTAAAGCGATACATCTATATTGTATTCTTGGTATAATAAACCACAAATAAAAATATTATATGCATTTCACATTGATTGATATTCGCCTGTGACCGTGGAAAAGAAAACATACAATTGAATATGTTCATCTTACCTGAAGGAACTGGGTTACAGTCGTATCAACAATCATTAAGGGCCGATGAATCAAGTGCACGACACCATTCCGCACGGGGATATTTGCCTTTACGATTTCAGCCAGAACGACACCCTGAGTATGTTTTGCATCCCCAATTCGAGTATTTGATTTCACGTACACTGGTAAAATAAAATAAAAATGGATTATAAAGTGAGAACAGAAATAGAATAAATAACTTATGCCGATTATGGTTTTACATGTGAAATATATATTTTGTTAGATATAACAAGAATAGTTGGTAGGATATTAACATCTCACATAAAACAGCACAAAAAATTTGCATATTCATGTCAAATTGTAGATGTTGTTCAGGCGGTTCTATAAATCTTTAGCTTTCATTTTTAATTCAGGTTGGCAGTCGGCAACGCGTCTACTGCCTATCTTTTAGGATGACACTAATAAAATAGGAACATACATTTGTGCATTAATTGCTCCAGGAAAACAGATTGTGTAGTCTTTCTAAGACATGTCACGTAGTACGTCGTAGTGTAAGCACGTGAAAGCACGCACGCAAAATGAAGTAAAAAAAACGGTTTACCTTTTTTTATCCAATGCAACGATTTGGATTTAATTTTTAATGAAGCTTTTTCACCTCAATAATGCAGGAGAGTATGAGGACATGTATACCTGCTTGCTAAAATTGCCTGTATGAATTAATACGTATGTATGTACCTGGTTCAGCAAATGAAAATCTAATAAAAACAAACTTCTCATCATAAATACATTTGGATGAAGTGAAATCTCATTTTAAGTGTTTGGATGGGATCGTTTTATATTATGTTAATTTTGTTTGCCTTATTGTTTTACATTAATAAACCAAACATTGGTATGCAACCATAAATACAAATGTTAATCAATATTTACGCTAGAAACGCACTATTCTATTATATTTTCTGCAGAAAATTCCCACATTACCATTATATTGCCTGATTTATAAAAAGTACTTTTAACTATCTTTGCTAAGTTGCTTTGAGTTTTTGCAGATGACACAAATATGTTTGTAATATTACGTCGTAAAATTGCTGGAGACTTAAAATGTTTGGATACGTCTCAACCTCCTTGCTCAGACAAAGTTAGCTGAATAATTTTTATATTTTCTGAAAGGAATTATATGTATGTGTGCTGCATTAACTACAGATATCAAGTTTGTTGTTTAACGACATTTTGGCATTTTAGTGACCAAAAAAAATCGGTCTTTTTAGGATTTAATAAATGCGTTTAACATCTTGGATGTTTGTCAGACATTCGCAAAAGGTGGGGCAGCGTAACCATCTTTGAGGTGGTACGGGTCGGTATAGCATTTATATATTGATTGTTTTTATAGTTCTATTGTTACTTACTTTTGCCATCTTTTTGCTGGAAGAAGCTTACAGTAACTCGAATGTTATCTTCAAAAGAGGCAGTTGTTTGTGGCATTTCAATTGGCGCGGAAGCAGTGAATATCACATTGTTGGGGATGACATGACCATCAATTACTTTTCTATCTACCAAACTGCTTCGTGTTGTTTGCTAAATTAAAAAAATTATAAGTTTACTTAACGCAAATAATAAAAACATAGATCATTTCAAGGCTTTGCTGAAAACAAATCTTAGATACCTTAAATCCTTCATCGATTGGAATTAGAAAAGTGTGACCTCCGGGTGCTTGGTATAAACTTTCTTTTCGCATTATAGCCACCTGTGCACGATAAGACCTTGAGAATAAGATGGATAAATAAATATTCCATTACAAAATTAATAGTAATAGGTAATCATAATCTATATACTTTAAATAAGTTATTCTCCAACAACACAAGATGACAAAGAGATTTTAAATCACCCCCCTTAAAGAACATATTTTCCAAATTCAAATTTTTTAAAATTTAATAAATAAAGAAACAATTATAATGAAACATTAATCAAAACATTAAACACATCATAAATCATATCATTGGATTGTAAACTGTGCGGTGCAGTAGCAACCCTTTAATAATAACGAATCATTTCTTATGGATTAAATTCTTGCAAATAAATATTGTTCAACAGCTTAAGCCTGTAGATTCATTAATAAAAAGATAATTACATATAAACCTATCTGCCTTTTTCAAAGAAGTTATAAAGGAGAAACTGCAGTTTTATTTATGTGGACTTATGCTACCCGTTTATAAAATTTAAACAGATTTTTATTAGTACCTTAGTCGAAATTCCCCAATGTTCATTGAGTCTGCTTGTTGTAAAAATTGGTACGCATCGGGATTTGTTATCTCAGATTTCGATGTAGGCAGAACAGTGAGCGGGACAAGCACATCATCAATAACGTGCATCACCTACAAAAGAGAGAAAAAGATATGTCAATTTAATAATTAATAATATAAAGTACATGTAGGCCTTGGTTATTTCGTTTTAGGTTGCTGCTAGTTTCTGTTTCGTTTCCAACATTGTCCTTATATGTAGCTTATAAATTGCAAAACGTATTTATTGAAAAAAATAACGAAAATGGTGAACGTGATTCGTGACATGCGTTAAAGTCGCACATGCTCAGTTACCATTTCATCATGTGAATCCTTACACCCGAACAACGCTTACAAATTAATGAGTTTTATTACCAAAACACATTTTCTGTGGACTAAGCAACTAAGCAAACTATTTGGTACGGTTTTAAGAGATGATCGTTAGAACAACGTTACTGTCAATGGCAATTCGAACTTTTTGCCACACAAACATGAGCTAATCTTAGTTAACATGTAATTCCAGCAAGGCGGCGCTTCATCTCAGCATGGGAATAAATGGACGAATTGAAAAATGAGTTCGGTGAGCAATTTATCTCACGTGTTAGACCGGTTAATTTGGCCATCAAAATCGTGTGATTCGACGCCTTTATACAATTTTATATTGGGATATGTCAAATCCAACCAATATCCTCGAAAAATTGACTTAAAATTGCGCTCACCGTCACCGTATCGACAATTTAAATTGTAGTCATGGTTAAGATATAATTCTTAAAAATAAAAACGGTGTTTTAGGTATTTTAATATTTTAATTAAAATTCCGGTAAAAAAAAAAGATTTATCACGTCACGAAAATTTTTTGCACAGAATCATTTAAAATCAATGTTTTTGAATTCAACACTTGGTAAAGGCAATTATATTCTCGATATACGTTGTTTTGATTTACTTCGATTATTATTCGGTTCATAAAACGACTTATACCGAGGCGTCCCTGTATTGTTTAAATTATGTGCATGTTAGTAGTGGTCGACTTACTTGTCTCTTTCCTAAACTATTTTCCATTTGCAGGGAAAGAGATGGAATTATTCTTGCATTGTTAACATAAATGTCTCCAGTACTTTGCTTTGTGATGTACAGCAGAGGGTTGCCATCCATGTCTGTGGCAACAGTCTTTGTTAGTTGTTCCTGAGTTAAGGCGACGGTGGCTGAAATTAATATAAAATTTTAAAAAATGTTAATGCAAGAAAGTTTTTGTTTTGTTAATTTTTTGATCTTCTCTAAGGAACAAATTTGTATACATCAAATTTTGCTATGCACTCACCCATATGATATAGAACCGAAGTGTTGCCATGATGTCGTTGAAAAGCTTTATTTGTCGGTACAAATACTGTCACAGAACGCAAGGCTAAAGTAGAATTTGCAATTGGATTTTGCTCAAGTAAAGCGTAGAACTAGAAAATGAAATAAAACGAAATGGAATTAATTTATATTTAACTTTAAAACTTAATATTATTATAAATAATTCTTTAAGGAATTAACGATTTAGACAAAAGTAAGTAGGTACTTGGGTTTGTATCTAGTGGCGGGAAATATAACGATCACAAAGACCACTACCTGTAAAAGTCTAAAAACAAATATTTCGCTGTTAACTTTCATCCTTACTAAGTATAACTAGCGCGTTAAGGTATACCTCCAAATCAAAAATTTCCACTTTAACCGGCTATATCTTGTGTTGAGATGAAAGTAAATAGACCCATCTCTTAATATTTTTTCCTTTGGAACTCCCAAAAGTGCCCTCATATTAGACTTTCCTTTTTAGCTGTTTGCAAATTTCGATGCGAGTGTATTTATTTAAAAGCGCGCCATTTTTCTTTTAAGCGGTTTCCCATCTATTTACTATAATTTAAATCGAATTTGATGTCCGTTATGTAGAAGTATGTAGTGCTGGTATTTAAGAACGCCTCATCGACTGAACAAACACAAATACGCCCATATCTCCTGTAATATCCTGTGGCGAAAATGGGGTTTCACCATTCCATTTTAAGCTTCTTTTACGGTTAATTCAGACCAAACTGAAATTTGATTTTGCTGCCATGTTTTTGACAACCACTCTTACGAGGATGAATGTTTATGTCAGTGGTTAGGATTTGAAGACAGAGGTCGAATTTGCCTCCTCTGCTTCGAGTTTTACATAACAGCGATGATGTTTAAAAACGATGCCGATGAAAATGCCGATGCGATGGCTGTAGGCAAACACAATCGATATGGGCTATAGAGAAAAGGGAGAACAAATCAGGTAGGGCTTTAGGTTGTTGAACGTTTTCATTTATTTATAAACACTTTGGGGATTAATCCTACATAATATAAAGGGGAGTGACCCTCTCCTGTTGTGACCCTCTTCTGTGAAGAAAGCATAAAATTATAGGCACGCACATATACATATATGTATTCTATTATGCATATGTTTTTCTATATCTACCTTAATCTAATAAATGGTTCGATTGCGAAAATTTAGTCAATGTATCCTTATTTTGATATGTACCTATTTTAAATCTTACATACATATACCTACATATATATATCTATTATCAGATGATATGATAAAGGGTTTCAAAATGCACTATCACTTATTAGAAGATCTCAGTTGTCACATTGTCGCCAATGCTTAAGATTTAAAATAAATACAAATTTGTATATACATATTTATCGTCCCCCTCATGCCAGAAGCGTGAATTTGCATATTTTATCTTTTGGGTTAATTGGTTAGTTTTGATTAACCTTTGGGGTTTCTATGTTATATATATGTATGTACCAATTTTAGGCATTATGTGCAGCAAAATAGATCATGGGCCTCAAAGCAACTCAGTTTGAATTTAATTTACTATCGGTCTATCAATTGCTTATGGCCTTATAAGGATACATCTTGCAACCGAAATAGTCAAACAAATTTGGTAGGTATATACTATATACCGTAGCTACTTGCATTACATGTACCTTTATTTTGAACAGAGTAAAAATTTGTTAACTAAATTAGTACTCTTCTGAAATATTGATTTGTGGTTCATAGACAAAACATAGCCAATATGTTTCAATAGTTTTATTATCAAATAATTGCTGAATAATAAATAGCAGTAGCTTATCCCCATAGTTACTTTGTATTGTCCAATCTCATTTTTGAACTCAGTATTCCTTCTTGCTCCTACCCTGAATACCCACACTCCTTAACTCAAAATGTAGTGAGTGAGGCACACTCTCTCACATAAACTGTGCAAAGTAATAAAGTTAACGTCGTACCTATTTTACATAATCCAAGAGTTGCGTGTTTTCTGCAATGGGATTGCAAATTACTTTTTTGTTCGGTTTTCGCTTTTGTTATTTCTTTTTAAATACAAATTCACTTTTGCCATAGAAACATTCAAACCAAATCATAACACGTCAGGTTGAGAGAAAAAAAAAGTGCATGGTTGCGTCATACGAAATTATTTTCGGTTTAATAGATGCGTTTTGAAATCATACAATTTTTTATAAAAAGGAATGTGAGAAGTATGTGAGAATGTCGAACAAAGCTATTGCGTCGGACGGTCGCCGAACTATTTAAGGCAAGGTACGGTTTTAAACCTCAGCATCGACATAAATACATAAGTCGGTTAATTATAGCTTCTAAGACCTTATCTGTCGTAATGTGCCAGCACCTAAATCCGTTTGCCAGCAATAAGATTGGGTCGTCATCAGTACGATTTAAGCATTGAGGGATGTGATCCGAAACCGTTAAGAAACTCTGTCACTAAACCTCGGTATGAAAGTGAGAAATTTTTGAACTCTCCATGTATAAATATAAAAAAAAAACATTTGTGTTATTTCATAAGCCAAAGCGGTTTGAATTTTGCTTCAAATTTTCTTCGGAAACTACGAATTAGAAGTTCTTTTTTTAGATGTCGGTAGTTTTTGCCTTACTTAAGACTAACAATGCTTATGGTTTTGGTGTGTTTCGTTTTAATCGCTTAGATTAACACGAACAAATTATTTAAACATGCAAAAGGCATTATTCAACCTCTTGTGTGTAGATACATATGTATATAAGTAGTTACGTGTATACGCAGAGCACAAACGTAGGTGGTACAAGTGCCGTGGGAAAACATTGCCATTTACTGAAATATTAGGCAATCATTTTGTAAATACAAGTACATTTGTACTTGCAAATAACCCAAATGTACGAAGAGAAAACGGATGGAATCGATTACTCAGCTAAGGCGTTAAACATTCATTCATGCCTTAATTGGTCCCCTAGCATTTCTTTTACTGCCGTTATGTTCACACAACGAGCAAAATGGCTTCTTTTCCTCAAAATATACCGAAACCATCTAAATGTCATTTTATTAGTTGCTTATTCCGCCCCAAAGTCCCGGAGAATAGTACTTATATACAAAAATAAAACATTCACAAATTAATTTAAATAATTTTCTGTTATTTGATTTCGTGCCGTATTTTTCCTTCTTAATGAAAATCAATATTTAATCAACTGAAGAGTAAAAAATTACAACCCCAATGAAAAATAAAATTATTTTTTTTTTCATTCGCAAAGTGGTACCTATAAGTTAAGAATGTGCCTTTATTAATAGGTATGTATCATTTTTCTTTCCTGAAGGACAAAAGGTCCTGGACAAGGAAAAGAATTTATGAAATGTGGAAGAATAACGGGATACAAGCCAGACAAAAGTCACGAATTCTTTATTGCTTTTTGACGCGATTTTTTTTTGTTGAGTTCCATTAACCTCTTTGAAATGGACCTAGGTCCTGCGTTTTTTTCCCCTGAATGAACATATAAATATTTAAACGTTGCGTGTTTTGGGGCAAAAGCAAAAATTGCTTTGATGAATAAAGAACAGGTTATGCAATTTGAATTCACAGTAGTTATTCGGCAGGCGGAGTTTTCGAAAAAATTTGAGCGGGTGCAATGGCTCTTCGTGGATTATACGCGGATTTTCGTCTCGAATCGTCGCTTACGATGATTTTCGATGAAATTGGTCTCCCTCGTGGAATTTTCAGCAGAAAAAACATTTTTTTTTCTTTCTGACTAGCTTTGGGTAAACCAAAACCTCTATCCAAAAGGAATAACATAAAATTTATTTTTCATAAAACATTCGTACCACTAAGTAGCTCGAGCTTATATTGAATTACATACTTCTTTTACATGTTATTTACTTTACTTTCAGATCGATAATTATAATTATAATAGAACAACATTTTCCCATAAGCAGTTAACGCAGTTTATGTCATGCGAATAAAAACCATTTGGAAAACTCCGTGTTTGAACGCCATAAAAATAAAAACAAACCAAAACCCATTTGGATAATCCCTTAATCTCTGGCAAGGCGTTTCGAGAAGCATTCGTCTGGTTTGTCGCCAGAATACAGGACCAAAAGATGGCATATGTACCGCAAGCGCTTAAAATGTCAATTTTTGTTCATTGAACGCCGATGGTGAAAAATATATGCACCCATGTTAAATTATACATTTTGTGCAGGATGTTTTTTGGGTTTGTCCCTTTTTTGTATTACATTTAAAAGTCATAAGGCTTGATCAAAAACACAACGGGACAGAAATGCTTCCCCTCAAATTAGGGTGCAAATTACACATTGTATTTCTATGTTTGTTTCCTTTTTTTACGACACAATTACTTCTTCAGCCTCTTGTTTATTGGTGCGTATGGCCTACTTTTTGTATTCACCTATGTCGCCTTAATGCATTAAGCAGACAACAAAGCCGAAAAGATAAATCCATTGGGGTGACAAGCTGCAACAATAAAAGAGAATGACCTAAAAAAACGAAAGAGGTGACATCCATGGGATGTGGTTAGGATTAGGAAATCGCGTCAAATTTTGTTAATACACATTTGTACATTTGTATGTAAACAAAACAAGCAGTATGCGATTGTGTTAAAATATTATGTAGATACATTACCTCATTATAATACATTTGTTTTCTTGAAAAATTACATTGTAATTTTTTATTTCCCAAACTATGAATTCCCTCTGCATGTAATCGGGTAGAAAAATTCGGAAATCACTTAGAGACACTGTGCTTCAAATTAGGGAAATATTAAAGAAAATATGCCAACGCGCAATTACACAAGGCATTGAATGAATGGAGGCATTTGATTTATAAGGACACTTGGAATACTCCGAAAAGGAAATCGAGCTTCTTTCGAGCATTATTCTTGTTATAATATCCTTGGAATAATGTTCGAAGGGGACAGAATAAGTAAGTTATCTGATTTATGAAAATTATCTATCGGGTGCATTGCCCTGTAATAGGGGGAGTCATCTACTATATTGTATGTATGTACATAATTCATGAATACCGGAAGTACTTTTACCCTGTTTACAAGTACATTCTGTAATATAAATCAATCTATATTTATATAGATATTTATATATATTTGGGAAGGACATTTTTGGCAAATTTAAGAATTCTTTCTTTCATCTGTAAGTGAATCTTTGGATGGATTGAATTTAGCAAATACGAACAATCAATTGCGCATGCATAGTCAGCCTTCGTAGCATGTATTTACATCAAAATAAATCACTAATCGATCCTTACGATAGTAACACGTGTGACTTAAATTAAGTTAGTTTTCGTTGCACCTTAATTATTGTTAAGCATATTAACATTTAATTAATTTTATTTTTTACTTTCATAGGCTACGAAAACGAATTCCTTAAATTTTCAATATTTCTAGAACTGGAGATGGTTGATACGTCTTCAAGTTCTCCTTTGAATTTTCAATATAAGCCCTCTGAAGGTCTAAATTCGTAATTCATAACATCTTACCATATAATGAAAAAACAATGCCCCCACCACTAATTGCAAGGAGACATTTAACCAATTTAAACCGTCTATAGAACCATATATTTAATACAAGATTTCAACTTCAAATTGTTTTGTACTTGTTGTGCATAGCCATAAATCTCTCCAACTAAATTCAACAATTTGCAACCAATAACCATACGTAACATATTTATTGTACGGACGCAGCACTCGAATTACACAGAAACATTTTTTTAAAAACTGCGTGCGCACGCGAGTAAAAACTGAGACGTGAGCTGTTTGCGTGCGCACGCGTGCGTGAGCGTGCGTGTATGTTTTCTTATTGAAACTTCATATGGTAGGCATTTTGTCTATGTTGTTTTGCTGCAATAAATAAACTGCTTGAAATCCAAATCCTAGATCACTCAAACTCGGTAATGATCCATTCTCATATGATCCATATCCATGAGATATCCTCTTCTATTTGTTTGTTTCTCGTTATATGTAATGGATGACGTGCCTAAACCTCTTGGTTCAAAATCACACTTACCTCTACATCAGAGTGAAATTTAAAGAAGGCCAAGGTTCATTAAAAACATAGCCAAGTAAGAGATGGCTGAAAAAACTAGATAAGTTCTAGCCAACTCCAACTTTTTAAAAATTATGAAGGTACATTAAAATGAGGAATGGCCTTTGAAACCCCTGGTAGGTAGAATTCGGGATATGAAAAAAAAATGTTTTGCTGAACCAACTATTGAACACAATAATTAGTTCATTGTTTCTTATTTCTAACTAAAATTTTTTTTTTAATTTTCCATTATCATCATCAGTTTTGGTATCAGTTAGATAAGGGCGCATAAGAAATATGCACGTTTTTATAAAACCCCCCAAAGGACTTCTCATACACCTAAAATGTAATTTAAAAAAAAAGCATAATAAGCATCCCAAAAGAGTTGTAGTTCAGGTTATATCAAGAAATTCATTCTTAAATTGCGTACACAAAGTTAGGGGAATATACGGTACATAACTAAGCCGCTAGCTGTTATGTACCCAATAAACCTAATATGTCAATACCAATAATAAAGGAACAAAGTTTTAATATAATTTTACCATTTTTCATTATTAATACCAAAATGTGTCAAGTAAAATATAACTTTATATTTACGTAAAAACTTATGCAAATGTAATACCTAACAAAAGCGCTGTAACAATTGTAAATACTAATCCGCCTTACAGCATAAATCTCATGCGCATTTTTTAAATGTAAAATTCAGAGATCTATAAAAAAGGGAATTGTGAATTGTAAAATCTTAGAATATCTACATAATTCCTTAAAATACTATCGACAATTTCCAATAACAGTCGGAAATTTGAAGCAATAAAACCACCCTACCCGATTTTAGCCCTACGTAATTCAGTATCTCGTATAGTGAAATGTCCCTTTGATGGGTTTATTCCTTCATACTTCGTAGATATAAATGAAATAAAATTCAACGGAGCGTATATAGACTGAGTCCTTTCGCCTTATCGCATCTTGCATTGACGTACTTTCTAAAGAGCACTTTCGATTGCAATCAATAATACACAGTGCCACAATGCCGCAAATGCTGTCAATAAAAGGATAATGTCACTCCGTTGGGGTCGTGTTTATCTTCTTCTCAGTTCTGCTGTCATCTCTACCACATCTACAACTGATAGTAATCAAATACTTTGGTCGTTTCTATATATTTATGAACGCAGAAATCCTTCAAAGAGT
This sequence comes from Ferdinandea cuprea, assembly GCA_963576555.1. Classification (NCBI taxonomy): domain Eukaryota; kingdom Metazoa; phylum Arthropoda; class Insecta; order Diptera; family Syrphidae; genus Ferdinandea; species Ferdinandea cuprea. The sequence continues at coordinate 328,492 of OY754959.1, forward strand.
TTTGGGATTTAATGTTATTACATGATGTAGTTCAAAATATTATATTTTCCTTCATCTCACTATCTTTAAAAAAATCTACTGTGCCCTACTCTCTTATATCATGTACATTTCGCTACTGTGCAAATACACTTATGTGCAGAATATCGTAAGAAATTTAATTACATTGTATAAAAGCTGTGTGCAACGATGTATCAATATCTAAAAAGTTTGTTAATTTGGGCACAGAATTTTGAAGCAATTAAAGTTTTACCAGAGGGGTTGATGACGCAAATGTCCTCCTTTGCTGCAGCTTCCAGTTTGTGGTCTCTAATTATACTCTCTGCATGCAATAGAAATATGTTAAACATAAGAAGGACGTTCTATTTTGGATGTAAGTGAGAATAAATACATATCCGAATATGATCGAGGGTAACATTTTAATTTATTTGCGAACTTCAGTATCTACATACATACATATATATTAAGTATTGAAATATTGGCACGCGTCTGTGGCAAATTTTTTTAGTAATTTTCATATTATAGCTTAAGTAACTGGAAAGGCTTTTTGGTTGCTCAATAGCAATGCAATTTTTGGATTAATTCTTCGAAAATATTTACATAAACTACTTAGAGCGGAATACTTTATGTATGTACATTAACTACAGAACATGAATCAACTTTATTTGACCTCAACTAGATAAAGACGAATTGAATAATTGATTACACTTGCCAACACATTTTTACCATCAGTATTGCAGCTGCATCCCCAAACCGACCCGGAATAGATTCCAGGCGATGCGGTAATAAATTGATTCAAGTAATTCTCGGGCACATACTCGTAAAGTGACATACTATGTACTATTGAGCATAGTGTAACTGAACGTCCACGCGTGACATTAAATAAAATATAAACTTTTTTTTATAGCTACGACAGTTTTACAATGACACTGAATTTACTCACTTTAACTAAATTAAAGAGATCTTAGAACATTTAAGTTAATCAACTTATGTCTATGTATAGAAAAAAATTGTCCATTAAACTGCAGTTAGCCTTTAGACATAGATATGGAATAAAAAATATATCCATTAACAATGCCTTTTAATTTGTATAGCATTTATTGTTGAAGTTAAGGAGTGAGCGATGATTTCAACGAAGTAAAATGTCTTCTGATAAATACATATGTACCATAAGACATCTATAAATTATTATTTAGGGAGTAAAATTTAAACAAAATAGACATTTTGACATTTTGACGACAAGAACAACTATGTATGAATACATAAATACATTACTACGAACGTTACCATATGGACAGAGACTCATATTTCTGACATCATTTCAAGCACAAATTTTTGAATATTTCTTTCCAATGAAAATATTACGACGAATGTAACTTTCACGAAAAACTTCCCGGCGTACGCCGCCGACCGTGCCAGTCCTACGCACTCATAAACTCATTAAATCAATTAACGAAATAATTTACATTGAAATGGGACACTGGGCTTGTGTGCCGACAAAAAGATGGGAATTGTTTTCGAGTTTCAGTTTTATATGAGTCACATACTGCAGTTACTGAATTTTTATTCCGTATATTTATTTTCGGTATATCACGAATAATTCCCGCATATCTTATTGTCATGTCATCTTTATAATTTCGTGGGACAATTCCAATGTATACATGAAATTAAACTTTCATTTATTAACGAGAAATATATTTTTTTGGCGAATTATTATTTTTTAAATTAATTGTTACGGACAACTTCCGGTAGTTTATATGAATGGCATGTGATGGAATTCAATTCAGTCTGTTCATATCAGAAAAGATAAAAGAAGGGTCAATGAAAAAGTTTCTGAAATGTTAACATATTCAAAGCACTTTAATTGAAGGAGGAAATAAATCATTAATGAATCGAACCATTCCTTTTTTCCATGCCACTGGCCTCAGATTTACAATAGGAGGTCAGAATATCTGACAAATTTTTGAATGACTATAAAAGACATTTAAATTGTTCTGCAGCGCATTTATTGATACGTGCTAATACAGGTTCCAGAAAAGATGGATCACCAGAGACCAAGTAATTTGGGATTACAGGGTGAGAGTGCGACGATTGAAAGCAACGTGCTCAAGAGTTTTATGTAGGACAGTATGAATATAGTTGACAAATGCAGCATATACAAAATTAAATATTTGGTCTAATGTCACACTTCTTCGTTAAGAAAAAAAAACCAGCTTAGCGTCGTTCTCTCTGTAACATCAAACGTTTTTGATTGGCCTTAGCGATGAATTATAGGAAACTCGGAAGCCTGCCGAAACTTTTTGAGGTTGAACCGGCGAACACTACAGGCGGCCCTGTCAGAATGCGGAAATGGGGAAGAAGAAGTATGGCCTTAGGTAATCTCCTTGGAGATCCGTAACAAACAACTGTCATATCGTTTGGTTTTTGAACTTAAACGTACTGCAAATAAATATTCATTTTAAGTTTTGAGATATTAATTATGAGAGATACAAAAAAAAATAATAAAAAAACGTTTACAACCTTAGTAAACCTACTTAAAGTAAATAATTATATTAAGTACTGAGTCTGAGCTTTTAAAAGTACAAAGGCATTTAATTAACCAAAGAACTACCTACTACGACTCATAAACCAGTATCAACCATTTGCAATTATAATTAGCAATGGAAAGTTTACCTACACCAAGAGCCACTAAAACATTAAAATTACAATTTCTCCCTGACTTCTCTTCAATTTCAAGTGAATAAACAATTTTCCAGTATATAAGCCTTGCGTTGACAACATTGTCACACCCATCCCAAAGGAGAAAGGACATACAATTCATCAAAAATCAAGCACAACGTGTGGCAGGAAAGCGTTTGAACTTCCACTTTACATTACAACCCCCATGAACGCGTGCTAATTGTAAAATGCACATATAGTATGTATGTACATACATACAAGTAGTCATATTCCTCCATACTATAATTTCTTTTAATTGCCCTTTGACAGTGGTTGTTGGTAAGAATTTAAATTAAAATCTAGCGGCAATGACTATGAACTTATTCCCGAATACGCAGAGGTCTGCACCATCAACTTCGGTAATAATTAGCGCTTAGAATGGTTTTGTCCATCTAGTCTTATCCAATTAAATTTAATTAAAAGTTCATTGGGGCTTTGACGCGATACGAAGAAAAGGAAGAGAAATGCTTGAAACAATACACTCTCGGCTGAAGTACTGTGGTTTATTTTACGAGTAATTTTCGGATTAGTCAAAGAACAAAAATTAATTTGGTTAATTAGCGCAGTTCAATTTCCCACAATGTTATGATTGTTTTATTTTAACTTTAAAATGGAATATTGGACAAAGGCAGGCTTTTAATCAGCTTTTAATGAGATCAAATTGATAGCTCAAATAACGTTATTAGGTACATATGTATGTACGTAGGTAACTAATCAGAAAAACAAATTTAAAGTCAACGGCTAATTTCATACTTAAAAACTGCGCTGATTGCACCAAACTGTGTTTTCGGGATGTTAGGTACTAGGTTTCGATATGTGTTAGCTTCGCTCGAAAATTCATAAAATCGTACGTTCTTAATGCGCGTCTGTCATCACGATAAAATTTACAAAGCCTACTAAATAATAATGACACTGACAGTTTACTATCAGACAATTTTTTCCAAGTAGTAACTATCTGAAGTAAGTTATTACTGGGCAATAGTACATGAATATGATTATCATATTTCTGTGACGTACATAAATGTCACGACGAAATTGAAAAAAATTAAGGTATTCCGGTTCCCCTATGAATCATCTACATGGTCTCTTTTTTTATAAACCGCGCGGCGTAGTCATAGCTACGACTACCCCAACTAATATGACGTTCATGTTTATTTCAATATTGCCAATCAATCTGCAACTGTTTGGCTACCAAAGCAAATATAATCTTTATGTTGATATTAGATTTAGGGTATGTCTTTGACCACCTGGTTGCTGTTGACATAGTATACAAGAAAAAAACACAAAACAAATGGTGATCACGACAACACAAATTTGACCCAACCGGCAGAATACCTGACAGAATGTTCAATTACACCCTTTACTGTCTGTGTTGCTTTTACTTCGCCGAAGTGCTTCATTTTGTATTCGTGTCTGGCGGTATCGTCAAACCAGAAATAACAGCAAAGGAAATATCTACTCACGTAATTAATTCTTGATTACTATCGCATTTTGGCGACAGGTGCTGTGCTGAACGAACACACGACAAAAGATATAAATTCTTCTGTTTGGGTCTTTGTCCTTATAAGTAAGAACATTCACTACATACTTGAGTACATTCATCCACATAATACATAATTCGAATTTTATAAGCATTAATTTTTTTTTATATAATTTTTATCAAATAATATTTTTTATTTAATTAATTGCTTAAAAGGTTAAATTTATCTTAAAACATTCATAAGCTATTTCAATTAAATTGTGAACAAAAATACATATTACAATAAATTAAGTTGTGTATTACTATTTTTATTTAGGTTTTATCTGTAGGTATACATTTTGGGTACTTTAATTATTTTAACAAGGATAATGTTTCCGTGGAAACAAAAGAAAAATGACATAATATATTTTAAGATAAGGCCAATCAGGCTTTATTTCACTATGCAAAACGAAATAATTTCAAAAAATTAATGGAAATAAAGGCAAACAATTTTTTCTAAAATTTGTTATTGCTTCGTTTTCAATATGAAAATAATATGAATTGTGTAAAAATTTGGGCTCTAGGAAATAGGGCATCAAGAAATAAAGTCCCAAAATAAAAATGAAATAAAGGCCCAAAAGTTGGGCTCCAACAAAATATCAATATAAAGCAGAGCACTAATACAACATTTATGAAAAAATAAAAACAAAAGTGAGGTATTATTTCCACATCATTATAGAAATAATGCCATTTTTTCCATTAAAAGTTATTTCAATTATTAAGAATCGTCGAATGGAATATGCAATCCCTCTGCTTGGTTTCACTGTTAGATTTGGAGTAGGTGCGAAGTTGGGTATATGCAAGGATTGGGTATAAACAAAGTTTTCAAATAGCCAACCTTGCGCAGGAAGGCAGTAAGGCAGCCCATATTCCATAACGAAGAAGGTAGGACACATGTTTTTTTAAAATACCTTTTTTTATTTTCCTAACTTTAGGGAATTTTATTTACTATATTTTAGGACTAGGAGTTTGGTCTTATTTCGATTTTGAAATGGAAATAGTGCCAAATTTTGGAATTTGGCTTTATTTCCTTTGGCATTATTTCACGTCACCGCCCGCAAACTAGTATTGAATAGTGAATATTCCGAGAATGCTTAGGAATATTAGGTGTTTTGTCACGCCTATTTTTTATCTATACTAAGTATATAAGTATGTAGATGAAAAATAGGCTCATTCTGTTTTTTTTTATTTTATCGATGAAAAAATATTCCAATGAGTCGCTTGTAATAAAGTTCACAGGATGAAAGACGAATATGACTATTTAACACATAAGCAACGATTGTCCTTGAAGATGAGGAGGAGCTCGTAGTATTTTAATATAGTAGTATTTTGGCGAATTCTTAACAAGCGTTTTGATGGGTATTTTGCTCGAGACTATCCTTTTAAGTTTTTTTTAAAAAAAAAAACTATATTAGCTACTATACGGCAATCTATGAGTACGAGGGTATGTAGCTGTTTTCGGAAGTTACACAAGTTGTTTTTTTTTAAAAGAAGCACAGCAAAAATGGTCGTGAAATCGTATATAGTCCTTGAAATCGTATATACTACGTGGGCTCAGACGGTCTTTGAGGCAGATTATAGATAATTTATATCTGTAAACAGAGACAAAGTTTCGTTGAAGGAAGGAATGAATACTCCCTATTTCCATTTAAAATATCGAATAACCCCTTTTCTTTGTTTTATGTGTGTAACTTTGTTCTATGAAATAAAATATAGGTTTCTTAAGCAAAATGAAACAAAAACACTTTTCAACTTCTTTCCTGTTAATGCCAAATGACTTTGAAGTGCACGAATTTTGGGTATAAAAAGTATGTATTGCTCTTGGTTTGCGATATACATGTGTATGACTATGTATTTACAATATTGATTATGGCGCACTTAGCTTCTTCAGATATATGGAAAGATTAAGAGTTGCTTCGATTTAATATCTTTTTAGAAAGAAGACCTCAAAACGCCGGGTAAAAGTGCTAATGGTATCTTTAAGGTTGAAAGGGGTAAACGTTTTTCACTTCAAACGGAGATAACAGTGAGGGTGGTAAGGGAAGGTCAACTCTGCACTACCTAACATAGATTTCGTGGTTATCGAACACAAATTAAGCTAAATATGGATGATTTAAGTGGTGAGTAAGGGATTTGAATTCTTTTTCTGCAAGCTGCAATTTCCGCACACGCAACTTCGTTACAATCAATAAATAATACCTGAGTAGGTACGTTGACAATGATTTTTGTTAATAACAGTATAGGGAAGCCATTTTACAATAAAATATGTACAAGCCTTTGCTTTTTTGTGTGCGATTAAAAAAGGAAACTACACACATTTATACAAATAAAATTAACAGCATTTATTGAAAATTTAGGCACATAAATAAATATACGTAGATACATTATATAGCAAGATTTTCTTAGCACAATTTGCGTTACTCAATATGCCCCTATACGCGCGCATTTAAAAATGAATAAATTCTAATTCATATGAGTAACAAACTCATCATCATTCGAAAGGCACTCAAACAGAAATAAACAAAACAACTGAATAGCATCCAATCAACCGAGTGGGATTAGATTTGCTCATAAAATCTACTTGTTTTGTATTCTTATATATCGCTGTGTACACAAAACACAAGTCACCCCAACTCCAACACCAACTCCAACTCCAACAGCCAACATCAAGTTAAGAACCTGTTTTTTTAACGTCGAAATTCCTACTTCTCGGCTTTGAATCTCACTATATCTCGAACAATAGTTTTTTTTTTTATTTATATTCTTACCATGTGCCAGTTTGTGTGGTCACAGTCGATTAATAAAAAGAGAAATTGTAAACAGAAATGAGTGACCCGGTCGATCGGTTGACGGTACGCGGTAGGTAGGAAAACCGGCGAACAACACATCCAAAGAGTGCAATGACACCTTCTAAAGGTGGTTCGTTACGCTCTAGCTCTCAACCGTTCCCATACGAAAGACGAGTACAAAAGTCCTCTGTTCTGTTACGTGGATTCTGAAATTTAAATCCGATGCGCAAGTCAAGTTCAGACGATGTCAATTTTAGAGCGAGCTACAGAAGGTGTTTTAATGCGAGTATACTCGTGTCTCGAAGTAGCATACGGAATACGGATAAATACATGCATTCTATATCTATATATGAGGGCGTTTGAGTTTCCGTTTTGCATATTCTCACCAAGCTACGATTACAATTAAATTTTTTCTTCGCAGAACATGCACAAGGCAATGAAAAAGGGAAAAACACACCTACACTGTATAAGCGAGAAGTGTGTAATATACCTAGTAAAATTACTAAACCGCTTCGCAACTGGATTGAGTTTTGTTTTGTATAGGCCTTTACATTTGCACCAGAGGTCTAATTATACATTTCCTTGAGAATTCTTATTTAGTTCAAAGATTTAGCCACCCAACTGCTTACGGGGCATTTCGAACCAAACCACCAAAGTGAACCTTCCCAAATATTTGTATTCTACAATTTCTTAAACAAGTTTAAAGTATACATTTTCTCAAAAGCAATTCTTACGATTTCAACACAATGTGTGTTGGTAGGTACCTATTGAAATCCTTTTATGTAAGAAGATGTCACCTACTCAGTTTGTCTTGAAGAAGAATCAAATAATAATGGTACCTACTTTAGAATATCTCAAAAAAGGGATTTACTGATTTGGCAGAAATCAAAATCAAGGGAAAGTCATTTTTGCTCTCATAAATATTTATAAGTATGGAATACAGAAAGCATAAATTCTTGGGTTGTAGCATTGAAATGAACAAAATGTATGAATACTATCGACAGTGAGACAATCAAAATGAATGTGAGCGTTATAAAGAAATTTCACCCAATAAGCCATGAATACTAAAGTATACTTTGGGATTTAGCAGATAAGTATCATAATAAAATACAAACATGGAAGTTGGTTTCATTATCAATAACGACCAAAGATATTGCAATCGATAATTGGACACTTATTATTTCAAAATCTGCATAATAGTTTATTTTATCTAGGAATCTTCATGATGCATGATGAGTAAAAAATGTTATCAACGCACTTTCATCATAGTTTTGAGTTCGAAGTTGTTAATACTTCTTAAACTTTCTTGTATACTTTAGTAGGTAATCTAGTAAAGATTAGACAATTATGATACCGCAGCTGTAGAGAATTTGGCGAAAGTAATGGTTAAGGTCGCATAAAATACTATCTATTTCTCTACTGACACCATTAACAAGTTTGCCATACAAAGTTTTTTAAAAGTCGTTTTTTACCGAAATGCTGTTATTTCGGTAAAGTTAATCGAAAACGAAATTGAATTGTGTATCAAACAGTTCGCCACAAGCGGTCAGAAACCGCTTCTTATGTTTCTCTTGCATTATAATTTTGAATTGCTGTACTTAACGTGCACATTTTTTACTAACAATAAGCCCTAGGTTACTTGCGATTTGTAACTATTATTGTACTTTTGGCATTTATGCCAAAGAGTTTAAAAAACAAAAACCCGCTTAAATCGTAAAAAGAATGTTTTTATATTTTTAATAAAACTACCGTATAGATTTTTGAAAATATGGGTACTTTGGATGTGGATATTTGAATAACTAGAAAAGTTTAAAGTAGAATAGAAGTATTTAGAAAACACCAATAATTGAATAATAGATTTTGTATGTGATTAACTTGTATTATTTAAAACAAACTCAGCTACCTTTTCATAGTGGTAGAACCTAAATTGTTGACTAAATTGTTTCATCAAAATGTTGCATTTGTACAATCGCAGCACACCGAACATCATTGATATGCAGATGGGGTTAATTTTTACCTCAATTCAAGTCAGCCCTTTGATTCGCAAATTTTCGGTTTGGAGATGCTTCATGTTTTAACTTCTGATCTTTGTGGTAAGAGAATATTTTTTTATAAAAATCGGGTGTGAGTTCATCATGCATGTTATAACTCTTCAAATGTTTCTTTCTCAAAACATTATTTAATTATTTAAATAAAACTAAATGTTAGTTATAATTGTCACACTTAAACATCACCACTAAAAAAAAAAAACAACTCCAAATTTAAAAAGCGGATAACAAGAAAATTTAAAAAAATCTCAACTGATAGTTGTTTTCAAACGTTTTGAAATAAAGTATCCAATAATCTTAACATTGTAATTGGATAATTTTCATGCAATCAAGTTAACTCTTCTATATCCTTCCGTTCTTTAGAAATTTTTGGTTGCCGGCCTGTCTTTATAGTGATATATTTTATCAATATCACCGCATTACACAGGCTTCCTTCTACACAATATATCCTGTTCTTATTTATTACTCCTTTTATCGTCAGTGACGCACCCAAGCATGAAAGAGAATAAAGTTTATTCATTTCCTACTTTTGTCATCGCATACATCAAGGAAATGTTGATATGTATTTAGGTTATTTGGATAGCTGCCTACGAGCTTGTAACACGATACAATATACTATAGAAGTAGGTAACATTTTCTGAAGTTGACATGCAATATTGTTTCAATGTTTCCGCACATTTCAATATTGCATTATATAGGTTGATTGGTAATGTTTCGATTATACATATGCGATATTTTGAAAAAAAAATTCAAGGATTTTAATTTTTGAACAAGATAATGTAGATCCTGTTCGCCGAAATGTGAATGACATTTTATTAATTTAATTTTCTTCGGATTAAATAAATCATTTAATGCAATGCGCAATTGTGGGTAGACAAATAAAATTGTTTGTAGAATTTGCTGATAACATTATTAAAAATAAAAGAAGAGCACATAGGTACTTATATACATATGTATGTTTTAAGATAGAGATAGCCAAACCAACGAATTGGTGCAGATTGATATTTTGCTAATTCATTTTTTTGTACATATGTAGTTAAATAAGAGGCCTGATTGACACAAAAAAGGTTTAGGGTGTAATGTGACATAAAAACGGAAAGCTATAAAACTCCCACTGACACACTTTTAGCATGTTCCTAAGTCAAGAGATGACGTCTTAAGCCGTAAGTTTTTGAGTACTTAAAAAAAGAAGTAAATGCATTAGGCTTATAGCCATATAGGCTTCTCCAACCACTATGTGTGCGAAGATATATTTGTTGATACGAATGGAAGGGACCAACAGTTTAATGCCAATTCCGAACCTCAATTCATTTTTTAAAAAGCTTCTCATGACAGTTTTTATTCTTGGATGTTTGTCAGACGTTCGCAAGGGGTGGGGCAGCGAACATAAACTTTCAGGTGGTACAGGTCGGGATTTGAACAGGCGACCTTTCGCTTAGTGGTCCAAAGCACTTAACCCCTAAGCACTGCACCCACGACCTACAGCTTTATATATAGTTAAATCTTCAAAAGAGAATTAAGAATCGAACCACATTTACAATATGATGTCTTCAATCTTATCCAACATATTCCAAGAGGATATACTCATGAACAAAATTTTGAAAAATCACGCTTGAATTTTATTTGACGTCCAAAAATTTTAAATACATTCACGCAATTAGCATTTTAAAATGTTGCTGTTTTCACGCTCTTAGTTTCGGGATAGCGTTGAGTTCTGAAAGCTCTATCAAACAAAATATTAATCTCAAAACCCGAAATGTACGCAGTCATGCTTCTGGTATATGGTGGACGGTTGTATTTTTTTTTTGCGAAGCGTGTGGCATCAAATCTAAACACATTAATCTTTTTGGTCTTATTGTTAGACCTTTTTCTTCTTATTCTTACTTTTGTCATAACTTTCCACTTTTACTGCATCTATTCTCGTCTGCCTGTGGGGTTCGCCTGTTCGACCTCAAAAAGTTTCGGGAAGCCTCCCATCTATTGAATAAAAATCGGGAAAAATGAGACTATACACAATTTTCCACGAGTTGTTGAAATCAGTAGTTTGCCAAACAATCGAGGATTCACAGATTCAAATCCGCCACTCTACCATCTAACGTTTTTATTAGCTGACAAAAATCCAAGAGTAAGAACTGTTTACGCCTCATAATATTATGTACCAAATGTCTGAAGAAAAAGGTTTGATTGTTCAGCTGGAGCTACATTCCTCTTGGCTTATATTTAGCATTGCTCGATTTTGGAAAGAAATTTGTTTGTTCGAGCAACATACTATGTATTAGTATGAAGATTTAAAATAATTACGAATCCAATTGAAACAAGTTTGTCATTGTCAGTTTTCATAGGCCGCAAGAAGTACAGAAATGAACTAAATCAATAATTGTTTTCTGCGTCTCTAGTCAATTCTTGAAATACATTTTTGCTTCCTAATGTGACTATCTTGAAACGTCACATCTGAAACCGTTCCGGTAAGTATTAAAAGAAAAATCCAATTTCTTTACTACCTGCCTACCTATTTAAAATATGAATATAAATATATAAATAAAGTGCTGAGGTATTTAATTAATAAGACAACTATCAGCAAGTCTTTCAGCCGTTATCTGCTTAAACATAGCTTATGAAAATTAATTTGGTAGAAAAAAAAAGTACAATTGACCCGGTTAAGAACTTCACAGAAACTATGACATCATCATCGTCAGACAAAGAAAATCGATTAAAATGTACGAAAAAAGTTGCAATTCCAAAAAAAAACTATAAACTTACTTGGAACCCTTGATAGATTTATTTAAGGATTATTGATTCCTCTGTACCTACATAGCAACCAACATTTTTGTAAAGCTATTAAATGGTCCAAAGAGGATGTTGTGCCGTACATCTCTGTCCCGGTCATCCAGTGAGTCATTGCAGAAACAAAGTAGGTTAGGTACCTATTAATTCGGCCATTGGTTTTCGCACCAATAAAGAGCTATGCAATAAAACCACGTACCTAGGTACCTACCAACCCAACAGTATCCGTTTTCATTTACGTAACAACAAGGGGAAAAGCTCGCCGTTCGTTGGAGGTAGGTTAGTAGGTATTTCAACTTTTAACGTTTTTTGACTTGTTTTTATTGATTTTCCAAGCGAAAAAGGTCAAGGATAAATTCACCTCATCCCAAAAAGTACCTACCGTGAGAGACTCTTCAAAGGATTTGACGTTCTTAGGATGGTAACATTTTAAATGAGTGCTTATAGCGTGTTTGACTTACCTGAGATAGATCCGAATCGTCGCGTAACTTATCCATAATAGTTGAATGCACTAATTGAATTACACTGATCATTAATAAAGCAGTGTAAATCACTGCAATTGGAATCTTATGCGGTAACATTGTATATTTTTATTTTTCACCGACTCGCAATAAATATTACTATTCTATCGTGTAGGTACGTTTTATGTATATTTTCTCTATTCTAACCTGTAAAACAATTTTTTTTTATGAATCACTTGCATGGAATGCATAAGGATTTCAATTATAATCGATTGCGCAATTCACTTGAGGGCTTATATAAGACTGTAATGTTATTAGAAACACGAACAAAGAAATTCCTTTAGCACAAACTTGTGCGGAATCCTATTACATAAGTCAATGCAGCAACAGTGGAAAAAACACTGCACCAAAAGTGCACACACTCGTCCTTGATGCAGCGAAGGAAGGTGACAAAGTACGATTTTAAGTAAGTAAAAAACTTTTACTTGCTTAAAAGCACTTCTTCAATTATAATTTTCAAAAATAAAGAAACATAATGTATTTTTAATTAACGAGCTCCGGCGTTTCTCACACAGTTAATAAATATTGTAGGTACACACTTTATTTAAATTTATGAACCCATTCACTAAGAAAAAAAACCTACTCAGCTGGGCAAGTACACCAGTCAACACCAATATAGCAAAACACACAAAACGGCAAGACGACCCACAAACTACTGAATCCGTTTCGAAGCCTCTACCTTGGGTTCGGCTCTGCAAAGCACTCAAATTCATAAGGGGAATTCGAGTTGTGTTCCACAAAAGTCGCAGCTTTGCTCTGCACTCATATTGAGTGTTGTTAATGTAAGTTGTTCACTCAATTCCAATCTGCAGCATGAGCAGTTTGGTATGTATCTGGGAAGAACGCAAGCCAACACAGTACACAAGACACCAACTACAGTGGTGCTAATGATTTATATTTTGATTCGAGTCTGCGAGTAAGAAGTATAAGATTGAATTTGTTGCAAGATACATTTTCGTTTCTCTTGCGGCTTGCGTGGTCCATGCAGATACAATGCTGGGCGGGGTAAAATTACCTGTTGAATTAAACGGCTGTCCCTTTTACAATACTGACTATTGCACTTATAGTCCCCGCATCTTTCTTTGTGGTTTTAATATCGACTCATCTAGTTTGTCTGTTGCGATAAAAGTGTGGGTACCTCCTACTTGTTGACGGACACAAATTAAAATCAAAACGGTAGTATATAGGTATAGTAAGTTAATTTATTATTTGATAAATATACTACCGATGTGAATATTACTTGTAGATATCTACAATATAATATCGTAATTCTATTTATGTACGCATCTGCTATATACACTAACATTTTTACAGAATCCCATGACGTCAGCGATTATCGATTTATCCTATTTTTGAAAACCGTATAACTTCCTTCTATATATACCGAAAGTGGGTCTCTACTTATTTCTGAGGAGAAACCGGACAGTGAAATTAAAGTGGGTGGTATTGTAAATGGTTCAAGAGGGTTGGGGAGGGTTTAGGTTACCATTATACATTTAGATACTGAATTTTCAAAATCGTAATCTATATTATAGGTACCAGCTAAATACCCGTGGTCTTAGAAATAATTTTTCCATTGAAGAAGGTCTTTAAGATTCACAATAACCGTGTTTTGTTTAGCTGTTATTGGTTTGAGCTTGTGTTGCTAAGTCAGTCAGTGAGAACAAATATTTTTGTACGAGTATAAGATGTAATATAACAAAACATATTCTATGAAAATATGTCGTGCGAGTCGTAATTTTTAAGATTAATTTCATTTTATTTTGAGTTGCAGACTTGAATCAAAAAATAAAATTTCATAGGAAGACTGTCATAATTCAAAAAACGATCTGTGTATCGGTGTATTCGTTTCATCATGTTTCATATTTTGTAAAAATTTCATATTAATATATTTTTGTGAAACAATCTTTAAAACGCCACGCCGGCCGTTTATTATATTGTGATTATGATTGTTGAACAATATGAATTCCAATATATTTTTTTTAATACCCTCCAAACATTCCTTTCAAATACAAAATCAAAATAAAATAATTTTAACACCAACCCCAGAAACATAAATAGTGCCGATGGAATGGGGGTATACAGTTAAAACAAATATGAAATGATATCAGCAGCAAGCTTAAGGCAAAACTTTGCCCGACACTTCTTTGTGCAGGTACTAAGTACCAAGAAGTTCCTTTTTATTTAATTAGTGAGACACATAATCTACACTCTTCACATTCACGCCATGTACGCTCATCATCATCACGTAAAGTGACGAAAAGTAATTTCCAACTTTTGGAAAAAGATTTGTTTTTGGTTTTTTCTTCGTCGAGCATGCTATGAAATCTTTCTTTGATATAAGAGAGTGTGAGGTTAGGGAATAGAGTTCTAAATAGATCAGTTTCACCGAATGCCATAACCCATGTGCCATAAGAAAATAAAAGGCAATTTATAAAAATGGAATGTGAATTTTTTAAGTTTACTTGGCAATAAGAGTTTGAGAATAATGATTTAAGCAATAAGTGCCTAATGTACGTGTCGTTTTGTTATTTTAACTTCATATGTTGAGTTGAATGCAATTCCTATTTCTATTACCTTAATTTTGTTTTGTGGATGCACAAATGCGTTTGTTTACGGCACGACACCGCTGCGTTATCGCAACGCTAAAAATACGTAACGTACGTGTTCACTTGTCCTTTACAAATGCAGAGATGACTGCAATGGGCGGTCTTTGGCAAAAAGAATGACATCGACGTAGCGTCTCTGCACAAGTTTGTGTGCACATCACAACATAGTTGTGCGTACTCTTGGACGTAAGAGCGGCGACGTGCATTAAAAAAAACCTTCTGTGTATTGGGACATAACGTTACGTTATACATTCTGTTATTCTGAGTTCGAAATCGGCCTAAAATTGTAGGTCCTTTCCATTCGTGTTGTTGAAATAAATTGCATTTAGTTATCTCGTTCTTCGCCGCCTTATGATTTTTTTCACTGAATTGAATGTTTCAAAATCGAAAATTGTTAAACAATATTTTAACGGCAACAAGCTTATATACTCGAACTCATTTAGTTGCCAAGGTTAGGTTAGGTTGAAGTGGCAGTCGGATAAATCCGACTCACTTAGAACTATATAAGGTCCATTGTGATACCACGTGAATCAGAAGTTCCTGCCTACACCAAGCCTTGTTGCATGCCTGCATAACAAACAGTGTCCAGTTATGACACCAATTGTAGCACCAATGTGCGACCGATTAAGGGTAATCAAGCTCCTTGAGCGTCTTAGATCCAGCCTAGGCCAAATCTGCTTCGTTGTCAGACAAGTAGTACCATTTGTCCATCTGTGGTTAGTTTTTTCTTATGCATCCAGTTAAAACAAGAGCTTGCACGTGGAAACTGGTATGCTTAAGGAGCCCTTTTCAGGCAAGATTGAGAGGGTAGTTCCAAGTTTGGCGAGTTCGTCGGCCTTGCAGTTACCCGGAATGTCCCTATGCCCCGGCACCCAGCAAAGGTGAATGTTGAACTGCTCAGCCATCTCCTTTAGAGATGATCGGCAATCTAGGGCTACTAAAAAATTTAGTTGCCAAAAGATCCAAAACTTTGACAAAGCCAATAGAAAAAAATATAAGCGTTTTTGCGGTGCTTGAAAAGTATTAACTACATATGTAAATTGCAAGTGGCAGAGTCATCGCATATATAGAAGAGGGTTTGCAATTCATATTTTTAATAATTCATAAAGAGTTTATTACAAACAAATTTGTCAGGAATAAGGGATTTTGAATGAATGATAAGCTGAAAATCATAAATTTTTAAGTTACTTATTATGTTGCCATATCTTTTGCTTTATTTTTGAAAATTATAATTGTAGTCCTATTCACTTAGTAGCAGTTGCAATATTTTAAAAAAGCCGCAGCATATTTTAAACTGATTCTTCCACATGAATGAATGTTATTGTGCCGAGTTATATGCTTTAAAGAATTTCAATTTTACCACGGAAATGACCACTTATTCACATACCTACTTTCGTCAAGTACATAGTTTCGAGTCATTTGACTTCCAAAAGTCAACTTTTTGCTTTTTCCACCTACTCAAAGATTCTAAAGATAAGCACAGCTCTCATAATGTATCTAAAACCAAGTTCATTTAAGAGTTCTCCTTTCAACAACCCTCAAGCATGAAATCATCAATCATAACCGCGAACCACTAGCACTAAACATCAACAAATCCAGAAGGAGCATCTATTATTTGCCCATAATAACCGCCCAAAAACACATCCTGCTGAGTAACAAAATCAGTATTTCCAAGGGAGCGCTGTTCTTTAATAAATTACGGGTTATCGGTAGATCTTTCCTGCTGATGAGAAAAAAAGAAGGGTGGTTCCTGGATGTAACAATTACATATTTCATCATTCTTGCGCAGTGCATGAGCGAAAGGATGTTAGATTGTTATTTACTTGGCGTTTGTCCTTTCAACTTTGCCTTTCCGTAACAAAATATATTAGTGTTGACACCAACTGTCAAGCTTCAGATAAAAATACATTTTCAGATCTGAATAGTATAATACTTGAGGATACATTTAAACGATTTTTTTTTTGTATTTAATGTGCCTAACAGCATGTGGTTCTTCATCGTGTTTTTCCCGATAATATCATCAAATCCGAAATAACATTTTATCCACTCAATATTTCAGGCAAATGATTTTCAAAGTTCCAATTACGCATTCACAGTATGTAGTGAGCTTCATTATTTCTAAATCAGTTTGTAAGGACCACCACAAAGATCTACTGCTTAAAAAGTGGAAGTAAAATCTCTGAAAAAGGTCTGACCGCAGGTTTATGCTCACCGTTTTATTCACCTGGGTTCTAACCTTTTCAGTTTTTAGTTTTTCCAAGAGAGACCATCATTGCTCAGGTAACTCATGACCTATATTTGGTCCTTTTATCACTCATCCCCAAAATCCATACAAAATGGGAAAAAGCTGGATATATGTAGGTCTATAATACATCACCGCTCATTAATTTCGCCTAGGGAACCAAATGAAACAGCAATCTTTGCGGCGTATGAATGCGGGTAGTATATACAGAAATTTACCTCTCCAGGTGGTAGTAGTTCGCAGCAGTTATAAACCTAGAGACATATGTATGTAGCGTCGATGCATACGACGCTATACCTAACTTACTATATCTGCCTTGCTGGTAAAATTTGACTTTGTGTTTTCAAATGCATGAAGTGGGAGCCATTATTATTTTGTTCTACGGTAAAATTCAAGGTTTTTTTTTTCGTTGGCAAGCTATTAAGGAATCATGGAATAAGCTTTGGGACTGTAATCAGACCAGATGGATAATATGGATATCGTGACCTCTTACCTCTGACCACTAGATTTTTGCTAGGTGAAGTGATGGCGGGCATGCATTGAATGTTAATAATCAGTAATGAGTTCGTCTTCTAATTACCCAAACACGAAGTTGATCGGAAGAAGAATTTAACTGTGTTCGAAACATCAGAATACTAAGAAAATAGTGCCACGGTCCACGGTAGGTTGCAGGCAGAATACTTTAAAAGAAGACAGCCACACCCTCTCCGAGGGTTGGTTAACGGTCTTCCTACCAACCAATTTCATCTATTCCTATAAAATAGTTTGTCCTGCCTGACCGACTTACTGACTCAGCAATGCACAGCTGAAACCGTCAATAAAGCTTACTCTACAACCACAATTGAAAAATGTATATTTTCATATAGGGACATTTCCACGATATTAAAAACAAAAGAACAAGTCCAGAAGGATCGTTAGACTCGCTGAAGTGGGCATTGGAGCATGGTACTGTCACGCGTGTAAAGAAGACCGAATGGAAGATATGAGACAGTGTCAAAATTGTGTTGTTTGGTGAACTTTGCTTCGGACTAACTGAAGATGACGAAGGTCCGATTCGATTGGCCTGGTGAATGTACCCAAACTTAAATTTAACTTTAACATAACTTTGAAGTCAAATTTATTCATTTATTTTTTTAATATTAATTTTTCTTTCTAATCAAGAAGGCTGTGTTTGTTTTTTGTTTTGTATTAATAAAAAATAACATAATATATACATATATGGCCCTATTCGTAACAGGGGTTCGTTGTTAATGTAACTTTTATTTTCAAAAATGATAATGAATTGAATTGTGTGCAAAAGTGTAGATAGAAAAGCAGGTGTTATATTTGGTTTTATTATGAATTTCAATTGTTCGTTCCTTTGAAGTTGAACAATGTCGGGATAAGCATGGAAGGATATACATAAAATCCTTCTGATCAATCTGTGAGTATATTTTTAGTAAACGAATTTCAATATCCACTATCTAATCGACTATTATTATGTATTGATCGTCCATAAAGGATATTTTGCACCCTTCCACAGTCAGGTATTCTCTAGGAGGTGTATATTACCTACAGTTACTTTATTTAGCAGGTGCGATGGGAGCTATCCATTCTCTACGATCCAAAGCACATTGTTTGCAGGTATAGCAGCCAACATCATTTGGAGTTGGATATGAGATTAATTTTTGGCTGAAAATGCTGGTTTAGTGTCTAGGTTTTCTCCGCTGGCTATTTCAAAGCGCTTGAGTCTTGGACTAAAGGCCAGCAACCAGATGCCTCGATGTTTTGTAAGACCGCCAAGTGTTGTTTCGATCGCGAAATACTTCGATTTAAGTCAATGTTTTGGCCTTTGATGCGGATCACAGCTGGGCGATCAACTAGTCGGCTTTAAGTCAATAACTTTTACTCTAAATTTTGTGGCAGTTAATATGTATATATATACCAATTTTGTCATGTCATAATATCTGCATTGTATGGCATGATGATGGGAATAGACTCACTCACTTGAACTGCACCTAACGTGTGTCCATTTTATGGGATGTACGATTTATTTTTCTGGACTAGGTATATGAAAGTGATTTCAAATAGATTTGCTTTAGAAAATTATGCATTTTCTTGTTGCAAATGTTCATTAAAATAACTTTAAGTATGAAACTGCTTAAGTTTGATGACTCCATATCTATCGAAGAGAGAAAGACCAATCGATTTCCTGGCTATTCATCCACACAGTAAAATAATAATTTTCAATCAAACTTAAAGCAAACAATCCCAATTGATTTTTGAGTTCCAAAGCAAATATTTTTCAAGTATGCCGCAGCGATTTGACTTCCTCAACTAAGTTTTGCCTGCGCTCTCTCTGATAATCAATTTTTCATCACACCAACGTTATAAGATAAGTAGATAGAATGTAGATAGAATAATGCAATTTCGTTGAAAGCGGTAATTTTTGCATTTCATATTTCTATCGGCCCACTCATGTTATTTTACAGCTGATTAAGTGCTGGCTTATTTTTCCACCCACTTAACCCGGATGGGCCATGTGCTCGAAGCAAATTGACTGACTGGGATAACTGCAGATAACTCGTTAAGTTACATCACTAGCAAGCACCAAGGACACTTGAGTTAATTCGCACTAGAGTAACACTTCATGCAAATAACTCTTCTTGAAATGGGAAAATTATAAATGTGTACTTCTATTTGGTGTTTGCGTACGGGTATGCTATGCAGATTCAACTTGCGTTATACGTACAAAAACTTCTCTTCTGAGAAATTCAATTTACGCTTAAAATTATTTTATGCAAGTAGAATCCATAAATTATTAATATATAAAGTTCATACCTATATCACATGTATAGAAACATAGTTCACAAGGCAGGAATGTATGTTCATACCTATTGCATTCACTTTGCCTTATGATTATGAGAAATGCCTTTGGAAATAAATTTATGAAACCTCAAATTAGGTGGCAGTTCTTATATCTAAGACTTGCGAGAGTATTGGGAAAATGCTTTTATATAGACAGAAACTACGTATGTGTCATTTATTTTTTGTATTATTTTCTTAAATGATTTTTTCGGGGTTGCACCTTTGCAATTTGGTTTCACAGTTTGTAGAATAGCTTAGGCCGAGAAGTAATAGTAAAAGAGATAGTTAATAGCGGCTGCGTAAGGACCAGTAGATGGATGGACGGAAATTATTTTTGGATAGTTAACAAGTTAACATTAGTTAAAAATTAATAAAGACTGAATTGAAAATAAATAAATAAAATTAAATTGTTTGTTTGTTTTCATTTTGATGAAAAGCTGTACCTGAGTGTCATTTGAAAGTAATTTATTCCACCCAAGTACTGTTTGATTTTTTGAATAATCGTAAATAAAAATCATTCAAATTTTTTCGAATATTGTTGCTTTTGGTGTTTTCCCTTTCGAGTTATCTTGGTAGAAACCTATACACTTCATTGATACATATAAAGCGCTTAACTTGTTTTCTATTAACACCTCCGTGTAAAGAGGAGGTTTGTATTACCAGCGATATCGACAACTAGCTTTCAATATAGAGACTTTACAAATTTAATCACATAACTTTACATACAAAGAATAACTTTCTTATTCCCCAAGCATATCAGAACAGCAAAAACTAAATCCATGGAAACAAAATTTAGTTCTTTCACTTTTGGAAAAAAAAACTCTGCTATGCACTAAATGACTAATGATAATACTTGATATACCTTCTCCCGTTTCTAACCAATCTGTTTCTAGTCCCACTTTTATTTTTTAAAGACTCTATGTATTGATTGAATATCCACGTATTGATCCTATTCACCCTCATTTTCATTATTCATTACACATATTTAATGGTATTTTGATGTCAAAGAACAAGCGAATTGTTCCTAACTCTGAAAATATAGCAGGCAATACTATGAATTTTCTACCAATTTGCTATTTCTTTATTTCGATCAAATCCAAGTAAATTAGGCGAAGTACAACCGGCTTTGCATTTGTTAGTTGTTAGTCTGTTTTTCGTTTAAAGCCTAGGATAATTCAGTGCTCTAAGAATAATTGCCTTGTTTTGAATCAGCTTAAGTAAAAATCACTTCGTATGTACCTAAAACAAGTTATTTGATTTGCTAACAAGAAATTGCCTTATAGCAAAAAAAACAATGTGTCTTAGGCTTACATTTCTCTGTGTTTTGTGAAAGTATATGTATTGCAGCACAGCCTGGTAAAATTTTGGTAACTAATTTTTCTTGCATAAGGTCTCCGAATAACTTAAAAACTTGCATAGTCAATAGGTTGTTTTTGTTTAAATTCCTTCTCGGTATTTGAACGTGAAAACAGGACGACAAAATTTGATTGAAGTTACTCGAGTCTGTAATTCCT
Organism: Ferdinandea cuprea; assembly: GCA_963576555.1. Taxonomy (NCBI): domain Eukaryota; kingdom Metazoa; phylum Arthropoda; class Insecta; order Diptera; family Syrphidae; genus Ferdinandea; species Ferdinandea cuprea. The sequence goes on from OY754959.1 coordinate 350,080, forward strand.
TCCACTGAATCTTTGTATACTGTCTGACCGAAAATTCCTATTACTTTACTAATTTACCCGACTTTTTCAGAAATCAAAAACAGGCCCTTCAACGATAAGAAGCTCAGGTGTTCAGGACTCTCCACGTCAAAACCTAGAGCCTGGAGCCTGATTTGAGCAAAGGCAGGACATTCACTACTCCTAAACCACCGCAGATAGTCGCATCGCTTAAGTCTTACACATTTAGGTACTTTGCAAAATCATACACGGTCAAATTAGTTTGTTCTGTATGAAGCCGGCAGAATCTTGCCAGCGAACATAATGGAACGGAAAGCCCTTACGAGCGATGCCATCACAGGTTGAGGTTTTGAGAAAACTTCCTTCGAAACTTGCCATGCAAGTTCGTTGGAGATCTCAATTCCCGTGACTCCAGTATGACACTTAACCTAAACAAGATAGCTAACGCTTGTGCGGCTTGGCTGTCACTCCAGACTCCTTTACTTCTACACCTGTCCGTCGCAATATAATACATAGCCATTTGAACAGCATACATCTGTGTTTGAAAAACCGATGCATATACCTTACAAGAAGATAAGCCTTACGTTGTCACATTCCACAAAAACACCGGCACCTAAACCCTAACAAGTTCTGGAACCATCGTTAACATTTTATTCCGACTGAAATCATGGTAAATAACCATTTTTAAAATTGAGGAAAGTCGATTTTGAAATTTCAACCTATACTTTGCCATTATCATTTTATACCCTCGCATCTAGCAGTGGTATTCCCTTCAGTAACGAAAAAGGAAATGTCCACATGCAAATGACTCACTCAATTAGCTATCTATACTACATATATATTTATATATATATGTCCTGCTCCTGAATTCGTCAAACGTTTAACAAAAATCAGTTGTTAATTGCATTGAAACATTTACCCTAACTGGCCAATCATTGATGCTTTCCGGTCAATTTCCAAAATGCCTTAAATCGATTAGTGTTATCAGCGGGGGATCATTTTATTAGAATATTAAAAAAACATGTAAAGTTGCATAAACTAAAAAACTACACCGTCGTCACCCACTATTAACACCTTAATGAGAACTTTATTTACTGCGACGCTCGTTGCTTCGTCATCTATCTATAACTAAATCATCGCGTTGGTTTGTATATTATTTCAATTTATCGATTAAATGTTTGTGGGCGCAATTATTATTATTCTATTTTCATTCACATCCTTTGCCGAAGGCATGGTAATATCCTTTTGTAAATTGGTTTTGCATGCATATCTACCCCAACTTAATATGTGTGTAAGTTTGAAGCAGATGATTACTTAAAGAAATAATTTATACTTGTTTTTAAGTGAAATGGATAAAATGTTTTTTTTGAATATAACTTGTTTTCATTTTTATTTTTGTAATCACATTAAAGAAATAGCAAACAACAACAAATCGCTTAAGATCAGCTCAACACTGCATAAAAGATTACACGCATTGTTGTGATCATAGGATGAGGAGAAATTGTCGGGTGAGATCTATTCGGTTTCCCAGGGATAGAGAAAAAAATTCAAGACATTAACTAATGGTTAACAGGCGATTGTTCATCTTGTGTCATCCAGTCTAAACGTGCTAAATGCCATTTTCATTAAACGAAGCCAGCAACGGCAGTTTCATGAAGCCTAGGGTTAGAATTGGCAACAGCGTCTCCTGCTGACAAAAATATTCATGGATGCTATTGAAGCTACCAGTTTACTGTTAGCTGCAGTCAAGATCATCGAAATAATTTGCAACCCACTTCGCATATAAATTGAAAATTATGCTCTTATGAAGGGTAGTTAATTCTTTCTCTTTGTGATTTGTTAACCCATCTAGGCTCAATTTCACAACTTTAGATATGTTTGCTTAGCCTACGGTAGAAAAGAATTAATTAAAAAGAGAATCATAACATGCTTACGCAACTGAAGCCATCTGTTCGATTTACCGAAGAAAATAGATAACTTACGTTTTTAATTTTATCGTTTTTATTAGTAGGCATTCTGAAGAGAAAGTTATTGCAATCGTTTTAAAATTGCGAACAAAAACTGTAAGTGTAAATGAGGTATGATATTCTGTCTGTCCAGAAGCAGGTTCCCAGATTGGTTTAACGGATTTACTAATAATTTTATTTTAGAAGTTTTTGAAGTACCATCTTGCGGGGTTTACTTTTTGGTAAATAATGGTACCTTTCATAGAAATGGTTTATTAAGCACTAATATTCTCAAAAACGGGTTGGTCTGATATTTGTTTATACTTAGGACGAGGGTAAAAACACAAATTTAAAACAATACTGGGTTATTACAACTTTCTCAGGTAATATATATAAATATATATACTAGTATTTTTTTTTTTAAACAAAAGTAGTCTTACGCAATCTGCAGGTTTTTAAAATTTTTCCAAGTTTTAAAGAACCGGAATATAGTGTCTGTTATTTACATCTTTTATTTTAAATACCTTTAAAGTGGACATTTGCCCAAGCAACTTGAAAAGACAACTTGTGAAATCTTTAACAACAGAAGTTGGCACCGCGATTTAGAAAGATGTTTTGTGCTTAATGCACACACATATACACACAAGGCAGTCCAGTTTTGTGGAACAAACTGTTGACATATTGTCAACTATTTTACCAGTCTACTGCGAACTGCGAGTCCTCTACAAGTCATTTAGAGAGAGTTAGCTGACTGTGGACTTGTAAATTGATTGCACCAATTGTTAACTACCATTGATATTTTGACGGCTGACTGAAACGTCTAAGAAAATCTCATCTATTGGCGGTGCAAACGTATCTACGAGATTTTAACCTCACTTACATAACATTCTGTGTTATTGAGATTTTATCAAAGCTTGACATGTAAATTATTCCTTTTTAATCACTTTCAAATCAGAATTTCGTTAATTCAAAAAAAAAAAAGCTTTGGCAAACAATCATTCCGCCCAAATGTAAGTGTTATATATCTGTTTGTATGTGGTCTTCACTTTTATAATTTGAATTGTAGCAATAGGAAAGAATCAAAACAATTCATCCAGACAAAATAAATTATAATCCGAGATAAGGGGTAACACACAGCGTTACCTGCAGAAAATTTCAGAATGGGTCTAAAAATAGGGTCCCTGGACAAAGGAAGGGGTCCTACATTTTTAGAACACTTAAACCGGTCTAATGGACTTTAGACGGTTTTACATTTTCACAAGAGACATATTCTTAGTAAATGTCACTGCTGTGTTCAATGAAATCACGTACCTATACGGTATACGAGAAAAAATTGTCATTTGCACGTAAGCTCGGGTCCAAATGGGTCATGCATTTTAAAAAATGACGGTCCATGCGTCGAAGAAAAGTTCAATCGGAGCCGAAGGGGTCTTAAAGGTAATCCTGGTTACATTGTATTACAACTGTTATTTTTTAACCACTAACATTTGCCGGTCTCTTTATTAATATTTTAATCACATGTTGTTTCAGGATTACACACTGTTGCTCCGTTTCCAACACATGAAGAATATGCCATTATTATGGGAATCATATTTTGTTCCATGACACCACTAAAAAGATATGAGTGAGGTCCACTAGCGAAAATTCCAACATCATCTCCAGCATGCGTGCCCATAATGGCATTTATATTACTTGGATACAAGAATGCTAAATCGGAAATAAATAACTCAAATATAGTATATTAGAGCATAATAAAAGTCTAGGGTATAACTTACTTTCAGTAATCTTTCCAGTTAAGTCGATTCTTTTTCCAGTCTCATCCCTATACTGATTTGGTCCCAAAGCATAGTTCAAAGTGAGGTATGGTACCCCATCGGATCCAACATCATTTTTATTCACATTAAGAATATCGTTACCCCGTGCTGGATAACCAGCAATGGTCATAGTATGGGCGTGATCAGATGAGATTACTATCAATGTATCTTCTTCACTTGTTATACTCCTAGCTAATTCAATGGACTTATCCAATTCCAATGCTTCATCTAAAGCCAATCCAGCAGCAGTTGCATGATGTCCATGGTCAATGCGACCACCTTCTATGAACAAATAGTAACCATTTGGATTTTTTTCGACTACCCGAATAGCTGCCTCAGTCATCTCCTGAAGAGTTGGCTGCTTGGTTGCATTGGCCAACAAATGGAAATCCAATTGAGAGGAATGGAACAGACCAAACAAGTGATCTGTTGCAGAATAATTGACTTTCAGTAATCCTTCCCTGTTTTCAACATAAACTCCATTTGGATTATTTGTTTTCCACAGTTCGATTAGATTTCTACCATCATTGCGTTCTCCGTTTGTATCTGATATGTCCACAACGTTCGAAGGTAAAAATTTGCCACGTCCTCCTCCCAGGATAACATTAAAGTTTTTTCCAGGTTCCTGTGTTATCAGTTGAGTAGCAATATCAACACAATTGGATGCGTCAGCACCGTACAAAGTCACATCGTTATCTGATTCCCACATTCTGTTTGCCACATGGGAGTAACTTCCTGCTGGACTTGCATGGGTAACGGTTGTAGTGGTGACTATTCCAGTTGACTTTCCTGCTCTTTGCGCCCAAGTAGCAAGAGATTCCACGTGATTGCTAGGATCATTACTAGCAGCACAATCATTATAATTTACATGACCGTTTACTCCTAGTGTCATGATGTTGGCCTTCACACCACATGAGTATGCCGTTGAGGTACAAGCAGAATCTGCAACTTGTGCATTTGTACAATATGTCTACAAATGGATAAAAAAACATGTTTTACAAGAAAATACTTTTTTATACACCTACGAACTCACCTTACTCAAACCAGAAAATGGAAAACTCTCAAAGCTTAAGGTTTCTTCTTCACCCGTTTTTCCTTTACGTTGTCCTTTAAGTATCCTGGCTGAGGTAAGAGTAGAAATTGACATACCATCTCCCAAAAAGAATATAATATTTTTCGCTACTTTAGTGTTGAATTTTTTGTTGATTTTCTGTTTAACAGAACTCTGAGCTTTATTAAACCAAAAGCTTTGATCCATCTCTTCCGTTGGTGTGGATTTTCCTTCGGCCAGTGTGTTTTCCATTGTCCTGCTTGCAAAAAGCCCAGCAGGATGATAGATGTCCTCTATTGAAAAAAAATTAAATTAATACGTGCTAAATAAATAAAGAAAGAATATCCTACGCAGGGAGGACGCCACCACGCTTAAAATCACGAGAACTAAAAACATCTTAGATGTACTATTCGATCTCGGTCTTGCCAATACTCTGAGAACAAATTTTTAGGGAAGCTTTTTATAAGAAAATTTCATCAAGTCTAAATGATTGTTGTAAAAACGAAATTTTTGAGTCCTAAAGTTTCATTCTAGATCCATAAAATAATAAACACCATGTACATATGTATGTATAAACGATATCAATCTTATCTATCTGCGGTGATTCGCACAGAGGCAATAGATATATGTACACTATTGCACAGTAGGTACCTTTGAGTGAAATAATTTTGAAAAAAGGTTTGAATCTGTTCAGCAATGTAGTCCGCTTAATGTTATATGATTTTGCCCAGGTTTTTATTCTAACTTTTTTCTGATTTTGTTTGAAACCATCTGCTAAGTGACTTGGCGACAAAAATTCTACAAAAGAAAACATAGCATGGTTGGCATGCTTATAATATGTTTTATTAACATGTTTTTTTTGACAAAAAAAAAAATATCAAGTCATAACCCAATGCACGAACGTGAATACTATCTGCTGATAAGAGTAATAGACACAATCATTTGTGAACCATCCTTCTTGGTTTATTGGACCAATTTGAATTCTTCAAATCATGTACACATATTTATATTCGAAGTTGTTTTAAAAAAGGTACATTTGTCATGTTTAACGAACTTTACCGAAGCTAAGCAAACAAATTTTAAACACATTAAAACGAAAAAAAAAATCACTAAAATCGAATATATGCCTTTCGAGTTATGGAAGGACAGACTTTTAATTTTTTATAGAAGTTTGATTTACCTAACAGATTTATATCGAAATAAAACCGCAATCATAGTATAATTATTTAATATAGTGTAACAATGTACTATCATCACTCATCAGAAAGGAAACCGACTAAGGGGAGCCATTTTTTGGCTTTGCAAGGAAAATATTTACAGTCTTTATACCTATCTTTATTTATTTTTATTTTATACCTGGCAGCAAGTGTCAAGCCGTGATCTAAGCTATTAAGAAAACAGCTAACAGTCATAACTAACGAATAAGCAACAAAAGAAATAATTATTTGCGTGGATGTCAGAGAACACTGATCATATAGACCTTACCTCGCCTGAGGAACAAGTCTATTTATCGGTGAAGCATTTTATATTTATGGTTAAAATCTATAAAATCTACAAGCAAATAGGATGCCTCTGAAAAATGCCAATTCTTAGTCCTCTTCAGACGGCAAACCACTAGGTAATATTTTTCATTATGTAAGCTTTATTGGGTGATTTTATATCAACTAAAAAATACTCCAGTATATAACTAATCACTTCAATAATCGCATCATATACCCATTTATTAGGTACAGTGACAAACAGCCCATAACGAAATCGCCCAACATGGCAAAAGTTGGGAAAATTGTCAAATCGCCCCCAAAAGATTGGCTGAGCGATTCGTCATTTAGAATTTTTGTGCGTTCTGAAATGATGTCAAAAGGATAAACAAAAAATTGTTTGGGCGATTTAAAACTATGACAGATCGTAGAAAAATAAAAATATCAAATCGCCCAAATATTCTTTGAATATAAACAAAGTTTGTATGCAACCAACCTGTAACCAAATAATATAATGAATTACTCTATCTATTTTTTTCTTTGGGCCACGAACAAAAATAAGTAAAAAAATTTTTTTGGGCGATTTGAATTTTTTTTTTTTTGCATATTTTCAATCTAGGCAATTTGATCAGGGCTTCAAATAAAGTATGAAAAAACGGCGATATTTTCTTGAGAGATGTACATTTTTTTTCGCCATTTTGTTTTGAAGTTTTGTCACGGAACCACTAATTAACCTACAACAGTTTTTCTATTATGTTATCGAGTTGGATCTAAACCCATTTAACAGATTAGCTGCAATTTAATCAGAAACTTGACAAACATGTGGTATATATTCGTATAAATAGATATGTAAGATATGTAATTGGGGTCTTGGGAATGTGCCTAGGTTCCATGCTTAACCCACTCAATTAGAGTGACGCACTAATGTATTCGCTAAGTACTAAATAGGTACACCTTGCCCCAAATTATCGGTACGCTGACCCCAAGGACTGCAAAAAAATAAATTTGATTCAAAGCAATCAGATTAATATACGAATGCATTAGCTTCTTTTGCGTGTAGCACCTCAAACAACTTTAAGGAGAAATAGCAGTCATGCTCAGTTAAGACAGTTCCACAGTGTTGACAGTTAGTCGAACCTTTTAGGAGAAAAATCGATGTCCATTGGCTTGCATTTTATTTTACACTCACAGTGCAGGGAAGATAACACTTTAACCTATTTATCTATACATATGTATGTAAACTTATGTGAAACTTTTCACAGTTCGCTCAAGGTCAGGTATTAAAGTGTCCTCGAAACAGCATTTTTCCAAAGCCGCTTAGTTTTATTGGCATATGTGTACGGCAAATTCTACAAATCCATTGTGTGTTTGTGATTCATATTATGTGCATATGTACATAAGTGAGGAAATGTTCCGATTAACCAAACTAAATACAGTATGAATGTACCTTTGTTCCATAAAATCTCTGAGTGGTCTTCATAAAATACATTTATAGTTGGGTAGGGGATGCATATTTTCATAAGCAAGTTTCATTTTTAGATCAAAAGGCTAGAGCCCTTACTTAGTTATGACGCCTATTCATGAGCGATGTACTAAACAACCATATGTTATACTGTTATAGTGCGAACAATTCTTAACGCTAGTTATAATTATTGGGTAAACGTACAGAATGTAAATGCATACCAATTTAAACCACCAAATGGTAGGCGATCCCGGCCACACTGCTATATAACGATCGCTGGGATATAAAGATCCTCTTGGCTGAACAACTATTGTACATTGGCTCCCAACAAACTAAGTAAAAATTGAAAAATTTGCAAATTCATGCATGAGGGGGACAATGTACATATACTATCCACTGGAGAGCATACCCTCTAAATAAAGGCATTGCAGGTATATCCAGTGCGAACTGCTTGGATAAGTATTGTCTGTGATCATGCGCCATATAGAACTATGATACTTCCTAATCTGCTTGCTTGAATGAATGAAGACCAAATACACGATCCTTCCATTTTTTATGATCATATACCACACATAGGAACGTATGCTCCATTCTCTAAAAGTAAAAGTGAACGAAAACGTTTCTCTGAAGAACTCCTCTCGACATTGTAGATTCGAACAGTTAATAATAATAATTCAAGGAAGTATTTTGCAGGTATTAAAAAACCACACCCTGTAATGTGATCAGTTAAGGAAATAAAGTAATTAAATTTTAAGATCGAAGTAAACTGTTTCACTATCTGTGAGCTATTATAATCGAAGAATTATGTTAAACATTTAACTAAATATTACAGATAATAAAAGACATAGATATAAGACCTCTCCGCCTTTTAATGTGGTTAGAGTTTGCATTTGACAAAACTATATGCTTTGAAATGTGTTAAAAACTATTCTATGCTGTGAGATAATTGAAAATATTTCATTTTATAATCGTTCATATATTAATGTTCTGCAATGTATATTACAGGCACACAAAATTTAATAAAATTACTAAGATAGCTAATCAGTATTGCTGTGTTATTGGCATAAACACTATTGTAAGAAGTAACATTGAGTTTTATCCCGGTTTCAACACCTATACAGCTATTTGGTTTAAATAATGAGTTTACTAAGTATAGGGCATAAGAATAGGTATTTGACTCTAATATAATTCTAGTAAATTTCACATAGTAAACTGTAATAATTATCTTTCTTTCCTTGAGCAGATATTAAACGGCCAATTATGGATGAGATCAGGGCCCGAATTAAAACATCAGTAAGGTAGTGAATCTCCATACGTATCTTGACTTTTGAATAATTACATAAGTTTCAATTACAATATCTTCGGCTTCGGTGTAAGCCTGCTAACTTTATAAATGACACTTTTAGTGGACATTACAAAAATTGTCTCTTTTTAATAAAATTCAAAATATGATTTAAGTGCATTTATAAATTCTTCTTTTCTAAACAACCTTTTTAGTTAGAACTTTAGTTTACTCTTCATGCGATTTGGACCACTTTTACTTTGAATCTTACTTTATATCAGACGACATTTGACCTTTCTAGTGGTATATTAAACTGAAATATGATTAAAATGGAGTTGGACGGTCTACACTCTAAGTCGACGATATGGCCGGCTGTTCTTCAAAAAGTGCACAAGGCCACATCATTTATCATCCAATTATCAACCAAAAGCTAGGCCCATCCGGGGTCAGAGCCTAGCTTACCCAACCAATGTGTGTGCAAAGATATACCTTTTGACACGAATGGGAGCGACCTAGAGCTTAAAGACAATTCCGAACGGCAAATTTGAAAAACTTCTCATGACTGGGCAGCGAATAAAACTTCAGGTGCTAATGGGACAGCTTTGAACCTGATACAGAGTCTATCCGTAAGTATAAGTAAGTTAAAAAAATCTTTGATCTTACAATGAAATTAGTTCATATTTTCAAAATCAACCACCAACCTCAATTTTAAATTATTTAAAGTAAAAGATTGGAAAATATATCTAATCAAGTTGTAAATATTATGTACCTACATGTATTTATCTCGCGTGATCTTCTCATGCTTCACATCTTAATTTTGTTTAATAAGAAACAATTGTTAAGCTCGTTATTATCATCTTAAGAATGACACCCTATAAAAATGTTTAATTATCATATAGCCGTACTATAATAGCAGTAATAAACTACAATAAATTAATTGAAACTCATCTCTTGTTATATTGCTGTGGTATGCAGTATATAAAATACATTTCATCTAAATTCTGCACAGTCTCTTGCAGAGGTTCAAGTGATCATAACTCAACATTATGGCTGTTCCTTCCACCGCATTTTGCCTCTTGCTAGTCAGTATATCGGCTACATTGATAACAGGTAAAAATACTTAATATTTGAAAGGAAATGTTTAACGTATTTTTCGCTATCGGCAGGCGACCAGTATCACAGTCCGGAGTCTTTGCTTGGAAATCGTATCACTAAGCAACGGATTGCGGAGGGAAAGTATACCCCACCTGAAGAAATGGATACGAGCTTTTGGATTAAAAAGGCTCAAGCTAGTTTAGCGGATAAGGCAAACTTGGTAGCTAACACAAATAAAGCCAAAAACATAATTCTATTTCTTGGGGATGGTATGTCGGTGCCGACTTTAACCGCTTCCAGAATCTATAAAGGTCAACTTCAAGGCAATACTGGTGAAGAAGAAACATTAAGTTTTCAAAACTTTCCATTTTCTGGATTAAGTAAGGTAATCTTAGCTAACAGTTATTAAAAGCCGTAACAATATTAACATTTTGATTTACAGACGTATTGTGCGAATGGTCAAGTACCCGATTCAGCTTGTACTGCGACTGCCTACTTAACAGGGATAAAAACTAATATGCTAGTAATAGGTGTGAACGCACATGTAAACTTTAATAATTGTTCAGCAAGTAACGACCCAGCAAATCAGTTAGAATCTCTTGCTAAATGGGCTCAAGACGCAGGCAAATCTACAGGCATTGTAACTACCACTACCGTTACACATGCGAGTCCTGCGGGAGCATACGCTCATGTGGCCAATAGAAATTGGGAGAGCGATAATGACGTTGCAAGTCAAGGAATCAATCCTGAAAACTGTGCAGATATTGCTACCCAGTTGATAACTCAAAACCCAGGCAAAAACTTTAACGTAATTCTTGGAGGTGGCCGTGGAAAGATGATTCCGAATACAGCTCGAGATGTTTCGGGAGTAAATGGCGAGAGAATTGATGGCAAAAATTTGATCCGCCAATGGCAAGCGAATAATCCTTGGGGGGTTTACGTAGACAACCGAAATTCTTTGCTGACAACTGACTATTCACAAACTGACCATTTATTAGGCCTTTTTGGATACTCACATTTGGACTTTTACCTGCAATCCAATACGGTAAAGCAGCCAACTTTGAGCGAAATGACAGAGGCAGCTATTCGAGTAGTGGAAAAGAATGACAAAGGTTTTTTCCTCTTTATCGAAAGCGGTCTTATTGATTTTGGTCATCACTATACAAGTGCTAAATTAGCTTTAGCTGAAACACTTGAACTGGAAAAGGCTGTTACCAAGGCCCTAGAACTAACAAACAATACTGAAACATTAATCGTAATTACTTCAGATCATGCCCACACGATGTCCATTAATGGATACCCAGGTCGTGGTAATGACATCACTAAGCTTAATGAGTACGATGTGGATACAAGTGGATTAAAATATTCTACACTTAGCTACGCTGTAGGTCCTCAGCAGTACTTGGATGCCAATGGCAACAGAATAGATCTAACTGGAAAATTCAACACAGATGGTATGTGATGGAATATTTTTGATTATGTATATTTCAATTTAAAATTATTGTTTTGTTATAGATTTTGCATATCCAAGTTATATTAAGGCACAGATGGGTACTCACGCAGGAGATGACGTGGGTATTTTCGCAAACGGTCCTTTTTCTCACCTGTTTAGTGGAATTATGGAGCAGAACGAAATTCCTCACCTAATGGCATATGCATCGTGTGTTGGAAAAGGTCGTACCGTATGCAACCCGACTTTGTGTCACAAGAGATAAGAGCTATGATAACGAACTGGACTATTAAATTTGAATTGAGAAAAATGTATACTAAATAAAAATCTTGCTTGCGTAGTCTTACTTGCTCGTAATTGTTAGCCTTCATTTACACTCGTCAGGAAAATATACACCAATACGTTTAGATAGACATCTTTATTGCATCTATAATAATACATAAATCTTATATACTAAATTGTATCAATTATATCTTAAAAAAGTTACATTATTTATTAAAAAACCTTCATTTAATTTAGGTATAATTGAAAAAATTAGTATACTAAAGAGAAAGTTATTGCGATCGGTCGGAAATTTCGAACTCAAACTGAGTATGAGGGATAATATTATGACAAAAAAGTCCGCCAATGCCGTCTGTCTGTTCGGTCTTCGTATGGCGAAACGGTTCGACGGATTCGCTTCGAAGTTCATAAATGCGAGAAAATGGTTCCAAGGACTATAGTCTTTTTTTGTACTAAGGATACTTGAGTTGGGGCCAAAATTCTGCATACTCAGTCTTGGTTTCGTATAGCAGTAATTAATAAAACCGCCAACCGCTTATTCCGAAAAATTCTAATTCTTTTATGATTAATTTAATTTGATTTTTATTAAGTTGAACAAATCTGCGTACTTCGATTTTTTTAATTTTTTTTTTAAAAATGAAAATGAAAAAATCAATTTTTTTAAAACCTAAAAAGTGATTTAGATAAATTTGGAATGTGATTAAATATTACCATTCTTTTTTAAGCGATTTAAAAATGCACATCATGTAGCGAGAAAGCGGTATGACGCAGTCGTGCTCTTTATTTATTTTGTTATTTACTGTATCGTTTATTATTATTTTTTTTTTTTTTGAATATATTTATATATTTAAGGTATTAAATATTAAATAACTTTGACATGGCAATGACGGTCATGGTAGGTTTTTTAATCAATTCATTCAATCGAGTGTAAATCTGGTCTGATTAAGAGCAACATTCAGGGGAGATTTATTGGCCGGAATTTCCAGCTTGGAAGGTTATGGTATGGCCACGCAGCACCAACACCAGCAGCGCCCTCAAGTGTGGTGGACGTGGAAAAATGGGCAGCAAATAAAAATAAATGTGATACTGATGCGACCCCTGTTTTAGTAGTCCAATGTACTAACCATTTCACCCTTAAACTGCTTTTTCAATACTGTGTTTTTCTGATATGACAAATACGGAAATATAAAAAAAGATACTTCAACTTAAAGTAAGTGTACGTAGATTTATGTCGGCCACTGTATATTCTAAATATTTTCAGATCAAATGTTATTTTTAATTATAATTAAAAAACAAACACATTAAAAAACAGGTACAAACAAATTCTCAAAGGAAGGAAATGAATACACTCGGTGTTTGTGGATTTAGTGAATTTGCTATGAAGTGCGATAAATTAATCACTTTTATGCACTGTTTACATGATACGATCAGAAAAGTGCTTTAGGTATAGATTTAATTTTTGAGAACATAAAGTGTGTAATCGATTTTTTTCATTTCATAGAAAGAATGATCAAGTGGAATAAAAAATTACATTAGTGGCAAACGTGCCTCCCTCCATCTGCCCGCAAATCTCTCATCCATCTCTGCTCTTATCAGTGTCCGTAGTATAGATTTTCAGCACCACGGTCCCAATGGCTGCAATAATCGTGCTGTTATCTCCACAATTGCCTTGTTTAGAATAATTCTGCTTCTTCTTCACATATTATGCTATCGCCACAAAATTTCTCACCTTCCATTTTATTGTCGTTGAAACAAGAAAGAGAAAAAAACTGCACTGAAATTGGCAATGGCAAATACTAAACCCCTCCGTTCACAGTCACAAATCACATACTTAAACACGGCATCCGCTTACATAATGTGACTAACCGAAAAGTGCTCACAGCAAGTACTTTCCTTGCATGGTGTGACTGTTCACTGAAAACACTTGCACGAAAATATAAAAATTTGAATTCTAGAAAACCTTGCTGCAATCACTTTTCCGCATAGTGTGACTGCACCTTAAACCTTGCAGAAATATAGGTATGAAAACAAAAACAAAGATAAAAAATACATCTGCAAGCACATTTCTATGCACTTTATGAAAAAGAAAACTTTTCTACTATATAAAATAGCCAATTTTTTATCTGTCTAGGTTGTTATATTTTACTTTCTAATTTAACACTGACGTTGTCGTGAAAGGCCCTATTTTTTCGATTATCTATTCGCATCGGTGTGAGATATCAAAAACTGATACTTTCTTTCCTACACCAAGGAGACTTTCGAATGAAACACTGAATCGGCTTCACCCTGTAGAACACTTCACAGATGACGGAACAGAAACGTCATAGTTTAGACGATTGTCGACGATACACTAGGTACTGCTAAATTTTTTTCGGAAGGAAAAATCTTGATAACAAACTTTAACACGCACATAGTCCTCAACTCATAATAAAATTGGAATCTTAATAAATTCGTCAAAGTTATTTGGATATTGTATTGCCTTTTCTGGATTTCTAGAACGACTTCAGCAATTTATTTTATGCCGCTTAGTAATAAAAGACGCTTTTAAAAGGAAACTCTTCATTTGTATGTGAATCTGTCAACAAATACTGTGTTGGAAGAAAATAAATTGCATTTGTTTTGCCTTCTCTTGGATGATTTTGTCGTACTAATCTGCTTCGGTAGACACTAAGTCAGCTTTTATTGATCCTCCCAACATTTAGGTCCGAAATAGAAAAATGTCATCCAACTTTAAGTATACAATGCTGAAAACTGTAAAACCGTATATAAAATACGTTCCCCAATTATCCAAGCCAGTATTACGTGTTCTTATCCAAGTTTCCGTACATTACATCGAGAGTCGAAAGTGTTCTCCAGAAGTATTGGATCTGGCTTTGACCAAATTGACACATTCTGGTTGCGAAATACCCGAAAACTTTTGCGAACTTTTCGCAGCCATTTTACAAATAATGCAAATATTCCTCAGAACTCCAAAGGGAAGCGTCAAAGATGATGAGTTACGCCAGTGTCTCAGGGAATTAAAGTGAGTATTCCAATTCAAATAACAGACTGGTATTTACTTACCTGTATGTAATTTATGTATTTAGATTCACCGAAGAGTGCATTGACGATATAAGTAAAGTGCTACACAATCATCGCGATTCCTTGACAAAGAACTTCTATGAAGTCAAATGCCTTCGGTCTCCCCCGAAAAGACTGCAATGGCGAATTAACATCTCCCTAGGAGATTGGTATGTTTTTCGTTTATAAGAATTACTTAGTAGTAATACTTTGCCTCTTTCTAGTGGAATCATTCAATTATCGCAACCTACAATCATTATACATTTTCAAACACCAAATGGCGAACATAGAACACTGGAATTTCCTGTTGCCATGTTTCATCGATTGCGATACAATATTGCGCTGCTTCTCAAAGAAATGCAATCGCTTGAAAGTCGTGCTCTCATGAAGAAATATACGTAAATTCTTTGTGCAAGCTCTTTAGAATCTCCTGCTACTGTTTTTCTTATTCCTTCTAAAATGTTGTAACCTGTTTCCACAAATGTGTGCTGCATTCGATGTTATACTGCATTGGTCGAAAGATGGCTTCTGTAAATTTGTCAGCTTCGACTAAACACATGTTATTGTTGAATTGTTTAATTCTGATACTGTATTCGAGTAGTAAGGCTGTATGTAGTGTTTAGTTCTAAAATGTGTTTTATGTGCCAGTCTTAAACAGTTTTTAAAGTTGATGAAGACGTATTATACACGTATTAATATTATACAAAGTATTTGCCTATGCAATTGGATGGTTTATTTTTAAATTAATTATATTATATATAATTGTATATTAAATAAAAAAAAATTCGAGTGAGACATTACATTAAAAATTCATATTGTAGTCTTATAAATCTTTTAAGTACATTGTGAAGGTAAATTTTCCGGACATGTATGAAGAAGAAAAATTGGTAATTGTATGTGTGTATCTGGCTTAATTCGCCCAGTTTTTTGGACGCTTTAAAAACCGTTTTGGAAAAACAGCAATGAAGCTGAAGAAATAGCCCGCAGGTCTTGGGGACTGCATTCAGATCAGAGTCGAAGATCGTGCAAGAAAACTCTTAATTTGATGTCGCGCTACAACAACAGTTAATATAATCCAGCATTTCTCGCCTATTCACCTAATATCTAAATAGCAAATAAATTGGAAAACTCTTTCTCTTCGTAATACATTTGATATTTTCGCTTCTAAGAAGAGGAAAATTAACTTCCGAGTTCATTAACCAACAAAATCGATACGCAACGCTTTCTGGAATTGGTTATCAGCTTTCAGTGAAGTTTTACGCTTTATTTTAAGTGTGGAGTTGATCCATTGTATTCATCATGTATTCCCTACATCAGAGGATTCTGTGAGCTTGCCTGAGAAATAATTAATTTTATGACCTGCCTGGCAGTATATGCTAGTCTTGTGTTATCGAACAAAAAATCAATGTAAGTAACTGAATAAAGTATGTCTCTTTAAACAAAGTGTAGTATATACTAGTTATGTCATGAAGCAGCTGATATATCTCGACTGAAAAGGTAAATTATCTTAAGTCCATTCTTAACATTTTTCAATAGAGCAGAAAAGCTCTAAGCAGCTTTCTAAAAAAACCTTTCAAACATAGACTTCTTGGACTAAATTTTTTTATGTTAAAATTTGATGAACTTTTTTTTTCAAATTTATTGATAGAATATAGCTATTGTTAACATTTTGTGAATTATAAGACAAGAGACAGATGATTCGCATTTTCTCACTTTTCAGAAATGTTATCTAAAGGCGACTTAAGCGTAATTTTTTGTTTGTAAAGTCAACTTTATATGATTTTCCTTTTTAATTAAAAAAAAAATGAAGATAAAACAATCAATCTTAAGTCTATTTAAAATTGTTTGATTTGATTAAACACAACGCCTTACTTGGACCTAAGATATTTTACCTAGTCACCATGCCATTTTCCTACATAAGATGAAATTTGTTCCGTTATAAAAAGGAAAAGGAATGAGTTGGAAGAATACGCAAACAATAAACCAAAAAACAACAGAATGGAAAAGCATTGCACATTGAAAGTTTCCCCCAAATTTACTTTTACTCAGTTTACTCACATAGTCGTCAATTTTAAAAACAAACAATGACGAACAATTCCCAAATAAAGATTGCCTTTATTTTTAAAAATGTGTGTTTCATTAACATTAAATTTAATAACAATATTTTCGCCTACTGCAAGTAATGCTTCTTGCCATCAACATCTCGCAATCTCTGAGCGGCTTGTTCGGGTGTGAGATCACGCTGTGCCTGACACAACAGCTCATAACCAACCATAAACTTTCGAATTGTAGCAGAACGGAGCAATGGTGGATAGTAGGTAGCATGCAAGGTCCAATGAGAAGTATCGCTGTTTATTTTATCACCAGTTGGAGCACCGTGCCAGCCCATCGAATATGGAAATGAACACCCGAACAGGTTGTCGTATTTAGTTGTTAACTCTTTGATAGTTAAAGCCAAGTTTTCAATTTGACTAGTAGTTAAATCGTTAATTCGCTTATTTTTATTACGGGATATAAGCATTGTTTCAAATGGCCAAGATGCCCAGTAAGGGACAACAACCAACCAATCGGGATTTTTCACAACTATTCTTTCATCTTTAGCAACTTCCTTATCAACATAATCATCCAGTAAGGCACGTTTGTATTGCTCGTAATAGCTTCTTAAGTGATTGTCTTTGGTCAACGGCTCAGAGGGAAAGAATGAACAAGCCCAAATTTGACAATGAGGATGAGGATTTGAGCATCCCATTGCTGAACCTTTGTTTTCAAAAATTTGTACCCAAGTGTACTTTTTCTGCAGTTCGTTAAATTGGTTTATCCACCTAAAAATATAAAACATAAGAATATATTTAATCGTTTAAACATAGGTACCATGCACGTTTCTAACAGATATAGATGCATGGTATATACTAAATCTAAGACTAAAAGCAATAATTTACTCTTTAATAACAGCAAAAATTTCCTTGGTACTCATCAATGGTAGCGTAGTATTAGACTTCGGATGGAAGCACATAACCTTGCAAGTGCCCCGCGCCGAGGCGACTTGGAATAATGGGTCAGAGCTTTTCGGTGGATCAGGAATGTCTTCAAGTAATGCAGGAAAGTCGTTCGTAAAAACAAATGTCGACTCATAAAGTGGGTTTTTCTATTCGATTAATGTAAGTATGTATACAAATTGTGTTAATAACAGCTTAAAAGATCCTAACTTACAACGCCATTTGGTCGTGTTACTCCTGGACAAAGTGGATTGGTTGGGTCAAATTCAGGCAGTTCATTTTTCTGTGGAGATTCTTGTTGACCAGACCAGGGTCTCTTCATTCGATGTGGGCACACCAATACCCACAGACCATTTAACGGATTTAACCGTCTGTGCTGGTGTTCTACGAATAAATATATTTATTATTTGATTGTGGATAAAGAGATTGGAAAACAGAAACTATATTACCAGTTGCAACAAATGTTTCTTCCGACATAATTGGTTTGTTCTTGATTTCTACTACGTTAGTTATGGAATGATGAAATGCTTATTATATATCATTCTTCTAAGGGTTGTATTTGATTATTCAATACTAAATCTACTTAATCAAATACATATATATACAGCAATATGTTTACACTCTTCAACTGATAACACAATTCACCTGCTATGGTCGTGATAACCCCACTTTCCACTAGTTTAATAATTCTAGAGATGTGCGAGATTTCTGTTATCATAATCGATTTATTAAATTGTTCAAAACTGCTAGCACACTAAGAAACGGAGGGTGTATTGGCCCTGTGGTGAATACACAAATCTGTCAGTTTTATTTATTTCTAAGTTTTTATTATAAAATTCAAAGTTTGGGTTAAACTATTAAGTTCAAGTGCATCAAAGAAGCAAAACCATTGCGTATGGCTATACCTGATGCACAAGAAAACTTGACTCTTCGTCAACATGTGTTTTTTGTGCCAAAATCACATAGCATGAAACATGTGCAAATAACTTTTGACATGAACCGCTGCATCTGTTGTCATTTGCTTATAAACATATATTGGTTTATTTATAATCACCACAGTGCAATATTTAAAAACGTGTCCAAACATATTTGGAAATGTTTTTGCATTTAATAGGAAACAAATATTTAGTTATTTTATTTAGTTAATATATAGGCTACACAATTACCTTCACTTATTTTTCCGATAGCACGTCCACGTTTCCCTGTCGTTTCCAAGGACATGTCCTCGTTTTTACCCAGGCAAGCCCAACGACACATTTTTCCATCCAATAACAAGTGATTGTCCACAGTTTTGATTAGTTATTTATAAAACAGTTTTTCATAATATGTATCAGCCGTATTCATTACATTTACTTGATGGCCTGATTTATGACTAACTAACTATTAATTAAAAAGTTGATGCTGTTATTTATTACACAATTTTAATCCGAGAATAACCAATTTTGCTTTAATGACCGGTTTTAAGAACACTGTTTGAAAATTATACCTACTTAAATAATCTGAAACTGTTGTTTTCAGTGTATGATATTACATTCCAAAACAAAAAAAATAAACATACCCATGAATAACGCACACAGACATAATATAGGAAAGTATGAATGACAGATATTGCATTTAGCCATAGATAGTTCTCAAATAAGAAAGATGGAACCATTCACGCATTTCTCAATGGAAATTATTCAATAGTAAATGCTCTCGTTATTTATGACTTCGATTTGGTATAGTTATAGCCATTTTGCCAACGAAGAAAATTTAATCACACTTTCATCATAGTAAATGAAGCCTTAATCAACGTTGATTACTGAAAAAAAGGAATAATGTACCGAAGGATGATTACAAGCAAATTAATCGGTGATTATGTTCTATGAAAAACACTAGCCACCATTTTAGCTAATTGTGGATAGGAAGTGCAATACACTATTTTACAAATTTTCATTGTTAGCTTTTATTTTTGCTCCAAAATTAAGGGAACAGACTTTATGTTATATTCCTTTAATGGCAAATAACATGTTTTTGTTCTTTTTCAAAAATTTGCAGTACAGTAGGATAATATCGTCTTTTAACCGTAGAATAAGCTTTGAATGGAAAATGATACATATTGATTTTCAACTTTACAACTTATTCAATGTTACAACTTTCTTCTGAATGAAGTTATGGAATTAATGTTTTGTTATCTGTTTTATCGTACATTTTGTTATTCGCATATTTTCGAAAGATACCAACAGAGGTCTCCCTGTAAAATGAAAAAACTTCATAATCCTATCTTCGTATCATTTTCGATACACATTACATTTTATACCAGAAGGTGTCGATAGGTAGGTACAGTTATGTTTCGTGTTTCTCATTATTTTGACAGTTATTCAGGACCGCATCAACACCGAACAAGAGTGCAAGATGTTATAAGTGCTACAATTTAGGAATAAACAAAACTAAACAAACATCTTTCCATTGCATGTGTGCAATCTATCTTTGTATAGATATTTACGCCGCATTGATTTGCGCGGAATTTGCTGAAAGTATATAAATTTGTAATTTTGTATATGTCAACAATAGGATTGGAATTTTTTTTTTGTAAAAACAGTTATGATTAAATACAAATTTGTATGTTAAATTAAACTAAAGAACAGTTCAATTAGAATGTTACTATTTAGAAAAAAAATATTTCAACATTTGCAGAAACATCTGCTGCCAATGAATAGAAGAATTTAATGTGATAGTTAGTCAACAAGTGCAATTGCATGTTTGCAAATAACAATCAATTTTAAAGTAAGCAAATAACTTCAATCATTATTATTATTTATCGTCAATACCTTTGTAATTAGTGATAACGTAATCAGTCTCTTAGCAAATGAAAAACGTCAAACAGGGGAAAAAAACATACATTTTATAATGTACTCTGAACTTTATTTAATAATAAATTCAGAAGAAAAACATTTATTTTTATTTTTGATTTACATTTCGATATGATACATGTTTTTTTAAAATATATCACCTAAATCCTGGAAACTGTTAACCTAACAGTGAATAGAATGTGGCCACCTTATATTAAAGTTAGGAATTTGATTCAATGTAAACATTAATATATTAAAAATTAATTAATAAAACGATGAAACTCAAGAGGGATCGTACATTTTGGCCTGGTCCCAAAGCTGGACTATTCGTTTTTTTACTTCCTAAGAAAATCCCAACACCAAAAATAATACATGTTACTTCATTATATGCTGCAAATAATGTAATTAAATAAGTAGAATAATAAGTAGAATGTGTATATACATACAGATTTAATAATAAGTCGCTATTGTCCCATTGAGCCAAAATATTTGAACAAGACAATAAAAGTAGCATGCCGTATGTTTCACCTTTTTTAATATTACTTCTCTAATGCACACTAATTCTGCAGAAAAAATCATTTGTATGTCAGCAAGATATAAAAAAGACATCGAACACATGCCATATCTGAACTGACATACCCCAAACAAAGATTACACAGAGACGGGTTCTTATTCTTCATAAAACCTAGAATACCCATAAATTTCTATTCAAAATACTCATTCTATTGTAAAGCAAACGAAATGATATTATTATAATATTACACGGCAAAGGGATCTTTTTCTCTTGGTGCATCAGTCTTTTCCTATAAAACAATCGTTACAGTTTATTCCATAATTTATATATGACTGCGAAACAATAATACATATAAACAACAACAATATACATATATATATATATAATATTTTTTATAAAAATTTAATTAACAAATAAACTTTAATAACAAAAAAGGTAACTCGTTGGAGTGAATTATCTTCCCAATAATACCACAAATAATAGTTTAGTTTTTGATTGCACATTTAAATAACACAAAATAAAATTTTATATTTTTTTAAACTTTCCCAAAGTTAGAAGTTCACTTTATAATTTCAAATATATGTTTAAAAAATAATGATAGTAATAATAGTTGATATACAAGATTAACAATTACAAATACTAAATTGGCAAATCCGGAAATTCTGGCATACTTGCTCTTTTATATTAATTCTAAAAATATATTCTTAAAGATACGCGTATAGTTCCTACATACGTAAATCTATTATCATGTGAATAAAATGTGAATGTCGGTTGTAATCAGCGATCTACAGGTGACCGTTCATCGAGTCCATATTGCTGCGTAAGTAAACTGGAGTTGTAAAGGACTTCCCACCTACTAACTCCTCCAAACCTTCTCCGGCATAACTAATGAAAGGAGATATCTCACATTCATCACCGTGAACTATACCCCCGGCAGCTTCGATATACTTCTTGTGCAATCGGTAGAGGTCTTTCCTAGCTGTAGATGCGCAGTCCTTTCCCGCACTATCAGCATTTTTAAGTGCACTAAACTCTTCATCACGAGGAACTTCCATGGCAACAAATTTCTGAGCAAATTCGAAAACGTCGAACACAAACTTTTCAATTTTGATTCCATTCGGCTTTTCAGGCGTAATACGTTTTCCGGAATTATCGACAAATGGAATCTTCTTTTTAGCCACGTGCAACTTTAGTTCAGACTCAAACGTATTGCCCACTTTATTCAAAAATGCAGCAGTGAAAAAGTGGTTACAGATGTTTCCGGCGCTGAAAGTAAGTCGTCCATCAGAATTCCGCATTTCGGCTGTCTTTCCCGAGATTTCACTGTACTCAACGACCTGATACTTTCCATCGACTACGCAAACTACACCGACAGCTTCGTTGGGGCTTGACTTTTCTACAACTTTTGCTGCACAATCAGCGTTTTCTTTAACGCAAAAACCAATAAATATAGGATCAGCTACTTTTATTAGAATATTGTCAACGCTATGAGCATGTAAGTACAGGATGCCCCGGGAATTCATGTCCTTTAAAATTCCTCTGTTCTTCATTGCTCTGTAAATGCCTCCATTACCGTCTGGGGCACGAGCAACTCGGTGCTTCTGGTCGAGAATTATTTTTCCATCGTACTCAAAACATGGCAAAGAACCTTGTTCGAAGAGAATTACATTTTCTTTCTTCAAACCAAAGAAATTATTCGCAACAAAGTAATCTTGTGTAGCAGCAATTGTGTGTTCCGATGTCATAATATACCAAGTGATGCGACCACGTTTGCCAGTATGGGTAAATGCCAATTGTTCTAATTTCAATATACGTTCGGCTTGTAAGCGAAACAAGGTTTTTTGCGATTGAAGATCAACATTGTACATGCCCTTGGGGTGTGCAAAGCCCAGTCGGGTTCCTGTTGAAAGAAAAAGCAAATTCAAATTTGTTTATGAAATGTTTTTCTATAAAAATATTAAAATGTATTGGAAAAAAAAATATTGCAATAAAATAAAAAAACAGGAAAGAATTACTGCCCGCTAACAGACTGTTTTATACGCTGTCCGTATCCCCCTGATTTTTATGCATGACATTTTATTTCGTATTCTGTTAAATTAATTTTAAAAAAAAGGGCATTCCGTCACTTTTAGATATACAACGGTTTTGTTTAAATTGTGGGTGTCGCAAGAGGCAATCATTTCAGGTATCTAGCGCTACCTTATTTTCGCGTTTCGGGGTGTATATGTTACAAATTTCAACGTTGTACATCAAAATGCAAGGCCTCTAAATCAACCAGTGACCTTTTAATACTAATTTATCCTTACTATACTATTTAATCCATGGGCTACGATTTTTTTTTTGTCGGACGTTGCTACTATCCTATGGAGCGCTCAGACACAACTACTACCATTGTACTACCATTTAGACACCTTACATTAATGTACCCAGTTTTCCCGTCTTTCGAAGAAAGTTGTAGGCAGACAGAAGCTCATCCGGGATTCATCAAAGCTCTAGAGCAGAGCCCGGCGGGCTAGGGAAGGCCCCTGTGCAGCCGAGACATGCCGTTCTTTGGAGTTTGGTAAAAGAAGCAGTAACAAGTTTACGCGAAAGCCTGTTCCACCAAACAACTGGCGACATCATCCGCATAAGCTGAGTACCAGCAGAGTTACACATGCTGTAAAGATAGCATTATCAAAAGCACTCTCAATATCGACGAAAATGCCTAACGCGTACTCCTTCCGGTCAAAAGCACTTTCAATCCTACCAAAAAGGTTTTGAAGCGCTGTTACGCAGGATTTTCCGCGCTGATAGGCATGTTGCATCTCAGAGAGGCAGCTTAACCAGTCTCTCCAAACTTTTCAGCAAGAACTTAGGCTAGGATATGAAAAGATACACTAATGTGCATTTCATTATAGTTTATAAAATATATAAATATATGTATATATATGCAGTGCTTCCCTTTCTTGTTAATTTAACTTTGTATTGGAATGTAAGCCACATCCAAAGTGTAAGGCTATCAGTTATGATGGTTTGTAGCCACGAGGTATACCGATAATACAGAACGCGATAATAGAGTAGCCTCCGAACATTAATCATATTAACAGAAAACAAAACATTAACCACATATTTTTAACTACATAATTATTTGTTGCCTCTGACAAACTCAACAACAAATTTGTAGCTCCGTCAACTAATTAGAAGAATGAACGTTTGATAAGAAAAAAAACATACAAACAGTTTTACCGTATCGACAATCAACGGCGTCTTTATAGCAGGTTTCTTTTTTTTAACGTTCAAAGCGGAAGTTCTACGACATGTTATCTCAAATGAATGCTTATCAAACTGCATCAAGATTGCGATTTACAACAATATCTATTTAAAATGTTGACTACAAATTAAATAGCCGCAAGAGTTAGTCATAGTACATCTGAAAATGTTACGATGCCTAAAACAACTGTCATGTGCTATGTGATATGGGCATAGCATGTCTATATTTATTTATCCTGAGTACCAGTTTTCTATAAAATAAAATAACAGTTAGTAGGTATCTATAATAAATATAAACACATACATTCCTATACATACATTTGTATACAACCTGATAATCAGTTTTTATTGTTATGCTATTTAATGCCAAAAGACATACCATAATTAAAACAAGTTTTAGCACAGCATTATAGCTATTTTAATTTTGGAAGCAGGAAAAACTGCTTTTATCAGAATAAATTTTACGAAAACGGTTACGAATTTATCTGGTTAATTTAAAATCTAGTCAGTTGAACGTATTTCCTATTGACTTGAATTGCATAGTTGGCATAAATAAATACATTTATATTTAAAAATATGTATTCGATTATAGAACACAGCCGAAGGTCAAACAAATATTTTATAAAATATGACAAGGTATGCACTTGTTTTACTAGAATACTATCTACCTGACGAAATTATTTTTTTAGCACTTTTTAGCATTAAGTAAACTACAGTATGTTGTATGTCCTAAAGTTCCGACGAAAAAAAATGACATTGTAGTAGGCTCAACTTTGTACCCAACTGAAGCTATATCCTGTTATAGTAAAGACATTCGATTCTATGGCATAATTAACGAAAATTCTACATCTTTTTAACTATTATATGTAACGGGTGATCCAAGTAGAGATACTTTTTTCAATACCCTTTTTTGACAGATCACGTGTGAGTCGTGCCATGCTGTCATGTTATTTTTGTTTAGTATTGTTTGGCATTTCATAATGGAAAGACAGACTTACGCGTGAACAACGTTTACAAATTGTTCAACTTTATTATGAAAATTCACGTTCTGTGAAGAATGTGTTTCGTGCACTTCGCTCAACTTATGGTCAACATAATCGGCCTACTGAGCGTACTATTCGCACCACCATCACCCATTTTGAGACCCAGCATTCATTATTGGATAATATTCGACCGAATAGACCACGTCCAGCACGCTGTGAAGAAAATATAGCGGCCGTAGCTGAGAGTGTACACGAAGACCGTAGAGAGTCGATTCGGCGCCGTTCGCAGCAACTCGGACTGACGTATGGAACGACTTGGCGCATTTTACGTCAAGACCTTAAATTGAAAGCGTACAAAATACAGCTTGTGCAACAACTGAAGCCGCTCGACCTTCCCAAGCGACATCGCTTCGCTCTATGGGCTCTTGAAAAGTTCCAAGAAGATCCGACGTTTTCGAGGCAAATTTTGTTTAGCGATGAGGCCCATTTCTGGCTCAATGGGTATGTAAACAAACAAAATTGCCGCATTTGGGACGAAGAGCAACCTGAAGAGATTGAAGAACTGCCACTTCATCCAGAAAAAACAACGGTTTGGTGTGGTTTGTGGGCCGGTGGAATCATCGGTTCATATTTCTTTAAAAATTATGCCGGTGCGAACGTAACCGTCAATGGCGACCGTTATCGTGCCATGATAACCGACTATTTGATGCCTGAAATTGAAGCTCGTGATCTCGGCGACATTTGGTTTCAGCAAAACGGCGCCACTTCCCACACTTCGCATCAATCAATGGACTTATTGAGAGAACATTTCGGTGAGCACATAATTTCACGTTTTGGGCCGGTGGATTGGCCACCAAGATCGTGTGATATCACACCGTTAGACTTTTTCCTGTGGGGATATGTAAAGTCAAAAGCTTATGCCGACAAACCCGCTTCGATTCAGGCCTTGGAGGAAAACATCACGCGTGTCATTCGCCAGTTACCAGTCGAAATGCTCGAACGAGTGATCGAAAACGGATGGACCATCTGCGACGTAGCAACGTCCAACATTTGATAGACATAATCTTCAAAAAATAAATGCCAAAGAATGTTCTTTCAAATGGTAATAAACATTCTCCATTAAATTTGAATTTTCTGTGTTTTTTTCTTTAAAAAAGTAGGGAACCTCGAAATGGATCACCCTTTAGCTACAAAAACAAGTTTGTACATTTTGGAGACATAATAATAAAAATTCAAAACTATAGAAGGTAGAGTATAATAATAGTTTTATTTGAAAATTAATATCATAATAATTTACAGTTATCTTCGACAAATTCTCTATGAATTCTGTAAATATTAAGATTTTATGGCGTAAAGGTGCTATAGCGAAATATTTTTTTGTGTTTTCGAAGTAAGATGCGAGGTAAGAAGTTAAGAAGTTATACCTCCAAATCAAAAGTAAGTTTCAAATGTCGATTATAAATCATGTAGAAGGTCGATTCATTTTCTTCATTAGGTTCTTTTAGGCTAGTTTCGTGTGCTACATTTGGTGCAACGGGCCATATAAATTGGTATTCATTCATAATTCATAGCTTAAAGATCAAACGAAAGTAATACTGCTTTTGTAAAGCTATTTGTTATATGTGTGTCATCATCTTACTCGAACTCCAATTATGCTGTATACAGATCAAAATCGGATAAATAAATCCCGAAAATACAAATTTTACAACATTACGTTTTCTAAGTGAATTCTTTAAGTATTGCTATTCACAAACGTTGGATGTGTGCAATATAGGAACGTCTGCCAATTTTCACTACTACTTTAAATAAACAAAACTAAATTAATCTAACGTCAATGGAAAAACACTCTTCTTACAAAATCTGCTAACCAAAAATCAATTTCGTTGCAAAGCCTTAGCGACTATGGCTTTCTGTGTAAAAATAAAAAACTACCTCAAGAGACCGCTGAGTGGCTGAGATCCTTTTAAAAAATATCAATTCTTTCGAATTGTCGCCGCGTGCCTCATAAATTTTGTTTTTACTCTATGGACTCTGGATTCGAAAATCATAATAGTAAATCCCAAATAGATGATGAATATTGCAAATACGGTCCTTTACTATTGCGTTTGAGAAAAAAATATAATTTAAATAAATATTAGGTATACAAATTTATATGTATTTCGGTAACAAGTCAGAAGAGACCTAAAATTAAACGCCGATTCAAAACGGCATATGACAAGTAGGTGTCTATTGTATATTTCAAGAAAGAAATCGCGGCAAAAAAAGCTAGTAGCTCGTAAATCGTTAACAACTAGTTTCTGCAGGGCAGATGCTTGTTTGCTTGTCGATAGCTTATCTTCTTTTGTCTTGTCCTCATTGACGTTAAAAGCAACTTTCATAGCTGTCTATGACGGCACGCTGGTGGCGGCCGACGAAACGTATAATATGTATATTCTTAGAATGGGAAATAAAAAGGACAATAAAATTACCCAAGCTAGAATTCAAAAATCTGACAAGGGTAAGATACCCAGTGACCGACACGAGAAATTTGCAATTAGTGGAAAAAGTTTGTCAGACTGTTATATTAGTGGACAACACTCATGGTCCCCGTCGTCGTACGGTGCGATGCGCACAGACGAAAATGTGGCTGCTGTAGCCGAGAGTGTGCGGATTGGTAAGTTGTGGCATAATTGAACCAATTACTGAAATTGTTGAAGACATGAATTTGGACGACCTCTGGTTCATGCAGGATGGCGCACCATGCCACACATCCCATGATACAATCGATCTTTTGCGCACCAAATTCTCAAATTGTGTTATTAGCCATCTTGGCGATGTGAATTGGTCCCCAAGGAGCTGCGATTTGACACCTTTGGACTTTTTTAGTGGGGAACCGAGTAGGACCGATGTTATGCCAACAATAAGGAAACGATTCACGCACTTAAGGCCAATATTATCCAAGCAATGCCGGGACAGCCACTTGAGCGACGTTGTATTCCATAATTAATGGGAATGTTTGCTCTTACGAAAAATTCCATAATACATGGAAAAAGTTTAATTTTGTTCATTTTATTGCATTTAAAAAAAAATTAAATGAATTTATTGAACATTACAGTTTAATTATGAACACCCCACGTTAAATTAACTAGTTCCATTATTTTAACACTATCAATACTAACAAAAAGTTGCACTAGTTACCACTTTAAAATAAAATTTACTGTCCACTTTTATACAAGACACGCATACATTATTAAAATAATAGGTAACTTTGATAACACTTGATTCTTATGGAATTCATAAACGTTGCATTTTGGATGAATTTATTTTTGTCATAAAATCAAAAACCTTTCGATTCGAGTCACAGAATCGACGAGATTAAATTAATAAAATTAAAGTAGATTGCCTTTTAAAATTTCGGCTGAAAGATCGGCTCCAGTGTCAAGGTAAACAAGAAAAATGGACTCGATTCAAAAGATGGGCAATATTGTAGTGACATTGCAATAATAAGCTGCCTGATATTAATACAAGTAATTATGAACGATAACGGCCTTGTAGTGAGCGAATATCGAATATCATTTAATGAAAAATCAATCCATGCAGATTAAGATTGAATGACCAAGAATTCAACTTTTCGCGAAAAACCTACAAACATATTAGTGTGAATTTTGGATTAATTCAATTGTTGCATTAAATGCAGTGATCGACTTCTTTTGTAGAGAAACTTTAAGAGAAAAGTTATTTATAGAAATATCATCTTCTGAAAGAGCTAATAACTTTGTTGATATGTCTATAATCAAACCATATATATTGGTCGGTCAGTAGCTGATAAAGCCGGGTATCAAACATTATGTCGCGTGCAAAAAGCCCAACAAGTTGACTTTGCTGGTCAAATGAAATCTTTTATTTATTTATTGCAATAACCATAATATGAAGAATTAAATTAACCAATTTGAAATGAAAAATATTAACTAATCAACAAATTCCAATAATATATGGGAAGCAGATATCAGAAATTAATCTCAACCTTTTGTAAGGTTCTTTAATCTTTAAACTCTTATTTCTTGTTGTTTTTAGGAAAAATCATTCAATAACCTTTTTCCGAAAGAAAAATAAATGATCGGACAAGGTATTAATGTAAGCTTTATTTTGTTGCTTTTTTTTTTGTTTGGGTCAACAATCGCATCTAAAAATTTATCAGTCAGCATGTAAGTATTTTGTAAGCATAGCACGCGAAAATTCATTCATTTCGTCTTTTTAGTCATCGGTGAAGTTGTATTGCTTGTGCTTGGCGTCCCAGCGATTCAAGCCACAGGTCGAAAGGCATTTTCATCTTTAAATTTTATTTTAAGCAGAAAAAAGGTAAAATAACATATAAACAACAAAAAAAAAACCCAAACAATATTTTCGTTGCATTAAACATTTATTTTCAGCGAAAAAGGATAAAGGTAAAGAAAACTTAACCATTGAGAGATATTTTTGAAAATGAAACATAAGGAAAGTCCCCTTGCGGCGAACAGTATTATACCATTTCCATATCCCTTTATGCCAAATGATGGATGGACTCTTTTTCATTCTATGAAATTTATAAAAAAACATTTTTTTAAATTGTTGTTTGTTTGGGTGAAAATGATCCGTCTGTATACCACTTGTAAATAGTAAATTGTGGATTTATTGTTCCATTCTTTTTTGTCGCTGGGCTTTGTTAGGAAATTGTTCTTGAAGTTAATTTCCTTATGCTGTCATCCCTGGAAATATGTAAGGATGAACTGATGAATTTCCTTCTTCCGATGCTGTCTTTTGCCATCCTTAAGATGGTTTTATCTGACGATCAACGTTGGGCATGTACACATTGCACCGGGGATGCAAGTTTTTATGCCTTATTGAGAGGAGTGTGAGGTGTTAACAGTTGTTTCTGATCTCTGATGGGAAGGCTAAACTACTGGTTGCTACCCTATACATATTTCCGTCACCACCTAAAGCCGTCTTTGACAAAATTATAGAACGTATCATTGAAGGTACAATCAAAGGATATATAAATTAACAAGAAGACGCATATCAAAAAAATTGTTTGTACTGACACTTTTTGTATGGCGGGTTCCAACATTGGCGCCCACTGTCATAGGGTTTTTAATATTGCTTTGCTTTATCAAGAAGTTTCAAATAAAATTTTAACATTTTTTTCCTATAATGATTTTCTTAAATTTAAATTAAATTCGTTTTCTTAAAAAACAGCTTAAACGATTTTAATCAATGTTAAATTTGTCCAATGTGCAAAATAATACTATCTAATTTTCCAGCTTCTACTGTAATTGTTGTAACCAAAATTACAACAACAACAAAATATTCCCTAGATCACGTATCTGTGGTCCAAGACCATTTGGACCCGGCTATAAACCTAAAATAAAACACGCATTGAGTGGTTATATCAATTATCTCAGTTTAGGAAAACATGTGTTTCAAACATAGTGCTACTCAATTATATACTGTGAGCTCTGGGTCTATGATGCTATTAAGAATTCAGAAATTTAATAACAAAAAAGACGAAAAGTAATAAGACAAATTAACCAAAACCAATTCTATGTACATTGCAAAATAACATAACTGATTAATTACCCAGAAGTCAATTTCTTAGGACGACTGAACGAGCTAATCGAATTTGAAAATCTGGTTGTATGATCACACGATCAACGTGGATCAACTTCTAATAACAAAATACATATTATACCTAGTCATTTAAAAAAAGTGTTTTATTGGACTCATTCTTTTGCATACGATTTCACGGAGACCAACAGAAGTAGGTGCTTGCAGTGCTTTTTTTTATTTATTATTTTAAAGTCGATTTCATGCTCAAATGGAATTTAGAAAAGAAATAAATCCGTTAAATGTCATTGCGTGATCGGCATAATTTATGATTGCTTAACGAATGATGGAGTAAAGATATAATGGAAGAAGTGATTTTTTAACGAAATACTAACACTTTTACCCCTTCACGAGTGACTAAATAAAAAAGGCATAATAAAGATACCAATGAGTATTTAAAAGCGGTCATCGGTTAAGTAACTGAATAATAACAAATCAAAGTTCATTGACCGCGGTGAACAATGTTGAAATATGTAACATATAGGATGTAGCTTACCTTGCCCACCCGCCATCAATATTACGCCGACATGACCTTTACTGATTTGAGTATATCCCTCGTTGCGATATTCAATTAGGATATCCTTATTTGTACGTGCAATGCTAACCAATTTTCTTTCTGGAATCGGCTGTAATCGGTCGTCCAACTTTATTCCATTTTCACTAAGCGAAGCTGTACAGCGATCAAAGTAATGTTTAAGTTCATTTAGCTGAAGCTCTTCGATATCAACAACTAACTGCTGCTGCTCCTGCTGAGACAAGTCACTCCAGAATTTAAGTAGGTGCTCTTGACCAACATTCGTTAAACGCTTAAGTAGATCATCAAACACTGGCATGATTCAAATTGTCTTTTTTATCTTGTTTATTTGTTTGTGTTTTTTAACAATTTATGTAACTAACAAGTTTGAGACGAATACTAACAATGAGAACACACAAACTGTAAACAATTTGATATGACTTCAGCAAACAACCGAACGGCGACGACTCCAAATCTCAACTAACAGAAACGATACGACCGTGGTGCTAAGAAATGACTTCCACTGTAGAGACATGTTTATACAAACTTGCATACTTTTTGATATCTTGAATCCACTGCTCGTCGTCCCTGAGCGAGTGAAAGTGGTCTTTTTGTTGGTTTCGCCTATAATAGTTGTTTAGTTGCGGAATATATAGAGTTGACGGCAATAAACAAGTCGATTTCTGGTCGATCAAGAAAATCCATCGGATTTACAGGCAATGGGCTTCGACTTAAGAACTTTCCGGTTCTTCACGGTAAATATAAAGATTGATAAGTGCTTTATTAACAGGTTATCAGGCAACAAATTTGTATTGGTAGTGCAGAATTTATTTTCTGCTTTTAACACTGCGAATATTTTTCTTTTCAAAACACACGTCAAATACTCCGCGGAGCTGTCTTCGATCCAACTGACTCATATCACAAAATTGCGAAACGTCAACAGAAAAGTTGTGTCTCATCAGCACTGCCATATCAATGTTTTTTTATGCCATAATATTTTGAATAGAAATATTAGTTTTTGTTTTCAGGTAGAACCTATAACCTAGTACAGATGCAAAGACAGCTTTTGCTTTGACTTTACGTTTTTCTTCAGACAAATATAAGCAGTAAAATATAATACGA
The DNA here is from genome assembly GCA_963576555.1 of Ferdinandea cuprea. Classification (NCBI taxonomy): domain Eukaryota; kingdom Metazoa; phylum Arthropoda; class Insecta; order Diptera; family Syrphidae; genus Ferdinandea; species Ferdinandea cuprea. The sequence continues at coordinate 382,825 of OY754959.1, forward strand.
AAATGTCTTTCCAGAACAATTTAATTTGTTTGTAATTTTTACATATATTTTTGAAGTAAAAATAAGATGTCATATAATTACCATTTCTGACAGTTTTCGCTAGCAAAATAAGATTATTTGACAGCGAAATGGTCATTATTTGACCAATTGGCATGCAATCTAATTCTACCTTAAATAAGAAAAAGAGACAGTAGCATCAATAAAGTGAGAAATACCCTATTCTCTCGCTGTGCTATTTGACTAATGCTAAGTTTATAGCGAAAAAATTTAAATAGTACTTCAGGCATTTCCATCAACAAAAACATTTGATTAATATAGATTTTTTTTTCCAACCGCTCAAAGTTGGTTGTCAAAACTCAATGCTCTGAAGCCCCAGCAACCGATGTCAGTTTTAAGGTATCCAAGTATGGTGAGTTTGTGTTGACTATGTTCACATCGATATAAAGTGTATATAGAAAATTATCATTTGTCAATTGTCATTCTTAAAAATAACGTTGTACGTGCAACTCTTTTGTATAATTAGTAAGCACGTTTTAAATAAGAAAATGCTGCTTTTTAAAAAATTTATATTTCATTTGGACTATAAAATATCTTGCGAAAATAAATACTGTGTTGTGTAAGGTTTTGCTTGCTTCGGGTCGGTGCTGGCATGCTTGTCGCCATCCTTAGCTCGTCGGTGGGCGTGGGACCTTGACCCTTTTCCATACACTACAAAAATATATCATGCCAGTCTTGCGTCTAGGTGGTATTGACGCTGCGAGTTTAATTCATAACCCACCCTACCTTGGCTGTCTCACTCGCTATTACGACAGCCCCTTTGCCGCCACCTTTCACTTCCTACTTTTGTTTGCCTCTGCCATCCTTCCCTATCCAACCATCCTCATCCCATATAGCCCTTATTTAAATTAAACGCCCATTTTATTGCTCTTATAAACTTAATTATTCGAATTTATTCATTAAAATTAAATTTTTTTGACTAAAACTAAATGACTCTAATATATTTAAAAAAAAATTGGCACGACACTTTTAAATTAAACAAACGGAATTTAACATTTAACGCGAAATTACAAACAAAAGAAATAAGATAAATAGAAACGGCAATTGGTATATATATATATATGTAATTCACTTTACAAACTCCGCGATTACTGTATATGCACGGGCATATAACAGGTATAGGGACTTCTTTTGTTCACTTTGGATTTTCATATATATGTATAAGTAATTTAAAAAAAAGTCTCTTTTTCGACTTACCGGATTTTCTACCTGGTACCTTTGGGGGGTGCTCTGCAGCTGATGATCCAATGGCCACTGTATCGTCTGTTGCTGGAACCCTGTACCTTATCAAACGCGCAAAAAAATTCAAATTAATTATAAATATATATGAAGATGTAAAAGTGATCCCTTACCTTTGAAATTAATCTACACACATATATATATATATATATATATATACCTATTACCTGTCGTTGCCAAGTTGAAATAAAAAAAAATTACTCTCAAAAAAAAATAATATAAAAAAAAATTCTTCTTTCTGCTTGGTTGAGGTGGGATTTGAACCGAGGATGCTCCGCTCTTCCTTTTTTTATTTTATGTCAGCGCCTTATCGCCTTTGGCTAACCCAGGCTTATGAATTGCTCTGTGGAATTTACAAGTTGTTTTTCGGCACAATGGCGGATTGCCTTTCAAATAACTTATTTGAATTCTTATAAATTTCCACAGAGCTTTTCCTCCTGCGGGTAATTATTGAAGGCAGCACTTATAAAATGCTGCCTATTTATAAATGTGTCTATTCTGGCGCCTTGCCTATACAAAAATGGTGTCATATATATAAATTATATATGCTAATAAAAGAAAGCAAAAAAAAAATGTAAATACCTTTTCAATTAATTTGCAAATCCACCTTTTTTTGTACTATTCTCTCTTAAACTTTCAAAATTAAATATGTAAAAAAAAATGTTTAATTTAAATTTTCCAACTTTAATTTTTTTTTTACTTGGGCGGCAGAGACGTCCTGCCTGGTGCGAGTACTTTTTACTTTTACACTTATCTCGAATTTCTACAGGCCGTTAAATTTCCCATAGTGGTTTCCGTTTTTGGAAAACCCGGCTTTCTGGAAATCGACTGTGTAAACTCTACACCAGGCATAACATAAACGTTTCATCTGCACATACCCTTCGAGACTCGTTTGTTTAACAAAACAAACGAGTAGTTCTGTAACATATGGGCTTTGCTTCTTTGTTGACATTCTGTCAAAACAAAAGTGCAAATTGAACCCACGAGTTAGAAAGTGCAGTGAAAATTAAAAAGTGCAATAATATTTACCAACAAAAATTACAAAATATACAAAAAAAAACAAGTGAAAATAAAAAAAAAATAAACAAACTGAATGTGCATACGAAAGCGTGGGGCGGAACCTACTTTAAAGCCGGGCGACAACATCAGATAAGTGAATTTTAAATTTTAACTTTCTGTAGTGATTCTTTGTGTTGTTTACTTTTTCATTTTAGTTTGATGTTACTGGCGGATATCTTTGGCGTGGAATGTGCCAATAGCTTTACCGGATAAATTCTCTAATTCGTACATGCAGTTTCCAATCACGCGACGAACACGGGATTTCAGAAATTTCGGGAGTAGCTTCGAGTTTTGGCCGTGGGCGAAGTTACTCTGCGCGAAATTCCTGCGAAAAACCTCCTGCCCCACCTTAAAGGATCTTGGTGTCGAACGTGTGTTGTAAGTATTCTTTGATTTTTCGTGGGCTTTTAGCAAGTTTCTGGACAGTTGTTGTCGTGCAAGGGCAACACCTGCTTCGCGTGGTAAAACCAACATTTCAGGATCCCGCAGCGCCTTCAAATTTCGGAGTATTTTATACGATGAGCCGTGTGTGATCATGTTCTGTCCGAATAGGGCATAGTACGGTTGACATCCTAACGAGTCATGTGTATCACTGCGTAAAGCGCATGCTATACTCGAAAGGTGTACATCCCAGTGATCTTGCTCATCAGTAATAAATACTCTTAATTTATTAAGAATGCTGCGGTTAACTCTCTCCGAAATATTAGCTTGCGGTGAGTACAATGCTGTACGAACGTGTTTAACGTCATAGCTGTCCAAAAACTTGCAAAATTCTGACGACACGAACTGTTTTCCGTTGTCCGAGTGTATGAATTCGGGTGTGCCGAACGCATGAAATACCTCAGACTCCAGAAACCGAATTATATTTGTCGAAGTCGCTTTAGATAAGGCTTTCAAAAATGTATATTTGGTGAAGTGGTCTACAGCTATGAAGATATAAACGTTACCTCGTTTAGTGCGCGGGTACGGACCTAGCAAGTCAACGTAAAGTCGTTGCATTGGCCGCTCGGAAACAATCTGCTGTACAATTGGAGGACGAAGAATCTTGTTTGGCGCTTTAGTGGTTTTGCATACCTCACACTGACTCACAAACGCTTGAATGTCATTGACCATTTTCGGCCAATAGTACTTCTCTCGAACACGTTCGTACGTCTTCGAGAAGCCACCATGACAACACAACTTGGTGTTATGCGCCATCTCGATAATGTTTTGAGTCAAAGTGCTTGGTATCCACAAACGCCACAAGGAATCTTCGTTTGCAAGCACATCGCTTCTAAATCTAACTCTTTTGTATATAAAGTTGTCGGATACAACTAGATCTGGAAGTGAAGCTTGATTTTTGACAATTTCCTCTCGTAAATTTTTGTACTCCGCAGATTCGAATTCCGCTGAGGTTAGGTCTACTTCCTCACCCAGAGCTGTAACTGTTAGCTCCTCCATATCGCCCCGTGAAAGAACATCCGGCACTACGTTCAACGAACCTTTTCGGTGTTCGATGGAAAAATCGAATCGTTGGAGCTCCAAACTCCATCTTGCTAGCCTGCCACTCAAATCCTTTAGCGACATCAGCCACTTCAGACTTGAATGGTCGGTAACAATACGGAATGTGGAACCCTCAATGTAGGCACGAAATTTCCTGACGCTTAAGACGGCAGCGAGACATTCGAGCTCCGTCACCGTGTAATTCTTTTGAGCCTTATTAAGCTTCTTCGACATGAAGGCTATTGGCTTTTCATTTTCATCACAGTCCAGTTGGAAAAGCACACCCCCTACTCCCTCCGAAGAAGCATCACATTGGATAGTGAAACACTTTTTAAAATCGGGTTGGGATAAAACAGGAGCAGAGGTAAGTGCTTCCTTTAACTTTACAAATGCCTCTTTAGCTTCCAGTGTCAATTCAAAATTCCTTTTCTTTTTCAGGCAATCCGTAAGCGGCGCAGCCAGCTCGGAATAGTTTTGGATAAAACGTCTATACCATCCCGTCAAACCGATGAATCGTCGCACTTGCCTCGGTGTTTTAGGAATCGGGAAGTCTAACATCGCTTCAATCTTTTCAGGATCAGTTTTGAGCGTTCCCTGACCTACGATATACCCGAGATACTTGATCTCACGCATGCAGAACTTACTTTTGCTGAGGTTTATGGTTAGGTTCGCCCTACGTAGACAGGAAGCCACTTCCCCCAATACTTGAATATGGGTGTCGAAATCCGCTGAACATACCAACAGGTCGTCTAGATAAATGAAGACATGTTCCCGGAGTCGTGCTGGGATTACACGATCCATTAGGCGACACATCCTTTGTGCTGCATTGCATAACCCGAACGGCATTACTGTGAATTGATACAGTGGCCGTCCCGGTACAGCAAATGCAGTTTTCTGTTTGGAATCTTCATCAAGCGGGATTTGCCAAAATGCATCTTTAAGGTCAAGCCCCGTGATGAAGTATGTATCCTGTAGACGGCTTAGAAGACCGTCAATATGTGGCAGCGGATACGCGTCTTTTTTCGTCACGCTATTCAACTTACGACTATCCAAGCAAAGGCGTACTTTACCTGGCTTTCTGACTAGCACTATAGGGGAACACCAAGGTGAGTTACTTTCCTCAATAACCCTCAGTTCTAACATGCGATCAAGTTCTTTATAGACTTCTTCCTGCCGCACCGGAGACAAAGGGTAGTGCCTTGACTTAATCGGCACCGATTCACCAACATCGATTTGATGGGTTTCGAGATGCGTTCGACCGAGACCAAAATCCGAGAAGTTCGGATATTGCCTTTTGACGCTATCCAAACGGACTTTCTCTGCTGGGGTGAGTAAAATGTATTTTGGCTCGTCGATTATATTTGCATCTTCTTCCTTTGGTATATTGTTTACATCGATCTGGCTGACCTGGGGAAGTAAGCAGAACTCCTTCCAGAAATTCATGCCGAGATAAACTTTCTGTGTCAAGTTTGGAATTACGTAGAAAGTAATGGTCTTCATCATGCCGTTAAAAGAAGTTGGGATCTGACAATACCCAACAATGTCGTGGGATGTCCCATCGGCCGTTTTTACAGAGTTTGCGTACTTCCGCATTTGAATTCCATTTCTCTCTATGAATTCAAAACAACAATCTCCTAGCACAGATATGGATGCTCCGCTGTCTAATAATCCCAGGACTTGTTCGTCCTTCAGAAGAACACTTGCATACATCCTGCCATCTGTATTCGAAGCTAAGATTGTCTCGACTATGATTTTCTGAAAGAGTTTCCGCTTACGAAACCTTTCCCTACATTTTAAAATATGCTTACTCGTTTCGTGTTTCTTGCCCATAATTTCCGAACGCACTTTGTAGTAATTTTGCTTTCTTTCATGAAGCGACTTTAAATTAAATGTGTTTATTGGGTGACTTTCTAATACCCTAGGTGGTCTTTTTAATACTTTTACAGGCATAGTATCAGAAGATGGTGGTCCGACTATTTCTGCTGGTCGGGAAAGTTCCTTTGGGAACGACTCTCCCCGACTCTCCTGTCGTTCCCCAAATGGTTTCCCTGGTGCTTAGTGCACTCAGGTGTGCTGACACCTTTTTCACCGCACATAAAGCAGAATAGCCGGCGGCTATGTGACGGACACTGGTAGAATGTATGACCTTGCTGATCACAATTCCAACATACCAGAGTAGCACCCGGTACAACACGTTTATAATGCTGACTGAAGGCAGCTACTTCGTCGACTGGTTCAACTACTTTTTCTTCCAAATGAACTTCATGAACAGTTCTTTGAAATGGTATTCGTCTGGATAGAAAGCGTTCAGCTTCTCTACCTTTAGCTCTAAGCAAATCTAGGCTAGTGACATTTCCAGCCAGTAAAACTTCACCCAGCTTTTCCTTGGAATTATTTCGAATGATTTCTATGAGCTTTTTTGAGTCAAAGGGCTCGTTCAAGCGGTCGTTAAGACTAATAACCGCATCATAGAAATCGTCGAATGATTCCTTGAATCCCTGTCTCCGAGTGAGCAAGCGCATATAAATGTCGACATCATTTTCCTGCCTACCAAATTCCCTCTTCATGGCGACTTTAATATCTCCAAACTTTGCATCAGGGTTTTTGCGAAGAAATGACCAAAACCAAGTATTTGCCTTGCCGACCAACAGCGTGTGGAAGTTGGCAGTGATTTGGTCATCCCTATAAGATGACGAAGATTTAAGCCGATCTACCTTAAAGAGGAAATCGGAAATGCTGTCAGACCCGTCGAATTTTATATTCCACCTATCCAACCGACACTTTTCACTACTATTCGATGACGTTGGCGTTGGCGTTTCCGTAATGGAAATGGGAATAGTGCGATGGTTAGAAGGTGGAAGTGAATTCATGGGCAATTCTTCTACGCTGCTCACTGTGTGGAGATTGGGAGTGCCTATTCTGTGCTGAGGAGGCTGGGGATTACCAATTTCGCCCATCTTCGCCAAGACACTGTTCATAAATATTTCCATTTGGCCGAAGAAGCGATGTTGATTGATTGCCAGCGAGCGATCAATCTTATCAGCAAGGTCTTCCATCCTGCCTAGAGTACCAGCACCTGACGGACCCGGATTTTCACTACCATTGATACCAGAATTCCCATTGTTTCCACCTAGTTGCCTTTCAGGTGTGGCAGTAGGATTTGGTTGGTTATTTCCAAACCCAGGTGGAGAATTTTCTCTGCCACTTAGGTTCATGGAGTTTTCAAAGCTTAAGCGGTTAATTGACTGGTGAAAATTATCAAAATCTGCTTCCGTCCGTATTATATTCTCTCTGGCAACAGACCTTGTAAATGGACGAGGTGGAGTGTTGTTCATACTGAACGAAACGGACGACTTTGCCAGTAATAATAGAGAAATTAATAATTGCAGACAAACAGAGAAAGGAAGTTTGGCAGAACAGAGGAACGCGATAAAAACAAAATAGGGAAAGCAATTATATAAAAAAAGAGAAAAAAACAAACGAACTGATGAAACGACGAAAAATGCGATAAAAAACCGATATTTAAAAACTAAATCAATACATAAAAAAAATTTAAAAAAAACTAATAAATAAATCAAAAATCAAAATAATTTAAATAAATGTAAAATAAGAACAAAAAAAATAAATAAATAAAATAAAAGCGGATTTAAAACAAATTTCATTGTAATGGGCTAAGGATGAGGCATTTCGGCGGAGGAAGGACGACATCTTCAGAAATGAAAGGTGGCAAAGTACTGAGCCGAATAAAAAAAACAAAGGTAAAACAGACTAATATTTAAAAACAGGTAAAACTCTATCAAAAAAAAATATTATTGGAATTGAACTTAATTATTGATTTTATTCTAGGACAATTACAACGAAGAACTCGATTGCACTGGACTCTAGAACATACGTACATTGATTAATGGAAGGATCCGTACGAAGACTCATTAGTCAAAATCTTCACAGTCTCTTCTCATTTTAAATTTTAAATTATTTATGGAATTTTTATATCCGGATATCAATGCTGCCGTTAATAACAGCTAACAACACGGCTCGAACATTAAAACACCATAAAATACATTTGGATTGACTTTTACCATTGCAACGCGGTACCAGGGCTATGCCTCAGTCACCGGGACTTATGGTAGAAGACAAATCCATACAAAAAAAACAAAGTAAAGTAAAAAAAAACAATCAAAATCAAAAAAAAAAAAAAATAAAATTTACGTTAAACGAATAGATGTGGCTCGATTTAAAAATTTGTAGCTATGACTAGCTATTGGTAATTCCTGCCGTTAAAGCAGGGCTCACACGTTGCGGGCGCCATTTGTTGTGTAAGGTTTTGCTTGCTTCGGGTCGGTGCTGGCATGCTTGTCGCCATCCTTAGCTCGTCGGTGGGCGTGGGACCTTGACCCTTTTCCATACACTACAAAAATATATCATGCCAGTCTTGCGTCTAGGTGGTATTGACGCTGCGAGTTTAATTCATAACCCACCCTACCTTGGCTGTCTCACTCGCTATTACGACAGCCCCTTTGCCGCCACCTTTCACTTCCTACTTTTGTTTGCCTCTGCCATCCTTCCCTATCCAACCATCCTCATCCCATATAGCCCTTATTTAAATTAAACGCCCATTTTATTGCTCTTATAAACTTAATTATTCGAATTTATTCATTAAAATTAAATTTTTTTGACTAAAACTAAATGACTCTAATATATTTAAAAAAAAATTGGCACGACACTTTTAAATTAAACAAACGGAATTTAACATTTAACGCGAAATTACAAACAAAAGAAATAAGATAAATAGAAACGGCAATTGGTATATATATATATATGTAATTCACTTTACAAACTCCGCGATTACTGTATATGCACGGGCATATAACAGGTATAGGGACTTCTTTTGTTCACTTTGGATTTTCATATATATGTATAAGTAATTTAAAAAAAAGTCTCTTTTTCGACTTACCGGATTTTCTACCTGGTACCTTTGGGGGGTGCTCTGCAGCTGATGATCCAATGGCCACTGTATCGTCTGTTGCTGGAACCCTGTACCTTATCAAACGCGCAAAAAAATTCAAATTAATTATAAATATATATGAAGATGTAAAAGTGATCCCTTACCTTTGAAATTAATCTACACACATATATATATATATATATATATATACCTATTACCTGTCGTTGCCAAGTTGAAATAAAAAAAAATTACTCTCAAAAAAAAATAATATAAAAAAAAATTCTTCTTTCTGCTTGGTTGAGGTGGGATTTGAACCGAGGATGCTCCGCTCTTCCTTTTTTTATTTTATGTCAGCGCCTTATCGCCTTTGGCTAACCCAGGCTTATGAATTGCTCTGTGGAATTTACAAGTTGTTTTTCGGCACAATGGCGGATTGCCTTTCAAATAACTTATTTGAATTCTTATAAATTTCCACAGAGCTTTTCCTCCTGCGGGTAATTATTGAAGGCAGCACTTATAAAATGCTGCCTATTTATAAATGTGTCTATTCTGGCGCCTTGCCTATACAAAAATGGTGTCATATATATAAATTATATATGCTAATAAAAGAAAGCAAAAAAAAAATGTAAATACCTTTTCAATTAATTTGCAAATCCACCTTTTTTTGTACTATTCTCTCTTAAACTTTCAAAATTAAATATGTAAAAAAAAATGTTTAATTTAAATTTTCCAACTTTAATTTTTTTTTTACTTGGGCGGCAGAGACGTCCTGCCTGGTGCGAGTACTTTTTACTTTTACACTTATCTCGAATTTCTACAGGCCGTTAAATTTCCCATAGTGGTTTCCGTTTTTGGAAAACCCGGCTTTCTGGAAATCGACTGTGTAAACTCTACACCAGGCATAACATAAACGTTTCATCTGCACATACCCTTCGAGACTCGTTTGTTTAACAAAACAAACGAGTAGTTCTGTAACAACTGATTGAAAAAAATCATGGAATTCGAAAGTATAAGATATTGCTGAATTCTCAAATAATACACGGTTGACAGATAGTTGTATATCTAAAAGCTTTCTGATTTTACAATAATTTCAAAGGAGCAGGTTGGTGCTTTAAATAAAATTTACGCTGAAAATTCTTAGCCGTTAAAAAAACTTGGATGTTTTTCGGACTCATAAAATGCGAACTCTTCGAAGACCTGTTTAAGAACATAGAGGCTCATGCTAAAAAAAGTTGTTCAAGGAAGTTTTATTTATGAAAAAAAAAAACATCTGGGGGAGGTCATATTCAAAAATATGACAAAGATAAAGTGCGTGCCTGTGGTCATGACAAACTCTTATCTTTTCAGTTGTCCTCTTCTTAATAAAAATATTTCTGTTCGACCACGGTAAATGAATGTCGTTGTGGTCAAGGTCAACTAATTTTCATGATTACTCTCCATAAGGAGAAAGAAAATCGATCATACTGTAACGAACAGTATTTTTTTATAATTGATCGCTTAACTCTACTAAGCTCGATATATCTATTCGATTTCATAAGAAATATCTGTTCCAGTTGTGAATAAGTACTAATAATTAGTCTATTGCTCCGTCCAATTTTACATCATAGATTTTACATTTGATATGAACATATTTTGGATAATGTGACTTATTTCCCTATTAAAACACACGATTCAATTGGTACTATAAGGATATAATAGAAAAAAAGACAAGAATTTGTATGGAAAGACTTTTTGATACTCTATCTATACGTACGTTTTCCTATCACCCAAAGTGGGTGGGGCACTGGGGTAGTGTTGTACCTATGAATTCCAATGACAAAAATTAATATAAGGCATAGGTATATACTACTATCACGGGTAGATACCTCCATACAGACAAAATACCAAACACAAGAGTGTCACACTCCCCCATTAACAGACATACGCTCTTTAACATTCACCAAACCAGTTAGTGGTTGCTGAACTATATGAAGCCCGTACTAGTGACCTTCAAGAGCAATAAAGACCAGCATGGTAAGAAAAAACTTAAACCAAGGCAAAGCAGTTTTAAATAGCGTGGGCTAGATACAGTCACTGTTGGCATATCTGTATAAATGCTGTTTGAGGTGTTTTCATACAAAGGAGTTAATGTATTGCTTAATTTAGCTTTTCCTTTTCAATCGGCATTAGTGGTCGATCCGGTATCGTTATAATTAATATTAATTAATAAATTTAAGCAATGACAGTCCAACGGTGTTTTTTATTAAATTATATACGAACTTTGACACTACTATATTCAGATGGCAGCGTGGCCGAGCGGTCTAAGGCGCTGGTTTTAGGCACCAGTCCGAAAGGGCGTGGGTTCGAATCCCACCGCTGTCAACAATTATTTTATTTTTTTCCCAAAAGCTGTAGGTAATTAAACAAATAAAAAAATATATCCGTTCCGTTACAATGGAAAGTATTGGAGCTCGTATGATGGACGACACAATGGATTTTATAAAACTGATTTAATGATAATATTTTATGAAACTAGAAACTAGTTCTTGTTTTTTTTTTATTTTTTCTTTGTATATTTTTCGAAGAGGTTATATTTGGATTTAAAAGGATCGAGTTTATTACATAATATAATTTGTCTGTGGGTATGAAAATGAATGTGTCTACAACGTACCTATTCGAGTTTTGTGAATTCAGTGGTTGATTGCCTCAAAGGCTAATAAAACTAAACCTATTTGTTTAGAGAAAAAAATAACAACAATACAGGCCATACTGTTCTAATGTAGGGACCTTATATTGGAAGACAGAATATAACCAAGCACAAAATTAACTAGGAATATATACCTAAACACATTTACTACCGAAAAATACCAGAGCTACATTAAACGTTCTCAAGGAAAACGAAAGTCGGCTCAGCAGAAGAAATAAGTTGACATAAGATGAAAACCATCGAATAATGAATGTTTTAGCAGAATAAATAAAAATACAAATACAAGCGCCAGCCCAGTTTTCTATCAAGTTTGGCACTTATTGTTAGATCAACCACCCACATATCTCTTTCGCCTCCAAAGACCTACATTTATACAGTTTTTCATGGATGGTAGATTTTTAAAAACAAACACGGATATTAGAAATAAATTGTTTATATTTCGGAAAAGGGGTGTGGCAACAGTCCTTATATCTACTTTAGCTTTGTACTAACTTCCTTTGAAGAGAGAAAGGTGTGAAATCACACCAAAAACATAAATGTTAAAAAAAAGTTATCGGTACAAAAAAAGTACTGAGATATTATCGTCAAGTTATTATTTTCCATAGATTGATTTGTAGAAAGATTGATCCAGCGCTGCGCTGCGAAAAAACGTATGTAATCATTTAACAACAACACTGAGCTCATATCAGATGTAAGATATCAACTCATAAAATCGCCAATAAAAATCATGTTGACGTGAAATCTGTCAAAAACGCTCCTGTGTATAATATATACGTACCAAACTCGACTTGATAAAACTTAGCTAAAAAGCCACAAATACTCTTGTCAAGAAGGACTGGAGGCAATACCACCATCATTATAAGAAAATCAACCCTGTGTACCCCACAATCATCTTTAAAAAAGAACGTAGTTTGTTCAACTACAACTTCGACATACCTTTGCTTCTCATCAGCACCATCTTACTAGGAACAGCCCTCCAGTTGTTGTCTCCTGCAGCCAGTATTGCCAAAAATTCAATTGCAATTATAAACTAATATTTAGTTGCATTCTATTTTCTCAAAAACGGTTCCTAATTCCTATGACTTTGGCATGTTTTTATATTTTGGCAGAAATTATCCAAAATACATAAACATACAATCATTTGAGCCATTTTTGCAGCTAAGCTCGATGAACTATATATTCCCAGGTAATTTATAATTGCTTCGTAAGTAATAATAATATTTAAAATTTAAAATATTTTGCTTTTATACCTATCTGGCAACATAAATTACTATCCCAACACGGCCCTACACGACGGGGCTCAGTTAAATAGGATTTGCCAACTTCCCATTTGTCTCATCTTTTGAGCTTACTAGTTACTCCCCTAAAAAATGCACATGGAGGTAACGCTCCGAGCATTAGTTAAGTTCAGTGTACTCTAATCGAACGAGTACACTGCATTGAGTACACCAAGTATTCCCTACATGCACCAAGTATTTCATGTCAATAATTCTGCTTAAACCAATAGTTAACAGAATATTAAGCCGTTTTGGGCCAAAATCAATTGCAACTTAAGACTAAAAACTACATACAACTAATTTAGTGGTGGGTTTAGTAGAACTAATAACTAACACATTTGTTATTAGTTGTGGATGGACAATTATGATTTTAATTTGTATAGCTGCAATAGAAATAGAATAGAGTACACTGAAGAAGTGCAAATGTTACAAAAACACAAATGAATGTATTTATGCAAATCTCTATTATTCATATTGATATAAAGCGGCTGGTTTAAACGTGGAGTGTTATTTCGGTACTGTACCGATAAGCGGATCACCGTCCATGGACAACTTGGCTTCCACGATTTCACTAAATACTAAAAATTTTAAAAATAAAAATAATACAATATGTTCTTGAAAGTGAACAGTGAACGAGTTCAGTTGTGTATCGCTCCAAAAATGTTTGACTTTTCTATAGTATTTATTACGCTTTTCCTATAGTATTAATATAAATGCATTTAGCTTAAGAAATTAAAATAACTGCATTCAATGTCATTAAAAAAATTGAATTTATTTATAAGATTTATAATAAAAAACACAATTAACAATGAAATGTACTTGGATTTATTACTAATAAATTTCTATATAGTAAGCCCTAATATACGTAAAAAACTGTGTTTTCCACTTGTACAAAATTAATTAGACCATATTGTCGCAAAAGTTGACTTGATTTGTATGTAATTTGCTTCATTATTTTCATTTTAATATCTTAACCAACCTTTATAGTTTCGGCACTTAAATCTATCACTCTCAAATGCAGAGACATTGCTTTTTATGATTTCGAATTTCCCTTGAGAATTGCACTTAATTAATCGTAATAATCATTAAATATAATATGGAGAACATTTTGCTATTAATTTCGAGAAATTGAAATTGAAAAAGAAAATATTATATCAATATTTTATAATATGGAACTGTTTTTACATTATGAATGCAAATGTCTTTACTTTAGTTAATGTTTTTTCGATATGTGTCCTTGTTTTTTTAACTGGCGAAGTGCGCATTTGGCAGCGGTACACTTTGCAATTCGATAATTACGACCAATACCACGGAAGGTGCCTTTGCAAAATACTTCGACGGTCACTCTAACCCGCCGCCCATCAGCCAGTTTTTCTGGTTTCCTGAAAAAGCGAAGATATCGAAATATTTAATTTTAAGCTCGCTTTACTGATTTAAAAGTAAACTTACCCAAATTTAGCAGTCTCTGGTTCTAATTCTAATAACTCTCGAATCGGAGACTTTGGTACTGAGTTGCTAAATTGTTCTATCTCGGGCTTCATCATGTTGCTATAAATTCTCCACACAGTGTCTAAGGACATGTTCGAGTCGAGAAAAATTGCCCCAGCAATCGATTCAAATACATCTCCTAGAGCCTTTGGTACCTCCACATCTTCAGCATCGTCGCATTCTTCTTCGGATAGCAGATAATACTAATAGAAATTGTGTATTAAAAAAGCGAAACTATGATAAGAGCACAACTCCTAAATATACCTCTTCGCTTATACTATGTCCATTTTCATGTTGAATTCTTACAAATCTATCGATTACTTCATTCAATCCTGGCGAAAGGTGTCTAAAGTACTTGTGAAAGCCATGACGAACCGCTAAGGAAGCAAAAATTGTATTGTTAACCAAAGCTGAGCGTAAATCAGTCAAAGCTCCCGGCGAATGTTGCCTAGGATCTTCGTACAAGTGTCTGGTTATAAGATAATCCAACACGGCATCACCAAGAAACTCAAGTCGTTGGTAACAGTCGGTTAAACGGTTTGGAGAATAACTAGCGTGTGTCATGGCTTGAAGAAGGTATGAGCGGTCATTAAAATTGTAACCTATTGCTGCTTCAAATTCCGTATAACCGTCGAGTAATGACTCTAGTTGTGCATGAGGATTTGGTGCGTATTCAAGAAGTGGAGATTTGGGCGCTGACCATGAGCCATAAACTGTGACCACATCACTGTCTTTGGTAGGATGAGTACTTCCGGGAATCCGCGGCTCACTTGGATCGAATTTCTTTTTGATAATAGGAAGAACTCTAATTCCCAGCCAAGCCATAAATAAAAGTGCTCCTCTGGGACCACATTCGATTAAATAAGCACCAATTAATGCTTCAACGCAATCAGCGACCGATTTATCTTAATAAATAAAAAAAATATTTGTCATAAAAAAAGATACAATGGGCGGTATTATTTACCGGGTATACTGTGCTGGGTAACAAGATTGTACGGAATTAACGAAGTAAAATCAAAATCAGCCCCATCACCACTGTTAGGGGATAGACAGTCTGTTCGATCATATCTCGGTAAATCATTGGCATTCTGAACATCGTCCTTAGAAACGTTAATATACATAAAAATATTGTTATGCAGACATTTTTTCAGAAGTAACATACATTTTGGTGTCCCAACTGTTCAGCCTTTTGTCGAACAAGTTCACAAAGCTCTTCACTGCTGAGCTGCTTTATATTCGGTAGATCAGCCAATTTCCAATGATGTGGTGGGATCTATATAAGGGGTTTAACAATTTCAATCAAGACT
The DNA here is from genome assembly GCA_963576555.1 of Ferdinandea cuprea. Classification (NCBI taxonomy): domain Eukaryota; kingdom Metazoa; phylum Arthropoda; class Insecta; order Diptera; family Syrphidae; genus Ferdinandea; species Ferdinandea cuprea. The sequence goes on from OY754959.1 coordinate 398,365, forward strand.
TTCGCAAGCAAGAGCTATTATTATTCTATCTTACCCTCGCTTTAATTAGCGTTTTTTCAAGCTCCCTCGGCACGTAGTAACAAGGCGGTAGCCAGTTATCATGAGGCTCAAATTTAGTGGCTATCATACATTCACCGAGCATTTTCTTTCGTCCCAGACGGTAAAGATTTAAATTGGCAACCTGCTTTGAACGTAAATGACTTAGTTTACCTTCATGCACATTCTCATAAGTTATGTACAAGTACGTGGTAATAGCATATTTGAGAAAGGAATCTCCGATTGTTTCCAGCCTTTCCAGATTAATACCATCATTTGCATTCGACATTGTCAGACCCTGCAATATAATACTTGGGCTTGGACCTGGATGTCCGACTAATTTAGGCTGGTGATCAAAACTAAACTCTGTTTCTTTCAAATCTATTGGCTTCCTTTGAATTGGGGCCTGATTCGAAGGACTTTTATTTTTGAATGTCTCTTGGGCAAAGTTTATCATAACTTCCTTTTTCCCTTTAAAGAACGTCGTAGTACAGCTATCGTTAAAACTATCAAAAATATCGCCATTTCCATCCACAAGATATTTCTCTTTCAAATTTTCTTGCAGATAAATTTTATTCAAATTTTCAACATCACTTATGGATAACTGCAAATCTTCCATGTCCTTTTCTTTAAGAGCAAAGTAATCCCTTAATACTTCCTTCTCCAAATATGGGAAAAGTGCTTTGACATTTAAAAAACTCTTCGAATATCTTTCTTCAGAAATGGGTTGTTTTTTAGGCAGGGATATTTGTTGACTGCATTTGACCAACATACCCGATGAATGAATTTCTTTTTTAAGCTTTTCAGTCGATAGTAAAAACGCTTCCTCAGAAGATTTAAGCTCCAACTCTATGTTTGTATCTGCATCATCAAAATTATAACCCACTTGTAAGTTTTTTGTAACTTGATAATCGCGCTCATTGGCAATAGTATCTTGGATAATTGACAACTGCTTCTGTCTTTTCAGTTTTTCATCCTCAGACTCTATTGCTTCTGCCACATTATCCGACGTGAACTCGATCCGCAGTGGGCCATCGTTCTCATCGGCACTACTCGATAATATTTCATCGTCGTAATCGTAGTTGGAGTTGAATGAATCATCTGAGTTATACATGAAGCTGGAGTTCTTTTTCCGGTCCAGCTTATTTGTCATAGAGTCTTCGATATCCCAAAAGGTTGGTGATCCGTAACGAGTTGGTTTATCTGACTTGATTATTTCAGCTTAACAAAAATAATTAAAAAAATAATCGTTTTGTATAAATTAACAAAATGGAAATTTACCGTAATCAGTTTTACAAAAGCTGACATTTGGTGGCAAAAATTCTGAACAGAACTCCTCGTCTTCCATATCGGTATCTTCTTCGCTCATGCTATTGGCCATATCGTTCGTCCATGTTCCGATCTCGATAAATGTGTCTGCCTGTATCATAAGTGTCATAACAATTATTTAAGGAAATAACAACACATTTCTTCGAAATATATGTGCACTTGTATTTAAAAGAAATATTGAGGAAAGTGCGAGATACTTCCATTTGTTTCGGAGAAGTTTACTGTACTTACCTTTAATTTTTCTTCTCCTTCCAATACAATTTCGTTTGCGGACTTTTCAACCTTAACTGTTTCCGTGTCTTCCAACACAACTTTGCTTTTTTCTTCTTCTTTAACAACATCAACTTTTTTTCTTACTTCTGGCGCAACAGGTGGGATAAATTTAAATTCAGGTTTTGCCTCCTGTATTGGTGTTGTTTCAGCCTTGATCTCTTTGTTCTTTTTCAGTACTTCAGCAAGACTCCAACCGAAATCCAAAATGGGCCATTCGAAGTCGTTTTCATTTATTTCCATACAGCCCAAGCCAATGTCGAAGGACACCTTTTTACGAATTTCATCCGCCAACAACAACCCATTGACCCGATATAATATACACGGCAAACAAACTGCCGTCCTCCATAGTGAAGCAGGAAATGGATGAATTGTACACAACTCGGGCACTAAAATCTGTTTTTGCTCCAAGTTTTCTCGTTTAGCACGCTTTGTTTCCTCTGAGCTCGTTGGTAAGGCTACTCCCTTTCGATTTACATATCGGGGAGTGAGGAAATTGAGCCTGGCACTTGTATGATCTACATCCAAGAGTGGCTGTTTAACGTTTTGAATAGTTATTCCGTACTTGACGAGATAGTAGTGTTTAAAAGTGTTATAGTTTTCACCTGGAAAACAACTTAAAGGCGTGAGATGCGGACAAATCTCAGCAACATAAAAGTACTGTGGCTGATCCTGATTCCGATACCAGGGCATAACTACTGCATCTTTGAATTTGTTAGCGTCGAACTCTTTATTCTGCCGCACTTCATCGGGTACTATTTGGGGCATCATATTACAATCCCTTGCTATTACTTCTAAAAAGTCCCAATCAATGACTACTCCAGTCTTTTTCCTTATTGTGGGCACAATGAAAACGCAATTCTCTGTTGAATCCACATCGAACAGCATTAGGAACTTTTGCAATCTCAGCACGTTACTAAACGTGTAATTCACAAATGTATTTATTCGAGCTACTTGGTCTTCGGTCAAGATAATTCGTTTTTTTGACAAGTCTATTGACACCTTAACCTCTCCGGAGCGAGTAAATATGGGAAAGGCACTAACCTTTGGAATCTTTTTCAGAGTAAGTATTCCGAATCCCTGCAGCGCTTCTTCGGGTGGATATATTTTTCGACCACGCGTATTCTGTTCCTCGGGAATGGGACATTGAAGGGTAAGATTTATGTAGTATAAATAAGATACCGCACCAGCCGTTGGTCGACAGTTGGAGAACTCTGACGCAATCTATAAAAACGGAAAATAATATATTTAAAATGATTTTAAATTTCTATAAGGCTTACACGCTTGTAGTAATACTGTCGGCGTTTGGTTGTGCCAGGACGAGGTTCAGCATTCTCGGTAACGATCTGTTCATCAAGTTTTTCTAATTCAAAATCCTCCCAATCGGACTCAAACGCCTTAAAGCCTTCTTTTCCAATTGGCTGCAAAGTGTTGTCCAGTTCACCGCATTGATGCAGTTCCCTACAAGCTTGCATCGCTACCATTCGCCGGGCAAGAATTTTGGTTGGCATTGGTAAGCCCTTAAAAAGGAATAGCATTATCCACAAAGCAATACAAATTCATCATAAACCAAACTTACAACAATGTCATATTTTAGGGGCGAATTGATTGGAAGACGTAGTGTATATTGATACATTTCTTGTCCGCAACGTTTGGTCTTGGCACATCTTGATAGAGGAGTTAATTTGGTGAACGTATCACTTGGCAGTTTAGCGCAGTACTTATTTATTAATGCAATGGCTGACGATAAATCTACCATGGCACCTGTGAGCAATTCTGGCAGAGGCTTATAAGCCGCTATACAATCAGTAAACTTATCAGCTTCCTGATGTTCGTTTTCAGACGGTTCGGTGTTGGCACATTTTTGCAGGAGCATCTAGATGAAATTCACATTATTAAGTTTAAAAAGAAAATTCAGTCTCAGTCCAGTTTCATTTTGCACTCAAGTTACTAGCGACATAATAATCATATTTCTAATTTTATATTTTCGATGAATCTACAACTGCTTTGTTAAGTCAGCGGGTGTGTATACGTACAGATTTATGTTATACGGATACTCGACCGCGAACAACATTTATGTTACGGAGTATCACTAGAACATAGACACTGGCTGTATACAATGGCTGTCAGACCCCTTATCTCGTATGCGCCCGCCGTCTGGTGGCCCAAATTACTTAAACTGACAACGGCAAATACATATTATGTGAGAAGAATGTTAGTAAGCTGGTGAGCTAAGACGAAGGATCTTTCAAAAAGACTTGCGTACATCAGCAGATGTACTTCACTAAGGAAGCCACTCGTCTCTAAGGTTAATATCCCATTTTGATACAATAGGCCTTTGAGGTCGCAGTGTTAACAATTTTGGCAGGTTGGAAAAACAAAAAAAAATCCTTGGAGATTTTTGTTCTCCTCTTTTCATTAAATTGAGGCAATTTTCTCGTTTTTTTTTAAATTTGACAATTTTCATTTGTCTTTACGTCAAAGCACGCGACAGACCTAATGAGGTATATTACAAATAGACCGGCAGAATAGAATTACTGTACCCACGAGCACAAAATTTTAGCAATAGAAAATTAAATATTTGTAGATAAAGTAGAAAATAAAATAAAATAAAATGTATATTTACTTTTTCTATTTCCCGATACTGTGCCAAGCGATCAACCATTTCGTTGGTTGCATTTTCCATCTCTTGAATCGCACTCTCATTTTGTACATTATTTTCGAGTTCCTCCACCTCCTCGACGACACACTTATATTCTTCATCTTCTTCCCTCGTGACAGATTCTAAATTATCTTCGACATCGCCATTCGTCAAAGGTTTTGCATCGATACTTATATTAAGGGAATCAGTTATATCACATATGGGTACGATCTCAAAAGAACTATCGAAATCCTTGTTTTTCAGCTTTTTTCTACCGGAAAAACTTTCTGTTGAACTCTTAGACCCTGACGATACATCTAAATCATCTTTTAAAACTGGCTGCAGTTCATTTGTCGATTGATACGTGATATCAGATATACGGCTGCTATTCTCGGTTGTCTTGGGAATCTTACCCGCACTTGCCGCAAGCGAGCGAGCTATTACCTCTGGATTAAGGATCTTTACAGATGCCCCTGAAGAATGTTCAATGATAATAGATTTTGGTTGTGTTATACCATCCAAGATATCAGTTTGAAGGATAGTTTCTTTATTAATATAATTTTCAGCACTTTTTGCAGATTCAGTGCAAATTATTCGATGCGACTTGTCACTGAGTGACTCAGTAGGACTGTTGTATCGGTCTTTAACAAACTTAGGGGCTACAAGTATAATATGATACGCTTGTGATGCTCGGGCTCTTCCTTTGCACTGCACGTAACTTCGATACGTAGTTGGGGGATTCCATCGTATAACTAAGTTGCATTTTGGTAAATCAATGCCTTCTTCTAAGACTGAAGTTCCAATCAATAAATTACAGTCGTGTATTCTAAAGCGCTTTAAGACATCTTCCTGCCGTCTATGCTCGAGCTCTGCCTCTTTGGGTTCAGCGATGGGATCGGCAACTCGGTCTGTAGTAAACTGACATTTTAAAAACTTTAGTTGGCCATCATGACGACTCATTTCTGCAAGCAAATCGAAAAGAACTCTTGCGGTGTACTTGCTATTGCAAAATATAATGCCACATAGGGCATCCGGGTCACCGGAGCCATCCCGATTGTGTCTTCGAGTAAATGGTCGCTTTTTATGTCGAACATTCTGATTTCGACGATTTTTTAAAGAGTTTACAAGTTGATTTGAACCATTTTTCTGAAGGTTGTCATGGTGGCCGTAATTCGTCTGATAACTCGAATGTGTTGGCTTTAAAATTGGATCAAGATTTTCTATAATATCTTTTGATATAGATTTACTCAAGTTTTCCACCGTATGGAAGGTGTTTTCTAGACTTATTTTCAATTTGTGGAAATTGAGTTTGTCTATTTCCTTTGTAATATTTCCCAGTTGTTCATTTTCACTAACAGATTCGTCTGGCTTAAAAAGTCTAAGCACTTCAAGTAGTCGAAGGACTTTGGGACTCGAATATTGCTCTACACGCTCCTTTTCAGATGAAACCTTATAAAACGCTTGTTCGCACAGAGTATGGATTTCAAAGAGCGCTGTTATGACGAAACAAAGTAGCAAATAATGCCTTTCGTAGGGTGTCTTAACCTTTTGCTTTTCTATCTGATGGATTAAACCAAGAGCTACTCGATCGGCGCACCAAGGTCCCATCTCATGGAGGGCCTCTAAATAAATGTCTAAGAAATATGTTGGTTCTGTCTTTGGATCGGGTATGCCTTAAAAAAAAAATAATAATGAAATAATAATGCGACGAGGTTATAGTTAATAATCTAAAAAATACCTTTGAGTTCTTCCAAAAATTCATCGCTATATATTTCGGAAGGATCATATCTGTGGTCCTTTAAAAAAGCTTTTCGAGTCCAAATGATTTCTTCCAAAATTGATGTTAGCGTGTCTTTATGAGGCGGGGCGCATTGTAAAATAAATTCAGTGGGCTTTGTGCAATACCTGTAGTATATAGGAAGGTATAAGCGGATACAAATAATTATAATTAAAATAAACATACCTCAATACAGTTACAATATCACTAGCTGTTTCCGCTTTGCAGGAAACTCTTTTCTCAAGAATTTCAAGCATAGCATTAAGATCTTCAGGGGCACAACCAGCACTATGTAAAGGACCAGCCAGTGCAAGAACTTTTGGTTTACATTCTACTTTGCTATAAAACTCAGTAAATAGAGCAAACATTTCACTTTGCTCCTGTATTTCATGGCAATCTTCCAGTATTATGAGATTTACATTCTCTAACTTTATATCACCATTTCTTAAAGCATTAATACATGTCTTTGTTCGTAATATTAAAACTTGTGATTCCCCGAATTTAACAAGTGGCTCGCCCTTTTTGTCTATCTTTGATTCGTTGTATACTTTCAAATCGGTAAGATGATATATTAAATTATACGCTGATTCTCCAGATAGCCGGCACAAATAAATGCTTAGTTTGTTTGGATCGTGCCGCAGTTCATGGGCCTTCTCTTGAAGCAATTTTAAAGCTATGAATTCTTTAGAAGACTTGTGTCCAAGACATAGCATAGTATTTTGTTCGGACGCCGACGCAAGTAGTTCCACTTGATAGTCTCGAGGAGTAAATGATGTTGTGTGCACATTATCACACCAATGGAATGACATTTTTAACTATTAAGAACTACACTATTAATTGGTATTTGTATATTTAGGAAACATCACAACACTATTTTTATTTATTTCTGATTTTAGTAAAATTGTTATCGCAGAAATACGTGGGCTTTTGTTTTACACAAATTTCATACTGCTTTGAAAAAGTTAAGTTGTCAAATATATGCCAATTATGGGGCATGTTTAAAAAGTATACAATAGAGCCTTATACCCTTTGACAGCTGCGAACAAAAGGTCAGCGTGGTGGCCAAACTTTGCAGTTTCAAATATTGATGGGAAAAATTATTTGAATATTTATTGCAACCCGAATAAACTTACATCATAAGGAACCACGTGGATACTTTAACCAGAAACTGGATAAATTTGCACATTGTGTGGACGAATTAATATTTTATTACACTTTAATAATTATTTACAAATATTTATATCGCATCGCGACTTGAAACACTTAAACACACTTTGATGGACTGAATTCCCGAAATACACGTATTGAGACTGCTAACAAATTGCTTGTTTGGCCACCAAGCTGTTTTGACAACTCAAAAAAAATTGTGACAATTCTGTATAGAGCTCTATTAGGTTGTGTGTCAGTTGTTAAAGTACTACCTATACAAATTCATTTTAACTTCCTGCTCAGTTCTGACGTGTGGCTAATGGAATCGCTAAAAATGTAAGCTAACATTTGTCTATCCCCGTAAAGGTGGTCCAGTCTTTTAAAGTTAAAATTCTCGACAGTATCACCAAAACGTGTTTACGCTGTCTACGTCTTGCAAATGTTTGAAGACATCCGCAATATTTTCTTGGCTGCTTACCACAGCAGCTATTGTAGTCCTTAAAAACGCGACAGAAAAATTATTTAACCAATACAACCTTTTATTTATCTAATCTATTAGGTAACTTCGTCAAAACTCATAACGCGGTGTTAATATTTCTGTAAAAAAAAAATATGTTTTGGCAGACTTTAAATAAAAAACAAAAAACTATTTATTCAATTAGCGAAAACTTCAACGTCGGATTTTTCCAAATCCGAACTGAATGTGGCCATTAAACGAAACTGTCTGTGCAACAGTACAGTGAAGTGACAGCTTTGGTAATTGACAGCGGTTTTCATAGCTTTCAAGTAAACACAAAACAATCGGAGTTTTATTTATTCCTCAAAATTAATTCATAAATAATGCCTAAACCTCTACCTTTAACCGAAGTATGTTAATAAAAATTTGTTACCAAAAATTCTATATAAATTTCTTCGCTCCTCTAGGTTTTAGCATAAAATAGATTTTAAGAAGGATTCTTGGAAGGATATAACAATAAAATGTCCACTGAAACATCAGCTGCAGAGGTGAGTAGTTGGAATAACTTGGATTTGGATGATGACAACGATGCTCTTATGCTTTTAACTGATGATTTGAATTTAAATACGTCTTCTTTACGATCTGATGACAAATATGTGGGCTTTGATAACAATGTCGGCGACACTTGGCTTTATCCTTCGAATTTTCCCTTACGGGATTACCAATACAACATTGTACAAAAGGCATTGTTTCACAATACCCTTGTTGTTCTTCCCACCGGCCTAGGAAAAACCTTTATTGCCGCAGTAGTCATGTACAACATTTACCGATGGTATCCTTTGGGTAAGGTTATTTTTATGGCTCCAACGCGCCCATTAGTAGCTCAGCAAATAGATGCATGTTGTACAATTATGGGTATTCCAAAAGAAGATTCCGTCGAAATGACTGGAAAATTAAACAAGACTAGTCGGGCTAAATTATGGCAAACTAAACGGGTCTTTTTTGCGACACCTCAATCAGTACAGTCGGACATTAAGGATGGGGAACTAGGTTTTCCATTCGATGGTGTTAAGCTTATAGTGGTAGATGAAGCCCATAAAGCAAAAGGCCGTTACGCTTACACAGATGTAATAAACTCTATTTGGAGAAAGAACAAGTATTTTAGAATTCTTGCGCTATCTGCTACGCCAGGCCGTCGTAAAGAGGATGTGGAGGAAGTTATTCGCAACCTTTTTATATCTAATTTAGAAGTACGCACTGAAGATTCCATCGATGTGGTTTCCTATGTTCACAAACGACAAATCAAAACGATAGTTGTGCAACTTGGTGAACGACTCAGTGAAATTCGAGATAAAATGCTTGCGATTTCGGAACCTCATGCAAGAAATTTGATAGATAACCGTCTGATTTCTGGAACACCCGGCAGTATTAGTCGCAATTGGCTTGTCATGGAGCATAGGAAGTTTCGTGAAAGTCTTGTGAACAATCGAGTGCCACATCAAAAAGAGTTAAATTCCGATTTTAGCATTTGCATTAGTGTTTACCATGCAATTGAGCTTTTGGAGCGCCATGGACTAAGGGTATTTTTGAATAACTTTGATGAAAACCAAGAAGGTGGTCCTAAATTTGTGCTTATTCTGCGCCCAGACCTTCGTCGACTTATTGAACATATTCGTCAAGAGGTAGGACCAAATCCCTTTGCATTTAGCGATCAATGCATGGTAAATGGAGAGATTGCTGAAATTCCAAAGAATATCGACTTTGGTCATCCGAAGTTTGAAATTGCCAGAGATCACGTACTGGCCCACTTTCAGGTAAACGCAATATACTTAGGATTGTAACTCCTTTTTACATTATATTACTTATTTTATTTAAAGAATAATAAGGATGCCCGAGTGATTATCTTTTGTGAGTATCGAGAATCAGTAATGTTGATGCATCGTTTACTCCTTCAGCATAGACCAATAATCCGTCCAAGGGTTTTTGTAGGTAATATATTTTCAAAAGTGGCCAAATATCTATATCTATATTGAAACTGTTATCTGTTTCGTTTTTAGGGCAGGGAGGCACCGGATCAATTCGCGCCGTAACTCAACAACAACAAATCAATGTTATGAATGACTTCCGTAGCGGTGCGAGTAATGCATTAATTGCCACTTCAGTGGCCGAGGAAGGCATAGACGTAGGCGAAGTAGACTTGATTGTATGCTTCGATATAAATACCACAAACCCAACTAGATTTATTCAACGCATCGGTCGCACAGGTCGCAGAAAAGAAGGTAAAGTACTGCTACTAGCGACCGAAGGAAAAGAACACACTATTCTAAAGGAAGTGCTATCAGAGCGAAACAGATTAAATAAAAGTATTTCGCGTGGTGATCAATTTGCGTCGGTACTCTATAAACAAGCCCCCAGAATGGTTCCGACAGAGTTTAATCCAAAATGCTTCAAAACATTTATTCCACCAACACTAGCAGCAGTACCAAAAACAAAAGCGGCATTGAAGTCTGAACCAATTTCAAAAATTGGAAAACACCGCGATCTACGACATTTTTTCAAACAAAAAGCAGTAGCGGACAATGAAGAAAAATCTTCCAAACAAAGCACATCTCCTAAAATGGACAAAATTCCAAACAATGAAGGCTGCTCGTTTCCCGAGGCAAACAACTCGACGTTAGACGCAATCAGGACATGTATGGATTTTTCTCTACCAAAAAACAATGAGATAAGTAACAAAACTTTAAAAAATATAGCAAAGTATATGCGGAACAGTTTAAAAGCTCAAAAAGTTGATGTTCAAAAATCGTTTACTTCAAAACGGCTGTCAAAGGAAAGTGTACAATTTATAATCGATTTTAGTCCAGATCTTCTGCAAAATATATTGACCTGTATGGAGTCTATTTGGAAACGAGGAATAGATGAAAACAATTTATCAGCTAAAGGAATAACCACCGAGGATAGACAAGCTATACGGGCCTATTCTCTAATACTAGGTATTTTTGGTTCCAAAGAAAATATTGCTGCCAATCTGAAAACGAAGGAATGTTGCCAAATTCCAAATACTTATTCTAACTTGGCTCAAAAGTACGATTTCATATTCGGCGATGTACAACCCGCTAGTTTAAACAAGAATAATTTTGAATTCCTCATGGAAAAGTATCAAAATATATCAGCACTATTCTCATCCGACCAATGCTCACAGGAAAGCTTTGCTCAATCAGCAATATACGATGATGAAGTAGATGAAATTGGAAATACCTCAAAAGAATTAAGTGAAGACATTATGGACTGTAGTAGCAATCAAATAATAAATTCAAAATACATGAGTCAATGGCTGGAGGGCAAGAATGATTTATCCTTTGTTTGCATGTCAGACGACGTTTCTTCTACAAAACCCTATGAAAAGGAGGAAAGTGACGAAGATGTTGTGTTCGTAGGTGTTGTGGCACAACAATCAACGCCTTTACGCCCATTGAAGCAGTCATTACTAAAATTTAATGCGACTCCAATAGCTCCAGAAAGGTTTCTTAAAAAATCGAAAACTGAGATCATCAAAAATGATGCAGAATTAAATACAGATATTCCATTAAAAAAGGCAGAACCAGCAAATGAATTTCCTGCAGAGTTTTTTGATGATCAATTCGACGCCATTATCGCAGCGAATAGTGGCATATTTGATTGTATTGAAAATAATAACACAGGCGGTCGACCAGGCGGTCGACCGATAGCGGCAAATGAAAAAATTAATATTGAGGATAAAATATTGTCTCAAAACCTTTCTATTACAAATACATCAAACACAAAAAGATGTTTGGGTTCCAATGATTCAACCCCAGATCAAATAGATTGTGTAACTAATACTGACACTTATAACATGAACGCAATTGATTCAAATTCAAAAATGTCTGCCTCACTTATTGACGCAACTGATACCAGCGTTACACCATCATCTTCACTTTCAAATCAAACTGTTGTAAAGAACTTCGTTCATCCGGAACTGGCAGACATCGATTTTAATGCTTTTTCCGAAACATTCAGCGATGAATTGACGGACAAAACACAATTTCAAAGAGTCTCACCAGATATATTCGAAGAGCTTACCGATCCCCTATCCAAATCACCAAATTTTAAGGAAAAGTCTCCGATTAAGAAAGCACACATTTCTTCGCCGCCACAAGTGTCCCCATGTCTTATCACAAAGAAGCCTATGACCTTGAAAGAGATTCGGTTAAAATACTTTAAGCCAGCTCAAATCGCAGTTCATAAACCTGAATCAGTTTTAGAAAGCGAACATGACAGTTTTGTGCACGCAACTACTAAAAGTCGAACTAAAAGAAGAATAATTCAGAGTGATTCAGAGAGCAACGACGAAAGTCCGATCAAACATCGAAAAAATGTGAGACTGCATCTACCTCGAAAGCGGACCAACGAGTTCATTGAAGATGAAGCTGCATTGAGTGGCTCTGCAACTGAAGATGAATTTGAGCAAACTATTGGTTGTTATATGATGGATTCAGTTGTAGTCCACGATGATGATGTGGAAAATGATAGTTCAGTCAATATGACACAATTCTATTTACAATCAGTAAGGTAATGTCTAAAATCACATTTTGGTATGAACTTGTAGTAAAATTTGTAAAAAAAATTTGCAGAAATTCGAATGGAAACCGATTGGGAGGCTTTAAAATTCCTGCTCGTCGGCAATTCAATGACGCATCTAAAATATTTTCACAGGTAATACCTGAACGGGAACAGGATGATAGTTATGTGAAGAATTCCTTTGTTATAAGCGATGAAGGATCTGATGTTGAGCAGTCGATTTGTCCCCTGGAGAGGGCCGAAGCAATTCTAAAAGAAAAGAGACGTGCTAAACGCAAAGCTAGATTAATAGGTGGTGTCTCTGAACAGAGACCGCCTACGAAGAAAAGGCGAGTTCTACAGATTCACAATAGCTCAGAGGATGACGATGATTTTGTGTAATTTTTAGAAAATACATATGTATAAGTGTTATCATTATTAAAATAAACAATAAACATAATGCGAGACTTCATAAAATATTTTCGCTCCTTAGAAACAAAATATTGGACATATTATCCCCCTTATAGCGTTCACCACTTAACTGCACTTGTTTATGAAATTCTGTTTCAGATTTTACACTTGGACAATATTAGCTGTATTAGCTAAAAAAGAAATAGGTGTCAAAAAGTGTACACAGAAAAACATAAACTTTGAAATAGAACTACTTTAATTATTGACTTATAACAAAATACACAAGATATGAATCTCAAACAAAACTATTAAGATTCTAAACGCCGCGTTGAATAACAATTAAGCGATGACTGGAATGTGTCGAAAAGAAGGATATACATATGCGTATGTATGAACATATTAGGTCAATGCGGTTCTTTCCGTTTATTAGCGATATTATATACAATATTGGATGTGAAAATGATATTGCTGCTTCAATGTTCGCATATTGTTTTGGTGGAGACTATGAATTGTATGCAGCTTATGCTAAACAGATGGAAGCAATTCTGCAGGACATGGAACTTATATCTCCATCCAGATAATGGAGATGTGAAAATTAATTTACTACTTTTTGAGAATTACGATGGAACACCAAAGACTTCCTACCTTCCTCAAACACATATAGACTATAAATTCTACGATATTTTGTTATCCACATCTTTAGAATCAAAAACAACATGTATCCAGAGTGCGTGATCTCAAACTCCAAAGCAATTCCATAAATATTTCAAAGCACAACCAATTCAGGTAACAAGAACAGCGCAAAGTAGTATACTTTATAAAGGACTACATAATTGTGCTTTACTTAATGCCTACCTATAAAAGAAAAATAAGCATATAAAAGTGCTCTTATAACACAAGTGAGCAAACAATTAGATAAAAATAACATAATTGTAAACACATTTTAAAAAAAACTGTATACTGAGCTAAACATTTGTTTATGAAAACAATAGGACAAGTTTAATAACTGATGGCGCATACCAATCAATTACATTTTTTTAATTTTTGGCACTAATATTTAATAAAATAAAAAGTAAACTTGGAGTCAACCTAATGATTTCATATCTCTTTAAATTGTCAAATAACGAAGAGTTTATTCTTTTAAATTAAACAATTATTAAAATGCACTTTAATTGATTCGCTTTCATTCACAATTAAAATATGTGTAAGTTTTCAACATACATACTTCAATATTTAAAACAGCAATTACTTAAAAAAAATATCAAAAGCCAGACATAGGCTTTCATATCCAATTCCGGCATTTAAAATGAACATGATAAATCTATAGCAACGATTTATCCTTTTGCCGCCTTCGCTTTGCTTTTAATCTTTTTCACTCTTTTCAAGCCGTCCAAGTTGCTCCTCATAAATTGGGCGTACATTGTCATCATTTTAGGAACCTCATCGTGTTTTACCACTGTAGATATCTAAAAAAAAAGTTATCGTTTAAATAGGCAGGTATATGTTTTGGAATGTGTTTAAGAATACACTTCTTCCCGATTCCCATAGATATGTAATAAATCTACGTATATGAATGATTGATTGGCATCTTATGATACTGATTTTAAAAGTATTTTTCCTTATATTAGCTCTCAACAATAAGAAGGTTTGCGAAGTTTTGTTGTCGAAGAAGTTTTCGAAAAGCAGGTTTTTATTTAAAATTCTGAAACTTACCTTTTTCGATTTTGTTTGGGCTCGAATCAAACATTTGTACTCATCGGGTTCGGGCAATGCCGGCCTACCTTCACGAGGTACTGGTTTATTATGGCCATCAACTAAAAATACGTAAAACAGAACACTTTTTTTTTATTCCGTCAATGGAATCCGTGGCAGACTTACATCGTTTGAAAGTCACAGTGAAAGAGGAATCATTTTTGGCAGCAGCTGCAAACTTTTCAAGCCTAAGAATGAACTACACATATTTATAAGTTAGTTATCTAACAAATTAAATCCAAAATATTAAAGGATGTGACTTAAATTTATATTTTGTACAAATCTTACCGACGAATTGTCTAATAAAACCATTTTTGATGTTGGGTTTCTTTTTTTTTCTGAATGTTGGTACACAATTATCAAACGTGTCAAAAATCAAACCAACTCTATTGCAGCATTCAGTTGAAGTTTTGCTTTAATTTGATGGCTGAACACAATGAAAAGCTGAAACTGACGTTTGGAAAACATAGATTTAGCTTTGTAGATATTTTTTATATTAAATATTATAGCTAATATTATTTAGTAAGACAATGTCTTATAATTTAGAGTAACTATCAATATCGCAGTACTATTGTATGCATGTATTCATTTATTTAGTAAATATTTTTCTTTTACATTTCATGTAGATAAATTATAAAATAACGTTCTTAGAAAACTAAAAGATAAAACGTTGTTATATTTTTACGAAATACATAAAGCCTTCTTAAATCACTATCGATATGTTCTTTAAACACATGAACAGTTTTATCACATAAAAACATTAATGGATCGTCAGCAGAGAGGGATATTTTACACATTTATGTAGATAAAAAATAACAAAGGACCTAGTATTTTTCCCTGCGGCACCATTCCCTAAACATTACACCAATCGCACAAGTCAACTGTCTATTTCGTTCGAGCACTTATGGTGGAAGTAACGATAAAACAACGATAGGCAGGAGACATTGGAATCCGTTTGGAGAAGCTCTAAATATGTAATTGGAGCACCGGACCAGATATAAGCGCTGTACTCAAATTTGGGCGAATAAACGCTTTATAAATTCTAGTCAGAGCAGAAGGGTTGAAATATTTCTTGCAACTTTATCGTAGTATCAATAAATCAGGTATTCAATAAAATTTCGACGTCGTCGTTGTTCATTTAAAAATTAAAAATTTCTTAACAAAATTAATATAAATTTATCCAATGCACAAAACCAGCCAATGGTTACCAGCCGCCGTGCGGCGTGCATCTCTCTTGGATAGCTATTAGATCTGCTACAGATTGCTATCTGATCAGCCTTAAAATGGGGCCCGCCTAAAGTATACAATATCGAATCGAAAACATTTTCATTTGTTCCGGAGCCACTCTCGAGCGCTGAAGTCGAACAACCTGTTTGAGCACATGGCAAGTGACAGCAATGTTTTGTTGACAAACCTTGTAGCTGTCACTATGATTTCTTCTAGTTTATCCATTCTCGTTCATTTGATTTCAGAAAAATTAACTTTATTTTCTCTGTTAGCGTTCACAAGTGATAGACGTTTAAAAGTTTTGCGACGTAAACATTACTGTGACAATGCCAAGACAGAAAAAAAATTATTCTCGGAAAGGCAAACAGTTTACTAAGCCAAACTTCAAGGGAAATAAATCAATTCCTAAAACGCATTCGTCCGCTAGTACACGTAGTAAAAATTTCCGTTTCATTCAAAGAAGCAAGGAAGCGGAGGAGTATCAACGCCGGCAAAAAAATGTTGAGGATAAGTATAAACAACAATCAATTTCAGCAGTGGCGAATAGCGACAATGAGGACGATCAAATTGAAGAGGAAAATGCATTTGAAAGCCTGCTATCCACATTTAATAATACTGGTAAATGTAAATAGTCAATTCTTGGCTAGATTTTACTTTGCAGTCCATTCTCAAATTGAGACAATAACTTCTAAAATGGGAACAAAAATAATAAAGCTTTAATTTTAATATTTTTCGAATTTGAATTCCGCGTTCGAATTGAAATCCGTAATCATTGAAATGAGTTACATAGGTATATTGAAAAAAATTTTGCAATCCTATTGATTTTCATGCACTGAATTCAAATCCGAAAATTATTTTTGGCGCTCTCTTATCGTTTGGGTGTTGCCCGACACCAAAGTTTGGAGAATCAAATACAAAGTGGTAGCCAAATTCATAATTTTCTAGAATTTGAGTTCAGTACATAAAAATAAACAGGATGGAAAAAAAATATTTTTCATTTTGGAAAACATTCCGTTAAAGTAAAATCTAACCGAAAAATGGACAGTTAAGTAAAATTTTGGTCGAAAAAGCTCAATACATGTCTTAATATCAAATAATATATATATTTATTTGTAGGAAAAGCAAACAATTTAATTGAAAGTTCTTCGGAAGACGGTGAAGACTCAAATGACAATCTGGGCAGTGAAGATGATTCTAATGAAGAGTTAGATGAAGAGGACTATTCCGAAAAGGGGGATAGTGAACACGATGAAGAGGAAGAAGAAGAAGCTGATGCTTCTGATCTGGATAGTGAGATAGAATTTGAAAACGAATCTGAAAATGATGAAATTGAAATTGAAGAAGAAGAAGAAGACTTCATAAAAGAAGTAGATGAAGATGAAGATGAAGAAGAAGCTGAAATAGATCAAGAAATTGAACAAATAAAATCCGAAGATATAAATTCAATTGATCCATTCGCAAAGCATTTTGACGATGAACTTTCCCAACAGCATATCGATAATCTTCTAATGAAACCTTGCCCCATAAAAAAAAGCGAGCTGATTTGGCCCAAATTGGGTAGATTGCAAGTGGAAATATCAAAATCTGGAACAGAAAATATAACTAATCAAAATCAACCACCGGAAAAGAAAAAGAAAGTTATACTTGATGAAGAACATTACGCGGATGAGGGTACCGAACCTCAGTTGCTCACAGTACACGGCGATGATTTATTGACGAAACTTAGTGTCAAATATCAACTGGCAAAAAACGTATCGAATGCAAATAAAGCATTTATCAAACCCAACTCAGAAAAACTACTGTCGTCTTTGCAAACAGAATTCCTCACTATTATTTCGAATTATCAAGATTTATCATTTCCCCAGCGATCGCTAGAAAATGCCGAAGAAATTCGTTTCGTTTACTGCCTTCATGCTATGAATCATATGCTTAAGACTCGTGCGAAAATACTTCATCACAACGCTAAGCTAAAAGCTGCAGCGGAGAGTAAGAAATCATCAACTATAATTCCGGATGCATATCGTGATCAGGGTATGGTCCGACCAAAAGTCCTTATTGTTCTTCCGTTTCGGGATGCAGCTTTTAAAGTTGTAAACTATTTAGTTGATCTGATGTATGGCGATAAATCCGGTAAGAATTTTAATTTTTACTTTTAGGTCCACTTAATATTCACGTCATAAAATTTCAATTCATAATTCATTTTTTATTTGAATTTTGTAATCTTTTAAGTTGCACAATTATGTGTATGTACCGCATTTTTACGTCAGTGGCGATAGCGAACTGCATCGTTCTGCTTCATTTCTATTTTAGACGAGGTTCCTAGTTATCAGAATCGAGGTGTAATGACTTTTACACTTTTAATGCAACCGCACTGCTGCGTCTGGGCAACGCCGGATGCATTAGTACATTGCTTGGTATTAATGTGTTGCTAGGATCCACATGGATGTTAAAATTGCCTCGATGTGATATTTTACCTTTAACGACAACCACTTTTTATTGGGATAGCGGTGCAGGGGTATTGACATTAAAATCGATCAAAACCTTAATATATACGCCAATTCTGAGCTATCTGTTGATTTCATCGACCCTATTCCTCGATCGCAAATTTATTGAACTAAACTAGACAAAGTTCATAAATGTAAGTCCAGCAGCTCATGGTTGCGGCTTTCTAGAGTAATAGTGCATGCAGATAACAATATCCAAAGGAAAATCATTAAATTAATATTGTAAATTTTGAGATTGTAGGAGAAAAATTGTGTGACATTCTCCAAAATGGTAATCTCAGACTTTTTAAAAAACTGTTTTCTTTAATTTTCTATGTAGGTATGTTAAAGTAGGCGAATTTTCTGTATTAGTTATTAATACAAAGTAGATCCGTTGTCTTTAAGACAATTCTACACCCACTATTACAGACTACTTAAAAAAATATAAACTTCATAACAAGTTAATCTTTTTAATGCGAATTTCAATATTTTTGTTAAATTAACCATTGTCTTTATGTTTTTGATACAGTGATACAAACAATTTGTTGTTACTGCAATTGAATAATACGAATCCTTCTTTTGTTTCAGAACAATCAAAAACAGACGGAACTGTAATAAATTACAAAAGATTTATGGAGGAATATACGGGTGACACATTATATTTTCCCAAAACAAATCCGAAACCCGAAGACTACGAAAAGACTTTCGCTGGAAACACAGATGATAATTTCCGTATCGGAATATCGCTTACAAAAAAGTGCATCAAGCTTTATACTGAGTTTTATTCATCGGATATACTTATTGCATCCCCACTCGGTTTAAGAATGGTTGTTGGAGCTGCTGGTGATGCTGAACGTGACTATGATTTTCTAACTTCGATTGAAGTCCTTATTCTTGATCAAGCTGAGTTATTTTTGGCCCAAAATTGGGATCATTTGTTGCATGTACTCGATCATATGCATTTGCAGCCACAAAGCATACGTAATACTGATTTTTCACGAGTACGCCCCTGGTGTCTAAATGGGCTCAGCCGATTCTACAGACAAACACTTCTCTTCACATCTCATGAATTGCCCGAATTCCGATCCTTATTCAACAGCAAATGCAGTAATTATTGCGGTAAAGTACGTGTTGTTAATCCCATTGAGCATGGTTCGATTCGGAATGTGTACGTGCAGCTGCCTCAAATTTTTCATAAAATAGATGTTGAATCAGTCGAAAGTTCATTTGATAAACGATTCGAGTATTTTATTGGAGATATTTTACCTCAGTTCAAAGGACCATCAATGGCACATTGTATGATATTCGTGCCTAGCTATTTTGATTATGTTCGGTTAAGAAATTATTTTAAATCTGAAACCATTAATTTCGTTCAGATTTGTGAATATACTAAAGATGCAAAGATCGCTCGTGCACGCGATATGTTCTTTCATAGTGCTGCTCATTTTTTACTATATTCGGAGAGAGCGCATTTTTTCAGACGTACACGAGTGAAAGGCATTCGTCATTTAATATTGTACCAACCGCCTTGTTGGCCAAATTTATATCCTGAATTGATTAATTTTATGCAGGACAGCAACCAAAATCCACGTGATGGACTGGAAACATCTATGAGTGTAACAGTTTTATATTCTAAGTACGACATGCTGCAAGTGTCGGCTATAATTGGCACAGAACGAGCTGGAAAATTATTGCGGGCAAATAAAACAACTCACGTTTTTATGGCTGGCGAATAGCTTTAAGTTTGAATTGTTTGTTTCTTTGTAAATATATGCACGAAAAGTTATTTCTAAATTGATTTTATTTGTAAGAAAATATTTTTTTTTAAATTTTATTATGCTCCCAAGCATTTTTTATTTATTCAAATATAGCCCTATTTAACAACGATGTGTAGCATCCAGAGGAAAATAAATTAATTTTAAAAAAAGGTGTGGCCTATATACATACTATATACTTTTGTGAATTCATTATAGAGATGAGTAGCTGTGCTAAAATGAAGACGGGATTTGTGATGTGAAATATATTACAAACACATTAGGTGTTGCACAAAATAGGTTGTGATTGTGATGAATTGGCACAATATCTTCTACACCTGCTTTTGAATTCGCATTGCAGCTATTATCTTGATAGTAAGCTTCTTTGAACCAAGCATGTCCAGACGTTGACATCTATGGCATAATCGGCTTTCTGGCAGTGCAAGGTTTAGCAAGAGGTCTCTATTTAAGGTGTTCTATTTCAAACCGTATCAGTTTATTCATTAGGTCCTGTTTGGGATGTTTATGCTTAATATTTATATTAATGACGGAATATTGACCTTAAAGCGGCAATGCAAGACATTTAAAATTTCCAAAATTTTTAAGCCATCAATGTCAAATAAACCGAAGCTTAACTTTTATGTTCTAACTCGATCCGTCAGTTTTTACTTTCTATTCTGTTCTTATCCATGATTAGCCATTAGCTATTGATCCAGCTTTTAAAAACCGTATCAATTTACTGGCTGAGGGTTAAAAATATAAAATCGTATACACACTCACTCACTCACACTCAATCGCATTAAATGTCAACTTCAAGAGTATCCGCCTGTGGACTGCAATTTAAAATAAACGGCCCATGCTGGATCTAAAGCCTAGCTTCTCCAACCACTGTGGTCGCACGAATCCAAGCGACCTTCAGTTTAATGCCGATTCCGTCCGGTAATTTATTTCTGAGAAGCTTCTCATGACAGTTACTACTATTTTATGTTTTTCAGACGTTCGCAAGAGGTGGGGCAAAACTTTCAGGTGGTACGGGTCGGATTAGAATCGGAGTCACCTCGCTTAGTAGTCCAACGCACTTAATATAAATCAAAATAAACAAAATTAATGTTCGTTTTAATTTTATTAGCTTGCATTTATTTTTACAAATATGACATTATTTGGTTTTTTGTTTATGAACTCTTTTTATTTTTTATAAACTTTATTCCTAAAATTATTGATTAATTTCGTTTTTCTATTATTAATTCTTCTTACACAACTTTTTACATATTTTAACACAAGTATGGTTACTATACTTATTGTAAAATTACTATATTTACTTTATATATACTTTTCGGGTAATTCGAGTTTCAGTATTTGTTCAATGCCAATTTAGCCTCATGTGCAGAAATGCTTTTAACTATTTATCGTGTTTCGTATATCGTATCAAATTAATACCTAATGAATTCGAATGACAATTAACAAGTGAAGTGGAGTACTTGATGCTATTCGGCCACATGTCGTGTTAGTTACAATTCTATGCATACCTTTTTATTATTTGATATATATATATATTTTTTTTTAATTTAATGAGCTATTTAAGGAATTGTTTGTATATACAGTTTGAAAATTTTAAAAACGGGTTAAAGTATACGAAAGATTAGAACGCTACGATTTTCATCTATAGCATTGAACCAAACAGCCCTGTGATTTCCAAATAATACCTACTTATTTTTAAAAAATAACATAAATCGGTCCGTACTAATCTGCATCAAATTTTCTCCGATTATTGTTTTCGAAGGTGAATGGAAAGAATCCACTTGATTCTACACCCAAAGTCGAGTCGTCTTCGGAGTAATCTTCGTCGTCGTAATTACTAGGTTTCTCATTGATTGGGGGTGCTGTGGCGCCATGTGATTCTTGTGAAGAAATCAAGATAGATTTGAGAAGAGCAACTTCGTTTGCTTCTTCTTGATTTGTAAACGGATGGTGAATGACTTGGTTATTCGTTGCACTAGTCGAGGTTTCTGTTTGTATCGCATCATTTTGTTTATGAGTTTTTCCTAAGGTTGCTGTTCGCATAGGTTGATTTGACGACTCTTTTATTAATAGGTACTGATTGCGATGACTTTGATAGTAGTATTCGTGTATATTTTTATAGAATTGTTCTGCTGATATTTCCGATGAGTTCAAAAGTTGAATAGCGATTTGCTCAGGAATAACTATTTTGTCTGTAATGAAAGAAACATTTTAATGTACGAATTTTAAGCATTAAATGTGTTCTAATAAAATTTAATTTGGTACATAAAACTTAAAATCTTCTTTAAATAACTGCGAGACAGATTTATAGAAAATACTTTTGTGCCCATTTATTTATCAATCGTTTTGAAAAACTTCTGACACTGACTTTGGTCATTTAAAAAAATTGCCAATCATTGGCAAGTACATGTTATTAAAATACTTTATACAATTATCGCACGTACATATGTAGATGAACACTTGACCAGAACACTAATAGAAGTTCTTTTGTATATTGTATAAACATTAAAGCTGTTCGGTGCGACCGGCGCGACGTCTGCCCACGGAGGGTAATACCATCGATCAATGATATATGCTCTTTAAAGTGTCGCACTAAGTCGTAGAGACAAAAGAGAATGATAGCTGTTATACACACTTTCACCGAAAGATATAGGCAAGAGTCAGACATTCTCATAGTCCTATTTTTTTAGCATTTAAGCATTGTACTCGGAGAAATTTTTTACATTCAACAAACGATCATTACATAAATCATTAAAGCGCTATCATAATAATTTTGTTTTTGTAAGAAAGTTCAAAGCATAATTTTTTTGTAGTATCAAACCAAGATTTTGAACTTACCACAATTAGCCACTTTGGTGACAAATGGCCGAATGCTTGGATCCCAAATAAACACATAGTAAAGAGACAACATAATTGCAGCCAACGAGACACAAAACACATAAACAGCCACAGTTAGTATCCTTATAGCCTTCCGATTATTTTGCGGTTGCTGATAAAATCTACTAATAGTTTCGGTAGGAGGAAGTTTGATTTTTTCTTCAAGTGATCCTAGTTTCGAAATCATTTTTATAATAAAAATTTGAACTTTTTGAACTGATATGTTCTGTGTGCAACGAGATAATAAAGTTTAATGCATCGATTTAAGTTTTTCAAAAGTATCTTCTATATATCCGTCGCTTTCTGCACTCCGAATGCAACTGCACCATTGAATTGAGATTCGTTGGGTTCAAGATTCAACTTAAAATAGCTTTTCAGTGGAATGCAATGAACAGAATGGGGCGCGACACACTCAAAGGAGCCTCAGATTTATATGTGTATAGGTATACGTACACTCCCTCTTTCAGAAACGTTCTGCCTCTGCAAATCGATATTTCTACAATTGTGTGCAAAAAGGATTCAGGTTAGTGACCGAAAATCGGGTCACTGGGACATCATGCATTTAAGAGATTTCAGTTGGTGTGTATAAAAAGCTTTCAAGGTAGAAGCGCCCGAGTTGTGTATGTTAAACTTTTTGTAAACTCAACCAATTTGATATAAACCCGTTTTGTAGATGTGTGAATCAATTTAGAACTCATATATTATACTCTTAAAGCATATTGGTGTGCATGAATTTGTGCGGGTTATATGAATGTTAAATATTTGAAATCCTTCAATGGCTCGACTACAGATTTATGACCTCTTTTTAAAATCGTAAGCAGAACATATGTGCAGCCCCAGACTACAACTACATAGTTGGACTATTAATTAAAAGTAAGGATTTATGAAGTGCAATTCTGCAGATAATGATTTCTTGTTTTTTTTTCCTATATTTCCAATTTAAGTATGTGGAAGATGGTTCTACGTATAATGTTTATATTACAAATTTTGTTAGCAAAGAGGTTCAAGTTAAGAATATTTTGCGGATTAGTAAGAATATATATTTCCTTATAAAATTATAAAGTATAGTAGGATTCTCATTAGTGGAAAATCTGCTGTAAATTAGTTACAACTCAAAATGTTCGTAGTGCAGCAGAGAAAGCTGAATGTTTTTACTTATTTACAATAGAGGCAAATGGAGTTCATACGGACTTGGAGAACATTTGAAAATATTTAAAATCCAAAATCTTGCTATTTTGTGCATCCAAAGTTTCGCAACACAACTTCGTTGCTCCTTTCGGGGCATATATTTTTCAGCAGGCAAGCGCCTATGGAAACAGTACTTGTGGGCGTGCTATCCCCAAACGGTAAGAGACGGTCAAGTTTTTACACGGTTATCAGATTTGTGTAGTGGAGTGCTTATTGCAAGCAACTATCTGATTTGACAACAAAAATGATTATGTAGAATATTCCGATAAATGTAAAAATATTAACCATTAAGTTTCATTTATTTGTATTCCATTAATTCACATTAATTTGGGTCGGGTCAGGGTACACCAAAGTATGGCTTTGCTTAAATCCTTGGTAACTGAAGTAAAAATTGGAGTTAGACCCTTACGCCATAAAGATTTTTTTCTAAGTATTGAAAACTTAAATGAACATTCATTCAGTAACACCCTGTACATGACTGCTTAGAGCCGCTGTATATTCGAAGCATATATCGGTTGGGATCGAAAGGAGAAAAATGAACTTTTTTTCCTTAAGAAACCATCCGTTTTCCGAGCGTTTCCATTTTGAAAGAATCTGTTTGTTTTAAGATGTTTACTATTCTACTAGTAGGATCGAAGATTTCGACGTGTTCACAAAAATCTCTGTTTCCAAATACATCTTACTTGCATCGCAGCATATACCTTACTTCATAGCTGATGACCGCACTAACCAGATCCTGACACCAAAACTGTCTAAGCTTAGTTACCGAAGGAGAGTTAATAAAATAACCCATCATAAGATATATGTAGCTGCGCCACGCAAATCTCCTGGACCACAGAAGCAACAATTTCCACTTGTGCCAAATTCTTAATTTCTAAATAATTATTAAATAAACAATAACAAAGCATTATCTACACACAAATATAAATATTGTGCTTCAAAAATTCAACAAAACAAAAGAAGAAAGGGAATTACTTATTTATAGATAGTTGCATTGCAAAATATTCGAAAATATGCATTCATTACATCTACTGCAGTAATCAGGAAATTGTTTATTAATTTGATTTAAAAAAGAAATTAGAAACGGATCGACGAATTCGTTCATCACGTCGACTGTAAAGTATTTATTTATTCATTACATTACCGGGCAGCAATAATGCTTTTGAATCTGCTTGCACAGGACAGTGGTGATGGCATCGAGTAAGTACAATCAAGTTCAAATACTTTCTTTTCATGAAATCGATTTTTTTTTAGCACAAATCCAATTTACGGAAAAATGTATACTTGACCGTCAGTTTGAATGGTTTAAAGAAGCCAAAAAAGTAAAATTCCCAGCACAACGCATCAGCCGTAAAACAAATTGAAAGAAAGTGCGACCCTTTATGTTATACTAGGTCTAATTTATTTTCAAGATCTCGTGCACAGAAAGATTAAGATAAAAAAAATTGTTAACTACTAACTGGTATGTTCATAGCTATAGAGAACTAGTGGATAAACCTATACCTTCGTATAAAAAAGTTTGTCTTGATTGGCTCAGCAGCGCAAAGTACAAACTGTAGATGTCGTAATTTTGGAAAACATAATTACCCCCGACCCGTTAGGCCAATTGATTTGAAATTTTGCAAGTGAGTACCTATTTACACATTTTTTCGGGGTGCACCGCTTATGTTTTATTTCGGATTCACTTGAAACTTTGGAAATATATAATCCAGAAAATGAAATAATGAACCATCCATTTTTCCATTACTCCGAATTCAACCTATTCGAAGTTGCACGGGCACTTTTGTCATAGCTATAAGGAAAACCTATTTTCGTGATTTTGAGGGAGAAATAAAGTGTACGACTGCGGTGTCATACGGAACTTTATTGGGGTATGGGATGTGTTCTTAAATCGCCTCAAAAGGAATAGTAACATTTGATCACATACCAAATTTATTTAAATCACTTTTAAAATTTTGAAAAATTAGATATTCTTAAAAAACCGCTCAAAAAATTTTGATGTAATTTTGCACATTGGGCGCTTTTAATGTTACCCCAAAAACTTTATTTACGAACCTTGAAGCAAATCCGTCGAACTGTTTCGCCATACGGCTCCCGGACAGACAGACAGCAATAACTTTCGTTTTAGTACACTAATATATACAATGTCCAATTACATTTGACAATTTTATTAAAATTATAATGAAGTAAATGTCCATGCTCAGATTTTAACCGAGTATTAAATTTTTTTTTTGCGAATATTAAAGTGATTTATTTTTTTATTTGCAGTAATGGAATTTCGCTTTCGTGTACACAGAATCAGCGTAGTGTTTCACGAACACAAACTTGATCAGAAAATAAAAGCACAACTGAGTGAAAATAATATAATAACTGAATGTGACTTTCCTATTTTATTTATTTATTTTATACTATATTTCTATCTTTATTCTAGTAATGTATTTTATTTTTAATACATATTATAATAAATAAAAAAAAATGTGTTTAAATGTCGCATAAAGCAAGCTTATTTTTCTGACGTATTATTAAGCTTTATCATCTCCTGGTGTTTCTATAGGGATTGCTGCCTTCAATGCGCTCATTGCAAAATATAAAAACCTTTTTGTAAATAAATATAAAACTGGACACAGAAGTGTGTGTGGACTTAACTACTGAGCCACTGCAGCCACCAGAGTTCAGAGTATGGATAGAGTTTAATGACATCCTTTTGATTTCCATACCGCTTAGGCCATTTTCATCGAATCGAAGTTTTAGTCTCATACATATGTATGTATATTAAGCGATTTGTTAATCTGAATTTGTGACTTATCTACTATCTTTACAACAGATTGCGAGTACAGTAGGGTCTATGGTGTGTAGTGTAATCTTATTCATAAGATGCTTATTACCCTTGGAAACTCTGTTATTCAAATATGTTTTCGATATATATTGCTCATGTTTTTTTTTGTTACAAGTGCAAACTTAAAAAAAAAAATTTTTGCCTATGAAACATTATTTCTGAGCATCAAATATGGGCTAAGAGTGCCAGATATTGCCTGTTGATAATAATAATATTTTAAATAAGTATATTTGGTGTTTGTATCATTCTCTGAATTTATTTATAGACTTTATCAACTGTTATTCATAAAGTAATTTTGAACACTTACTGTGTACCAAAATCGTGTTGTCTGCTTGTTTCGTTGAAAAATTAGTTACCTATATTAGTATATATTCGACACGAGAAGACATTCATGAGTTTAATCCTGCTAGGTAAACATTTAGCAGATCTAACTTATATAAGATTGAACTCGCACGAATATCTACATTGTAAGTACCCTAATAACTGCTTTTTGGGTATTTATTTATATTTAATTTCATATGTATACTTATTTTAACATTAGATAAATTATGATTTCATCCACTTATTAAACTACACTTAATTCAACTTAGTTAAACATTTTATAAATATTTGTAAACACATTTTAACTAAAAGTCTTTGACTTGTAAGATTTCAAAGATAGTCCTCGTAGATAAATATTTTAACACACTAATATTTAAAATATAGGTAATATGTATATAAATTGTAGAAGTAATAAATTGCAAAGCTAAAAAAACGGTTTCTTTGTTAAGGATTTATAAACGGGCGGCATTTTGGAATCCCAAAAGAATATATAGTAAAATGACAACGCGAATCCCACACCCGATAGACCACATAAATAAATAATTAATAAAAAGCATCGCATGCATCTTTCCGAATATCGCGGTTCCGGTATTAAAAGTTCTTCAGGTTCCCTAACAGGACCGAATTCAGTTTCAGCGGTTTCAATTATTTGAACAAATTTCAAACTCTGCTGTGGCATTTTTAATTTTCAATTTCAGAACTTTATTTCACAGCGATTAACAACGAATCAAAGTTAATACTGACAGATGTCACAATTCAATCTGAATTCGAATTCCTTAATTGTGAATCCAATTAAATGCGACACTAAGTCAACTTACCGTTTCACTTGTTCAGCGGAAATTAATCCTTTCAACGCGTGATAAACATCTACGTATGTAGGTACATACATATGTGTATATGTATGTATTAACATTATGTAGCTGCTCGTTAAAGCAAACTATTTTTTCACGTTACGCGCAAATCAAAAAATTAACACCACTTACATCACGTCAAGGATTCTATCCCCCAAACGGGTGATGTGGCTTAATAACAGGTAATGGAGGCATTTTCGAGTCCCATAAAAACAAATGATAAAATGCTAGCGTCATTCCTAATCCGCTTAGTCCAGCCAAATATATTATCAATGTAAGGAATCTGAATGTTTGCGAATCGAAAAATGTAGGTTTCTTTTGTTGCACTGTTTCCTCGGATTTTTTATCGTTGTTGGCATTATCAGCCATTATGCTTGATTAATAAAAGTATTTCGATTAAAAAAAAAATATTTTAAAACAAATAAGTGAAGAGCAATACTTGCATGTGTTTCCACTCTTTGTTTCGACGAAACTAGTCTTAACAATATTTTGAACGCCTTCATTTCGTCTGATGTTTTTCCATAATGCGACACACAAACACAAGAAATGGCAAGTGGAAAACACAAAAACGAATTAAGAATCCACTTTTAAGGTGGTTTAGTGGCTTCTTTTTTGCCAACTTAGAACGCACACATTCATTGTTCGCTTGTCGTATTTTTGCGGTAAACACATAAGTTTCGTATCTTTTTGTTGGCAAGAACAGAGAAACTTCTAGTTTTTACTGACATCCGATACACCTAATCGGAGGTGGTAGATAACATTTTTTTTTTATTTATGTATCTGCTACTACAACGTTGTTTCTATTGAGTGGGAACTGTTGTTCTTTTTAATTAGGATTCTTGTGCGTATTTTAAAGTTCAAGGAGACATATGTACGTGCATAGATACATAAGAAAATAACTGTAGGAAGTTTTATGAATGTATGTTACCGCTGAATTGAAAACTACTGGACAGATTTCGTTTAATCTTTACTTGAAAAGTTTCTTTAGACTACGAGCAAGGTTTAGGCTATGGGAGGGTTTTATTTTCACTAAACAAAAGTCCGCACTAAAGTCCACTATTTGTTCATGCAATAGAAACGTCAGTAGATAAATTAAAAAAAATTAGATATGAGTTCTGATTTTCTTACAACGCTCAACTGATAATTTTTGTCCAAAACAAAAAACTGACAAACTCAAAAATCACTTAACTTTTTTAAATGTGAGTGAATTTTGCTTTGCTTAAAATCTCACAAAAAGCAAGCTAAATATTTAAAAAAAAATTCTTAGACATGAGCAATTCGTCAAATCAGAAAATGTTAACAAACAATGGACTTCAGGAGTCCATGTTTGAATGAAAGAATTATGCTAACATATTATTTTGCCGCTGTCAGATTATTGCCAGATGCTTACAACAATTGAAATTGAAGGAACTCTCGGTTAAAAATTTATTTGAGACTCTTATACAAAATTTCACTTGTCTGACAAATCAGTCCGAAAATTGTGGGCAACATAAGATATAAGTATGGGCACCCTTTTTTTTATTTATTTATTTCTGTGTTTGTTCCTCAAATACTAAATTCACGTTAAATTTTGTAGTTTTAATCTTTTGAGTTAAAGAAAAAAGGGCAGCTATCACTATATTTGTTTTTTTTTTCTGTGTTTGTTTTTAAAAAGTGAAGTGATATGCATTCCTAGCATAGCGAGCATTGCGGTTGAATTGTTGTAGGCGTGAAATCTACTGGCTATATCGTCAAGATCTTATGGTATCTTATCTTATGGTATTGGGCCTTCGCTTTTGCATGCGCACGCCAATGTATTGCTACCCGAATTTTCGTTTGATATTTAAGATACAAATCAACCAGGATACGAACCCTCGCCAAGGGACACTATAAAAGAATCTTGTGTGATGTACAGATCCTTTAATACATGTACTCAAACCCAAACTATACCCTACTACTACCTACTAGAAAATAAGAATGAAATAAAATATGTAAACGTAACAGGGAAGTGTTCATTGCACACGTTAAATGGAAAACTTTAATAAATTGTGGACCCAACTAAACTATTTCTAGTATTGCTCAGCTCTTTAAGTGCATAGAATATGATTTTGAATAATTTAAAAAGTAATAGTCAGCGTTAATTTTTGACTTTAAACTTTGAAGATGTTGAAGTTTTCAATGCAATTTCAGCTTCGGTTTTTTTTTTTCTATTTCCTCTTCAGCTTAATTAATTATTGGCAGCCGTATTTTTTGATTATAATTATTCTGTATTTTTGCAATTTTTTTTTTTTCCATAGTTTCATGGACTCCTGAATTACAAAACAAAGTAACACATATATAAAATTGTTTAGCACAGAATAGCGTCGTTTGGAAGAAACTTGCATTTTTTCGAATTATTACTGTATGTTATTAGTGTAAATGAAAGAAATCTTTTATCGCACTCAAATCTTAATCAGGCAATTTTGATTGAAAAATTATTGATGCTAAAAATAACAGAAATTCTTCGATTTAAAAAAATAAAATACAAGAAACAAATTTTAGTAAACCACAATACACTGTGCTGCACTTATTTTCAGACTGCAAATAAATAATTGCTTAGGAACAAAACAATGCTAAAACCATAAGGAAATGCTATGGGTCGCCTGGACAGACTGTTGAGTACCCTATCTATATTCCAAGCATTCGAAAAGATTGTGGTATAGTGCGTAATCTAACTGTGATCTAAATTTTTTTTTAATATGTGTAGGAATATATAACTAGCAGAGGCGGGTTATATAGTTATTTCGATTTGGCCCACATTCTTAAAAAAATGTTTTTTATTACTATTTGAGTTAAAACATAAATAACAAATTCGAAATCAGTTCTCTCACAAAATAATTTACTTATTGCTGTAGAAACTGAATTTTAATTAATGATTAACCATGCCGTTAGAGAACATACATTCAATTTTAACCTGTCACGCCTCCTCGCTATAAGCGTTGAGAACTGTAAAATGTATATATATTTATAGCTAAATGCAGACTTACTTCAAAACAAAATGAGGAAGCAATTTTTTTTAATTTAGAAAAGTTAATTTTGGTAGTAAAAATTTATTTAAAAAATTAATTTATTTTGCAAAAATTCGAAAGCATTTTTAGCCGATTTGTGTAATTGGTAATATTTAATGCTATGTGGCAAAATCAATATACCCTTACACGCGTATTAATAACTCGAGTTAAGAGTCGACAGGTCGCTGTTTAAAATCCCGACCTGTAGCAACTGAATGTTTTTATACTTCTGACGAATATCCAGAATTAAAAAATGTCATGAGAATCTTCTCAATATAAATAAAATTGGCGTTCGAAATCGAGAGTAGACTGTAGGTCCCTTCCATGCGTCAAAAAAAATATCTTTGCACACACAGTGATTGGAGAAGCTAGGCTTTGTTTTCTATATGGGCCGTTAACGGTAGTTACCCTAAGTCATGAGTTAAGTGTAAAATGTTATTATAAAAACAAATTCGAGACTAACTGACGTTTTTTAACTGTGAGTTAAATTAACTCACTATCGAAGGTGGTTAACTCGTCATCGTTAGCTTAGCAGGTTTTTTTATTTCTTCAGAAAATTCTCACTTATCTTTCGTTTTTCTTGTTCGATTCTTAATTTTTATTGTCTACATTGCACTTTTAAATCTAAAGAACATTCAGTTGTTTACTTTAAATTTGAGAACGAACATTTTTCTGCGTGTAATAAGATAGTAATAGATTTTTATCAATAAGAAATGTTAACTCGTGAGTTAAGTCCATCACTTAGGTAGCTCGTGAATTAGAGCTGAGTTAAGGGTTTTTTATTAATGGGCCTATTAGGGTATAAAATTATAGGTGCAAATTTATATATCTTGTAGATAAAAAATTGTTAAATGTTGTTGCTAAGCCATACATTACCTTGGTTAATATAAGCGCATTGTAAACTTTAAATTGCTGAACAATGCTATACACTAATGGCTACGGCCTAGCACAGGAATTCCAAAGAAACATACAGTCCACAGCCTAGATGTGTAAATCCTTATCCTCTGAAATCCACTCATATAAAAGTGGCTATCGAAATGCATCTGTTTTGAGAAAAGTATCCACTCCATCGTTTATAATTTGCGTTTCTTCCTTTGGCTTTGATTTCCGTTTTTTTAAGGAAGCCGTTGCTATGCATATCATTCAATTAAACAATTTTCGTTTGTTGTTATTGTTAATCTTCCAATAATTTGATTGAATTTATAGATTGTTGTCGTACGTCGAATATCGACTTTAAACTAATATCGAACATATTCACTGAATATAAATACAATTATTTGATTACGCGATTAGAACTTCGTACGCATATTTATTTCGAAAATTCAACTAATAGAATAACAAGAGTCGAGTTTGTTTCAACGGTAATTATGTTCACAATGGCTTAAATGGTTCCCATTTCCTTAGCTTGTGGTTTGAACAACAATAAGTGATAAATAGACAACAAAAGCCTTTATAAAATGACTTATTGATCCACGTAATGTCGGCACGGCACACATGTATGTACATATATACAGCTTAACTACACTTATAATTATGTTAAAAAGAAAAACTGTACATTGAAGAAACCTAAGCATTGGCCATGTCAATAAATGTCATGGCCTGGTATTTTTGCAATCGGTGGCATTCTTGAGTCCCAAACAAAAAAGTGATAAATGGACATCATTAGCCCTAACCCGCTGACTAGTGACACATACAAAAATACGGTAAATAATCGAAAGCATTTTGAGTCGCTTGAGCTTTTGAAGTTAAGTGTCCCATCGTTTTCTTCAGTTTTTCTTTTATCGGAAGATAAGAATCCTTTTCCACTTTCAATATCTCTATTTGCAGAATTTGACGACATTTTATATGTTTAATTTTCTGATTTCATTCCACTCTCACAAAACGTTGCACAAGCAAGCGCAAAAACATATATTTTTTGACTTGGTATTAAATTTTAAATTATTTGTTTATTTTCAGACGAAATATTGCAAGGAAGGGCAAGCCAGACTTAGTTGACCGCTCGAGATACACTGAACTTTTTTCCCTTCAGTTATTTTGAATTTGTGTGCACATAATAAGAATGTGATGGAATCAGTTTTATTCACTTAGCTTGTTGTACCTACACGTTATTTACGATTTACATAAATTCTTCATAATGCTGCAAATGATTTTGCTTGGTTTCACCCATTATTCGTTTTGAGTTTAGGTTTAAGCTGATTTTATAATACATATATAATTACTATAGCAAAAGTCCAATTATAAATACAGAAAATGTTAATAAGAACACAAGAATTTATGTACCTTTGTGAGTTCAACCTTAGTGGGATGGAGGTAAGGTATGGTAATGAGTTGAGGGTTACATGTTTATATTGCAAAAAAAACTATTGGTTACAATAACAGGAGCATCCAATCAGCGCGTATCATATGCAAATGCGGAATGCGACGGAAGTGCTGCGTTTAATGAAACGCTGCATCCGGTTGTTCGTTAATAGCATATATCTATGTTGTCCTCATTTACTTCAAATCAAAATTAATTAAATAATTATTGTCCGTTCTTAAATAACGTTGAAAGAACAATAGCTATCACAGCACGCTGGGAGCGTCGGATGATGTCAATATCATTCGCATACCCTAGTAGCTGGACAGATCTGTATAGTATAAGATATGTATAATTTAAATTTTGAATAGGCTAACATCAGAATGGAATCCCTGTCAACTCATTCATGACTCAAAGGGAAATGCTGCGTCTGGCTCGCTCGCCATACTCCTGCGGGTACTTTTGGTACAATTCATATATAATTTAGGCACCAGACTTCATTTGTGTGCAAAAGTTTAGTCAAGAGGTACGTTGTGACACCTTTCACCAGTTATAATTTGAAATATAAATTTTAAATGGACATTTTGTATTCCTATTTCATTGGAACTGGAACGACAGCACATACGTAAGTTCTTTGTTGATTTTAGCGTTTTTAAAAAAATCTTCGCGGCTGAAGCAATTTAGACACTTGAAACTGGGCTGGAAACTGGACAGATGAACTTATAAATTTATTATCTTTAAATAAACCATCAAAATTAGTCAGTTATTGGATCTACCGTTTTCGAGCAATTATTTTTATAAAAACAAAACTGCTAGTATTAGCGTCTGACAAGTTGAAATCGACATTTAAAACGTCCGAAACCGGCATATTTATAATATGTGTTTTATTCTGATATTTTGGAGTAGCATTTGTGTGGTTATACGTCTAACTACAAAAAGTTTATTTTGCACCCACTTCGCACTAAAAAAATGTGACCCAGACATAAAAATCCAGAAAAAATTAACGTATTTTTCACACTTCGTATTCGCTGTATCAAAACCTTATGTTCATTATGAAATATGAGTAAGTAAAGAGACTATTGTAGTTCATATTCATATCAATATTGTGCTGCCTTATGTACCAACCTTTACGACAATGCCCCTAGGTTAAGGGTAGGTTGGAAATCGATGACAAAGCACTATCCATTGCCATAGCTATTTGCACAAAATTCATTGAAAGCAGAAATAATAATCAAAGAAATCCAAAATTAATGCAATTTAAAGTCACGTGCACTTGACATTCATGTGAAAATGTTTATTTGTTACGGAAATTGATTTTGGTATTTATTTTATTTTATTCTTTTCCAGCAGGGTATAAAAAGATTGACGCTAATATTTTGTTTGCATTAAAACCTTAACGCGCAAGCAGTTCGCATAAAAAAAACTTTTTAAACGGTTCATTACGAAAAAAGAAGCTCAAACATGAGTGAAGAAAAGGCAGAAGCTGAAAACAAGGATGGAGCTCCAACAGAAAAGAAACCAGATTTTTTCGATTCTAAGTTATTTCGCTTTATAACTCTTGGAATCTATATGGGTGGCGTTGGTGGACTGGGATTTACATTGGCGTTATATTATTTGTTTATATGGGAGTCCAAAATGCCGGACCTGCCAATTCTAAATAAAAAGGTGCACTAAAGCGGGCTGCATATAATTTGGATACGACTTTTAAAAACATTGATAAATACATAAAACAGCATTAAAATAAATAGAGATTTGAAGACAAAAGTTCAATATAATTATTGTTTAAATTTAAATCGGATATAAATATATAATATATTCAAACTTACAGTTATAATAATGGACTGCTTAAGCTATTTTATCCAACGGTTACGGGAAATCGCAAATAAATTTCTGGCATTGTAGAGTCGAAGAAAATTATGTAATACAATGATAAACATAATCCCATACCACTTACACCACCTAAGTACAAAAACAACGTTATCCACCTGAACAATTCTGATTCAAAAAAGGTTTCTTTTGGTGGTTCCAACTCTTCTTCATCCGTAGCTTTTTTATCCGGTTTGGAATTCGGCATTTCGAGTGAAGTTTGCTTGAAAAATTTACTGGAAATGAATCAAAATATAGCGCAGGATACACTTTTATAATATTAGCTTTAATTATAATTGACGGAAAAAATTGAGATTTAGTTGTCGATTTACATTGATTGGCAATAAATTATAAAATCTACCATCGTTTGTCATTATATCACGTACCTACGGTAAGCGGGGTTAAAATGTATTTCAATTTCTGCATAAGATATCGAGTGTGTCAACGATGTCAAAACGGTTTTAAATATTAGTTGTCTTATTTGAAAGGTTTGCTTGGCAGTGAAAAATCTCTATTCAGATTTATGCATAGTAAGTATTTATTTTTTGAGCAGAAAAGGGAATTTGAAAATTCTTTCTACGCTACCTACATACGATTTGAACACGAGCGAACCCGCGGGCATAGTCTTGTAACAAAAATAAAATAAAAGTATAACAGTGCATACAGGAAAAGAGCTATTTCAATTCAAATCTTCTTATTTTGGTAAACGAAAAGCACTGATTGTTACGCAATAAATAAAAAATTTAAATAAGAAAAGTCTTACTGTTAATAACTCTTCTCTACTGCCCAAATTAACCACAGAACTGTTATTTAAATTACTAAACCCGCCGGTGTATTTGGCGAAGGAGGTTAGTTGGTTCAATTAAATTGAGATCATCTTCATGGAGGAAGTGTATAACATAATATAATACCTATATAATATATATATCTATAATAAGCTATAACTTCTTTCGTCTGGACTTAAAAAAATATATGAAATTCAACAAAATTTGTTTGCCTTATTATTTTTACTATATTCACTTTTAAACTAAAATCAAGAAAATAACGTAAACTGTTTGGTTAAGGCATTTAAATACATATTTAAATAGAAACGGATTTAAATAAACTAATTTCAAACTATTAAATTGTCTACTTTTAGGCGTATAGCTTCAGCTATTA
The DNA here is from genome assembly GCA_963576555.1 of Ferdinandea cuprea. Classification (NCBI taxonomy): domain Eukaryota; kingdom Metazoa; phylum Arthropoda; class Insecta; order Diptera; family Syrphidae; genus Ferdinandea; species Ferdinandea cuprea. Next base: position 434,666 of record OY754959.1, read on the forward strand.
TCAATAGTTCTGTTTTTTAGCAGCAGAGGACTACACATACTGTAAGAAGAATCCAAATTATATGAGAAGTCTATATCAGCTGTCTGTCACTGTGTAGTGTTTTTTTTTGTTTTTTAGGCGTGCGGATAGGTTTCATTGATCATATTAAATAATTTAACAGAGCAAACAATGTCAATTTTAATTCGATTTTCAGTGAAGCGATTGGCAATACATTCGCTATCATCAAAAGCTACACTTCAATCGGTTAGAAATCTATCTGGGACGCAATCAAATGCAACTGATACGAACAAAACGCAATTGTCACAGCACTACGATATAATCATAGCTGGAGGAGGACTTGTTGGCACCGCTTTGGCATGCGGAATATGTAATATTTGTGAACTATTCTAAATAAGTAATCATATAATAATTCAATTTCAAAAAAATCTTATACAGCAAATAATAAAGTTCTCTCAGAAAAGAAAGTTCTACTTCTTGAAGGAGCGCCACCGTTTAAAGGCTTTGCTGGCGGTCAGTATGGAAATCGGGTTTCAGCCATAAACAATGGTTCCATTGAACTTTTTAAATCTATCGGTGCCTGGGAGAAAATATCTTCGACACGGTACAAACCGGTGAAGCAAATGCAGGTTAAAGGAAAACAATTTATTTAGTAACGCAGTAATAGTTCTAAATTGTCTTTTAAAGGTCTGGGATGGTAGTTCCGATGCGGCGATTTCTTTTAACCATGAAGATTTCTCTGAGAATGTTGCTTGTATCATTGAGAATGATTTGATGCTGGATGCAATTTACAATGAACTAAAATCATCCCAAAATGTTACTGTTCTTAATCAGTCACTGATTGCAGATGTTGATCTTCGAATGAATGGCAATCAGAAAAATATCATATGTCTTAAAAATGGAGATTCAATGAGTTGTGATTTGTTGGTAAGTTTATTTTTATTTCTGTATAATAATATGCACTATGGAACGGAATGAAATCGGTAAGAATTCGTAAAATTTAGTACGAATTTTTAAGTAAAGATTAGGAGATAGATATTGTACGGAAAGGATAAATGTTTATTGAACAAATCCAAGATCAGACCAAAACAGAACAGCACTAGTGAGTGAAAACTGTCAGATCAAGTTAGAACATAAAAGTGTATCTTTGTTTTATACATGTTAACAATTTCCGATAAGATGAGAAATTTGATATTAGAAACACTTCCAATAAAATGTCTACTCAAATGGTATTTATTACCGTTTCCCTGCTACTTTCCGTTCTTATACATTCATTTCTCTGAATATAGCTTGGTACCTTGACTTTTTAAAAAGTTTTTCGAGTTTTTGTCTCGAGTCGTCGTTTGTTTTCGTGATGGATCTTCGCCACATAAGTCTCGTAAGCATCCAAGTTACAACCTGTTTGTTCCCAATATACTGCCCAACCAGTTCCGTGTATATATTCCAATTGGTCTTTTCGAAAAGTATTAAAAGTCTACCGAATATTAATTTTAAAACAAATCCATCGGTTATATTCAAATAGAATGTCCTAAATTTGGTGCGTAATAAAAACGCATGCCATGATTTAAGCTGACTCTGTTTTTTGGAATAGATTGTTATTATGTTCTTGGGGTTAACGGTGGGCTATTGCATCTAATAAAGATTTGTTTGCATCATCTCCATCAACTACCTTTGGCTCTTCCACTGTGATACCACTCTTGGCATGTCGGATCTTAACTCGAGAAATTATTTCACCAGGTCAACGGCTATGTTGGTTAAGTTATAGCTCTCTGATAGGTGTTTTGCCTATGTCAGAGAGTACGTCGGAATTCGGGAATACAACGCCAGAATCTCTATATCCAATTTCCCTTAGTTTTTGTTGAATACCTACCTAACAAAGTTGCAACACATTATGTGCATGAATGCAACTTATTTCGGATGTTAGTTAAATCAACTCATAATGCTTCAGTCAAACTGAAGTACAAATTATTGGCGTTGCACTTATTAGTTAAATTCTGCTAAAATCAGCAAACTCCCACACTGTGCGGTAGATTGGGATTCAGCAGATTTCCAGCTTACTACCTTACTATCCTATACAGTTTTGGACCATTTCCTTATCGCCTGCCTGGGTTCACTTGAGTAAAAGTTCTATCAGCTTCCTTACTGCCGCTCGACAAAAGCAAATCTTCCTTTCTGAAGACCCTTTCCACGCAGAACGTGGAGCACTGGGACAATAATACAATTTCATCGTCAGTATCCATATCCTGTTCAGACGCACTCCCTTCATTTATTTTATTGTTCTGTAGTTTTTTTTTTTTTTTTTGAGTAGACATTTTATTGTTGGGCCCACGAGTAGGCGCAGTACACTGTTCATCTAAGTACTCATACAAGCCTACAAAGATAACGCACTGAAACTGCCAGGCCTCACTGACTTAACCCACACCATTCCATTCCTCGCCATGGTTCTATCGCTAAGAACACCGCCAAGAAAATTGGGTTGAGCAGTCCTAAGTGTGTTGGTTAAAAATTAAAATTAAGAAAATCTGAACTGGATCTGATGTACAAAAATATATGAAAATGTTCCAATTTATGTTGTAAATCAATAAAGTCGATCGCAGCGCAATATATCGGGTTATAATATTTTGATAGATCGCAGATAAATGCGATTTTCACAAAAATGTATTAATGATAAATAAAATAAGCCAAGGATCTCATCGTAACAGAGTCAATGTTCATGTTTGAAAAAAATCTGTATACCAGTAGTTGAAGGGAAGCTTGTCTGATTTTGACCAGACTTCTCGGGATGCTATCAGAGATTGACTGAATTGCTCAACTGTTTCGGTGGTTTCGAAATCCATAGCATCCACACAAATATAAGTATAGGGTCCGCCATCTAACGTTTATTTTTTCAACTAGTGCTTATTTCGCGAATGGTAACACTTAGCTCATGTCTGATTTGACAGATAATTAATTTTATCCTTCCGCTGAACGAATAGGGTTGTGTATACGCTTGAACAACAACAAGGAGTGGCCGTAACAGTCAATGGCGATCGTTATGGGGCCATGTTGAACGAATTTTTGTTCACAAAAATTGAAGAGGAGGATATTGGCAACATTCGGATTCAACAGGACGGCGCTACGTGCCACACAGCCGAAGCTACACTCGATGTTTTGCGCCCTGTTCCAAAAAAAAAAAAAAGTTATTTGGCGGACCCTATACATGGGTACATTGGTTCTTATATTTTTATATAGATAATGTTGCCACATTCCTAAAGAAAAAGCAATTTATGTAATACGAAATTCAATGTTAAATTGGTTAATATATTTTCTGACAGCTGTCCAGATATATTATTATAAAATTTATGTATGTATATAAAATTATAACAAATACTGATATCTGATAAGGTTAGGTTTAAAAGTAAAACTGAGTTTTTCGTTCAAAGCTGCCTTTTATACGGCCCAATTCCTCCGTAATACCATTAAATTGTTTATCTACTGAGTCAACAAACTTTTCTAATTTATTTGACAAATCTCTTAGTTGGACCTTGATAGCTTGAACTTCTTCCTGAATATCTGTTAATGTATGTGTCTGTGGCTTGCCTGCTTCTGCATTTTGCAGAAGTTGAATTTGCTGAGGAACATTTGTTGCTGATCTTGGGCGCAGTATAACAGATGGTTGTTCAGGTTTTTGAAATTTTTCAAGCTCATGGTTGAGTAAGGTTTTGTTAAAAAAACAACAGTTAGTTTCATATTTCTGCTGTCTGACACTCTGCGTTCGGTCTCTTCGTTCTGCAACCAGTTTGTAAATGTTTATTTTCAGTTCTTCTGGTAATTGCTTGTCACGTGGGTCATTCGGTCGCATGACAAATTGCAATTGGTTCCTTGATGTACGGAGTAATGCACTTCGTTTGCAAAGAGCTAATAACCTCTTTGGTGAGTTGCGAAGTAGACGTGAAAAAAATAAACTTTCAAGTCGTGACACCAGTTCCGCCTGACGAGTTAATCTGTCCAAACTGGCAGAGACTTGCAAACCCTATTTTAATGTAAACGCTTAATTGATTATTTGTTTATTTTATATATAAAAAAATACTAACTTGTATGTCGTTGACCGCTAGACCGACCATTAGATTGGTTAATATCACAGTTACTAGGAGTACAAACGCCAAAAACAGAATATGTGCCGTCACAGGATATTTAATAGGTACATCTCCATAAAAAATGTCTTCGAACTCTAATTCTCCAGACATCATTGTTATTGATTTCATAAGAGCCCTGCATTGAAATTATAATTAAAAATAACCAATTGTTGGGCGTATATACGTACCATGCTATATTCATGAAGGCTGGATAGTCTGTAAAGAGCACACAAAAGCTTAAACCGAACGCAATCAACAGGCAACAGTAGGCCAGCAAAAATTTTACGAAATTCACAGCAACTAAAAATAATAAATAAAACAGTAAAAATGTTTGGTATTGGCTCTCTTTTGAACGACAGACCCTTGGTGAACATTTGAACGTAAAGTCCAAAAATTGGAAACCTTCCAACTAGCATCATTAGTTCCAACCAAACAAGAAATACAACAATCGCAGCCACATGGTGCTGCCAATCTGGTACCGTAAATAAGTCCCTTGCAACTAGAAGCGATGGGGTCTAAAATGATTTATTAAAGGAGAATCACTGTTAGGATTTATCATATCTCTAATTTACCACGCACAAGAAGACCCCAAATATAATAGTCCATTGCAACCAGTTCTCCCAATACTTTGCATAACCCGTCAAACCATGAGCCATCTATAAAAAAATGCACTGAAGTTAAAATAGTTAAAAAGGTATATTTTATACCTGAAAAAGCTCCTTCGCCAGTAACAGCAAATTAAGTGCCACCACAAAGTATCCAATCGGTGAAATATAACTTGCCGCTCGACAAGTAGAATCCTTTGCGCAATTTCTCACATATACTCCAATCACATACAAGGTAAACATTAAGACGTACAGAGAGTGATAAAGAAGACTCATGAGAAAGAATTTCCGTATCCGCCTCCATTTTAAGAATAAAAATGTTTCGCAAAGCGGATGCATAAGAACTCTTTTTTGACCAACTTCAATGAAGGACATGAGAAGTTCTGTTTCTCCCCTCTCTAGAGTTGGCGAAGGAACCAAAAGTCGAAAATCTAATTTGATTTCACAATCCACATCGCCTATTTCGTGGTCATTTACTTTTATTGATGAGTCCAACTTAGCTATAAGCTTGGGTATTACATCTGGAGTACGCCGAACTATGAATGATAAAGCTGAAACGTTTCCATCTGTCCTAGCAGTAATGTCCGCACCATTTTCTAAAACAAAAAATGTTAAAGTATGTACATACCGATAAGTGGTCAAGTATGAAGGAATGCGTAATGCAAATAGACATGTAATGTTAACCGCGGGGTTCCAACCTTTAAGATATTAAATATTTACCTTCTTATCGACAGGTTGATCTTATAAAAATAAAATATTTTATTGTCCCTCAACTAACTCATTCCATTTATTAAGAATATTCTTATCAAAAGCTTTAAATCTTACCAATGAAGGTGTAAACGCAATTGCTAAACTCATTTAAAGCAGCTATATGCAACGGTGTGTATCCATAGTTATCAGCTTTGTTTACGTCCGCACCCGCTTTTAAAAGCGCGACACAACAGTCTAAGCACCTCGATTGCTTCACAATAGCAGCATGCAAGGCAGTCCGACCATCTCTATAATGTGCATTAACATTAGCTCCATATTTAATTAGCATCTCTACGGTTTCCACCGATTGCGATAAACAAGCCAAATGTAATGGGGTTTGATAGCCTGCATTTCGACAATTTACGTCCGCGCCATTTTCCAAAAGAAGACGCACACATTCTACATAGTCGTTCTCAGCAGCTGTAAAATATACATTTTTAAAAATCTTTCAATATAATGTAACATCCATGGGACTTGCCTAAATGTAAAGCTGTTAATTTGCCTTCACCAAACTGTGGCCTCACATCAGCTCCATGTGAGAGTAAAAGCTCTACACACTTTTTATTTCCCAGTGCACATGCTGTATGCAAGGGAGTTTCCGTATATACCTGTGGCGTATTAGGATTGGCACCGTATTTTAAGAGCGTCTCCACGCATTCAATAGCATTTCTATCTATGGCAAAATGAAGTGCAGATCGTTTTTCGATTCCAATATTTATATGTGCTCTTCTTCTTAGCAATAGTAAAATGCAGTCCACACTGCCAGCACTAAAATGTCAGAAAGTTATAAAATGTTATTAAATAAAAAACTCGGTTAAGTACTTACCTCGCTGCACAGTGTAAAGGTGTTGCCTCCTTTTTTAAATCCCAACAATTAGGATCAGCTCCTCGGTCCAGTAAAAGCTTTCCTATTTGTGAATTACCATTCGAACACGCAAAGTGTAATGCCGTTCTGCCTTTTGTGTCTTGACTATTTGGATTTGCCAAAAAGGTGTTTAACAGCGTAACGACATTTTCAGTCAAGCCATATAAAGCCGAATAAAGCAGAGCTAAATTAACATCACTTGAACCGGAAATAAGTTCTACAGTAAATCAAATTTAAAAAATATTTCCTTTTGCCATATTGTTACCTAAATGCATTAAACAGATAACTCTTTATTTTTTAATTTTCGTGATAAAATTACTATTACTATTCCTCAATAGAAAAGAAAAACAGAACTAAATTCATAACTCGTTTTCTCTAACCCCGAATTATACATATGCCGAATATGTTTAAGTTGCAATTGTGGTCTTGAAAAGTTCGTTTCTTAAAAGTGAAAAAATTGAGTTACCTACTTCTGCATTCAGGCATTCGATATATTCATACAAATTATACCATAATATTGGCCAGTCTTAACCATTTCAAGAATACTGCTCGAATTCGGGGATTGTCGGTTGAGAGTCTCTTCAATCTCTGTGCTATCCCAAATGACATGACAACGCTGTTGCCAGGAATGTATTTCATTAGTTTCATTACTGAATATATCACTGTCTCCTTCGCTCGATATGCTCCGTTTATCATAGAAAGTATCTGCTTCTCTGTTTGAATTCCAGTTTAAATCATTTTCCTAAAAATCGAATGGTTACATTTTTTTTTTAAGGGGCACATTGTTAAATGTCATCGGTATTTCCAGATAACGGTGGAAATTAATAAAGAATCACACCAAAAACATAAATGTGCTTTTGCCTTATGTCTCTAGCTATGTTGTAAGCGAAGTTAGAGGGGGGTTCAAATTGGCCTGAGTTGGTTCGTGTAAATAAGGGTCAAGTGTCAAAGTTGCTAAAGAAAGTGGCTGGGCACTACCGTGCCCCTTAATAGTAAAGTGTAGTAAGATATTTCGTCCCGTTTGTGTTTGAGGCGATTGAACGAAGGGCTAGTAAAAAAACGGATACCTAAAACTCTTATCATAACCGTTAGATAATAAAATAATAAAAATAAAAGAAGTTGATAAAATTTACTTAAATATTATAAACAATTTGCTGCGGTACGAATCCACTTCTCACCTGGTCGCTGACCAGGTTATGATCACAAATGAGCGATCAAAACTTTGCCACTTTAACTTTAAAATCGGTTCAAATCTTTCAGTTATTATTAAATGAATATTAATCCCTATAGAAAATAAAGTGCACGACTGCGTCATACGAAACTTTCTCGGTATATGAGAAGCATTTTTGAATAGCCTTAAACAGAATGGTAACTTTTCATCACATACCAAAGTGATTTAACTTTTAAGTTTGGAAAAAAAGATTTTGTAAAAATCGGCTCGAAATTGTTATATAATTTAGTCTGTTGGACATTTTTCACTTAATTGTACAAAACACAAATACAAAACGAAATTTCGTTCGAATTTAAAAAAAAATCTTTCAAAAATCAAAGCAGGCAGATTTGTTATAAGTTTTTATTTACATTATAAAAAAAATATGTAAAAGATTTTAAAATTCTCTTTAACAGTTTTTTATTAAGGTATTGGCAATTTTAAAAATTACCGTTATACCAAAAATTCAAAGTAAAAACAACATTTTTAAAATGTTAATTTTTAAAATAAAAATTTGTGTTCGAAATTTACGGACGATTGCAATAACTTTCTCTTTAGTATACTAATGTATAGGAGAAAGTAAAAAAGTGAAATTAATATATAATTGTCGAGCATGAGTGATCCCACCCTATCCCCGGCCTCGGCTGAAGCAAGTGCATATATATTAATACACACAGAAAATATGCCTGCTATTTAAAATAAACCGGACAAGCTTTTACTTTAATTGGGAAACACATTAACCATAAGATACATTAATTGTGACGCAAAAATAATAATAGTGATTCTTGTGTAGTTTAAACTTACTATAATAGAAAACCGCACGTTATCCATAGTTTCCTTGGACACACTGATCTTCATTAAATTCACTTTCGAATGCTGACGCCTAGAGACAAATTTTCTAAATTTTGTTTTTTTGTTTAGTTTTTATTTATTATGAAACAAATTGCTTTAACGTTGGAGGTCCTTTTTCATAAAACTATTTATTCAATATTTAGATGTTTTTATTTTGCCGAGTGTTATTCTTTTCGAATTTTTAATGTTTACGCCACAAATCACGAGCCCCGAGAAAATGTAAACAAAACCAAAAACATTTGTATATTTTGATTTTAATAAATACATGTTTTTCCTCCATTAGGGGCATTTATCACCCTCTCTGTAGAAATAATCATGATCTATTTCTGAAAGCTTGCAAGTAGGTACATCACTTTTCTAAGACAACGAAAGCAAAATAGTGTGAAAATTAATACGCAGGTACTGCGATTAAGAAGACTATGCTATTATCACTTGGTCAAGTGTAATGCATGTTTATTTTTATTTTTTGTTTTCAAACTTTGTCTAACTGTGTTACAAACAGACAAGAAAATATATTCCAAACTAGATCGTATAGACTGGATTTGATAGAAAGAAAAATCCAAATACAAATACGTACTTAAGCAACAAAAAATTGAATACGGACATTCCGCCAATCAGAATAAATAGACTTGAATCGGAATTGTATTGTTCTATATCTTTAGACTTGAATAGAAATTATTTTAAATCTTTAAATTAGAGATCTCTTTTGGAATTCGGAAGAAATACAAAATAAAATAAATTTTATCGTCGGTGGCTCATTAATAAAATGTTAACATTAATTTTGAACTGGCGCCAAGTGTATATTAAACATAAATAATAAATAAAATATATATAATTAAATTCCACCATCAAATAAAACTGTGAACCGATTTTGTATATCAAACCGTTCGCCATCGAATGCAAAACTAAACTGATGATCGTTTTGATGATTACTAGAAGAGCCTGCATACATAAGTGGGTGTTTATATGGAAATTGAAAATATATTATATGTAAACTAGATTGTGAGTATCCGGCCAGTACTCAATTTTGAATCTCTCTCCAAATTTTTCACTTTCCATGTGTGTCCATTCATGCACCTTGAGGCCTTTAAGAAATGTAAACAAAAAGCTAAATATATTTGTATTGTTTCGCTGCCAATACAATTCCATCGATCAGGCCAATGCATTTTCCGAGTGCTCTCGCTTAGAGGTAATAGTTTATTAAATTGGAAACTCCGGTATGCGGCACGGTGTATAACCTCGTAATTATAAATCGCATAAATATTTTAGTATTGACTGAATGGGGGAAATATAGGCGCGTTTTTGTTTTGACGAACGTTTTGCATTTTTTTAAGAATACTAAAAATGTATTTTAGCACAACAATTATTGCATTTGCGAACAGAGCAAATATAATATCGTTGCAGCGATATGTCCTTGTTGTTGCCAAGAACAATGCCATACATTTTGTATTGTTTATGCAGCATGCTACACTTTAAGCATAGATAATAGACATTTTATTTAGGTGTTGAAGCCAGAACATGTTTTTTGCCAATAAATAGGAGAAAAATGAGAAGCTATCAAAAAATTTGTAAATTCTGAAGTGAAAGTGAAATTTGCACGCGTAGGTCTAAAAAACACTTTAAAATTACTTAAATTATTTAATTTGCACACCTTATTTGTCACAATTTTTCTCAAAATACCAATATTTTTTGATCAGTGATCATGGCAAGACAAACATTAGTTGGATGTTAGACTAATCTCACAAATATCGGTCTTCTACTCTTTTATAGACGAGGTTATGATTTCAATTAAAGTGATCATAGCTGTCCCACTTGACTGCATCCCTGCTGGTCCGTATGTGGGATCCGCCATTGATCTCCAAAAATGTTGTTGCATTTGTGTGTAAAGAAACGTTTATTGACATTACAGGTGTTCATTGGGTCCATCCTTTGAAAACGGAAATACTAACTGAACCGGTCGATATCCAATTTTTTCGTGATGGGTTCTTTGACGTTTAGACTTTCTCGGATTTTGGAATTATTTCAATTAAATCAATCTTTGTTGCTTCTGCTGCCATGCGATGCATCTTCATCTAAGCTCGAGCGCTACGCCGAACGAAAAGATGCGTTATAGACAAATAAATTACCCCCTCCAAATCATGCGCACCCAAACATTAAGTGCCCTTTGCAGTAAGGTTTGATCCTCACTCATGATGGATCCGTTACTTTACCCTCAAGCAGATAATCAAGGTCAGAAATAGAAAGCAAAGGACTTAAGACATATCTTAGCGCCATCCATAACAAATTTCTTGGTTATCTATCGAGCACTTTTTCAAAGCCAACCACAACCATTTTTCCATTGTCATCCTTATAGTTTCGATTGCATCTATTGTTGATTTACCCGCGACAAACGAATACGGTCTATATTCAACATGCCATTAGTTTACCTTCGTTAAAGTAAATTTCTGAAAGGAAAACTAGAGATATTATGAACTTCAAAAGTATTCTAATGGTGAATGGGGATAATGAAAAAGTGGAGTTACACATTAGCCATTTTATTTCATCAAATAAATGCTTAGATAATATGTTTGGGGGGATTTTTAAATTTTTTGGATAAAATGGGCGGCCTATGGAACCGGTAAAGACCACAGGCGGAACAGTATGAAGCATATCTTCTGTATATACAAAAAATAATAAATCGATATCTCGGAAATTTCGCACTCGACTTCTAAATCATATTGGCTCCTGACTGAAAGAAGGATTCTTATTTTCATTGACCAAAGCTCAATTACTCAGGGTCCTTTTCTGATTTCGTGTCAGTTAAAGCATCTCTATTGTGACTGTAAAGAATAAAACAAAATTTGAAATTTGTATGACAATTGGTTTTCAATCACTCGCTACAACATAGATAATGTTTAGTAGATGCAACGCTACTCCAAACAAGTTGCAGTGTACAATTCGAGGCACACATAAGCCAGCTTTTCAAGGGAACTTACCTATTCTGGATAGCTATAGATATTTAAATATATTCTGAACATTAGTACATTTCTTTTAATTTTTGCAGTTTTGATTTTTCATTAAAATGTACTCTTATCTAAAAATTATAAAATTCTTTTTTTATCCTTAATTCTCGTCGTAGACCCCTCAAAGTATATATAATTATGATTAGGTTCAAAACCTAAGACGATTTAACAATGTCCGCCCGTCCGTATCAACTTTTAAGCCCTTTAACTTAAAGCTAGGAAGCTGAAATTTGGAACATTTACTCCCTAGGGCCCGAAATGGTAAAGTGCTACTTTTTTTCTAAATCGAGAAAATAAACCGTTTTAAAGCTATATAATAAGTATATAGAGATAAAGCTGTTTTTTTGTCGAAATTTCTGTAGAAAACGAAAATAAATGTTTTTTTTTATCTGGTTTGTTTTTCAATTTAGGGTCCGCCAAATAATTTTTTTTTTTTTTTTGAAAATGCTATAAAAAAACTACTGAATATTTTCTCAAATTTCTTTTTTTATTTCAAAGTACAATCCTTCCGGTTAATAATGGAAAATAATTTCATTCAAATGGCTGCCTCGGCTGGCCATGCAGTAGCCTACACGATCGGTCCAATTTTTAAGCACATTATTGTTTTAAGATTGTGTGCAGCTGTATTTCACCAATGGCTTCACGAATATTGTCCTTTAAAGCGTCAATTGTCTCTGGCATGTCGGCGTAACACTTATCTTTTACGGCACCCCACAAATAATAGTCCAACGGTGTTAAATCGCAGCTCCGCGGTGGCCAAACGACATCAGCTCTGCGGTTGATAATGCGATCTTCAAAAACAGGGCGCAAAACATCGAGTGTAGCTTCGGCTGTGTGGCACGTAGCGCCGTCCTGTTGAAACCAAATGTTGCCAATATCCTCCTCTTCAATTTTTGTGAACAAAAATTCGTTAAACATGGCCCGATAACGATCGCCATTGACTGTAACGGCCACTTCTTGCTCATTTTCGAAGAAAAATGGCCCAATTATGCCTCGGCTGGCCATGCAGTAGCCTACACGATCGGTCCAATTTTTAAGCACATTATTGTTTTAAGATTGTGTGCAGCTGTATTTCACCAATGGCTTCACGAATATTGTCTTTAAAGCGTCAATTGTCTCTGGCATGTCGGCGTAACACTTATCTTTTACGTCACCCCACAAATAATAGTCCAACGGTGTCAAATCGCAGCTCCGCGGTGGCCAAACGACAACAGCTCTGCGGTTGATAATGCGATCTTCAAAAACAGGGCGCAAAACATCGAGTGTAGCTTCGGCTGTGTGGCACGTAGCGCCGTCCTGTTGAAACCAAATGTTGCCAATATCCTCCTCTTCAATTTTTGTGAACAAAAATTCGTTAAACATGGCCCGATAACGATCGCCATTGACTGTAACGGCCACTTCTTGCTCATTTTCGAAGAAAAATGGCCCAATTATGCCTCTGGACCAAAATTCGCACCAAACAGTGACTCGTTTTGGCTATATCGGCTTTGCAATGTATGCGTGCGGGATTTCTGTGCCCAAATGCGACAATTTTGCTTGTTTACATACCCGCCAAGATCAAAATGAGCTTCATTTGAAAAGATCATTTTTTTGGCAAAATCGGCATCTTTTCTATGCCGCTTTGTTGCAATATTTCTGTTCAAGCGTATACACAACCATATTCGTTCAGCGGAAGGATAAAACTAATTATCTGACAAATCAGACATGAGCTAAGTGTTACCATTCGCGAAATGAGCACTCGTTAAAAAAAAAACGTTAGATGGTGTACCCTATAGTTATATAATATAGATATAGTAATTATGTATATATAGCACGTATGTTTCAGTATGTAATCCAAACTTTTCTTACAGATTGGTGCAGATGGGGCGAATTCAATTGTTCGAAAACAAATGGGAGTTGATGTGTTTTCAATTAACTACGAACGTATGGGACTAGTTGCAACGCTCGAGCTCGTCGATGTAAGTTATCAACACAAACATATTCAAGTTATTTAAATTATTTATTATCTTATTAGCCAGGAGATAATTCTGTAGCATGGCAAAGATTCATACCGACGGGACCAGTGGCATTTCTTCCATTAAACGATACTATGAGTTCATTGGTTTGGAGTACTACGCCCACTGAAGCCAAGAGGCTTGCATCGTTACCCCCAAACGATTTTGTCGACGCACTAAATGAAGCATTTGTAAGTAGATACTTGTTGATTATATTGAAGTGAAACTAAGTAAACCAATTTAAAAAATAAAATAAGTGGAAGGACTTTCCTAAGAGTGATATCGTCACAAATGCATTGGATGCCCTTAATTCAATAATGGGACATAATAATTTATCCAACCGCCAATATCCACCGAAAGTAAAGTCGGTTGTTGATGGTTCACGCGCCTGTTTCCCGCTTGGCTTCCTTCATGCATCATCGTACGTGTCAACCGGAGTAGCTCTAATTGGGTTCGTTTTCTGTCTAGTGTGGTCTGTGTAGACAATTGTGAAGTTTAATGTCATTTAATTCTCAGGGATGCTGCACATAGAATTCATCCCCTAGCAGGTCAAGGAGTGAATTTAGGCTTCAGCGACGTAAAAAATCTTATAAAGGTTCTATCAGATGCTGTATATGCAGGAGCTGAAATCGGGAATAAACAACATTTACTTCAATACGAACAAAAGAGCCTTATCAAGAACGTTCCTCTCATGATTGGTGTTCATGGACTGCAGACAATGTATTCGACGACTTTTAGCCCAATAGTACTTCTTCGTAGTTTGGGATTGCAGATTACGCAGAATATTCCGGCAATTAAGGTAAGTATCTACACATTTGGTATTTAATTTCAAAGCATTGCATATTTTTTTTACCTTCAGAATCTATTTTTGAAAAGGGCAATGGCTTAGCACTGAATTGATCTTGTCTCTGTATTTTTTAAAGAATGAATAATAAATTTGTTAAATAAATAAGAACTATTTTCATTTACTACTAGCGGGTACCCGGCGTGAGTGCCGCATCTAAACAAAAAGAAAAAATTGTTTAAAGTACTAAGTAATTTAAAAAAAAATCACTCAAAAAAAGAACATGTGAAAGTATTTTGGTTGCAACATTGACGACGTTGAATGACGAGTGCAGAGCACAAGACAAATCGACCTTGCTTAGTCAGAGCTTCAAAATGACACTATCAACACGGCAGTGAAAAGTCCTCTTTTCAGAATATTATAATAAAGCTCGCCTTGAGTTGAAATGCCGATGCACAGAGAAGGAGAAATGTTCATTCGTTCACCGGAGTTCATTAACAATGCTCGAGCCCAAAACATTGTGGAAGGCGAACAAATTTTGCAGAAGTGGCGGCAGTATTGTGAGAGGTTTTTAAACGAACAATTTCCCTGGTTATACTTTCCAGGAAGCGCTCCTACAGTGGAAATGTTTGTTAAGCGGTTAAATTCGGTCAAACTCGGAAAAGCGAAAAGTGTTTGGTTTGGACGAGAGAGTTTTGAAAAAATATGGATGAATGCTCATGATTCTTATCTCCAAACTTGTGAGAGGCGATCTGCCTAATCTGTGGATGAAAAGTTATCTGCTTCCTTTACACGAAGGAAAGACAGATACGCTTAAATGATAATTCGAATTACCGTTCTATTAAGCTGATGTCACATACTATTAAGATCGTTGAGCGCGTATTAGACGGCTATGAAGACCAGTGCAGTCTTGTAGCGTTAAATTAAAACCAGAAGCAATCCAAAGCATAAGGATAATAATTGAAAAACATTGTGATTCCTTAAAGGACTTGCATATGGTTTTGGTTGATTTTGAAAAAAGTATTCGATAGACAACCAAGGGATCTGATATGGATGGCTCTGAGATATCGAGAAGTACAGATGATTATGGACATTTTAGAGGAAACAAATTCAAAGGGTTGGATGCGCCTCTGAAGTTACTGAATAGTTCCCAATCAGGGTTGGTTTGCGCCAGGGAAGCGTCTTAAGTCCTTTGCTTTCTATTACTGTCCTTGATTATATGCTTAAGGGAAATTAATACTGACCTTGGATCCATCATAAGCGATGATCAAGCTTCACCGCAAAGAGTACTGATGTTTGGGTGGATGTTTTGAAGGAGTATCGTTTTAGCCCAACACAGAGTATCTGTACTGCCCATTTTCTGGCCAACTCCGACCTTTTCCAGACATTTATTTAAGTGAAGAATTAATTTCCAAGTGTGAAAAGCTCAAATATAAGGGATAAATGATCAAAAAAATGATCATGAGCAACGATGAATAAAGACGTCATTGAGTGAATGAAATGTCAGGAAAACGTGATATCTTCATTGACTAAAAATACAGGGGGAACGGCAAGGATGCAGTAAGCTGGGGGTGTTATTATCACTGTATCTGATTATAACCTCGTCGATAAAAAAAGAGAAGAGATTCATTTTATAATGGCTACGTAAAAAGTAAAGATTACGTAGTTGTTGCAAATCAGGGTGAAGTGCCAAATCAGCTTGAGAACAATAAAATAACTTACAAAATAACTTACTAAAAAAGAAAACATTTCGTAAATTTCGAAAGCTTTAATTCAAAAAATTATAAAAAGTGCGCATTTAAATTTTGTTATACAAATAGATGAATGCGTTAATAAAATAACGCTTGAAGTACTTCTTTGGTTTGATTTTAAGTTTCTTTCGTTTACAGTTAAGTACATTCTTTTGCTGCTGAAGTAAAGTAGAGTATCTGCTTCCTAGAAAAATTTCAAGCAGAAATATCACACCTAAAACGAAAATATATATGAATATTGGTATTGTTCTTTATTTCAAAAGACGTCTAGGAAGAAGCGAGCACTACGTGTATTAAAGAAGATATTCAATATTTTTTAAAATATTGCACCAATGCAAGACCATTTAATTTATTAAATGATTTACAATAACAAGTGAGCCTCAATTGTTCGGGTTCAATATGTTATATGCTCGCTGCTTATGCTTCTGCATTACTAACCCGCAAACCCACAACCAAACATAAGCGCTATAAAAGCACCCTGAAGCATTCGTAAGTTGATTGGCTGAATAACAAAGTCCAAATTTTCGCTTATTTCCTTTTTGTTTTCCTTGTTGAGCTCAGCATTACTGTTAATGTTCTCCTGTTGGTCATCCCCTAATCTATCACTATTAACAACAACCATGCGAGAAAGTGCCTCATACTCCGCATTGGTCATTTTGTCCAGTATTCCGCCTTCAAAAAGTCGTATTAATCTAAGGCAATAGAGTTTTTTTTATAAAAATAGTATAACATTTAATATTATATATGAATATTATTAC
Source organism: Ferdinandea cuprea (assembly GCA_963576555.1). Taxonomy (NCBI): domain Eukaryota; kingdom Metazoa; phylum Arthropoda; class Insecta; order Diptera; family Syrphidae; genus Ferdinandea; species Ferdinandea cuprea. The sequence continues at coordinate 451,349 of OY754959.1, forward strand.
ACTTTATTTAGACTGTCTAGAAAAGGGCAACCAAGTTGAACTGCAACAGCTGAGTACCGAGTATAGAGCTTTTGACTTAGCTGAAATGTTTTTGATCCTAGTATAAAATTGGTTTGAAAATAATTCGTCACAAACTATTTAGGAACGTGTACCAAATTGCTTCATGTTGAAGTACAAAGTTTCTCTTCCTCCCAATAATGCTTTATTCTCCAAGCCATCAGCAATCAATTTGATTCCAGCTTCCACTGAATCAATCAGATAACCTTCGTAGTTCATCTGTTGTTTCATCAGAGCATATAGATTTCGAAATATTTCAGTTCCATTCTATAAAACATTAAATAAAAACCAAAAAAACTGTATTTTGAACTTTAAAAATTCGGGACGTTAATGATGCAATTAGGGAACAGCATTTGATTTTTATCTACGAGATATTTTAATTTATTTAAAACAAAAAGTACCTGTAACATCTCGAGCGAAGAGCTGTCCTTTTCAACATACAATCGATAACCATCATGAAGTATGGCCATTTGCAATTTTTGTAAATTGTTAATAGGTTGTTCATGGGCCGGTCTAGCAAACTGCGAAGTCAATTGCGCTGAGTAAACATCAGCGAGGACATATGTTCCCGAAATCCAAAATACAATCATAAGAAATTTGGCTCTGTATCCGTCATATGGCTCCGAACATGCTTCGCATTTTAATACGAAATAAAATACAATTTAATAAAGCAAAACTACGATGTATTCCTACGTATAAATGTACATAGGTACTCAAACTAAAATCAAGCCACACCTATACAAGCAAACATATCTAATTTATATACTTACATTGCTTTAAGAATAATTGAACGGTATACCAAATGCAGCGATCTAGTAAATTCGTTGGTATTTTTTTATCGCTCTCAGCATTTAAATCTCTTGCAACAAGTCTCTTAGTCTGAATAACTGGAGTAATTTCAATTAAATACTCTGCATAGAAACACATTCCATTGAGTTTATTTTTCTGAAACGACAACTTGTGCGGTATCGCAATAATCATATACAGCAATGGGCCTGATAGTACAAGAGTGAGAATAAGGTAGGGCCAAACATCCTTTTTGAACGGTCTAAGGATTGCCAATGCCTCGTTGAGTCGACGTGGTGCATGAGTAACAAATGCCCCGGAATCGGCTAGAGTGAAAAATGAGAACTCGACGGCTTTTCTTCGCTCCCAACTAAGGCTGACATCACCCAGCAGTAAGTGGGCTTTCTGTTATTATGAAAAGATACACATAAACAAAAAGCACAAGAACATTGTTTTTTTACATAATTCCAATACCCGTTCCTGCAAAAGTCCTATACCACCCGTAAAAGATGTATTACTCTCATCATCTGCCTTGAGAGAACCCTGCGTTCGGCCGGGAATGTTAGTGTAAACAAAGTTGAAATTCATGCTACTAGCTATTAGATTAAGTAAGCGATGATCTCTTCCCCCTGTCACATTGAACTCCTTGTTGTCAATGCTTGTATCCATACCTAGTTCAGTATCATATTCCCAATCGCCATTACTAGTATCATTTATAGAATCGTTTTCATAGTTCACCCAAAACCAAGGTGGAGACTGAAAGTTTTAATAATAAAATTAAGAAAATATTTAAAGGAATTTTATTTACGTGAAAAACAGGAACACGAAGAACCCTTCCATTTAAATTTGAATAAACACTTGCTAAGGATGGTAGCAGAGGGGTACGATAGAGCCCTAGGCTCTCTGCGTCATACCAATTTACCAGCTGTAAAGTACCAACCTCTTTGGGTGTAACTCGACTGCAGTATATCCGAAAACTGGAAGGGCCAAAAACAGGAATTGTATATAATATCATGCGTTTTGTTAAAAAAAAAAAAATAAATGTGTAATAATCAATTTTTTTTTCAGAAAACTGAAAACAGAAAGGTGATGAAGGAATGAAATGCAAGTATCTTGAATGCGTTCAGAATGTGACGTAGTGTGGCCATTTGCTTTATTGGTTCACAACGAACTTGCTTTGGCTAACAAATGCTAGCCAGACACACGCATGTGCTTTACACTATACACCTGAAAAGAAAACATGGGAAAGAGGTAGGAATTGACACAAACATAACATTAACGCTTGAGCAAACACACTTCGACTTCGAAAGAAAACTATAAAAAGTAAACATCACTGAGATCGATTTGAAAACCTTAGCCAATTAACATATTAATAAAAAAATAGTTTTGCATAGATGTTTCTAAAATTGCTAATATGCTAATATGGAAATATGCGTATTCCAAAGATCTAAAGACTGAAATTAATTTCATTAAATTAGGCGAAGAAGTTCACATTTTTTTTTTTGGCTCAAAGCCTAAATATTGAATTACTTGGTTTTTCAAACTCAAAATCAAATATTTTAGAAATATTTAAATAAAAAATTTATATAAATGCAGGAACCTGCTCCCTGCGAATATCTAATCATCAAATTATTAAAAACCCTTCAGCCGTTCGCTGTTTAGGTCCAGTCAAAAGAATTTCAACTTTGTTTTATATGATTAGTGATATAAATGATATGCCAGAAGTAATTTCGTAAAATTCTAATATATGCTGATGACACACCAATCTTCGCCGAGGGAATGAACGCCGAAGACTGCAAGCAAAACTAATATTGGATATTAATAAAAATAAATGGTTCACCTATTCAAAATGTAAAGAACATGAAATATTTAGGACTATGATCGATAAAGATTTAAAAATGCATGTTGACTGACTACCTATGGAAACAAATTGGTAAAAAAACCAAAAAATGGATTACTTAACTAATGCCACGGTCTAAAACACTATAGTTAAACCACATTTTGAGTTTTGTTCTATGATTCTTTACATCTGTTGTAATCAAGGCCAAATTAAAAAGTTCCAAAAACTGCAGTGAGAAGTATCCTGAAAGGCAACCAGTTTACCACAATAAGGTTTATTTAAGATGCCCTTAAATGGTTAAAAATTAAACAAAAGTTGGAGCTTTATACAATATTGGCGATTTTTAAAATTAAATATGGTGCAGCACCGGGATATTAAATAAACGAGGAAAATTCTCATCTAAAATCATTCCACACCAGCTACGAAATGCAGATGATTTTAGAGGGCGTCAGTGGCTCAAAATACACTGATAAAAAAAGGCTTTCTACTATTTAATACACAACCAACTAATATTCAAAATGAACGCAATTCAAGATTATTTAAAAATAAACGCATAGTTTGTTAAAATAAATATTAAAGTGAACTGTGATAAGAATGATGTACATAAATTTATTTTATTTATTTTTGTAAAGTATTAAGTATTTTAATATTAATAAAAAAATACTCCTACTAATACTGATAGAGTATCAAGCAGTTCGCTTTTATGTTTTTCTTCAATATTAAATCATATCTTACGCTTTCTTCCTTGGCCTCGTTACGACCACCACTCGCATTGGTTCTTCCAACTGAACTTCGGTGTTCTTCGGTGGTCGCTTGGAACCCCAATAAAATATAAATAAACATAGTCGATGTGCCAGCTTTCGTTTGTGAATTACTCTGGATAGTTCATATGGTTTACCAAAAATTAGGCTAAAGCTTTCAACAGAACTCCGAATGCTATTTTCAATGAACTTAAAATATTGTTCTGCATTGTAAAAAATCGCTGACTTGTAGTAGCGCTTGTGAATTAAATAAAGAAAATCTTCAATTTCATCAAAATAGTGTCCCGGATCAATGAATATTGCCAACTGCGATGGATTTAAGCCAATGATCGTCTCAGAAAGACCTGTACACATAACAAATGAATAGATCGCGACTTCAAAACTTTAACATATTATATGTATGTATAATTTTATTAGTAATTCACCTATAGCAACTTCAGTTGTACGTGTGCAAAGTGTTATATTTATTGTCGCATTTATTTTATAAAACATAAATGAACTTATTAAAATCAAGACGATATTCATGTTAGCAAAACCGTTCACTTCAAATTTTATTCCAATTCTGTAAAGCCTAATAACCATTGGATTATAAACTAGATTGAAATGGATGGTTAACATGCCAATCAATAATTAAAAGCCGTCAAAATTCAAAAAATTATACTGACATTCAAGTGCTTCGTTACATTTTATTAATATTGACATGAAGTCAATTAGTCTATATAGTTCAAGTTACAATAGTTTTAGTTTTATATGTATGTCTTTATGCGCGTTTAATTAAAAATGGTTATACCCTCTCATGTTAGTGTATTTTATTTTGAATTAGTCTTGCCTTCCATTTAGACTGTTCAGCATAGATATTGTAGTTGAGATCGAACATGAATCAATGAAACAGTTTCAACTTTTTGTTTTAATTATTCAATAACTTGAAAAATGCTTCTTTTCAATTGTTATTATGTTCTTAATTAACCACAATGGATCATTTTATATTTTAGTAGGTCCTTACGGCTCTTCTAATTAAAGTACATATTTGTTAGAAATTAAATGAAGACTTGCTCGGTAGCCAAGCTCTCCATAAATGGCTTAACTACAGCACTTGTCGCAAAACAGAATATCAGTCCAAACGTAATTGATATTGGTAGTGCGGGTAACGCCTTTCGCCATATCGCCAAAAGTAAAAGTGTCAGACAGAGACCTATGAGAATAGCGACAAAGCATGCTATAGTAGTTGTCCAATCACCGTAGCTGGACGCTTTTCCCACAAGCACTGAATAGAAAATAAAGTCTCCCAAACCCAGCTTGATGCCACCTTAAACAAAACAAAATGTTTAATGCTAATCGAATGTTTTCAAATAACGTTATTACTTACGCTCTTCAACTAGCTCTGCATTATCACATGGGACTGTAGCTGGATGAGCAACTGTGCGGTATTCGGTGGATCGTCCCGAGTTTCCTCCATTACTTGCCTGCACTTCGATTTGCCGCCGTGCAATGCGTTGATCCATGTTAGATGACCATTCTTCTGTAAATCCAACGTCTGCGTCTCCTAAATGTACATCCAGATTGTTTAATTTAATATATAATAGGATGGGTCAAAAAAATTTATCTTTTTTTACTAATGACACTAAGAAATTGGTTGCTGAACACCTCTAGAAAATTCTCAGATCGAAAGAAAAGATCATAATGCGGAGGACCTTCCTATTGAAATTAAGAACTAATTTTTGGTGAGAATTTTCTATACTCTGTCCAACAATTTTTCAGTGTCGCTAGTAAAAAATACATCAATTTTTTTTTGACCCATCCTAATATATAAGGTCGCTTTTAATAGGGTTTTATAGTAAATTACATAAAGTTAAGCTGTGCTACGAAGTATTATGTTATGTTTTTTATGGATCGATTACCAGCAAAATTACTTAACCAAACATACAAACATTTGAAGTCAGTCAACAGATTGATTTATATTTTCACCATCCATTAAATGCAAAATTAAATATTAAGGCTCAAAACCCAAGCAAGTGATAGAAATAAAGACAGTTACCGGATGAATTTAAAATTATCAACAAGTAAAAATAAAAGCAATAAATTAAGATTAAATTTAGTATATACCATTTATGCCAGAACTTAAAGTCACTAGAGGCGTACCTTCAGGACTTGTTGTTGCCTGTTCACTACTCGTATTACCTGACCGCCTTGTCGAAGAACCTGCTGATTCACTTCTGCTGCTGCTCACAGCGATTGCATTAGGACGAGGGCTAAAACCTTCGTTTCCATGATGGGTACCCATATATGAGTACAGTATAGTTGCTGAAATTTTTTAATTTAATAGAATTAATTACGATAATAGTTTATAAAATTATAAAAAAAATATATATAATTAATCTTACAAAAATCATTTATAGCTTATGTGAGAGGGTCGTGAAGGAGAGCTAAAAGTCATTTCGGAACGTGACTACTAAAATGAAAGGCTTTGAGGTTTTGCGTATTATTAGTTTTCCGAGACATTCTATATAGGAATCTTTGGACATATGGGTTTGCACGGTGGTAGCTCTGTTAACAACGGCATGATTGTGGGAACAGAAACCGAGTTTAAAATCGCGTGTCGCGCAAAGTGGAAACAGATGGGAAAAGATGGCCACAGATAGAATAAGTTAACACTTGACGATGTTGAGCTCTATATAATTTTGTTTCCAACAATATATATATTCCAACAAAATTATATTCTTTCCTTTCTGCCATTCTCGGCAACCTAATCACAGCAACTACAAACGTTTTAGTTTGGAGCTCTCAAAACACATATATGAAAGACTTCAGCAGCGCAATGTTAACAATTATAAACTTACAAGAGTAGATAAGAGCAGGAAAAATTTGCTCATTTCGTTCCTGAGCAGTTTCAACTAGTATTCTCAATGGTCCTTTGGGAGTCAACACCGCAACTAAATCTGTATAAAGAATAAACAAAAATTCGAATACATTGCTTTAAATATTCATTATATACATTTTTTACTCACCCCAAATGGAAATCGCTGCAAGTACCGCCCATGCAGTCCACTCGGGTAAATATTTTATGAAAACAAGTGCCATGAGTGCAGCTACAAATATTAAATAGGCTTGCTGAAGCCGCAATGGCCCTTGCCAATGAATGGACATCATTCCGGCAAAACCAAAATTCCACATTATTAAAATGGCACTTGGATAGTCCATTGGAATATTATAAGCTCGCAAAAGTTCCCTTTAAACACGCAAAAATTATAAAAATGTAAATAATTCACTATAAATTGAACTCACTCCAAATACAGATAGCTGAATATAAAGAGTAACATAAAACTTGACAAAATCAACCATCCATGGATAATTTTATAGCAGCGTTTTTTGTACAAAACAATAAGCAGAACAGTCATGAACACTATTACAACCATTAGAATCAGAGAATTTGCAATGGCGTTCCAAAACTTTGTTCCAGGATCTGGTGATGATTCGTGAAATGGAGTGTACAACCTAAAGTAAATAAACTGTAAATAATTGTTAAAAGAAAAGCTATATTTGAACTTGCAAGTAAACATCAGTTGTGGAGTAAAAGCTGACAGCGTTAATTGTTGCAACCACTACTAGCATACAAAACGAAACCGGAACAAATAGCTTTATGACATGCTGCGCTCCATACTTGAGGCCTTCTTCTTCCTCTTCAGGAGGCATATTAGATGGATTTGACGCCGAGCTTGATGGATTATTGGCTCTATTGCGAAGACTCCTTTGCCTTTGATCTCGCTCTGCAACAGTCGGCACTTCGCCTAAGGCCTTAGTGTTTACAAATATTAGGAATATTACTTGATCTTATGAATTCAATTTACCCCATAGTTTCCCTCTGGGGCACTGCGGTCGCGTTTTTTCCTTGGATTGCGTTCAACTAGACGGTCAGGGCGATCAGCACTGTTGTGCCTGAGGCTGGATTCTCCAATATGACCATCCATTAGGGGCGTCCTTTCCGTAACAGGTCTGGTGCTATCTAAGTTTTCGTTAGATATCTGTTGACTTGAGGATGTTTCTTCAGATGGACTGATATTCATGCGGACAGATTTTCATTTCAAAACTCAACAAAATACAAAAAAAGAAAACAGCTGAAAGTTTTTCCTCAGTTGTTGACGCATTAAATACTCTTTTCCTTTTGTATAAATTGGCTGCGTTCAGTGCGCGACATTGATTTGTAGATGTTTGCAGATTGATTAATGAATGCATGCAGCAAAATTAAATTTAAAATATACTGATAAGCTGAATCTTGGAGCTAGGCCACTCAAGTATTCCATTCGGTGAAAAAAAGAAAAGATTAGACTAGAAGTATTTGAATAGTGACCATTTTATAGAGATATTGCGGTCAATGATGAAAACTGCCAAATTAAATATTTTGTTGTTTACTCATGGTTGATTGTGTCAAATAAGTATTAAACTTACCGGAAAGTGAAAGGCTACTTTTCATCGCGAAAGAGTAAAATTATTTTTCATTTTAAAGAGCATTGCTGTTAGTGAAGTTAGTGTTCGCTGTTACATCTGTATTATTCTCGACATTACTTTCAAAATAAATATTTCCCTTGCACGACTATAAGTAGATGTTTTTCTTCTAAAAATGCATCTAAATTACATTGAATAATAACAAAAAAAAAATTCGCTATCTGTTAAGAAAATGAATTTACTAATAACTATTTTTATTTGCTTTTAAAGAAATGAATTAAACAGATTTCATCAAACTGAACAACGCTGCGATTTGCAAACTTTAAACTTACATGCGAGAAATATCAATCGTTTGAATTTTAGTGCGAGTATATGTAAAACTTGCGTTTGGTTTGGAGTTCGCAAAAGCTTGTCTTCTGATTTTAAAATTCCATAATTAAATTAACATCTCACACCGTTGGTTTATTTAAATCACATCTTAACTGTCAAGCTTTAAAGTATGTATTCTGAAAACTTCCGGAGCAAGAAAACAAAAACGGAGTATTGGATAGGCAAATAATAAGCTAAATATTTTTGAAACCATTTAGGACACAATTGTAGGAGATCGACAGTGATGCCAAATTTCTTCATTTCTCCAACAATATAATGTATGTTAATAAATGACCGCCCGATCGGAATATTGTATTGGTCTTTAACTAACTTTGGTTAAATTTTACTTTACTGTCCCACCTCCAAAATCGCTCAAATTTTGTATTCCAGTTGTTTTTCATGCCCCAAGTCTATATACATACAATACAAAAAGCCAAATTCTGTAGCAATTTTGTTTAATTTTGTGTAAAAATACCAGAACATCCATCCAAAAGAAAGGAAATACCCTGAACTGCGCAGATCACAGATGAAATAAGTCTCCTGAATGTCGCGTATAAGATCTTTTCGGCTGTATTGTGTGAACGCCGAAAACCTTTCGCCATCAGTGCGGTTTTAGGCCAGGAAAGTCCAAATTTTACACTCAGACAGATCTTGGAAAAAACCCAGAAATTTCAGAACGATACACACCATTTATTTATCTACTTTATGATCGCCTATAATAGCGTATATGGGGACGTATTATAGATGGGATCTGGGATCCACTATCACTACGCAAAATGACATCGGCGCAGAGATTAAGCGAAGGATCACTCTTTCTTCGGGCTAAAAAGGCATCTAAGAAGTAAAGCCCTCTCACAGAACCAAGCAGATATTATAAAAGACCCTGCCAAAAGCGGATGAACACCTTCTGGGATGGGATGAAAGAAAGAGAAAGCTTCTTCGGGTTATATTCGGTATAGTTTGTGATGAAGAAGATTCAACGAAGAAATATACAGGCATGCAGCGACTCTAACCTGGTCGAAAAGCTAAAAATACAACGGCTGAGATGGCTGGGACACGTGGAGCGTATGGACAACAACGCACCAGCGCGACCAGCCCGACCCCAACTTAGATGGCGTTGGATCGTTATCCATTGAAGAAATGATTTCAAAGGTTTTATTTTTTTTTTAAACTATAAGAACTATTATATATAAAATAATTATAAAATTTTTATTAATTTATTAAGTATATCAAGCTTATGGTTAATATAATATGTTTTCTCAAAAATCAGGGAAGGAATCGCCTCCTCCGTGAACAAGTATATTACGTGACCATTTCGAATACCTAAAAGATTTGGATAGAGACCATGCGTATGAAAACAAACACTAAACTAAAAACAATGTTAAAACAATGTAATAACATATATATTATTAACTATTTTAGTTTTAAATTAGTTGTGTTTCGTAGCTTCTGTCGAAGACTGGGTTCCTTTAGACACACAGTCTGTATCCTTTTTGGCCTTAGGCATTTCCTGACCGATTCGCCCTCAGAAGACGAAAATTCAGACTCGATTCCATTATTTTCCTTCAAAGAATTTTGGTTTTTGTCCTGAGATTTGTTGGTTTTAACAACAATTTTTTTTTCGATAACCTTCTTCGGAGAATTAGTTTTCGAGGAATCGTTGTGAATTTGTGTAAAAGGTTTTCGTCTTGCGCTGAGGTGGCACGTATTGACCTTTAAAAATGTGCTCTCCTTCCGTGGGATGGTGTAATCTGTGGAGTTGCACTCAGTAAAATTTAAGTCTGATATATTACTTCCGGAAGATGTTTTTTTTAACATTTCAATTTTGTCCACACTCAATTTCCTTACTAGAATTCGCATTTCTTTAGTTGTAATATTCGAATCTGCAATTTTATTGCGATTGTATGGTGTACTACATGGAGCATCCAGTAAATTGTTAATAGTTGCATCTGTAATAGTCTCATTGCGCGTATCATCCTCGTTTGTCAGTTCTTCAGAGATAGTCTGAAGGCTATTACTAAATGAGCACATACTCTGGCTTAAACTTGAACGAATTCCGAGCTTGTTCTCAACTGAATGCTGTAATTCTAAAATGTAACAACTTGTAAAAAACTTTATATATATATATATAACGTTCAAATTTACCTGATGAGGCCTGTGAAAGATTTTCTGATATATTCCCGGAATGCCTGTGTGTAGAATTTTGAGAATAGTGATCTGAGCATTGCGAATGGCCATCTGATATGTTCTGCGAATCGCCTTGCTCAGTTTCATTTTCTAAAAGAGATTTACTTATTCTAGCATCTCTTTGCACTATTACTTTTGGTATTGGAGTTTTCATATTTGCATCAACCATTAAGTCTCTTTTTGGAGACGTTACTGGTGGCGAACGTGTTCGTGTTCTTAATGCGTCCGTAGAAGTGACATTTTCGCAAGAACGACGATGAGAGCGGACATCGGTTCGAATCAAAGATTCTTTTTGAAACGTCCTTTCGGGAAATAAAGCGGCCATAGTTTCACAATGTTTTTTCTCGAGTGTGTTTGCAATCGACTCTTTCAAGTTATAAAACTGTTTGCGTTGTTCAATTAATTGATTATTAAGGTATGTTATTTCATGTTTCAGTCTGTTGAGCGCGATACGAAGCTCTTGATTATTAATTGATAATTCTCGATTTACTATTCGATATGATTCCATCATTTTTATTTTTATTTTTTAAACGGTAACAGAAGTAAGCAGATCAAAATTAAAACACAAACACCCAAAGCAACTCTTTAAATATGAAATGTCAAAATGAAACGGCACGGCATTTGAATCAGAAAGAGGCACCGTTTGCTGAATTATGTGGATGAGTTAAAATGTAAATAATGGACGGGTTGCATCGGGTGATGCAAATAGCAAATTAAATATAAAATTAAATTAATTACGCAGTTCGTAAAATTGAATATATCATTATGAATTTCGATGTATTTAGCTCATAATGTATTAGTTTATTTTCAATAAAAATGTTTTTGTGAGCATTATGTCTAGCCAAGTAATATATTTTCAACAAATCGATACCCACTGAGTATAGTTAAAACTAAAGAGTTTGAGCATTTTTTGGTTTTGGAGGCTGACGATCCAGGTATTGAAACATCTCCTTAATGGTAATTTTATAACATCCATACCTAACCACACCTTTGTTCTTCGCCAAAAGATATAGGGATTCCTGGTTGATCACGATAATCGCTGATCTGTAGGCACCCTTTTGCTCCTTTATAGTTGTGGGTCTCGGCTAGCCATCGATGTTGCTGTCGACAATCGAGATGAAAGTTTTAGCTATTTGATATTTATTTTTTCTGTAAATGGAAAGAATTCGAAAATGTCGAGATTTGAGGAAATTTAGTTTTAATCGCCGTTAAGTGCTCGATGGAAACGTAGCATAACCAATGAAAAAATCCTCGATTTCTGACAAGAAATTTCCAAACAATCCGAATCGATAAGCGATAACAATTTCGATGTCTTAAATTAAAATGATCTAGGTTCTGATTTAACCAGTATCTCGAATTCAGTTAGTGTATGTGTTGGAGTGTTAGAATATAACACATCTGCCAAACAGAATGGCATTACGCTTGACTTTATTTAAATTTTGAAAATTTTGTCACGATATATCATTATGAATTAATATAAAAAAAAATATATATCTAAAAAAATATCCTGGCATTTACGAAGATGATGTTTGATGATATAATAACAGTTAGCATGCAATATAGTCTCGCATTTAAAACGTAATATCTTACTTATCTTACATGCAAGCACGGTTGTTTGAGCTCTAACGTCAAAGTTCGAAAGCTTCCTTCAGCTGTCACTGTCAACAACTGACAGGAAAATTATATTTTGTTTTGTTGCGGGCCTAAAAAACTATCAAATAGTTTTTTTTATATAACAATGGCACTATTTCCCATGAAATGGCTTCGTAGAATTGTGCGAAAAAACACAAACCCTATTCAAGAACCCACTGCCGAACTTTGGAAGCGTCGCTTAAGTTTTGGTTACGCCTTAATAGCGTGGAATGCGTTCGGATTTGTTTGTTACATGATATACTCTGGCAAAGCTGATTGGGCCAAATTTCATGGAATTAAAACAGAAGCGGACCTAGCCCTGTCTCCAGGTATCTTAAATTAAAGTCAAATAAACGTTATTGCTTTTAACCCATTCAATCTAAATTTAGCACAACAATTCTCCAAAACTATGAATATGGAATCAGGAAAGATTATTCGGTTATCAGGCTTCAAAAAAGTAGAAGAACTCGAATTCCACAATCAAACGGAAGAAGAATAAAGTTGAAATGTGAATATTTATTGTAAATATGATATCAAAATATATGTTTATAAAAAATACGAGGCACTGTATGTATTTTTTTTAGTCACATAAAGAATTTACGTACCGACCAAACCGACGGGAATATTGTACATTATAATCTATAACACACTTCATTGTTTTAATCATAAAAAAATAAATAAATATGTTTATGCGTCTTTTGTGATGATAATGATTTAATACAAAACACAAGGATGTTTAACAACTGAACTAAACCGAAATGCAATAGAATAAAAATAAAACAGTGACAGTCTATTAAGTGACAATTGAAGCCATGTTATTGTTATTGGCATGTAATGATATTCCAATTCCAACTTCTAAGGCGTGCGAGGGTCTTTAAGCGTTAATAGGAAACTTTTAAATGCATAGATATTAGTGATGATAATCTAGTCGCTGCTTGCTTTCATTTGAATCATGAAATTCGCTTAGTATCCGATCCTCTTCAGCTCTGCGATTCTTTTGCAGAATCAAGGCGCGCCTAAAATACCAATTGTTATTGGACATTTGTGTTGCCTCAGGTTTGATATTGTATTTACCTATATCGCTCATAAAAACCGACAATAGTTCCCAATTCCTGCTTGAATAGACGCACCAGCATACCATCGAAACACTCAAGCTCCTGCAAGCTAAACATGTTGAACTGAAGCATGTGATCTTTCGAAGAATCAGCTGTAAATTAACAAAAGCAAAAGATGAAAATCATCAATATTATAAAATAGCATGTTTCGAACCTTCCGAGTATACAATGAGCCACTTGGGTATCTCTTCCAGGAGATACGGATTCGCTGGCACTAAGGCGTTGTGTGGGTTGTATTGAGTGGGCTGCGGCTCAGGATGAATTGCCTTTGGCGGTTCCGCTGACGTAGTGTATACATAATATGATGTAAGGCAAGGGTGGTTCAGCTGTGTTTGTCCGGTTAGTTGGCTGAAAGAAAAATAATAATAATTTTTCTAAAAACTATATATATAATGTAGGATGCTTACTTCTCGTAGTATACACCGTGTACCTTCGATACGACTCTACGCCAGCCGACGGGTAATCCCTCCCGTTCCAGGGGATGAGACCAATGTGTGGTGTGTGCATTGTGATCGATGTAGTACTTTCGGCCATGCAAAGTGTACTGCGTAGCCCAGCCAGGCGGAAGGGGTAACTCTTCGTCAATCGACTGCTGGGATGGGACTCTCTGCATCATTTGATGTGCAGATGGATTGTGTACTATATGATCCGTAAATGATGGATAGACTGGAATCTTCGCTTGTACTAATGCAACGTTCTGACCTAAATGTTGATATCCTATTGCTGCTGCAGCAGCTGCGTTCTCACTCTGCATATTTGAGTATATCGATTGCATTGAGCTATTTGCCCCGTATCTACAGGATTAGAATAAAAAATTAAAATGAGATATGTAAAATGAATGCTATTTCGAGTGAACAAAAGCAAATATGTTCATCGCAACCACGTCGATGTTGGTTTTACCCTATTTAAACTTTTAACTATTTTAGTCATACAAACTTAAAGCACCGAATGCAAGGATATCTTCCAATTTGAACTGCTTAGCGGGTTAAATTTATTATATACGAATTGGGGTGGCAGATAAATTGTACTTACTATGGATATGCGTAAATCTCTAAAAAAGTTAACCAGATTTGAATATAACATAGAAAGGAACATACCTTGAGTTGCTATGAACATCATAGGCCGAGAGTAAGTTCGAATTAGTATTACTATATATAGGCGACTCTGATCGCTGAATTAGTCCCCCGATTGCACCAGAATTCGATCCTGATGGTCCAGCAGAACCAGCTGGTATGACACTATTGCTCACGGTCGCATTGTTCGATGTCTGATAGTGGTTTTCATATATCGGGAAGTTCTCTGCATTGTAATTACCAGAAGCTATTGCGAGACTCATCTGGGAGTGAGGCTGACGTTGTTGTGACATTGGCGGCGACTGGGGTCTGGGAGAAATATTATGACGACTTCGAATAGCATTAGCATACTTCTGAATTGCTATCAAATCTTCACGATCGCCCTTATAACGTGCATCATATGTGTGCGCATGGTTTTGATTGACAGAGTAGTTACGATGAAAATTGTCTATTCGTCCACCACGACCACTGCCGAGACCACCATTATATGAGGACGACGAGGAACTACTGTATGGTAGCTCGGATTGCTGTCGCATTCGATCGATTTGATCGATATTCACATAGTTACTATTGCTGTTACTTAAATTATTACTGGAGAACGAAAGGGTAGCTGGCAAATATTGTTGTTGTTGTCTCGATGGAAGCTGGGAATGAGCCCGTCGAGCATGATACACATCGTGCTGATGTGAATCGTGTATTGAGTACTCATTATAGGAACTAGATTCGCAATTTGGTGAAGAACTAGCACACCGACGGGTTAGATTGTGTGAAGAAAGACTGGGAGTAAACTTCCCAAAGTAACCCAAGGCAGATGTTTTCACAATGTTTTTCGTTGAACCAAATTTATCTTTGTCCGTCCTATGCGAAAGCGTCTGGCTGTTGCGACGATTTTTCCCTTTGTTCTTGTTTTCCTCGAATGACCAAACGTTTATTACTGTATAGGTATGTAAGAAGAATTTTATACTAATATGAATTTTTGTTTAAACAAATAAATTGTGACGAACCTGGAATTTCGGGCGGTGTATCCTTTTTTACATATTTACCAACAACACCTTCTTTAAGGGATTTGTCTTTGCTCTTCCTCGATAGCATTTTATTTGTTTACTTCAATATGCTGTGTAATATGGTTAATTTTAGATCCCCATTACTTATATAAACTACTTATAGAAATAATCTCTTTTTTAATTAATTAACAAATACACTTCTATTAATAAATTTTTGTATATTCCGTGACAGCCGACACAGCGATGAGTTCAAATCAAGTGTCATTGGGCTGTGACACATTCTTGTATAACAGTATGTTAGTAGGTAAGCACCTACATATGTAGGTAGGTGCCATGAAATAAAACGATGTCGGTGTTTTTTCTCGGCTCATTGTCAATGACGTCAAAATTGTTTTAGACCTGAATATTGTTTGCAATATTGTAACACATAATCCACAAAAATACAAAATTATTCCGTTTTACACGTAGTAAATGCTATTACATTGTTAATTATATCTTCTTTTCGAGTACAACCGACGTCATTGACAGGTAACGCGATGGACAAGGTGCGCAACTGAACTGCTCCACAAAATTTGACATTATTTT
The DNA here is from genome assembly GCA_963576555.1 of Ferdinandea cuprea. Lineage (NCBI taxonomy): Eukaryota > Metazoa > Arthropoda > Insecta > Diptera > Syrphidae > Ferdinandea > Ferdinandea cuprea. Next base: position 467,198 of record OY754959.1, read on the forward strand.
GTTCTTTGAAGTTTAATTTGAATGAATACATTGAATATTTAATTTATGTATCTTGGAGCCATAGAGAGTAAAATGAACTGTTTCTGTTGTTGCTTAAATCCAAAGTAATTGAACAATTTTCGTTATTTTGATTTTAAGTCAATATGTCGAAATTGAGATCATCGAGCAGACACATTCTAAACTTCAATTTGGTTTTTTAAGTGATCAGTATTAAGTAAAAGCGAGACAGTAACAATTTGTATAATTTTTAAAATTGCATGATATATTTTTGTTGTTGTGAAACTCTGGACGCGCTCAATATTTGATTAAATCAATTCTTGTACAACTAGTGTCAATGTTACGCAAATTGTCGGTTTGACATATTGGGTTAAATTTACTTCTTTTTAACATGTCGATAATAAATCTATTTCATAGGTATTAATAATTAAATATAATAATAATAAATTTTATTAAATTAAAACTTTAACAAATTAAAATATGTATTTTGCAGACTCTCTGTCAGAGAAATTCTAAAAAACAGTCGCTCGGTAAACACAACAGCAGCAGTTTACATCCATTCGACTCCAGCACTTTTTGCAGAACCACTGAAAAAGAAAAAAAAGGTAGATCCTCAAGTTGTAAAACAACGGGAGGACCGTAGAAAAAAGAAAATTGAAAAACAAATTCGACGACTGGAGAAAAATGCGCGACAGCTTAAACCTGTGGACGAACTAGAAGTCCCAATAGAGCTTATTGACGAAAAAAGGTTCCCTTCCTATAAATAATTTCAAATACATATTATAATATGTACCACTATTTTATTACAGCCAACGAATGCGAACGGTTACAGTTACTCCACAAGTCTTAGAACAAAGAATTTCATTAAATAAGCAATGGGCCCGATATAGACATGACCAAAAGGTCGCAGACTTTCAAGTAATAGATCGTGTTTTGCAATTCCAAATAAAGGCCTTGGACGAATTACGTAAAGAATCGGAGGATCTGTACCAAGAGGCGATTCAGCCAGATGTTAGTCTAGTTCCAATAAGTATCAAGGGACCAGTATCCACTCCACCAATTGAAGACTACGCAAGTCCAGATGGAGAATATGTACACCTTACCAAAAATTGGGACGTGTAATAGTTTCTTTCTTACGATTGAAGCGTTTGCTTAAAATGTATGTATAAATAAAAGTCTAACCGAATATTTAGATGCGTTTTTGACTTTGATAATTGTGTTGTTACCGAGTGACAATTAGGAACATTATCGAGGCAGTGTTTCTTAAATAATGGGTTTCAACTGAGACAAATCTTAAATGTTTAACAAAAAAACGCCTTATAAATTGTAACTCTAGCAGAATAGGTGAAATATTTTTTAAACCTCTTAATGAATCCCAGAAATTTTATAAGTTTATTTGAGCTTAACATACGTTGTCGTTCCTCTTCAACGACCGAAGGTGACGGGTGTTATTATGTTACCATTGAGGGTAAAATCAAACGCAATTGCAAGCTTTTTCGACAGAAGACCTGTAAGCGAAACTCTGTCACTTGCCTTTTTAATATCAAACGCAACTATTTTCCTTTCACCACCATGATGAATAGATTTGGTTCCACTTCAAGGGCCGTTGAAAACCTGATTTTGTAAAAATGAAAAAAAACATTTTTCATTATTCCTATTATAGAGTTAAAGGCTATACAACAAAAACGGTATTTTGGGAGGAAATCAAAATTTACTAAAACCCTCACCATGCACCATTTTAGATTACTATGTTTGGCGGTTTAAGAGTTGAGAGCCGTTCAAGATATATTTAATTTTCAAACATCTTTCAAGTAATTTGTTCTTTTCTATGAAAGTTTCAAATCAACGACAGCAAAAGCCCTCCTAAAGTGGAGGATTTTTAGTGTTCTTCTACAGAGTTAGGGGGTATTAACTTGAAGTTTCATAACTTTGTCATAAGTGGTTTGGTGCACTTCTGTTCCACTCAGTGGGGATAAATTATTTTATAGGTTAATGCAATATTATATTGTAGTAGGTACGGCAACGGTTTTTCATTAAAATGCCAACGCTGATTAAGAACTCTTTTTATTTGTAAAGTGAGCTTGCATGGAATATGCAAATATAACTTCCAGTTAAAGATTGGGTTTTAGAAAGTTAAACGCAACCGGAAAAAATTGTTCGGTTCTTTAACTTAAAATTGTAACCCAATCTTTGTCTTAACATGTAGCTAAATGATAGGTACCTACCTACATATGGAATTTATTTTTGCAGTGATCTTAACTTGTTTATTTTGCTGCAATTTGGCATGTTTTCGGTCTCTTTACGTCAATTTGTTTTTGAGATATTTGGCGTAGCACTTGGAGTAAAATCTGACTTTGGGGATTAGTGAATTGATCACAATAATGAATAATAATAATAATCAAAAAATTTACAAGACACCCATTATTTTTCGGAAAAAAATGTTATTTTGTTAACTTTACTCAATTTTAAAAAAATGTTCTACTTAGGTCTTGTGTAAATTTAGGGACACCCTTTATCACACTACGCATGAGTTAAATTTTCTTAACAGTTGTTATTTACTAAGGTTCCTACCTATACATATTTGATTCATATGCTTTTACCGAGTTTTCCAGAAACGAAGAAAGAAAACAAGAATTTCGAGATACAGGTACATAATGTACGGTATACTTGTATACCCTCTTTTTGGGAAGCAGCTGTAGCCTTACCTCTCATCTTAGATATATATGTGTATATGCATATAACGTTGCTATATACGCTAGAAAATAACGTGATTAAGTGACTTCAAGGACGTTTGCTTGCATATTTTCGAGTTATGCATGCGAATTTGAGTTAGATTAGATGTCATTATGTTAGTAATGTGAGTGTGACATGCGCGTCTTTGCAGTTCTCGAAAAATAACCCTTGCTTTGTAATTGCATTAGGTAGGTAGTTGTGTATGCAGTGCAGAGTTTTTGTTTTTGAAACTTTATTTATTACATATGTACTTAGGTACGTAAACAAGCAATAAAATTGCTTAACAAACTACCTATTCAAATTTCGGACACAGCTAATTAAACTACAAAATCTACAAGTTTTTAGAAGCTTTTGGATTTCTATAGCTTAAGTACTTAAGTACATATTTTAATTTGCAATTTTGAGGAAGGTAGGTAGGCCAGATAAAAAAAACTTTCAACAGAATAGCTGTTAACAAAATATTACCAAAAATAATTTATAGGTACGGTGGAGGAGGAAGATTTGCTTGTAACCACAGCTTTGGAATATCCCAGCGCCATCGAAAATAAGACAACCAATGGCGCCACGAAGCGCGGCAAGGATGAGGCATGGAAATGAATTGCATTTAATGTTGCCCCGTGCAAGGTTAATTTAATTTATTTGTTTTTAATTTATTATATTAGTTGTATTTATTAATCTCTCAAGAAATAACAATAAAATCCTGGCGTAAGAAGTATAAAAAACAAAAGAGTTTGTTTTATACTTCTTTCCCCATTGAGCGAACCGATGAAGGAATTACATATTCCAGAAGTGTCAAATACATTACTGCCGATGACCTACCATTCATATGTATATGGGGATGTCGGCAGTAATGATGTTGAGGAATAACAGCCTCAACATTTCTGGTAGTGGTGCTATTTTTCTTTTCTTTGATTGCTAGGTTGTGGCGAACGGCAAAAGCAATGATAACCAATTGTGGAATTTTCACTTCCATTGAAAATTCGACGCAATTGCAAGTACGAATCTGGGACTCGTTGCAGAGATGTTCAACAGAGTTCGTGACATTCATGAATGGCGTTGAAACATAGCTTGAATTTGTGTAGATAATTTGAGATTTGTGAATTAATGACAATGATAATGAAATGGTAAAATTCGCCTTTTTTACATCTTCGTTTGTAACTGCATATATTGAAAATGCGCTGATTATGATTGGAGCTGCTGGAAAGAAAAAACAGTTATGTACATATGTCATATATATTATTTATATGAACAAATCCTTACGATTTTTAAAAACTTCCGGATCATTTCCACCAGGCGATTGAATGTAATTTGGCTTAAGTAAAGAAGTCTCGCGTTTCAGGCATACGAATTAATTGAGGCGCATAGTAATAGCAATTACTTTTGACACTTGTTTCAACATATCATGCACAGTTGCAATTCTCCAATAAAATCTGCGAACAATCGACCGCCAGCAATTGGACATAGTTTAAGAACAACTTAAACGTATCGATTACATATTATATCCAAGCCATTACCGTCTCCAGATGCAGGGCAAAGAATCGTTTATCAAATCAAGCACTATCAATGGTTGTCGACTTTGAAAAACGAAAGCGATTAATGAAGTCATGGTCATCCCTTCTTGCGAGCCGAACTCGTGCAGCATCTTGTATTGTTCTCTCTCAAGATATGAATGATTATCTTCATTTATATCATCTTCGCTGCTGAAGAAAAAGACACCCAACTCTACTAAGAAAAATTATTATCAAATTAGTAGTTAATAGAAATAAAGATATATAAGAAAAATAATAAAATAATTAAAAAATAAATATGATAAAGCAATACAAAAATGTTTAAACTCAAACACTACTAATTTTGTATTATAAATGCAAAAAAAAAATCGACAATACGATATTTTTAAGACTGATAAATAAGAAAATGTAATTGGCTAACAAAATTTGTTTCAATTTGTAAACGTTTCAATGGTGTTGAAAACTTTGTCAGTTATAAAAAATTATAATCAGTTTTAAACGATGGATAATTAAATGCGTTGGTCAAAAACGCCCTCAAAGCATTGTATAAACGATTTTTTAAGTTCTCGACCAACTAAATTTGACTTTGAAAACACAGATAATAACAAAAAAAAGTCGAAGAGTAAGTTGAAGAATGCTCACAGGGTGTAATTGTATAACTACTTCCGCGATTGTATTGTATACTACTTTGTGACCTTTTTTGTATAAGATTCCATTAAGAATACTTTTCCCATAGGTATATATTTTTTCATTACTTTAAACCGGATGTGATATATGCGTTGTATCATAAATAGGGTTCATTCCTACCAAATAAATTCTGTGAAAAATGTAAATACACTCAACATTTTGTGATAAAAAGCAGCTTGTCCTGTTGAGTTCGACTATATGTACAAAATAACATTGCAACAACGTGACGTACGAATAATAGCTTAAGTCTCACAGATCATGGGAAGCGTTTTAACAGCTGCACTGCATGAGTTCAGTTCAGTTCACTTCTCAATATATATTGTTTGATCTTAGGCGTTTTGGATTGCTACGAGCTTATATATTCTATAGTAATTAAAAAAAATATTGTCTGGCATAACAATTATTTAATAAGTTTGTCTCATAGCTAATAACATTTGATAAGATATCAGCATTATAGAACAATGATAAACAAAATCCGTGGTGATAGACATTTAAATGATATTTTGAACTTAAAAATAAAGCAAAAAAATTAAAAATGAACTCATATCACTCTTAATTAAATACTTTTAATTTTACCCCGCATTTTATTAAATTCATATTTAATACAGTTTTGTCAATACGTGACACGGTGTACTAACTGACAATTAAGAAAGTAATTTCATTTGATTTTGCAACAAACAATGCTAGCTTGTTTAGGCTCCATGTCAATACAAACATTTTAAATTACTTTGTATGCTTAAATAAAAAAGTAATTCATCGTCGATCACATCGCCATGATATTTCTGGAGTAAACCAATATTATTAGCTTGATATAACTAATCAAAATTTGTCTATATGTATATTCAAAAAAAAAAAAGTAGGTCACATATCGTGCCTTATTCAATAAATGGAAATTTTACATGAGAAGAAAAAAGACTATAGGTGTATATTCTTCCTCTCTACATAAAAAAACAAATTAAATATTTCTCATAATTTTGACATTTTATGTATACCTACTTCAGTTTGATAATTGGGAGTAAACTTCTTGACTCATCATATGCGATTTCGAACATTTATGGTTTGAATTCAATATCAATCTTTATATCAGACGATGCGTCTTCATTTGACCTTTAATTGGTATAGGTATAACCATTTCAAATCATATATACATATGTTTTAAGCTTCAGATTATTTAATTTTAACATACATAGATATGAAGCTACTGAAACTTATTACCAAAGATTTTTAAATGAAAATGTATGGAGTATTGCTTAGACTAGGTAGATATTTTCAAAATTGAGGCCGCGTTTATTAAATGATTGTAAATGATTAACAAAATAGAATAGCTCATACATCCATCTATATATACACCATTTTAAATATGTATTAAATTCCGCAGACAGCACAAAAATAATTTACCAAATGTGAACGCCTGCTTTTGATTGTTTTTTTTTTCTGTGAAGGTTTTTATCCAGCTTTAAGTTAAGGCGATTAGGTTAATATTAATGAAGGTAAGAATCTACATAGTATGTACGTACCTAGATAGACGTGTACCTAAGTTTTAGCTAAGTACAGGTGAATGACAATTTTATTGCTGCACTCTGCGCAGTTGCAACTTGCACCTAAAATTTGGGTATGAAGGTACCTACCTTTACACCCAGGTAAATAAAAGGTACAGGTCGGGGTTTTTACTTTTTAATAACTTTAATGAAATACAAATTTATTATTTACCTGTAACATTATATATGGAATATATACAAATCTTCTTTAAGAATTTTTGCAAACATGATTTGCAATTATTATGTACCGCGTGAATTAGAGATATCTAGACGTTCAGCAAAACTCTGCCTCACTGTATCAAACTTTTCTGGCCTACGTTGGTTTACTTTTCGCCCAAACTTTACTTTATCTTCCAGTGCATGTACATTTTCAAAATTAGAACACAAACAAAATCACGTAATTTTCTACGCGTACTTACAATTGAACAATTATTTAAATAAAATATTTTAATAATTTCAACACGTCGTTGAGGTGTTAGATGATCCAAAATAAATTCTCTGTTGAAAAAGTAAAAGTCAATTTTCGTAGTGGAGAACAAAAACACCTCAAAGAAATCTAATTTGAAAAAAGCCTCAAACTATTAACTCTGAGGCAATGGCTTCATAGAATCGAAATTTTATCTTCTGTTTTGCTAGTCCAATTTAAGAAATCTTTAGTTAAGAAAGGATATCTACAATTTTTAGTAACTTAAACGGACCAAAACAATCTCATGTCGACATAAAATGCTATTTTAATAAGTAATAGGTACCTATATCATCTTATGTAGGTATTTAGTAAATAACAATAGCTACCTACGCATTTTTGCCGATTTAAGATGATTTTGTTTTTCTAAAACTTGGGATACTAGCTAGATAAAAGGACAAGAATAAGATACAATTATGTACGCGCATTGAATTGGCGAATCTAATGCATTGAACTGTCAGAAATTTACTTAAGTCGAATTAAGATAGTTTATATTTGCAAAAGAGAATTGTAATCGACCACTCTCTAGAACGAACTGCTAGATGCGAACACTGACAAATTTCATACACACAAAAAAAAGGCAAATAAATAACATCGATCTAGAAAATAAAACACACTCTGTATAATTATGTTAATCATGCAACTGTTAATGGTATTGGTGCCTATACATATATTTATGTACCGTAATAATGTAATGCTAAAATTATTAACATTTTAAATGAGGTGTCATTAATTTTTCCAGACACAAAATAACATGGACTAAAGTTATCTTAAACCTAACCTAAGCACTTTAACAGGCGTGCACATAACTGTTTAAACTTACCTTTAATCTTTTAAATTTTTCCATGTGTTTGTTTATCAACATAAGAAATTGTTATACAATATTACTTTAGCCAATTTCAGAAAAATTTGCTTATACTTAACATATACCTAATTATTTCAATTAAATATTATAGTGTCCGGATCCTAGTGCCTTGATCTATCTGGCTATCCCTATTTTATCTTAAACAAAATTTTTTTATTCGCAGAAAAATATTCCAAATCTAAACGATAAACAACAAAGTTCGTCATTTGTATCATTCTCCGACATCATTTTCTTCCATCTAAAATTGTATAGTTGTCTAGTCGTAGGTACCCGAATTTTTCAGCAGCATCAAGTTCAAGAAAAAAGGGGGAAAGTATGTGACCACATTTTCTATTTAATCTTGCACAGGTTATATATACAAAGGGTGATTCATCGTGAGGTTTAATTTATAATGTAAAATAAAACATAAATTTGAAAGTGAACTTCAAATTTTTATTATCGGTGAAGAGAACAATTAATGAGAACATTTACTTGGCAGAATGATATCATGTAAATATTGGCCACGACTACGTCTGAGGTGGTCCATTCGGAAGGTCCATTTTTTGGCTACGGTCTTCGCTTACACTCAAAGCTACAGCTGCTATAGTCTCACCACTACGTGCTGGATATGGTCTAACCGGTCGAGTATCATCCAATAATGTAAACTGGGTCTCAAATTTGCGAATGGTATTGGCAATAGTGGATTCAGTAGTTCGATTATGCTCACCGTAAGTTTCTCGAATCGCACGGAAAACTTTTCTTACAGAACGCTGATTTTCATAATACAGCTGAACAATTTGGAAACGCTGTTGTGGTGTGAGTCTTCCCATGATGACTTGCCAAACGATACTTAACAAAAATAACAGAGCAGTTTGATAGGAGTTAACAGATGCATTTTGTTTTGTTTTTAATTTGTCGAATCGGCTGTCACCGGTAAGAGAATAACCTGTTGTTGGTTTTTTTTTAATTCGTTCAGTGGTCAAATTTTATGTTAAATCAGGACAAATCGTTTAAGTATACATAAAAACGTATTCATAAAAAAAAGATAATAGAAAACGTATATAATATACGGCAAATCTCTCTCGTCGAATCACCCTATGTATATAATAATAGCCTGCATTGCTCAAATCTACGCATATGCTATGCATTTACCTAATTGAAAAGTTGTATACATATTCAGGCATATGCTGCATTTGTGTGTGTATTTTTTTCCGTTGCGGCATTTAACACGCATCACAAAACAATGCGCAGAACCTGAATCTTGTATACATAAGTATATAGTTTAATTTCATCCCTGAAATAGCTTCCCCTTATGAAAAAATACAACATTCTACCTACTCCTTTGTATTGCATCCTTGCAAAATACACGTTTAACATTTTATTTCGTTTAGGGTTCGGGGATTTTCCCAGTTCTACTTTCTACAAAACGGCGGAAGAATACATGATAGTGGTGGGGGAAACAGTATAAATAAAGCGCACAAATCGTTCGTAGTTTCATTCGGAAATCAGTTGTCATTCTGTTCGTTAATACGCAGTTGGTCAGTGCTTTATATTTTAGTTGTGCTGCTGAAAGTTAAATACTTACATACATGTGTTATAAAGTGTCCTACATATTTAAATTTGCATTTCTAAAGTAAAATATTTATACGAAAAGGAAGGAATTGCAATAAAAATAAAGCAGGTGTGTGTTCAGAAAAAAAAAAAAAACAAAACAGCTTCGAGTTTTGAGCTATTTAGCTAGATTTTTTTATTATAAAAAAATAATGACTGGAGAAATAGACCTAGCTAGAAATCAAAAGACCCTTAGTGATTGGGTTAAGGATTTTCGAGTAAAAAAAATTCAAATGAAACGAAAAGTGCGACGAGGTGGCCCCCATTTACGGGTATGTGCAATTTTAGCAACTGCTCTACAAACTGCGGAGAAAGAACTTCGCCAAAAACAACAAGAACGGTTTAACCGTTGGTCTGAATTACAATCTAAATTGATGCAAGACAAAAGCAATAACTATTGGCCTCAATGTGCCACTGAAGTCCAGAAGGAAGTCATCGTCTCCGCCTCGAAACATCAAGAAGACGAAGAAAAGCGTAGAAATGAAATCGCAGATCTGTGGAAATACGAGATCAGCAGCTTGGATGAATTTATGAAAAACATGAGTAGTCAACGTTGTCGTGTAGCTGCTAGCTGAGAACAAAGTCACATAAAAAAGTTTTACATAATTTAGTGTAGTTTGTGATAGGCAAAAGAAGAATTATTTTTTATTTTAATGTTAAAAACATGTGATTTCGTTTGTACTATGATGGTTTTCCATTTACAGTAACCAATTGTGTGAAGATGAAGAGAATGATGCAACTGCTTTCTCGACCGGACCGGGCTTGATGGCTTGGCAAGTGTCGTCGTGGCAACACACAGAAAAAGTTAGTAATTTTTCAATGATGATTTGGTTTGTAAATTCTTTTGTTAAACTGTGATTCATTAATATTATATACATATCAAAAAGCAGCTTTCTGCAAAAAGCTCTATATTTGTTTGAAAACGCATATTTGCAGAAAGTTCTTTTAGAAAAGCTTTTAACATGTTGGATGTGTCACCCAATGTGAATTTTAGATTTTATGATTCATATTGAATCGTCTTTGTAATTTTTTTTTTTTTTAAAGGAAATTAAATATAGATTTTCTACTATTTGAAAACAAAAGTTAAACAAAATTTTTTTATTTATATAAATGTATGTATGTAACACAGCAATTTCCCTAAAAATGGAATTTTATTTTACAGCGCATAATTGAAATGCAAAAAGTTAAGAAAAACAATCTACATCTACACATTCAGCTCATAAAGCTCCCCAACTACTGATACCAAACCAGTGCACATCATGCTACTCCTTTTGTTCTCATATAACACTAGTAACTGTAATATGCAACATATCGTAGAAGCACAAGATGGATTCGACGATGGAGGCTAGGCTAAAAATGAGTGGGACACATAATGTATCTGTACCATATATGGCAGCTCCAACAGTCGTCTACACACATCTTGTGAAGTGTGAATTTGTGAAGAATAGGGTGCGGTCAACATGCGCACAAAGGGAATCCGCTGCGCTCGGTTCGAAGTGAGAATATGTGTTCGGGAAAAAGTCATTTTGTCGTGATTTCGTCGTCGGATGTTATAGGAAAAAGTTTACTTGCATTTTTTTTGTTCCCTTAAATTGTATTTTGAGTTCTGCGATATTTGCCAAAAATTACAAATTTTTCAGATCTATCAGTCCATTATCTGGGTAACCTATATGGTGGAATATTCGGTCTCGAGAGAGTGGTGATGGGTTACATTATGATGTTTGTGCAGTGTATTCTATAGTCTACCAACTTGGATATTATAGTGCATCCTCTGTATTGTTTGAAATGTATCTGTAGAAAATAGTGTAACAAAAGCCATTGTAATCAGTATTAAGAAAAATGTCATATGTATCAAAAACTGTGTTAGGTATTAAGACAGCAGCCATTTGGTAGAACACGTGTGTTGGCGTGATGCAAGCATTTCAAGAAGTCGCACAAATCAAAGGAAAAAAGATGACCCCTTCTGAATGAATCTGAAACGCCCAGTCCAGTCTAGTAAGATGGAAACAAATTTTGCATCTAATAATTACATTTTAGGCACTGAAAATCTAAAAAAAGATGTCTGGTTATTCCAAAAAAAAATCATCGAGCGCAAACAGTGTACAAGGAAACTTCGCTGCGTCTAAGCCATCTTTTGAAACCCAAGGAGTTTTAGCACCGTAACCGTTTTATATCATCTGCGTAAACTTTTTTTTTTATAATATTTTTACAGCACCTTAGGTGTTGTCATAAATTTATAAATTTTCGCTTTTGTAGTTGACAACCAAAACAGCTCGCCAAACAACATTTCGCTCTATGAACAAACCAAATTGAAGGAGACAGTAACTGAGACTCTGACGTACTCGTGTAGATCCGGGCTCGATCTGTAATTTCGCTGAATACCTACCTAAACCTACATACATACCTTTTAAATACAGCACCTACCGGTGTTTGTCATAATTTTAAATCTTGTCGCTTTTGTAGTTAAACAGCGATGGCTCGAAGCCAAGTGTCACCTAAAATGAACATACCCACGTACGAAAGGAGAGAAACCTAAATGAAGTAACCCATGACTTGTAACTGTGCCACATTATCTGTTTCTTTTTTTTTGTTGTATAATACATCACCATTAGGTGATCGTCATAACGTTTTAAATTTTCGCTTTTATAGTTTTGCGGTGGAGGCTCGGAGCCATAAATCCGTCTTGTATGAACTCCAAATGAAAGGAAAGCGACAAACGGTACCCGTGTAGAATTAATATGTACCTTTACAAATACAGCACCATTAGGTGTTTGTCATAACTTTAAAGTTTTTGATTTTGTAGTAAAAGGTAACACCCTGAAGCCAGTCAAAAATTCAATTGCAGCTGCACTCGTGAACATTGAGACCGAAAGAAATACTTAGTATACACCTAGTAGTAGTTAGTGTATTTTGAATTGAAATAACTACACCGAATGGTGTTGTCATAACTATTACGTTTTCGCTTTTATAGCTGGCGACATTTCATAGATGTGTCTTGTGTGTACCTATTATCTCTTAGTTTGCCTCTGGTGAACGCGCCTCTTTTGAGTCGAAAAGTTATTCCGGTATTTATTGCTAGCTGCTGCTTTACAGAAGAACCATAATATTATTCTACATCAGCATCATATAGTTTTCTTTCCAAAAAGATTTTTTTTTAAATTTTTTGTAGGAAAGTTTACTTTTTTTAGCTGTTAAAAGGGAATCAACCATTAAGGAAGTTTCATCATAAAAAAGAAATCACAAAAACTGTTGCCCGTTAATTTGTAAGTCTTTAAAATGTAAGCTCAATCCTAAACTTGATTTTTCGTAGAGTAACTATATCAAAACCGCACGGCTGAGGACTTGCCAATATTGCACCCTCCCCTTCTTTTTCTTTCAATTTCATCTATATTTTTAGAGTTCATTGAAACCATCAAAATATCGGCAACAAGAAACGGGGGGTTTGTTTTTTATTTTTCTTTCTCCCTAAGTTCAACAAACAGCAACAAACGCTAGAAAAACATTCTACTTTGCTGGAGACAATCTGAAGATCGGCATTAGATCGAGATTTGCACCCTGAAACTAATTAAAAAGAACAAAATAGTTGTACCTAACTCGCACACATTTGCTTGCATTCGTGTTTGTTTGTAAGTTCAATGGAATATGTTTGCAAATTAATTTTATTTTGTAGTGAAAGCGAGCGGGAACAAAATGCGAAGCGTACAGTGATTTATTCTGCATCAATGCGTTTATCCAAATGCAAGATAAGTGGTTTTCCTTTTCGTTATTTCCTCTGCATGGCGAAATTTCTATTTGTAGTGAGTGAGTCAACACATGAACCCGCTTTACCAGAATGAACTGAATTATTGAGAGAATACCCACCGAACACATTTGCTGCAGATAAATTAAAGGGAATCAAAACTACAAAACAATGTTGTTCTCCGGCCTGTGTTTCTCTTTTGTGTATTTTGTTCTATCACACGACTGTAAGTGATAATGAATCTACATTTTATTATAATTCTGTTCATTATTCCAGTTCAAAAGTTTGTTGTTTTTACATCAAAATATTTCTCTGCGGGAAGTTAATTTTAAAGCAAATCAAATCATGTACAATTCCTTTTTTTTTGTATTTATATAATATTCGCAGTGTCCACTCGCACTATTGTATTTTTCTCTTAACAAAAACATAACAATTTGTAAAAAAAATAGCATCGAAGGATCCTAATAAGTGTAATGTGTAAAATTGGTGAATGCAATGTATTTTGTTATACATAATTGTATGTAATTACTTATTTCAATGTTAAACATTTTTTAGCACTTACAACACATACCTGGAATTTGTTTATTTTAATTAACGTTTGTAAAATTCCTACAAGAATGACGATTTTTTTCTAATTGGTGGCAAAGAGATATCCAATCTATATATCATTGTGTTTTATACTGCCTCTTATATGACATATTAACAACTTAATTTTTATACGCCATTTTTTTTTAGATATATTTTGTTTTACTCGACATAACTTTAATATTCCTTCTTAGTGTTTTTTTTTTTTTCTTAAAATGCGCTTGCTTCTATCGAACTAGCATCAGAATCATTGAGCTTGATTTCTAAATATTAAAAAATTGAAATTGGTTTATTTTTAACTGTGGGCACTGACGATAGTCTAAAAGGACGACTTTAAACAATTGTAAAATACCTTACCAACTATCTATTATATGTTCGTAGCATATTTGATATGTAAATGTTTCCCTAACACATAAGCAGTAGAATTAGAGACGATATTTCCAGAGATAGAATACACTGCTGAGGATGATCCATTTAGAGAGCTGTCCATTGTCCATTATATGCAGGGGAAACGGAGTTCTGAGGTTTGACGTAGGGTGCGGTTTTAGTCTCGGTCGAGATTCCACTGGTTAAGAGGGTTGCAACAATCAACAGAAATGCCTACTTAGGAGACAGCGGACGATGCTAGAAGCTACCTGTGCAGTTTGCAAACACATACTAAACATTACTACTTTCGATGGCCAACCTTTGAACTGGTAAATCTTCAGAGCAATAACTTGTTGGAGTCTTCGTGTCTTTCAGTTGAATCAGTAACATAGTTCGAAGACTTCTAAACCAACTTATATCTGTTTGGGGAGCTATCGTACACCATCACAGCCAAAAGGAAGTGTCTCACAACACCAAAATGCCAATACCAATAGCCTTTCATCTGGGTAATTTTAAAACTTAAAACCCGCCATTCGTATATTCCAGTTAAATTTTAAATAAATCGGGAGAGAGAGATACAGGGATACAGCTTCAACTTCTGTGCCCTTTCACTGCATATCAGACGCTATATGAACATAACATCTTGGACTACTTGTTGTTTGGTTACCAACCTCCAGACTACCAGCTTTGAACGAACTTATTTTATTTTTGGGAGTAATCTGTCACACCCATCAACCAACCCAATGGAAGTGCTTCACAATTCGAAACAGCATGCGGTAAATCTTGGTGTATTTTAACGACTGATAAGTATTTTTCAGTTCGGAAGAAACAACACGAGTCAAGAGCGACTCGTCAGCCTTGTCAGGTGGCTATTTGAAATTCTGGAATAAGGCAGTCGTATCATAAACTACTTAGATATCATCATGTGGTGAGCCCCCATCTCCAACTATGTATTGCGCTCCTGTTCGAAGCAAACCACGTTCAAATATTTAAATGGCTTTGAAGTAGAAGATCGAATTTAAAAATCATCGTACAATGTCGCCTTTCATCAGGGTAATTTGTAATTGTTTATTCTGGCAGAAAACCTCTTCGTATTTTCCAGTTGAATTTCATTTAAATCGAGGGAGAGAAAGTACCATTATCAGGCGTTTTACATTACTTCACACTTTGGACAATAGACACATCAAATTCTGTTTGAAGAAAGACATCGAGGATTCAATTTTCCATTTTTTTGGTAAAATCACCCAGTTACCAATCCTGAAATGGAAGAATCGTGTACCAGTTATGCATCACTATCGTGTAGACATCTCTTGACATGGGCCGGTAATATTATTGAGATCACTTTTTTGGAACAAAAACCTCCGTATTTTTAGTTCGACCTGACTTTGGCTGCTCTTCTATATCATTATTCGGTTTGAATTTGCCTAGCAAACATCTTATCAATTAGGAATTCAACAAAGGGCAGTGAAGAGAACGAATCTTTCTATGCATCCTGTTCAATCTTTTCGAGTTACACTTGCACATACCGAATTAGTTCCAGCTCGTTTCTTTATCTTGCAAGAGTAGCAATGGCAATCCAGCAATATACGACATAATTGGCCAGCGGACGGCGCCTGGGTCATTTCAAAATGATTCAAATTATGGAAGTATACTTCGGATGCACCATTCATGACAGGCACATCTGTTCAGACGCTACGCTTTGGTAACTACTGAACTTTTAACTTTGATATAGCAAAACTGTTCTTTCAGCATCTTTTGGAAGTGTAATCAGTTAAATTCGACATGCCTTATGTGACAGAAATGACGTCATCTGATTAGAGTTTTGCTAAAATTCGCCCCGTTTTTGACAACGATCGGCTTTGGATCAATATCATGTGCGTATGGAAAAGAGCGTCTTAAAATGCGTCCTCTCCCTATGGAACAGCTATGTCATGGAGTCATCTCTTAAGCTTTTATCTGCTTTTGTAACAATGTACTGCAATGTGGTTCGTTCTTCTGGCATCGCCTTGCATACATATAGAGCAGATTTTTGCTATTCAAATTCTACCTTAAAACAACCTACCATCATGGAGCGGATAGATTTGACGGCGGCGTGGGATTCAGTGAACTGACGGCGGCGAGGGAATCGCTTGTATTGACGGCGGCGTGGGACGGACACTTCTGACGGCGGCGAGGGAACCCCTTGTATTGACGGCGGCGAGGGATTTACAGAAGAGACGGCGGCGTGGGACATGACTTCTGTGCGGGGCACGAGCTGACGGCGGCGTGGGACGTTCCAGACGTTCTTGACGGCGGCGAGGGATTGGTTGCGGCACATTATTGACAGCGGCGAGGGAATTTGTTAGCAGACTGCGGCGAGGGAAAAACTTTTAATTGCGTTTTCAATAACTTAATTAGCACACTGAGAATGATACAATCACTTAGATTCAAGGGGTTTCTACTTATAATGGGATTATTTGTCTGTCATACACAATAATTCATGTAAGATTTCAATATTTCTTATGCCATCACCACTTTATTCATATACTTGCTTCAATAGAAGACACCTTCGTAACATATTTGAAAAGACATGGACAGAAGTCGTCGACACCTAGTTTTCATCTACCCCTGGATAGTTAATCATCATCCAATGTGTTACAATGCATTATTAATCTTTATAGTTTAGAACTGTCGACTTTCAAAATCAATACAATACACATTTTATTTCTATTAATTTGACCCTTCAAATGGAGTAGTTTTACTGACTGATGTGTAGATTTTGTTTTTTTTTATATACATACATATATTGAAAAATCTGGTAAGAGTTTCTGCGAAAATAACTTGAAATAAATAATTTAAAAAAGAATTGAATAAATCGTATATGAATGAACTTGAAAAAATATGTGTTTTGTTTGTCTTCAACTTTAACATTTTCAGCTTTTTGGTGCACGAAACTTCTTGGTCACCAAATGGTAATCTAAAATTAAATAGAACTACGAGCGACAATATTACTCGATATTCGATGTTGGAAAATGACAAGCTTTTCATCTAGAAAGCAATCTGTTGCGAAAAATTACACAGGATTTGTGAGGAAGTGAATATCAACGCTGATTTTGCGCAAGATTTTTTATTTTGCTAATACCATGTTACACCTGGTAAGGCAATGACTTTTTGTTACTACAGTGTCAGGGAGACAGTGACCTAAGTTTAATAAAAGCTGAACCAACCACACTACAACTTCTGCGTAAAATTTGTTCGACGTTAGTTTGTTGAGATGAGATGAGTAATTAATAAGGTAGGTAACTCTGACAGTTTCTCATTTTTTCCTCAAAAGTAAACTCAACTGTTTTTACACATATGTATAATTAGGTGAGTAATTATATAGATAGTCAACTGAGAGGGTTTTTTGGCCTTCTCGCCCTCCGTTTTTTATTTTCTTCAAAGAGCCGTAGAACTGTTTCTGAATAAGTTTTTGAATTCAAATCAAATTGAGCCAGTTCACGCACATAATTACTGTGCCTAGAAATTGACAATCAAAGGGACCCTCTGGTTCACACGTATTTACAGATAGGAAATTTAATAGAGGATGTTGCTGCAATTTTTTATGTTTTCTGCTATAATTTTGGCTAATACATATATAATCGCAAAAATCTGCGAAAATAACTTGAAATAAATAATTTAAAAAAGAATTGAATAAATCGTATATGAATGAACTTGAAAAAATATGTGTTTTGTTTGTCTTCAACTTTAACATTTTCAGCTTTTTGGTGCACGAAACTTCTTGGTCACCAAATGGTAATCTAAAATTAAATAGAACTACGAGCGACAATATTACTCGATATTCGATGTTGGAAAATGACAAGCTTTTCATCTAGAAAGCAATCTGTTGCGAAAAATTACACAGGATTTGTGAGGAAGTGAATATCAACGCTGATTTTGCGCAAGATTTTTTATTTTGCTAATACCATGTTACACCTGGTAAGGCAATGACTTTTTGTTACTACAGTGTCAGGGAGACAGTGACCTAAGTTTAATAAAAGCTGAACCAACCACACTACAACTTCTGCGTAAAATTTGTTCGACGTTAGTTTGTTGAGATGAGATGAGTAATTAATAAGGTAGGTAACTCTGACAGTTTCTCATTTTTTCCTCAAAAGTAAACTCAACTGTTTTTACACATATGTATAATTAGGTGAGTAATTATATAGATAGTCAACTGAGAGGGTTTTTTGGCCTTCTCGCCCTCCGTTTTTTATTTTCTTCAAAGAGCCGTAGAACTGTTTCTGAATAAGTTTTTGAATTCAAATCAAATTGAGCCAGTTCACGCACATAATTACTGTGCCTAGAAATCAATTTTGGAAAAAATGTCATGCAGGCATCATTAATGTCAAACTGGGCTTCAAACACCATATTTTTGACAATCAAAGGGACCCTCTGGTTCACACGTATTTACAGATAGGAAATTTAATAGAGGATGTTGCTGCAATTTTTTATGTTTTCTGCTATAATTTTGGCTAATACATATATAATCGCACCTCGATTTTGATACTTTATCGTCATTGACAGCAAAATCAATAACCGCACATTTTCTTACTCTTATTCTAAGTGGCTGCTCCACTGCATGCGAAAGTCTGACAAACATCTAAGGGTAATCCCGTTTTCATTTGGTAATCCGGAACAGCTTTCCCATCCGGGATGCCAATCAAACAAGCAAACATTTTTCATTTGAATTTGTGTGTACATGGCGTTTTATTTGTTAATATGTGCCTCCAACAACCTCACTGCCAATCTGATGATGATAAGGGGGATAAAAAAAACAATATTTTCTATTACATATTTACATGCATCAACAAAAAAAAATTACATTTATCAATTTTGACGTTTGTGGTGTTTGATTGTATAAGTGCTTCCGGATTTGATTCTGAATTCAAAGCCAGAAGCAAATTCCTCTTCTTTTCAGGAAACTGTCATTTAATTGTCATAAATTGTTGGTAGCAAAATTTAAATATATGTGAGAGGCTGGAGAATCCTTTGGTACATGTTTTGAACATTTTTTTAGACCCGGCAATGCTCCTTATTGTGTTGAAGGCCTGGCGCGCCATTTTAAGACGTCATTTAAAGCAAAGCCCTTGGCTCAGTTATCTACTTTGTAACACGTCAAATAAACGCATTGAATACCTGCTGGCCCTGTCGTTCACATTTTTCGAAGGATGGATTTAGCTGGAAGGATGGTACATCTTTTAGTGTATTGTTTGGACACTGCGGAAGCATATGGCCTTACGACGCAAATTGGCCATTTTGAATCGTATTTTTAGCTTTTACTGTGGTAACAATTCTCTACTATTTTTTATATTTCTACTGAAGGCCTGAATTTTCAAATTCTCTTTTTAAACACTAGCGCCAGTGGATATTTTGCAAAGCTATCAGACATTTTTATCCATTCCACCCCAGTGAGCTTGTTTGTTTTGTTTATATTTATTATTTTTGAAGTAATGGATTCAGCTCCTCAAAGTTATCTTCTGACTGACATCATTTTAAACTGTAGAAAGCCGCTGGTTTTGAGAAATTTTGACTTAAAGTGGAAATGTTTCGACTGTTCAATCGAAGAATGGTGCCATCAATTTGATGCGGTTTCAAAAAATGCAAAGAAAGTTTTGTTTGAGCAAATGCCCATGAAATTCGGCGATAGTCCTCAGTGGGAACGCTATCGTTCTTCCATTGAGATTACTTTTACTGATTTCCTTGATGTACATTCAAAGGACGCGAACAAATGGACTGCTTTCAATTACCACCAAGTCGACGAAATACCACTTGAGTGTCGACATGATGTTGACTTCAGTTGCTTTGGTTTTTTGGACGCCGCCAAAGAATCTTCGTTTTGGTTAAGCTCTAAGGGAGCAAACACTCCTTGCCATTTTGATACGTACGGATGTAACATAGTTGTTCAGGTATATGGAAGGTAAAGAAGTAAATGATAACAAATATAAATTTCTGAAACATCTTTAATATTTTTTTAGAAAGCGTTGGTTATTATTTCCTCCGGAGACGCAGTTGACTCCGATCAGAATACCATATGAAGAAAGCAGCATTTACTGTTCCGAAAACTTTTTTTCACCAAAAAACATCAAGTCACTATCAAGTAGAAATATCAATTTCATAAGGCATTTGAAATAATGACACTTAAATTATTTTAGCCGCCAGGATGAATGCTTATGAGTGTTGTCTCGAAGAAGGGGATGTTCTTATTGTTCCTAGAAACTGGTGGCATTACGTGGAAAGCCTGAATACATCATTAAGCGTAAATACGTGGATTCCCTTGGTATGCAATTTATCATTCGTGGTTCTATTGGAGTTTATGTTGTGGTTTTAGGATATCGACATTGATGCCCAGATAGAAGAGTGTATTGTCAAGTACATTATCGAAAGCTGTGTAAACGGCGAATCTGAGCAAATAAAACAGCATGTTCTCAACCCAAACCAGGTAAATAACTTCAAAATAACTGTTTCAATACGGTTCAAGTTCTTATAAATATACCTCTTTGAATCCCAGTTGCGCATTTCGTGCCGTTGTCATTTTCTTCTCCTCCGAAGCCCACAAAATGTTCAAATTTTATCAATGAATAAAATATATCACAACTAAGTTGATCTATCTCTGACTAGTCGCTGTAATATCAGTTTGCAGTATCTCCCTCTCAGCTACGCATAGAGCTAATTTAATTACACTACTTTACATTGCCTTGGCAACTAACACAGTATACGCGGTTTCTAGACTAGCTGGAATCGGATGACATGTTTAGTATCGCTGATTGGAAGACATTGAAAGCCGAAGGAATACGGTCAGTCCTGAATAAATAAGAATAAATTCCGCATCCCGGCCCGTCAATTGTTTTAGAACCGTCCGTGAATATTAAAAGTTTAACTGGATAACTCACTACGCTATTATTTTATTCTTCTCCATTATTGAACACCCTAAAATGTGGTGTTTCAGTCTTGAGGAAATCTGTTACAAATTTGATTGCTTTGCAACAAGGTATCTTGAAATATAGAACAGTTAACTTCTTTTGAACAAACCAAAATAAGTGAAACATAACTTGGTTTGGTATTTGAACTAAACATATACAGGCAGAAGATGTAGGCGCCAAGAGTGATTAGACCCCTCGTTTTAAGCTGCGTCTTTCGGGTTAAAAGTCAAAGAAGCGGCTGTTTTCTATTGTAGTAAGATGTCGTACGCTGTGTTGTTGTTAACACCAAACTAGGTGATCTTCTTAATACGATCGTCATTTTGCTATTAATATATACGTTTTGTCCTTGTCATGTTTGTTTGGTTGTTAAAAGCATGAGCTTAAGAAATAACTGCCGTACCCATATTAATCTTGTCAAATTGTCCTACGACCAAAACCTGAGGCAAAAAATACTACAAAGTCCCACCGGTAGTAAAAACTTTTGGTCGTATGTTAAGAGTATTAAGAATTCTGCCCGGTCATCTATTACGGTATTCCAACTGTCAGCTCTTCGGATAAAGGTTTCTGCTCATTTTGCAGTTTCATGTTCCAAAGTGCAATTGCATAACAAAATTAAAATATTTTAAGAAGTTTTGATTATTTTGTTTTTATTTCTTTCAGTTGGACTTTTTAACAACCAGCAGAGAATTATTCCAAATACTCCGAGTTCTATTAGAGAGTAAAGCTGTGGCAGGTAAAACAAAGCAAAGTTCTGATACCAACAAGTATTCGTCTTCATACTTGTCTGAAACGGAAGTTAACGATTTAATTAAAAAATCCAAATGTGATATCAGCGTTGTAAAAGCTCTCGATCCAACTGAATTTGATGATCTAATGAATGCGAAAACAAATCGCTACGTTGACATGGCGCTACCGGACAACTCGAAAATCGATCCAATACAGGAATCGCTTTTGAACGCCATCTGCCACCCAAACGTGATAAAAACGATAAAAGACAAGTTTCTGCAAATGTATTGCGGCAGTATTTAACATTTAATTTATTCTTTTTGTCCATTATTTTTATACAATCATTACACATGCAAATACAAAAAAAAATATATAAATACATTTATATAATATTGTTTTCTATCGTTTGCAGATAGTCTTTCTTAAATATAGATGTTTGAAAAAATTCTCATGCCCATTACATACTATGTATTAGATTTTGTTTCTTATAACTAAGCGACTACTACAATTTAGTTACACTATCACAGGTTTTCTAAAGTTACTTATTATTTATCGCTTCTTGAATATGTACACTTTGTAATTCCTTAGGAACTTTGGATGCAAATTGTTTATGCAACTATCGTCGACTCTGTGCCATGTTCACTTCCCAAAGTTTTAAATAGTTGTCTAGAACTTCCTTAAACCATTCCTGTTTGTCTGCGTCCGTAAAGATAACATTCAGCGATTTTAGATCCAGCTGCAGGATGGCTTCGTTGCCAAGCAATGTGTCGAGCGATCGCAGTAATGTTGCGTTACCGTGTAGTTTCAAAAGGGTGACATACTTGAACACATAGTACTCGTACTGCAGTTTCCTTCTAGCCCATCGTTCCACTGTAGCGTTTCCGCTTGCAGTTCGTATTTGCCCCAAATGCTCTGCATACCATGGTGCAAAATAGTTATATAAATCGAGTTTCGAAAGGCCGCCAATTCCTTTTGTTTTAAGACGATCCTTTATCATTTGATAATTCTTTCGATTATAAACGAATACCTAAAAAAAAATTAAGGTTCATAACGTTAATTAAAATGTAATAAATGATTCAGAGCCAAATTATTCTAACATAAAATTTCGGTACTTACCTGGTAGAGTGAATTTCCGGTAGTATACGAATTTATATAGTGGGTTCCAAAAACTTCCATAAATTTCACCGCAGATGTGATATTCCCAGTCTTAAGTGATTCCACTCTTTCAGCCACGGTTGCCTCAAGTGGTTGACTGACCGGAATACTGCTCTTAAGTTTGCCAGTTTCACGAAATCGCACTACTCGGACCAAAACATAGGAATAATCACCACGAACAAATGAAGTATTTATTCCCATTTTCCTGGCAGCAACATCTGCATGCCATCCACCTGTGAATGCCTCCCATGGCTTATCTAGTCGCTCGACGGTAAAATCGCGAAAGTACGCCTGGTATAGTTGTCGGCGATTGTCACAAAATTCCATGTGAAAATCTCCATGGAATTTCCCTGGTTCATTCTCTTCCCGGGTTTCGGTTATCGAATTTAAGTTCTGTAAAAGACAACTTGAGTTAGAAATTTTTGTTTTCATTTTGGATTTCACATAGTACCTTATATATAGAGTTAGTGGGCTCTTTAAAGAGCCAACGTTCCGTATCATTATATGAAATCACCTTCATCGATATGCTCAAGTATCCATAGCGTACGAATATGTTGATGGCCTTACCGATTCTGAGTTGCGACTCGTGGCTGCCACCGAAACAGAGATCACTTGCCAGCAGAAAAAGTGCCAGGAGCCAAATAAAACCATGAATATGGTTCATTGCTCATTTAAGTGGGTGATAAACCGAATTAGTGTCACCTAAAAATATAAAGGAAAATCAAAATATTGTATATCGTAAACATCAATGTATTATAAATATAAGTTTTTCTTTTAAGTCTTAAGAACTCAAAAACTAATCATTCGATTGAGCTAAAATGTACACAGTATTATATTCGTTATGAAGTGAAAAATGCACGAAATCAACATTTGGAGGATTTCCTAAAAACGGCGCTAAAGACTAAACTTTTGAACATGTTCAAGACGATATTATTTTTTTAATTTTTTCCTGCTCCAATAATGAATTTATCAATGAATATCGGAATCAGTAAATATTTTAATAATTTTGAACAAGAAACTAAATTTAATTCAGAGAGAATGGAGAGGCAGAAAAAACATCTGATAGAACAGCTAGTGTTTATATACAATTACATACATCTTAGTCGTTGCATTCGAATTTATCTGGCTAAGCTTATGTCGCTGTACAGCACGTATAGTTCGTTACTGCTCGCTTTGATCTTCCTATCACGTCAATGTCGTCTGCAAGCCCAAGTAATTGTGTCTATTTATTGAAAATGGTGCCCGATGTACTAGCATGGGTGCTCCGTATAACATTTTCAAGCACAATGTTAAAACAGCGCCTTGTCTAAGCCCTCTTGTGGTTTCGAAGGTTTCAGTAGAGTCTCTACCAACTTTGACGGAACATCGGGCATTCTCCAACGTCATTTCGATAAGGCGTATCAGTTTAGTAGGGATTCCAAAGTTGGACATAGCACGATACAGTTCAACTCTATTAACACTGCCGTAGGCTGCTTTAAAATCGACGAACAAGTGGTGGGTGTCAATGTTATATTCTTGGGTTTTCTCCAGGATCTGGCTTAATTTGAATATTTGGTCGGTGGTAGATTTTCGAGGTCTGAAGCCGCATTGGTAGGGTTTTTTAATAATAATATACCCAAACTATTTAAAACGTTCCCTTGAAAACTATTATCCATTCAGTAGTAATCTCACTAGCCTTAAGCAAACGCTTTATTTAACAATGGCAAAGTGCAATTCATTAACTCTCCAAGTTGCTATCTTTATTTCGGCTAAACATATATTTAGACCCGTAAAAGGAAACTCCACAATAGTCTAATAGATGTAGATAATGTATTTTTGACTTATTAAAAATACAGTTATTTGTTCATAAAATAATTAATTGTTAAATACATATATTATATGTTAAAATATCAGAACCGTTAAGGTTCTTTACATAGGTAAGATACACTTGCATCACACGTACAATAAACTTACAAGGGGGTCTAAAAAATTGCGTTCGCATGCCGACTCAATACTCATACTAATTGCAAACCGAAGCATATTTATATATGTACATATCGAATATGGTACCTCTAGTCCCGAGTACGTTACCTTACATTTAACAATAATTATTAGACGCGAGTTTGATAAATTCTAGACATAATGTGTTGATGCCACGTGCTAGATAACTAACAGCGAACGGATATTAAATTTGAAGTATTATCGGAAACGAATAGGTACGTGATTTGAATTAAGTATCTAGAAGAACATACAAATAAGAATAGAATTAACTGCTTAAAAATAAAACAATACTGGTTAAGCTTGTAGGTACATACATAGATACATATATAAACATTTAATTACAAATTTATAATTTAAAATAATAAGTTATGGACACGCGGTCTGATAATACAGGGTGTCCCCGCCGGGAAGGTATACTACTTTGTTTGTTTATAATTTTTGATTAAATGAAAGAGAATGGATCTTATATTGATAAATGTTTAATTTAATGTCGGCAATTATGTATGGAATATTATATCAGGTAAATGTCCGCCTCTGTTAGTCTCACAAATGCGAGCCCTTTTGAGCACATTTTTCATTACACATTCTCACAAATTTCACGCGGTATTTCATTAATTGCATCAGGAATATTTTGTTTGAGTTGCTCAAGCGTTTCTGGTTTGTTAGCATAAACCTTGCTTTTCAAATATCCCCACAAAAAGTAGGTCCGGAGCAGTCCAATCAGGCGACCGTGGAGGCCAATCAATATCACCATTTCTTGAAATAACTTTTTGTGAAAAGAGGTCTCGCAGTAATTTCATTGTAATCCTTGCTGTATGCGATGTGGCAGCGTCTTGTTAATGCCACATGTTAATCAAGCCCAAAGCATGAAGTTGTGGCGTTAAAACAGTTTTTAATCATATCTCGATATCGCTCCCCATTCACAGTTACCGTTACGCCGATTTCATTTTCAAAGTCGCCAAAGTTGTTCTCTGAAGACTAAGCTCCTGAGCACGGCTTCGAATTGAGGTTGATGGATTATTTTGAACACTTCCTTGAGCAGTAGTAATGTTTTCAGCCGATCTTGCAGTACGTTGTGGTCCATGCTTGGGCCTATCACCTACAGACCCTCTTTCTTCGAAATCATTCACTACACGATAAATAGTGCGTTTTGTAGGCACGCTGTTTCTCCAAAAAATTACACGTAACTTTCTCATCGTCACAGTAATCGATGATTGGTTTATCGAATATTTTTCCATAATAAATTTGCAACGTGTCTAGTTCACGACTAATGTTTACCAAAATGGCGGTAAAACAAAGTAGTATACTTTCCCGGCGGAAATCGTGTATAACAATAAAAGAAAAAGTACTGAGATCTAAAAAAGAACGCCAAATTGGTATTGTAATTATTAAAAATTTCACTAGTTGTATTTGTAAGTTAATGCGATGTTTATTTTCCCGATTTTTAAAATTTGTCAAGTATGCAAATATAAATACTATTTGTGAGGATTTTAATAATTATAATACCAACTTGGTAGAGTTGTAAAATAATGAAATACTTTGAGTATTGCATTCGCTGAAGTCGCAGTCATTTTATTAATTATTTGAAATGCTATCAAAATACTGAACACCTCTTCTCGCACTTTGACTTTAAAATCTTTTACATTCATTGAATTATTTTAGTCTTTTGAATGCATTCGATTTTTTGAAGTCTTTTAACTGTAATGAAGTATTTTTTCTGGTTGAATTGATTAGAAATATTTTACTTTATTTACTTTAGTAGTTTCGAATTTTAATTTAAATCAATTTTATGACTCTAGCTTTTACAATAAAGCGAAGAGGGGTTAAAGGTACCTGTAAATAAGGGCGTAGTGCAAAAGTTACTAGAGAACTTGACTACCGTGCCCCTTATTATTATTGTAAATATACATATGTATATGCAAAGGCTGGCTTGTATGCCTTCTGCTTGGCTCTCTCAATAGACTACTTTTAGGCACAAACTTGAGCTATCGGTTCGAGACGTGTATACGTATTTTGAAAAACTATTAACACAAATAAATAAAACGCACGTATATAATTAAAAAGAAAACACTTTTCTGTTTCTCTGGTAAATAAAAAAATAATATGTTTTGTTTGTAGGAACTAACTAAGTACAATATGTATTGCCTATTGCCCTATCATTAAGAAATCAATTTTATAAAACATCCTTGTTTATTTTTTAATACTTTACAAGTATAGACAACTCGATACTGAATGTTCTCAATTAATTATATGTAGGTGAAAAATTAAGTATTTACTAAAGCTAACTGTTTTGCCTGTGGATGAAGTCTGGAAACACACAAATAAAATAAGAACCATTTGTTTAAATCAACATGTTATGCATATTTAAGGGGTTACATGGGTTTCATAGCTTCAAAAAAGTGATTTTTTTTATTGTCTTATTAATTTCTACAACATCTCGAGAATATTATCCTAAATTTTCAAGTCATTCCGAATAAAAGTTTGGGAGATACAGCCTTGGGAAGGTGCGCAGTCAATTGAATCACGAGGTTTATTTTTCTCGAAACTGTGTTTTCAAAGTCGGTTGTCAAAATTTCTGGAAAACTTTACATAGGTTTTCAAGATACAATTCACGAGGACCCCGAATAAACCCATGTAACCCATTAACGCACACAAAGTTTACGCTTCGCCTAATCAACGAAGTCTAACTTGAAGCCCTAAATTACGACAACTAGGATAATGATGTTTCTAAATTAAACTCTATCATTTCTTTTAAAACAATAAATTAGATCTGGAGACCATCACTAGGTTAATTTGCGACATAAGACATCCAATTCTACAACATACTATAACACAAAACAAAAGATGTGTTAGTCGATTCGACGAAGCTTGACCATACAGGGTAAAAGGCCAAGCTCGGGCGGGTACCAGGTCGCTCGGTCTGGAAAAGAGAAACTGCATTATCCCAGTCAGAGACTCTTTACGGGTCGCAAGCTCATTATGTAGTAAGAATGTAACTCCTATCAGCAATAGAATGCCCCAATCTTCTTTCCGCAACAATCCTTCGCTTATAGTCTCTCTGAACAATTAAGTCAACTACTGTCCAGTTCATGACTGTTAAGCCTGTTATTAAAGTTTACTGAGTGTATTTAATTTGTATATATTCTATATTCTAATAATTTTTTAAATGAGATCATTTCTTGCAGCAACTTCACTTCCGCGTTGACACTCAACAAAACAACCAACATGTAAATGCAGTAAAATGTCGATGCATTTTTATTCTAATCGAATTAAGGTACCCGTTTCTACAATTTTTTTTATTTATTGTCTGTACCGTAAAAAGTATTTCAATTTGTTTGAGTAAATTACGATTGAAAAGAAGATACTATCTACATGACATCTTGCCAATTAGCATTCATCAATCATTTATTGATGATTCGTTTTATTTACTCATGTTTACTTATGTGCTTGTATCTCACAAGTAACACGGGCGATTTTACATATAAATAAAATTGTAATCAGCATCAAGTTCAAGATCACCTTCGACACTCATTTGCACAATTCCGGAACCACCATCGCACAGAAAAAACACCAAGATGTTGAAATTATAATCTCGAGTTTAGCAACATGTTCCGCAATATGTGTTGCCAGCAGAACCACGAATACCACTCTAACTACCCATACCCGAGTGTAGTCTAAATTCAGCAAACATTTCATTTCGTTTGTAAACATATTTTGTCAGCCGTGTTTATACACTTTTCAAGATAAATACACAGACATATGTATTAACTGCATTTCGGCTATGGCATTCCATTCTATTCGAAATTTGATTGCAGCGAAGAAGCGAATAATAAAAAAAAGGGAAAAATTATAGAAATACGTGGTGTACCTAGTTGATTAAAGCTGACAGCTGACAATCTAAGCCTAACCAACTTTATTTAACTGATGAGCGTACGATGATCTCCATCATAACATAACTACCACCAATAGTATGCAAACCTGTTCACCTTGACTTGTGTCATGCCTTTCTTTGTTGTTTGCTTCTCTTGGTGGGTCTGTGCTGTGGGTATTTCACTGCAAACATATAAATTAAATTTGGAAGTCGCGTTTTCGCGTTTTTGCGATAAAATTAATTTTAATTATTTAGGAAGATACCTACACTACACCTATGAACTGAACTCTTCCAGAAGTGTGATAATACTTCAGACATGACCATGGTAACCATGTAGGCAGTACAAGCTAGCTTTGACATTCTAAGCACACTACTGTTGACAACAATTGTCCCAGTTTACAACAGTAATGTTGATCTTCATGACCATCGCGATCGCTAGCCATTTTACAATTTGTATGCAATGTATGTCTGCATATTGAATTTCGACGGTCGTTACGGTTTGGCACCCTTCATAATGGTGTGGTGCGGGTGGCTCTAAAGCGGGAAACTATGAGGTAATTTGTAACAACACAAGAGAATAAGACAAAACAAACCAAAAATGATTGCTGCTTATTGTTATAGGTGGTAGCAGCTCGCCGATGATGGTTTGGAAACAGCGTGATGGTAAATTGGTAATTCGTATACCTACCTACATTATGTATGTAATAAAGGTACATATACAAATACCACTTACCTTCCTCTGCCATAAACATAGAGCATACCGACATAATATTGAATAAAAAGATTTCAAGTGCGGAGGTGACTTTACTTTTAAATTTTTTAAAGGTCATCTCGAGCGCATTAAAATGCCCACATTATGAAAGTACAAATGTATGTACATAAGTACATAATGCATATGTACTTGTACTTATTATGTTTTATATCGTTTCGTCCATTTTAGTAGTCAATAATTGGTGCTACTACTTGAGTGTTCTCATCCTCTTCCATCAATAAAATAAAAATTGTTAAAAGTCCAACCGCAGAACTTGGTAGTGAAGTTCGTTGGACTACGAAGCGTGAGGTTGGAGGCATGATATCCAGTACGTACACATATCTCAATTAGGCGGTTCGGATACAAATGAAGCCATTATGTAATTGAAATAAGCCAACAATATTTCAGATTGCTCAATCATTTCGAACACTGATCCGCAAACCAAACTTATTAATGGTGTCAGAATAATAATTTTAACGAAACTCATTTCCGAAAACTTCTGTATCGAGTAGGAATTCGTATATTTGCGGATCGAGGCAACCCTCGATATAACATTCTAGATGTTGAAAAATAATCCAATGCAAAATCAAAATTGTTATTACATATAATGAAACTTGGACCATTCATGTTATCTTTCATTCAAGATCATTCATTTTATTTTAGTACTTTGACATCAAGCTCTTTTGTCGAAAATGCGTGCATTTGGAATCGATGTTACAATTCTTCAATGGATTAGAAATTACCTTTCAGGAACGTTCAATACAAGTTGTTTTGGATGATTTCAAGTCTGCAAATAAATGCTGGTGTCCCTCAAGGCTCTGTTTTGTCTCCGACTTCATTTCTTCGCCGATGACAGTACCCTTAGCTTCGCATATTCGTTTTATGATTCAAATCCCTAAGCTCATTAAATTCTGACCTTGACAGCATTCTTAAGTGGGGTAAACCCAATAGACTAAAATGCTTCCAAAACACAATGCTGTCTTCTGTCATTAAAGCGACGCCCCAATACTCTTTCATTATCCATGGATGGCACTTGCGCCACCAAAACCGAAAGTCTTTCCATCCTCGGTATGTGCGTTAATGACAAACTTCGTTGGAATGACCATATATTCGATGTCGCCCAGAACGCTGCAAAATGTTTAGGCTTCCTCAAGTGATGCAAGAATTTCACCCCTTCTAATCTGGCTAGAGTTTATAAGGCGTTTATTCGCCCCAAACTTTATTCCAAATTTTGAGTTTTGAACTCCGAAACCCCTTGCCACCATCCGCTATGTTCACGCTTAAGACAAAATTCAGAGAAGGCTTGAGATCGAGCACTAATTTAACCGAGGTAAGAGGGTTTAGCAGAGCTTTTAATGTAGCTTGGCTATCACTGCAAATCCCAAGCCATTGACAAATATATTGACAGTTTTGTTTATAAAAAGTATTTTTTTTGTACGTCACTAATAGTATTTTCGTTAAACCTAAACCACAATTTACATTTTTTTTTGTGAGTCACTGAAGGAGGTCTGCTGAAAAGGTGTAAACAATAAAACAATATTTATCATTTCATCCTAAGCTCAATTATTTGTTTTGATGTTGTTTACAGAAAGTAATTAAGTTGTTGGTTTTAAAATTCGAAGTAAATTAAATAAAGGGTGATTTTTTAAGAGGTTTAGAACTTTTTTAAAAAAAAAAACACAAAAAATTCGAAAAAATGAATGAAATATTTATTTGAATCGATAGTTTGAACCTTGCAATTTAATGTTTAAAGATAATTTCATGCAAATGTTGACCGCGGCTGCGTCTCAGGTCAATTTTGGCATACTCTTTCACACATATCGGCCGGTATCTCACGAATGAATGCATGGATGTTGGCTTCCAGTGCGTCAATCGAAGCGGGCTTGTCCCTATACACATTAGCCTTGGCATACCCTCACAAAAAATAATCTAATGGTGTCAAATCGCACGATCTAGGCGGCCAATTGACCGGCCCGAAACGTGAAATTAACTGTTCACCAAACTCGCCTCGCAATTGCGCCATTGTTTCGCGTGCTGTGTGGCATGTGGCACCGTCTTGTTGAAACCACATATCATGCAAGTCAAGAACTTCCATTTCGGGAAAAAAAAAGTTTGTTATCATCGCTCGGTAGCGTTCACCATTGACAGTAACGCTGCGATTCGCATCATCTTTGAAGAAATATGGCCCAATAATGCCGCCGGCCCATAAACCGCACCAAACAGTGGCTTTTTCGGGATGCAATGGTAGCTGTTGCAATGCTTCTGGCTGATCTTCACTCCAAATGCGGCAATTTTGCTTATTTACGTACCCATTCAACCAAAAATGAGCCTCATCGCTGATCACAATTTTTCGATAAAAAAGCGGATCCTTGGCCAGCTTTCCAAGAGCCCATTCACCAAAAATTCGGCGTTGTGGTAGGTCGGCTGGCTTTAGTTCTTGCACCAGCTGTATCTTAAAAGGCTTTACGCCCAAATCCTTCCGCAAAATTTTCCACGTAGTGCTGTAACAAAGGCCTAACTGCTGGGAACGGCGCCGAATCGACATTTCGCGGTCTTCTGTCACACTAGCTGATACGGCCGCAATATTTTCTTCAATACGCACAGTACGTAAACGTGTTGGTGGTTTAATGTCCAACAAAGTAAATTTGGTGCGAAATTTGGTCACAATCTTCCGAATAGACTGCTCAGAAGGTCGAGAATGCCGATCATAAAATGGAAGCAGCGCGCGATGAACATTTCAAACCGAGCACGAATTTTGATAGTAAAATTCAATAATTTGCAAGCGTTGTTCATTTGTAAGACGATCCATGGTTAAATTGCAAACCAAACTGAAGCTGTTTGACAGTGACACAAGGTACTAAACACACGTCAGCTGTCAAAACCAGTGTTGCCAAAACCAAACCAGCTAAAAAATCACCCTTTACAAATCATTTTTTTTGAATAGTACTACTGGAGCACGAGGTGTTATCAGGCAGTAGGTAGCAGTTTTACTGCTATAAAATTAAAACTGGCATCACTGATCCTACCCAGCACATCTCAAAACGCCAAATAATCAACAAGAGCATCAATATGATTTAAGTGCCAATGCACACGAATGTTTTTTTTGTAGCACGACACTGCTGCGATAACACTTATGCGTCCTAGAGTACAAGCCATAAGATTCGGCTGTGCACACCAACGCAGCGGTGCCATACGTCATACTTTTTTGCCGCATATCGCCAAAGTCTTGCGTACATTGTTTGCAAATGAGAAGTGCACATTTGCGTATTAGGGTTACGCAACATGTTATAACAGAAAAGAGGCGTCCTCCCGATTTTGATAAAATGCTCATGTGTTCTAGTTTAATTTTAAAGCAGAATAAATGTTATCAACATTTTGTAATTTATCATTTCTGAGTCGAGCCAGCGAACTTTCGAATCATATACTCTTTTTTTTAATGGTTCGGTAATATTTTTAAAACGTATGTAGGTTTATAACCATAGCGTATAGCTTAAATTTAATTCTTCGTTTGTAATTTTGAATACATTACCTACTACGGCTTATCGCGTTATTCATATTCATATTACTTGAAAGCGCCAATGTGTTAATAATTCTATTTTAAGAACACAAAATCGTTTTTCTCATTAAAATGTGAGATAACCTACTCGTTGTTTTACTATTCAAATGTTTTTTTTTTTTCTCAAATTTAATTCTTCCGTGGTATGTATGTATATGTGTTTGTATATTATACTGTCGTTTATGCAAATGAATAACCATAATGTATATTGATTTTTAACAACTTTGGTCTTGAAAACGACTCCTATATCGGTATTGAAGTCGTAGATACTCTACAATCATATATTGCATTCATGCATATCGCTACAGACGCGATCCTTGAACTTTATAACCATAAATGTTGACATGATTGCTCAACATAGCGTTCGCTATTTTCATTGAATTAACGTATACTAGCTAATTGGTAGATGAACCTTCATTTGGAAGCGTATAGAAAATGTTAGGTTAAAGTGCATAGGAGATACTTCAAAAATGTGTCACATATAAGTAGAATTTATGTTGAGGGTGTTGGACATCTACTTATGTGAGTGTAAGTAACATGTCTTAAAACAAAATGAAAAGTGTCCTACAAGTGAATTCTTTTATAGACACCAATAACTTTTTGTAGGAAATGTACATCTATTTAGGTATCTTCCAAACGGTTGGTTATTCGCGGAAAATGTGTTCAGCTGTTTCGTTTTCCTCCAAAGAGTTGACTACTCGACTATTTTGATTTTATTTAGGTATAATATCTTAAACCGTGGTGGACTTGCAGACTTCAGGTTTTGCCTGTTTGCTGAATTATTGCTAACGCATGATATCCCCGGATAGTTTATCCGCCGAGACATTTTGGTCGAAGCATACAGTTTCTTGATGGCAGTCCGCGTAGATTATTTCAAGTTTCTTGGATTTCAAAGAGCAGGTACTTTGGGTCAATGTGATTGCTAAGAATCATCTCTTTAACTTGAACCAGACTTGCTGAGCGGCGTATTGCCACTTCTGTTTGTCCTTTTATTGCTTCTAAGCAGCTGTGGGACAGGTCGCTGTACTCATCTGAGTTTAAATGTGGCCTTCTTTTGCGTACCTTTAGTCAACCATAGATACCTATCCATATTTTATAATAAACCTGTCCAAAATTGTATACAAAAATCTAATGAGTGATCTTTGGAGAGATCCTACATCAACAGGTTTTTGGTTTTTAGTTATAACACGTGGTTTTTTAGTGAGATGTTCAGTTGAGCCTTTAATTCAAGATTACTCATAGATATTTGATTTTGTAAAAGTGCTCAACGATTGTTACGTTAAGTGGTACGTTTACGTTTTTGTTACGTTTTTTCTTTTATTACAGCTTGGTATTTATGGAAACATATTTCCTGGTGCACAAATCTAGGAGTAGGCATTTGAATACAATAAATCAATAAATATATATTTTAGGTATTAACGATAATTCAGGGCCCACTGCTTCCTATTTTTTCGAGGGTGCTCAATGGTAGTGGTTAACATTTCCTCAAAAAAATTTAACCATGGAAAAATAAAAAAAATAACGCCAAAAACTAGTTTTCGGGAAAAAGCTATATTTTTGACATAAAAATAAGCATTTTTAAATTTTAAGTTCAGATATCTAGGTCACGATTTTAAGCATGTACAGGGTTTTTGGCATACTTTTGAATTTTTCATGGCTATATTATAACTAATGAAATTTTAACCATCACTATTGGAAGAGCACCCCGAATTTTTTCTATTCTAAATCAACATATGGAAACAATTCCAACTTAGATGTCGAAATTGCATCATTTTGGCGTTAAGAAGAATTTATTTACGTAAAACTTTTTCGTCGCTTGACATATTAAAATTGACATATTAAAACAGACATAGCTTCTACAAAAAAGGTATAAAATGTACGAACGCCAATTCCAATACGCATATTTGCAAGAAGCTTTGCGTGACAGTTTAAACTCTTGAACAAGTCAATTATTCGCAAGGTAGCGGGCAGCTAAACAAATTTAATGTAACAATGAGGGGTGTTTGAACCTTGAAGTACAAGTAGTTCAACGCACTAATTACCACTGAGCCGCCGTCCCGACCTTGTGCAGTGATAATTTTCCCTCCAGATAATTATTTCTGTTAACTTCAAAAATATTTCCGGTACTTGACTTACCGATTATTGACTCTTATGAAGAGCTTAATTATCCTGAGTATACCATTTCAAGACCCTTCTCTAAAATTGCAAATGAGGTCATTACTAATTTTATACAAATAGGCAACACTTTATTGGAAGTCGAGTTATGTATCTGTGCACATCTACGTGTAGTTGTACATAATTTAAGCTTTAGATTCAAGAGCGCGAAAAAAACAAAAACCAAAATTGGCTAGTCAGCCTTTGACTACTAACTAACATACACATGATCATAATCATACTCGCGTGCACAGCTGGATGATCTATATAATTTTTTTA
The DNA here is from genome assembly GCA_963576555.1 of Ferdinandea cuprea. Lineage (NCBI taxonomy): Eukaryota > Metazoa > Arthropoda > Insecta > Diptera > Syrphidae > Ferdinandea > Ferdinandea cuprea. The sequence continues at coordinate 502,682 of OY754959.1, forward strand.
TGAGTTTATTCTCAGTCGTTGCTCTACTTTAGAGAATCACTATATTATTTAGGTCTGTGAATATACTCTAGACTGGAGCGCTCGCACACACACTCAACCTTCGTTTATAGTTTCATACTTTAATTCCTATCCGTACACTCTCCTTTGAACAAAAAAAAAACAATCACCAAACTGGTTGACATTTAATACAACCGTCAAAAGTTTTGCAATGCACAGTCATGTAGTAGTGCTTCTACTCTGCCAATAAAAAAAAAAAAACATTCGTAAAGTAAAACCGAAAGCAAAGAGCTAAAACCTGCAAAACATGTACACTGATCGAGCTTAGAGTTCTCTGGGCACTGTCTCAGTCACCCTATTAATAACCTAGGGTGTAGTCATAGTTACAGATAAAACGTTAAAAAATGTTGGCCGTAGACCTCCACCATGTCCTTACATAGGTACTGCTACTTGTGTACATAAATTTATTTGCGGACAATACAAAAAAAAAGTACATAATAGCAAAGCCCGCTATTAATGTTTGCGCATTTAATTTAAAATAAACTCCGGGCCTGAAATGGTCTTTTATTAAAATAATTCGTTTTTTCGACATTGTTAACAAAAATTTACGAAATTGTTTATACAAAAACTACAAATACAGGGTGGTAGGGTTAATTAGTGGTTTATTTTATTTAAACATTCGTACACCCACAGAGTTACAAGGCGTTTAAAAAGTTCCTTTAGACAAGTGAGTACAAATCAATCAATACTTATTATAAATCGGTGTTGAACATATACCTCCGTCCCCCCTCAAATAGGTTTTTTTTTAAATATGAAGCAATGAATCAAAATTGACAATACAAAAATATCTGTATCCCAAACCGGACAACCCTGTATAGTGATTGAATGGAATATATTTGTCTTAGGCATGGTACAGTAAGGAGTTGGAAGCGTTTGGTTCTCTTAATCCTGATCATAACATCATCGGCATTGAAATATATCAAATATTTTTGTTTCGATTTCTGTCGTCCCGTTATAAAAATAATATTCAAAGAAACATCAAAAGCATATTGCAGTCTTTCTATATGATTTTTCATTATAGAAACTAATACAAGTACCAACTGCTTGTGAGTTTGAATATATCGTTTTGAGTTATTAACACTTAAACTAGGTGTTAATATTTTTATTTATTTATTAAAATTTGTCCGAAGTATTAGAAAAAATGCGACAGAATTCCCACCAGGCTTATGTTCGAACTAGTTTGGTCTATCTTCAGCCCGAAGAATCGAGCCGAGGATGCCCTTACAAAGATCCTGTGAAAACTTCCCTCTTGAGAAGGTTTGCTGGTGATCTAATACCCCGAATTCAAACAACACTTAGAGTGTTCAGTCTTCCCTGTCGAGTTCAAAGTGGTTAAGGATTAGTAAGCCATTGGCTGCCAACACAGGCACATATTCTTTCCCATACATAGTCATTAGGATAGCATTTTTAAGATAGACCAATTCATATTCATATATATTATATTGTAACATTACACGAAAGCACCTGCACGTAGGCCCCGACAGATTTTAGAAGTATCCCTGAAAATTTAATTAATTTCCTCCTCAAGTTCAGATTCTGTCCGAAATCATTGTTGAACTTGGGGAAGGTTAACTTTAAAAGGTTTACGCAGCCGAATTTTCGAAGTCACTGTGGTAGTAGGATAGTTCTCGGGCAGTATAATCGAAACCAAATCGCGACATGTATTAAAAACCACGTCCTTAAAATTAGACATCGACTTCAGGGTTACTAACTTGAAAAGGGGTGGATGATGCATTAGAGAATACAGATCAGAGCCAGGCATACTAGACGCATATGCTTGAAAGCTTACTCTACATACCTACGTTGTGTAGTCCTTAAGGATTTTTTCGAGTAAAATACCCCATGTTTTGTGTGATTTGCTACACTAGTACTCACTCATTGGCAGAAAGCCGAAAGTGCCTTAGACAGTGGACATGCTTGGTCCAAAGTAGCCTGGTTTCAAGAATTAATTCAAAATATTTAGCTTCCCTTTTTAGTTCCAAATTCCTCCTTCTCGTAAAGAGAACAATTACAGTATTTAAGAGGATTCACCGAGAGCCCATTTCTGGCACACCAATCGTTGATCATGTCCAAAGCCTCTTATTATACAGCAAATTTTTTTAAATAAATAAATACAAATACCAAGTCCAACATCCAACGCCAGTGCTCTGCTTTCATACATTGCCATTATCTACCCAACAAGTCGATAAGATACATTATATGTACCGTACATATCTCTTAAAAATTATGAATCTAAACACATTATATTGCATAATGATCATAATCTAATTGTTTTGTTTGTGACTCGCAAAAGAAACAAGTTTACCACTGCCGCTTAAGACAATTTAATAACAAAAGAAATATGTCCCATATACATATTAATATAAAAGTGCGTTTTATTTGTAACCTCTTATTTAATTAATACACTGCTTTACCAACACATAGTTTGAGTTTTAGTTTTATTTCGTCTTGTCTCTCTACTTATAAAAAAAAATCAATTATTTTGCAATTTATTCTAACATCAAGGAAAACAATCAGTGTCTATGGCCAGAGGTTAACCAAAATCATTATTCTCGCTCAGCATTTTATGCATGTCCATCGTCCATGTATGCATGTATTAGAAACTTTATATCTAAATGAGATGACCTCTCAAAGGTCTTGATAGAATTTATTTTAGAATTTTGCATACATTTATAGAACTAAAACGACGTGGCTTTAATTAGGCATTTGTCTACTCAATTTGCATTTCGTTATATTTAATTTGATTATGTACTGTACTCCGAAAAGGTTATCCAACCTGATGGAAATGAGATTTGTTTTTATTTTTTTTAATTAAAACGATATCGTTAATTTTGTATGAATTTATCCATTTTAATGGATAATTTTGTTTTTGGCTATTGAATATGTAAGCTAAAAGGACTTTTTCCCTGAACGCTTTCAGCTCTACATGTCTATGGGTCAAGAAACTCCAAATTACTCTAAATGTTTATAACTCTTCTCTATATATTATATATCCTCTATCTATATATGTAATTATTTTGGATTGGAACTACATAGATGAAGTTACAATTCGATAAACGCTTAGTTTTCAACTTCGTATATAAGTAATATAGCTTGTAATAAGGTGGTTCGCACCCACCAAGAATAAGGCCGATTTTCATGATTGTTTTTTTTGTTTTGATCGTATTGCTGTAAATTCCATAAATTCAACTTTTCTCATTTTACGATAGGTGGCGTTGGAAGTGTCAACAGTTGATTTGTATGTGCGGTATAGCGTTTTGTGAAAATACCTAAAATGATCATTAGCCGTTAGACCTATAAACTTAAAATTTGGAATGGGGATTCTAGATGTTTGATAAGATTGATTTTGAAAGATTTTAGGCAGAAAAGAGGGCAAAAAGTTAAAGATTTTTTTAGTACTCTTACAAATATTTGATCTTTGAATGTAATCCCCGGAGTTCTTTGAGCTATCAATCAGCTTTCAATTTCATTTAGAAGCTGAGGTACATCAAACTAAAGACTGATTTTCTATCCAAAACAGATTTCCCTTAAGATATGATTGTTACTGTTTGAATTTTTTGCTTAGGGGTGATGGGTGGAAAGTTGTGCTGTGACGTTTTCTCGAGCAAAACGAGAAAAAACAGTTCATATTTTAATATGGGAACAGGTTTTGTTTGTGAGAAGACGAGTGGCGATCCGTAAATCGACGGTGAATGATTATTTTATTTAGAGAAAAATTTATGCATTTTTGTCCATTATATTGAAATTTGCTTTCATGAAAAGCAAATAGGCACGTACCTATTCTACGAAGGTTTAACATTTATTTAACATACATGGCTCTTCGGCAGTTATCCATATTCTGTTCTGGGTGTTAATTTTACTACAAATGAAAGGGACCCATAATCTTACGCCGAATTCGAGTGACTAATTTCAGAAGCTTCTGACGACAATAACACTCTTTCACCAAAGACTGGAAAGCAATTTTTGGTTTTCTTGACTCATTTCTAAAAATTCTATTATTATCAAATTACTAAAAATAAAAATGTTTGATGTATAACATGCGAATATATCTCAACATAACTATTATACAAACAGCAAAAAAACTTGAATGCCATTAACAGTCTACCACATTTCGCTATGATTCATTTGCGCAACATTTTTATACAGAAGGAGCTGGAAAAGATGAACGAAATATTAATTGATTGCTTTTATGGTCACTTGGCATTGAATATTGAATATTGCTTACAAAACACTGCTGTGATCAGGGAGTCTGACAGAGCTGTGTATATTTAATTCCTCTGAGAAAAGAACGGTACCTTTTCTACATTCGATCCATATGTAGGTAAATATATATAATTTTTCTTTCGTGTTTTAATTTATAATCGGAAAGGAGGAGTTAAGCTGATTCCCCAAAGACCTTTTTAGACCTTCTACCATTTAAATAATAAATAAGACATTAATAGCAAAATTAAACAAATTTCGTTTTTTGCTTAGATAAATAATAAAGGCAATGGATCAAATTGATAAAAAAAATAAAAAGACACCAAATTAAAACTCAACACTAAATTTGTGTGTAACAATAAAAGTGCAAGTCTCTTCAAATATTCGAATACTTTCAAACCTTCTACTGATAAAAATGTTGCTATCTTTTTTTCGAATTGTTCATCTAAGCGAACATCTACTGTATATATATTCTACGTCAAAGAGTTGAATGTTAGACAAGTGTGATTTTACAATAATGTGTTAAAATATTAACTATTAATTTGCATATTTTTTTTTTTTTTTAAATAAATTTCCAGGGACATGACCTCCAGCCCATTGGCTAAGTAATACATATTTCCGGAAATACAGTTTTTCAGATCAGCGAACACGTCACTTAAGTATGTACATATTAAAATTGCACGTGAATTGGGATAAAATAGAACGAACAGAAATCCATAGGCAATTCATTGGAGCGTTACTCTTGGTAGTTAGGTAAGTCCCAAAGGTTTTTGTTATCGCCATCAAACATGCCTGAATATTTTATTTTAACATCCGTTTGTTTGTTAATTTTTTTTAACACCATTCAAAATGTATCATGCGAGGTACAGTGTGACAGTGTGCTAAATTATGACTATGGTTTTAGTCTATTATTAGTTCATATGTACATATCTACGGTTTAAAATAACATTTTCAGACCATTGAACTTTCCTAATGTAAAACATTTACATATGTGTTCCCAATGGAACACAATTATGGGAAGGTGGACCGGATGACGCCAATTTACGTTTATGTACAGGGTAGCCCATAATTCCGCCTGAACTTCCGGTGAAGCACTTTGAAGATTGATTTGTTATAAAATTTGTTATAAAAAAATCATTTTTATAATATGAGGAATTGGAAGAATCCGATGCACATTGATTTGAAATGTTTTTGGGTTGGAATGTAGCTGCCAATTTCATTCGAGAACTAATAATAAAACTAACGATAAATCAGCGATGAGCAGGAGATATTGCGGCGATGACTAAGCGCGTGAAGCGATGTCACATTAGGTATGAGTTTTATCTTATCTACGCTTTTGAAGCGATCCTTTCAAGTAGCTCCAAATATGTAATTGGTGCACCTGTCCAGATAAAAATTCCAGCCGTATTTGAAGTAGTAAAATATTTCTTGCTTCATTTGAGGAAGCCTAGACTTTTCGCAGCGTTCTTGGCGACATCGAATATGTGGGCCTGCGTCCACATTAGTCACCGAAAAAAAAGTTTCGAAGGCAACATTCGAATTAATTAATTGAATTGAATTAAGTTCGGAATAGTAGAATTAACGCAAATAAGACGAACAATAGCAATGTTCAAATATAACAAAATAACGGTACCAAGGGGTTATTAGTTATGCATTTGCATATTTTTGGTCCCCATACCTCGTAGTGGCTCCCCGAGAACCTGCATGTGAGGCCGAAGGATGGCGTGAAATAAGGCCAATTGAAATTCAAAAATTTAGTATTATTTCCACTTCGAAAGCGAAATAAGACCAAATTCCTTATTTGGCTTTATTTCGTTTCAAATTCTGAAAAATAAACAGAAACTGGTATAAACTGCTATAAAGAAGGAGAACTTATAGGTACGTAAATACTTCAAAAATTGTCTCCAGCGGAAGACAAAAAAAAAATGTAAGTCATTTGCGGGAAATTTTTTTATTTTTCAAATTGGCCCCCCTAAATGACTTTTTTTTCGTCCTCTCACTTTGAACTGGGGAATATTTTCTGAGTACCAACTTACATTTCTCCTTCATATCTTTTATGCCTAACCGTACGTTTTGTTTTTGTTTACCTTTCCGGTCTAGTTTTAACTCTGAATTCTAATGCAACGATTACGAGAAGCTAAGGGTAATATCTAAAGTTACCTCGAAAATAGTCAGTCTAAGAGTGTTGGTACACAATTTTTTTTTTAATTAATCTGTGGACTATAGTCATAACTATTTATAATTCTGACCACTGATCACCTTAAGAGCTAGAGGCTGATATTTGATAAATCATATCTGATAACCGAAATGTAGAAACATGTTATTGCATATTACCTTTAAACATCACCAAACATTAAGGATGACCCAATGCTAATGTCAATGCAATTTTTTTTATTGGGTATAAGACCGTCAAATCACGAAAAATGTGCAAAAATTGCATTGAAATATATTCTTCTTCACATTCTCAAAATAACGTCTAACAACGTCTATTAGCGGTTTAAGGTCGAATAAGGTAAATTCCCGATATCTACATAAAGTTACGCTACCATACTATGTACTTTCAATTACCATACCATTTGTTGCTCCTTGGAAGAAAATATGAAAGCCATTTGTTGCTGGCAACATGGTCATTGATTGTAATGTAATTGGTGACAATTAAAAAAATGTTATTGTCATTTATTGAGAAAGTATAACTTAACTCCCGCTGGGAAGGGTATCTTACTCGTATAATAATAACAGCGAGCAAGACATGAACTTGAAGAAATTACGTATGTACAACTCAAGTGATTATAGCCAACGCGCACCCATTTTTATATAGAAAGCAATAATTTATAATATTGTGAATGTGATGTACACTACAGTGTACCTTTTGAAATTCAAATGTCAAGTACTCGCTTAGAGAATCCAGTTTTTCAACAAACTTATACACAATGACAAGTTAAATAACTTGCCTTACGTATAATGAAGCAATTTTTTGGTTGGCTCTGAGTTTGAATAATGACTTAAATTACGAAGACAATGACCTAATGTCAGTGCTGAGCAAAGAATCCAAATAAATTAATTAACCAACGACTATTAACAAATGAAGGCAGTTTGTAGGTATTTTTTCCATTTAAAATGGAATTCTAAATTAGTTACGCTTATTAACTGGCTAATTTTAGTACGTTAGTTTGCTGGAATAATTTTTTTTGGTTTGAAACAACTACAGTTTCAGCAAGTGAACAATCATTTCAACTACAATGAAAAGTTACACAAAAACTTTATTTTAATTAAACGTGCCTCCATTCATTGCATAAATATAAATTTAAATTACCACTCAAGCAGATGTCATTATAAAATTATTCGTAGAAAAATTTCGAAGACTTTACATACATAAACCTCGAGGGTATAAAGCAAAATGTTTATTTTGTAAAAATATTCAAATTGGAAAAAGTAAATGTAATTTATATTAAAGGACATGAGAGAATCACCTTGAAGGTGCAAACTATCTATGCTCCAGGGGCAACTGAAACTTTACCGCGATCAAGAAGATTCGGTTCATAAAAGAAGTTTGATGAATCATTCAAGGGACTAACATCTTGAACGTGTACACTTTTCGATGCGAAAACGTCGACTCTGACCACTTTCTTGTATTAGGGAGATTCAGTTGCTCGACTAACGCCAAGAGACCCTGAACTGCCCAGAAGAAAAAAATCGAATGTTGACACCTAAGCCCACAAAGAGCGTATGAGTAAGAGAGTCTCCGCTGTAAATTCACCTAACACGACATCAACAAAGAAATAGCCGAATCCACCATAGCTTACTAGTTATCCCAGAAAAAGAGCCCGTGATATGACGGTGTATGCGTATTGCATATACTGGAAAAAGGTAACAGAAGAAGAAAACAAGGACATCAGGGTAAAGCACCGAGCCAGAAGCAGAAGGGAGGAAAAGCTGATCCTAAAGGAGTAAGAACGCAGTCTCCCACATCAATGAGGAGACCGAGGAGTTACGAGAGCAAAACAACATCTTTAGGTTTTTAAGAAAGCAAAAAAAAAACAAGTAGCTGGCTTTATAACTGGAACGCTGGCTCTCCAAAGGAAACCTGGTCACCTAGTTTATCTACGACAAAAGCTTAATAATAGCTCGCCCTTCGGATCTGATGGTATACAAGCTCATTTATCCTATCTACAAGGCATACGCTTCTAAGTCTTGCAAAAAATATTCAGGCTTATGAGACCATATCAAACGTACCACATTAATCGTGCCATACCATAGTGGCTTCACATAGAAAAATTTTGGAGAGAGGAAGTTCAACAAATTTTAAGTCGTGACATTCCATCTTTTTATTTACTTTGAATAGTGTGCTTTTTTTATGCTTTTAAAGCTCAAAATACAAAATGTAAGTATGCAATAATTTTATATATTATCTTAATTTTGAAAACATCAAAAAGGGTTATGATGGCGTGTAACACTTTTTAACATGTTTTTAAAACGTTATTATTTTTATAACAAATAATTAAGAAAAAAAAAATAAAAATAATAATAAGGTTGTTTTTTAGTAAACATTTCAAGTGTTTGAAAACCACAAGCCTCTTTGCATACATTGCAGAAGTTTCAAATGCATAAAACGGCAAAGGTAGCTACCATGCACTGTTTTTATTTTATTATTATTATTATTTTCGTAAAATAAGGTTTCAAATAAATACAAAAAAAAAAAAATAATTGGAAATTATCAATTAGGGGTTTTTGAGAAAAATAAGGCTGACTTCCAGTTTGATAAAACAAACAGTATTGACTATTATTTTTATGCGTCTTGAGTTCATCTGTAGTCAACAGCCAACGCATGGAAACGTTTTTTTATTGCAAAACTTAAAAATGAAAATAACTTTTGTGCCAGCATAAGCGGGCAGGTTTTGCTGGCAGCAGAAACGTCATCACAAGGATCATCTTCAGAAAAGTATCAGACTCGAAATTTGCCAAGAGTTAGTGGCCAACACATTCCTGTTACGCAACAACACGGAAAACCACGACGTTGCTAGTTCAAAGGCTGTGTCAAGCCGATAAAGTGAATATGCCAAACATGCAATGTCTATTTTAAAAATATTTTTTAAACTTCTTCTCAATAAAATTGACTGTTTAATAAAATATCATTAAATTCAAAACATACACCAGTACACCAGTTTCTGAGATCCATCGGACAACGGATTTATTTTTTTCAGCTCCAAATTACCAACAGATTACAAATTTCAGCATACGTTTGAAGTGTCTTGGCCGAAAATGCGTTAATACCATAAGCTCTATTATAATCGCAAAATCGAACTTATCTGTGATCTTGTGTCATTAAGAGAACTATAGCACTTGGTCTTAATTTTAACCTATAATTCCGTCCTAAGGAAGAAATGTATACTTCTTAATGTTGAGAAGATTTGTTTGTTACCAAACAACATAAAATAATAGAACACAAAAAATATAAAACCTACAACACACTTAACTGTCATCAAAATCAACGTCGCGTTAACTTTGTTAAAACTCTTCGTGGTTTTACTAATAAAACTTCAAGGGATTCTCACATTAATTTACAAAACTAGTGAGTATATTCTTAAGTCATTAAAATTAAGAAATTTATCAGGTCTATGCAACACTTGCTTTCAAGATTACTTCGTGTAACTTTTAAGCCTCATTTCAAAATTCTATTTGTAATATAGTGAGCGCAGCGGTTAGTACGTTGGACTATTGACCGAGTTATTCAGTGCCCAATCTCTTGAGAAAGCTTGACAAACAACTCATACAAGGATTTCGGAAATGGACGTAAAACTTTTGGTCCCTTCTATTTGAGTCAAAAATTAAATATGTTACTACTGCATCTATGTAGGTATGCATTGCTATTTGTATTTTGAATATTATATACAGACACCCTATTTTCAAATGAACGTAGTTCGTGTGCCTACGAATTGGCTTCCAATAATGTTTTATTGGGTACATGCTACAAGTGTAACATGAGAAGCAACTTACTCGAATGACAGCAGCAAATACAAAATCCAAAGGTTATCCACCAGTCGAGCAAATTATAGTTTTTTTTTAAAAAAAATATCCACGTTATGTTATCCGCTTAAGAAGTAAAATAATTCCCATATTAATTCAAACTTAATGTGAATTTTAGCCGCACATAATAATAATTAATCGTGTGATTTTCACTTCAACTTTGCACTTGCTGTGGTACTAGTACTGGGAATATCAATTATTGTATTTGAATAAATTCGACGGAACTATCGTTATTGTGTTGAAAACATATTAACAACCAAATTAAATAATTAGTGTACTAATAGTACAAACAACGAATTGTAATTGTCGCGCACTCCTACATATGTGAGTGTATGGTTGTTGTTTTTTCTTTATTACATTTTCAAGAATCGTTATCAACAAAGGGAGAAGTAGGCACATACGCGCGATTAGAGCAAATCAAACAAATTTATAAAAATTGAACACAAAAAACAAAACAAAACAAATCTTAAAGGAAACGTTCGTCGTCGTCGTCGTTGTTTAGAAACTTCATTTCCACCTTCAACGCAAACAAGACTTCACCGATCTATTACCCCGGTGCGACTACCGGTCAGTCGACTGATGTGGTCAGTCTGGAGCGGACTTATGAACATCAACGCGATCGCGATCGTTCCGTTACACATTGGTGAGTGTTTTGTTTGAGTTGTATTAGTAAGTCAAGCATAGCTACAAAATTTACATCCACCACCATCAGCAGCATGTTGATAATAATATCATGGTGTTTCAAATTGCTGAATTCGTGTGTCTGTCAACTATGTTGCAAGAGTCAGTGGGTAATCATTTTTTTTAGGAAGTTAGTTTAAAAAATACACCCACACAAAGAACTAAATCCATTATTAATGAATGGAGGAAGTTTTATATGCGAGTGTGCTAGCACATTATTTAAATTATAGGAAATTATTTATATTTAAAGGGCACACAATTGGTATTGGTATTTATGTTAAACAATCCTGTTTGAGTACTCTAAAGTTCTCACTTCAACTCTTTCGTTTGGCATTTTACGTTCATAAAATTATTTGTAAATAATGCGCTGACTCAAGAATATGTGTATCTATTTTGATATAAGAAGTTGTTTCTTAAAAATACTTCGAACATGTCTGTAATAAAAATATTATTTCTTATGGAAAAACCGAATCGTTATCGAAGTGTCGTTAGGTTATCATAGAAACTAAATCACCGGTGAATTTTTGTCATCCAGGAAAACAACGTTTATTTATTTTATTGTATTCCTAATGGTGTAATCCAATTAAATCAATCTATCTATCTCTATAAAATTTCTTTGGAATGCCGCCCACTTAAACAATAAAACAAAAAAAGCAGCTAATCCTTTTTGGGCCTGGCGCCGGGAGCTCTCCAAAGATCATTCACTGGATCTATAAAGCACTGATGAGTCCGCTGCTATAGAAGCTTTAGCAGGACTAACACCCTTCTACATTTTTATTGAAAATACTGGCAAAACGCATCTCACTAACAATAAGTTTGAATCAAGCAAAAGAGCAAACTATCAGCAAACACCTTGAGCTAGCTAGAATCGGTCACGAATAGCCAAATAAAAACATTATGCACAGAGATCACAAGCAGTGAAGCATGGGTTAGAAATAACCCACCAAACTGCCTAAACATCCTAAAGTTGTATATGAATTAGTCAAAAATGTGGGAGCTGGTATCTATGGACCAAACAAAAATTTGTAAGTACCTATGTGCAAAAGTCACAGTCTATTCTAGGCAGAGCTCGTTGTCATAAAAGACTGCGCAAACCTCATTTACAACTTAGGTATCTACAGCGCTTACAGGCATATGTTAACGGACAGTCAACCATAATTGAATATAAAACAGTACTGCACTGCTTCGACACCCTCCAAAACCAAACCCAACAAATATTGTGGGGTCCCAGACACGAAGGAATTAAAGAGAATGTGAAACCCAACGAACTTTTGCCAGAAAGACACGATATCAAAAATCTAATTGGATACCTAACAGGTCATCACAGATTGCGATGTCTTGAAGAAGACGATACCTAGGGACTGAAGAGCTACAGATATAACGCTTCTTCACAAGGTTATTTTTTTTAAAACAATTATGTAAATAATGTGCTGGTGTTTGAGATTAGGCATTTACATTTACAAGTGTCAATATAGACGTGTTTAATTATTATATCTGTTGTAAGACTACTTTAGGAATGCACACCAGTTTACCCTTAAGCCTGTTTTCGGACGTACTGTGAAATATAAATATTCTTTTCTCAACCGTACAATTCGAATGTGGAATGCTCTACCACGCTCTGTTTTTCCTGCACATTACAATTTACAAAAATTTAAAACCAACGTGCATCAGTATCTCCTTTTTTCTAATCCTTCACTTCCCTAATGCCCGCACTGTGTTAAAAAATATCATTATAAGGGTATCCAAAATCCCTTTAGTGCGCGTACATTATAAAAAAAAAACATATATCCTAAGTTTCAGATAAATCCTTGTGCGTTGAAGAGTTGACCACCTAAAATGGCCAATTGAGATAAAATCAAAATACACTGAAACACGCATCCAAATATTTGTTTGTCTTCATAGCCATTTTAAATTTCAGATTATTATATTCATGAAATTTTTATAAAACTCCCTTAAAACAGTAGTTACTTAAGGCAGTTTTATGAAAATACATGTATATTCCTAAGGGCTCTTAACTCCAAAACCCCTAAACAAAATTAAAAAAAAAAATCAAATAATTCGTTCAATCAATTTGGCTAACTGATCATGAGTTATCATGTTAAAATGTTCTTTCAGCTATAGTCTAACTTTTATAATGTAATCCGACTTTATGGTCGAGGCTGCTCGTTTCAACTAGTCTTATTAAAAACAGAATCGTATGATTTACCTACTTGCATAATGTATTGCAAAGTTTTTAGAATATCTTTTAATTTATGTAGGTGTACCATACTCATTTTGCACATCAAAGTATTTTAAAGATTTAAACTAAAAATACATTAGTTCAAAGTGTTTGAAATCTTTATGATCGATAAAAGCACTCCTCGATGTTTACAGCACGTTTTTATTATTATTTTCTGAGACTATATGTTTTTGTTTACAGAAAAGATGTGTCACTGATCAGTAAAGCCGGTTGTACTTGTACCACCAATTCAATCAATCGTAAAGCGAAACACGTAATCGGTTTATGGCTTCGTCGTCTGGCCGCGTTTCGTGTAAGATGTGGAGAATATGCCTACTTAAGTTTTCGGCAAATAATAATAATGAAGATTATTTATATTTATTAAAAAACTTAAAGCAAAACCCGGACATTTGAAGCGTAAGCTTAACCTCTATCACTCATACAATTTATATTAGGTTTCGACCTATTTGTATGTTTTGAATCTCGGTATTATAGGAGCACTGGAACATTATACTCTTAACGAAAATCAAAGTAAACATGCAAGCCAACCAAACTCCAACCATATTAAAAAGAAGAAGAAAGAAATAACAGAGAGGGGTCACATTATTCATAAATTAATTATTTCTTCTTTAATGCTCCAAAGGATTGAAATGTTTCTTTTGATTTAAACCGATTAATGTAAATCCTCATCAATAAAAATAAGAACTTGAAGTCATATATCGTTGGCTTAGAGTGTAAACCTACAGACTCCTTAAATGACAATTTTATAGGAGAGGGAAAAACTAGACAAAAACTCTATTTGCCTCCTTGTAATAAAATTCAAAATTTAATTCGAGTGTTGTCAAACATTCTTTTTTTTCTACACAATAAAAGAAATTAAATATTTTTTAAATTTCCTACACAAAGTTGTATTGTTTACTTTCCCTAATTTTTGCTTTTACTTCGAATTGAATTTTGCTCTTTTGTCTGCTCAACTTGGTAAGGAAAGATGAACAATTTATACAGAAGAGAAAAGTATTAATTTCGTTCCAATTTGCGTTCTGGGCGGCATTTTTAAAGAAGACGCGGTATTTCCAAATCCACCGAAAGCATAGCCGCTTAGAAACATTTAATTGAATCGCTTTAAAACGGTTAGTAGTTATTATTCAGATATGATGGGAAATGCGACACGGCATTTCCGTTTTTCAAATTTCCAGAACATACTTAAAACGGAGATCGAGATTTTTTTTATTTTATTTTTATATATGAATCTATACATACAATAAGATACATTTCTGTTCATTAAAATTATTTAGAATAAAATGCACCGGAAATGTTTGCAATATCAACAGATGTTTTAAAATGATGACTGCATGCTTGCACTGGTATCACACAAAAACTTTTCTAAGAAATCCAAAGAGGTTTTTGAAGTTACATTTGCCATAAGAATCCATTCCAGATTCAAATTTTGTTTTATCGCTATAAAAGCAAATTTTAAATTCTATAAAAACTGTAAGTCTAATGAAAAATGCTTTACAGGGTGTTTAGGAATTTTTAATTAAGATTTTGTAAGAAAAAAGTAATACAGTGAACTCTCACATTAGCGGACACTGATGGTACCGAGAAAGTTGTCCACCTATGGGACACTGAACTAAATGAATGACATTTAAAAAACTTAACATAGTAGAGCTATAGACCGCCCGGGTGGAAGAGTATTATAAAGGGTGATCCATTTCGAGGTTCCCTACTTTTTTAAAGAAAAAAACACAGAAAATTCAAATTTAATGGAGAATGTTTATTATCATTTGAAAGAACATTCTTTGGCATTTATTTTTTGAAGATTATGTCTGTCAAATGTTGGCCGTTGCTACGTCGCAGATGGTCCATCCGTTGAGTCCAATTTTCGATCACTCGTTCGAGCATTTCGACTGGTAACTGGCGAATGACACGCGTGATGTTTTCCTCCAAGGCCTGAATCGAAGCGGCTTTGTCGGCATAAGCTTTTGACTTTACATATCCCCACAGGAAAAAGTCTAACGGTGTGATATCACACGATCTTGGTGGCCAATCGACCGGCCCAAAACGTGAAATTATGTGCTCACGGAAATGTTCTCTCAATAAGTCCATTAATTGATGCGATGCGTGGGAAGTGGCGCCGTCTTGCTGAAACCAAATGTCGCCGAGATCACGAGCTTCAATTTCAGGCATCAAATAGTCGGTTATCATGGCACGATAACGGTCGCCATTGACGGTTACGTTCGCACCTGCATAATTTTTAAAGAAATATGGACCGATGATTCCTTCGGCCCACAAACCACACCAAACCGTTGTTTTTTCTGGATGAAGTGGCAGTTCTTCAATCTCTTCAGGTTGCTTTTCGTCCCAAATGCGGCAATTTTGTTTGTTTACATACCCATTGAGCCAGAAATGGGCCTCATCGCTAAACAAAATTTGCCTCGAAAACGTCGGATCTTCTTGGAACTTTTCAAGAGCCCATAGAGCGAAGCGATGTCGCTTGGGAAGGTCGAGCGGCTTCAGTTGTTGCACAAGCTGTATTTTGTACGCTTTCAATTTAAGATCTTGACGTAAAATGCGCAAAGTCGTTCCATACGTCAGTCCGAGTTACTGCGAACGGCGCCGAATCGACTCTCTACGGTCTTCGTGTACACACTCAGCAACGGCCGCTATATTTTCTTCACAGCGTGGTGGACGTGGTCTATTCGGTCGAATATTATCCAATAATGAATGCTGGGTCTCAAAATGGGTGATGGTGTTGCGAATAGTACGCTCAGTAGGCCGATTATGTTGACCATAAGTTGAGCGAAGTACACGAAACACATTCCTCACAGAACGTGAATTTTCATAATAAAGTTGAACAATTTGTAAACGTTGTTCACGCGTAAGTCTTTCCATTATGAAATGCCAAACAATACTAAACAAAAATAACATGACAGCATGACACGACTCACACGTGATCTGTCAAAAAAGGCTATTGAAAAAAGTGTCTCTACTTGGATCACCTGTTACATTTCCCGTATGAAAGCGTCCTCTCTCTAGAGTTACTCTTTCAGTAACTCTGCGAGCAGTAAGCAGAGGAAATATTTTTTCTTGCTACAATAACGATTCACTGGCAACACTGTCCATTAACCTGACCCAGCGTTGCCGCTTGTTGTCATCACTAACAAGATTGCCCTGCATTCCATATACTATATATGCGGTATACTTGATGAACGTCTATAGTATATATGTGTAATGCACTTCCATTTATTATTACACAGATTACCGTGTGAACACGTAGCCCTTTTAGACTACAATAGATGCACACTCAATGGGATGCTAAGCAAAGTAAGAGCAAATTGTTATCAATGAACACGCAAGGGAGGCCAATGATTAACTCAAATGGACAACATCCTGAAATTACTTTTGTTCGTCCCTTTTTTGTTTTGTTCGCATATTAGTAATATACGAATATCTAATAAGAGGGATTTGCTGAAAATGACGAAGAGTGGGTTGAACCGGAAGAGTTCCACGTCTATTATGTATATGTAACTACCTACCTTTAATTTTGTGAGTTCTGCTTCTGCCCTATTAAGTTAATTACGAGTAGGTACCCACATAAACATACATATCTTGTCGGGAAACTTGAAAAGATGACAATGAAAAGGCAAGCTACGATTATGTGTCTTTTTGTGATAAAAAGAATTCAGTACCGCAAACGAGTTTTTGTCGGAGGCAATGACAAAGGCAATTGGCCTCTTTCTGTGGCAATCAACTTCAGTTGGCTTGGCATCATGTACATCTTTACGGATGTAAGCGATAGCATCGATTGTATGTACAGACTTCAAATACAGGTATAGATACTCAATTGAGTGTATATTTGTTCTGATGCAAAAAAAAATATATATATATATATTACAAGCCGCTTAAGATGCACAAAAAATGAGGATAAATGTTGAAATAGTAGAAAAGAAAAAAAAAAACACTGACAAAAGAACAAGCCGGTATTGTCAGTTTTTGTTGTTTTAATGCATTCCAATGGCTAAAGAATGCAGGCTTTTGCACAGAATCTAATATTTAATATTATGTAAGATTGAAATGTGTATGCTATTTTCGCAGAATGGTAGTTCGTGGTATTTGTGCAGTGTGCGGTTAGTGCAAAAAACTTCAGAAGCAAAGGTAGTTAATTTTTTTTTTGTGTAATTTTCTTATGCAAACTTATCTTACAAAATGAATCTATAATGAACAAAAGAAGTATCAATGTAGCTCTAGAAATGCTATTTTTCCTTTAACTTTAACATTTTGATTTGAAGAGACAAGTGTTAATTTGTCGCCTGAGCTGGGAGTGCTAGGTAGAATACGTTGATTTTAAATTTTTTGTAATGCTATTTAAAATAATGGAAACGGTTTTCGATGCGTCCAAAGTGGTGGCAGACGGTCTTAAACATGCAAATAAAGCTCGACTTTTTACTTTTTTAGCTGCCTCCGAATTTTTTGCTGTCCTCGCTTATCAGCTTGCAGGAATGAAAGAGTGGCTAACCATAGGTCACATTAGTTAAGGACTATTCATATGGGATCGCTCCCACAATATTCGTAAATTCTGACAATTTTTTTTGGTCGCAGACAGGTACCCGTGAATCTGAGTTGTTATGGACCATTTACATTAGAGCGAGCGAACGAATAGACAAACTGCGAACAAATAACTTTTAATGTATTTAAAAAAACAATTATTTCAATTTATTTCATCATCAAAACTGTGTTAAAACAGTTTAAATAGTGAAATTACGAATGCCAAAATTTTTGCCGCGTGCTTGTTTATTCACGTTCCACATCATTAGTCACAATCCACACACGGGCGAATAAAAAAAAAATCATTCGAAATCTAACCTAAAAGGGAAAATGAATGACAGTGAGATTTGTTTGTAAAAACTTTCAGCTAGGATTCGCGGGTATATGCGACCAAATAAAATGTCTCATTTCAATGGAGTGTCAAAATTCGCGAATATCCTTTCTTTCGCGGGAAGCTAGTCGCTCTCATATGAATGTTCCTTAATTGTTAGCAGCAAGATGTGTCAATTTTAACTCTCGACCTGTGAACTGGGCACTAATGTTGTTTTCGTTTGGTAGTCCGCAAGAGCTCACCGATTCGGGATGGCCATCGAAAAAGCACACATTTTTCATTTAAACTTGAAATGCATTTGTTGTTGTATTTGTATTTCGATCAAGGAGATGGTAGAATAATATATTAGCGATCGTAATACGTTTATATTATAATAAATATTATTTCTTTATATGTTTAATTGAATTTGGTAATAATTTCCAGCTAATCTCAAACTGAAGAATTAACAAATACATCAGCAACCAAATTGATATTTACGGGTTATGACGTTTGCACATTCGAAAGTGTGCACGCTTCTAGTTTTGATTCTGAATTCAAAGTCAGAGGCAAATTTATCTTTTTTCCAGGAGAGGAACTGTCATTGAAGTATTAATAATTACCAATCGAAAACGACATTAGTGTCCAAATGAATTTTCAAATGGAATTTTGGCGCATATTGGTCTATGACGTACAAGAAAGAAACGATTTTATAGCGCATAAATATTATTTTCCTTTGATCTCATCTAAAAAATTAAATTTTCTTTCATACTTACGTTATAGGGAACTAAGTGCCCATGTACAAAAATATTACAGTGCACGGTCGAGGGTAAGGTTATGTTCTAACGAATTTTTATTCCTTGTTACAAGTGTGACAGTTCGCCGCAAGAATTTTCAATTCGCGGTAAAATTGTTATACTCTTAAATTTAGCTTTTTAAATCAATTTAGACTCCTTATTTTTAGATAAGATGTTAGATGAATTAAATATAATGCTTTTGTAGTAAATAGAACCAATAGAAATTTTCAATTCATAAATACTAAAATTGATTTGTTCGCAATTCGCTCTCATGTGTTTACTGACATGGACCCATCATAAGAGAGGATCACAATTCTGTATCCCCAACTGGACTACCTCGTATATGTGAAAGAGGAAGAAATGCGAAAAATTAAATCGAATTCTTAATCCAGTTGCAAATTTCTTATTCATGCAAATGAAACTTTGACTTTGAGGTCAATTCACTCAATCGAATCTGTAACAAACATATCTGGTTTCTGCCTCTTTTCTGCACGGAAAAATATATAGATTTTATCATGGAGTGGATACCGTGCCGACTTCTTCGACTTCCTTTCTCTCTGTTTCGCTTAAAATAATCGTATGCGCATGCGCGACTCCATTTAGACACGGTTGTTCATTCTTGGTTCTTAGCCCTTAAAACCTGCTCTGATCTCTGATG
Organism: Ferdinandea cuprea; assembly: GCA_963576555.1. Taxonomy (NCBI): domain Eukaryota; kingdom Metazoa; phylum Arthropoda; class Insecta; order Diptera; family Syrphidae; genus Ferdinandea; species Ferdinandea cuprea. The sequence goes on from OY754959.1 coordinate 522,169, forward strand.
TCCAGTGCGATGCACAAACTAAGATTTTGTGAATTTGATTCCCATTCATAATATATCTGATAAAACAAACTTGAGGGAGATATCATTGAAATTTTTAGAAGGCTGCATTGGGCCTTCTAAAAATGTTATTACGTATGGAATATAATATCATTCAAATGTCCGCCGCGGCTTAGCTGTGTGAAGCGGATCCGAAACGTCGAAATTTTTATAACTCTGGTGCATAAATCTGGTTGAATTTGACCAATAGCATCGATTCATCAACTTCGCTTTCGGGGCAGTGCTGTGGTTGTTGTGGTTGGACCCCATGGTAGAAACAGAGAAATAACGGTGTCGGTTGCAGCGACATTATCGGAAAGTGTAAGAAGCTTCAATTTCGCAAAAATTATTCGTATCAAAAACTAAAATTTTTCAACTATTGCACGTACCTATTTGGGAAAATAAAATAAAAGATGATGCTGTTACTCTTCTTCTATGTATCTATTTATGTAGGTCTGAGAATATTATATACTAGATTGAATTTCAGTCTCCTTCATATGCAATGCATAAAACATACATATGTAGACGATTTAAAAATTTCATTTCATTTTGAAGGCAAAACCAAAAGTGTTGCAAACAGATGTCCGCTTTGTAAAAAAAAATATGCATTTTAACATTTTTGTTTATTCGGATATTTCTTTGTACTCCTACTACCGTGTTTTATTGTGTCATTGAATTGCAAAATTAAATTGTGTCACTTGATTTTGCTGTAACACATTCTCAGAATTTTTATTTAGTTCTGTATTAATTTCTTAGAATTATTGTAATAGTATCTGCTTGTTTGTCTAGGTCAATGCTAGTGCATTTTGTTTACAGAATAGAATACAAATATTTTGCGACACAAACGAAAGATGTTTCAGACAGTATATGTACGTACATGTGTACGATTATAAACATTAGTAAAAAACATTAAAACCATATCGTTCAGATGCGGAATATGAATATCTTCGCAGCGTAAGAAAAGATATCACATTTACAACTAGCCCAATTCCGCAAGAGTGAATTGTACAGCTCGGAATTTTTTCTCGAAACGAGAGTATTTGTCTAATGTCTTCATATTAGCATCGTTTCCGTTCCATAAAAATTACCCAATTAGGTACGCATTGGAGAATATTGCTCGTTATTATTTGAGGAAGACTAAGCGACAAGCATAGTAGGGATGAAAGTTGTTCTAGATTTAAGAAAAGAAATGTACGCCGATCTGAAAAGTAAATAGAGAAAATTAAGAAATCTAGAATCATTAGCATGTATTGAAAGAAGACAATGAGTGCTTGTTGTCAATATCTATCCTCAATCTAATGGGTGTCTGCGCGGCAGAGCCCGTGGCAAGTCTGAACATTGCTTTTGTACTAAACAGCATGACATCGAGGGATCCATTATGCCTGGCTTCCACTAAACAAATCAGTTGTAAACTTATAACGTCATAGCTCCACAATTCGAAAAAGACAAGTATGGATAGGTCCACAAATAATCGTTGAACTTATAGCGGTTGGTGCGGTTTGGGATACAGTTGTGTCTCAAAATCCCTAATGAAATTAGTCACAGATCAGAAAATCTCTTATTTTAATTTTTGTTGTTTATGAAAACAAACGAAAGTCCTGACACCCGAAACAGATGTGCAGCCCTAGATTGGCTGTGCGGCATCAATGTACCCACCACATAAGTGACATTTGTTAAGCAAGAAATTCCCAAAGTCAACAGAAATTGTATGAACGTATATAGATCTTTGCTTAAGATTCCCGGATTTTTCCGTTGACGTTGTTAGATGCTGTATTTTTGCAAACCATTAGCAAAACCAAGGAGAAGTTCGTCGTTATCCATCTGTTTGCATAGGGTCCGCCAAATAACTTTTTTTTTTTTAAACAGGGTGCATCGAGTGTAGCTTCGGCTGTGTGGCACGTAGCGCCGTCCTGTTGAAAGCAAATGTTGCCAATATCCTCCTCTTCAATTTTTGTGAACAAAAATTCGTTCAACATGGCCCGATAACGATCGCCATTGACTGTTACGGCCACTCCTTGTTGTTGTTCCTTGTTCGTTGTTCAAGCGTATACACAACCATATTCGTTCAGCGGAAGGATAAAACTAATTATCTGTCAAATCAGACATGAGCTAAGTGTTACCATTCGCGAAATAAGCACTAGTTGAAAAAAAAACGTTAGATGGCGGACCCTTTATTTGGAGTGTATGTATGCAATTCTGTGTGCTTCAATGTAAAACATGAACTGGTAAGTCGGTGGAATAAATTTCCATAGAACGTGTGCAAAATTTATTGATGAGTCGTGGGAATAGCTCAAAAGAGCTGACATTAAACATTTAGATGCACCGAAAAAATTCGTACGATTGTCTGTTTATATCCTAGCTGGGAGATCCTAGCAAGGAAATGAATTGTCTTGGTGGCAAAACAGATAAACAAGCAAGCATAACCCTTTTCCAGTCGGCAGCTTCTTCCATAATAATTGCGTATAGTAAATGGGCTAGCTAAATCCATACCGATGTTCGTAAATGCTAGTAAGGCGACCATCCATGTGGTGTCCCATTCAGTATTGCAACAATTTGGCAAGTCACATTAACTTTGTTGCCTTAACATGCATGCAATTTTTTTTTGTTTTGTGAATTATTGAAAGTCCTAAGTTCCGCAAACAAATTTTGGCGATACAGTAAGTCATTTGAAATGAAAAGCTAAAAAACGTAGTTTTAAAATTTTTACTTAAGGCGTCATAACTTTTTTCTGGGCTTATAAAATCACACGATGCTACTTTCATTTTTTGCGTAATTAAATTATGTCTACAAAATATGTAAAGTGGTTTTTCTAGCTATATCTAATATTTCTAAAGTTATATCATTTAGAGTAGTTACATCTCAAAATAGTAGCTATTCATTTTAACTTGATGTAACTTGAGTTAGGGTGATGATAGACCCCTCTACTGTACCAGATTTTTTCGTCTGAGCTTCAGGAATAACTATCTATGAGTATTTTTTTGTAATTCAATCAAAAATATTTGTCAAATTTGCTATAAGCTTACTTAACACAAATAGATAAATGCAAAACGTTTACTCACTTTTGACGCTGACTGCATGCCTTTCCCGGCAAAAAAGTGATTTATCCATTTTTCTTAACAAGCCATTCACTTATGCGAATATAACGATGGCATAGATCGAAGAAAAAAAGTTAAGTTACTTTGAAAAAGGAGTTCGAACTTTCTTTAATAAAATGGTAGAATGGTGGTTTTGTTTTGTTGGCCATCCTCGTTTAAAGCCATCTTTGATTTTTTACTGTACAGCAACGCCAATGACATTATGTACATACTGCTTTTTAGAACATTAGATAAGTGGAGTCAAATTATTTTTTGTTTTCCAACAAATTTTGACTTTAAGTTGAAGAATATTTGACAAATGAGTTTTTGAGGCAGATGAACTTTTTGAAAATAAGCATAACCAAATTCCGCTTCACCTTCATTTAGACTTGAGGTATACACTGCCAGTTACTTGATCGGACTCAAATGTCAGATGATGAAAAACAAACAGAGTTTTTTTTTTTTGTTTTTAGTTTTTATTTCATTTTTCTCATCAATCTAAATATATATTGTTTATATATTTTTTATTTTTCTTTTTACTTGTTTTTTATGTTGTCAATTTTGCTTTATTGATTTCCCATGTTTAAATACTGATTATTATAAATCGAAATATATTTGTTTAAATTTTCGTGTTTTTTTTTTTTTTTTGCTAAACTATTGTTTTGTTGAATTTTTAATTGAAAACATTTGTTATTTATTAATTTTTTCTTGCGATATATGTATTTTGTTTAGTTTTTGTGTAACGCTGTTATGTTTTTATTACTTTTGCACCAGTGTTGATTATTTAATATATTTCTGAAATGTTTAACTGTCTATTGTTTCAAATATATAATGTGTATATATATATTTTGGGTTCTCAACTTCATTTATTAATACATGTGTTAATCTCCTTTAAAAGTAAAGGGAATGTTAAGAAGACAATAGTATACTACACACATGCATTAAGTGTTTTTTGTTGTTTTTTTTTTAAAAAAAATAATAAAATAATAATTAAATCGAAATATATATAAATAAAATATGTAACATATCAAATTAACAATATACATATTTTCACTTTTTGTTAAAATCGTAAATAAGCTCTTGTGTGCAATATATTTTCATTGAAAGACATTTTGAATTATAAAAATATTTTTTGTTATTTTTTTTTTTTTTGGTTTTATAGTACATATGTAAATGTTTTGTGTATGTTGTGAGTTTGAGAAGTGAAATTATATTATAAAGTTTAAATGTAAAAATTATAAATTAGGTACTTACACATTCCATTACAGCAGTACATATTTTTTTTTGTTTGTAGTTTTAAAATAAGTACGTTACTCTTAAATGGTTTTATTAAGTTAAGAAAATCTTGAGTGTGAAAATTTTTATTCTTGTGATTTGCATTTTTAAAAATTCTTATAGAATTTTGTTTTTTAATAATGAAATAATAGATATCTACGGTTGGGTTTTGAATTAATGATTTTCATATTTTTTAACCCAAAATTTGGCAACAGTTTTCCTAAGAGAGTTTTTGTGTTTGTTACTTTGTTGATTGATTGAATTGACAGTGATGAAAAAATGGAATGTTTGTTTTTTTTTTAAATTTTTATTTTAAATAGATTTGTGCCATTTTATATTAATGGAAAAAAAAAACAAAATAAAAAAACACAAACACAAAGTATTGTTACATTTTAAACAAGATTTAAATGTTTATGTATTTATTTTGTTCTTCAAGTTTACTGCTTTTCCTATAATATTAGTTTGTTTATAATATTTTGAAACCATAGATGTGTATTTATTTCATTTTCTTCGTTAATTCGTTTCATTTTTAACTTTATTTATGTTTTTGCTTTGTTTTGTTTTCGTTCAAAATGTTCTTTGTTTTTAATATTTTCTTTAATAGGTGTTAAGCTCAATAGTTGAAGAGTACATTTCTTGTTCTCGCATGTTTATTGTTTGGTTACTTTTTTCTATTTTTTTTTTGTTTTGGTTTGTTGCCAGTAAAGAGGCACACCTCATGTACTCAAATTTTCAGTTCTCTAATGTCTTTGCTTTGAATATTTTAATTGCTTTTAGCTTAAGACTGAATTGTTAATTGATTGAAACATACGACAAATGGAAGGAAATGCATTTTCAATTAGAATAGAATTTTAATGAATTTTAATATCTAATATGGATGATATTTTGCAAACTTTTCGACGATTTCTAGTACACTGAAACAAATCACTATAAGTGGAACTAAATACAATGTAGAGAAGAGAACCTCTAATTAATCATAAGAGTTGTTTGTTAGTGATAAAATTCAAACCACAGATATGGTGCGATGAGAAAGTAAACTTGTTTCTTCTTTTCTTCTCCTGTAAAATTATCATATTTAAAGTGAGCCGGCTAACAACCTTTTGTTATTGAGTTTAACAATGCAATAACCTTGGGTAACTTTTCTGGTCAGAAAGGACCTTTGCGGATTATGAGAAACCGGGATATGACTTTAACTAAATCTTCAAATTCTTTTTACCTAACAGTCAGAACTGTCACGAAAGGCCAGGAGCAGGAGTTTTCTTATAAGCACTGTGTATCAACCGTTGATACTGCCGATATCTTTCAAGTTGAAATCTACGCTGTTAAGAGGGCTACTTAGACTGTCCCAAAGACGGAGCAACCACCGATAGGAATGAACATCTGTGTGGACTGTCACGCAACACTCAAAGCGATCAACTCCAATCTAATAGACGCGAAGTCCGTCAAAAAATGAATGCCTTGTGACATTCAATTTAATGCTTTATCACTTGGTATAAATTTATTGAAGGGAACCGAGGCAGCAGTCCGGTTTTGATTTTGACTTCCAGCTAGCTTACGTGCAGGTACAACATGCCGTCTATGATGAGTCTATGATGAGTTTGCCTAACGAAAAATGTAAGCAAGGCCAATGCGTCAGTAACACGATCGAAGATCGTAGTTTCTGTTAATAAATATGATTTATAATTGGAAACACGGCTAAATGGCTTATAAGATGTTACTAATGTAATGTGAATTAAAACATCTCCTTTGTCACTGCCCACTACTCCCACTCCAGCACAGTTCTTTGACAACTTCCAGAACTTAACAGATCTACCAGACCTTAACAGACTCATTAAGAGATCGAATTTGTTTTTTTCATCCTTCGTTTTCCGGTTAATATTGCATGCAAACAGCACTCGCATAACCCTTCCACTCATAAGATATAATTCCCTACGCAGTTATCGTTTTAGCGAAAAGTTACAGTAATTCTACGAAATTAAATTTAAAAATTCTTCTACGAAAGATTAAATAATTTCATCATCACATTGAAAGAATAAATTAATAAGGAAAAATCACATTTTTAACGAAACTGTACAATATAGTTTAATGCATACATAGAAGAGAGAAAATTGGAAAAAATGCACATAACACATGTACACAACTTGTATTAAAAAACAAATGAAACAACAATAGAAAAGAAAAACCTTAAATCGCATGTGATAAATATATACACAACATACTCGTATGCATTGGGAGGATTTGGTACAATTCATAACACGTTTGGCATGATGGAAATATATATACGTATTTTATAAACTTTTCTTGTTTTCATTTATATTTTCAAAAACTGCTGTTAATTTTAATTGTTTATTTATTTATTTATTTTTTTTTTGTTTTTCTTTCAATAATTCGTTTAATTTTCCTATTTTTTAAATTCTCTATTAAATGTTATTCTTTTATTGAATAACTTATTTATCGCCTCTTCTTAAAATTCAATATTTTGTTTTGTTTTAGTTTTTATTTAAAATTTACTTTTAAAAATGTATTATCTTAAATATTTAATTATTTTTAAATTTAATGTTAACATTGGTTTGAGTTTTCATTCATCATTAATTTTTCACGCACGCCCCTAGCTCAAACAACATTCATGCAACCCCATGGGTTGAGGGCTGATTTGGTTTAATTTGTGCTCGGGAATGTTTATATTTTATAATTTTTTGTTTGTTTATTTGTTTTAATTCATGTAGAATGTTTTGTTTTGTTTTCTTTTTTTTTCTTTTTTGCGCATATTTTTGTTTTGATAAATGTTTGTGTGTGTGTGTGTATTTTGTTTTCTTTTTTTGCTATTTTTATACATTTATTCTTGTTTGCTCCACGCCTCAATTTCTACCTCGTTTGTATGGAATGTTTGGATGTCTTGAATTGCTACATAATGTGTCTAAATTAATAATAAGAAAAAAAAAACAAAAAACAAAAACAATATTATAACAAAATTGATTGGGGTTTTTTTTAACCTGGAATGATAAAAAGTGCATGACTTGAACTTTTGATAAGTTCAATGCGATTTTTGTTTTTTTTTTTGGAATTCATCCTGAGTAATATTGTTTAATAATATTTTTAAAGTTTTTTGTTTGTTTTTTTTTTTTTTGAAAATCTACTCCAAAGTCTATAACGTGATTTTTGTGGTTTACTTATTTTAGGTAATATGTGTGCTCACTCTATGATTAAACTCTAATTTTCATCGTTTTTTTTTGTTTTTAGTTATTGCGTCTTTTTTTGTTAGCTTTTTCTTGGTTTTTTTTTTCTTTTTTGAATTTTCTTGAATTTAAAAAGTGCGATTGTTCGTCGGAAAATGAGTTTACATTGTCCATTGCTTTAAAAAAAAATTATATCTTTGGGTGTTGTGAAAAAATAGTTTTTCTTCTTAGGGTTCAGTGTGAATTATATTCCAAATGTTTTAACAATTACTTTCTAAAACTTGATCTATAAATCGTGTAAACAAAATTAACTTTGGGCTTAATGAGTAAAATACTCTTAAAAACAAAAGAAAATAATAAAAAAAAAAATAAAAATCTTTTAGAAATATTAAACAAAAATTTAAAACTAATACGAAATACTTTTAAAAGCTTTGACTCGACTATTTAAGATTATATTGTGAGTCGGCCAATTCACATTCACAATCGCATCCCTCCAAACAGTCCGGACATTCTAGCTCGCTGTCTTGTCAGTACAGCCAGGACACGGGTACCCATTGTGGAGTGGTGTGTACTCGATCGATAGCGTTCTCCAGCGTTGCTATTGTTTCGCCAATGTCATTATTGACAATTGTTAAGTCAAAGAAATGACCATACGCCTGACGTAGCATATCTGATTCTTTGGCTAATCGTTCGAGGCTTCCATCGTACTGTGGGTGTAGAAAACAAAAAACAGCGCATTATTATAAAATAAAAATGTCTAAAAGCGTCAAACTTACATCGGCTATATTTTGCAATGATGGAGCAGCAATAAATACAACGTAAGGAGTAAACTCTGCAGTTCGAAGGATTTTTAGCGCTTGTGGTTCGACATCCAATATTGCCATTTTGCCATCCGTGTGGATACGTCTTATTGTATCCAATTTGGTGCCGTACATTGCGTCTTCATGAGTGCCTGTTGAAAAGAAATGAAAAAAGATTGCATGTTACTTACTGTTAATTTACTTTTATAATTGTACAAATGCCAAATGGAAAGTAGCTACTTGTATTTCAATTGGAAGGGGGGATTATTCGATGAGCCTTGGAATCATGTGTTATTTTTGGTAATTATTAAGACAGGACACAGGACACAGGACCGGAATAAAGTTTAATGATTTCGAAGATATGGCAATGCAGAAAATGCCATTAACAAGACTCAGAAGGCTAATATAGTCACACTTTTGCAAAAGTAAGGGGATATTAGGGACACATTGGGAAATTAGTTTTTATTTCTTTTTGGATATGGGGATAAAATCCAACCTTTCATTTGCGTCCAAAAATAAATCTTCCCACGCACAATAGTTGGAGAAGCAAGGCTTTAGGTCCTCTATGGGCCTTATGAACATGAAGTTAAAAAACGATTTAACTTTCGCAACAGAAAAACTGTTTTTTTGGATACGTTTTCGAAGATTCGTTCTCTAAGGTGAACGTAGCAAAAACTATGGCAAAAAACCTTTACAAGATTTCGGTACAATGTTTTCGTTGCGGGGGTGGGTATTCAGTAAGTACACTTATACGAGTACTCAGACCCACAATGGGCATCTTTTGGCTTCTTACTAACGTAAAAAATTATTTATAATCGAAATTCAGGAGAAAAAATAGGCGGAATACCGGGCTAGACTTTTGAATTATTCACAACTCGAACATTAAAAAAGTCAAGCCATTTGATCATGTGACGATGTTTGAATGTATGGTTTTGTGATCGACTGGAAGCATTACGTTTGACTTTAGACATCGTTGAATATATCTCCACAATCCCGGAGAGGTAGAGCTTTCTAGAAACCATAATAACAGTTCGTATGGATCTCACAATCACAAAATTCAACAAATGTACTTTACTCACAATTTTATTTTTTTATTTAATGAAGCGGTGCCGATGGTATATATGCGATACTTTTCAAGTACGCTGAAGATGACCTGGTAAGGAGCATAGCCTAACTCGTAAATAAAATACGGTCGGAGGAAAGTGCGGCCGACGATAGAACCTTAGCATCATCTGCCCGAACCATAAAAAGCAATTGCCTTCGCGCCTACAAGATCCTATCAAAGGTATTATGTGAATGGCTGAAGTCATTTACAGAAAATTGGCCCTTATCATTGTGGTAAGCCTGGTCAGGAAAGTCTACCATCGACAAAATTTTCACATTACGCCAAATCCGTGAGACGACCTAAAAATTTAATAACGATACACGCCACATTTTCATAGATTTTAAAGCAGTTTGACAAGAATGAGCTACGTCGAGTTTTGGTATACCTGCCAATCTGACATGCCTTTCTTAACTTTGGAGAATGCTCGCAAAAGAGATTCTACCGAAATTTTTAAATATCACCAAAAGACTACGAAAAGGCGACGCATGCGCTTTCATGAAGCTGAATCCCTGTCGAGAAGTACCAAGGAGACCAGAAACAAGAAACAAGAAACAAAGGTAGACCTAATCTCGATTTGGTATACAAAATTAGAGACATCAAGCTAGAGATTGAGAAGGCTGGCGGAGTCTATTACTTATTACCGGTGCACTCCGCGCTGTAGCGCCAACAAAAGTAAAGTTAAGTAAAGTATTCAATGAATATTCTTACCATATTCGAGATACTCATTTGCAGCAATGTCGGCCATCATTTCGTCGTGTGACACGAAGTAGTAGCTCCGGCCATTCTCTTCGTCAGGCCGTGGAGGTCTCGTTGTATCTGAAAAATCCAAAACAAAAATATCAATAGAAAATAAAATAATGCATGCGACAACTTATTCAAACTTACGTGGTATTGGATAAGCATATTTGTCTGGATACTTAGCTATTAGAGTGTTTTTGATATGACGGCGTCCAACACCGTGTGCGCCTAATAATACTAAAGTTTTTCGCTGAAAGTTGGGATCACCAACTGAAATAAAAAACAAATACATACGAATTGGAAATCAACAACAAATTAAAAAATCTCTTCTTACCTGGCACTTTAACAACCTCCTCATATGTCACCAAATCCAAATTATCGAACACAGCGTTATGTTTGGCCAAGTATTTATCCCGGCATTGCTTTTTTTTCCGCCCGAAGATCGAGCAATTAACTACAAGAAAATTTAAAAAAATATCCCTTAAATTTCTGTTTGATTTAAACGAGCTATGGAATTATCTATGCAGTAGGCAAGTAGTTTGTAGGTAGTTAGATACATATTTATTATTATAAATAAAACATAATAAAACAATGTTGAGTAAAACATCTGCAAATAAAAACAGCTTACAACAAGTAAAACACGGTACACGCTACAAATACCAAATACAAGAAGCCAAGTGCAGCAAGTCCCAAACTAATTTCAAAACCATAACCAAACATCCACTACCTTTGTAGGCATTATTTGAATTTTTGTGTCCAATTTTATTTTGTCAAAAACACTTGCGATCTGATGATACGTATGCATGACATCAGGCCAGCCATCATGCCATGAACAAAATGATGATGATGATACGAACATATATATTTAAATATATATACATATATAGTTACTCTAGGCATGCAAAGTAAGATGAGATGATGGACCGCTGAAACTTGAGATATTCTTTGAATCAGCATCTAATAAAAATAAATAATTATTAATGTCAATGAAGGAACGTTACGTCGAATCGTTAATCGATTTATTTATTAGTGTCGCAACATGTGGCGCACAAACCGCTCCACACTTTACCTCCTATACTTGCCCCATTAAAACACGATTGACAGCCAAGAGTTGCGTTGATATTTTCCTCGACAGAGAAAACTACTATAATTAGTTTAAATGGGGGGTGAAAAACATATACAGATTGTGCCAAATATTCGTCCTCAGACACCATTAAACCATGGCCGTGCGTCCTTGTCTGAGGCTGGAACTTCACTACATATGTAAGCACCTACGTATGAAATGGGCGACAAAAATTTAACCGTCCTTTTATATTTTGATAATTTTTTTTATTCTTGCAGGATTATATTGGCTATTTGGGTGGTCTTTGGGCAGTTAGTGCTCAGGCAATGATTTTAAAATAAAAGTATCAATGACGTACGTTGCATTAAAGTTAACAACAACTTTCATTTTACGCTTGAAAAAATGTCTGTGTTGCAAAAAGAAAGAGCAAACAGAATTGCCATCAATTTGAATGGCTTTATACTGATAGCTTGCAATCACGTCCTCAAACGAGAACAAAATTAAATACAGCACAATCAATTTCGAGGTGCAAATCAAAGCAACGTTAAGCTGTGAAATTAAACGCGCAAGCTCTTGGTTTAATTAAAACTTCAAATCGATAAGTTTTTTCTTCCTCGCTACAAAAAGCTCCTGCAAATTTCTCCTTTGCAGTTAGTGTACAAGAATTGATTGGATTTACTGAGGTGGCAAATTAGTTAACTTTTCTCAATTGAAAAGCAAATATGATTATTATGCTAGTTTACTGCTTATATTCTCGGTCTTAGATGGCAGTGCGTGTATTCTGCATACAATGTAGATGACGATTGCCAAGGCAAATTAACAGCAGTCTTTGCCTCTTCTGTAGAAATTGGCTACGAACAGATTTAAAGCAATTATTTCACAATCGAAGTGAAAAAAAATAACATCCGCTCTTTTGATTTACTCAGTAACAAAATGGTTGTAGTTATCTAGAAAACACCAAAAAAATTAGATTACAGCGCACTTTATTTCTGCTAAAAATGAAGTTTATGATGCAATTATTGACGGAGTCATTTGCATTATTATGAGCCAGGCTACCCCAAAGAAGTTGTTTTTCCTAAATTCTCGGTAACTAGCATAATTCTGTTCTTTGAATATGTTCACAAATCACATCCCAAATTATTGAAAATTAAGTCGATAACCATAATAAAACATAAGGAAAGGCTACAGTCCGCTTGGGGCGAACAGTATGATACCCTATCCATATCCCTATATGCCCCAAAGGAAAAAGCATTAAGAAGATGATGGATAGCATTTAATTTCATTCTATTATTAATAAAAATGTTTTTTTTGAAAAAATGCCCCCAAAAAGTGGGCGTGGCAAAAAACTTTGTATGACAAATATCTTGTGAAGGTTGTAACACTGCACTCTCTAACTTTAGCTTTGAATGTCCTACATTTGGTCAAGGTATAGGGTGTTTTCATAAACGTCGGAAATCTGCGCCAGTACAATAGCATTTCTTTTCTTATGCGTTTTTGAACACACACACGCTGCAGAATGTCTGCAGGCCTGCTTTAGTACAATTGTCATAATCATTGTATTCATAAACGTCAGAAATGGCCACGAAACAAATAATTAGGAGTTTGATTTTTGAGTTATTGTCGAAAAACAAAAAAAAAATAATTGTAAAAAACATTTCTCGAACAAACAAGAGGAATGAAGTTTTAAAGCCTTTTAAAAAATAGCGAGATGTTCCAAAAAATCTATTATTTATAAACATAATTCAAAAGTATCCCGACGATGTGTTTTAAAGCCACTTTATGTCTGGATGTCCAGATCATCATTTAATGTAAGTTCTTTCCTATGCAAAATACAGAACAGATAGATTAAAAGATTTCTATCCATAGAAACATTAAACATTTAATGGGAAGCAAAAACCACCGGCCGACAAAAAATAGCGTTGAAACTGGATATGTCCTTAACGATGTGGCTAACGATTCCTGTTTCTGAGAATTGTCTAATCTGTCACAACATCTAGCTCAAAAAATGGATCCGTGTCTTTCATTTTGAACAGGACTGTTCTCCAGAATGTTATTTTTTTTACAGAATTAAACTCGGCGTCCATTCCAATTTAAGGTTTGGAATAATAGCCTTATATGGCTATTTTTCCATGGGAAATTTTCGTTTTTCCTTTAAAATCAGAAAAAATACTTTTACGCAAACGCAAGAACAAAATATTTGCAAAAGTTCTCACATTTTATGCAATTAAAAATATTTCTGAAATATTGATAATGTAATGTGAAATGTTTCCTTGAATCGAGCTCTTTTGCAGTCAAAAAATAATGACTGAACAATCTGCTGGACATCGATGACATATTGATGTTTATGAGCAGTCGGTACTGCAGTTCATCTAAGTTGGTATGATCGTAGATCTGCACTAATGAACATGGATAACGCAGGCCTTTGTTAGTCTGACGTTTATGAAAACACCCATACTTTTTGCTCTATGTAAGTGCTTATATCAATGAAGTGTCTTATTGGTTTTCTTAAAAAAGTTGAGTAAATAATTTGAGATGCAGAGCTTCCGACAAAAAAACAAAACTGTTACTCTTACTGTGGGGTTCGACATTAAATAATTTCGAGAGATATTCCATTTTCAAATAATTCAGCACTGAGGCCTATCAAAACCCGGTGTTGTTTTGGCTGAAACACACTAGTGTTTTCCAGCCTTGTAAGCCAATTGCCTAAATGGGATGTCTCTCCTTCAGTAGTCTTTAATAATGGGCGGTATTTATTGATGGCTGTCAGTTCATATACAGGAAACCTAGCTTCTTCAACCATTGTGTTTGCGAAGATTCAATTTAGAAGTGCTTTATGTCGATTCACAACGACAAAGTTGAGAAGTATCTTATGATAATTTTCCGCTTTAGGATCTCGAGCTCGACCCGACCTCCAGCTTTTTAGTGCAACCCGCAGAGCCACTGCCCTAACTTAGTTAAATACTTAAAATACATCTTAAATAAATTCATAGAAAATTATTTTCGGAAAAATAATACCGCACGGCACACGGAGTCTCAGGTGTGAGGTGAGGTATCGTGTGCCATTTATAGCTACATTTTGAATTAAAAAATTGACATTAGGCGCATACGGCCCATACAGGTCCTAATGCCTAGCTTCTCCAAGCACAAATGGAACGAATAGAAGGGACCTACAGTCGAATGCCGAATCTGAACTTCTGAAACTAAATGGCAGACGAGGCTTATTATTCTACCAAAGAATATAATATAAGTGATTAACAAATTATTATAGTGTTGGTTGAGTACTAAAATGTGTTTCAAGACCACATCAGAGTTCTGACCATGCTCGATTTTTTTCAACTCTGAATCAAATAAGTCTAATCTATACCTACACATATAAAGGGTTCCTTTTTTAGGCGGGGAACTTCAAATTCAAATAAAACAGAAAACTAAACGAACAAGTCCATTTCGAATGTTTCCTTCTTTAAGTAGATTCAGTATCGCGCGCTGTGTGGCAGTTGGACCTCCAGATACCCATGTACACGCGAACTGCGGCGCCCTCATGCCCGAAATCATGTTCAATCATTAATGCTGCACAATTAAATCCAATTTAATGCCTGAACATCACTCCCATTTTGTTTATTGCAGAAACGTAAAGGAATTTATCCATATCCGCTCAAGTAATTAGAGCCAATTAACCGTCCCCGCTTATCAGCTTGGCGGATATAGGCTATGTTGTTTCAGTACCAATTAACATAAAAATTTCAAAAATAATCATGCAAAAAACTCCCCATTGATGGGATCGAAATACTTATGCAGTATTTACTTGGATTATTGTTTTCGCGTTAAAACCACAAAATCGTAGCCTACAGAAAATTTAATGTGGCATAGGTTATTTTATATATAGAATGAATGCCATTTAAATTCTTGAAAAATGTACAGCATAACCAATGTACAGTCATGTATGCATTTTAACATTATTCTGTAAAAAAGTTTTACACCGTGCCTCTGTCTATTTCAAAAGTAAATTCAACAAGAATTTATTTGCTCTCATTGTGCATATTAAGCAGGTGCGAAAACACATCACACGGCGCCGTGTAAAAATTACTGATAAAAAAAAAAATTTGCAATTTGCTTAAAATTTATTATAATTGCGACTCACACAAGAATATATGTACATGTGTACCTATACAAAATTCATACAAGAGAGAAAGATTCACTATTTTGTACCCAAACGAAACGAATATGTGTACCTATCTAGATAGACAGAGTTTGCAGAAATGTGCAAGGCTTTCAACACATACGCAAAGCCCTTAACTTTGCTCCTTTGAAATTTATTTTTTTTTTCAGTTTTTTTTCACTGCTACAGGGCTGAGAGAAATTCAACATTTTATTAAGTTCATCATCATTAAAATATCCTGTTTACGTACAGATCGGACTTTTTATTCTACATTTTAGGTTGAGCACTTTTGCATAGTCCATTCTGTGTGGTGTGCATTCGCATTTTACACCGCAAAATTACGAGTTGTCGTTTTTTTAGTTTCGAATCATAACACGAAAAGGAACTTTAGTGCTACAAACATTGAAGGATGAACATTAGAACTTTTAAAAAAAATACTTAGCAGTTCATAACTTTTTCCAGTTAAATCACATGAGGATGATATGTGCATTTGCTTTATAAAAGGTTCGCTTTTGTAATTACATAATATAAAAACTCCGCCACCTGAATCATTCTCGCTACATGAGATGCAGTTTTGAATCGCCTCAAACTAAATGATAACATTTGATTAAGTTTTTATTTATATACTTAACGTGACCACTTATCGCAAAGCAAATTTCGGTATACAAAAGTACTACTTCACATATCCACTCATCGTTGGTCAGTAGCAACGCTATTTTCTTGTCATGACTGAATTTAAGGTAGATTGATCGCAATTGGATGGCATGAATGTGGATGAGATGTGGTTCCAACAAGACGGCGCTACATGCCACACAGCGCACGTCACAATCGATTTATTGAAGGAAACATTCGATGAGCGCATAATTTCGCGGAATGGACCTGTCAAATGGCCACCAAGACCGTGTGATTTGACACCATTGGACTATACCTCTAAAAAACAGCCTTTATATTCCAATATATTCCGCTAATAAGAGAAAACACTAACACGTAACTGTGGACAAAACATTATTACTTTGTAGCGATTCTGCGAAAAAACAGAATTTTCCGAGACGTAGTCGATTTCAATTAATTTAACTGTACTATTAAGCGTGCTGCATAGGCAAATAAATTCAAAGAGTCAATGATCGAAAAATATTTGGTAATTTGGTGGCGAATGTATTTTTGGTATTCGACATCGACTGAATCTCAAAAATTGTTTAAGTTTCACCGCTCGCACAGTACAAAAATTAGAAAGGTGACTGTTCACATGAGAGCGACCTGCGAATAGGTGAATCGCGAACAAATCAATTTTAATGTATTTATGAATAGAAAATTTCTATTGCTTCTACCACAAAAGCTTGATATTTAATTGATCTTACATATTATCTAAAAAACTGACAATGAGTCTAAATTGATTTAAATAGCAATATTTACAATTACAAAAAAATTCCCGCGAATTGAAAAATTCTTGCTGCGAACTGTCACTCTTTATTCACAATCCACATAATACAGACGCGATCCACAAATCCGCGAATGAAAAATTCGTTTTTACGAATATTCGCCGGTTCGCAGTATGCGGTTCGCTTTCATGTGAATGATCCTTAAGGCTTGGGAAAATTTCGGTACGCGAATTTGACCAGCTATGATTTCGGTATATTTGTGTGTATCGACGATAAGCTTCGGTAAATCGGTACACGGTGCCTAATTTCGGTACTGTACCCGTCATTCCGGTAAAAATCAAGATTAACTATAAATCATTTTATAGCCTCATGATTTTGAATTTTTTGCCAGGTAGGAGATAGGTTGTTCCAACCCTGATTAAGGAATGTCGTAAAAGGCAATCAAAAAGAAGATGTCACATCAGATGTCAGGAAATTTTACCATGGTACACATCGTGTTTGTGGGTTGACACGACTGGAAGTGCACCATAATTTTTTACTAAGTTTTTTAGATATTAAAATATTTAAAAAAAAAGAAACCCATAAGAAATGTGTTACTATTTATGCAAATAGACCCATAAACATTTACTTCAATTTACTCTTAAAGAAAGTCTAATTGTTATCTCTCAATTTTGAAATACTCAAATTTCTTTTCTGAACATAAAATAATTTCAAATCTATAGGTTCTGGGACTTTAATTACGTCACCAGTTGCAATAATACTTCTTCCAACCATATTTGGCAGACCTCAGGTCTGCCACAAGAGGTTTCTTTTTGTATGAACCATTAATGATGGCGGGCGGATTGTCGAACACTAAGTCTAACTTCTCTGTAAAGCTTGAAACATAAGCTTAAATTGGCCTTTCCAAGGCCGTTATCTGAGATACCTAGTTATAGGCACGGAAACTAAAACTCTGAATTCCGAGAAATCGCGGCAGGAGTTCCACAGGGAAACCTTCTGGGTCCGATTCTATTTTTAATCTATACTTCAGATATTCCGCAGAAGAAGGCACAACTGTAGCTACGTTTGCGGATGAAATAGCTATATCAGTCGTGAGTAATATTGTTGAATCAGTAGTGAACAAGCCCCAACTACAGCATTTTTGGGTGAACAAAAACTTGTCGTATTGTCTTTAATGAAACCCAATCCACGCACTCAATTTTACTTTTAGGAAATATAAATAGGCCACCCATATTTAACATTTGTGAATGACAAAAGAATGACAACCACACGTAAAGAAAAAAAGGGAAGAGCTCCTTATTAAATATAATCAAATGCATTGGTTTCTTTGTCGATTTGCCAAACTCAGCATGCAAAACAAGCTGCTTCTATACAAGCTAGTTCTAAAACCTTAGACTACCTTTGGGTTTTTTTTACCAAAACAAGTAATATAAAAAAAAGGTCCCGTGATATATTCGAAACAGTGATGTCCGCCGAGACTTAGCTATGGCTACCGTCGAAGACGAGATACAAAAATTTGCCCATAAGCAACGGCCTCGGCTTTGCAATAAGGCTATGCTACAAATTCTACAACGGATAAAACTATTTGAACTAGCGCAATAAAATGCAACCGCGAGCAATTTGGTGGGAATAGCAGGTGCTTCCAGTGGGAGGTTGCCTGCCAAACGCGTATTAAAACGGAAATTAAAACTACTAGATAGGATATAACCCAGTTGAAGTATAAAGGATTTTGAATGGAGCTTTTTTCAGTGAGTAAGAATCTCACAGCACGTGCGGCGGGTCCTCATGGAACATTTCCCCCCTACTTTCGGATAAAATAAAAAAAGGGTACGAATGAGTGTATTGATTTCCCAAGGCCTGTCCATGAGATGTTTCCATTCTTCTGTCTTTCCTACCAGCGAATACGGGCAACATGAAACTATGACAAGAATGCTTCAAAATGTCAACAACTCCGATACTTCTTACCTTCATCATTCAAAGCACTTCCGCAATCGTACACTCCAATTAGTTGCCGCCTTAAGTCACGTGATGTCCAGCGAACAATGGCCTTTTTTATTAATGGTCGCCGACCAAGTTGTTTAATGACTTCTGAATTCGATTTTTACATTTGCATATAACAAATGCTCAAAAAATCCCCAACACAAGCAAATCATTATTCAGAGTAAGCTCATGACAGAAACTTCTACGAAAGCAAAACTTTGAACATTTACTTAAAACATGAATGCCAACATTTTGGTTAAACAATGAACCCTATTATTGTTATTATAAAATGCGCCGGGGAAACCAGAGAACGGGGATTTTATTTCTCCAAACAAAAGTGAACTTTTTCATTCCCATCAAATGCGTTGCTGATCAAAAGTAAACATTTTCGTGGGGACGTCAAAAGAATAACTTTCAAAGTCTCTAATTGTTCACGCAATTTAGTTTCCAGCTGAGCTTTATAAAATATAAAACATTCATATTTTTGAAATTTACCTACATATTTAGTATTTTGAAATACTAAAACGAATTTGCAGTCCCTTCCTGAAGAGTCCTTTATGAATAAATAATAATCAAAATTATAGCACTCTCCAACTCAGCTACATCAGGTGTTTATGAGCCTGTTCTGTTCATTCTGAGCATTCAATGAATTTTAAAGGCACTAAATGCCGCCACAGAAGATATTTATTATTATTATGTATTATCACAATGATCCATTTAATAAAGAAATGGTAATTGAGGGGAGATATAAAGAAACACATACACATAATATGTAATTTTTAAAAAAAAAAGCATAAAATGTAATTAACTTTTCTTTTTTTTTTTCTTTTTTTCGTTATGAAGTACTATTTATTGTTTTATGTATGAAATTACAAAAAAAGACAAAGCGCGACTGAAAAGGGTTTACAATTTCTAAATTTATGTAGATTGTTGGTGATATATCAGGTGGATATGATGTTAAAAATGTCAGTGGAAATATAAACTTTTAACGGATGCGTGAGAGAAGAAATTTTGAAGTGTGACTTTAACAGTGTGAGTGTAAACTTTTCTCTTGTTAATAAAAATAAAAAAATAAAATTATATGAACTATTGGAAAAGAAATTGAATTACTAACAGGATGTATAAGGAAGAAAATAAAAAAAAAAAATTGTATAATGATTGCATTGGGGTTCGTTTTTTTTTTTTATTTATTTAAGATACCTGTCGATCCATCACATCCGTCGGCATGTGCCGAACATCCAGGTCCAGCTTCCCCTGTTTTTATTTATATTTTACATTTATTTTAATTTAATTTAGTTTAAAAAATCAAAGTTTTGATTTTGGTTTTTTTTTTTTTTTTTTTTTAATATTGTTAGCGGCCACACAACAAACAAACCAACACACAAAATAAATGTCACACGTTTTATTATTATGAAAATGATTATTATGTTTGGAAAAAAATTCTTAATTTTTACTATGAAATCAAATAGTATGGATGAATGATTAACGTACATACATGAATACATACATAACAGTATCAAACAATTTTTAGTTTAAATAACAAAGGAAAATAAATTGTTAAATAAAAAAGAGATTGAACACAAAGAATAATTTAGAGAGGATTAAAAGGGTTACACTGATTCTGTGTAAATTAGTCAGCTAAGCGGTTCCCGTGTAGGTATCTATAGTTTTAATCTAGATCATAAAATAGTCGACAAATAAAGGAGAAGAGGAATTTTCATTGAGAAGTTGTTAGTCGTTGACACCTGAGAAAAGGTTTTTCTTTTTATTTTATATATTTATTTTCGCACTTGTAGGGTATTTTTTGCGATATTTTGTTCTACTGATGGAGAATATTCTGCTTCAATGACGCAGTTTCAGCTGAACATTTCATTTTTTTCCTCGAAACTGTCAAAAGGGCAAACCCACCGGAGACGGTACTTGACAGTAGGTTCTATTTTCTTGCCGTCTGTATAGGCCACATGTAAAATTCAATAAGAAGATTTCTTTGGCATTCAACTTACCTTATTAATCTAAGTGAAGTATTTGGTCATCATTCGAAACTTTCTCTAGAACCTGGGACCTCTAAGGGCGCAAGCGTTTTTTAGGCGGAGATAGCTGCCATTACCCAGGCTGTAGAGGAACTGAGAAGGCACTGTATTGCCAACAGGACGATAACCATATACTCTGACAGTAAAGCGGCCTTAAAAGCCATAAAATCAGATATGGTGAAATCAGGGGCTGTGAGCCAATGCAGGAAGTCATTAGACGCAGTAACCCTGAGCTGGATCCCAGGGTACACGGATATCCCGAGAAACGAGGAAGCGGACAAGCTTGCAAGACCAGGGTCAGAAATTAATGCATTACTGGCACTTGAATCAGTAAGAACACCGCTTAGCACCATCGCACGTAAAATCGACACCGAGGACACAACTCGATACGTGCAGACATACAAAAGAGCTATCAACAAAATGAGAACACAATTCATGATCGGGTTAAACCGCAAGGATATTCGAGTACTTACGGGAGTCCTTACGGGTCAGTGCGCTGTGGGTCTACATGCGGAACGGTTGGGCTTACTACACAACGACTACTGTAGAAGCTGCACAGGGACGTTGAACAAATAGAGTCTGTCCGTCACCTGCTATGCGAATGTCCAGCCTTAGGCTTACACATAGGCTATAGCATAAGGCTTA
Source organism: Ferdinandea cuprea (assembly GCA_963576555.1). Classification (NCBI taxonomy): domain Eukaryota; kingdom Metazoa; phylum Arthropoda; class Insecta; order Diptera; family Syrphidae; genus Ferdinandea; species Ferdinandea cuprea. The sequence goes on from OY754959.1 coordinate 543,626, forward strand.
CGATCCTCGGCAGATACTTTTATGATGAACTGAAGGATGTGGGCAAAGTCGAGCAACAAATCGGGTTGGTTCTAAGAGAGCGTTATTTTAAGTACATATTAGCGGTTTTTCTCTTGGTCTATTTCCAAGTGTTTCGAAGTTCGAGGAAAGGTACCCAGATAGACACAATGGACCCAATTACTGGTCCACGTGAGCCGTGGCTGAAGTCACAGGGGCACAAACGTTCTCTGGCAGTGCTTAAGAATGTTTAGTCGAACCTGGGGTCTTCGCCTTAGACTGCTTGACTGGGATAAATAGGTACGTGTATATATATTAAGTATGGTGCGGTAGTTTATTGGCCAAGAGCAAGAACTCTGAGGAGTTGCAATGAGAGGAACTCCTACCGCTACTTTGAAAGTTCTACTCTGTTGACCTTACTTGCAGTTCTCTGCTGAAAGTGGCGGCAGATAATAGTGTAGGCAAAGAATGCCGTTCTGAATGTCATGTCTGACATCAGGGAGAGGTACCTAATTTTTTAGGTCCTCAGACAAACAGGTACCTGGGGTTTTGACGGTTCAAAAATCAGCAGAATTAGCCTGAAGAGAAGTGACTTGAGATCCATAATTGGTCTTGTCACTGGTGATCAGTGTTAGAAGCTTGGGACTGCTGTCTTTATCTACGATTTTCCGGCTATCCTTGGTAAACACTTCCTTCTAATCTACTCACTGGCAGGTTCAGCAATTAAGGCTCCGATATAAGCGAATAGTTCGCTAATTTGGACCACTAGGTCTAAGTGCTTGTTGTCATCGGATGACCCCTTTCTAAATTACAAACAATAAGGACGCTATCGTCATTTTGATGCAGCATTTCGTTCTTAACACACACAGAAGGATAGGATAAAGTAACCACTTATAAAATGGGAAAGTGTACTGCACATCACACTGTGCACTTTTTAAGAACAAACTAATATTTGCATTTCAAGTAAAGGTTCAACGCCCTTAGTTTATATTTTGGTATCTATTTGTATCTACGAGTGCAACACTTAAAAAATAATAGACAAATACTAACGAAAGGGAGTTTTTTTTTATGTAAACACAGACAACTTGAAGGATAAGACATTCAAGTGTTAAGCTCCATATTTCTTTATTTTATACATATGAACTTTTTGTTGTGTGCATTTGTACACATTTACAGTAAAAACGATTTTTAAATCAAACGAAATTAATTACATTCAAAACTGTTCCAAACTTTGGTTTATACCTCCGCGGGCGTAAAATATTTTTCAGGAAAGACCTAATCTATTTTTCCGTAGCAGATGGAAGGCTGCTGTGTTTCAGGCAGGGAGCTTAACTGAAAAATCAAAATGTCAAAATGAAGAAGAACTGGATATTTTTTGTTTTGATGGTCTTTCTGTGAAAGTTAGTTGAAATGTACAAAACACACTGCATTGTGATTGTGTTTCTGTTTTGCTTAGAAAAGACGAGAGATGTTTTAGACTTACTGTTCTTTCAATTTTTTTCTTTTCGATGTTTGAATCCCTAAACACGCACCGGATTCCGGTAAGGAGATGCGATATCATGTGACTTCTTTCATGTTGGTCTGGAGTAGAAAGTGCACAGGGAAAACGTAAACACAGAAGGCACGTCCTTCGAAAGATCCATGCTGGGGTATGCAGCGATAGAGGCTTTGAGGGCAATCGAAGAGAATGCGAATTATAGTTGGTTTTCATGACAAACTGAATTCGCGTTTTCTAAAACGAAAATGAAGCCAAATATATGTTCGCAAGAAAGAAACACCTAAAGGCTGCTTGGGCAATACAGTGTATGGAATGGTTATGCTTCCTATAGCTTTGATCAAATCCTCGTCCATAAAGAACTGCCACGCTAAAAACCTTCTGCATAGAATTTAATTGTGTTCTGCAATTTACGTGAGAGTCAAAAAAAAATCTAGAAATCCCTATGAACGCGTTGCAAACGATTAGGTTATCACAGAATGTTAATAGGATTCAACAAAACGACAGTTGATGGCGTGTAATTAAAAAAATACAGCTTCTTATTTGCGTTCGTTTGAAAAAATAACCAAAAAATTCCACTTCAAAATGCAACATAACCAAAAATTCCAGAATTCCTGCATAAGGCGATATCTTTCGAAGTAAAAAAAAATTAAAAAAAATTTTAATCAGAAAGCATTAGAGAATGATTTTCGAGAAAACAGAAATTTAGTTCATGTTTTTGTTCTTGTCAAAATCAGTTTTAGAACATTTGACGTTTTCAACTCTTAAATTAAGATTAAAAATTTATACAAAAAATAAATGAATAAATTAAAAAAAAAATTAAACAAATTACACATTATTATGGTTAGCGCACCAAATCGCATTACAATACAGACATGAAAAATATGATACAGGAATAACTTGAACCGATTTGATGATATCTTCTCAATTGTTTTTATTTAAAAAAAAAAAACAAATTTGTATACTTGCCTTGCTCCTGTTTGGTTTTATCTACAGTTTGACAAGCGATTCGCCACTCCTGTAGCTCTGGCGAAGGAATCAACCCAGCCGAACCACCAGCCGTATCCAGTCTAGCTTGCCACCAATGATGGTCATCCTTGCTAATTATCTGCAATGCAAATACTTTAATAATCTGTACAAATTCGAAAAAGGAAAATGCTTTTCACTTACTTGTAAAATATCACCAGTCTGGAAAGCAATTCCAGCTTGAGCACAGGGTATAAGCTCGTCATCCAAAGGATTATAGTCGAATTGTGCTCGTACAAAAATCTGTTCGACCAGATTAAGGGATTAAGAATAAAGGAAAAAATACAAATTATTAAATTATTTATCTGTGAGTAATACTTTTATGAATATATTATATCTAGTAAGCAACTTGCTGATACAATTCGAGTTTAGTCCCATACACAAGACGCATTTGTCAGAACATATCCAATTTTTCAATGAACTGAGTTCTGCTCATCTACAGGACGCACATACGAGAGAAAAAAAAAAAAAGACAAACAAATTGTTCGTCCTTTTTGTGAAGAACCCAATGAACATATACATTTTTTATTCACCCGGGGTGTAATGATTTTCTGGCTCAATATTCAATATGAAGTGGCAAAGGGTTTTTGTTTTGTTTCTACAAGCTTAGATGTATCTAATATTTGCTATCTGTAGCTATTTCCCAAAGGAATCACCCTTTAAAAGGGTCGGAGTACTTCATTTGGGATTTATTTGAAGATAAATTCAGTTATTGCCACCACCAAGAAATTGGTGCGGTCTTTTTCCCCATAGACAATGGCAAAGGTTTTATTTTACCGAAAAGAGAAGGCGGATTCTTAATGATTTAGTTTTTCCCTATTTTATGTTTGATGATATGGAAATGACTACGCCTTTTATACAGTGAAAATGTAACTTATGGAATTGAATTCAGCATTCCGACTTTTGTCAAGATAAAACATGCATATATAGTCGGCGCTTATTTAATCGATTTGGAGGTAATAAGTTTTTTTAAAGTTACAGTACTGTTTTTGAAATAAATTTGCACCACTTTAAGCTGAAGAAATATGAATGTGCCATTATAAAGAATATATCGATAAAGAATGCATTCACACTCAGAGGAAACAAATTGTTAAACATATAGGTTAGGTTATGATAAGGTCCATTGTGAACCAACAACGTGGATCTGGAAACTCTGCCTACTCGTTGAACCATTTTGAATTACTTATGAAGCGTCGTAGACATTTAAGGTCGGTCATGTTTAGGTCATTGTAGAGCTCCTAGGTAAAGATTTCGTCCCTCGGAGAAAGCATGGCATGTGCAAAGAAGGTAAGGCGAGTTGTCTCTACCTTCTCCTCATCCATGCAGCTCCTACAGAAGTAATTTGAATCAGCGCTTAGCCTGCTGTCAGACAGTTAAGTCGACATAGATGAAACCAATTAGACCAGCTTTGGTCAAATCTGTTTCGTCAAGTAGTGCCTGATGTCCATCTAGGTTAGGTTTTTTTATTGCATCCAGTTTTAATATGAGCTGGCATATATAGACACTGGTATTCCTAAGGAACCTTTTGCAAGCAAAATTGAGAGAGTAGTTCCAAGCGAGTTCATCAGCCTTGCAGTTTTCTACAATGTCACTATGTCCCGGCACTCAGTAAATGTGAATGTTGACTTACTCCGTTTAATATCCTTTGATAAAAATTGCAGGACTTAATTTTATGGCAGAAGAATGTTTTCTTACCGCAAAAAATGTATTGCTTAAAAATTGACTCTTACATTTTTAGTATCAATACTTTAAAGCCAAAGTTTAGTTTTGGGCAATTGTCAAAATGTGACGAGGATAAAATCAACACCGGATGTGGATATGGTGGTTAGGGAGAATGATCAAATTTCGTTTCGCAGGCGGCAGGTACTGCTCAAGCAACTTCTTTGTTTCGCTCTGGGTAGGTGCATTTCGTCAGGCGACCATTTCATAATGATAGTTCAATGATGTTTTTGTCTTCCGTGCACCACCATGTTTCATTGCCGTTGGCACGTCCGCTTTGAAGCTTCTAACATTGATTCAGGTCTGTCAACGCCAAGGAATTCCATGGACAATCTTGTTTGTTTCTTTCTTTCTTATTCTCCAGAAATATTTTTGGCAAGAGGCTCCTCCAAAGATCACTTTGCAATCATTGATCCTAAACTTCAAAATACTGACAATCTGGGTTTCATTATTGCCACGGCTATAAGTGACTTTGTTTGACGAACATGGTATTAGATTAGATCGTAAAACTTGAACAAAGCATAAGCGGTGTTCACCCAAATAAGTCCTGCTATCGTATCTTAGTCCTCCATGGCAGTCTTCATAATCTTTGTTACATTTCCCGACATGTCCTTTTAATTCACCGCCAAAAAACCAAAGCTCTTTCTTTGGGATGTTCTTTAATGTGGTTGTGGAAATCAAGTCAAAATGCACATTTTCCCTTCTGCTTGTTTCTAACCTGGGGAGCGTATGACCGCGTGATCGCTTTTCATCGCTAATGGGACTGGATGACCAATTTTTTTTGACAGCATGTCATCCGAAGTACAAGGTCCCAAGAATAACATCGTACGATTTTTTATAGTGGCATCAAACATCGGATGACACGTTTGCATCTATAAAAGTTCATGCGAAGAAACTTACACTCGGATGACCTAACGGATGACACTGTGTGATCATTGTTTGTCTGCAAACGTGTCACAACACAGCGCAAGTTATCTGACATCAGCATACCATCTGGTTGATAGCACGATTTTTCATAGTGTCATCCAATACCGTTCTTTCCGTAGTAAAATATCTTGTAAGGTTTTGTGAAGAAACGCGCTTGATTTCCGGTGTTTTGCGATTTCGTTTTTTTTTAATACTCAAGATGTCCAATTGCCTTCTAGCCATCACCTCTTCCAGCTTCGATTACACATACTTGCACCTCGCGAACCTTAGGTTTCGCCTAAATCTATGGATTAATTTGCTAACACACGAGAATCCAAAAGCTTTGACTTTAACATTTATGCTCGTCCCCTATAACAATCATATGTACGTTGCATGAGTCGTGCCTCTTTTTCGTGCACAATTTTCCACATTGCTAAGTTAAAGCGATTTTAGTTTGCACTTGCATGCTCCTGTTATTTGTTGTTCTTTGATTATTCTTTCGTGACACCGGTCATCTTAACTCGATGGAATCCACTGATGCATGAACGCTTGTGGAACAGCGGCGTCATTTTATTTTTTGCTTTATCGTTTGAAATAACGGTGCCTGCCATACAGTTTTATTGGTGAAAATCAATTATCACTTGTTGTTCTAGAAGATAGTTCTAAAAATTTTGGCATTTTTTTGTACTAAGAATATTTGGGAAAGGGCCAAAAATAATGCATACTTAAACCGTAATATCTCAAAAACTAATGAAGGGAATTTGCGAACATTTTTACTATTTTCTTTATGATGTTAATTGGAACCAATATGCGTAACTCGATTTGGTATGTGATCAAATGTTACCACTTTTTTTGAGGCGATTGAAAATGCACATCATGTACAGCAATTAAGTTTCGTATGACGCGGTCGTGCACTTTGGTTAGTGCGTTGGACTACTACGCGAAGGGTCGTATATACAAATCCACCCCCATCTGACTGTCTGACAACCATTTAAGAGGAAGAACTGTCATGAGAAGCTTCAAAAGTTTGGCGTTCTGAATTAGCATTCAAATGTAGGGCCCCTTACATTTTTGCCATTTTTCTTACAAACAACGCTTGGATGTTGTAAAGGGTGATTTTTTAGCTGGTTTGGTTTTGGCAACACTGGTTTTGACAGCTGACGTGTGTTTAGTACCTTGTGTCACTGTCAAACAGCTTCAGTTTGGTTTGCAATTTAACCATGGATCGTCTTACAAATGAACAACGCTTGCAAATTATTGAATTTTACTATCAAAATTCGTGCTCGGTTCGAAATGTTCATTGCGCGCTGCTTCCATTTTATGATCGGCATTCTCGACCTTCTGAGCAGTCTATTCGGAAGATTGTGACCAAATTTCGCACCAAATTTACTTTGTTGGACATTAAACCACCAACACGTTTACGTACTGTGCGTATTAAAGAAAATATTGCGGCCGTATCAGCTAGTGTGACAGAAGACCGCGAAATGTCGATTCGGCGCCGTTCCCAGCAGTTAGGCCTTTGTTACAGCACTACGTGGAAAATTTTGCGGAAGGATTTGGGCGTAAAGCCTTTTAAGATACAGCTGGTGCAAGAACTAAAGCCAGCCGACCTACCACAACGCCGAATTTTTGGTGAATGGGCTCTTGGAAAGCTGGCCGAGGATCCGCTTTTTTATCGAAAAATTGTGTTCAGCGATGAGGCTCATTTTTGGTTGAATGGGTACGTAAATAAGCAAAATTGCCGCATTTGGAGTGAAGATCAGCCAGAAGCATTGCAACAGCTACCAATGCATCCCGAAAAAGCCACTGTTTGGTGCGGTTTATGGGCCGGCGGCATTATTGGGCCATATTTCTTCAAAGATGATGCGAATCGCAGCGTTACTGTCAATGGTGAACGCTACCGAGCGATGATAACAAACTTTTTTTTTGCCCGAAATGGAAGTTCTTGACTTGCATGATATGTGGTTTCAACAAGACGGTGCCACATGCCACACAGCACGCGAAACAATGGCGCAATTGCGAGGCGAGTTTGGTGAACAGTTAATTTCACGTTTCGGGCCGGTCAATTGGCCGCCTAGATCGTGCGATTTGACACCATTAGATTATTTTTTGTGGGGGTATGCCAAGGCTAATGTGTATAGGGACAAGCCCGCTTCGATTGACGCACTGGAAGCCAACATCCATGCATTCATTCGTGAGATACCGGCCGATATGTGTGAAAGAGTATGCCAAAATTGGACTCAGCGGATGGGCTACCTGAGACGCAGCCGCGGTCAACATTTGCATGAAATTATCTTTAAACATTAAATTGCAAGGTTCAAACTATCGATTCAAATAAATATTTCATTCATTTTTTCGCATTTTTTGTGTTTTTTTTTTAAAAAAAAGTTCTAAACCTCTTAAAAAATCACCCTATGGGCCGTTAACGCCCAATATTTTTCAGTCACAAGTCACAATTTCAATGACTTGTAAGCACATATCTTTTGATCAACGCTTTCAAACATGTAACATACCGAATTGAAATTTGGTAGCCTTGTTTTCCAAATCTACAATATATTTTTTTGGAAATTTTGTTATCTGAATATTTTAACAGTTTTCAACAACAATTTCTGTAATTGATTGAATACACAACGAGGAAACGCATTTAATTTCTTCGAGATTATATTTTACATATTACTCCTTGACTGCTCGGCTACTATAAAGAGGCAAACAAGAATTTCTATTACTAGAACTACTCATCCACACTATCTTTAGGGATTGGAGAAACTTCTTCAGAACTGAGAAATATTTATTTGAATCCATCCAATAATGAATATTGAGATACTCTTCTCTATGATGGCGTCCTTCAATTACCAAATTTCATTTTCATTATTCAACTATAACTATATATTGGATTCCCTAACAGAGTGTTATTGCGTTACTGATGGTAGCAAATTGAATTCGGAATAGAACCATAAAAAGCAATAAAAGAAAATTCATGAAGTTGATTGTATTGCGAACCATTGATTATCCTTTTCACGTAGCAACACAAATCAGTCCACCGCAAATGCAATGTAACCGTGAGCTTTAGTTTAACTGGGAATCTAGTACTATAATAGTTTTGGTAAAATCGCCACTAATTATGGATAACACTTTTCTGACATCAAATGGCATTATTTACACATTCACATTCAATGGTTAGCTAGTTAAAGTATTTTCCTCATTTTTCAGGCAATTCGGTTTTGAGGTCGGTTGTTGGTAGTTATAAATATATTCGTCAATAAATATGAAATAAATATTTTATGTTATAAATATTTATCACATGAGAAATATACGAGCACTAGCATACAAATCTATATGAGAGAGTATTAACTATTAATTAATTTCTATCATTTGTTATTGGTCGTTAACAAGCAGGCATCGAGAACACTTCAGTATTTATAAAAAGACTGATCAAATTCGAGCTTGCAACACTGGAAATTTACGATTGCCATAAGTTCGTAAACGCCATAAAATTAAGGGTAAACAATTGCTTTTTAAAATTTGACCTAGTTTGGGTTAGGTTAGGTTAAAGGGTTGGTTGGAAGGGATGAGAGAAATCACACATCAGTCACACTTGGATCAATGTAGATTCTCTGTGGTACCACTGGGGATTGTAACTCCCATACTCTGAAGCTTATAACAAGCGTTAGAATTTGCAAACCCGAGGCATTTGTAAATCTAACTAGGAAGGCAGTAGGTATCATAACTAAGCCCTTCGCGATATAAGACCTACAAGGAGCGAATATCTGTTCGTAGTATTTCCAACATTGCATCTTCTATCACTACCAGAACGGATGTGCATTCATTGAATTCTAGTCATAATTATATGATTGGTAGCTTTGGCCATTACATGCTACAAAACCAAATTACCGAGTGTAAGAATCGGTTAAGCTACTGCCTAGTAAAGCCGCTTAATAATTTTGGGTTTCGGACCTCATGTTTTGCGGAAAGCGGGGCGTTTTCAGGGGTTTTGCAATTACGACACAAAACACATACTAATTGAGATATCGGAATGAAATTAACTGCAGGTATACTAGCAATCAATCAGGCCACCACCTGATACACACACAACGGTCCATACGCACGCCGCACGGTCGCTTTGTGTAGGCAAATGTGGGTTTGCGTATTTGGCTAATTGACCTATTTGGCTTCTTCCTCATTAAAGGGGCTTTTCCATTAATTTGGAAAAATTGGAGTCGTCTGGAGTATTTTAATGAGGACAATGGTCTCTTATTCGCAGAAAGAAATGCAAAGTTTTTATTTCCGTGATAGTGTGTGTAGGGTATCTGTTGCAGTGTACGAAAAAAAAGTCAGCCGTTCAATTGGAGTGTTTTAGTAAGACTAAGTTTAGATGTAAGATTAGCAAAGAAAGGATAGGGAGAGGGTAATCATAAAAGACTGGCTGTCACTTGTATTTATTCTCACTTCCCACTCATTTTGCTCGAATATGACCGTAAGGCCCAACTCAAACATTAACCGCTGGTGAATAAAACAATGGTTTGCATCCGATTCTCTAGTTCAACGAACATAAGCAGAAAAAAACTTAATCGCGATGTCCCGCAACTACCACTACACAATTGGTCCCGTTAATCCTATCTTATTTAGAAGTGCGTGAAGTGCGGAGATGTCAACGCATAAACAATGAATAATCAAATATTGCGCTTTAGAAAAACATTGATGTCGACGGGCTTAAGAGAAAATGTGTGTCTAGCACAAGACCTCTAGTAAACTTCTTCTCCCCTTTGCTTTAATCAGACTTTTAATTGGATTTTTCATACAAATAGTTTATGTCGATGAGATGAGAAAATATGAGTTAAGTTTTTATTAACTGGGTTTAAGTTTACAATCTTTTACCCGCGAATTTTAAGCTCTTGAAGAACACTTTCAAAACTTGGATATACCACACTCACCTCTTTTTTTTTTTTAGTGGTAAACTTCAAGGACCAAAAAGTGATAATTTTAGATCGTTTTGATCAATACTCCAAACCTAGGGTTTTGGTTTGACAATTTAATAACTCTATTGAATGCAAAGAGGGCAATTGCTTTAAAATAGATATTAAAAGGTTAAAAGAACGATGTCAGTGAAGATAAAATTCTAAGCTGTCTAGGTTAATTGGGTTGACTAGAAAGATCAATCTCCTCCTTGCCAGACTTAGGTCCCTGTGGACCCATAATGATGCCCTTAAGTGAGAGATAAGCCGGTGTTGTGGCCTCCTTTATGGTTCTTTGCCGCTGCTTGTGGCTACTTAATTTCGTCGGCCAATGGCCATCTAGACGTCCCCAGAAACCTGTGAGACATCTGACAATTCGTCAAAGTCTTGGAAGACGAAGCTGCCAAGTGTTATGTTCCTCAAGTGACAGAGAGCGGGGCACTGGCAGAGATACTGAGGTGTGTCCTCGCTCTGCAAATATCGTCATCTTTGAGATTTAATTTCATCATGTGGTTTCTTAGGAAGTTTGTTCAGTCTTTATTATGTTCTGACCGTAGATATCCCAAGATATATCCAAGTAATTTAAGATTTCCACCTTTTTTTTATAATATACGCGCACTAAACGGATTTTGGATACTTTTAACGCCTTATAAATTGTAGCCGGATCAGAAGGGGTGAAATATTTCTTGCATCGCTTAAGGAAGCCTAGACATTTCGCAGCGTTCTTGGCGACATCGAATGTGTGGTCATTCCAACGAAGTTTGTCGTTAACGCACATACCGAGAATGGAAAGTCTTTCAGTTTCGTCGATGCAAGTGCCATCCAAGGATAATGGCAGAGTATTGGGATTTCGCTTTAATGAGAGAAGACAGCATTGTGTTTTGGAAGCATTAAATTCTACTCTATTGGTTTTACCCCTAATAAGAATGCTGTCAAGGTCAGAATTTAATGAGCACACGTTGTCGTTCTAGCTCCACGCCCGAAGATGAGGGACGTGCTGTCATCAGCAAAGGAATGGATTAGATTAGAAGTGACAGACAGGAGGTCATTGATAAAAATGAGAAAGAGAGTCGGAGACAAAACGGAGCCTTGAGGGACACCAGCATTTATTTGGTGAGTTGCAGACTTGAAACCGTAATCCATTGAAGAAGGGTATTATCGATTCCAAAAGCACGCAATTTCGACAAAAGAGCTTGATGCCAAACTCTGTCAAATGCCTTTGAAATATCAATCGCAACGACCTTACTTTCACCACCACGGTGAATAGATTGGTTCCACTTTTCGGTTAGATATGTCATGAAATCACCGGTGGATCTGTTGCTACGAAAACCGTACTGCCGGTCATTAAGAAGTTTCCGCGATTCAAGATATTTCATAAGCTGACGATTTATCAGCGTTTCCATGACCTGCAATTGGCTTTTATTTTAATCTTGTATAACACCCGTTCTCTGATATTTCAGAGTGGCGGTTTGATCGACTGGCCAAGATCTATTTCTGATTATTTTCTTGCTAGCTGGTCGGCCATCTCGTTGCCGGTTATGTCCCTGTGGCCAAGAACCCAGCAGAGATATAGACTTAAGCTCTATGCGACTCCGATGAACCAGCTTGGATTTTGTTTCAATAGTATTAGCTGCTACTATGGTCGCTTGGCTGTCAATGAATATGGTAATATCATTGCGTGATTGAAAGAACCTCAGCTAAGAAAACACAACTATGATCAGGGAGTCTTATGATGTTATGTATATTTAATGCCTCCGGCACCTGCACCATACTCCATCTTTCATCCAACTGTGCATATGGATGTAGTTAATGAAATTTAGTGGGTTCATTCGTACTCCTTTCTTCCCTGCTCGGGAAGGAGCAGCAGAATGGCCTGTTAAAATTCATGTAGTCGGAGATGAAATTGTCTCGGACATCTATTCTCAGAATCTGGGTTCTAGCTGACCGTTTGGCTGATCCTTAAGGCGCTCTTGGCAGCCGATTCGTGCAAGTATAGATCTAAGGGTAGCAAATTATGAATCACTTCAATTTCTTTATAAAACTGAGATTCAAAAAGTGGAGCATTCTAACTCAAGTAATGTGGCTCATTAAACTGCCGTCGAAAATCTTATCTCTTTATTGCAGCCGTTAGAAAAACGATATGCTGTTTCTCATTGGGGATTGAACCTGCACCCACGGCATAACATACCAGCACTTTAGCCTATAAACAACCACCCATCGGTTTGTTTATAATAAAGATATTACTTATATCATTTTTATCACTAAATTACCCGACCACATTGACGAATTGCTTAATTTACATTTGAAATTAAATAAATTTTAAACGTTTTAGAGACGATAAAACAAAAAATGTAATTGTAAATGACAAAGTATTATCCTCATAACTGCTTAGATATGTTTTAAAATTGTGTAAATCAACAAAGAACTGCCAAGGCAAACTCCCATGTTACCATAATAAAATAAAAATGTATTTAAACGTACTCTCAAACAAATTACAAAACCATACGCAGACCAAAAACATAACGTAAAAAATTTTACAGCCCAACATTAATCAAATAAACACATAAATGGATCAACTTAAGAGCATGAAAAATTACTTCTCATTTATTGGAGATCGAAATGATTTATTTACATCATTGGGTGTGTCTCAAACGTGGTCAGGATGTTAAATGTTCTTTGGTTAAACTACAAACCATCATATTAATTGTTATGAAGGACATTTGTACTAAAGTATCTATATATTATTAAATGAATTTAAATCGCTAATTGTTGTATTTATGTAGGTATTATTTAGTTAAATGACAAAAATACTTACTAGAACTGGAGCAGGCCTAATCCTGAACAGCTGCATGAATTTTTTAAATGTGTGAATGAAATGATTATAATGTAAATAATGTATATACATTTATGTAGAAAGTAAATATTTGTTAAAACGAAGTCAAGAAATGAAAGCAGACAAATGCAAAAAAATATGTTTAAAATTTACCATGCATAGATTCGATAATAAATTGAGTTAACCAAAAACTGTCCTACTGTCTAAGTGCAATAATCCATTTGAATGACAAATGAGGGTTTAGACATTTTAAAAAGAATACATAATGAGATCTCTGGTGTTTATGAGAGTGCTGACATTCCTTCGATTTATTTTGGACAAGGATTTATTAACTTTGTTTTTTATTTTATTTTTTGTGCAAGGAGAATAAAGGAAATGTTTGTTTGTGTGAAATGATACAGTTACAGTTCGGAGTAAATCAAAAAGAGAATGTTAACAAATACGTACATGCACAATATAGAGAGCTTGCATTACTTAATTCTACCAGATTAATGTAAGATCACATTTGTTAATATCATGTACCCAGAAGGAGGTTTAGGATAAGGCTTAAGTCATATGGAGGGGGGAAATATATATAATCACAGTGTTATTGTAGCACCACAATAAATTCTTCTCCTTCTAGTGGTTAATGCTTAAGATTAGGTGGTGACTTGCGCACCATAAATCGTTTACAATTAACATTCAAAATGTTTATCATAGTTTAGACTTGAACCGTATAAATAAAAGATTAGTTACAAAATCCTTCTGCTAAAATCTTTTCATACAGTATTCTAGGTTCTTCTGTCTCTCATAACCCCGTTTTCGGTTTGTCAGTCGGTGCTTTCGAATGGACATTCGTTGAGTTTTAACTTGTCTGTTTTTTTCCAAACTTTATCAAAATAATTTGTCTGCTGTTTTTAAATAAATTTAGCAGAAGACATCAATCCAAGCAATAATAAAATGCAAAAATTGTCCCTATCCAAAAATTTTAATTTACATTAATTTATTCTCAGTGAGGCTCACATGTTGTTCCGACAGACTTTCGTTTTTAATTGTAGAGTGCAGTTCCACAGGAGTTAATCGTGGAACCTTTTCTTTTTTTTTATTTTATTTTATCAAAACTAACTTCTTGGACGAACGCGCCAATGACATTAATACTGTGGCCAGATCATGGAGTATTAAAACGACCACACGAGATCGTTTCGACGTTAAAACGATGTCTTTAATTTTACACGGTTAGGCTCCGGACTGCTCGCATCAAAAAAATGTAAAGTGCACGATTGGGTCGTATTCGTTTTATGTGGTTAAAATGACCTGCAAAGGGTACACCAAATTAGGGCATTCCTTAAACACTGCATAACTGGGGTAAACATAGGAGTAAAGTTCCATTGGAATATACACATTTGGTCTTCCCATGCGTGGAGCTCTAGTTTTATGTTACAGGTGGGCAGTCCACAGAAGGGCTGAGGGCCAATGCAGAGACTTTTCGGGTTAGCTCGTCTGCTGCTTCATTACGAAGGATTCCTTCGTGATCCAACACCAACGGTGCTGGGACCCAGTAGAGAATCACTCAGAGCAGTGAGTTGTGTAGGGTGAATAGACAATTTCAAACGACTTGAGAGTTAAACTCGAAGGAGTTAAGAGCGATAAGAGTGCTGCTTGTGTATCTGAGAGAATGTATTTATTTGATCTTCTGCGATTCGGCCTTAAACATTATCTTATTATAGAAGCTGAAAATATTGCAGTTGGGTCCGCTGTAGCCTAGTCCAGCCTAGCCTAGGGCCTCCGGTCTCCTACACCCTCCTACACCGAACGGCCCTTAATGGTTATAATAAATTGTCGATGAAACTTGACTTTTATGGGCATGAGGTCGGCGACTTAAATCGAAGAATTTAGGTTTCTTCAGTGTCCTGTTAGATCGATTTGCTTAAATCTTTTGAAGTCACCGTGTCTTAAAATAATTGTGCAAAACAAGACTACATACGAGTTATAATATTTTACTTGTCTATTCAATTATATTTGGTAGAACACAGTCAGCTGTCTATAACTGTAACTCTGAGATACGAGGGAAATTTGTCTATCTCTGCCCTGCTACCACATATGAAAACGACATCTCTTCAGAAATCAAATGAAGAATAACGCTTGCAGGGCCCTCTTTCGAAAAACTAAAGGAAACTATTTATAAGACCTTTATAATCTCAGTCCTGATCAATGGTTTTGGAACATTGACCATTTCTAAGGTGGATAAAGATATCTTTGGTCATTTTAAGAGAAATTCTTCGTATTAGTTTGGTCCCGTATGCGTTGACGGGTTCTGAAGGAGACTATCCAACGATGAACTCTTCTACAGTGACATCGACATGTAGAGCGAATAAACACAAATGCACGGACTTAAATAATTAAATTGTATGTGGTCTGTTTAAAATAATTTAAAATAGTATCTCTGATGAAGCAAATTATCGCCATCAGTTAATAAACCAATAATAATCTATTAGTTATTTCCATATAAAAGCAGAAAGTCATAATAACGGGTCTTACACCCGAAGTTTGAATACCAATAAAGCTTATTACTGTTCAAGTAGGATTCCTCTGCCTACATAAAACACATAAATGCATTCAACAATGTTATTATTAAAATCGATAACCTTTATTATTAGACTCACTTTACGAACGTATGTCGCGAAGGCCATAAAACAATTATGTGCGCGAAATATTGAACACAGGGTAGATTTACGAGCCGATTTCTAAACTAAAACTCTTATATTACCACGACCATATTGTGTGCTTATATCAAGAATTGCCTCATAAATTCACAATTGGGCCCATAAACTAACTAAAATATTTTCTATTTTATTTATATGTTCGCACTTCATAAGTAATTTGGTCATAAACCTATCCCAAAGTTGCCCAAAGTTGCCAGCGCATCATAAAGTAAAACTCCATCCTGAATTCTGGCGACGGGCCAGTCATCTTGGACATCTCTGAAGGATTAATAAAATCATAAAAATATATGACACACACATACAGTTTAATTTCAATTGAGAGGAGCGCTGAGAATTTCATTACCTGCAATCAAAATGTAGCCAATTTGATGTGCCCACGAGGACGTTGAATTCTATTTTTCAATGGCAGCCAACGTTGATGTAATTTATATATATTGTGGGGAATGCACTGATTTTGTTCCAAGTTCAACGAATTTATTATCAATTTAATTCGTTGTATTTATTCATGCATGTGGCGGCATTCGGGTATGAACAGGAAGGGAAATGGTTACAACACGAGAGGGAACAGAGAAAAAAAAATCCTTCTCTTTTTTATCCCCATCGCGCCGAAATGTTGAAATTTATGAGCGCAATCTAAGTCTGCCGGAGTGTTTTGGTTGCCATTCATAAATCAAAGTAGAGGTAGACGACGAGTAAGCGATATAAAACCATTGTACTAGGTCAAAATGAAGAGAAACTGTTCCTCAGAAACAAGTCAGCGTCAGCATTATAATATACTGCGGAAGGAGTTTTATTGCTTAAAAAGGAATCTTGCATATTTGATTTAATATTATGGGAAAGGTAGGAAGGTAGTATGGAGTGTGGTACTAAGTCGTATGTTAATAGAAATATTTTATATACTAAGTAGGCCCATACATTTTACTCTATTTGAAAAGCGGTTGCAGCTGCAGATCTGAACTTTTTATTATGAAAATGGGAATCTTTACTTTGAAGTAGTGCCCGATTGGGGACTCGGTACTCAATCGAGACTCAAATTATGAAAACAAAATAGAGATGTCCTATATACCCAGGGAAGAAATTATTATTTTTTGGGTAACGTTTTAAACAGCAAACCAATCTAGTACTTTCTAAGCGAGTTAGTGCCTTGCCATTAGCCATTGTCATTATCACCCACTTCTTCTAAATAACACCGCGTTGGTGTGACTGCTGCTGGATGTCTGGGGATTGGGTAACCAACACCAGTCAAACATCGCAGTGGTGCCAGCAGAGAAGAGAGGCGAGGTGCACCGTGACATCGCACTTAGGTTCTATTTCCTATTGATGATGTTCATAGTTCCAGTAAGATTGAAATAGTATTTTTTTTAAATATCAGAAATCCTACATTAGAAAAGCTAACAGCTAACAGTCGATAATATTATAAGAGTGGTGCTCGAAGACAGTCAACAATTTTCAGCTATCAAAAAACTTGCCAGTTCTTTAAAATTAAAACAATTGACATAATATCTTTCAAAAATGTTGACCTGAGCCAAAAATTTTTCAAAAAACTTATCAGCACTTTTTGACGAGATTGATAAAAAAATTAGGGCTTCATATGTTTATAAGTACTTAATACATTTTTAACTTTCTCGTATACATATATATAGTATAGTATACTGAAGAGAAAGCTATTGCGATCGTGCGGACATTTTGAACTCAAACTGAGTATGAGGGATGATATTACGACTATAGAGAAGTCCAAAAAAGTGGGTCCGCCAATGCCGTCCGTCGATCTGCCTATCTGTCTGTCTGTCCGGGCGCCGTATGGCGAAACGGTTTGACGGATTTGCTTCAAACCTTCGCATATAAGGTTTTTGGGGTCACATCTCGGGCCATATTTTTTTTTTTGCTTTATCTTTTGAAATACCGGACCTGCCATACATTTTTTTTGTGAAAATAACTTATCACTATTTTTCTCGAAAGTGGTTGCCAGGATATCTGTCTTTTTTTGTAAGAAGTATATTTGGGATGGGGTTAAAAATTCTGCATACTCAGTTTTTGGGAAAAAAACCAATTTTTTTTTTCAAATAACGATTTTCTTAAATTTAAATTAAATTTGTTTTCTCAAAAACGGCTTTAACGATTTTGATAATTTTTTGTAATTCGAACAATTATGTTTAAAGTGTCCAATGTGCGAAATTACATCAAAATCGTAAATGCCGTTTTTGAGAAAATCAAATTTTTTAAAACCTAAAAAGTGATTTAAATAAATTTCTCATCATTAATTTTCGATTCATTTTGCGACTCAAAAACGCATCTTATGAACCGAGAAAATTTCGTATGACGCAGTCGTGCACTTTATTTGTACCTGTTCTCAAGCTGTGATGAACTATAGTGTAAATGATGGGGTAGAAAGTAGTTACTCAGAAACGCTGGTCAGGACCATGTTGTGGCTCTCAATACTCCACTTATCACAAATCCTTGATGCATCTTCCTATAATGATTGAAACCCATCCCTCAACTTTTTGATATTTGACAATTCATTTTCAAGGTGATCATAAGTAATAGGCAGATCGATATTTTCCAACTGTAATATCTTGGAATTATATTGAAGAACAAGGAGGGACACAAATTAAAATGTTTCTTTTTTATTGCTAAGGCGGCGAAGGCGGTTTTCATTTGGCTAAGCTTTTGAGAATATCACAAAACCTTCGATCCAGAGCGTGAACGGTTTCATGTTTTCCAGAGAAGTGTGCCAGATTCAAGGTTTTCAAATTTAATGCCCCCTTCTAATAATGGCTTTGAGAATGGCCCTAACGACTTATTCTGTGACTGAATAACTTATGAACAGATTTCGAAGGACTTTTCTTCTCTATTGCACGATACTGCATCTTTCAAAATAGGATTGAAGTTATGAGAAGCGCAATGGGCGAAATGTGCATTTGTAGCTTCATCGATGATTCTTTTTTGCAAAACTGAATAGGCGCGGCTCATAGCGTTGACCGCGACACTTTTGGAGAGCAGCATACTTTACAAAGTTAATACTGTTTGGAACGATTCAAACCGAGATCTCCGTTGGAGGTCCTTGGACGCTACGGCCCAGCTGATAGTACCCATCGTCAGTTATTTTTTCGGCTTAACATAAAACTATATATATAAAGATTACATCGTATGAGATAATTCTTTATTTAATATCAGACGGGGGCGATCGTCGTGAAAGAACGCGGGCTCAACCAGAGTTGAAATCCTTTTTGCCTCGCAATGCGATCTATGTGTGATGTACTATAATATTGTTATACATGATATTAATGAGCAAGTTTCTGGTCGTTTCTTGAGTGAAGTTTCGTTTCTTTTCGAGCACAAAAATATCATAAACGAGTCCACCAATTTGAGAATTTATTTTATAATTGAATTTGTCGACTTTTTTCCTCAAATCATACAAATTTTGGGGGCTATTTCATTTTCATTTTGCGGTAACTTATTCCATTGGGGGTAATTTGTCTGCTGCCGCGGATGACATGGATTAACAGAGGAACCATCTTCATAGGATTCATTTAGCTACTTGGGATCGGGACACGAGGATGTGGGATGTTACCAACAGCGGTCGATTGCTCCTAGCGTTATCATTTGACCTTAAGCTTAAGTGGACGAAGGACTTAAAGAAGAACGTGTTGTCAGAGTCAATGGTTTAACAAACTAGCATCTTTTTAATGATCTGAACAAAATGTGACTGTGGGTAGCAGCTCACCTTCTTTGTAGTAAAAGTAGGTAAATTTATCAATAAATTCCATAAAGAATCACCTATGTACGTCTGCATCAAAAAAACCCTTGTTGTTTTAGCTAGTCAAAACATTCCATATGACAGATAAAGTTGAAGAGAATAAAATACTGATCTCGCCAATTTTCTCGAGATAAGATTAAGAATACAAACATTTGAATGCGCCGATTTCTAAGACATGAATACATAATAATCCATTACGCCAATTATTCAATAGTTATTACTGACATCTTATTTGACAATTTTAAGTCATAATTACACATGACTATTAAATGACTATTGATATTAATTGGCAGTTGGGAAATATTTTCCTCGATACAACTTAAAAAAAACACACACACACACAAAAAAGCGAATAACTACAGCTCAATCAATATAAATTGGTGAACATCGTGCTTTAATTAAAAATCGATGTGCAAGAAAAAAATGTAATTTATAATAAAAAAGGAGTTAATTTCAATTTATTTTTCCAAGGCACTTACCTCACAAGGTGGCGGAGCACTCCTGTACGAAGGAACTATTTTAAAGGTAACAGAACCACGAGCTTCGCGCTGTAATCGAAGAAAAGAAAAATAAAAAAACAAATAATAGATGCATATACATATATTTTGTTTTTTTTTTTTAAACGTATTTGTTAAAAGAAATGATAGAAAAATAAAATGCCAAGCAGCATGATAAATAAAAAGCAATTTAAAAATTAATTTGATTCAATTGAATGCAATCGATTCAATATACAGCCAGCATGACGTGGCAGAAAGAAAGAACACCTCGGGCGCAAAGGATAAAGTACAATTTTTTAATAAATACAAAAAAAAAAAAAAAAAACATAAGGAAAGGCTACAGTCCGCTTGAGGCGAACAGTATGATACCCTATCCATATCCCTGTATGCCCCAAAGAAAAAAGCATTAAGAAGATGATGGATAGCATTTTATTGAGTTCTATTAATTAAAGAAAAAAAAAAGTTTTTTTGAAAAAACGCACCCAAAAAGTGGGCGTGGCCAAAAACTTTGTATGGGCGATATGTTGGAAAAGATATTGGGTAAATATTTTGTTAAACAGTTTTTTTCGCTTTCTGTGAAAATTTTCGAAGAAAACAGCATTTTAGTCAAAAACGCCCACAAAAAGTAGGCGTGGCAAAAAACTTTATATGAAAAACTTATAAAGGAGGGCAGTGCCTACATATCTTGTGAAGGTTGTAACATTCTATCTCTCTAACTTTAGCTTTAAAACTGTTTTTTCTAAATTGTGGGCGTGGCAGTGGGCGTATTCAAAAAATTTTTACACTTAACCATTTCGGAGCCCTAGGGAATATGTGGTCCAAATTTCAGCTTCCTAGCTTAATTTTAAAGGCCTAAAAATTGCGTACGGACGGACGGACGGACGGACGGACGGACGGACGGACATTGCTAGATAGTCTTAGGATTTGGTCCTGATCATAAATATATATACTTTTATGGGTCTACGGCGAATATTAAGGGGTGTTACAAACTATGTGTCAAAATTAATATACCCTTAGGATAGGGTATAAAAACACAAATAAAGTAGAGAGAGAAGCAAGAAATCTCAACACAAGTAAGTTATTATGGAGAAAGGATAAAGTAGAAGGACACCATAAGTATTGCCAGAAGCATTACTATGTCATGGCCTGCTTGTCTCAAACTGGCGCTGCTCTTTTCCCATTATTATGCGTTGGTGAATAAGTTAATCATAAATGAGTGTTGAGTTGTTTTCCTTTTTACGTTTTTTTTAGTCTTTAGGATATGAAAATGTTGAATAATGTTTAATTTTACCATAAGTTCATGGAATTAGCAGTGAGGTTTAACAAACAAGTTGGGGGCTTAATACATCAAAAAGGAGGGATTGCATCTTCATTTCTGTAAATGCAAGAACAGAATGCAAATACATAGTTTTGCACAAATCCTGTTATTTAATATGAATAACAATGATAGCCATACCCAACATTGTATGTTATTGGCAATGTGATTTGCATTACAGGAAAATAATTGATATGCAATTAAATCTGCATTCAAATGTAGAGCAATTTAAATGAAATTAAAACAAATTTATTCATTTTCATTCAAGAATCCTCAATCCTTTTCTGAATTTGTGAAACACAAGAAAATCGTTTTAATGCCCATCAGTTTGGCTTTATTGGAAGGATAATTTTATGCCATTAATGTTAAAATATGATTTCGGGCATGTGGCCACCGCGGCTGGTTCGAATAAAGACAAGTCTAGAGGTCCATTTTGCAACCACTTTTCCAAGCATTTGGGGCTGTATGTCGACAATAACGCCACGTTTGTGGTTTGTTGGCGTAGGCAAGCGACTTCACATATCCCCAAAGAAAATAATCCAATGGTGTCAAATCACACTATCTTGGTAGCCAATTGACAGGTCCATTCCGCGAAATTATGCGCTCATCGAATGTTTCCTTCAATCAATCGATTGTGACGTGCGCTGTGTGGCATGTAGGGCCGTCTTGTTGGGAACACATCTCATCCACATTCATGCCATCCAATTCGGGAACAAAATAGTCGGTTATCATGGCTCTATACCGGTCTCCATTAACGGTATGGCCCAATGACTCCACCAGCCCATAGAGCACACCAAAGATTAATTTTTTGTGGATTTAATGGCGTTTCAAGGGTCTCATGTGGATTCTCTTCACTCCAAATACGGCAATTTTGTTTGTTGACGTAGCCATTCAACTCAAAATGAGCTTGCGGTAAACTTCGCGAACTGAACCATTATTTTCGAAATAAATTTGCACGAATTGCAAGCGTTGTTCATTTGAAATGGCAAACCAAATTGAACATAAATGTCATTAGAGTTGCCAGATTTGACCACAAAATGTCAGTTTTATCTCTATTCGAAACACCAACCTCTAAAAAAACACCCTTTATTAAATACTTAACAAGCTACACAGCTAACGGCAGGAGGACTTTTAAACGAACAGTTTCCCGGTTATACCTTCCAGGAGCCCCACTGCTAACTACATACATAGAAGTAACGAACATTACAGCCGAAGAAGTTAGGTCAAATACTCCAAAAAGCGGAAAGCTGTTGAGCCGGACGAGATACCGTTTGAGTTTTGGAAGAAGATGGAAGTCATCGCGTCCAGATGGCTCATGATACTTATGTCCGAACTCATGAGAGGCGATCCAATGCCCAATCAGTGGAGGGAAAGTTATCTTCTTCCTTTGCACAAAGGAAAGGGAAATACGCGAAACTGTGATAATTACCGTTCTAACAAAATGATATCACACAATACGAAGATCGTCGAGCGGGAATTAGACGGCCGATTGCTACAAATAATACGGCTATCTGATGACCAATGACAATCCGCAGTATCAGGATCATAATGAAAAAACATTGTGATTTCTTAAAGGATTTGCATATGTTGCTAGTTGATTTTGAAAAAGCGTTCGATATACAACCAAGAGATCTAATATGGGTTGCGCTAAGACAACCAGGAGTTTCTGAAATCAGATGATCATAAACATGTAAGGGGGAGCGAAAATAAAAGTAAGATGCCCCTCTGGAATCACCGAAGAGTTCCCAATCAAAGTCGGCGTCTTAATTCCTGTGCTCTTTATTGCGGTCCTCGACTATCTCGACTGCTCGAAGGAAAAGTGACGACATAAATCATCGTTTAAGCCTAAGGTGAACGCAGTGCCAATAAAACTCTGCAATCTTCTGTGATCGAAAAATGCCCCCCGTAGTTGTAAGTTCGAGTGTTTTCGCAATCAATTCGTGCGAATTTTCAACTATTACTTTCTCAAATTTTATATATTGAAATTATTGTGAACATGGTTGAACTACCCTCTTACAGCCTTGTAATCACTTACAATGGTGTTTGAACTGCTATACAGGATTGTGAGAAAAATATTTAAAAAATATTAACCCAATTCTTTGTCCCATTTGCAGGCCCTGGAATTCGGCCCTATTTCGCTTGGCGTTATTTTACGACACCTCAATCAACGTTCCTATACAAGGGCGAAAAAAGGCAGGCCCAAAAACTCCTGGGTTAAACAGTCTTTGATTGGGCTTAGTGATAAGAAATGCAGTAACACCAGCATTTGATTGGGCTTAGTGACAAAGGTATACGAAACCGGAAGACCTGCGGATATTTTTTGAGGTCGAATCGGCGAAGCCCACTGGCGGTTCAGTGGAATTGCAGTGACGTGGGAGGGTTATGATCCCTATAATTCCGATCACCACCTCGTCGATAAAAGGAAAGATAATAGTAAAACTGTGGCAACACTGAAAATTATAAATTTAAAGAGAAACAATGAGAACTGCCGGTAATAGGTCACCACCCTTTTGTCTCCTTTTTCTTACTTTTGTGCTTTTAATTCATCATAAAGGAGTCAGTCTATAAATATACTCGGCGTGGTAAAGTCGTGCTCCTTATTTGTATTCGAATATATGTAGATAAATAAAAAGTGTTATTCGAAAATCGTGTGTTGTGTATTATTTACCACAAGTGCTTACAAAACTTATGATTTTTTTAGTAAAATCATTTAGTGAATTTCCTCCTCTCATAATTGATGATCAATATTTCGAAAGTTGTTCCCTTTTAAAAAAACAACTTTTTTCTTAAAAATTGCAATCATACCCTTAGTCCTTATCTAAAGTATTTGTTTGAATTATCCATTAGTACTGGAAACTTCCCTAAGCTATAGAAAAGTACCTTTATCAACCCTGTATCTAAAAAGGGTGAACGTGGTGATATAACCAATTTTTAATTTTTGAGCAAATGGCCTTGCGAATGGGTTGTTTGCAAAAAACAGGTCGACTGTTATAAATTTATTATGTTTCTTGCATGCATGTCGACTGCATATACACTGACTTCTCCAAGCTGACATTGAGTTAATAGGATTTAAAACCAGGGCTTATGGTTTCCCAGATGATTTTATAAAGTGGATATATTATAGATTAGCGAAGATATGAAATAAACTTGAGGATAGGGATTATCGCGTCCAATAATTGGAAGTTCGTTTTCTATATATTTCACTGATCAGTCTAGAGTTCCTCAGGGAAGTTACTTAGGTCCTATTTTATTCATACTTGCTATTGATGATGTTAAAGCATGCATAGAAACCGGAAATAGTTAAATATACGCAGATGATAGGAAAATTTATAAATCTGCCAACATTCAGAATGACGGAAATCTTCTCAAAGCCGATATTATAATTTTTGTCACTTGGTGTGATAAAAACGATTTAATATTGAACCCATGTTAATGCCAACATATGACACTGTAAAGTAATTGGGTTTAGTATCCTATTTAAGGATTTTTCATTGGTAGCCAGTGGACTGCAAATTACTTAGAAATAATGAAAATAAAACACAGAGAATTAAATGTTTGTATGTGCAGAGGCACGTCATATAGATGAAGAAGCTCACAATTTACGTAGTGTGAATTATTAGATTAGCGATTAGCATGCGTTATGCGATGAAAGAGCCAATTTACCCACCGAGGTAGAGGTATCAGTCTCCTAAAAATCGCGTGTAAAATGTTCTCTGGTACGATCTTTCAAAAGTCTGTTTATATGTCATATGTGAGTATAGGAACGAGCTGTACAGCGGCATCGACCAAGTCAATAAACAGCGAATTGGACGTTTAAGATTGCTAGGACATGAAGAGCGAATGAACACCGCTTCATCTCCGAAACTAATCAGGAGCGACAACATAGTAGAGGAAGGCCTTACCTTTGGGGATGCGCGTGGAAAGGGTCCTTAACTAACTTAAGACAGAGACAGTTTGCCAGAGACCGCTCTATTTTGAAAAGCTTATTGGTTGATGCCAGGTCCACGTTGCTTAATTAATTCAGCATTTGTTAAATACAAGGATTTGTTCCTTCTTAGTTATAAGAATTAGTCTATAAGGATTCACAATTTTATAAGTTCAAATGTAAAAAGGGACTTTATCCTGTTATGCATGCTTCTGAAAGCTAATTGTAATCCACTTTACAACAATTGGATGTGCTATATGATAAATTTAACGTTAAACTGCCTAATATGATCGAATATGATACATTTTTAAGAAACAGAACACAGAACAGACAGCGAATCATGCAGCAAAACTGTCAAAATCGTACAATGTATGTGATGTACGTAGGGAAACCAAGACATTTGAGATATATTCCTGGTAACCATACCATGAATACTTCGCTCGTAGCCCAAATAAAGGTCACCTCGAGTGTAGCCATTTATTTAAGTGTGGCCATAACAAAGTAAATAATACTTCGACCAGAAGCATTTATTTTTAAATGCAAACTTACGAAACAATAAGAGGCATACAAGAGGACTATTGTTATAATAGAATACGTATAGCTCCTCAAGTAGACTATACTAAAGAACTAATTGATTCTCAAACAATTGATTGAATACCAAGCAAAGAGGTTGATGTCGGCTCCTTAGCCACAAAGGCAATACAAAACGAGTAGAAACAAAATGCCTGGTTACATGTGCAAACTAAACAAACAAACTCTTTATATATACAACAGTGATTACGTGCGTCGTCAACATACTAAATCCATTATACCTTTAAACAGACCTGACAGCTACGAGGTATTAGTTAACGTTTTGCTTGCATTTTCTAAAGGCAAGAATTCGACATTCGAGCATTATATAACTTCTATAGAATAAACGAATTTGAAACAATTTCAAGTATTCACCTCTTGTGAAATTAAATTTTCTCTGGATTTGATTAAAAATTATTAAATTTATGTGTTTGCTGGTCACATTGCATCAGTTAGAGGGGGATTCGTACTCCCAAGTGTAAATAGTCATCTAAAGGCCAAATTTATTTATTTTGTTTTCAAGAAATGTGACCACTGAAGGGGAATAGCAATAAATTTCTTTTTTTTTGGGGAAAATATGTAGTAGAAAACACATTTAAAAACAATCAAGGCAAAGGCGGGTCAGAGATGGTTTTTGCTTGCATCTTTATGTGGGTGAATTTATTGAAGTACCTAATATTTGAATTTGCAGTGGGATATGTTTTTATTTTAATTTTAAGGCATGTTTATTTTATTGCTCTCCGCAGAGGGAACAAATGGAGTAATAATAAATTGCAATGTGCCTATGCGACATTCATTTAATGAAACACGAATTTTGCTAATCGAATTTAACGCAATTGGTCTTTAAGATTGGTGAAAGTCAAACATTCATACTATGAAAATGTTGGAGCGACATTTGTTTTTTAGTCTAACATTTTGTTACGTCAAAAAACTGAAAGGCACAATCTGAAGGTTGTGACATATCGCTTTGTTTATAAGCCAACTTCAATGGCAGTTTATCATTGAGGCAGACTGTAGTGATTGGTCCGAAGGAAGGCATTTCACTGATAAGGAAAGGAGCATACGTGTTCAGCAGTCCCTAAAAAAGTCCCTAGAGCCTGGTTCGAGCAAAAGCACGACATTAGGCAAAGCAAAAGCTTTGACGTGACTTTGACTTGTCCACGTGATAGCCATCGGAGATAATTTTTTCTCTTAAGCCTATCACATTTCTGTCTGCATCGAATATTGCGTCTAAGGAAGACCCAGTACCAATTGGATCCCTTACAAAGGATGCGGCAGACCTTACATAGGTTCAGTTTCTGAGAAAATTCAATCCGGAACACACCCAAGACTCAGGGTGTTCAGCCTTCCAACCTGGTTCAATTTTCACATTCTACGAAAGCTACAGCACATATACCCTTACATGTTTTGGAGCCGTACGCCAAAATGCGATTACATCCTTTTCGGGTCTTAGATCCTGACCGTTGAATTTGGAATTTGTAAGCAGCCGAAGCTCCAGTCATTGCGTCAGATGGGTCGTCAGGTAGTTCTCGCGCAGTGTTATCGGAACCCACTGCGAGTTTTACAAAAAACCGCTTCTTTTAAGGCGAAAAATGGCCTTCAGGCCAGGTGCACGAGCAAAGTCCCCGACGCAACTGTCGTTCTTTGGAGTTTAGTGAAAATGGCAATGACGTATTTGCTGGAAAATTTACTCCATTTCATTTTACTTTATTCTGGTATCCCTATGCCGCGTAGCCGCTCCCTGAGCCTCTTCACGTGAGGCCGTGACGTGATGACGTGAAAAAAATCCCAAATTCCAAACAATGAGCATTATTTCCAATAACAAATTAATCATTTGGCCTTAAATTTTTTAACAATCTTAAACAGAAACAAATCGTTACGGTTAAGGAAAGATAACTAAAGGGTGGTCCAACCATAAAGCACAATGTTAATTCTGAGTCACACCTTAACGTCTAGTTTTTTGCCCAACTTTATTTGTCATTTCTTTGTTTGACAAATTCAACCATGGAGAGGTCCACAATTGAGCAGCGCTTTAAGATTGTTGAAGCCTTTTTCGAAAATGGGCGTTCAAATCAAAATGGCATTTCGTGCACTTTGTGATTTTTTGGTCAGCATAATCGACACAAATTCGATTTGCGGAACGTTGGGCTGGCGGCGTCATTCGGGCCGTACTTTTTCGAAAATGAGGTCGGCCAAGGAGTCTCGCTCTTTTGCGCGAGAAATTCAATGTCGGTGTTATCTCACGTCGTGAAAATGTTAATTGGCCGCCATGATCATATGATTTGAAATCGTTGGTGTGTACGTCAATAAGCCAAGAACAATTCAAGAGCTAAAGAATGAGATAATTCGGCACATTAACGACATTGAACCCCAATTATGTCTCGGAGTCATTGGAAATATGGAACATCGGATAGAGGTATGCCACCGATATTTTGTGTCACACATAATTGTTATAGATCGTTCTATCATAATAAAAAATATTAAGACTTTTGTTTTATTTACAATTAAAATCGCGCGTTTTGGTTGGATCACCCTTTAGTATAAAGGAAGAGAAAGAAATAGATACGTAGTACTTAGAAAAATGTGTTCAGTAGAGAACTAAAGTGAGATCACAAAAAAAAAATATATAAGCCATTTTGGGGTCCGAAAAATTGATTTAATTCGCGAGATTTTTACGCTTTTTATTAGTTTATTCGGGAAAAAAAGTTATATTTTCAAAAATTTTTTTTTTATATAAAAAATAAAATTGTTTATTTAAACTTTTGACTGTGTTAAAGATATACAGTTGAAAAAGAATTTCTGAAATTTTCAAAGGAAAATATTCAAAACTCCGTCATTGTGACGTCATTTCCGGTAATCCCTCGGAAAAAAGGTGCGTCCGCGTTGACAGTAGAACTCATGACAGGATCATCAGAAGTGACGAAAAAAAAAATTCGTCCTTTAGTTAAGACCATAAGCTAGAATTTGGAGAAGGGAAAAAAAAATGTTGGTAGACCTTTTACAAAAAAATGCTAATTTTGGTTAAATTTGCTCAACATTTTTTTTTTTTTAAATAGTTGTGATTGAAAAAAACCTTCGTCCAAGTCCTCGTCAATTATATCTCGAAGACTCGTGTAAAATTTCATCAAGATCGGTTGAGAGGTTTTCGAGAACTTTTGACAACCGACTTTGAAAACACAGTTTCGAGAAAAACGCGTTTAAAGTTTTGATAACCACAAATAAACCTCGTGATTCAATTGAGTGCGCACCTTCCCAAGGCTGTATCTCCGAAACTTTTATAAGGAATGACTTGAAAATAATATTCTCAAGATGTTGTAGAAATTAATAAGACAATAAAAAAATCGGTTTTAGAAGCTGTAAAAGCCATGTAGCCCCTTAAGGCAGAACGATATAAAGCAAATAAATTTATGAAATAATCAACGAAAACGAAGTACCTAATGCAACATTTTAGATAACAAATTTCTTGGATTTATGTCCTTTTGCATTTAAGATTTGCAAATTTAAAGGATTGTTATTGATTGTTGGAGAGAGTTCTTTTTTAATGATGCAAATATTTATGAAAAAAATATTAAGTGGGCCACCAGTGCTGAACTTTCACTATTTTCGGGACCTTTGTCTCGTGGACATATTAAAAATTATGAAATTTTTGATAGCATATTTTTCACATGCAATGGACAAATTTTAAATACATCTCCGTTCAAGTGAAATTTCACAGTCATACACTCACCACCTTAGAAAATCAAAAAACGGCGCACTGCAGCTTCGGTCTATCTGAAGCTTCATATCAACATAGCACCTTAAGAGCGATAGACGCTAGTTACTAGTTGTCCTAGAAATAAAAGCACAGCTTTTAGAGCTATTATCTTCAACTACAACCATTTTCGGGACTAAGTCCCAATAGAATGGGACGGCGCACTGCTACTTGGGTTAAAGAGTTAAGCTATTCTTCGTGCTTTTGAAGTTACTGTCTTTGAATATAATTCTTGTCTTTATATGTAAATATTGTTGCACTTTAATTTGTTCGTTCTGGATGAGTTGTGAAAAGTTGTTAAAGCTTAGCATTTGAATATATGAAGATAAACGCCGATAGAATGAAAAAGTCCTGCTTTAGTCAAGAGATTTAACATTCCTCCTAAGCTTAACACAGTTTAAGCATCGTGTTGGGAACAATTTTCTGAATTTCGTGTAAAAAAATAAAACAAAGTCATACTATCTACATTTTATTTTGCTTTCACAAAAATTAACAAAGAACATTTGACGTCAGGGATGGTCCGGTCATCTAAATGCGAGAGCTCTGAAATATACGTCGAGCTCTGAAAAATAAATCGAATTTGGAGTTCATTTTACTATTTGCACTACAAATGTATAGATATGTATGTATAACACAAAAATACACCTCAAGTATAAACGGACACAAAAATAACTCACCGATGATGGAATCGACTTTATGTTAAAAACCCACTCACTATAAATAAAACGGATATCAGCGTGTGCACAAAACTACTTGACACCGTAACTTAAATGACACTCCAGTTGAGCCACCAGAGAACACTTGCGGCAACAGACAGCAACTCACCGAAAGAACAACAGAATGGGACGGAACTTTTGACTCAGAGGTGTTTAAAAATTCTTGAATAATCGTCTTTTATTTCAGACAAAATAACTACGAAAAGTACAAGGTAAAACTATCTACCTACAAATTATTTTGAGAATACAAACTCATTGATTCGGCTTAACGCTAACAAATACTGTCTGAGGCCGATACGTAAGAACGTTAAACTAAACTATTTATCCAAGAAGAAAGACAAACGATTGCAAGTAATCTTCGTAACTTTTGCACCATGGGGATACTTCCATGTTTCTTCTCTTTGCTGCTTTTTTCGGTCGCCGCTTATGGCCGATCTCCAAAAGTTATTCGTACAAGACCTGTAATAGGAATTACCAGCAAACACACATCTGCATTGCGAAGTCTTTATCGTTCGTCGTCATCCCCTTGCAGCGGAAGACATGTGACAGAAGTTGACTTTATGTGGGTTAAACATTTCGAATTAAACTTAAATAAAAGTCGCAGCAGTTTTTTCGTTTATGCTGCTGCATCAGTGGATAACTTTTAGAAAATAGTTAGGAAAAAGGATGTAAAGGAATCTGTACATATGTGTACTATACACACATATACATATGGTATATGTAGAAACAATACTCACCAGCATTCGTTGTAATTGGCCAACAGATTGATGTTGTACCGGTTGGCCATTAATTTCCCGAATCTCATCGCCCACATGCAAAGTTGCCTGGCGATGTATCATACCGCCATGCATTATCCTAGCTACAATACAGCGTCCATCTTCGGTCATTTTCAGAGTTATACCCTGCAAGGAAGGAAGGAAGGAAAACACGACCCACAAATGGATTTTAGGTAAAGTTTGCTACATGTATAAATCAATGAAGCTTATGATTATCCACAGCGAAATGGTGTTGTTTACTTTCGGAGGAAGTGTTTCACTTACCATTGGTTCATCGGTGTTCTTCTGGAACTGCACCAAACGTACTCTGGTCACATGCTGCAGTTCTGCACTGTCAACATTGTCGATGTCATCACCATTGATATAGGGCGCTATTGGCGGGGGTGTTACCCGTAAAGCCTCCTCACCGTATACCTCTCTTGCGACAACGTCATGCGTGTGCAAAAGAGCCTGCAATAAAAAAGGAAATTAAATTGTTAATTATTGATTGAGTTCGACAAAAGTTAGATAAACTATTTTACTGTGAGTTCACTGGCATTTGACGAGGTTTTGATTGATTGCGAAATAAATGTTCGCTTGGTAAAGTTTTAAATAGTTTTTTGTTCAAATTTCTGCTGATTTTAAAAATAAAAAAAACAAATGTTCATAGAATAATCCGCTTTTTTATTTTCCAAGTGTTGATGCCGTGGTTCTTTTCAAACAACAACAACAAAAAGAGTTAGCCAAAACAAGCATAGTCGTAGGTTAATGAACCTACAATCGTACTATTTGTAGAGCGCTATACAATTCGTGTTGAAAAGTTAGTCCTGTTATTTGTTACTACAGAACTAAAGAATGGAATTCGGTAGAACGCATATCGATAGTTGCAAGCGTTTGGCCGATGATGGTACTGAACAACATGCAAAGTAAACTTAGTTCGATGAAGGTTTCATAGGGACATACAGCTGCGTGAATACAAAAGTAATAGCAAACATTTGTCTGAATACAGAAGGGTAGGTGTGGCGGTTCTGAACTCATTTAACATGGCTGTTAAAGTTTGTTAGTGAAGATATTCGAAATCCATCCTGTGATATTTGATAAAGTCATACTTTCTTTTTTCTTAAATGCAAATTGTTTGGCGGAACGAAGAAACTATACTTTCGTTACCACATTGCAGGTTCGACAGTGGTGTGTATCATGTGGACGTCTTCGTTTACCTTAAAACGATTGTCAGATTAAACATCTGAAATGGAGCCTTCTTCTTTTGAAGTTGGCCTTTACTAGAAGTAAACTAGAGTAAATTGTTGTCTTGGCTGCATCGAGCTAAATGTTATCTGATTTCAGAAGAATAAATTGTCCGAACAGCTCATGATTATGTTGCTTTCGTTATATTGACTATGTTCTGGATCCCAAATCTGGGTAAGCTTGAAGTAGTCAAGACCATTTCGGGATTTGTTTTTACTAAATAGCGATATTTTTCCTCGACATTATATATAGTGTAAGACCACAAGTCAGTTTAGAGTTTTTAATATCCCTAATTATATGTCCACTTGTGCAGGGTGTTTTTTTTACAGGTATAGAACTACGAATTGAAATAAAACACAAGAAAATCGATTTAATGTCCATAAATTTAGCTTTATTAGAATGATCATTTTATGCCATTAATGTTAAAAAATGATTTCGGGCATGTGGCCGCTGCGGTTCGAATAACGACAAGTCTAGAGATCCAATTTGCAACCACTTTTTCAAGCATTTGGGGCTGTATGTCGGCAATAACGCCACGAATGTTGGCTTCCAAGTCCCCTAACGTTTCTGGTTTGTTGGCGTAGGCGAGCGACTTCACATATCCCCACAGAAAATAATCCAACGGTGTCAAATCACACGATCACACATCTTGGTGGCCAATTGACAGGTCTATTCCACGAAATTATGCGCTCATCGAATGTTTCCTTCAATAAATCGATTGTGACGTGCGCTGTGTGGCATGTAGCGCTGTCTTGTTGGAACCACATCTCATCCACATTCATGCCATCCAATTCGGGAACAAAATAGTCGGTTATCATGGCTATATACCAATCTCCATTAACGGTAACTGACTCTACAGCATAATTTCGGAAGAAGTATGGCCCAATGACTCCACCAGCCCATAGAGCACACCAAACAGTCAGTTTTTGTGGATGTAATGGCGTTTCAAGGGTCTCATATGTGGATTCTCTTCACTCCAAATGCGGCAATTTTGTTTGTTGACGTAGCCATTCAACCCAAAATGAGCTTGCGGTAAACTTCGCGAACTGAACCATTATTTTTGAAATAAATTTGCACGATTTGCAAGCGTTGTTCATTTGTCAACCTGTTCATGATGATATGGCAAACCAAACTGAACATAAATGACATTAGAGTTGCCAGATTTAACCACAAAATGTCAGTTTTATCGACATCAAAATTGCGAACTTTGCACTCCATCAAGTGCACCAGCTGCTCAAGAAACGCAGAGGTATAAGCTTAAGAACCAAGTTTTGCTTATCGGACGAGTAATAGAGTAATAGTTGTTCTATCTGGTACGAAACAAAAGTATTGACCAGGCAGCAATCCACACGTACTCCATGAGTCATCATTGCATCCCGAAAAAATTACGGTTTGGTGTGGTTTATGTGCCAGCGGCGTCATTGGGCCGTACTTCTTCCGTGATGATCAAGACCGGCACTTTACTGTGAATGGGAATCGCTACCGTTCAATGATAACTGAATATTTTTGGCCCCGATTGGATGATATGGACTTGGAGGACATGTGGTCCCAACAGGACGGCGCCACAAGCCACACAGCGAATGTCACAATAAATTTATTGGAAACCAAGTTTGGAGAACGTGTTATCTCACGAAATGGTCCAGTCGCTTGGCCGCCTCGGTCGTACGCTTTGACCCCGTTAGACTATTTCCTGTGGGGCTACGTCAAGTCTATGGTCTATGCCAACAAGCCAGCGACGATTGATGATCGATCGGCCGATTTATGCTTGAAAACCGTCGAAAATTGGGTTCAGCTTCTGGAGTTTTGCAAGCGTGCCCGTGGTGGCCATGCAAAAGAAATCGAGTTCCATACATAATGGCATCGAACGTACTTTCACAGGAATAAAGAATTTCATTGATATCCAAAACCGTTTTTATTTTATTTAAATAAAACTTTGTAGCGCTCTTATTGAAAACCCCAATATAATACAATTTTTTTAGACGGTTTACACTGTAAGCCGGCGATATGAGAGTAAAGTCGCTAGTCTACGCTGATAAGCCAACAACACTTGGAAGTCAACATAAGTCGCGTAATTAAGGACAAACGGTTCCAAATACTTAAAAAAATGAATGAAGCCCGCAATTATGTTTAAAAACTAATCGTTCAATGCATTCGCTCGATTCAGTGGTTATTTAATGGAATTTCATGATTTTTAAAAATCACTTTATATGAGGTTGGCATCTATTTGTTGAGGTCATTAATGTATCGTGGCATGTGTAACATTTTGCTGGCCCAAGGCGAACGAACAGCGGTTGATATACCGCAGGGAACACACCATACAAGGCTACATACTACATCAAGTTTATTGTTTACTCTCAAAGCAATTTTCGCTTCCTTTTGAGGACGAGAAGAGCACACAGCTTGATTACTTTTTGAACTAACCCAAGAACATTTGATATTCCTCATGTGTGGTTCAAGTCTCCTTTGCATTTCGAAGTTATTTCATGAAAACATTTTTAGGGCAACATAAAGCAGTCAGTCATTAGTGAATTAATCTTTTTTTATTAATGTAATTTTGCTTCAATTTGAAAAGAGTGCTTATTTCTTTGTCTTCTTTCCTCGAAGTCAGCACCGCGTATACAAAAGAAATTATGAGTGTTTGGGAAAATTGCATTAAATTGTCCAAGTTCATCTTTATTTCGGTGTCTCGAATATCCTCACAAACGCTGTCAATAAATTTTAAGGCTACGTCCAATCGCGTAACTTAGAAAAAAGACATTCATCTGCAGAATGACTAATGAATTTCAAAATTAAGGCACTTTCGGCATTATGTAGCAAAAATAAAGGCTGACAATACAATTTCCAACAGAGTCAGACTAATGCGTGTCAACTGATTTCGCATTTCACTCGAAAATGACATTTCAAATTTACATAAATGTAATTTATTTTTTTTTCCCTTTTTTTTTCAACTCCTATGCTATGTGGCTTTGGCTATATGTATGTCCGTTCATCAAAATATTTAATGAGATTACAGCTGAATGCTTGGCTTAGGTAAATGCGTTGTGTCGTTAGTCATGGTGAATGCTGCTGTCTGTAAACATTCCACCTCAGCGAATTTTTGTTTTATCGCACAGACAATAGTCCCCATTTAAAAACAAATGATTTGTATATCGTTATCAGAATAAAAGCAACCCCTCTCTAGGACATCTGTCTCTCGTGCATTTGAGCAGCCAATGCTTATGCAACAAGCAGAGAGAGAGAGAGCAGAAAATCGCACCTCCGCTCGGCGTGCATTTAAAAAAGCGAAAAACAAGAACAAGAACGACGGGCAACTACAACTTTATGGCGAGGTTTATCCTTTTCACGCGAATTGAACCATGTGACGCTCAACTGAAACACAGTTTGGCCAGTAGCCAAAAATTCCATGGCGCATTAAAAAAACACGAATTCAAGAAGATTGTCTGCGCGTTTTCATTCAATTAACCAATCTCTAAAATTTTGTGTGAATTTATGTCAACTATGCAAAGGATTTTTATTTTTAGATTCCAGTTAAAAAGTACCCGACTTTTTGTTTGTTTTTTTAAGAAAATTAAAATACTTGTAGTATTAGGAGCAACATCCTTTAATTGTTTTGTTTTTTTTTTTTGTAATAGAGAAGAGAACAAACGAAAAGGGAATTCCAAAGTTGACATTATTGTGACCATAAATATGTTTTTGCAAAATATGTGCACTAAAAAAGGGTGAGATTGTAAATAACGTAAGGAGTTCCAGTGTTAATGTCCTATCCTATGATGAAGTAGCAATTAATGTAATTTTTTCGGCTGCATTATTAATAATACAATTTGAAAGTGTGTTCAAAAAATGGCTCGGTTCTGCGTTTCTTACCTCATTAAAAATAATGTGCCCGACTGTGTCCTTAGAAACTCTCCCGCCTTATTAGATGTAGGTAGCAGGCATGAGATATAATTGTTTTTACAAACGACAGCACATTGTGCAGAATAATGTATATGATATACCAATTAATTGAAAGATCAATCAAAAAAGGCCACCCTACAAAGGACCTAAAGCCTAGCTTTGTGTGTGCGATAGTATATTTGTTGACACGAATTGAAGCTGAATTGCATGGCATTTCTTACTCTTTTTTGTTTGTCAGACTTTCGCATGAAGTGGGGCTGCGAATACGGGTACGGGTAAGGGTACGAATTTGAATCGGTCACACTTCGCTTAGTAGTTTGACCAACCTAACCACTAAGCCACTGTACCCACAATGTCGCTACATTTTGCAATCTCATCAGAAACATAATAATATTATTGTGAATTTGTCAGATTTGTCAAAGGGTAATTTTGAATTCAAAGTCAGAAGCGAATTTCTCCTCTTTTCAGGCGAGGAACTGTCATTTTAGTACCAAACGAACAGTGTCAGGAGAGTCCGGAAGTCTTCCGGATTACCAAACGAAAATGACATAATATTTAAAAATATATTAAATGCAACTTTATTATAACTGCCTAATTTTTGGAAAACAGCAAGGTGTCCGGTGTCCCGTCGTCAGTCGAAGGTATTTTTAATTGCTTGTTCAATTGCGAGCTAACTAGTCGGAACTTTTCGAAGATCTTCTTGCTTGATAGCGAAACGCAAGACACGTTTATGTAAGCTAAGCATCTTGCGTTGACTCTACACTACCCAGCTTCCAGCGATGGTTTACGGTCTCTAAATATTTCTTGGAAGTCGGGTTTAATTTGCAATTTGAGCGACTTTCCTTTCGATATTTGTCGAGGTTTTTGTGCAGATTGGCCCCTTTTTCGGTAACAATCGATTGGGGTTATGTGAATCGCGACAGCGAAGTCGCAATACCATTTCTTTGGCATTTAATACTTTGCCAACGGACTATGTCACGTCTTCATTTCTTTGATTATTTTGAGTATATTTTCATGTTTAATTTTCACTTTGTTTCTAGTATATACGAATAAATTTTTGTTTTTTAGTGATGGTGTTGGCGACTTCGATATTGGTGCCTCCTTTTCCAATTCATAATTTGAACTATATTTTCTCTTATATTTTCCATCGGAATCTATTAAAAGTTAAAAGTAACTACAACTTCATTTTTAGATAAATTTATTAAACTTCTGACAATTTCAAATGAGTTTGGCAATGTTCATTTCTCTGACAATAATACGAATTGTGTGCTAAGACAAAATCGTAAGTTCAGACATTTGACACATATTTTTACTGATATATCAGACAATATGACAACCGTTTAAACTTAGTTTAACTAACTCGGCCACACCGCCACTTCGCCTTAGAGAAAATACACATTTTCAGCTAAAAATCATTAATCAAATTCTCATAAAAAAACATATTGTACAGAAAAACAATGTTAAATCTTGATAACTTTAAGCCATATGATAGGAACCGGAGATCACCAAAAATTCGGAAAAAAAAAATTTAGCTCACCTTGATCACTCATGTTTGGACAGATTGTTGCGAATTTGAATAGTTTGTTCTGAAAATAAGTGTTCAAATGACTGTTTAAAAGTGCATTCAAGGTAAGAAGGCGAGTCCTCGGGGCTCCGAGCTATCAAAGCAGGTTCAATTAGATTCTAAGACGTTCTAAAAGGGTTTTGATCCATTCATGAGACGACCAAAACACCCCCAATCACCATTTTCCATAAAATGCAGAGTGAGTTAAAAACATTTAATTAACGTAAATCTCTTAAGCCTTCTCAATGTATTTCTATTCCCTTTCACCATATGCTGAATTGCAGTATTCGCATGTTCGTGGATTAGGTCAGAAAGCTTGATCACATATTTTCCTAATATATCTTTGACATATTCTACCCCTAGATCTCTGTGAAGATTGTCATTTCGTATGTACCATGGAACGTTAACACTACTTCTTAGTACTGAATTGAAACAATTAAATCGTACAACTCCAAAGCTGAATTCCATATGTCCATACGAGTCTTAGGATCTGCTTATAAATCAGAAGTTTGTTTTAAATTCTAAGTTGGGACTTCCAACCTATTAGCCAATGCATATTTCTTAGTTTAGTTCCTAGCTCTTCTTTTTCCTTTTTGACATGCTCTTTCCACGTAAGTTTAGCATGTAGCCTCACATCTATCTAAGTACTTGGCTGTATTGGCATCAGTACTTCTTTTCGATCTATATTAACTCTTACCGTATTTATTTTCATGTTGGTGAAGTTAATATGAACAGATTAATTCTAATGGAGTTTTATACTCCATTTGCATTGCATTCTAGTCCTTGTCAAATGCTTGAGCAACATCTTAAAAGATGGCCGAACAAATTTTTTCTATGCACTTGTTGAATTGTCGAGTGTTTCTCCCTAAACCCAAAGCGGTGAGCAGGCACTAAATCGCTGACCTCTATTATTGGTGTGAGCCTCTTTAAGAATAATTTTTCAAATAACTTTCAAATTATTGGCAGCTTAGATATTGGTCTGTAGGATTTTTTTTTATCCGGTTTCAAAATCATAATCACTTCTGCTACCTTTAGGAACACACTTAAGTCTGAACGCTGCATTAATTATATGTAAACGTTTTCGCATAGATTTTTAAGATAATTTTTTTAGTATTTGCCCTGTTATCAAGACATAACCTGGTAATTTTTTTTGCATTTAGGTTTTGCTTGATCTCGTTCTTTAACTCTTTTAGTAGTTTTTTTCACCCACAGTCAAATTTTCTTCAAGACCCGTTATCCTGCCATATAGCTGGTACTTGTTTCATTGGTTTCCTTGAGCCTTTCACCGCCTTCCACAGTGAGTAATCTGCATTACATTTCTATATTATATTATATTTGCTGAAGGACTCATTTGGATTTTACTTTTTGTATTAGCACCTGTAGTTTAGAAGTTCCAGAATCCGAGGAAGCCTTCACGTCAAAGAACCCAAAATTGGAGCACAACCGACTCAGTTGGTATTGTCATGTTGAAAGGAGGGATCCTACGAACCCCGTCAAAAAGGCGTTCCCTAACAATCGCGTAAGAGGGGCAGGCCTAAAAACTCCTGGATCACACAAATCGTTCGTCAGAACTGTATGTTTGCACTGACAAAGTAACAAGTTTTTATTCGAATATATTGGTTCTGCGAACATTTTATTTGTTTTCTTTATTTTATCCTTCTCTGTACTATGAAACTGTGTGTACAGGATTTTCTACATTTTGCTTTTAGACATAGAAAGCTGGAGCAGGTTTGGAAAAGTTATGTAATTTCAATTTTCAAATGTCACCGGTATAAACTGCTTATTTTGTTGAGTTCTTTTAGATTTGTATAGAAAAAATCGCTACAAAATATATACAAAACTACCGAAAACTGCGAAAGTTCAAATCTGACTCCAATCTGAACTTATCAACGAATTTTGTTTTCAAGTAAAGAATTCCCAACTGAAAAGTTTGAGGTTTAGTTCGTGGGCAGTCCTGCCTGAACTAATTTTGGTTTATTAAACGCCTCGTCAGTATACGCCATAACCACCCTTTTCTGGCGATCAGTTCGTATGAAAATTTCTTCGTCAGAAAACCCATCCACTTCAACCGTAGCCCAACACTCATGTTAACAGTTTGCTCCGTTTGTTCTGAAATTTGGCATCTGCCTGCGTGGTCTGATTTTAGTGGTTGGTAATACAATCCCCAGCGATATTTTGGAAAATTATTCGAAAGTTGGCTACTGGCAGTCCATATAACAATAAATCAATGGTCGTAGTTTATTGATGTCGTTACCCTAATTCAAAGTTATTCAATTAAAAAATAATATACATGGTCCTCAATGGATTTTTCAATTCAATGCCATTAACCGACTCATTAACCACAACAGACGTTGACTTAATTAGGGTAACATAATTGCTTTTGTCTGTCTATGTCATTTGCATCATTTCTAACTGGAAAGTGAAGCGGCGCACAACTAAACTACACTCAAATCAAGAATAAAGCAATAAACAATCACTTTTAGTTTATTGAAAATTTCAATTGCGCATTCGGAAAATATTTGCTCACTCCTCGTATTCCTGGGAAGTCGCTATCAATATAATGCTGTTCACAGTTTTATGCATATATTTAGAGATAGCTATTAAGTTTTGCCAAATAGAGACGATATTGTGCTCAAGGAATTGAGAAACAAGTGACAACTCCAAAGTGAGTCGAAAATTTAGAAAATACATTTCATTTAATATCATTTCAGCAGCTAATTATATTTAATTTAATTTCGATAAAAAGGAAAGCAAAAAAAGAACATTTAAATTAGAAGGTAGCAAACAAAAAGTAAACATTAGAAAAGACCTACTTCAGTAAACAAAAAGAGTCCTATTAAATACGGTCGAGGTGTTTCACCCCTTAAATCTTGAAAGTATTGTGTACGTTTACCTACGCGATGCAGTGTATGTACACAGTCATTATACATTTCAAGTTAGACGCTAGTAGACTACTCGTTAATCATCATTTATCTCTAGATATACTACAGTTTGGTGCCGCTGGGAAGTTTTGCCTTGCCTAAAACAAAACAAAAATTAATGGAAATGATTACTCAGCGAAGTGTACATCATTTGTCTTTCACAGAAGAACTACTTCAATGGACCACCAAGTAAAAAAGATTGCAATTAAATATTTCCTCTGCTACCTTATAACCTTTTACGAGAAATTGCAAAGTCCGAGAGACTTTAGCTAAGGTAGTATGCCTTAAACACAATACCCTACACCTTTAATTTATATTCTGCTTTCTTTTTTTTTTGTGCCTCATCATTCCGAACCACCAAATAGGGACAAATAAAAAGGGATTTTTCCAATCCTTTTTAACGAACCAGATAGAACACGTGAATACAGCCGCAAATTAGACGCGTTCGAGATACGAGGTTCGCGCGACATTCAACTTTAATGAGAAATGTTGGGTTATTTTTTTTTTAATTGTAACATTTTTAGATTTTTTTCCGCATTAAAAAATAGAATACGAGACAAAGGTTCTACGCAATTAGGAAGCTGTATCCACTCTTTGACATTTTATTTCATCTGCAAGGCTTCCCCCAACACAGAGAGAAAGAGCAAGAACTGTCCGGGGGTTAAATGCTTGCCTTCAGCGATGATATACATTTGCAACGGCAAGTCCTTGGAGCAAACCGTAACCGAACGCTATTTAAAGAACACTATATGCAAACTATTATGAACATTCCAAAGTATGCTTCTAATACACTTGAATGTTGACCCTGTACTTACATTGATTCTTTTTTACCCACTTCATTATTCGATGAAGAATGTACAATGTACATAACGATTTGCATTAATTGAAATTGCAACTAGAATCCTTGGAGCAGCTGTAAGTGTTTGTCAAAGAAAAAAATTAAATTGTCGCCGATTTGTGATGCAAGAATGAGTAGGAGAGTATCCTATTTTAAAAACCCACGTGGATGTCGTAGTTCTTGGAGAATTTAAGATTGGTTTATGGTATTCTTAAATGGGTACAGTTATATTGAATATAGTTTCAATTCACACCGACCACTATAGCTCTTCTGAAAACACGTATTTGTCGGCCGTGCCATGACCGTAAGTACATTTTAAGTTGAAATCTCTAATTTAATTAAGTTACAAGATACCCGGCGGTTATCACCCTTGAGCACCGGATCGGAGCTTCAAAATGACACTACTAACTCCAGAGGAAGCTATAGGGCAGAGATAAATGAAAAGAAAGCGGCGAAAACTTGGTCAAACTGTTCCTCGAATAATAGAGTGTCAATTTGGAATTAAGACGTTGATGAAGTCTCGTGAAAAAAGTCCGCCTAATTTTGAGTAAAGTGTATGGAGAGCCTGTGTCGAAAGCTAAAGAACTGACTTTTTCGTATGCTGATATAAACCTTTCTGCCCCGGGCTGCGACAAAAAAACTAGAACGATAGCATAACTGTCATTCAGTCTCACATGAAGAAGGAGAAATGCTTAGACAATTTGTTCGCCAAAAGTTATTTAACAATGCCCAACGCAAACTCCTCTTGTGGACGGTGAAAAAATTCAACACATATGATGGAAGTATTTTGAGTGAGTTCTAAACGAACAGTAATCACAAATACTACAAAAAATTGCCCTTTAGATTAAAGGAAGGTTCTACACCGCAGTTGTCGGTTGCATGAGGGAAAATTTATGGCAGCTGAGAAACAGATGCTTCGCATGACAGACAAAATGCAGCACGACCGACTCAGTTCGTATTGTCGTGTTTTAAGGTGGGACCCTACGAATTGCTTATCAATTAATGCTACAGCAAGCGCAAAAGAGATGCAGGCCAAAATGATGCAACAACATCAGCATTCGATTGGACTTAGTGATAAAGTTTTAGATATGACATCTGGTTAGATACATTACGTACTGGAAAACGACTTGTATATTATAAAGAATTTTCTTAATTTTGAAATACTATGCCATGATAATGCCATGTTTTAGAAATCCCCGTTACTAAAGGGTGATTTTTAAGAGTTAAGTTTTTCAGGTTGGCAGCACTGGTTAGTAATGGCGTCGAAATGTCATCTGTCAAAGTGAAAACTTTTTTGTATATTCTGCCATTTAATCTTGGAAAGACTTACAAACAAGCAACTGTGAAAAATGTGAAAATCCGCTGTTTTATCGGAAAATTGTTTTCAGCGATGAGGCTCATTTCTGGCTCAACGGATACGTAAATAAGCAAAACTGTCGCATATGGAGAGTGATGAATAGCCACATGCCATACAAGAATTACCGATGCATCCCGAAAAATATACAGTTTGCTGTGGTTTATGGGCTGGTGGCATCATCAGTCCATTTTTCTTCAAAGACGACCGTGGAAGAAATGTTACCGTCAACGGCGAACGATATCGAGACATGATACGCGACTTTCTTTTGCCCCAGTTGGCTGAGTTTGAACTTGGTTGACATGTGGTTTCATCAAGACGGTGCCACATGCCACACAGCTCGTGAAACAATGGAAATGTTGAAGGATGAATTTGGTGAACAGCTTATCTCTCGAAATGGCCCTGCGAGTTGGCCGCCAAGATCATGCGATTTAACGTATCTTGATTATTTCTTGTGTAAAGTCGTTAGTCTATGTGGACAAGCCGAACACGATTGAAGCCTTACAGGATAACATAACACGCGTAATTCGTGGAATACAGGCCGAAATGCTCGAAAAAGTGACGCAAATTTAGACCTTCCAAATGGTCTATTTGAAACGGAGGCGCTAACAACATTTACATGAAGTTGTCTTTAAAACTTAAATGGCAAAGGCCTATTTATCTATTACAATAAAATTTTTGAATATTTGAGGCAAATTTGAGTGTTTTATTCGATTTTTAAAAAAAAACTACGCTTAACAATCACCCTTTAGTTGCATTGCACAAATTTTATTTGGTAACAGTGAGGACTCCAAATTGAATTTTTTCACTTCGCTTTTTTGACTCTCAGTAATGTGATAAATCTTAGGAAATACAAAGAAAGCTCCAAATTGATGTTGACAATACTCCCCTGAGTGATTACTCAACACACCTTTTTGCGCCATCCAAAAGCTGAGCTACTTACATTAATTCTAAAATAGAAATCCTATCCAAGATGTACTCCTTTTAAAGAAATTATTCTTTCTGTTCAGTTCGCTGCTTTAAGGTGGTGGGTTGGCGCAGAAAATACATAGAAATGTTGTGCATTCTCCTTTGAACAGAACGACAAAAATAAATATATATAATGCATATGTGTATGTGATGTGCACTGCCACAAAGTCTTCACTATAGGGAATTGGTTTCTTTGCAGCAAATCAGTGTAAACGGTGTGATTGGCTATGTTGTTATGTAATGACCTTTTTATTTGTCAAACAAAAGGTGCAGTTAGTTGGTTGCTTGGATAGTTCTGTCCAAATAATCGAAACTGCAAAAGACATTTGTTTTGCAGAGTATGACACGTAAGACATTATCTGGATGGTAATACTATAACGACGAACCCTTAATTTACGAACGGCAGCGCTCATATCCCTGAAGATGGTTTCTGACCCCGAAAATCGGGCTCCTTTTGTGCGAGGAGTTCAGTAAATGACGTGAAATAACTACAAGTCTCGAATAGTGATGATGAGCATATGGACAAAAACGCACCAGCTCAGAGTCTTTTAGTCCATCCCTGAGGGACAATGTACTTTACCTTAGGTGGCACGCACAATTGGAGGCCGACCTCAAACAACTTGGTGTGTGTACCTAGAACCAGCTAGCTAAGAATCGAGCTGACTGAACAAGCTCA
Organism: Ferdinandea cuprea; assembly: GCA_963576555.1. Lineage (NCBI taxonomy): Eukaryota > Metazoa > Arthropoda > Insecta > Diptera > Syrphidae > Ferdinandea > Ferdinandea cuprea. Next base: position 588,003 of record OY754959.1, read on the forward strand.
AGTTTGTTGATGCCGTAGTCCACCTAGGAATGTAATCGGTAGAATTCTTCAACTAACTTTAGGGGTCCAATAATTTTTACATATTTTCAAACAAAATCGACTCAACAAGCTTCGTTTAACCTCTTCAGTCCCGATATTAAGCTTAATTTTAGCTTTTCATTCATTATTGAGATGTTAGAGTTCTTATCTTGCTTTAAAATAGTTGCCAAGTAGTTTCTTTCTCTGAGATCATATTGCAAGAGTCGCGAAGTGTTTTTTGTTTCAATTCGGATTCTTTGATCTTTTTTATTTGGGTTTTTTAACAACTTCCACTCTTTTTGAAAAAAATCTGCAGTTTTCGCCAAAAGGGTGATAGGCTATTTCTGGGTCCACCTTGGCGAATGTGAAATGTTTTTCCAGCATTGAAAAGGCGACACCATCCGAATACGTATATGTTACTTATCGAAAGGGTGGGGTTATACAGCTCTCAAGTGAATCATATAAGTTGGCTTGTTTTTATCAGCAAAGCTTCTCCAAGCGGGTACTAGGTTGAGTTTATGTTTTTTTTTCGTATCTTTTAGTTTTTCTTCGAGATATTTAGGAAATAATTCTTAGGTATTTATAGTTTTCCACCTTTTCCAGCTCCTCGTTCTTCGACGGCAGTTTAACATCTCTTGCATATCGCCAATACCCGTTTTGGACTACCGTCATTTTGGATTTGTAGGTATTTACTTTTAGATTCCATAAAAGTTTCTGTTTTTGGAAGCTGAAGAGAAATAAGATGAGCGGTCTTCACGGAGAAAAATACGACAGACGTAAAGAGGTTCAGTGAAGGATTTCATGGAACTTCCTGTTGGAATGCATATTTTAAGATTATATAGGTTTAGCAAACAATCAAGTCTTTTCTTTGCTCTTACCATTGCTCAAATCTGCAGTTTGTTTATAGTTTTTAATCCTAGAATTTATTGTTAACAAATAGAATCTTTTTCTTGCAGCAGCCAAGCCAAGCATATGCATTTCGCAAAGATATTAATGCAGATAAGAAATGTAATTTTGTTTGGGAAAAATTCGATTGGAACGTTGTGGAACTCATTCAAATATTTGACGAAATCGAAATTGGCTGATTCCAAGATAAAGGTGTACTTTTCTTCTAGAGACCGAGCTAATGGAGTCGACGTGGTTTTTTTTAAGACTACTTCTACATCTTGTGGGTGCAGTGGGTTAGTGGTTAAGTTGGATCACTAAGCTAGGCGTCGGTGGTTAAAATCCCGGCCCGTATCACCTTAAAGTTTTTATTCGCTGCCCCACCTCTAGCGAACGGCTGACAGACATCCAAGAAGAGTAAGAAATGTCATGAGAAGTTGCCGTTCGGAATAGGCATTTAACTGGAGGTCCCTCCATTCGTGTCAAAAAATAAATCTCCGCACACACAATGGTTAGAGAAGGTGGGTTTTAGGTCCTGTAGGAGCCGTTTACGCCTAATATTAAGTCTAATTTTTTTCTACATCTTGGCACAGTTGATTAACTTCCCGCTTACATCTGCCCTTTCGCAATATTGATGTTCATGTGGATAAAATTGATTGCTAAAATGTTCGGCATCTATTCCGACATAACATAAAAAAATTCAGAAGAATGAGCTTTTCGAATGCACGTTTAGCACAAAATAAATTAAAACCTTTTACTATCTATAAATAAAATATACTATAAATAAAATATAACACTTTAATGTTAAGGTGACCGAAAAAATCAAGTTGACCGATTTAATTGCCGTCCCATAGCTCTGCGAAGTCTGTCGATTTATAGTTCGCACCACGTACGGAACAGTTTATGATATTGTTTTACTTAATGAGAATATATAATATACAAAAGTCTATAACATAATTGATAAACAAAATAAGCAAATAAGGTTGATTAATTTGTAGATTAATTAGTATTTCTTTGATATAGAGAAAAGGAATAGTAAAAAAAAAACACTAATCAATTTCCCTGAAAATGCTAAACTGCCCAAACGTAAAATGTCTGATTCGCAACGCAACATTACCAAGTTAATCATCACTTTTAGTGTCATTACACGAGGGGGCCTAATGAATGTTACTGTCATTGCCACTGAAAATCAATTTCGTGTAAAACTATTTTATTGAATGGATTTCCACTTGGCTTCATTATACAAATTATACTTCTCTCCAAGTTTTCGAATGACCATCCGAGGCCCGGGGCTATTAAACTAATATTCTTCAATGGAGATAATCGCCTGTCATTGACATGTGTGTCTGAAGTCGTGTACTTCTACGTTCGTCCTAAAGGTAATGGACTGTCGATGTCCCGAAAACAGCTCGCAGCCAAACTATGCCGAATCGATTCCTCACATAATAGAATATAAAACTACGAATGGCATTCAGATCACATTCGTTTTCAAAATTGATTGAAATAGCCTTTTCCATTACCCTCGGGATGGCGAACAAATTGTAATCGAATGATTTATAATGCGGTTATAGGAAACTTCTTCACGAGCTCCTTTCTTTCACAATAAAATTGATTAATTGCTCCTTCGTGGCGTTTTAATAGAGCTAAAGTCAAAAGCTTCAAAATTCCCAAAATTTAACTCTTGTTGCAAATGAATGAATGGAGAGAGAGAGGGAGAGCATTGAAATGCGGTAAATGGCACGAGTACTATTTCCACCACTTCACCACTTTCGGAATGAATAAGCTTCCTTATGCAGCAGATGCAATTAAGGCGTTAACAATTCGACCCGTCATGGCAAACCCAATGCTCCAACACGATATTCCACTTTCATCCAGTGCACTTTGGAAAATCCGTTCACGAGACTTTATCGCATTTTCGAAGAAGAGCGCCCCAGTGCTGTTGAAACTTAAAACCTGTTGTATGCAAAGGAGGTAGGTACCTAGGAAGCCATCAGTCTGTTCTGTAGAGCTCATTGTTAACATTGTTCGTTTTTACAAATGACATTTACCTACACTGCACACCAACCAGAAAGGCGTAATGAGTTCCCGCGAATTTCTTATAGAATATTGAATCTGAGACAAAAGTTGGTGTACTCCGTTCCACAAGTGAAATGCTTGACTTTCCATTATTGCACCCATGCGAATTATTAAATTCTAGACTCTAACCCCACACGACAAACGTGAACTTATTAACGTTCCACATACCTACCTACACATCTGCATAAGGATAACGCGGTTTATGATGGTAATTGCAAATATTTCCGTTTGTGGCGTCCTGCGCCTCTGATTTCGGATTTCGGATTTCTGATTTCATTAAATTATGAAGGCGACGTTAACAAGGTTATTAACCAAACTCATGAAATGACATTCGCTTAAAACTGAAGTGATAGGATTCATCACATAAATACTTAATTCGTAGAAAACATCTGCGCTCTAGTGTGTATATTCGAGCGTAGTAGTCGTAGTCGTAGTCGTAGTCTATCTATCATCATGGCAGCAGTGGTGTGTGGTAGATATTAATTGCTTGAATTTTTCAACATTATAATTATGTTAAATAAAACAAAACAAAACTCACTTGTTCTCACGTGCATAGTCCTGCTTTTGATTTGCGCGCACTGGATAAATGCTCTAATTAGTGTTCAAAATACACATATCTTCCCTGGAAGGAAGCAAATTACCCTATGGCCATTCAGGTTGTTGTGTATGTACTCCTTTTCGTACACTTAACAAAAAACAATGGCAGGATAATTTATTTAATAAACTCTCATTAAAAATAAAGACAAAACCGTAGGTAAACCCCGCTGTACAGTATGGAGTGGGTTCATTTATCAAAGTTTTTTTTTTTTCTTACTTTTCCATTACAACAAATGGTGGGTAGGTAGGTGGGTAGATGTTTACGTGCAGTAGAGCAGGTTTTTAGGGAAGTTTTTTCGAAATTAATTAAAATGCTTTCAAAACCATGTGGGACACTTGTTTAGTATGACAAGTGAATTTGTAAATTTCCTTTTTGAAACAAGTGTCAACGTCAGGCAACGTCTAAGGAAGTATAGGGTTTTGGGTTTTGAGTGTTATACATAGTGCGCTTTGATTTTAAGCATTCAAACATTGATATGGAAAAAGTTTTCTCAACAGACACTTTATTTAATAGCAGTTACTTGTTAATTAAAAAATAAACAAGTTTGACAAGCTAATAGAATATGCAGACAAAGGAGAATGTGCAACATTGACTTTGGGCGACATTTACGATGGAGATGGAAAATTTGTTATTCCATCAACTGGCTTCGTAGGCGGACACAAACTTTAATTTTCCTTTGGACTCAACGTCAAAAGAAGAAGAAATTTCTTAATTCACTTCAACTTTCTATAGATGACGATGAAAGACTGTACAAAAGGTTAAGTCCATGTTTGACGGAGATGTTGAAGTTGTGTTGAAAAGCTACAAATATTGTTTTCAATTCAATAAAGAATCATGAGTGGATTGCCACAAACACATCTAATCCATACACACTTTTCTTCTCGGTTTCTTGCCGAGTATTTCAAAATTAAGCAAGTGTAAATTGTGACCGAGCCCAAAATCTTTACTTCGAAGACATTGACCCTGGATCTTGGCTACGACTTAAGCAAAAAACTATTTAATACTCGTCATCAACTGTTACTAGTTGATACATTGTTGATTGTTATAGTTCATTTTTGAATAACTGTAACGTCAACAACAATTAGGCGTGTAATGCACCACGCGGTTCGCTTAGAAAATGTATCGACATAGCTCCCGCTTTAAAGTTCTTCGTCACTTTAGTCAATCAGATCCTTTTCTGGGCTTCAGGGCTGGGTATTTTTTCGAATGCTTCGAAGGTTTTCACCTTTAAATGTAACATGACAGTATCAGCTAAAACAGTATTTTATTTTAATTAAGCTATGTTGATCCCATAGTGCTACGACGGAGACCCTCACTTTGTACTTTGTTCCCAAAGTAAAGTCATTCGATATTAAACTCGTTCGAAATTAAGTTTGTTCATTAGTTGGCTGTTTCAGTGGCGGAAAGTTAGTGTTTTTCATAAAATGTAAGCAATTTCCTTGAAAAAAATTAGAGGTATAGAACTTTAAGTTGGCAACACAAACTTAGCTGTCAAGCGATTTATTTTTAGTTTGGTTCTGCATTTTATCATGAACAGGTTGACAAATGAACAACGCTTGCAAATCGTGCAAATTTATTTCGAAAATAACGGTTCAGTTCGCGAAGTTTACCGCAAAATTTTGTTCTGTGATGAGGCTCATTTTGGGTTGAATGGCTACGTCAATAAGCAAAATTGCCGCATTTGGAGTGAAGAGAATCCACATGAGACCCTTGAAACGCCATTACATCTACAAAAACTGACTGTTTGGTGTGCTCTTTAGGCTGGTGGAGTCATTGGGCCATACTTCTTCCGAAATGTTGCTGGAGAGTCAGTTACCGTTAATGGAGACAGGTATGATAACCGACTATTTTATTCCCGAATTGGATGGCATGAATGTGGACGAGGTGTGGTTTCAATAAGACGGCGCTACATGCCACACAGCGCACGTCACAATCTATTTATTGAAGGAAACATTCGATGAGCGCATAATTTCGCGGAATGGACCTGTCAATTGGCTACCAAGATCGTGTGATTTGACACCATTGGATTATTTTCTCTGGGGATATGTGAAGTCGCTCGCCTACGCGAACAAACCAGAAACGTTAGGGGACTTGGAAGCCAACATTCGTGGCGTTATTGCCGACATACAGCTCCAAATTCTTGAAAAAGTGGTTGAAAACTGGACCTATAGACAAAGACAAACAGCCGCGGCGGCCATATGCATAAACATTAATGGCATAAAATTACCCTTCCAAATTGATGGACATTAAAACGATTTTCTTGTGTTTTATTTCAATTCGAAGCTCTATACCTCTAAAAAAACACCCTTTATCTTAAGTCAGTTGACTAGTTTATTTTTGTCAAAGCTAATTTAAAAAAAACATTTTCTCAGCGCACACGGTACTATTTTACAATTTTAAGATTTTAATAATGAAATTGTATAAGTTTTGGAACAAATACTCGTCCAAATTGTTTTTTTTTTTAATTAGCCACCTCGAACCAAACCATTTCAATGTATTGAATAACAATAAATTTCAATAACTTTTAAAATTTTAGCGCTTGCGTAGTAACTTGTATTCTTCGATAACTTTTTCAGGATAATGAAAACTAGTTCAAATGTGTTGCCATATTTTAATTACATTTGAATTCTAATACTTAAGCATTGAAATACATACAGTGACCACCTACACCACAACACAACGACAAAACAAATGTTACAGAGATACAAAATCTTCCAGTGTGTTTACTTTTGCAATAGATCTTTACACATGCGTCAGTATTCCACAAATGCAGTATAAACTGGGGAAAATGTAAAATTGTATGGTCGATTTATAGAAAAAAGCGTCCTTTATTTTTCAAAGGAGTCCACTTTCGTTGATTTTTAGAAAGATGAGTCACGGAGTCTGGGAGTCTGGTTCAAAAAGAGTCCACGAAGGTAACACTGACCTCAACTAATACATCCAAGAGTAAGAATTCATAAGAATAATACATCCAAGGAATCGGCAAGGTGCCGTCCATTCGTGCAAAAAAAAAATATATCTTCGCTCACAACCTTTTTAGAGAAAGTAGGCTTTAGGTCTTTTTACATACAATTTTTGTTTTTTTATCAAAACCAAATACACAGACCTATTTATGACAGTTTGGACACGAACAAGGACTCAAATAGTTCCAATATGCTTAATAATTTGGAAAGTTATGATCCCTCATTCCTGATAAAAACCATCGTCAGCAATGGATAAGAAGACGAGGAAGAACTGCAGTTTTTGTTTTACACAAAATAAAATAATTCATCTCTAACGACATCTGAAACTTTAGACTTGATTTACTGGACAAAACATCATGGATAAACCCGCAATATTGAAAACGAGTTGAAACAAATGGTCATTTGTTTCCCCAAGATCCCTGTTAATTTGAAGTAATTTTGAAGTTTCACAGTAAAGCTATCTACAATGCGTGTCTCTAGATAACATTTCCCAAACTTTATATTGCAAAACGTAAGATATGGCATAAATTTCGGTCTCGGTCAAAACTTTGACAATTTGCGGAACATAACCCACATGACATTTGGCAACCCGAATGTTATCTTATATTTAAGTATTTCATGTATTTCATGTATTTCATGTATTTCAATGCAAGTTCTAAGTTTTGTACGAATTGCATTGTTCGCGAAAATATATTAATTAATATTCTGACTCTGTTGTTTTTGAGTTGAAGTAGAGGTTTTTATTATTTTGTTATGCACTCAAAGAGACCATTGATAAAACTCATGTTCCTAGCTCGTGCAATATTTGCTCGCATTTAACTTAACAAACCGCATCTGAAGCAAAACTCCAGAACTATGTATTTAATTTCTTCAGCCACACAGTGTATTTTTTTTCCAATCTTCTTTTTGTTTCTCTCTACAGGAATATACATATATATAGAGCTAGCAGAGCGAGTAGAAAAATGTGGTCAATAAATGTGCTATCCCGGCAACTTGTGGAAACATAATAAACTTTCTTTTGCTGTTGTTGTACGGACACTCCACAAAATATTGCAATATGGCTTAAGTGAACTTGTTAGGTTTGGCTATATAAATGGGAATGGGTGGATGGGGGAAAGAAGGATAAAGAAATAACAAAAATCTCACGGCACCTGCAAAAAACTGCTACACCTACATACATTGCTGCCGCCTTAGTTCCTTGGATATTAATGCCGCACTTTTTTCTCGGGTATACAACTTTAATGAGACATCTCTGTCGTTTGCAAGAACGCCGCCAACATTTAAACGCAGATAAACATATTTTATGGCTAAACTTGTATATTGCGGGAATCCTTAAAGAAGGACGGAACACACACACATTTTATGTAAAATCGCGTACTGACAAAGTGTTTGTTGTTTCCAACTTAACATTTTAACGATTCTACAACTACAACACCTACGACAGGGAAGCTTCATAAATTTAGTAGATAGGCATACAGCTTAGCTACTTTCATTTAAAATTTTAAATGTGGAGCAAATAAATATGAGCAATTGTTGATAGCAGTTCGGTCAATGTGGGTTCTGAAAACACTAAATTCTTGCCGGCATCGACACAATCTTCTGAGGTTCTGCTTCGATTGAAGAATATGAACGCATTTGAAGACGTGTTACTAAAAAAAGATATAAAAGTTCGTATGTACTTGTTTTCAAAGAGTCGCTGTTAAAATCGAACGCGTATTCCGCTATTGCACAAACGACGTTTTATGTGAGCACATCCTTTACGTGCTTAGGAGGTAACCCAAATACGGTTGCCCAAGCATAGTAGTTGATCAATTTGGTGCTCGGACATTCAACAAGGAAAGCTATTAAAAAGAGTTTCGCGATACATATCGGAATTGGAGATACTTGAAATTGAGGGTCATAAAAGCAGCGAAAAATCGTGGTGTGCAGTTTTTTTCAAATAATTTACTATTTTATAGTTTACAGATGTTGGTTTGCCAACTATGTAAGGAGCTTGAGAAATTTCGTGTTTTCTTAATATAAAGGTATGTTATTATTCCACAGGAAATAGTCTTCAAATTCGGTAACACTTTCAAGTAATACGTACTTATGTTGAGGCAAAGGAGAGATAGTATTATAGCAAATAGTTCGCAAGGGAGCAAATTGTATTGAGAATAAATCCTATATATTTCCTATGAATGAAAAACGTTGGATATGCTTCGGGACCATTCGGTAACTGTTGCCAGAACGTTCAGCGATAGGTCATCGCATTTGTCTGAGTCTACTTGACAAAACCTCTTGACTACAGCATAAAAAAAATTCTGAAACGGTTAAATCAGGCAATCTTGACAGCGATCCGGAAATACAGCCCTCAGAATGTGGGTTGTTGCTCGTGCAGTATGCGCCGTTGTTCCATCTTTTTGGAACCACATGTTCTCCAGTCCCAAATCATCAGGATATGGGTTATACGCGGATTTTTGGAGCCCCAGAAGCGATCATTTTGCTTATTCAAATACCCACAGAGATGGAAGTGGGCCTCATTGCTCAGGATGATTTTCAATTAACAATTGTTGTCTCCCTCGTGATCGAAACAAATATTCCGAGTTCTTTAGGAGTACTGGGACAAATGTCAGAGAAGAATTGACATTTGCCGCCATTTGCAAATATGGCCGATAGGCTGGGTGATAATTTTTGCGTAACCATCGATTAACCGACACATGTTTCTGCCATACGTGCATGGCATTGGCGGTATTTTAACTTAAGGAAATACAAATGCATTAAATGTCATAATAGCAATTTTGGGACCCAGGCATGTGCTGACTTGTGGTATTTGCGGAACTCCAGAGCGCCTTGTGTAGGATTTTTAGGGGTTTATTAAGAAAAGTTATTCCGGGATCTACGGTCAACAGCTAAGCAACAGTAGATGTATAAGCTTGGGGTGAATGAAGTGACAGGAGAACTGTGCTTTTTTCAAAATGTGCCAAAAGAGAGAGGCAGGCCCAAAGACTTTTGGATCACAGCAACGGAACAACAACATTATTTGATTGGCGTCAGGATATGGAACTGGGAAGCCTGCAAATATTTTATAAAGGTCAAACTGGAGAACCTCACAGCAAAAAACTCTACAGAAGTCATTTTAGTATAAACAAAGCTTTGTGGCATGTTTGCCTATTAGACAATGTCTAGTAATGACATGACACCTATTGTAGCAACAGATAATTTCCGATCTAGCTTGGGCCTAACCTGTTTTGTCACTAAAGATTTAACATTTGTGCACCTAAGGTTCAATCCAGTTTTAATATGAGCTTGCATTTGCCGATTGGAGTGCCTAGAGATACGAGCCAGAACTGATATCTCCACAAGACATTTTAGGGCTATCATTGAGTTGTGCGAAAATACGGATTACGTTTCTTTTTAGCCCTTTAGCCCAGACAAGTTTTATCGCCAAAACTTCCGCGTGAAACACTTCAGTGTCCGCCAGTGCTTGATCCGGCAGAGTGGAAGTCAATCGCTTCATCTTTCAGCAAAATACATACCTAGCAGAGTGCTTTGGAGGGAATGGTAAGTTTTTACCTTTCTATTGAACTGAGGTCGAGGTATGGTGTTGTCAATATTTATTAGAATATCATGAATGTATTTATCATAGAGGGTCCTAAAATGTCCTAAAAAAAACTCTCTGGGTTAACTAGAGACGAATGGACCTTCGAAACCCTTAAAACACTTTTAATTTACAATTTATGTTTCCTTTAAAGATGTCATTTCAATTCCACAAGGAATGTTTACAAAAACGATCACTGCAACTCTAAAAATGAATCGCCTAAACTAGCTTCCAAAATGTATTGCAACCCTTGTCATATGCAGTTCATCAGTTTGGTGCTATATTGTATATTGTAGCGCAAGGCACTGCCACTGAATCCATCCGGCTTCAACTATGTTTCATCTATCATTTCCCATTCCCCGGTGTTTCATATAGTCTACCTTGTCCCTACACAAGCATGCTTTGCTTACTTTATAATGGATTGAAAAAAATCCTATCTAAAAACTCCTTTAAAATCTATTTGATATAGGATGGAATATATTCTTCATGTATCCCTGAAGTTACAACCCCAAGGACAAAGTAATCCTCAAATTCAGAATAGATATTATTTCGAACTTAAAAGTCCTTCTGAATTTTGGAGGAAAATAATGTGTGTTTGCCAGCAAATGCACCTCAAAAGTGAATCCTACTTCAGTCTTTCGAAAATTCATCAAAAATATACCCAATAGATACACCAAATTCGGTTTTCCCAATTGATAATTTTGAGTGCAAAAGAGAATTACAATTATGTATGTAAATATCCAACACTACACCAAATATTATTTATTTAAAAGTTATTCAAAGATTTCCTTGGCAACCAATGCACAAAGCCTTCATAAAGAACACGCATTGACTTTGAACACAAGAGTGACTTTAATGTAATTCGTCGGTATGCACAGCACAAACACACATACATTATATATGGTGTAGGTGTGGAGACTTTTATGTCCATTATTTTTCCATTTTGAAAAAGCAGGTGGCGTATGTGTGACTATCTCCTTTTGCATTAGCCTGATATCCCTCTAAAGGTTCTTCCTTTGTTATTTTTCATTTTCTCTAAGGGAATTTTCTGCAAAGTGTACAGAGTGTCGCCGTACACCATTAGGATGTCCATACTTTATGACAGAAAGCCACAAAGGACAAACGGATATGAGACAACATGGGGGCGGGCGGACACATTTTTACGACCTGAATTAAAAATGTTTAAAAAATAAATTGCAGACAATTTAACACAAGTCACACTGAAACGGAAAACAAAGTAGAAAGTATATTTTACATTTTTTGGACGCAAAAAAAAACCCCATCAACGGTTTATGTGTTTTTTTTTTTCATAAGCGTAATAATGTTGGGCTGAGAGGCTTTAAATTATTACTTGATCTTTGGAAATACAAATAAGGATTTGCAGAGGCAATTTACGACTTACTAAGGAATTATTTCGAGCAGAAAAAAACCTATATTGAGTGGACTATAGTGCCTTAATTTACGATCTTTACGTATTGATTGGAATACATACATACTATATGTACTGATGGCGACAAAAGGACTCAACAATTTTAAGGACAGACAAAATGTGATTTTTCTTTCGTCGTTTCCAGTAAAAATGGGACAATGGCAATGGCAGGTTAGTATCGACTCTAAAAGAACCGTAGGGTCGGAAGAACAGACTGGATGGCACAAAAATACTAAATTTTGGGATCATTTTGTGTAAGTAGCTGTTACAACTAAATGTATATTGTCGAAGAGTGTCTGTTTAAACAGAGTAATTTACGTCTTTAATGATTTTCTGGATAGATATTGCGAAAAACCCGTTTATTCAATGGAAAGTGTTACCTAATAGAGGTATAGGCATTCTAGTGAAGAGACAATATAGGAAAATATATAGAACTGTCTTCTTTTTTAAAATTCATAGCTGGATTGAAAAGTGAACACATACAATGGTTAGCAAAATCTGAGCAATTTCACAACTAAAGGGCGTTTTTTTTAGAGGTTGGTTTTTCGAATAGAGATAAAACTGACATTTTGTGGTCAAATCTGGCAACTCTAATGTCATTTATGTTCAGTTTAGTTTGCCATTTCATCGTGAACAGGTTGACAAATGAACAACGCTTGCGAATCATGCAAATTTATTTCAAAAATAATGGCTCAGTTCGCGAAGTTTACCGCAAGCTCATTTTGGGTTTTGGGTCAACAAGCAAAACTGCCTGGAGTGAAGAGAATCCACATGAGACCCTTGAACCGACATTGCATCCACAAAAACTGACTGTTTGGTGTGCTCTTTGGGCTGGTGGAGTCATTGGGCCATACTTCTTCCGAAATGATGCTGGAGACTCAGTTACCGTTAATAGAGAACGGGTATAGAGCGATGGTAACCGAATATTTTGTTCCCGAATTGGATGGCATAAATGTGGATGAGATGTGGTTCCAACAAGACGGCGCTACATGCCACACAGCGCACGTCACAATCGATTTATTGAAGGAAACATTCGATGAGCGCATAATGTCGTGGAATAGACCTGTCAATTGGCAACCAAAATAGTGTGATTTGACACCATTGGGATATTTTCTTTGGGGATATGTGAAGTCGCTCGCCTACGCTAACAAACCAGAAACGTTAGGGGACTTGGAAGCCAGCATTCGTGGCGTTATTGCCAACATACAGCCCCAAATGCTTGAAAAAGTAGTTGAAAATTGGACCTCTAGACTTGTCGTTATTCGAACCACAGCGGCCACATGCCGCTATTTAAACATTAATGGCATAAAATTATCCTTCCAACAAAGCCAAATTAATGGACATAAAAACGATTTTCTTGTGTTTTATTTCAATTCGAAGTTTTATACCTCTAAAAAAACACCCTTTATTTTGGTTGATTTATTAAAAAAATACTCATATAGATAGATATTCCTGAAGCTCAGACAAGAAAAATTTGGTTTTCCTCAGACAAATTTTCTAGAAATTTAAAGTTTGAAAATCACTTGGAGGTAGGTACCAAAAGATTTGGAAAAAATTGATTTTAAATGAGAAGCCAAAAAAACATTTTTTTTATAAAGGGTGATCCATTTCGAGGTTCCCTACTTTTTTAAAGAAAAAAACACAGAAAATTCAAATTTAATGGAGAATGTTTATTATCCATTTGAAAGAACATTCTTTGGCATTTATTTTTTGAAGATTATGTCCATCAAATGTTGGCCGTTGCTACGTCGCAGATGGTCCATCCGTTGAGTACAATTTTCGATCAGCATTTCGACTGGTAACTGGCGAATGACAAGCGTGATGTTTTCCTCCAAGGCCTGAATCGAAGCGGGTTTGTCGGCATAAGCTTTTGACTTTACATATCCCCACAGGAAAAAGTCTAACGGTGTGATATCACACGATCTTGGTGGCCAATCGACCGGCCCAAAACGTGAAATTATGTGCTCACCGAAATGTTCTCTCAATAAGTCCATTGATTGATGCGATGTGTGGGAAGTGGCGCCGTCTTGCTGAAACCAAATGTCGCCGAGATCACGAGCTTCAATTTCAGGCATCAAATAGTCGGTTATCATGGCACGATAACGGTCGCCATTGACGGTTACGTTCGCACCGGCATAATTTTTAAAGAAATATGGACCGATGATTCCACCGGCCCACAAACCACACCAAGCCGTTGTTTTTTCTGGATGAAGTGGCAGTTCATCAATCTCTTCAGCTTGCTCTTCGTCCCAAATGCGGAAATTTTGTTTGTTTACATACCCATTGAGCCAGAAATGGGCCTCATCGCTAAACAAAATTTGCCTCGAAAACGTCGGATCTTCTTGGAACTTTTCAAGAGCCCATAGACCGAAGCGATGTCGCTTGGGAAGGTCGAGCGGCTTCAGTTGTTGCACAAGCTGTATTTTGTACACTTTCAATTTAAGATCTTGACGTAAAATGCGCAAAGTCGTTCCATACGTCAGTCCGAGTTGCTGCGAACGGCGCCGAATCGACTCTCTACGGTCTTCGTGTACACTCTCAGCTACGGCCGCTATATTTTCTTCACAGCGTGCTGGACGTGGTCTATTCGGTCGAATATTATCCAATAATGAACGCTGGGTCTCAAAATGGGTGATGGTGTTGCGAATAGTGCGCTCAGTAGGCCGATTATGTTGACCATAAGTTGAGCGAAGTGCACGAAACACATTCCTCACAGAACGTGAATTTTCATAATAAAGTTGAACAATTTGTAAACGTTGTTCACGCGTAAGTCTTTCCATTATGAAATGCCAAACAATACTAAACAAAAATAACATGGCAGCATGACACGACTCACACGTGATCTGTCAAAAAAGGCTATAGAAAAAAGTATCTCTACTTGGATCACCCGTTATAAGCTTCGAGCCATGTAACTTTTTTTTTGGAAATAAAATCTAAAATTTCATCTAAAAAAATGAATTTAGCGATTTTTTAAGCTATATCCAATGTTTTTGAAGTTATATCATTTAGGGAATACCCGGAAAACTTTGTAAATCGGAAATATTCAGTTTAACTTGATATAACTTGAGTTATCCACTTTGGTACTGTACCAAATTATTCTCGCCTGAACTTCAGTAATATATATCTATATATTTGTGAAACTGCTATAAGCTTACTTGACACAAATGGAAAAATGCAAAACAAGCATTCAATTTTGATTAATTAATACTCTCAACCATTATTTGGGCCAAAGGATTAAAGCTAACCTGTAACTTAAATCTTTATTACTAATTAAGGCTAAGACCCACAGCATAGTGTTTCGAAAAAGGAATTAATTTTTTATTTCACATGAAGCAAAATATTGAAAACAAAATTATAATAACATCGATCAAAAATAAAATGAAGTTTTACAAACATTTGAATCAATTATATCGGAAAGTCCTATTTTGATGAAGGAAACGACCGAACACAATCCAGATGCGACCCCAATAAGCTGAGTGCTTTGTTCGTAATATGTGATCGAAGGTTGTGTAAAATATTTCTGTAAGCCCAGATTACAAAGAGAAGAAGTTATTGAGTGTAGGTAGTTTATTAAGTTTAAGGAAAGACCTTCGAATACGTTTTTGCATGGTTATCAGAAATCACAAAAACCTAAAGAGGTAGTGCCAAATGTGCGAACTGTAATAAGAGCTTTTGAATTCTGACATTCCGGTAAAATGTTAACAACAACATTGTTATCCTATAATTCTTCTGAGTTTTTAGCATAAATAATATTTTTGTTGAATTTTACGCGCGAACGAATTCGTAAGCAATTGACCGAACAATATTTTCTAGTTCCATGCATACCTTAACAGTGTAAAGTTCCATTTCTATCGAATAATTTGGTATTAACGTTTTATTGTGGTAATCATAATGACGAAGATTAAAAAAAAGCATCGCTTCAACCAGCGGTAGACAGCTTAATATGTACTCATTGCTTGGATTTGTAAAAGAAAAACATTGGCTTAACCCTTTGTTATAAATAAATCGTCTCTATATCTCCTGCGCATCTTATTTTGGAATATACCTTGGCCATATCGGAATCAAGCTCGGAAAAATTGCATAGTGAAAGTTCAACAAGCATTTACTAGATATTTAATACGTTAACTCAGATGGAATCTTTAAGAACTTCATATTCGAAAGATGCGTTCTTTTAAGTTAAAAAACGCTCGAAAACCGTCATATTGGTTATGTACTCGTGCACCGCATTAAATGTTCGGAAAGAGTTTAATTGTTTCACATTAATGCACCAGAAAGATTCCAGAGGTTGCCTGCCCAATAAGCTTCTTGAACACAATGCCTGGTCACATGGTCTGAACTTTTTACAGATAGATATGAAAGAACGGCCAAGATTAGAAATTGAACATACTATACAATGTCCAGAGAGGTAGAAAAACGTTCTCCTTCGTTTCGAACACATCATACATCGTAACTCGTACTATAAATTGAAATAACTAACCAATACTAGGGAGGCAATCTTACGCAATACCCAAATGTTTCATTTCAAAATGGAAATTTGCAAGGACAAAGTATAAAGGATAGTTGCTTGTTACTGGATACTGAAAACATTCTGCGTAACTCTTCTCTTTCATATAATGCTAGTCATCAGATGATATTACCGTATTCACACTCATTCATTTCCTTATTCATAACATATCTACAAAATCTCCATTCAGGTAACCAAAGGACACTATGCATCATACGAAGGCAGGTTTGGATCGTCAATGGACTATTGGAAAGGTTCTACGATTTAACCCCAGATAAGTCAGCCCTCTCATGGGTGACTTACCAGCTGAGTGAACTTCTATGGGCAAGTCATTCGCTGTTACGGGAATCGACTATTGCGGTCCTGTTTACTTGACTCAGAGAGTACGAAAAAGATCTCCAATCAAGGCATACGTTTGTATCCTTATTTCACCTGCAACCAAATCATTCCATGTAGAGTTGATTCCTGACTTATCGTCGAAAGCCTTCATAGCATACCTGTGGCAATCCTAGCACGTAATTCTTCAAAACTGACCGAAATAAAAAAATTTAGTTGCCATATAGTCGTCACTGATTATTTTTGTCCCCTTTCGTAAAAATATTCGTTGTAAACCCTCCGTTGCAGACCCAAAAAAGAATACATATTTCTGATCAGGATAAAAACCTAAGATACTTTAATAATGTCCATCCGTATCAACTTTTGGGACTTTTAAATTTAAGCTAGGAAGCCTAACTGCCACGCCCACAATCTAAAAAAAAAACTGTTTTAAAGCTAGTTGAAGGTTAGAACATATAGAAATATGCAGATACTGAACTTCCTCACAAGTTTTCCATTTAAAGTTTTCTGCCACGCCTACTTTTTGTGAGCGATTTTTAACAAAATGTTGTTTTCTGCTTAAATTTATAATGATATAAAATGTATAACAAAATATTTACCCCGTCTTTAAAAAAAAAATATTTTTCATCATGTTCTTAGCGTTTTTTCTTTAGGGCATATAGGACTGTAGCTGCTGAACTGAAACCGCTAATCGTAGCAGTGGTATGAAAGGAAAGGCTCTACTTGAAGTTGTGATTGTACCTGCCTGAAGTAGGCAAAGCCCAGTCGTCGACAACGTTTCCGAACATTTATTTGAAAATTGTTTTACCAATCGAAAAATTTTCAAAAACGTTTTTCTTAACTTATTACTCTTGTTCTTTGGCGAGCTATTTTGATTTTTAGGGAGTCTAGTGCGCAGCAAAAGAGCCTCAGAGATATGCCCTATCGTCGAATTAGTATTGAGAGTAAAGGCAAGATAATACGCCTTAGGCCACCGAAGACCAATGAAGTGGTGTTTTCAAACGAACCAGGTTCACCACTAAGTAATGCAAAGATGCATTTCAGTGGTGGTTTCGAAACATAAAAGGGGGAGAATAGAGTAGTAGGCACCACGGTAATACTGGTCTTCCCCTTGAGGTTCGTCATTTCATCGTGTATTTGGGTCTTACACGTCCTAGTATCATATTTTGGATAAATCTCCTCAATATTAATTTCATCGTTAACTTACTGTTAAATTGAACAGCGATTTCAAAAGCTCTTTAAATGTACTATTTACTTCTTCTATTATATGTGTCACATAAGTGTATTTTCTGTAGAGAGCGAAGTAGTTTGCTTGATATGGTCCGTCTTCTTAAGAAGTCTTTCGTGTTCTGTACACTCCCCTAACACGCAAAGTCCCAATTTTCCCAAGCATTTTTGGAAATCTACAGTTTCTACTACTTTACCCCCCTTTGAAAAGAGAGAGGGTATATATATATACTTTTAATATATGTATGCATTTCGATGAGCATGACGTCACATCATAGTTGTCTTTGTTAAAGAAACTACCAGCAAGTCATATGTCATTGTTTATCTTTGGGTTGAAAGCAAAAAATAAAAAACAAAAAAACAAAACAAGACTAACAAACTCGACCCAATGAACCAAATTGGATATTGTGTTGCAATACTGTCATTCCGCCGAGCGCAATACTATTTCGGTGACAAGTGCGATGCGATGCTTTGGTAAGCCGTACGAGTTACACCTGCATTGCATTTTTTTCGTCCCCAGAATGAAGGGAGTTTCATTGTGTACGAATTAAATTGGCCCCCAAAGGGTCTTAGATGTAGTAGATCCGACTGCTGCTACTTTTTTTTTTCCCAATGCAAACGTAGGTACTTAAAATGAGTATCTATATCTGTCAACCACATCCTATTACTTTTCCATGTGGAATATTGCATTGAAAAGTGTATCATTCATAAATGTAAATACATACTCGTAGATTTATTCACTTTGTGATAAAATATGTTATATATCCAAAATTGAGGATGATATTTTATGACAGACGAGTTCTGCTCTCCACCAATAGGTTGCTTGCTACCTACATCAATTCGTAGAGGGGAGAAAAATTTGTCAGAAAATATTTTTCCCATTGCGTGTATTTTTTAAGTACCTCTTCCTCTTCCAACCAACGCCTTCGGTATGTGTCGAGGAGATTTCAGTAAGGGACAAGTTCTCGTAATGCTGTTTCTTTTTTTTTCATAAAAAAATCTCTGCTCATCTCATAGAAGTAATGGAAACCCTTTCTAAAATGGAAATCGTAATCCTAAGAGCTATGGCATGTTACGTGAGAAGCACAAATGTTTTTACTATTTTGCAATTGCATTGACAGTCAGTCTGTCTGTCTGTCTCTAAAGAACCGCGAGCAGGGTGTACATACTTTACTTTACACTCAGTCCACGGGGAGCGTATTAAAGATGAGAGATCTGTGTAGTTGTACACATTTCCTCAGATTTATCACCTAAAACGTGCGGCTAAGAAGGTTGATTACATCCTATAAAAATGATATTTTCGGCTAAAGATTGTGTTGTAAAATTTCTTAATTAAGTTGTCATATTGTTTCACAATGTGACTTAGGGTTATTGCCCGAGAACCACAGAGAAATATTGTAAGCATCATGAATGCAAAAGCATAACCAACATTCAAGCCAAGCAATAATAATCATAATAATGTGAACAATAAAACAGAAGGACACTCGCATGAAATGGTGTAATCTCTTGATCGGGGGACATAATAAACTTAACAAAAGGACTGTTAGAGTCCAGCTTTCATTTACTTATATTTTATCAGATGAGGTTATTGTAAAATCTGTGTGCGGGTAAGTACGAGTAAGACATTCCTTTAACAACCCTAAGGTGGTATTTTATATTTGTACAAATGATGGGTTGTTTTCATTTTACTGGTCACCTTATAACCATGGAATATATGTGCATACGCATGACAACACTCAAACATTTTAAGTACCCTACACGAAAATGTAGGACGGACGGTTAAGAGGTATTGTAATATGTCCGCATGAAGAACGCAATGCCCCATAGCTAGTCGAAGGATATTCATCTTATGGAACACGTTTTTTTTACATGAGAACGTATTACAGTATTGTAGATACTCAATATAAGTGATTCAATGATTTGTGTGGTGTTGCAGTGTAGTTTTGTTGGTTGAGAACTCTTTGTGAAGTATCCCAAATCCGAGAAAATAATTTTCAATTTTTTAGTTATTGACTCTAACTCATTCCTTGCGTTTCAGGTCAACATTGACAACTTTTATAGTCGTAAGTGGGGTCTTCCTTGTACCCTTTTCGCTGAGTACTTTGTACTACTAGAAGAATCGGCATCATTTGGAATCCGAGCGACCTTTCGCACTGGAAGGTGGATGAAGGCGGGTGATGTGCCTTGATGTTCGAGCTTTCAGAAAGAAGGCGGCATTTGATTCGAGAGAAATGCTGGGATCCCGCCGTGCTGTCTTTTTCTTTTAAAGGACTTAGCGCTGGTCGTTCTTCACAAACCTTTTTTTTTTCTTTTCTTCTGGCGCTTGAAAAGGAGTCTATTATAGAACATTTCAAACTCTTGCATCACTTTCTGAAACCTTTATCATTTTTATCAGGCGCTTAGAAATGTGTCCATCATAAAAAATCGCTGCTGTAGGGGTCCGTTCAGCTTTCACCTGAATCAAACCTCCGGCAGCAGTAAGTACACTTCAACCGTTCCATCTGATAGTTGAAGATTAGATCGCACTTTCAGGATTTCACGAAAGCCTTCTTTTTAATCTCGAAACATGGCTGCCTTGAGCGCCTTGTACCTCATGGAGACATGAAGCGGACTTAAATATGGAGTCAGAAGGATAGAGGTCCGAGGTTAGGCACCAATATTCCTAATGTCTCAATTTCCAATCTTTACGTATTTCTGAGGACGTCGGGTTAGGTGAAGAGCATTGGGTGGCAATGAGAAGGAAATACACCACAAGCGGGCCACAACATCGCTTTATACCCCATCGAAGTCTGTCAAAATGGGTCCAGGAGGATCTGCATGTGTCGAAGACTAATCGTTAAGGATTTTTTCTATATCAGTCTAATCTAACTTTTTATCAGACTTTTGTCTGTACACAAATTTTCTGGCCGTCAACATTGCAGTGTGCTTTTCCAAAAAATCTCACTCAATACAAACTTTTACAATCTCCGATCGATACCTTTTTTTAAAAATCAACTATCGTCGTAGAAGTTAGGCTGAAAACTGGAGCTGTGAGAATTGCGGGGATGCTAGAGGCGAGGAGAGCGGCGAAAACAAGCGCATGTTTTCCTATGGGAGGTGGCATACTGAAGCGTAAAGCGCTTGTCATAAGAAAGCATGCACCTCCCATAACTGCTCTCCTCTACGCTCGCATAGACGCTATCCTAGCAGCTCCAGTATGTTTTTGACCTAAGAAACCCCCGATCTCCAGAATAGAATGATTAATTAAATCGACTTTAAATTAAGCAAAGATAACCTCAAAACCTGCCCTTACAGATTCGTCCACTCTTCTTCTCCTTTTATTTCCGGTAACTGCACACTTTAACTCCATCTGGAGCATAGGGCGACATAGGCACACTTCTAAGACTTCATAAATACTTTCGTCGAGTTCTTATTAATTTAATAAGGTTCAACAAACTCTAGTGATACTGGGACAAGTTTAACTAACCCTTGAGCCTTTAAGCTCTAGAAAATCGGTAAATTTAGAATTAAATGTTGAATAAATTCTGATAAAATTTTAGAGAGACTTTCAAGTACTAAAAAGTATACTATTTTAAACCGGTTCAAGTTCTTGCGGAATTTTAAAATTAAATTCCATTATATAAGGACTGCGATACAGTTAATAGAAAATATAATGAAAAAGTCGGCGCAAACGTTATTTCAACATTGAATGTAAAGTATAGAACCACAAAGTATTCTATAAATGTTTTTATCCAGACATTTAAAAAATCGATTATGCTCTACGACCACTTTCGTAAATTCTCAGAGCAAAAGCCATTTATTTCGCATGGAAGTTTACCAGTAATTCCGGTATAAATAAATAAAATAAAACACCACAGCAGACGAATTGCGTGAACATATTTCAGGCAGAGCATTTATAATGATTAATTACTGATTGAATTATTTTTGCAAAATCACTTGTGCAAATTGTGGCCAAGTACATTTATTTATTTTAATGTTGGTTAATTTGTTGTTAACATTAAATTATTATGTTCGCTTTGTTAAGCTGTGGTGGCTATTGAATTACTGTTTTTTTGTAAAGATGTCTAGTTAATGGATAAAATTTTAGGGAAAATAGTGTTTAGCTTTTAGGTCCCATCTCCAAGCAAGGCGATCCTATGTCTTGCAAGAACTATCGAGGCATATCCCTGCTCAATATAAGATCTCAAACCTTTCTGCAACACACTAATCGGCACGTACCAGTGTGGCTTCCGGCCCGGCAGAATAACTGTAGACCAAATCTTTACACTAAAGCAAACCCTGGAAAAGACCAACGAGTTTCAAGTCGAGACACACCATCTCTTCATCGACTTTAAAGCCGCATATGATAGCATTCATCGTCAGGAGCTTTTTGTGACAATGACCGAATTCGGGATCACGTCAAAACTGATCCAGGTGTGTCGCGTGACACTAGATAACACGCCAAGATGTGGATGTAGTCGTAAAAGCCAAGAAACGTCGACTACATTGGCTCGGTCACATCGAGTTAATGGACCAGCCCCTAGGTTCGAGACCACAAGGAAGACCGAACCTCCGTTTTAAATACCAAGCCATCGCGGATGCCAGAGCGCTTGGTCTGGACAACTGGAAGCAGCGTCCCCGGGATCGCAGAGGATGGAAGGTTGCCGTGTCTCAGGCAGGGACTCTTCACGGGTCGGGAGCCCGTTAAGTAAGTAAGTGTTTAGCTTTGGTAAGCAGGCTGAAGTTCAGTGCTCGCGAAAGAAAGTGGTGCCGTTTTAGGAGCAGGAATCCGTAAAAAACCGAAAACTAACGCTTTAATATAGTATGATTTTTTCGGCCAAGTACTAGAGAATATGGCAAAGTCCATTAAAAAAGGTATAAGCTATTTATCTATAATAGGAGTTTAGAGACCCAACATGTGAATGTTGAAACAAAAATTCATCCACAACGTACCACTGTTTGGTGCGGTTTTTGGAATTCATACTTCGAAAGTGATGCTGCTCCGCACTGACTGTTACTGGTGGTCGATATTATATTGATAGGAAGATATTGAGTTTACGACATGTGGTTTCAGCCCGCCAAACAAATTATTCTAAGCACGAATCATGATAAAGTATACGTTTCGTAGCACAAGCCACATTTATGCAAAATGGTCATGGAAAATGAGTGCATATGTACCAGCAAAGCCGTGGAGGCCATTTGTCCGATGTGCTATTCCCCATACATTATGATTCAATTATTCGTTTTGAGGGAAAAATTCTCCGCCAGAAATTTAATCTCGTTTGCGTTGTCCGATTCTGAATTATGCGATTCAATGACGAACTTTACACGCATTGGACTGGCTTCAGACCGCAAAATCTTTGACGCTCATCCGGAGAGACATGGACAGTAGAGGAAGACCTTCCTTTAGGTGGCGTGCACAGAAAAGGTACCTCCGCAACAAACTTTAACCATCTCCCAAAATAATCTCTTTAAAATCATGCCTTGATACTTTCAAGCACACAGGTATGAATTTATTATTCCCTTTACTAGTGACAGTGATTATAACTAGCAATTTATATCTTTGGGATATTTTCTTTAAAATTTTGTAAAGAAAAATTTCATTTTTATTGCAGTTTTTACCTAAATGATGCCCCAGGGTATTTTTTCCCCCATTTTTTAACGCTCTGTTTGCTGCAAATAGTCAAAGGCTTTCTGTTGATGTTGGTCAAAGAGAAAACTTAAAATACATACGAAACCAGGGGACTGATGGCCAACCATGTCAACCACAACCCCTTTTCCTCATTCCTCGTTCTCATGCAGTCGTAATATTTTTGGTAAATTTCCAGAGCAATGCGGTAAAACAACAGTGTATCCGTGTCTACAAAGAAGCACATTCAAAACAACATTAAAACAAATAGGTAGCATCCAAGCACGAAATGCCAATGCCAACAAACAGCCCTATTATGGCCGAATAGCTTACTCGATGGGGCAAAGACATGATGGAAACGATTTCCTTGTCGATTGATTTAAACATCTGCAAAACAGCGGCAGTAAAGCTAAGTAGGTATATGTATGTATGTACATTTCAAATATTTACCACAGGCGTGAGCTCATGTAGAACCTACTTGCCCATTGTGCTATGTGCTATGTGCACAATCGTCCTCATTAGGGGGGAATATGCAAACAGACACCTCGCTGTAAAGTGGAATGTATCCTTTTTGTAAAGTAAAGTAAAGTCGGGTGTCGAATTTTTAGGCTTTTAAACGACACAAACACGTGTGATGTGACGCTCTGACATGTATTTGATATCCTCACACAGTGCGTGTGATATATATGTATATCGGTTTTCATACTTCTTGAAATTTGTAAGGCGAGTAGGAGAGTGAGGACGGTAAAGTAAATACATACATATATTTTACACGTTTCCACAAAAGTTTGCCAAATTCAGAATCCATCTGATTGAGATCACGTACCGAACGTTTATCGTAAATCAAATTGTGGTAAGATTTTCAAATTTAAGACAATTCATTCGTATTAGAATATATTGCATGAGTCATATGAGAAATTGTTGTACACCCACACGTAGTAACGTGATTAGAATGGCACACTTTGCAGTGCAGTGCCAGTCGTATTGAAATAAATTCAAATTTGTGAAACATCATGTGCTTGCTGCTGTAGCTTAGGCATTTTTAATTCCTTCTTCACATAGAAACTGGTGCTGGGAGGGCGGATTTATCGAACGTGAGGTTAATATGATACCTTACGCTGCTAAACCATGAATAACTAAATGCATGCAACAGTAAAATCGTGCTTCGTTTTGAAATTTATTCAGATTACAAAATTTATAATCGTAAATTTGTGATAAATTTTAGAATATGTTTTGGGAATCGATGACGTAATTAAATCCGGAAATACGAGCCAGAAATGACTGCAATGCCCACATTAATCGTGTAAAATTCTCCTACGACCAAAAGTTGAGGCAAAAAATACTACTCAGTCCCTCCGGTAGTAAAAACTTTTGGTCGTTTGTTAAGAATATTAAGAATTCGGCCTCAACATCTATCCCAACACTCATTTGCGATGACATTCCAGCTGTCAGCTCTTTGGTTAAAGCCAATCTGCTTGCTGCTCATTTTGCAGCTAGCTCAACGCTGCCAGATTGCGCTTTATCTCCCCCTGCAGTCGAGCGCGTAGAATATACTATGGGACCAATTCATTTTTGCACTCGTACAGTGGCAAGAGTTCTTCGAGATCTCAACGTACATAAATCCGCTGGTCCAGATGGTATTTCCCCTATCGTTCTGAAGAGGTGTTCTTCCACGCTGGCAAAACCACTACGTAAGCTTTTTTATCTGTCCTATTCTTCAGAGCTCTTTTCGAGAAGATGCAAAACAGCATTTGTCCAGCCTTTCCCAAAAAAAGGCGAATCTTCCTCTCCCTCCTTCTACCGACCAATTGCACTTACGTCCCTTCTTTCCAAGGTCATGGAAACGCTGATAAATCGTTAGCTTATGAAATATCTTGAATCGTGGAAACTTCTTAATGACCGGCAGTACTGTTTTCGAGGCAACAGGTCCACTGGTGATTTCAAAGGCATTTGACAGAGTTTGGCATCAAGCTCTCTTGTCGCAAATGCGTGCATTTGGCGAATCGATGTTACCCTTCTTCAATGGATTAGAAATTACCTTTCGGACCGTTTAATACAAATTATTTTGGACGGTTTCAAGTCTGCAACTCACCAAATAAATGCTGGTGTCCCTCAAGGCTCTGTTTTGTCTCCGAATCTCTTTCTCATTTTTATCAATGACCTCCTGTCTGTCACTTCTAATCCAATCCTTTCCTTTGCTGATGACAGTACCCTCAGCTTTACATATTCGTTTTCTGGGTAATGCCCCTCATCTTCGGGCGTTGAACTGGAACGGTAATGTATATTAAGTTCAATGAATTCTGATCTTGACAGCATAGTTAAATGGGGTAAAACCAAAAGAGTGGAATTTAATGCTTCCAAAACGCAATGCTGTCTGCTGTCATTGAAGTGAACCCCTAATTCTCTGCCATTATCCATGGATGGCACTTGCATCGCCGAAACTGAAAGACTTTATATCCTCGGTATGTGTGTTAATGACAACCTCCGTTGGAATGACCACATATTTGACGTCGCCAAGAAGGCTGCGAAATGTCTAATGTAGTCATCGTCGTAATGTCTCCTGCCTATCGTTGTTCTATCGATAATACCATCACAAGTGCTCAAACGAAATAGCCAGTTGCATTCCTCCCCTTCAACACTTCAACCGTAATACGCGCCATGCCGGGAATGCTCATCAGTTCACCCTAATGCCTATATTTGGACGTACTATAAAATATATAAGGATTCGAACCTATGCAGCACAACACGAATGTGAAATGCTCTACCTCACTCTGACCATTACAATTTGCAAACATTTAAAATCAATGTGCATCGGTTTCTCATCCTTTCTTCTAATCGCTCATTTCCTTAACGCCCGTGCTGTGTTACAAAACATTAAAATATATAAAGGGTGCTAACAATCCCTGTTGCACGTGCAAATTATAAAAACATAACAAAACATAAAAAACCTAACTACAGATCGTGGAACTTACGAGTACAACAAATTTGTTAGGTACTATGGTAGCTTTCTGAAAATGATTGCTTGTAGGGCGGTTAACACTCTCCTTCGTTCACTGCAGGAGGACACGTTTTTTGCAACAAAATTGTCTTTAAAACGGAGTTTCGGTCATCTTTGTCGTCTCGATCCTGGGCAGAAGGTTTGATGACGCGTTTTCTTCACGCAATAACCAAAAATAATTTCACCAGAATCTGAGAAACTCCAGGTAAGTAGTTAAGGGTCAACTTTTTTTTACTGCTAATCGTCCAGCAAAATTGGCAGGATAAGAGTTCTGAAGAGCATACATTTTGTCGTATGTTTTTTATGGCTATCCTGTTTGAAGGAAAAGTGAAAGTTTTTCTATGCTGAAGATGGATCCATAGGCGAGGATCAAACTTCCATGCAACGACCGCTTGAGGCTAGTATTAGTCTGAAAAAGACAGTGAATTTGTACTGCACATTTTCTAAGACAACAGGAAGCCTTTGCTACATAGAAATTAACTTAAATGGGTTAGGGCTGGTTCAGTCAGTATTGCCATGGCAGCCGAAGCTTCAATCGGCGCACTCGTAATCCTGAGTTGTTCACTTGTTGTTGGAAAAAAGGTGAGAGCCTCATGAGGTGACTATTGCAATCAAACTTAATATATTCCCGAGGGCTGAGGAAAAAGAGTAGAGTGGCTTAATCAGTCGAATTTTACACTTTATTGACTTTGTTTTGAAGACGACTACTCTAAGAATACTGGATGAGAAAACAGAGGGGTGTCTGTTTAAATAAAACCTAAAACTACGGGACCAATATTTTTGAATGGTCCTTAGAAGTTTATCGTACTTAATCCAAATTTTCTCGGAGGATGTCCTACTAATCATTGGCTGCCTAGATTGTAGTCGCAGATAAGCTGCATTTTATCGTTTGCATGGAAGCAGAGGTACGTCCGGTGCCAAATTTCGCTAGTTCATCCTTGTTTATGTCTGTCACAGACTGTCTACCCTGATTGCTGGTACTACGATCTAACCAGATCTGCTAGATTGTTGACCGCTCTAAAAGACGACTCGCATTTTATCGCGACAGGTAGAACGTCATACTCAGGGAACACTCTCCGGTTTCTCGAGAATATATTTCAATTAAAATTTGTCTGGTCGAGCCGCACGATTTCTATTTGAGCTTTGAGGAGGATCTCTTTCTAGCGGTTTTGTGGCTGCAGCTAATCGATGCTGCAGTTTCTGATTCCTCCTCTGCTCTTCCTACAAGATCCTACTTCGGAGTACGAGTATGTCATAGACTCTGCCTTTGTGATACTGTAAGTAAGCGAGTTATTTATTTTATCCTGTTTGTTGTTATCTTTGTCGCTGTTGTGAAGTCAAATTTTTTTAAATATTTATTTCTTCTCTTTCCTTACTTTCCTTTTAAATATAGAAACTGCAGCCAATCGTCTGTTCTCGTACTAAAAATATAAATTTGAACAAAAAAAGAATAAACGTTTCAGAGAATAGCAGAGGCCGATTTTACTTGTCCAGACAGTCAGTGTCGCCGTGTATCACATTTACTTGTACATCGTAAGACCGCTCTATCGGCGGGCACAGAAAAATCGCTGAATTTAAATTAATTGTGCTTGAATTTGATAGGTAGCTTAGCTTTTGGAAAAGTCATCAAGGCTTATAATATTTACAGAAGCATTGATTCCCTTAACTTTTAGTTTTTTGTGATTGCAATTGCAAGTTAAAGTCAAAAGATTAGATTCATTTTGGTAAAAAAAAACCCTCCCAAAAAGTAGGTGTGGCGAGAAAAGAAAAAATTCCAAAATAAACGCCATTCGTACCTTTTGCTTATAAGGATCTTTTGGTTAAACAAGTCATCGCCACAACTACTCCACCACAAGTAAAACTAACCGCTAAACGTTAAACTAACCGCTAGGGCTACGTTGAGATGAAATTATATAAAATCACTTTTAAAGAAGGAAATTATGTATTTTTTTATTTTAAAAATATTGTGACGTCCCATAAATAAATAAATGTTTACAAATTATTTTAAATTATATTAAATCTAATTTAACTTTACAGTAAAAATACGGAAAAACTTAAAATAAACATTCAAGTGACGAAAAGATTATTATCAATCTGACATCGCTTGTGGCTTTGTTTTCCTGCGAAACACAATTTTATTCGGTTTCAGCACAACAGCACAAGCACAAAAAAAAAAGGTAAGCACCTGCATGGGTAAATTCATTTGAAAATCCGTTAAGAGGGTACTTATACTGGGGATGATCATAATTTTGTGGTGAGAAAGTTAACTTTTCTGCTGGTTTATGATTCAGGCTGTTAAAAGTCCTCAAGCGGATAACTTTTTGAATATATTCCTATCAGCCGCAAGGATTACTTTTATAACATGATTGATAACCTCTAGGTCGTGAGTTTCCGAGTTTCCACGACTCCAACGCGTTGTCTTGCTTCATTTCTCATGTTTAAATTGCTTTACTCCATCATTCATAACATAACCATGACCAGGAGTAACTTATTTTTACATTGTTTTATTTATGGTCCCACCTATACATTCACAAGTAACACAAAGTTCCAACGGAAATTGGCAAAAGAAAAAAAAATTCACCCTAACTGATATCGAATATGCATTGGTTATTTTTAAAATAACGAAAAACGTGCACGAATTGTACTTTTTAATTATGCATTTCATCAAATCCGGCCACAATCGGAAAACTCCAATTTGAATTCCGACTTTATTATTTATTATATAGGAGGAACGTTGATTATCAGGCATGAATCCCATTGACTAAAATCAGACAAACAAGCCGAATCAACACTTGGTCGTAATAAATGAAATAAACCAATTTAATTGGACATTTGGTACGCTAGTATAGAAAATATTTATGTAAATATTTATTTGGGTACTTTATTTGCAATTCGCCAATGTGTGGATTTCAGATTTAGTAGTCCGAAGAGAGGGAGAGAACAGTTTAAACTTGAACTGAATGTTGATTTAAAATGTGTTATTTGGGACAAATAATTGTTTTAATGTGTTAAATCTAGTGCCAGATTTCAAAAGATTTTAACCCATTTATTTGCTTGATTAACACAAATTCAAAGACTATTTTCCATTTCGATACTTTTTCATGACAATCTAAAAATCCAATAAATTCACAAAACCGACTTAATGTATATCACGTAGAAACAAACAAAACTGTCATATTAAAGGGCTCCGATAGCCCAGATAAATAGAGGAACAACTTCTCCATCCGCAAAGAGTGACTGATTCTTATGGAGTAAGGGTCTATTTCCCAAATATACTCCACTTATAAGAGTATATATAAGATTTAAGGAAAGCCCAACTTTGGTGTACCGTGACCCATATACCTATATGCAAACACAGTCAAACATCCATAAGTCAAGCATCCTTAACTCGAATGAAAGTTTGGGTTTAGATTAATTTTTCTACATTTTACACTCCGTAACTCCGTAACACGCCTGGATGCGGAAGTTTGCAAAGTGATTGCTTATGCGGATGACATTGCTATTTACGTCGCAGGCAAGCACCTCTGTACTATTAAAGATCTCCGCGAAAACGCTCTAAGCAAGCTAGTGAGTTGGGCAGTTCGGTGTGGCCTGGGTGTCAACCCTCACAAAACTAGTTCTCTTCTCAAGGAAATATAAAATTCCTCATATTGACCCTCCCTCCATAAACGGCATAAGTTTAACTTTCTCTGAAGAAGCGAAATATCTGGGTCTGATTATAGGTTAAAAGTTAAGCTGGAAGCCTGATACCCAGGAAAGAATAAGAAAAAGCTATAGTAGCACTTTTCACTTGTAAAAATACCATTGGGAACATCAGTCACTGACTATACATTACGGTTATAAGAACGATACTAACGTATGCAGTAGCTGTCGGGTGGAGATAAAGCTGCTTAAGATAAAGCGACTAATCGCACCTGACCCCCCTTGATATGTTTAGCAGACAAACGGCAGCAAACACAGCTGTTCATCTCAAAGCTACGTCACAATGGACCGACAACGCTCCTGACCATCCTAAATACAGTATTTTTCAACAGGGACGCTACAAAAGTAGAGCGACAGGGACAGCAAACGACGCCATATTTCTTGCCGCTCTTTTGACATTTCTCTTTAGTAAGGTTTGCCATTTCATGATGGAAAGATATACGAGCCAACAACGAGTCGAAATTATTAAAATTTACTACCGAAATTCGGAGTCAGTGGCCTCAACGTTAAGAGCGCTACTTCCAATTTATGGTCGTCATAATCGTCCTAGCAGACTAACACTTGGGCGTCTAGTGGAAAAATTTGAATCCACAGGCATAGTACAAAATGTTCCCGTGCCAGTGAGACAAAGAAGTGCCCGTAGTGTCGAGAATATTGCTGCCGCTGAGGCTTCAGTTGAAGAAAGCCCAAATGTGTCTCTCACACGTCGTTCGCAAGCGTTGGGCATCTCTGTGACGTCGTTGTGGCGTATTTTGCGAAAAGATCTTGGCCTACATCCTTACAAGATTAAATTGACCAGAAGCGTCGTATGTTCGCGAATTGGGCTGAGCAACAACTTGAAAATGATTCGGATTTTCATCGAAAAATCATCTTCAGCGATGAGGCTCATATCTGGCTGAATGGCTTCGTCAATAAACAAAATATGCGGTATTGGTCAGGAGTCATCATTGCATCCCGAAAAAATTACGGTTTGGTGTGGTTTATGGGCCGGCGGCGTCATTGGGCCGTACTTCTTCTGTGATGATCAAGACCGGCACGTTACTATGAATGGGAATCGCTACCGTTCAATGATAACCGAATATTTTTGGCCCCAATTGGATGATATGGACTTGGAGGACATGTGGTTCCAACAGGACGGCGCCACAAGCCACACAGCGAATGTCACAATCAATTTATTGGAAACCAAATTTGGAGAACGTGTTATCTCACGATAATAACCGTTTTTGTTTTATTTAAAAAAAATTTGTAGCGCTCTTATTGAAAAACTCGATATAATAGGAAATATCCCTAGTACAATCGATTACACCATTTCTCAATCACAATTCGGAAAATCCTGCCATGTTACTATTCTATCCCGATCATTTTGGGAAGAGGTTGCATTCTTGGAGTACACACCGATCCATTTTTATACCGACGGATCAAAAACCAAGATGGGGTGTGGTGTATTCTTTGACAGACTAAACCTTAGTCTCTCCTTCTGTCTTCCACGATTAATAATGGCGATTTAAGAATACTTACCTTGGCTAAAGAGGAACGTGATATCCTCAAAGGATATCAGAATTTTCTCTGACAGTGCAGCGGCAATCAAGTCCTTGGAATCAGTCTCTGTAAACTCTATAGTAGCCCTAGATTGCAGATGTCGGAGCGGTTCAACTTTCACCTTTCCTGGGTACCGAGGCACAGGGACATTCCTGAGAACTGTAAGGCTGATGAACTGGCCAAACTAGGACCCGCGTTACTTCTTTTTTGTTATGTTTTTTGTTAATTATCGCTAAGGCTGGCTGCTAAAGAGGAAACAAACTTTACAAGGCGGAAAAGTGGTATTACATTTCTAGCGATAAAACAAATCTAGCCTAAGCTGGATCTGATACGCTCTAAGAATTTCATATCTCTAAGCAGACGGAACATTAAGCACTATAATAGATGTCATCACTGGACACAACAAGACTTGGTGCAGGAAACGATCCCTCACCTGCTTTGTACATGTCCTGCTCTCTCCATTTTGGAGCCTTCTGCTACGAAGACACATGTGATCTCACAAACATTGACATCAAGGGTCTACTTCGCTTCAATTGGTTCAACGAGTAGGGGGAAGCTATATCCCAGATCTCTGGTCTAAATGCGTTCTTATGTTCTTAAAACCTAACCTAATACTCCGTAAGTCGACACCCTCCTTAAATCGTAAGTTAGTCGGAAATATTGCAAGCGCAATTTGTTTTGTGTGCTTGTGGTAAAATACAAAACATAGGTGTGCATATTGGAATTGAGTTTGTTCGTGTTGTATAAGTTTGCCGTCGGTAAGTTTTTAGCACTTCCTTCAGAAATATGTCGGAATGTTATGTTACAGCCGTATTCATTAGATTGCCCTTATTTTCTTTTGATTCATGATTAGCGAATTATCAATTAAAAAGTTGATCATTCAAAAGTTGATTCAATCCTATAATAACCAACTTTGCTTTGATGAACGCTTTTAAAAACACTGCCTGAAAATTATACTAAAATAATTTCAAACTGTGTATTTTCATACACTTTAACTCAAAAAATGAATTTTATTCAAATGAATTATTCAAATAAGAACCATTCATGCATTTTTCAGTGGAAATATTTAATAATAATAATTATTTATGGTTTCGATTTGTTGAATAAATCTACAAAAAAAATAGTCATTTTTGTCGTTGATTATGTTTTATGAATAACACTGTCAATGTATATATATAAAAATAATAATAATACATGCTTTAATTCCACTGAACATGTATAGGTGGGCCCTCTGTTAATATTTGACCCGGATTTGTTTTTAGATGAGATGATGTTTGTTGCGTTTAAATTATGTTAATATCTCACTTGAGTTTTGAGTTGGAGCGCGCCATTGAACACACGAGTTACAGTTTTTATACTGCCTTTTTTTATCTAAAACAAAAAACATGGAAGGCTACAGTCCTCTTGGGGCGAACAGTATGATATCCTATCCATGATTTTACGGATTTTATGTCCTTTTGTATAATAAATTCAAAAATAGAACTGCATTTTTTGAAAAAACGCCCTCAAAAAGTGGGAATGGCCAAAAACGTTATTTTGCTCCAAAAAGTGGGCATGGTTAAAAACTTTGTATGGGTGGAATATTTAGAATTGTATTGTCTAAATATGTATATTGCTAGACATTTTCTTTTTCTAAGGAAATTTTCGAAGAAAACAACATTTTACTAAACGACTAACCCATAGAGGAGGCGTGGCTAAAGCCTTTATACCAACAATTTGTCAAGGAGGTCAGTGTCTACATATTTTGTGAACTTCAACCCTTAAAGAGTTTTATCTTAATTGTGAGCGTATCAAAAAAATCCTTCCTATACGGGACCCTAGGGAGCTTTCTAGTTTATATTGAAAGGTATACAAATTGGTGACGGACGGACATTGTAAAATCGTATTAGACCACTTTTCGGGTATAAATAATATGTAGAATAATTTTAAAATGAATTTCGAAATGGCTTCGATGACTATTTAAGAATAAATAAATAACAGCTTTATACTCACAAACTGAAGTTTTATATCATCGACACTTACCTGAAAAATAAAATTTAACAATTAAGAACAGAACATTTTATTAAACTTATTATTTAGAAATATATTTTAAAGATATACTAAATGAACAATAACGCCATCTTATTTCTTGCAAATAGATTGTAAATCTACTTATGACAGATAGTATTATTTTTATTCCTTATTTAGTCCTGCTCTTTAGAATCAATAATAGAATTACACCCCTGCACTTAAGCAAGGTTTCATTGCGCAGCTTAGAAAGTCTGGTTTAAGTTGAGGAGACATAAGTCTTCCCAAAATCCCAAAATTTGAAATAAAATGTGCAATAACAGAGCGCCTTCAAAAACACTGTTTACTTTGACAAATGTGTCTCCACGTAGATCACTAGCAGAACTATCCAACTAAAATGTAATTGAGAGTGGGAGTTGTTATATTCAGAGGTGCCATATCCAGATTTAAGAAAGGCCATCTGGACTTTCAACAATAGATTTCTGAATACCGTAAACGGCATGATAAAGAAAACAAAGCAGACTTCCTCACAGGTCACCATGGTTAAATACATCACCTTACTAAACTGTCCGGAAAGTTTCAGTATAACAACTTAAGATATTCAGTTGTTATACTGAAACTTTCCGGATCAGTATGGCTTACTTAAGAGGGAGAAGGGGAGCTAATCGGCCTATTTAAGAAAAAACCCTTCAGCATTGCAAATGTAAGCATCAAATATTGAATTGTACAGATTTAAATATTTTAATAAACTCCGTTTATACGTACTATATTTGACGAATGTAGGAAGGCACTATCTATATTTGAATGAATTGTAATTTTGTTTTGTTTTTGTATTGGAAAATTGCACTTTCGTATTTAAAAAAAAAAACAATTTTATCGAAAAAAGTACAATTGTAGGTAATTTTTCATTCCTGGTTGACAGTAAAAAAAGATATTGTCTCCATAAAAATAAATATAAAACCTCATCGAAAAATTCATGAAAGGAATATTTTTGTGGCAAAAACATTAATCTTTTACTGGCGGCATATCAACATACAGATTAATATTTATTTAGAGGCGAAGCACAAGGTTGCGGCTGAGCATAATTCGCTTGAGGTTTTCCAACACTCGGATTTAATGACGTATTCCCAACGAAGGTGGTCTTCAGACCACATGATGTCCCACTTTGAATGGCGTGAATCACATGGCATATCCTTGATTGACTTGTGGATTTTACTGGGGTGGTAGGTGTTTGAGTTATTGAATTTTTGAAACACAGCAAAATTTAAGTAATTTGTTTTAAGTAAGTCATATTTTTAGCAATGAAAGTATTTCTCGATAGAGAAGCCGGTGATGGCTTTGTGCAAACCAACCGTTGAGCATGCTTTACACATCGTTGACAGCTTTAAAGAGGTTGCAGGAATATGCAACATCCTGTCGTTCTGGACGTGGTTTAAACTATACCAAGTGACCCACGCATTTTCTGCTTGGGAGAGTTGTTTCTAAAAAAAACTATGAAAATAAATGACAACATTCTCAGAAGCGTTTGCTGGTGGTTGCAGGTGATGGAATGAGACTTAGATGGTAAAACAGAGAGCAAAGGTTCTGGTTCTGTAAAAAAGTAATTCAATGTTCCACACTGAAGCTTTAAATTCACTCGGAACAAAAAATCGTCTCTCGTAAAATAAGTGAAACCTCTTTCACTTTGAACATTCAGTTTCAAAACATACTTGCTATCACATCTGAAAACAACTAAGGAAACTCTATGTAAGACCTTAATAATCTCAATCCGGCTCTTGGGATCCGAAGCATGGACTCTTTTTAAGTGTACAAACAACGTTGAATGACGAACAATGGGAAATAAAAAGCAAAGAAATTTTCTTCATTCTCTTTTCTTTTTCATTTGAAATCCTTTCTGTGCTCCATACCCACAGTAATATTTTTAATTTTAATTTTACTGAAAACCCTTTCTGTTATAAAGGGTGATTTTTTAGCTGGTTTGGTTTTGGCAACACTGGTTTTGACAGCTGACGTGTGTTTAGTACCTTGTGTCACTGTCAAACAGCTTCAGTTTGGTTTGCAATTTAACCATGGATCGTCTTACAAATGAACAACGCTTGCAAATTATTGAATTTTACTATCAAAATTCGTGCTCGGTTCGAAATGTTCATCGCGCGCTGCTTCCATTTTATGATCGGCATTCTCGACCTTCTGAGCAGTCTATTCGGAAGATTGTGACCAAATTTCGCACCAAATTTACTTTGTTGGACATTAAACCACCAGCACGTTTACGTACTGTGCGTATTGAAGAAAATATTGCGGCCGTATCAGCTAGTGTGACAGAAGACCGCGAAATGTCGATTCGGCGCCGTTCCCAGCAGTTAGGCCTTTGTTACAGCACTACGTGGAAAATTTTGCGGAAGGATTTGGGCGTAAAGCCTTTTAAGATACAGCTGGTGCAAGAACTAAAGCCAGCCGACCTACCACAACGCCGAATTTTTGGTGAATGGGCTCTTGGAAAGCTGGCCGAGGATCCGCTTTTTTATCGAAAAATTGTGTTCAGCGATGAGGCTCATTTTTGGTTGAATGGGTACGTAAATAAGCAAAATTGCCGCATTTGGAGTGAAGATCAGCCAGAAGCATTGCAACAGCTACCAATGCATCCCGAAAAAGCCACTGTTTGGTGCGGTTTATGGGCCGGCGGCATTATTGGGCCATATTTCTTCAAAGATGATGCGAATCGCAGCGTTACTGTCAATGGTGAACGCTACCGAGCGATGATAACAAACTTTTTTTGCCCGAAATGGAAGTTCTTGACTTGCATGATATGTGGTTTCAACAAGACGGTGCCACATGCCACACAGCACGCGAAACAATGGCGCAATTGCGAGGCGAGTTTGGTGAACAGTTAATTTCACGTTTCGGTCCGGTCAATTGGCCGCCTAGATCGTGCGATTTGACACCATTAGATTATTTTTTGTGGGGGTATGCCAAGGCTAATGTGTATAGGGACAAGCCCGCTTCGATTGACGCACTGGAAGCCAACATCCATGCATTCATTCGTGAGATACCGGCCGATATGTGTGAAAGAGTATGCCAAAATTGGACTCAGCGGATGGGCTACCTGAGACGCAGCCGCGGTCAACATTTGCATGAAATTATCTTTAAACATTAAATTGCAAGGTTCAAACTATCGATTCAAATAAATATTTCATTCATTTTTTCGAATTTTTTGTGTTTTTTTTTTAAAAAAAGTTCTAAACCTCTTAAAAAATCACCCTTTATGTGGTATTTCCTGACACGCGGAAATAGAAGTGAAGGAATTCATATAATTAACCGATGTGTCCACGGTGAATTTCACCATTTATTTCGAAAGCTACGAGAGTTTTAAGTGTCAAGTGTCAAGAAAATTGTCAGCACAAGAACGTTTCGACTATTTACTTGACAAAATTTAACACAAGTTCACGAGAAGGTGGACGAATTTCAGTTGCGGTAACTTTAAGTTTGGTATAAAAATTGAATAACATTGTTGAGCTGTAGTCAGTTGTCATAAATGTAATGAGATGTAAATTAAGAATCAAAAACTACAAATTGTCTTCAGTATTCTCTTCTTCTCAATTACCGCTAAAGAATGATGCCACAAATGGTTGATTTAAATATTGTCGTATCGAAGGAGCCGGGATTGCATTATGGGACTCTGGCTGCGAAGTTCTGAATTGATCTGATTACGCTGTCGATTTTATGAAATCGTAAACAAGTTGCTGCATTTTTATACGAAGTAAGAGTTTATTTGCTTGTGGAAGTGGCCTAACATAGGGCAGTAGGCTGCTGCATTAGAACTCATGTTCATTAACTGTTGTGGGGGTTTGATTCTTATCCAACGTTTCCAAGTCGAATCAAAGCATTCCCAATTCTATCAGAAGGTGATTTACGCTTTCGGGCGCCTAAATTAGGAAAGGAAAAATCAAAACGATAGGAGCGAAGAAATTAAACATTCTTTGTATCCACGCTTTGCTCTCTTGTTGACGCTATGCTATCTTGTTGGCGCTACACTCTGTGCGATACCCTTTAACAGCATGGTGTTGATTTCATCACTTTGCTCTTGACTCTTGGTCACATTTCGATCCACTCTGTTTGTACACTAAATCCTTGGATATCTCTGGTTGTAACACAACATTTTTTCCTAAGATAGTTGGTTCGGTATACGTTGACTGGTTCTGGAGGAGACGATTAAACGATGAGCTTGATGAGTTGTATAGCGTTATTGACCTCGGACCGCAGAAACTACGACTCTTATCCGTCGGAACAACGCAGTAGATTGAAGGCCTCGCCTTAGGTGGCGGCGCACAAGTGGAAGAGGTCCTTAACCAACTTGGAGTGGCCAACTGGAGACAGTTACCCAAAAACCGCGCCCAGGTTCATCCACTGTAGCGCAGCCTAAGTAAGCTTTGAGGATAATACGTCAAGTCCAGTTGTAGGTTATTCGTTGATGATTCAACAGTATTACTCACTCACAGCTTAGGCCTCAGTTATACCCATACGTAAAGCGCATGGAAATAATTTGTTTTTGAGGAACTTAAACTTCAATCATTTAATTCAAAAGTAGCCTATGAGATGCAACACATTTTTATCAAAAAAGTGTTCATTAGAAAAACACATTTACGAAAAATATTTTCTGTTCTACTTATCAGTAAATTCATAGAGAGGAAACAAATCATTCCTATGCAGTGCTGTGTTCAATGTTTCAAGTTTCACTTTTACGTATAACTGATTTAGTAATGGAAAAACGAAGAGCGCGTAAAAGATGGCAGCAATCTCGCGCTCCGCAGAATAAAACAATTTTAAATAATCTTTCCAGCAAACTCAAATTCGGGACTTTAAAAATCGTTAAATCTCTATGTATCGCGAAAGTCTAACGGCGGATAAGACTTCTAAAGCTATGAAAGGCATGAAAAAGCCAAAGATGCAAGCGCCACCCATCCGGAAAAATAACGGGGAATGGGCGAAAGGAGACAGTAAAGACAATTAAACAAGGCTCCTGGATATGACCTAATTACGGGACAGGTTCTTAAAGAGCTGCCCAGAAAAGCAGTACTTAAATTTCTTTATCTCATAAACGCTTCTATTAGACTTTTGTACGTTCCTCGGCAATGGAGAAGATAGCTGAGATAGGTGACAATGGCTCCTATGACAAAAAATCCTATAGACCAATATCGCTTCTACCAATAATGTCGAAGATTTATGAAAAACTCATATTGAAGCGATTACATCCGATCATCGAAGAACGCCGATTAATACCGGATCACCAATTCGGATTCAGAACTTAGCACTCAACAATTGACCAGGTTTACAGAATTACCAACGAAATTGAAAAAGCACTAGAGGAGAACAAAAATTTGTTCTAGCGTTTTCCTTGACGTCTCTCAGGCCTTCGACAAAGTAGGGCATATGGGATTAAAATATAAACTAAACAAAGCTCTCCCAAAGCAATTATCTTATTTAGATGACAGACTTTTTCGTGTTAAACGCGGAAACGATTACTCCGAATTCAAAGAAATCGCGGCGGGAGTTCCACAAGGAAGTGTTCTGGGCCCGATTTTATTTCTATTATACACTCGCGATATCCCTCAAAAGGAGGATAATGTCGTAGCAACTTTCGCGGATGATACGACTATTCTAGCTGTAGACAATTCGATTCAGTCCGCGACATATAAGCTTCAACGATCTATCGACAGAATATGCTTGTGGACAAAAACTTGGGGTATTGTCCTTCAATGAGACAAAATCCACGCATGTTAATTTTACTTACAGAAATGTAAGCCATTTATATTGACTCGGTACAAATTCCGTACGCAAACGAGGCTAAATGCTTGGGAATGACGTTGGATTCAAAATTGAAATGGAAATCGCATGTTAAGAAGAAACGAGAGGAGCTCATTATCAGATTTAATCAAATGTATTGGCTGATTGGAAGAGTTTCTAAATTCAGCATGCAAAACAAGATGCTTTTATACAAGCAAGTTCTAAAACCGGTTTGGGGTTGTACCAAACCAAGTAATGTTAA
Organism: Ferdinandea cuprea; assembly: GCA_963576555.1. Lineage (NCBI taxonomy): Eukaryota > Metazoa > Arthropoda > Insecta > Diptera > Syrphidae > Ferdinandea > Ferdinandea cuprea. The sequence continues at coordinate 627,513 of OY754959.1, forward strand.
CATTTTGCAGACTTTCCAAAATAAAGTCCTAAGACAAATCGTAAATGCTCGGTGGTATATCAGAAACGCCGATATCCACAGAGATCTAAGTATAACTACCGTTGAAGACGAAATACGAAATTTAGCGCGTAAACCAGATTTTAGATCAGAGAAATCTTGTGCGCCGATTACAAAGCATAAAACCTTTTGAATTAGCGCCATAAAATGTAACCGCATGTTATTGTCGGTATAAGCAGATGCTTCCGCTGGGAGGATTCCTGCCAAACGTAATTAAATATTTAAATTAAAACTGCTTGATAGGCATTAGCCTAGTTGTAGTAAAGGGTGATTTTTTAGCTGGTTTGGTTTTGGCAACACTGGTTTTGACAGCTGACGTGTGTTTAGTACCTTGTGTCACTGTCAAACAGCTTCAGTTTGGTTTGCAATTTAACCATGGATCGTCTTACAAATGAACAACGCTTGCAAATTATTGAATTTTACTATCAAAATTCGTGCTCGGTTCGAAATGTTCATCGCGCGCTGCTTCCATTTTATGATCGGCATTCTCGACCTTCTGAGCAGTCTATTCGGAAGATTGTGACCAAATTTCGCACCAAATTTACTTTGTTGGACATTAAACCACCAACACGTTTACGTACTGTGCGTATTGAAGAAAATATTGCGGCCGTATCAGCTAGTGTGACAGAAGACCGCGAAATGTCGATTCGGCGCCGTTCCCAGCAGTTAGGCCTTTGTTACAGCACTACGTGGAAAATTTTGCGGAAGGATTTGGGCGTAAAGCCTTTTAAGATACAGCTGGTGCAAGAACTAAAGCCAGCCGACCTACCACAACGCCGAATTTTTGGTGAATGGGCTCTTGGAAAGCTGGCCGAGGATCCGCTTTTTTATCGAAAAATTGTGTTCAGCGATGAGGCTCATTTTTGGTTGAATGGGTAGGTAAATAAGCAAAATTGCCGCATTTGGAGTGAAGATCAGCCAGAAGCATTGCAACAGCTACCAATGCATCTCGAAAAAGCCACTGTTTGGTGCGGTTTATGGGCCGGCGGCATTATTGGGCCATATTTCTTCAAAGATGATGCGAATCGCAGCGTTACTGTCAATGGTGAACGCTACCGAGCGATGATAACAAACTTTTTTTGCCCGAAATGGAAGTTCTTGACTTGCATGATATGTGGTTTCAACAAGACGGTGCCACATGCCACACAGCACGCGAAACAATGGCGCAATTGCGAGGCGAGTTTGGTGAACAGTTAATTTCACGTTTCGGTCCGGTCAATTGGCCGCCTAGATCGTGCGATTTGACACCATTAGATTATTTTTTGTGGGGGTATGCCAAGGCTAATGTGTATAGGGACAAGCCCGCTTCGATTGACGCACTGGAAGCCAACATCCATGCATTCATTCGTGAGATACCGGCCGATATGTGTGAAAGAGTATGCCAAAATTGGACTCAGCGGATGGGCTACCTGAGACGCAGCCGCGGTCAACATTTGCATGAAATTATCTTCAAACATTAAATTGCAAGGTTCAAACTATCGATTCAAATAAATATTTCATTCATTTTTTCGAATTTTTTGTGTTTTTTTTTTAAAAAAAGTTCTAAACCTCTTAAAAAATCACCCTTTATAAAAGTATTTTTTAGGGAGGTGTTTTTAATGAGTAAGAATCTCACACTATTTTATGAGCACGCGCAGCCGGTCCTCATAATGTCTCATGGAAGATTTTCCACCTACCCTCGGAAAAACAAAAAAAAAAAAACATAAGGAAAAATATTGGCTAAATATCTTGTTAAACATTTTTTTTCGCTTTCGATGAAAATTTTCGAAGAAAGCAGCATTTTAGTTAAAAACGCCCACAAAAAGTAGGCGTGGCAAAAAACATTATTATATGACAAACTTATGAAGGAGGGCAGTGTCTACATATCTTGTGAAGGTTATAACGCTCTATCTCTCTTAGTTTAGCTTTAAAACGGGTTTTTCTAAATTGTGGGCGTGGCAGTGGGCGTATTCAAAAAAATTGTACACTTAAACAATTCGGAGCCCTAGGGAGGATTTGGTCCAAATTTCAGCTTCCTAGCTTAATTTTAAAGGCCTAAAAATTGCGTACGAACGAACAGACGGACGGACATTGCTAAATAGTCTTAGGATTTGGTCCTGATCATAAATATATATACTTTTATGGGTCTACGACGAATATTAAGGGGTGTTACAAACTATGTGTCAAAATTAATATACCCTTAGGATAGGGGATAAAAAAAACTTTTACGTATCATCCGCAAACGCAGATTAAAAACATAAGGAAAGGCTACAGTCCGCTTGGAGCGAACAGTATGATACCCTATCCCTAAAAAAAACCTTAAGAAGATGATGGATAGCATTTTATTTCATTCTATAAAATTTAGAAAAAAAAAAAACATTTTTTGAAAAAACGCCCCCAAAAAGTGGGCATGGCCAAAAACTTTGTATGGGCGATATATTGGAAAAAATATTGGCTAAATATCTTGTTAAACATTTTTTTTCGGTTTCTATGAAAATTATCGAAGAAAACAGCATTTTAGTGAAAAACGCCCACAAAAAGTAGGCGTGGCAAAAAACTTTATATGACAAACTTATAAAGGAGGGCAGTGCCTACATATCTTGTGAAGGTTATAACCCTCTATCTGTCCATCTGTAGCTTTAAATCGGTTTTTTCTAAATTGTGGGCGTGGCAGTGGGCGTATTCAAAAAAATTTTACACTTAACCATTTCGGAGCCCTAGGGAGTATGTGGTCCAAATTTCAGCTTTCTAGCTTGAATTTAAAGGCCTAAAAATTGCGTACGGACGGACGGACGGACGGACGGACATTGCTAAATAGTCTTAGGATTTGGTCCTGATCATAAATATATATACTTTTATGGGTCTACGACGAATATTAAGGGGTGTTACAAACTATGTGTCAAAATTAATATACCCTTAGGATAGGGTATAAACAGAATCGGACCAAAAATGTATTCCTGTGGAACTTTTTCTGTGATTTCTTTGAATTCAGAGAATTCCTTTCTGTGCACAGCGCGGAAAAGTATGTGTGCTGAATAAAAACTTAGGATCTCTGAATATTTTCAATTTGAAGGTGCTACGAACAGAAAGGACGAAGATAAAGGACAAACGCCGATTTAAACCCGTAAACAGTAGTCCATCAAATTAACGATTCAATAGTGAATGGCTTATCTCCATTTTTTTTACACTTTAGATAGGAAATTGTAGAAATAAGATACCCCCACCCCTTAGACTTCTTCAATCAGCAAAGGTAAATATTATTTAATCATTATCTCCAAACAACTATTGAACTTGAAGAGCTTGAGCTATTTTAATTATGCACATTTATGCAATATGTACTCAATGCTCTGCTTTAATTGGCTCATTTTGCAATTCACGTGTTTAGTAGAAGCTTCCGGCGGTTTAATTAGTGCATCTCATTTTATAATTTTTAGTACCCATCCTCAGTCGGCTTCAGGTAGGTAGGTGGTAGGTATTATTTAAGGGGTTTCGTTGAACAAACAAAAATCTATTATTACTCTTTGCACCGTTGAAAAGGAACATAATCCGCAAATCGTTAAGCAATGAACACCCCAAGAAAATAACTTTCTGTCAGTTATATGTAAGAGAAGAGAAAACTTAACGCTTTGGGCGGTGGGTTGAGAAAAAATTGAAAACTTAGCTTGACAACTCAGCAGGGGAGTGGTGGGAAAATAGTTAGGAACAGTAGAATACAACTTTGTCCGGTGATATATTTTTTTTTTGTTTTTTTTTCATTCTCACGAAATCAAAATCATCAAGGAAATACACACGAAGTAAACAACTTGTCCTACATTCTATAGAGATACAACTTTGTAAAAGCTTACATTGAATTGCTTATCAGCAATATCATAAATCGGGCTAATTATCTACTTAAAGTTAAGATAAAGTTCTAAAGGTTCACTGCTGCTCTGCTTTCCGGTTGAGTTAATAGCTTCAACTTATTTTTAAAAAGTAAATTAAATGAAAATACTTGATCACGACCGAGGCAGAGGAACAAAATAACACAATTATAGACAGCCAAAAGAGGACAAAACAAATGGTTTATGTCAAAATGACATAATGGTGACTTTCAGAAGTTTTTAATGGCAACAAAGAGGAATTGGAAGTGAATCTGAAATAAATTAATGTTCGCCTGATATCAACACTTCAGGGTTGTTTTCTCGAAAATAATAACCAAACCTATGTAGATACATATGTTTGTTGCTTTCAACACTGTCGGTGGGGCATAAGACGGAACAGCCTACAAGTGGGAGGTAAGCCATTTTGTTTTTGATATTGATACGACTTCTGTAGACAAATTCATAGACCCAAACAATTTGCCACAATTTCATTATTTACATTTTCACATTAGTTTCTCCTTAAGGCAAAATTCAAATTGGTTAACTAAGTTTGCAGGGTTATGACCAAAACCCCACTTGTGAAACGATTTTTTTTGAACGTGTTAAGTGTTGTTGCCTCCCGTTCTAATACTTCCATCCCCAACAGTGTATGGTTGTAGACTCTTACGAAAAAGAAAAAAAAAATGTAAGCTTGCCCCTAATATCACATTCTCTCTCTCTGAAGTGTGTGATACATTTCGCATTCATACACATTGCTATGAATATAGTGCATGTTTGGCATCGACTACAGCATGTACTTTTGAAGTTTAAATTAACCAAAAATTGGGTCATGACTTTAAAGGCAAAGTTTGACAAAAATTCCGCTTTGATTTTCATTTGAATAGTAAGGTTACTACTTACTACTCGCACCCCAGGATAGAATGCAGACATTTATTTACAAGAGTTTTGTGCAATAATAAATGCTGCTTTGTTGGGGTTGGCTTCATGAAGGTCGTTCTTAGCTCAAGTTTGAGTAGCAAGCACTCAATAGATATTTCTTTCTTTGACTCTGACTGTGTTTTACGTTGTGGATTGAAGATCCTTTGCAGAACGAAAACGAAATACTGGCAAAGAATTTAATACATTCTTCTTGAATTCATTGCGATTATTCCTTTTATTGACATTGCCAGATGTCGGTACAAGTCTGAATATGAATTATTGACAGATCAAACAATATTTTATTCAATTTATTTGCTTCTCTCTCTACATGTGAACATAATTTGACACAATAGATTTGGATTTTTGTATTGAAAAATCCAATTGATCGTCTTTGCCATCATCATAATGTGGAGCAGTAAAATGCAATACATCTGCAAATTGTAATGCAGATGTTAGTGGAACTTGAAAAACATAAGCTGCTAAAGAAATCTGGAGCTATTTTGTTTGCGAATTAGGACTCCTCTTAAAAACATATAGCAAAATATATTCCTTTTATTTGGAGCAATATTTCTCACAGCAAATTTTGTAAAATGTCCTTAGACGCGTTCAGAGGATTTGATTAGAAATAAAATATTATACTTCTGTAAAAAAGTAGCGAAAAAAAAATCATCTACATATTCGTGGGCGAAACATCTTTACATAGTTGGTGAGGTTAGGTTAGTTTGGTATACTCGACAAGAAACCGATTGGATGTGATTTGTGGCAATCCACGGATGATCCCACACTACATCTGGCTGAAACTCATCTGAAACCATAGTCCGCTAAGGTATTCTATTGATATGAGACATCAATAGTGGGATCAACTACTAAGAGTTTATGAAGAGTATTAAGAAATGTATGAGGTTAGATTAGGTATGGATAGGAGAACGGGTTGACAGAGCAGAGGAAACCCTACTTCGCCACAGTAAGGTCTTTATGGTGATACCCTTTGATGCAGAATTGCCAATGTCGTGGCCGAGTTTGACGTCTCTTTTTCTCACCGCCATTTAATGTTGTGCAGTCAGTCGAACACCATAAAAAACCTATAAAGATTGCATGTTCTTAGAAGGTTAACACCTGGTTCAATGCTTCCACCTGGTTTTCGCCCTTATTCGGATCTTGCATTCCACTCATTCTCTAAAGTTGCAAAGCGGTGGTTTAACCAATTGGAGTGATTCTTCTTGGTCAATTGCAAACCTTTTCCTGTCAGTTCGTCGGCCGTTAGTTTCTCGGTGTATCCTAGTTACCAGCAAAAATTCGTCTTAAGGTATGGTTTTGATGACGGTGAATTGAATAAATTGAAGCGGTTTAATTGCATTATTTTAATTTTTCTCCTGGGAGTTTTTTGACCCATGTCATGTACTTTCGCCATAAAGCCTGAACGAGATGGGTATGTGAATGTCTAGAACCTGTTCCAGAGTCCATCTTAGATACATCTGTGTAGATAGATATCGAATTAGTTTTCGTGTGTTCACTCGTATCCCCTTATTTCGTGCTCGGAAACGATCAAGAGGAAGGTCCTTTAAAGTCTAAGTAGAGGACGGAGTTATGTCGATAAAGCCCATTTGCCTGCTGCACAATTTGCAGCCATTGACCAGCGCCCAGATTGTACATTTATTCCTCTGTACTTGAGCGCGTAGTACACTCTATGAGACAAATGGATTTCTGCAGGGAAAACCACTGCGTTATTTTTTCTATCTTTCCATTTCTTCAGCGCTCTTTCCGAGAAAAACACCATTTGGCCTTCCTCCTACCGCCCAATTGTGCTTAATTTTTTTCCAACTTCTTTATCAATGATGTCCAGAGTGTCACTTCGAATTCAATTCATTCCCTCTTTGATGATAGGACCCTCAGTCCTTAGGTTAGTGGCCCTCATTTTTGACCATGGTATTGGAACTGCAACTTATGTTAAGCTTATTGAATTTCGTCCTAATTTTTTGAAACCCAACGACTTTCAACTCTCGGTATATCCGTTTACGATAACCTTCGTTTGAATTATCACATGTTCGATGTCGCCAAGAATGCTGCGAATGGTCTAGGCTTCTTCAAGCGATACTTTAAGTCGTTTATATTGATGTAAGTCGTCTATTAGCGTTTAAATAGAATGCAACGCTTTTATTTTGGCAGGTGCACTAATGAGCGGTATTCATAAAGAAAAGGATATCGTCGGTTAACAAGTTAAGATGATATAAACGGTTGAGTTATCCGATTTTCAGCGCGATGGAAGATGTTGTGCATGTGAGGGATGCTAAATATTACAAGCTCCACCTATCTTCTTCGTGATTTTGAAGATTTATACCGTTTTAAAGCGAGCAATTTACAACGAATCGCAGAGAGATGTTTAAGTACGAATGTTGAAACTCGAAGAGGTGCCTTGTCAACTGCTCATAGAATGAAGGTACGTTTGCGATATCTCAGTGTTACCGGATATGAGAAAGGTATCGGTGAAGAACTTAGTCTTAGTCAAGCCACGGTATGTTGGACTGTGAATGCAGAAGTTGACAGCATAGTTGCACATACTTACTTACTTAGGTGGCGCTACAGTCCGGGGTGGACCTAGCCCTCAACCAATACGCCTCTCCAGTTAGCACGATCTTTGGCTAACTGCCTCCAGTTGCGCACTCCAAGTTGGTTGAAGTCCCCTTCCACTTGAGCGCGCCACCTTAGGCGTGGTCTTCCTCTACTGCGTTGTCCCTCTACATGTCCCAGCCATCTTAGACGACTAATCCGTATTTTTCTGCCCAGGTCGATGTCGCTGTACAGCTAGTAGAGTTCGCTGTTAAATCTCCTCCTCCAAAGCCCGTCAATGCAAACGGGATCGAAAATCACTCGAAGAATTTTGCTTTCGAAACGACCAAGGAGATCTTCATCCGCCTTTGATAACGTCCATGCTTCTGCGCCATACAGCAGGACTGGGATGATGAGGGTCTTATATAGAGTCTCCTTGGTGTTTCTCGACAAGGCCTTACTAATCAATTGCCTCCTTAGGCCAAAGTAACAGCGGTTGGCAAGTGTAATTCTTCGCTTGATTTCTGACGATATATCGTTGTCCGAGTTAATAGCGGAGCCGAGTTAGATAAAGTCCCGAACTACCTCGAAGTTATAGCTGTCTATCGTGACGTTCTGTCCGATTCGTCGATGTTGTGTGTCCCTTCTTGTTGACAGCATATATTTCGTTTTGCCCTCATTCACTTCTAAACCCTTTTTTGACGCCTCTGTACTGATACTTGCATAGTTGCACATGCAACAGTGAATAACGGAAGCAAAAGAGTAATCGCAAAGAAAGTTTTAGTTTAATGTTTAAGATACTGAAACCAAAACTCTATGAAGCTGAGTATATTAATCGAAAAAGTACACCTACTCTAAATGATCAAGCCACTTGCAATGCCAATGAAATTTGTTGACGTTCATTTAGCGGATTAAGGTATTACGGATACACTTTTGATATGATCCCTAAGACAACAAAAGAAGGAGGAGAGCTGGCGCAATAAAAAAATTATAAGATATTCTAGCATCTAGCATGCCATTCAGCGTTCTGACAAGTCTACCTATGATCATTATGAATATGAAAAGAATGAAATGCTTATACTTAAACTTTTTACTTTAAAGCATCACCTTATGTTTGTGTAGCTACTTAACTTGAACTGTTAAGCTCTGTTTTTCCCGCTCGTTTAACAAAACCTCTGTTTCCTTAACACTCTTAACCTATGTTTTCTGTAACATTCTTTCCTATTCGTCGATTTTTAGGTGTTATCGGTAGTATATGGTAAGAATTGTTCTCGTTAACTGCTAGTGATTTGTTTAAAAAGTTTTATTTTGATAGGAGAAATTTTAAAGTACGAAAAATTACACAGACAAAATTTTGAATTAAAAAAATTTTCGACTACCCACATGTACTGATTTCCTTCTTAAGTTTATAGTTTATTGCGCAATTGGCGGCATGCTGCTTATTTTTTGTAAAGTAATTGATTCGAGAAAATATACTCAATTTTTTCCTGAAAGTGATTTGAAAGATGCTGTTATCCTTAGAAATCTTTCACCAAAATACAACCAACAATTTTTGTAAACCTTGGTTCCTTTATATTAAGTAGGTACATTTCCACCAAAATACAATTGCTTTCAATCGAATAATCCCTTGAATACGTCAAATACTTAAGTCTACAGTCAAACAGTAACTACTTAGATGGGGGGACAATAAAAAGCTTTGGACATTTATTTAACTCTTTGAGTTTACTTTGAATAACAATAGAGAAAGAAGTGGTAGAAAAATAATAGAGGCTGCAAATGGAGGAAAAAATTCCAGTAGCCAGAGTGCGGTTGGGTGGGGTTGAGCTGGGTCAAAAGCATCAACAACATTTGGAAATGGAAAGAAAACCAAATTAAGAATTTTTCGTTTTCCAGAAAAAAAAGCACAATTTCTTTATAGCCAAATCTGCAATCTAAACTGTGCAAACTGCTTCCATTATTACTTTCAGATTGTCTTATTCTCTGCTGAAAATATCCTTCATTGAAATCCTAGAAACTGAAAGAGATGTTTGAACGCGCGCAAATCCATCTGCATAACCGCATAAATTTCCTTCATTATCTTAGAGCAAAGTGGTGTGGAACGTCCACTGAGAGTCCCAAGGAGCACGTTTCGTATTAAAAAAGATACACACATATTTGTACATATGTTGTGTACGGATGGGATTCATCAAAGACAAAAGCAATAACGAAAAATAATCCACACAAAAAAATGTTACTGCACATCCTTGTCCTGGGCAAAGGCGCCGCGTGTAACTGTAATAACACTCGATTAACGTTTCTTTTGTTAACGAACTATAAATAAACAATTTACGTCATATGTGCAATGTCTCATCTTTTGTTCCAGCATAATGCTACTTACGTCCAAGTTGGTCGCAATTGAATTCGCAATAAATTGCTCTTCAATGGCAATTACTTGCAGGATGTTGCTGCAGATCTATACAGTTCGCCACCATGCACCAAGAGACCGCCCTATGGATAACAGAGGATCCAAGTGGTGGGAGTAAATCACTGTCACAAGAAATTGAAGTGGCTTCCTGCAATCCTTGCACCCATACTTTTCTTCCATTTCACCCGTGTGGAATGTTTAATCTAGCATTTGACTTGTCAAGATTTTTTACAACAAAAAAAAAAATTATCGCATCATAAGTAGGTGTTGGAGCAACGATGCAGCTCATACGTATATAGCAACAAAAGCTTTTGGTGACCCAGACTCGAAAATAAATCATTTCTTTTGGGTTGGCATCTCGGGCTCATGCATATGCATTTTGCTGGTGCTCTCTAGCTCTGTTTAACATCCATCATTACGTGGCACATTGCTCCGTTCGAGGCTTGGGATTTTATCTCAAACAGAGCACACATCATTATATCTAAGCAATTTATTATAAATAACTTTGAGAGAGGGTAGCTCTGCCCGAGTGGGGGAATACCAATACGTTTAGATTATAAATTGGGTCGGATACATCCTCCTGGCATTCGTACTCGCACTCGAGTCTCATCTCAAGTAGCATTGGCTGTGATTATTGATAGTTTTAATACCTCTCCTGTGTGTTGTTATTCTCATTTCATTATGCCAAAAGGATGTCAGTCTGTACTTAAATGAATTCCAGCAAAGATTCTTAGAAGATACACATACATCTTTTTGTATCTACATCTTTTTCTATCTACATTAAGGAAATAACATTCGTTGATTTCTGGCGCAGGAGGAGAAAGAGAAAGTACATACCATAAACTCTGATTGGAACCATTTGACAGCCTCTGACATCAGATATCATTCACAAGTTCCGTTGCTGCTTCTGAATTTTATGTGTGCATCCTTGCTGGATGTCTTTTGTTATACAGCGCGGCGATAATGTAATCATGAGTGTTCTTTGAACATGCAATACACAAAAGTATCTATGTGTGTATGTGTATATAAAAGGAAATTTGTCACATATACAAAGGTCTTTGTATTGCTTCTCAATTCCATGGCACTTTGCATCCAAATAATCATTTACCAATAACGGCCCTCGAGCTACAGCTATAGAAAATAGCAATCAGCCATCGGATGTCAGTCGATGTAATGTTCTTTCAACTTGTTAACATCACGTCGCGAGTCACATCAAGTGTAAATGGAATTCGTTAAGGGCAAATAAGTTGATGACGACAAACCCATTTACATGACATTGACAGGATATTATGATTTATTATGGGATATTCATATATCTGAACGCTATTTGACATCGTCAGTTCAAACAAAGATGACATTATTCTTTGGGCGGAAGAAGGTGATTTCTATACACACGTAATGTCTTCCATTTTGCGTGTTTTTTTTTTTTTGGATCATATTCGAAGTGGGACAGTACCTACCTATGGCGGAAAACTTGACAGAAATTCTTTTAAGTTGCACTTTGCTGACTTTGTCTAAATCGAGCAATTGCTTCGGGTGTAGGAATACACAGATTGCGCACTTTTGGATTTCTACTCCAACACATTGAGTGCATTTTTGTGTTGAAAAGGTATCCTTGAAAATAGTGAGAGGTAGAGAGCTTTTCAAATTCTATTTTATTTTATACAACTTCCGTCGATTGTGGTGGCAGACAAAACGAATAATGGTGAATTATATCTATCTTGCGATGTGATTTGCACTTTTATTGCGAGAATCCATTATTTCTCACTATGGAAAAATGAATGGCTTGCGGATCTTGCAAACAACATGTTATTGTGTCGGTGCGATATTTTTATCTTATGAAATAAAAAAGTTATTCGTTGAATAAAAATCAAGGCAAAGCAACACAAACAAACATACACATCTGTATGTACAGTCGACAATGATAGCATTCCGAGATATGAAGGACGCTCTTTACAATGTCAAAATATCTGCTTCACTTGGGAAGCAGATTTTCCAGAAGATCTGTAAGTCGAGACACTCCGTAAGGTGGAGTCTTGTTCTTCCTTCTCTGGAATTGAGTAGTGTACGATTTACCTTAAAAGAGAACGTTGTAAAGTGATTGCTTACGCCGCGGACTCATCTTAATATCTTAAAAGAACTCCTTCTTGGCCAGCTAATAAATTGAGCAGACTGTTGTGGGTTAATAGCAGCAAAATCATTTTTCAACAGAAAACACAGTATTCCACACAGTGATCGGGGTCTATTAAAAAAGTGCCTTATCTTTAAGTAGTAGCTGATTATCCCTGTATATGGGACTTATCCAAATATTTCGGAAAGGTACAGGTAACAAGGTGAGTGCAGTATGTGAGTGGTCAAGTGAGTTGGACTAAGCGAGTAGCATAATTGTTTTTACTCGCTGTCCCACCTCTTGCGAACGTCTGACAAACATCCAAGAGTAAGAACTGTCATGAGAAGCTTCTATCATGCGAAGCCGTTCGCATTTAATTGCATTAAACTGTAGGTCCCTTTCATTCTTGTTGTCGTTGGACAACCTAACCTGGCTTTAGGGCCGTTTGGTTTGCCATTTCATCATGAACAGGTTGACAAATAAACACCACGCTTGCAAATCCTGCAAATTTATTTCGAAAATAATGGTTCAGTTCGCGAAGTTTACGAAGTTACATTTTGTTCAGTGATGAGGCTCATTTTGTGTTGAATGGCTACGTCAACAAGTAAAATTGCCGCCTTTGGAGTGAAGAGAATCCACATGAGACCCTTGAAACGCCATTAAATCCACAAAAAATTAATGCTTGGGCTGGTGGAGTCATTGGGCCATATTTCTTCCGAAATGATGATGGAGAGTCAGTTACCGTTAATGGAGACCGGTAAAGAGCCATGATAACCGACTATTTTGTTCCCGAATTGGATGGCATGAATGTGGATGAGATGTGGTTCCAACAAGACGGCGCTACATGCCACACAGCGCACGTTATAATCGATTTATTGAGGGAAACATTCGATGAGCGCATAATTTCGTGGAATGGACCTGTCAATTGGCCACCACGATCATGTGATTTGACACCATTGGATTATTTTCTTTGGGGATATGTGAAGTTGCTCGTCTACGCCAACAAACCAGAAACATTAGGGGACTTGGAAGCCAGCATTTGTGGCGTTATTGCCGACATACAGCCCCAAATTCTTGAAAAAGTGGTTGCAAATTGGACCTCTAGACTTGTCTTTATTCGAACCAGCCGCGGCGGCCACATGCCCGAAGTCATATTTAAACATTAATGGCATAAAATGATCATTCTAATAAAGCCAAATTTATGGACATTAAAACGATTTTCTTGTGTTTTATTTCAATTCGAAGTTCTATACCTCTTAAAAAAAACACCCTGTATATATCTAAGCAGTAAGACCAATACTTCTTTATGGGGTGTAGTTAAGTGGACCTCTTTAGAAATAACAACTTAGCAACAGTTAGGCAGACTCTAAACATTTTGTTTCACCTTGACATATTTATCAAATAATTGGCTGCTTGTATGGCTTGTCATTTCAATGCAACCTTCCAGTGGACCCAGGAGGGATTTTGGCCACTCAGCTATTTTAAATACTTTCACGACTGATTCAAGACTCATTAACATTACCATAACTCGACATTTGTTCGATAGAAACTATAAAGCCATTCACTTCTACAAGGGGTGATTGGTCTGTCTTTTTGTCAATCCTTGACGATATAGGAAGACTTGCCTTGGCTTTGTAGAAGAGAGATATTTGTATCTTCTCAAAAAGCGCAAAGCTAGAAACTTGTCGGTTTCTTCAGACCGTCAATCATGCCTTGTGAAAAATGTCGATGCAGTTCAATATTTACGTTTGTAAGGTGCCTAAGAACATATGAGTATTCCAGGAAAGTGTGAGACTGATGAACTTGTTAAACTTGGAGCCTCATTCCCGATTTCACTCGATTCCTATCGCCACGTGCAAACTTAAGTTAAAAACTGATTCTAGTAAGAGGACCACACCTTAGGTGGACAGATGTTACAACATGTCTAACGACCAATCAAATCTAGCCCAAGCTTGATCCAAAACTAAAGAGTCTGATATCTCACTAGGCACTTAATAAGGATTGTTGTATAGTCAAAACTTTTCTGGAGGAGATAAACCCCCACTTTCTCGGTACACGACCTGGGCCGTCAATCCATGAGTGATTGAATAACTTCCATACGTTACTGAATAAGTAATAACTTTGGGATGATGTTATACGAAGCATCACGTATCGAAGGCAGTTTGTGATTGTACTAGGTAAATTCTAGTACATTGTAGACATTTTGTGTTCTGTCATCGTTTTGAAATTTGAGTTGATAAACTTCATCAATAAAAAATGTTGTTGCTACCCCTTCCGATGGTCTAGAACATTTTGCTTTTCCCAGAGTGGACTATGGGAAAATATTTTTCGCCAGATCGGGATGCGCAGCCCTAAAATCGGCAATAATACGTTCATGACTCATATTTATTATGTTTAAATTTATTCTGTTATTAATTTAAATTCGTATTTTCGACAAACACTTTACAAAAACTAACGAAACCTACACTTTTTCTGCCATTTTATTGCCAAACGACAGCTTCAGATCTCAGATGTATCGAATGAAAAAACACACGAACACTGACTCCGAAATGTCATACTCGATAATATGCTCGATAACTGAAACAGTAATGCCAAACTAAAATAATTCGGTGACGTATTGTTCGTTAACTGATGCGGTAATTCTGCCCCTGATTGTCTAACATGCGAAATCTAAATTTAGAACCTTTCTTCTATGATGATTTTGAAGATCTTTCAAATAATGACATTGAATTCCAAGTTGTTCAACGAGTAAGATGAAAACTTTTCGATCTGAGTGTGTCGGCCACTTCCACCTAACCTAACCTAACCTTACGTATTATAGTCCTTGTTAGCGTAGCTGTTCAGAAATGTGCTCGCTTCAGTAAACGTTAAAAAAAACATTATGCATGAAAAAATTAAATAAATTGAAGGTAAGCCCGCCCTTCCAATAAATAACTTGATAAGCCACAGAGGCTAAATTTTGAGAAAATGAGTTTTGACGGGATTTTAAGAGATTCCTGAGTGGAATGCATCCAAAATCTCGATATCTAAACAAATGTGGCTCATCACGTAAAATTTCAAAAATTGTCAAATTTGGAAATATATTTTTCATATTGATCAACTCTTACAAAACATAGAAATGTGAGAGTGGACTTCAAAGATACGCGATATAAGGTCCCGAAAGCAGCATTAAGTCTTGGTTTGAAGTCCAGCTATTGAACTGAAATGCGTTTAGCTGTTTGCTATGTAGGCCTACTTAGGAAGGAATTTCAACGAACACTTATCTGATTTTCTCAAAACCGGGCTTTGATCTAATCAATTTTGATATTTTATCTATTCACACCGTTTATTGTTGATTGGTTTTCGTCCCTCTATATACGAGTATGCGACTTTTCCAAGATGTAAAATCGGATCAAGTCACTGCCCTCTTCAGTTCACATGTTGACATAAAATGAGTGCAAGAACACACAAATTTAGAATATTCTCAAGGAAAACCAGAAAATATACTCCGTTTGTAAATTAGAATAAAACAACGCAGCAGACAATCATGAAAATTTCTCAAGCATATCGCATTGTGTCTCGAATTGCCACTGCAGTATCCATCTGAAGCATTAATTCATTCCGAACAGAAACCACGAGCTTTTCGAGACAACTATTTTAGGACTCCCCTTAGGCTATGCTATGCATACACTTTACTATATTGCAATGGAAGAAGTTATTCAGGAGTGACAAGTTAAACAGTGAGCAATGGGATACATCACCCCTCCTACAATAAACATTATTTTGTTGTGTTTACAGCAAGTTTATGCATTCTAATCGGCTTAACATGTCATACAAGGAACAAAATTATGTCCTGTAAAGTTGTCTTCTGTTTTTCGTTTTGTTTTTGTTTGAATTGAAGACATGTACAGCATTGCATTTGTATCCAAAGAGTACCTACCTGAATTCTAACCTATACAATGTATCTAACACATAAAATGTATTAAATATTTGTTTAGATTGCATTTTTTTGTTAAGATGACATTTTTTTCGGTAGAGGATTTTATGTTAAGGGGTTACATGGGTTTATTCCGAGAAAAAAGGAATATTTCCAATTTTTTTTGTTTATATAAAAAATAAAATACTTTTTTCAAACTTTTACTGTCATTAAGATATACATTTGAAAAAGAATTTCTGAAATTTTCAAAGGAAAATATCCAAAACTCCGTCATGGTGATGTCATTTCCAGTGATCCCTCGGAAAAAAGGTGCATCCGCGTTGATAATAGAATTTGTGGCAGGATCATCATGGTTGTGATTGAGAAAAAATTCCTTCGTCCAAGTCCTCGCGAATTATATCTAGTTTTCGAGAACTTTTTACAACTGACTTTGAAAACACAGTTTCGAGAAAAACGCGTTTAAAGTTTGGCGAAGCTCAAATAAACCTCTTGATTAAATTGAGGAGTGCGCACCTTCCCAAGGCTGTATCGCCGAAACTTTTATTCGAAATGAATTAAAAATTTAGGATTATATTCTCGAGATGTTGTAGAAATTAATAAGATAATACAAAAAAAATCGATTTTTTGATGCTGTGAAACCCATGTAAACCCCTTAAATTAAAAAAATTCTCATTTCAAGTCGCCTCAAAAATGTGAGCTGATGTTTTCACATAGACTGTTATCCTAGTTTTAAAGCGAATCATTGTTGGTTTCGTTCCTATTCGCATGCAAGAGTTCTAAGCAAAGAACTTCAAAAATGCACCTCTGCGAACCGCATTTCAAGTAATTAAAATTGACCAAACCAAATTATATTAGTTACTAGCCTTGCTTCGCCTGTCTGCACACATTCTGAAGTCTGTCTCTGGGATTTCTTTATTGTCATAACGAAATAAACTGTAAGCGATTCAAGTTATAGAACTATGTCGCTTCCCTGATCGCTTACTCACGTTCGCTAAAAATTTACTATACTTCGATGAAATACACACAATTGCCAACTGAATGACACAAATCAGATCACAGATGAAAGATGAGGTACAATGAGATAGAGATCAACATCTAGTACTATTCCAAGACCCCTGGCACTGAACTGGCACCTGGCTCAAACGCGCAAAATATTTAACATTTCATTTTCTCTCTTAAATTTAGATGGTGCAAGAGGCCCCCTTTTTAAAAATTCAGGTTCAGACTCAGAGTCATCCGAGTTTGACTATCTCATTACACCTCATCTAATATGTGCACTTTTGCAGCTGCAGTTTCTAAAAAGCTTTCATTTAAATACAATAATTTTCTTATGAGGCTTTAGAGTGGATGGTAGAGTGAATAGACAGACACACATAACCTTAACGCTTGAGCAGACGCACAAACCCATTCAAGAGATTCGACTCAATCAGGCAAAAACATGTAAATACATGCATAGAACAAAGAAGAATTCGGCTTACTTTTGTACTACCCACACCACACTATTTGTTTGTGC
This sequence comes from Ferdinandea cuprea, assembly GCA_963576555.1. Classification (NCBI taxonomy): domain Eukaryota; kingdom Metazoa; phylum Arthropoda; class Insecta; order Diptera; family Syrphidae; genus Ferdinandea; species Ferdinandea cuprea. Next base: position 644,817 of record OY754959.1, read on the forward strand.
TCTTAAAAAATCACGAATAGACATCGAAAGAAAACTATAAAAAGTAAACATCACTGAGATCGATTAGATCAATTAACGTTTTTATTAAAAAAAAGGGAGTTTTGCAAAGATATTACTAAAATTGCTCAGCTTTAGAGCGTGTAGAAATATTTTTTTTTATAAAAGGGATTGTTAGCATCCTTATAAGTAACATAGAACGGGCATTATGGAAATGGGGAATTAGATGAAAGGATGAGAAACCGATGCACATTGATTTAAAATGTTTGTAAATTGTAATGGTTAGGAAAAACAGAGTGCGGCAGAGCATTCCACATTCGTGTTGTACGGCAGAGAAACGAATCCTTAAATTTCACAGTTCGACCGAATATAGGCTTTAGGGTGAATTGATGAGCAGATTTTTGCAATTGATGAGGGAGAAATGCAACTGGCTATTTCGTTTGAGCACTTGTGATGGTAGTATCGATAGAACAACGATAGGCAGGAGACATTACGACGTGCAGAAATATAAAATTGTACTTGAAATATGCGTAGTTCAAAGCTCTAAAGAATGAAGTTAATTTCATTAAATTTGGTCGCAGGCAAAGTTCACATTTTTATTAGTTCAAAGTCTAATTATTGAATTACTTGGTCTTTCAAAACCAAAAATAAATATTTTTAAGTGCACGAACATGCTCCTTGTGAATACCTAATTATCAATAAAAAATTACCAAAATCCGTTCATCCGTTCGCTGTATAAGGTCCAGTGAAAAGAATTTCAACTTTTTTTTATATTATTAGTGATGATGATGAGTTGGGAATTCATCATAATGCTATTCACGAGCTTACGTTCGAAGGAATTAAAAAAAAACTTCCAGGGAATGGGAAGTAAATCCTTAGTATATTATGTACCAACCAATATTTACATTGAGTTGGGATGACCTTTATTACCTTATTTTTTATACAGCTGCGGTAATAATACAGTCAAAATCAGTTATAACGATTATTGTGAACTATACTTAAGTCCCGGCAGAGGTTCACAAATTGCACAAATTGTACTAACCGAATATCGCTTTTAACGATATCGCCTATAACAAATTATTATGGCTATAATGAAACCGTTCGTACACGGAATATTTAAAAAAAATAAAGCAGGCATTGCAAATTCCGTGCATTTAAAATGATTTGTCCGTCCGCATTTAGTGTATGCTTCACAAGTTTGGACTCCGTAGTACAATATTCACTCAATTCGAATTGAAGCTATTCAACGTAACTTTATTCATTTTGATCTTAGAGGGTCAAACCCTACAGTCAACGTAACAAAAATCTTTAAATGCTACCCTTCTCTCAACGTAGACTAAGCAGTGATATAGTTTTCTAACAGCAACTTATAGCTGGAAATATAGATGTCCCTGATCTCTTGTCTTCCATCGCATTCAACTTCCGTGGAGGTGCTCACAACTTTATGTGCCGGCAAATTTCTGCTCGTAATAGCTGCCTGTAATAAGCACTTCACGACACAAATCTGGTAGTGTTTATATAATATATATATATATTTTGGGGATTTCCCATTTGCTGTTTTTTTTTTTCAAAACCTGAATTTAGCATTCCGTTTTTGAGATGAACTGGAATAGTTAATTTTGAAAATGAGTTCAAAACGTAGAGTTTTTGCAATTGAAGAAAAATCTATCATAATTTCAATACTAGAAGCTGGTGATTTCAATAAAAGTTTGGCAGCAGAGTTTTCAGGGTCGGATTCAACAATATCTACCATTTTCAAAGACCGAAATAAAACTAAGCAGAATCCAAAAAAGAACCGAACTTAAAAATAAAAAACGTTCGATGCAGTCTACAAAGTTTGAATATTCCATTAGGCGGTCCAATCCTACAAACTGAAGGGAGAAGGCTTGACAAAAAAATGAAAAATGAAAAATGACTTCACCTGCTCAACACAGATTGAATGTGGTAGTGTTCCTACAGAAATTGAGGTGCAGGTTGCGTGCTGTTTGGTCAAAGCTGCGAGAGGGCTATTCAGCGTTGGAGGTAAAATATCAAAGGAACTAATAACGGTTTAAGTAGGAGCTAATTTGACCGAAAACTACTGAAAAAACACCCAAAGTGCATTAAAAATATTAAGAAACTAAAATCATTGTATGAGTCCAATAAATAAGCCTGGATGAGATCAGACACATTCAAAAAGCTTTTAAGCAATTGGGATAGAGAGAGTTGACAAAACGATAAAAAAAAAATTATTTTTGTAGAGAGCAATTGCTGGTCTTACTTCTATGAAGCATGTGTTTTTGCCGCCTTATAAAACTTCTGTGTTTAAACCAAACCATGGATTACAAAAAGCTTCAAGTACTAAATATAATTCGTATCATCGGGAAACAAGATAGACCACATGCAGTCAGTTTGTTGGATGCCATTCTACTGTTTTCCAGAGTTTGGCAGAGCGAAACTGATTATTCATACTGGCTTTTGAGTCACCCAATTCAACATATTTAGTCAAATGTTAACGTTTTTGATTCATGAACTTTTGAAGATGGACAACAACATTGTGACTGCAGCGTTATTACCGGACGAACAGATCATTGATTCTGTCCAAAAATGTCGACAGCAGAACTTTACAGATCACTTTGTAGCTTAATCAGAAATAAATAAAATAAAAAAAAACTTTGTCCGGTCATTGATAAAGATCGAAAAATGGAAAATCGGTTATAACGAACAAATTCTCCTGGTTCGTTTTCGATTTTGATTGTAGTTTAGAAGTCACATTTTTTTTATCAGTGGTAAGGCAACAAAAAAAATAGTATTTTTGGAGAATGCATGTTTCCAAGGTAGTACTTTCCTAACGATTAGTGTTTTCCACAATCTTGATAGTGCGCAGGGCAGGTGGCACTATTTTTAACAGACCAGTCAAGCTTTTGGGATGTGCGAACGATATGGACATCATCTTTTGCTTCCAACGTACTGTATTTGAGTTAATTATGGCTATTGAAGAACTGGCTTTGAAGTAACTGGGGCAACACTAATCACATGCTATCAATACACAAAAAAGCATTTATCCACCGACTAGCACTCGATTTATAGCATCATCTTCGAAGTACTAAAAGCGTTCATTTACCTCGGGGTATAAATAAAGATCCGGCGAAAAACTACTACTGACAAGATGTGGATGTAGTTCAAAAAGGATTAAGTGCTCCCATCAAAAGGATTTTGAAATACCAGTCTTTGTTTGTAAAGTCCAAACCATCGCAGATGCCAGAACGCTTAGTCTGAATAACTGAAACCAGCCCCTTTTCTAAGGCAGAGACTTTAAGCGGTAAGGTAGCTTACCATCTTTCGTGAGGCATATTTAGAATGTTTAATGGTCCATTGTGAAAGTAATCCATCGAAAAACCCGTTGATTCTGTGTGACGAATACCTCAATGAATGAAAAGATCGTCCAAAGTTTTAAGCACTGCGCATCGGCTCTACGACAAGTTAACGTAGGTGTGTTTATGGTTCTGATCTTGATCGGAGTGTAAATAACATAACCTTTAAAATGCTTTGCGAATTCTTAAAAACAACAAAATATAAATCCACAAAGTATTTCCATCAACCTCACCGATGCATTTGTTTGTTAACATGATTAAGCTATTTTCTGTTTTTCCTTCTAATAAACAGGGAAAAGGGACCACACAAAATGTGTAGGTGTTCACACTAAACCCTCACAAACTTGTGTCGTTGTCAAAGCATGGACTTAATGCATGTGTGCAAATGTAAAGATGTAAATTTAATTTTAAATCAAAACGAACGCAAGTACTGGTAGAACATTAAGCTGGTAAGGACACCAACTTGTAAATGTATCATTCTTTGACATATCACACAGAACATGGAAACAACATCAAACCGTCTATCTTTGTTATATCGAAAACACCTTTGCAGGTAATATTTGTGTAGAAACCTATTATGTTAAGAGTGTGAAATTGTTCGACTAGATATTAGAAGAAGAAATCCATTTATTATTTTTGAATGTCGAATTCTGTGAACTGAAAAAGTGGGCACATATGAGGAAGAAATACTTGAAGCTCAAAAACTGTTACCACGTTTTCAAGCTGATGAGTAACATCGGAATCCCTAAATAAACCAAGAGCCTTCTTCTTGCAGGAGTTGCCAGTTTTTTTGAAATGCAGCAAAGGTGCGGGGAGTCAAATCTGTCCACCGTTTCGGCGGTCTAAGGGTGGACTATACGATGCTCTACTAGTGTCTTCAATGATACCTATCGATCAAATTAAAAAGCGATCGAGTCCGAAATGGTCGGGCAGGTAACGATAAAAGATACTATACGAAATGAATCATATATAGTGTGCCGAAAAAAATGGCCCCATTATGTCGCAATATTTCCTAGCGTTGTTCAAGCGTATACACAACCATATTCGTTCAGCGGAAGGATAAAACTAATTATCTATCAAATCAGACATAATTAGGCTAAGTGTTACCATTCGCGAAATAAGCACTAGTTGAAAAAAAACGTTAGATGGCGTACCCTTTAGTATAGGTATATGGCAACAACGATGAAAGGAATTGGTAAAGGCTCATGCCAGTGATCAATATGTGGATTAAGCGGAGGCATGGCGAAACAAACTTCTAACTGACCCAGTTCTTGACGGGTTATTGCTGTTTCAGAAAATATCTCTTTAAACGTCGAAATGAAACCAGCTCAAATTGTACACATTGCGAAATTGTTGCTGAAAACGCGGAATACGTGCTCCTTCATTGCCACCGTTACGAAACCGAATCTCTCCCTACGGGATCAATTTGGAGAGTGGCCCACTATCGATAATATCGTGATCGTAACCTACATGCTTCAGAAGGACGAAAATTGGACCATTGTAGGTAACGCGGCGGTGCGTATACTCCGCAATCTTGGAAGCTTAGAACGCCAACGAAAAAATCGAATAGTTCTAATAGAGCTATGTCTTTAAATACAGACTCGCGCGAAGTAATGCCTTAGGGCGGTTCCACGGGGAAAACAAATCAGCCTATTCGGGAAGGGAGGTGGTTCTATCAATGGACGTCCGACCATTGGTGCCTCATTCAAAGTTTCCATCTTAAATCGCGAAACAAATTAATGAGCACCAACGTTAGGCTTTCCTTAGTAAATAGGGCACACATTGGAGATAGACCTTTGCCTTACGTAATGAACAAATCACGTTTCGAAAGTATTTAACATTAAGTCATAAACGCTTTGTATACATATAGCATATAGAACAGTACATAACCCGTGTAGGTGACAGTTCAATTCGCTGTCAATTAATCCTCATATAACATCAGCCATTCTATGCGGATTGAACTAATCCAAATAAGAATTGACCAGGACCAGGATAGAATAATGTAATAAGGTTTCAAGTATTATCCTTCAAGCCAGAGCAAACCGCGACTATTAAGAAGAAGGAGAAGGGCAATACAAATAAATCACTTAATCGAATCACCTCAAGAGCTATTTTTGGTAAGATTTCTTAGGCGATATAAAAACTTTAAGGCTGAACCGTGTGGATTACGATTTCTTTTGGGTTAAAAGATAATAAAGTGGAATAATTATCTACCACAAAAGAATATATTATTTACGTTTTAATCTGTTAGACCCCTTTTTACCTGCCTTAAACGTAATGCATATACATGAATGTTATATCGTTGGAAAGGTATTGTGGAGAGGAAGTGTTCAATATACTTTCGTATGCTTTTTATGCAAAAAGGCAAGTCATTAATAAATTAATAATTACTAGTTTGTGCATATGTATGTATTTTGCTTTATGTACAGGCATGTGAAGCAAAAAGGCAATCACTCAATCTTGCTCTGTTGCCATACAGCAGAGCCTACAAAGGGGCACAACAATCTCTCACATTGACGATAATAGTAAAAGGTGATTTTTAAAGAGCTAACACTGGTTAGTAATGGCGTCCAAACGTCATCTGTCAAAGTGAAAAGTTTTCTGTATAGTCTGCCATTTAATCATGGAAGCACTTACAAACGATTTGCAACGATTGCAAATTATTGAAATTTATTATTCAAATTTTATGTTTTAATGTTTTATCTAAAAATTGGTTCAGCGATGAGGATCATTTCTGACTCAACGGATACGTAAATTAGCAAAACAATCGCATCTGGAGAGTGAAGAACAGCCAAATGCCATACAAGAATTACCGATGCATCCCGAAAAAAACGACAGTTTGGTGTGGTTTATTGCCTGGTGGCATCATCGGCCCATTTTTCTTTAAAGACGACCGTGTAAGAAATGTTACCGTCAACGGCGAACGATATCGAGCCATGATACTCGACTTTCTTTTGCCCCAGTTGGCTGAGTTGAACTTGGACGGTGCCACATGCCACACGCCACACAGTTCGTGAAACAATGGAAATGTTGAAGGATGAATTTGGTGAGCAGCTAATCTTTCGAAATGGCCCTGTGAGTTGGCCGCCAAGATCATGCGATTTAACGCCTCTTGATTACTTCTTGTGGGAGCCGAAATGCTCGAAAAAGTGACACAAAATTGGACCGAATGGACAATTTGAAAAGGAGCCTGGGTCAGCATTTACATAAAGTTGTCTTTAAATCGTTAATGGCAAAGGCCTATTTATCGATAACAATAACATTTTTTGAATATTTGAGGCCAATTTTGAGTGTTTTATTCGTTTTTTTTTTAAAATACGCTTAAAAAGTCTTCCTTTAGATACCAATTATTAGGCTGCAAACCTTATTTTATGAAATCCGCTAGTTTCTAAGTTAAACATCAGTTCACTCGAGAAATTAGAAGTTTTAGATCTTGTGTCATCATCACAAAAATCAAACAAATCTGACAAATAACTTGAACCAGAGAACAACTATCTTTATGGCAGCCGCGCAGCGAAGAATAAAAGCTCAGGAAAATCGTATAAGCTATCAAATACTCAAAAAAAACGAAGATCAATGGGCGGGACGAGATATCCTCTGAGTTTTAGAAAAAGATGGGAAACGTCGGGTCCCGATGACTTATGACTCTCATTCCCTATCTAATGAGAGATCTTTTTCCTTGAGCAAGTACAATATGAACTTGGCGACAAATAATATAACTATCTGATGAACCGTGCGGGTTTGTCGCGGGTTAACACAGATTATCCAAAGTGAACAGCATCACGATTTCTTCAAGGATTTGCTTATGATGATTAAAGATGTGAAATGGGTGACCCAAGACAAGGAGAAGTTCCTGAAAACGGCGACCAAATAATAAGAAATATGTACGACGAAGCAAAGACAAGAGAACTTTCCAGTCACCGAAGAATTCTCAATTACAGTCGGAAGCATATTCAAGTGCATCAGCAATTCTTTGCTGACGATGGAGCAACCCTAAGCGAGAATTAAACTTCCCTGCAACGAACACTTGATATTGTTCGAAGTGATAGCTTCGCCAATGTGGGGATTGAAAATTGTTATTTTAAATATGAGAACAGTTTAAAGTCAGAAAGCCCTGACATATAGCTAGAGTGAGTTTTGCTTGAAAGCTGATATATTTTTGGGTGCACAAAATATCCAACTAAAAAATAAGAGCACATTCTAGATACGCAATTCAAATACCGCGTACAAATAGTCGTTATAGCAACGTATCCACCAGCTTTATACCTGTACATCGAAACATTCATCCATGTACAGTATGCAGATCCAATTGGAACTGCAGAAATGCTTCCACCATCACACGGAGTGCAGTTTTTTTTCCATTCGTATGACATTCGTATGACATCCATATGAAAGAATGCTATCAATTGCAAAAAACCATTTGACTACTCAAGGACTTCAGAATTAATGGCAACGCATAGGCGGCAGACCTTCGAAGGGTTCGTTTTCGTTTTCGTTTTCCGAGTTCCTGTTTACATACCAGGTTTATTGATTTCCTTTCGGCTGTATCCCCGACCATAACTCTATAAATATTAAAACAAATAGTGTGGGCGCAAATTGTTATTTGTTCATTAAAATGCACATTCGCTTAATTACACGAAAAAAAAAACCTAACGTGAATGTCTGAATTTTTCATTTTATATGGCCGGGTTGGTTTGTTGATGCGACAACTTCTAACAACACAAGTGGCGCACAGCCATTAAAAAAAGATGTACGCACTCATATAAACAAGTAATTATGATGCCGACAAATAGGCTTTTAGGGAGCCGCTAATAATACAAACAACTCCCATCTCTAATTTGCATAAACATAAACACACATCACACTGCCTAATTCACTTAAATGTATATCACGTAATAATACTCGGCCTCCTCGTACGCGCGCACATCCAATTTAAATCATTCGCTCGATAATTGTTTGATTATTTGAAGCTGAGCAAATAAATTTCATTAAAGATAAAATTTCTCAAACGCAAGTCACGTTACGTAAGATTAACTTAATTTTCTTATCGGCTAAGTGCCATAAAAATCCATGTAAGAAGTGCACTGAGACAGAAAAAACCCTAATTACAGAGAAGAGACAAAAATGGGGATTTTACCGCCCGCCAACAATCTCTCAAACTCCGGCCAGCCAGAGGTAGTTTTCCACTTCATATGCCTGCGTAAAGCACCGACTTTTTCAGCCTATTCGAATAGATACAAAGTAAGAACACAAAATAAGAAGCTTCGAATTGTCTGTTCATACCTAGATTGAATGTACGTCAGATACTGCCACCACCACCACCATTATCTTCTACTACAATGTATTTCGAGAAATGGTTGGTTTTTTTTTTAAAATTGGTTCTTATGTCAAATTGCGACCTTTTTTGGTCGAATGAGTTATGTCGAAGGACGACAAAGAGAGACACAAAAAAAAAACCAAAAAAAACATAAAACGCTTATTCAATTTTCTTGACAGATTTCATGTTGGCTATAGATACACGTAGATTCCTTTAAAGGTGTAAGAACTGAAAGAACAAAATGCCATTTAATGTGGGTTTAATTCGATTTGCTTCGTGCTTTTGAAGATTTTTTTTTTAAGTTTTCCATAAATTGGCACTGACAAATCTTTTAATAGGACTCTGTGACCTTACACAAAGCTGAAACGAATAATTCGTTTCCAAAAAGCATCCATTAACAGCGATAGAGAGATAAATTCGAAGAATACATATATAATAATTTTTCTAAATGCAGTGCACAATGCGAAGATTAAAGCGATTAAGATGGATGCCAAAAGCAAGAGAACCGAATTACAAGGAAATTGTTGGCATTCAGATTGCTATCTCTATTGGGCATCTGGGAAAACAGAGATTGAATTCGTAAGGGCTTAGGGGTGTTTGTAGATTGTCTATTTTCAATACTGTCTCGAAAAGTCAATGTTTTCATTTACAGCAATGAAATTGTGAAATGCCGTCTTGATAAAATCAATCACATATTTTGCCCCAAATTACCAAACTTTTGTCAGAATTGCTTTTGTTTTTAAATAGTGCACAAGATCTGTTGGAAATGAGAGATAAATGAGTGGCTTTTCCTGACAAATGATGTACAAATCTTAAGCTAAGTTAGGATAGATAGGGAGATTGGGATGAAGTTTGCCAACTACCATTTTTGACAATCTGATAGTGTGAAATGGTTGCCTAAACGAATTAGTCGACTTTGGAAACAAACTTTGGTCGATGTAACAACGTGACTGGACTTTTGAAGTGTCCGGGAAAAATTTAACTATACGCAAAAAGTTTTACAACACCGTCGTTACAATAGGTAAACTATGTGAGATTAAGTTGTGACACTGTGCATTGAATTTGGGTAATGCGAAATGTGGAAACATGAATGGGTTTTGATTGCGTGAGATGAATTTGGTAACACATTTTTTGCTAAGGGATATACTACCAGATAATAGGGTATAGTCGTCATGCCTCGTAATTAAATATATAAGACTTTCGATTTCGAAGTTACACGATTCGCACATATATAATTGACCAATCTTTTAAAAAAATAAAGTACGCGACTGCGTAATACCAAACTTTCTCGGTACGTGAGATGCGTTTTTGAATCGAAAATGAATGGTGACAAATTTATTCAAATCACTTTTTAGGTTTTGAAAATTCGATACACAAAAAAAAAACCAAAATCCTTTGAACCATTTTCTACAAAAACAGTGATATGTGAATTTCTCAAAAAAAAAATGTTATTTCAAACGGTAAAGCAAAAAGTAAAAAGGTGCCCGAGATGTAGCCCCAAAAACCTTATATACGAACTTTAAAGCAAATCCGTCGAACCGTTTTGCAATACGACGCCCGGACAGACAGACAGACGACAGCTAACTCTTGCTTAGTGGTGCAGTGCAGTATCGTTTTTATCGGTATGCATGGTACACATTTGGTTCCGATTGGACCTATTGCCCTCGTGATTTGCTCGGTATTTGCACGAGTGGGACGTTAAAGAGACAATATATCAGGTCTCGGTACGAGCAATCAGTAGTGAATCGCTTATTCACCGCGTGCGATAATAAAAAAAAAAATAGGTCAATATTCCTCTTCTTCATGCCTATCTCTTTCAAACAAATTGTTTGAAGCAAGAGATCCAGAAAAAAACAAAAATAGACAGACATATTGGAGATGAAGACAGCATCGGTATCTTCGGGTTATAAAAAAGAACGGAATACAGATACCGCGCGGACAAATGACAGAATGCATAAAATCGAAAGCAAATGTTGTAAAAAAATGTGTCAAGTTAATTGAGCAGGTCAAGGACAATGGCTAGAGTAATTTTAGATCGCTGACAAGGATGGTTTATCCAATATCGTTCTGAACAGGTGTTCTTTTAGGATGGCAAGGCGGTACCGTGACAAATAGGCCTTAACGGCAAAACGTGAGACAAATGACGGAATGACCTTGGTTTCTAATTTTTGGCGACATGATGCCAAAAGATCCATTAAAAAGCTTTTGGGCGATTTTGTATTTCAGCATTTTAAGGGGCAAGCCCGTGTCATATCACCCAACACCAAATCGCCCAATTTACGAAAATGTCAAATCACCCAAAGATTCTTTGGATATAAACAAAGTTTGCATGCACTTAACCTGGCGCCCTTCACCATTTTTTAAGCATTGTGGACTAACATACATATGTGTATAAAAATTTTAACAAATTATTAATTGAATGACTATTTCAACATAATAAAAGCAAAGCAGAACCATCATCTAGTTTGGTTTGATGTCATATCCTTCACGGCACTTTCTAAGAAGATGGAAAATGTCTTGCAGCATCTTCATAAAAAAGGTCAAATCTTCTTCTTCCATCTCCTACCGACCAATTGCACTTAAGCTTGTTTTTTTTAAGGTCATAAAATCAAACGTCAGCTACTGACTGGCGATAGTTCTTCTTAAACACCGATAGTAAGGTTTTCTACCAGGCCACCAATAAGCTTGACATTTTAAAGGTATTCGGCAGAGTTTGACATCAAGCTGTTTTTTTATTAGAAATTATCTTTCGGACCCTTCAATTCAATTTGTTTTAAAAGGTTTTAAATCTGACACTCACGAAATAAATGCAAGTGCTTCTCAATGATCGGTTTTGCGTTGACCTTGTTTCTTATATTTTTTAGTGTTCCCATGTCATTTACTTCTAATCCTAATCGTTCTATTGCTCTTATTATTTCGGCTTTTGGCCGCTTATCTTCGAGCGTGAAACTGTTACGTTAAAATTATACTAAATTCATAAAGCATACTTGAGTTGGGTAAAACCAATAGAGTTTCGAGCCATTTAATAAACATGTGCATCGGTAACTATTCTCTCTTTCTTGTTCTCGTTTCCTTAATGCCTGCACTATATGATCTAAGAACTTCATTATATACAACTCTCAAGTCATATTTTATCGGTCTTCTGTCAACTGTCAGCGGTCATCTGTCATATGACATCTCCGATCTTGCAGGCTTCTTGGAGATCATTCTTGACCACCAAATTTGGTGGTAACAAGATGAAAAGATGACTCCACGCACAGAATTAAACTTTGCGGAGTAAATGAGGGACAATACTACCACTATAAAGAATTCAAATAAAAAAGAGAGTCCTGCAATTCCGTCTGTCCAGAAGCCATAGCGTGGTTTGACGGATTTGCTTCTGATTTAAAAACGCTTCTACATATTATAGATAGAGAACGTTTCGTTCTACCAAGTTTTGAATTTTTTGCATTAACTGAACGATAATCGTCACAACCCAAATCTTGTAAAAGTTTGTTATATGCCTAATTCAACGACAAATTTTCATGCGCTCCTTGAGCTGCAGAAACAATATATTTGCGGGAATTGAAGTCCTTCACATTAACTAATTTTTCAATTTTAACAATTTCTGAACGAGAATTTGTTTAACGTTGGCTGGAAAACATTTAACAATACGCCATGTATCAGAGAGGTTATCCGTATGTAGATTGAGATGATGTGGGTGCAGTGGCTTAGTGGTTAAGTGCCGTGGACCATAAAGCGAGAGGTCGCTGGTTCAAATCCCGACCTGTACCATCTGAAAGTTTTTATTCTCTGCCCCACCTCTTGCGAATGTCTGGCAAACATCCAAGAGTAAAAACTGTCATGAGAAGCTCTCAAAAATAAATTGCCGTTCGAAATCGGCATTAAACTGTAGGTCCCTCCATTCGTGTCAAAAAATATATCTTCGCACACAGAGTGTTTGAAGAAGCTAGGCTTTGGGTCCTGTATGGCCCGTTTACGCCTAATATTTATTTCTTTTTTAGATTGAGAAGAATGGACAAAACAGAATGATGTGGTAGATTTTGACAAATATTGCGATATCGTGTTAGATCGACCACATTGTGGTAGAAGGGACTGGTCAAAAAATATAAATTTTGATGGGTGCGAACGCCGCCATTTATTAGGCTTATCACAAGCTATATTACTTATATACTAACTTACTACGATTTACGAACTTAAATGGAAGAAATTTGGAAGGAGGGCGAGTTTGAGACAATCACTGCTGCGATTGAAATCACATCTTGTAGCATACGGGAGATTGGTTCGTTGGAGCCATAAAAGGTCCGGTGGGTTAATAAATAAAAAAAAGGAGGACAACGTAAATAACCAGGGTTAGTGTTGAAGAAAATAGATTTATAAATAGACGTGTGTTCGATGGAACCTGAGAGGAGTCGATGAATGAAGAAAATGTCTGCTACGTCCCTGCGATCTTCAAGGGTGTTAAAGTTCATAAGTTTAAGGCGGTATTGATAGGGTGGCAGGGTAATAGGGTCGTTCCAGGGTGAACCTCGAAAAGCAAATCGAAGAAAACGGATGTTGAATACTCTCGAATCTGGATACATGAACTCGCTGAAAGGGCGACCACACTTGACTGGCGTATTCGAAAAGTATATGCAGAGAGATCTTATCACATAAGGATTGGAGAATTCTTTGGACCAAAATAACGATCATTTCGCTTTCAAATGACCATATTTTGCCAGCTAAAAAAATGGCAATATTATAGGACCACTTAGCATGCAGTATATTCTTACCCCTAAAAGTTTTCTCTTAGCTGTCACTGGTCATACGAATTTTACAAAATATGCTTTACCGTTTTATTATTTAGAATATTATACGTATTACTTTGGTATAAAAGGACTTCGGACTCCGAAATGTAAATGTAAAAGCCTATTTAATAGGGTTTTGCCAATTTGTAAACAACTTTTAGAGTCAGTCTGCAATTTAATTCATAGATAGATAATTTTGAATAATGCACATAATGGCAGTGTTGATTGATTTATGATAATGGCGATACACAAAAGATACATCCAAAAAAACACTTTCAAAGTTCAAAAGTGCGATGCTTGCCTATCCACTTGCCTTAGAAATTCAGCTTGTAGTTGAGATGTGTGTGTGGGTATTTGTTGCGGCATACCACTAAGTAATTCATTTCATTCAATTCATGAAATTAAGAATTCCAATAAAAGGAGTTCACATAATTGCATGGCCGGCAGTGATGTGGTTGAGATTGCAAAAGAGATTAATTTAACTTTGCCAGTAAAATGTAGATAGCAACTACTATCGTTCCCTTAAACACCCAACAGGTTAACCGCACCGCAAAACGCTTGAACTTCACATGAAAACTAATAATCACTCAAATGGAATTTAACTACTATTTTGTTGAAAGTCTCAGAAAATAGTTTCCAAATAAAAAACAAAAAATAAATAAATTTAAAATTACATATAATATTCGCAGATTGAAAACACAATAATGCGGTGTGAAACTAAAATAAAGTTTAACAGCAGCACTCCCATTTTTTGGAGAACACAAGTCCCGGTCCTTTTATGTAGTTCATTTGGACTATGTAATTTAAATTTAAAATGACAGTTTCAGAACAAGGAAACAAAAAAGTAAATGAAAAACAAAAAATTAGTTTTGACAGGCTTTCTACTTACATATATCATTCCGTCGACAACTTTCTACAGCTTTGAACAACAAATTCGTTGTACCCTGTTGAGTTTGGATAATCCACCAGCAGCGGTTTGAAAATTTTCATTATTTTGCTCACGTTTTTAGGTTGGTGCTTCTTGCCACAAGACTGGTACGACTATATACGATGGGTAGTTCGAAAGTTCGATGAATTTTGTTGAAAGTAACGTGGCCAACACGCATAGTTGCCCTCTCTGTGCGGCTTTAAGTTGAAATTTCGTCGAAAGGGTTACTCATTTGATTATTGTTTTTACTAACTTTAACACATTATAGCACTTTTAAGTGGTTCTTTTCTGTGAGTGAACATGCTTCAGCTTCAGTAGACACAGCTCGGGGGCGTATTCAAATACTGTAGTCTCAAATACTCATATAAGGCAGACAACAGATGGGACAAGGCATAAGATATATTTTAGATACATACATACACTGAGACTAAAAAGTCTCCATACATCGCAAATTTCTCAGTTAAATCTGTTAAAGTTTTGTAATTGTTCGCATTTAATAATTCTCAACTGGAAGATCTCTTTCTTCTGAAGAGTGTAATAATTGGATGATGTGAAAGCTGTAGAAGGGACTCAAACCCAAGGTATAAAAATGTGGATATCTTTTCCTCCCATTCACTCACTCGTCCTGTAAATTACCATTACTATTGGTTGGGAGTGCACGGCGTAAAAGAGACATTTTAAAACATCTGGAGAGTCGCTTCTTTTTGGCATATCAACAGTCTCAGAATATTAGCGAAATTGGTATCAAGTGGAAGGGAATTTAAAGGGCTAGTGATGCATGGGAGGAGGAGACAACGAGGAGTTCCTGAAACCTACGTACAGATGATCACGACGACCAATGAATTCCCAATTAAAATCAGTGTTCACCAGGGAAGGGTCTTAAGTCCTTTGCTCTTTATTACAGTCCTAGATTACCTGCTTGAAGGAAAAGTGGAGGACCCAAAAGTGCATCAGTTATTCTTTGCTGATGATGGAGCTATCATACGTGATGATCAGACTTCCCTGCAACGAGCACTTGATGTTTGGATAGATGTTTTAGAGGGAAATGGGTATCGTATTAGCCAAAAAAAAGACAGATTATCTGTACTGCCCATTCTCTGACCCAAGCCAACCAATTCCATTTATTTGAATGGGGTGGTGGTTCCCAAATGTGAAAAGTTAAAATATCTGGGATCAATGATTAACAACGCAGCAACCGTTGATGACGACATCAAGCATCGTCTAAGTGTAGGGTGGATGAAGTGACTAAAAAATGTCCCCTAAGCTGAAAGGAAGGCACATACGGTGCAGAATGCCGGACAATGTACAAAAAGTATAAGGGCAAGTTGGCAGCTTTCACGTCAAAGAACCCATCTTGAAAGAATGGGAGCACGACCGACTCAGTGGGTATTGTCATGTTCAAAGGAGGGATCCTACGAACGCCGTCAAAAAGGCAATGGCTATCAACGTTCCCTTACAATCGCGTAAAAGCGGCAGGCCTAAAAACTCCTGGATCACACAAGAAACACCAACATTTGATTGGCCTCAATGATGAAGTGATTCAAAATCGGGAGGCCTGCAGATATTTTTTGAGGTCGAACCGGCGAACCCCACAGGCGGACCAGTAGGAGTCGCAGAGAAGAAGAAGAAGAAATGATGCATGGGAGGGTTGTTTTTGGTTTGAGTAGCTGTTGCGGCTTTTACGATCAGCCAGTCTTAATACGGAGAGGAAAAAATATATTTTTTTGTAAGAGTAAGCGATGCGCACGAGTCACTAGATTTACAAATTTTACATAGAGGGTTGTAGTGTAAGGAGTCTTTTCGATCTTAGTGTAATTAGTTTGAAATTTACAAAATGATAGCCTGGCGAAGTCGACACAGTTATAAAACTTAAAATTAATTAATGTATGACTACTTATTGGAAAGCTACCGAAGAGGGCCTATGAGAGGAGTTGCGAAGCCTTTAGAAAATTTCAGGCATGCCTGGAGTCAAGGGTTTTTAGTGCTGCTTGGCTGTCTGAAAACATATCATTGTTTGACTTTTGGAAATATTGCCTTAAGCATTACCTAGCGAAGAGTTAAATTGCATAGACTTTTTGCACTTTTGACAAAGCGGGTTAGGACCACATATGCTTGCTCCCACGCTAGCAATCGGAATGATTATTTTGTATTATCGATAGAAGTTGACCCCCACTTTAAATTCATGAACGAAGAGAAGCTTTAGAACACTAGCTGCGACAGTTTTCTTAGGTCTTGTAGCGGTAGTAACGGTGGTATGTGACATTTGGGCGTATACCTCATTTTCTGACAAATAATCTGAAGCATACAACAAAAGGCCAACGGGCATAAAAATGCTCTTGAAAAAGATTTTTTTTTGTTTTATAATTTGCACGTGCAAAAGGGATTGTTAGCACCCTTATAATGTTATAGTAACACAGCACGGGCATTAAGGAAATGAGGGATTAAAAGAAAGGATGAGAAACCGATGCACATTGATTTTAAATGTTTGCAAATTTTAATGGTCAGGAAAAACAGAGTGTGGTAAAGCATTCCACATTCGTTTGTTCGGCATAGGAACGAATCCTTATATTTCACAGCACGTCCAAATATAGGCATTAGGGTGAACTGATGAGCATTCCTGGCATGGCGCGTATTACGGTTGAAGTGTTGAAGGGGAGGAATGCAACTGGCTTATTCGTTTGAGCACTTGTGATGGTATTATCGATAGAACAACGATAGGCAGGAGACATTACGACGATGACTAAGAGGATCAAGCGAATTCGCAATATCTCGGTCGCCAATAAGTTTTATCGCACGTTTTTGAATTCTGTCAAGTAGCCCCAAATATGTAATTGGTGCACCGGACCAGATATGAGGTTAGTACTCAATTTTTGGGCGAATAAACGCCTTGTAAATTCTAGCCAGATCAGAAGGGGTGAAATATTTCTTGCATCGCTTTAGGAAGCCTAGACATTTCGCTGCGTTCTTGGCAAAGTCGAATATGTGATCATTCCAACGGAGGTTTTCATTAACACACACACCGAGGATGAAAAGCCTTTCGGTTTCAGCGATGCAAGTGCCATTCATGGATAATGGCAGAGTATTGGGGTTTCGCTTCAATGACAGAAGACAGCATTGTGTTTTGGAAGCATTACAGTCCACTCTATTAGTGTTACCCCATTTAAGTTTGCTGTCAAGATCGGAATTGAACGAGCTTTACATACGTTACCGTTCCAGTTCAACGCCCGAAGATGAGGGGCGTTGCCCAGGAAACGAATATGTAAAGCTGAGGATACTGTCATCGGTGAAGGAATGAATAGGATTCGAAGTAACAGAGAGGAGATCATTTATAAAAATGAGAAAGAGAGTCGGAGACAAAACGGAGCCTTGGGTAACACCAGCATTTATTTGGTAAGTTGCAGGCTTGAAACCGCAAGTTGTTTTGGGCCGAAAGAAAACTTCTAATCCATTGAAAAAGGGTAACATCGATCCCCCAAATGCACGCATTTTCGACAATAAATGTGTTATCAAGTGCAACGACCTTGCTTTCACCACCATGGTGAATAGATTGGTTCCAGATAACACATAACCGTTGCTGCATGCACAGACATTTTTATAAATAGTAAAAAATCCAGCTTCAGATTCGGCGGTGATTCCTTAACTAAAGACAATTGTTTAAGTTTCCAACCAATAATTAGCGCCACTGCAGCAATCTTATTTAATTGCTCATTTTATGTTCTTTGTTCTGTCGAAAAGAGTTTTATTTAGCGATTAATTTTTTTTTATTGCGAATTGCATCATCCCTTCGCTCCGTTTATTTTAATCGACTTTTCATACCATAACTACTGTAGCCTTGTGCCTCGGAAACTGAATATTTGTTTTATTTCGGGTTGTGGGAACTTTTAAAATAATTGCAGCAAAATTTATACCGCTTCAGCCATGCATAAACCATGCGAGTCAAGGGTTTATAGGACAAACAAACAGCAGCAGCATGTTCGCGTTGAAATGAAAATGGGAAGTCTATTAAATGACTTCATGGATAAATTATTCAGAAGTGGGAAACCGCCGAAACTTTTTGAGGTCGAACCCGATTCGCGGGTTTAGGTGAACCTGTATGGAGGCACTAAGAGTAGAAAAGCTGAATGATCCCCCATTGCAGATCGTTGAAAGACAGTCCTCTACCTTTAACATAACTGATTTAAATTTATCACATCAGAGTCACATGAAGTGAGGTTTTAAGCAAAATAAAACCAATCGTATCCACGAAAATCAGCTAATGGTACCACTCGATTCTGCTGTATTCATTTCTAATTCCATATCTCTAGTGGTTCAAAAGATATAGGCGAAGTGAACACCTTAACACGCTATATGCCACCACACAAATCCAAAATTGAAATGACAAAAAGTGGCTTATGCTGTTAAGATATAGGCGAAGTGAACACCTTAACACGCTATATGCCACCACACAACTCCAAAATTGAAATGACAAAAAGTGGCTTATGCTGTTTTTCCTTTCCGCCATAGATATACAGATAGATAGATACCTGTCGAGTTTCCACAGTGTGACACTTGATTTAACACAGTTCGCTCCGATAAAGGTTAACTTTAAATCATAAAAGCCTCAAATTATCAGCGCCAACGTGTGACAGTAGAGGGATAAAGACAAACATTGCAAATTAAGTCGAAATATGGAAATCACCATCAGTGTTGATGTTTAATTTCCTTTTGTATCTACATTATGCGAGCAATTTGTGCAGCAGCGATCGATATTTCATTTGCGAATAATGTTTGCTTGCCCATCAAGACAGAAAGATAAAATCAAAATCATGTAGGCGTAAAGTGTATCCGAATTATGTGATGTGTGTATGTAATTTTAATCCCCATGATAACCCTCTTCGGCGTAGAGAATAGAGAACTGTGAACAGTTTTACAGACAATCATGTAGATTCGACAAAAAAAATCTATGTTCCTTAATTGAAAGACTTTACCGCTTAAGTTAAAAAAAAAACTAATAAAACACTAAAAAAAAGCAGAACCAACGGGAAATGGATTTTGGAAAATCCAAAAACTGAGTGGTTCTTTTCCTTTAATCAATTTCTTCGTTTGACTGTTCACAAAAACCACCGAAGAGAAGCAATTAACCAAATTGAGTGTCCTAATTGAATTCCCTACAAAGCTGGGTGGGATTACTCGTAATTTGATCACATGCCTGATAAAAGTCACCACCACCGAATGGTGGTCCCCGCACCACGCTAATAATGGTCAACTGATGTTGACAAAGTGTCAATGATGAATACTCCTGTGATCATCCTTGAATTTCCGAAGGCTCATTTCGATGCATGTATGCGCATGAAACAACAAACACTGATTCTAATTTAAGATTAATGTGGTCGAGAGTTTGCCTTAAGCACATCATTTGAGCACACACTGCTCGAATTATTTTAACTTTTCACCTTTTAACCAAATGTTGATACACACAACATATTCACAGCACAAGTGAACGTTGTCGTTTCGGATTCTCAATATGTATTTTATTTTAAGTTGAACATGGTTTCTTTTTCGCGTGGAACACTATCCTACCGCATGCAGACGTGTATCCTTTTTAAATTATATTCAAGTAATACACACTTCATAATCGAGGGTTTTGTTCTGCAAAAGAAGTAACAAACCGAAACACCGACGATATGTGCCGCCCCTAATCGAATCACGACCGAGAAATATTTTGAAATTCAAATTTCAACGAGTAGGAGGTACAGCAGCGCGGCATCCTTTAATATATAATTTGTAGTCCGTAACGCGTCGATATATCCGGGTTGTGAGGAACAAAAATATAATTCCGAAAAGATGTTTCCGCGTTTCCCGCCACAAAAAATTATTTCCGACAGCGAAGCTACTTCTATCCTTGAATATGATCCTACAACAACTGACAATACCAAGTTGCTTGGAAGTTTCTTGGAGCAAAACAAAAATGTATTTACGTAGGTTGATATCGTCTGCGCATATGTGAAGATAAAAATGACATATCCGAAAGTTGTGGTTCTTGTATTTGCTTAAACCGCTAAATAACCGATTCGTAGAATTGAGAAATCAAAAGTGCTTCTTCAATGAGAAAGTTTCTAGCGAATTTGAAATTCTAAGCTTTTTCATAGAAGAATGTTGGACTTGGCATCACTGTTTGTATATGATGCAGAAGTTATTGAAGACGTCCTATAAAAGAGGACAAGTTCCAAGTTGATAAAATTGTAGTACAAATTATATTTCCATTTGTGGTTTATCTAATAAATAATTAAAGAACGATATGCGGACTCAAGACCTAACTGGTTTAGAACATATTCGTCAAACCTAAAAAACAAGCCCATTTAAGAGAAAACAATTTTTTTGTAGACAAACTTCTGATTGAAGGACTTATTACGTCTTACTTCTGCCAGGTGCACTAAATTTGATGATTTTTCAGCGACAACCTTCTGTAGTTAACTATTATTATTCAAGTTGACAAATGCTCTAAATCGTTTGAGGACGCCGAAGACACCACCGCAGCTTTAACTGCTGAGTGCGATTTTTTTTCCGCTGCAAGTTGCTGAACTGGGGGCTTGGTCCTTACTGGTTCCAGGAGGGCGGTTCAACCGTTCACACCGATCGGAAAACGGTGGAGATTTCGAATCAACAAATATGACCTGTACTAAGATGCGAATGTAGTCTAAGAGGCCAAGATTACTTTGTCTGGGCAGAAGCGAGCGAATAAGCAATACAGCTCCAGCCAAGAGGAGTTACGAATTTTATCCCCCAGGTGCAAGACAGAAACCAAGTCAACGCGTATGCCAGAGCGTTTGGCCTGCGAAGTTAGCAACAGCGTGCCCGGAATCGTGGATTGAAGACCGCCTGGTCTCAGGCAAAGACTCATCATGGGGCGGAAGCTCGTTAAGTAAGTAATTCAGCAATTTTTCACCTTCAAATAAACTTTTCGCCTATTTTGTTGTTTCAAAATGGCAGCCAATTCACATTGTTTACAAGCTTAGAAATACTTGAGTCGAGTGCATTATTATTTGAGCAACCTTTTTGGATAAGTACTCCATTCTCCTTTTATAAGCAGTTAAAGTTTATAAAAATTTTCAACATATGGCAAAAAGTTCCGCGGAATAGCTTTTTTTATAATAGAACGTTGAAGTGAACTTTTGAGGTGAAAAATAATATTGAACATTCTTTCCTTTCATGTAACAGGCAGAAACCAGATACCTATTGTAGCTTTTGGAACCATTACCATTGGTTTGATTAGTATCAAAACCAGAAAGCTTTCACGAATTTTGCTCAGTTTTAATCTAAACCCAATCCATTACGCTCAATTTCATTATAGCACAATCATTAGCAAAAGAAGTAAAGCTCTACGAAAAAGCCCAAAAATACATATGGATGTTGTTTTTAGACTTACTAAGTTAAATATTTGTTAGCACAGCCTCAAACCCGGATCACATTTTACGTAAGCTACTTACTTGTAAGTTAAAGTTTGAAAAAGCTTCATCACATACCTGAAAAAAGAAAAAAAATCAATTTAGAAAAACTTCGATATTTCACCACTAGGTGGCGTAGAACAGAATTAGATAAAAGGAAATCAACAACACCTTTGCGGTATGTAGTTTGTCTCTACATCTAGGTGCCCTCGATGGTAAAATGTAATTGCATGCGGCAAACACAATGTGGTTGGCTTAAAGTTAACCCTAACAGGATAATTTTTAGTAGATAGGTTTGGTAGCTTCCTAGGTGGGTTCTGGTGATGCAGATGCTTTGAGTTTAGTTAGATACATACGTATTACTTTTGAAAGTGTAAAAGTTTAAATATGTAGATAGATACTACTTACAACTGCAGTATCTTATATTGTCTAAGCGAGTAGTGACGTTAATACGTTAATGCGACGTGAATCATTGTTTTTATTTAACTACAACTTTTAAACAACCTATATAAAAGGCTTAATAGGTACACCAGTCGGTCTGAAAATTGAGGCAGTGCTTTGTAGATGCAAGGCCTTTATTTGGATATACATACAACTGAGAGATTTTTTTAAAGACTACATTTGTTTTATATGCATGCAAAAATCTGAGAGAATTACGAATTAAGAAAAGAAATATTCAATGCAAAATCTACCATTGTACCTTACAATTTTGAAATTAGTTTTTTTTATTTTGGAACATGAAAGAACTAGCTAATTGCTTTTACGTTATTTCTCGCATCTTTTATCCGTAGATACGTATCTCTGAACTTGAAAGAAACAAGCCCTGATGACAAATTGTTAATTAACGTTGGAGTAATCGTGAACATTTATCTTAAAACTACAATGGAGCAAGAGAAGAATGATAGAATGATTCTTGATTTCGAAATATAATGAAATATGGGTTCCTAAAGCACATTTTACAAACAGAAATCTAGTACATAGGTACAATTGACTAATGGAATAAAATAATTGATTATCAGAAAGAATTCGAAGGATGAAAATCCTTCATATATGAATGAAGGAACAGAAGAATGAAAACAGAGATTTTCGAACACTTTTTAATTACCCGATATTTCTTTCAGTGGGGACACAATGAGCAGAAGTTTTTGTGTTATGTATTAAAGGATACAACGATCAACATATGTATAAGCAAACAAAGCAATATCATGGAGGTTGTTAGGTTTGGCAGGATAACAAATTTTTCAATCAACTGTATGCTCTGCAGAACCCCTGTCTTGGAAATTTTACTACAAGCTTCATTGACGCAGCTGACCATCCCAAACTACCCGTTATATATAATTTGCAGCTATGATATGGAAGTATTGTCTTTGATGTGCAAACTATTAGTTGGGGTTCCTCAAGGTTGAGTGCTAGGACCGGGTTTTATGAAACATAATGAAGAATGGCGAACCCAGAAATACCAAAATAGGGCGGAATTGAATTTTTTATATCGGTTTTGCTGACGATTGATCTTGATTGACTTGAAAATGCAGAAGCAGGCCAAGAGCCCAAAACTTACAACCCCCGCTACAAGCAGGAGGCAGACGGTACAACGGAAGCAGTGTTTATACGAAAGTAACCACTTTAAAAAAGACCACACATAAAGCGACCGGTGATGTTTTTAGATTACATGCTCAGCTTTAAAGTTAGTTTAAGGAGAAGGAACATCTCGGGCACTAGCAATACTAAGAGGCAAATGTTTCAGTAAGTCCCTCACAAAAATAAGCACGGGGCATTGTGAATCCAAAATCCAAAATACGGAATGCAAAACAAGCCTTGAGAAATACAAATTGACAGTCAAGTCCCACCGATAGTATTCATGTTAACGACTAGCGAAATTTCGAATAAAGCACACAACCAACAGTTTTTGGTACAAAAACTTAAACAAATTGCAAAAAAAAAAACATTACAGGATAGTCAGATATGGCTTTAAGGCAGTACAAATCAAAAAATGCCCATTCCAAGACCATTTATTGAAATTTTGCAGAAGCTTAAAGCAGGTATCCTCTGAATAGCCTTTTTCGAAGAAGTCTTCAACTATTTGGCTGAATTTTTCTTACGAGAAGAAGGGCTAACAGAAGGCCATTTGCTGTATGTATTGGATTTGACAATAAAATAAGCTTGTATCGACGAGGCAAGTAACCTGCTAAACTTTTGACCTCGATATCACGACGCGACGCAGGCGATGTCAGTTGCTCTTAAAGTGAATGAGGAGAAGACTAAATAAATGCTATTAACAACCAAATAAGCATCTGGCCGCCGACTAGATAACAGCAACTTCGAAGCAGTTAAGGAGTTCATCTACCACGGTGTTGAATCAACTCTATGAAGGACATTTTAGCGCAAGGCCTCCGAAGGATTAATTTAGAATTACCGTTGCTACTTCGGTTTTGCGAAACAAATGGCTTCAAAACTTTTCATTAGAAGAACTAAGTGCTGGCTTTCCAGAAAACTTACTATGCCAGTTCTGCTAAACCGAGTCGAGTGCTAGACGATGACGATAAGAAAATGAGAGTTTATACTGAGCTCTTCGAAAGGATATTTGGTTCTGTGAACTCTATAAGCTGTACTAAGATGTGGATGTAGTCCAAAAAGCCAAAACTCGTCGACTATATTAGCTCGACCACATCGAGCGGAAGGGCAATAATGCTACAGCTAAGAGGATCTTCGAATCCCAGCTCCCAGTTTCGAGACGACAGGGAAGATGGAACTTCCGTTTGAAAGACCATGTCATCACGGATGCTAGAGCGCTTGGTCTGGAAAACTGGAAGCAGCGTGCCCGGGATCTCAGAGGATGGGAGGCGGGAGCCAGTAAATTAAACGTCAGTAAGTATCACTACGGTAGTACTTTGACATCCACGTAAATTGATTCTGGTTATTCTTCCACTAACAAAATTTGCTTTCGACACAAGTCTAAATGGACAATTTAAAGTCCTCCAGCCAAGAGGATCATCAACTCCCAATAACTAACCAGACATACCTTGTAGGTAGTTGAATGCCTATCGGTTGTACAAATTTTCTAAGTTTTAAGCAGCAATTGTAGAGTGCCTGGGGAGGTTGCCCTACGCTTTCGTTGCTCTGCTCCGGTTTTTCGACAGACCAACGGCTATGGAAAAACTACCTGCATTGCACGATATTCAAGATAAAAAGATGTGTTTTTCAGCAGTTGGCTATGCCATTAGTGTGTTTCTTAAAATAACAAAAGGAGCACCCCTCAGAATGGCAAGGAGCCGTACCAGAGTTAGTGGTACAAATTCGTTGAATTTGCTTAGCTCTACTAGTGCATTGCTGAATCAGTCAGGACAAACTATTTTATTTCAATGTGGACATGAATTGACATTTTTTTGGGATGGGTGCAAATACACGCTTTACAAACCAACAAACCCATAAAACGGCTGTTGTCCCATTCCTACTCAATCGCAGCAACTAAAATATTGAACAAAATTACTTTAAATTTCCCAGTTTCTTTTCCTTTTCCATTACAAAAATAACTCCTCAAGAATGTGTACAATAGGTGATTTATCCCTAAGAATTGAAAATAACCTCTGTTACAATTAAGTCCTAGTTAAGTATTATTTGAAATGTGTTAAATTGGCCTTATTTCAAACACCTACTTTACACGAAGAAGGTAGGGTTCCATTTGATGTGACAGGTGACAGGCTGGCAGTTCGTAATTGCTTTGCACAAAACGATAAAATACTTTTATTGTATAGAAATTTGGCAGTGTTCCGATAACAATATTTGCTTTGAATGAATATTGTGCGTGTCATAAAAAAATAAGTTTTGAAATTCTGCAGGCATAAAATTGTCTGTCACATTCGAAATAACATGTTAAGCTGTGAATATAGCTAATGTGACATGATGAAAAAGGGGTTGCACGTGTTGAGTCGAAATCAGAAATCATAGCTGATTTAGTTAGTGTTTTACCATGAATTTGACACTTTTCAAGTCTATATTCAAAACACTTTTTTTTTAATATAAATTCCTGGTCAACAGAAAAATACATAGATTGTTTGGCGAATTCTGATATAAAAACCTAAAACAATCAAACCCAATTCCAACATCATCATGCTCATCTGGAGTGAATAAGGGTGTCCCTTGATTTATTCTTGTATTAATGTGAAAAAAATGTAGCAAATATTTTACATTAATTGAATTCTGCATTGCACACTTTTTCAGTGATAATAACTCAGTGAATAATGAGCAATAATAACGAGAATGATTTATGTTAAAAAATAATTAAATTTGAATGAAATCTCCCGGAAAATAAAACATAAAGGTACGATTACACGGCCTTTTTTACGAGTCATTTAAATGACGCTGTGATGTCAGGAAAAAATATCGCATTAGAGAGACATTCAAGCTACGATTCGTCATTGGTCATTGGCGAAAAAATGGCGATCACACGAAATGACTATCATTGTCATTTTTGTCACAAAATCAATTAATAACATGCCTTATTGAAATGACAAATGTCACCTTTAATGACCATTGACAAAAATATAGCTACTGTCATTAAGTATGACTTTTTTAACTAAAAGAAAAAATAAATATTATCTAAAAAATGTCCAAAAGGACTTTGGAAATTGCGGAGACGGAGTATTTAGCAGCTTGTGTGCTGGAAAGCAGTGAAGACGATCTTGATTACGAGACAGGGATGTGAGCCGAAACTTAACTAATAGTTTTGTACCTTTTCGTGCCGGTACGAAACTAAACCTATTCATATATGTAAATATAAGGATTTGAGGCTGCCTCAATTGCGGTGTTAAAAAAAAAATAAACCATTAAGAAATTATTAATATTGTCGATTGTCATTTCCTTCTCAATCGGCATGATATGGGCCTTAAATGCAAGTGTTTGACAAGTAGAACCAAATGCGCTATATGACTTCATACACTCGGAGGTGCTTGGAACATCGAAAAAGGTCCTTGAATTTCAACTTTGAAAAGGACCTTTCTTAAAACTGTCAATATTTGCTTGTTTTCTACAAGAAAACAGTTTATTTATTATTATGTCCTTTCGCCACGAGACAAAAATCCAAATCCAAATGAAAGATATCATATTAAATGCTGCGTCATTTTTCATTTTCGTAGAATTTCATGGAATGACATGGCTGGAATTTCGTGCCTTGGCATATTTTAAAGGCTGCCATTTAAATGACGCAACAGCCCAAAATGTTTAGTCATTTGTCCTAGGCGTCATTTAAGAGCGATCACACGGTCATTTGTTTTCATTATTTTAATGACACAAACTTCATGTCGCCGAAAATGTCATCCCGCAAATGGCGATCACACGAGCGACATTAAAATGACTGCCTTGTGACGTGTTTTTTACGTCTTATCGTCATTTAAATAACTCATAACCGTGTAATCGTACCGTAAGTAGCAAGCACAAAAAAAACTTTTTTGCATAATTCAACGAGGTTAAATAAATTATCTAAATTGTTTACATTAAGAATAGATCCTAGAGCTTTTAAAGTAAAACCATACATTACGTTGTTAGCCTCTTTATAACTTTGATCGGGAGGAATTTATTTACTATTTTCAGCTTGTAAACAAATAAAGGATATTTTTTTAGAGATATTAAACTTTGAAATGAAATAAAAACAAAAGATGATTTTTTTAAATTGACATGAAACAAACTTCATTCGAAAGATAATCTTCGAGCATTATAATTTAAATATGATTTCTGGCATATGACCGCCACGGCTGGCGCGGACCTAGCCTAATCCGGAGATTCAATGTGGCGAATGTTGTCCTAAAAGTGGTCAATCGTTTCGGTTTCGGCGTAGAGTACCGACTTCACATATCCCCACAGAAAATAGTCAAGCGGCGTTAAATCGCACGATCTTGGAGGCCTTATGAAAATTGAGATTAACGTTCAAAAGCACGCAAACCAAAATCTGTCCTCAAAAATGTCCATAAAGTGGATGGACACATACAATTTCTGTGCACGATAGCGGATAAACTGATTCGGGTCTTCCTCTACGCTACGCTCTATAGCAGCAATGACTTCTTCTGATTTTCAAAATAAATTTGCACGCTTTCAGGCGTCAGGTTATTTACGTTGAAATGTTTAACCAAACCAAACTAAAAATAAATCACTTGACAGCTGACAAAATGGCCGCCATATTGTTGCCAACTTAAAGCTCTATACCTTTAAAAAAAACACCATTTATATACCAAGAGTGAGCAGTCCACACGGGGCGTGCCCTATCCATTTAAAACTACTTACGTTCTTCGTTCTGTTGTTTTCATTTTCCTACAACTAACTTGTGTAATAATTCTACGGAAGCAAAGAGCTGGCTCTACTTTAGCATTTAAGGTTTTTGTTGTGATTTAAGAAACGTGGTATAACATAAAATCTACATATGTAGTTAGAATAGCAAAGTTAGTATTGAAATTGCTAAACCTTTTGTGATCAAAAACGGTCTTTTTAATCAATGCCTTTTCTATTCTTAGAATGATTTAGCACTATGCCAAGAAATTGGAGGAATGCCAATTGAAATCTTCGTTCTTTAATTTTGAAGGAAAAAATATGAAGATATCTAAAGAATTCAATTTTTACATCGCTACAAGGCTCTTATACGGTATCCACTTTAACTTTTTTAACTTTCTCGTATATTTTAGTATACTAATGAGAAAGTTATTGCGATCGTGCGGAAATTTTGAACTAATGATATTGAGGGATGATATTACGACTATAGAGAAGTCCAAAATAGTGGGTCCGCCAATGCCGTCCGTCGGTCTGTCTGTCTGTCCGGGCGCCGTATGGCGAAACGGTTAGACGGTTTTGCTTCAAAGTATATAAGGTTCTTGGGGTTACATCTCTTACTATCTTTTGAAATAACGGTACCTGCCATACAATTTTTTTTATTTTTTTTTTTTTTTTTTATTTTTCTCGAAAGTGGTTCCAAGGATTTTGGTCTTTTTTGGTCCTGAGGATGTTTAGGATGCGGTCAAAAACTCTGCATAGTCAGTTTTTGAAATAAAAAAATCGATTAACGGTTATTTATAAAACCAGCAATATCTCGAAAACTAATAAAGATTTAACTATAAACAAATCTGCATACTTCGATTTTTTAAATAATTTGTTCATATAACGATTTTCTTAAATTTAAATTAAATTCGTTTTCTCAAAAACGGCTCTTCCGATTTTGACAATTTTTTGTATTTATGTGAAGATTGTCCAATGTGAGAAATTACTACGAAATCGTAGGTGCAGTTTATGAGAAAATCAAATTTTTTAAAACCTAAAAACTGATTTAAATAAATTTCTCACCATTAATTTTCGATTCATTTTGCGACTCAAAAACGCATCTCATGTACCGAGAAAGTTCCGTATGAGGCAGTCGAGCACTTTACTACCATTGGAGAAAGCTATTTGAACAGCTTTTTTGTTTCCTTTTTTCCAATTAAACAACCAACCAATCACAAAAAACCAAAGTTGGTTAATTTTATTTTTAAAGTCGGTATTCGGTTATACAGACACAAAGTTAATAAAAAAAATTCTTTCATGTTTAAAATGCGAACAGTACTCCAAAAATTTATTGATTGGTTCAGCGTTCTATGCAACAATTCTCTGCGTGCTCTAAGACCTCGTTCAGTTCGAACTGATATGAAAATTGGTCCGGTGCAAGCAAGTAAACAAGACGAAAGCGACGAACAAGTTGCGGTTAATGTGCATGGCATTCCATAACGGGAAATGATTGAACATCATATTTTAGGACAGAGGTAGAGAACAATCTAGAGAATTGTGGTTCCAAAAATCGCTTGGAATGATATCGGGTTTTTCTTATTTTAACTGGCCACCGCGTCCGCCCTATTTAATGGCTATAAGTCAAGAACCATGCAACGGCTCTAGGCCAATGTCTGAGAAGAATTGAGCGTCCTGGGACTTGAAACTTCTCTGTGAAGACGACTTCAGGTCGAAGCAAAAAATAGACACCATTTTAGAGATATTATTTTCAAAACATAATTTACCTTAATATTTCCAAACTACGATCTAAACTTTAATAAGTGTCAAAGTTAAAAATTAAACAAATTATAACGCAACTTATGCGACACCCTGTATTTGTAATATAGAAAGAACATAGGAGGAGTATCACAATTCGCATATTAATATCGCCCAGGAATGTATGCAATTGCTGATAAAAAAATAGACAAAACCGGTGAAGTTTTTTCGTTCTGCTTGCATTCAAGAAGTGAGGAGAGAGAGTATCACAGCACAAGTGAGGCTAACCCCTCACACTATTATAAATTGTCTTCTCCAATAAAATTACTCTGAAGTTCATAGGTAAACTTATTTGACTGTCTATATGTAAGCCTATCAACTTCTGCACAAGTACAGGGAGTTTTTTTTTAGCGGTATAGAACTTCGAATTCAAATAAAAGACAAGAAAATCGTTTTAATGTCCATCAATTTGGCTTTATTGGAAGGATAATTTTATTTATTTTATTTAATAAAAGACAAGTCTAGAGGTCCAATTTGCAACCACTTTTTCAAGCATTTGGTTTCTTCCAAGTCCCCTGACGTTTCTGGTTTGTTGGCGTAGGCGAGCGACTTCACATATCCCCAAAGAAAATAATCCAATGATGTCAAATCACGCGATCTTGGTGTCCAATTGACAGGTCCATTCCGCGAAATTATGCGCTCATCGAATGTTTCCTTCAATAAATCGATTGTGACGTGCGCTGTGTGGCATGTAGCGCCGTCTTGTTGGAACCACATCTCATCCACATTCATGTCATCCAATTCGGGAACAAAATAGTCGGTTGTCATGGCTCTATACCAATCTCCATTAACGGTAACTGACTCTACAGCATCATTTCGGAAGAAGTATTGCCCAATGACTCCACCAACCCATAGAGCACACAAAACAGTCAGTTTTTGTGGATGTAATGGCGTTTTAAGGGTCTCATGTGGATTCTCTTCACTCCAAATGCCGCAATTTTGCTTGTTGACGTAGCCATTCAACCCAAAATGAGCCTCATCACTGGACAAAATTTAGCGATGAAAATCAGCATCGATATCGATTTAATTTTCGGCCCATACACCAAAATCACGACGCATTAATTCTTACACAAGCTGGATCTTGTTAGGTCGAAGAAGAGATCTTTGCGCAAAATCTTCCATAAAGTTGATGGACAAAGATCCAATTGCTGTGCACGGTGGCGAATCGATTCATACGGGTCCTCTTCAACACATTGCTCTACAGCGGCAATTGTTTCTTCGGCGCGCACTGTTCGAAGTCTCTGCGGATGCTTATTAGCACATAGAGTAAACGTAGTGCGAAAACGATCAATGTTTAACCGAATTAATTGCTCTGATGGACGATTATGTCGACCATAAAATGAACGGAGCTTGCGGTAAACTTCGCGAAATGAACCATTATTTTCGATATAAATTTGCACGATTTGCAAGCATTGTTCATTTGTCAACCTGTTCATGATGAAATGGCAAACCGAACTGAACATAAATGACATTAGAGTTGCCACATTTGACCACAAAATGTTAGTTTTATCTCTATTCGAAAAACCAACCTCTAAAAAAAAACATCCTTTATTTAATAGATTTCGCTAAAAAATGCGAACTATTGCCCAATTAAGCCTACTCACACAAAGTTCTAAACTATAATCAGACAACAATAACTTTCTACCTATTGCAGTTCTCTAAGCATTTTATTTGAAAATCGTTCATGACTATTCTGCATTATCGCTTCGAATTTGCAATTTATTCTAGTGCCGCCGATTGCACAGTAATCATACAAATAGCTATATTATTAAATTCCTTGAGGACCTTTAATACATATTTTATTTTTTTTATTCTAAATTCCTCCTTCGGCTTCGGGGTTGTCTGGAGTGGATCAAATTATTTTTTGTCAGCCTACTCCCCTTATCTGATTGAGAATGAAGAGTCTAGAGAAGGGACTATTATCGAAAAGTATGACATAAATGATTGCAAACTTATTAGGCAAAAGTTCTTGGGTTTTTTTTTTTTTGTTGCCTTCCTCCAATGCGCATATTTTTGTATTCGTTGCGATGAAGAGCACCAAGGGATGTTTACTGTAACTTCTTTCTGTGGCCGGGGGCGATAAGTATTTCATTGAATACAAAAGTAGGTATATACCTTCGAAGGGAACTTATATAAAGTTAAAGAGAATCTACTTCGTGATTGAAATTTGCAGAATTTAATGTTGGCCATAGGGACTGAATAAATAGCTGGATATTTAGGAACAGTTAATGTTTCACAACGACGAAAGTTTATGACTTCAAGTCACTAAAACAACATTTTATTGAGTGTATTTGAAGTACGGCAGAATTAACTTGTCCTTAATTAAATGTTGTCACCTATATAAACATCATCATCATTTAAATGATTTTATTATATCAAATTGCTGCGAAGTTAAGCCATAAATTTCGGCAAAAAGTGTTATGTTTTATTTAAAATCTAAAGCAATTGGATGGGGATATTGTAGTAAACTATAAATTTAAATAAATATCTGAAACTGCAAGCAAAGAATATTTTATTTTAATGTCTCCCTTAATTGCTAAGAAATCTTTTAATTGTGTTCTTCTTTGAGACATTAAATCCCGCGATTGAGCCGATATCCATCTCCAAATGAGATGACAAAAGATTTGCATAACTGGCCCAATGCACTCTCAGACAGGTACTTTAGTAATTGTCCGAAAGCCTAGAGGGCACATCAGTGAAGAAGCTTATAGTTTCAGTACACAGTGCTTTGAGCGTCGGTTAAAGACAGTACATTCAAATGGGACGTACTTAGCGGCGTCTTCGCCTTCTCCACAGGCATCGCCGATAGTTGTATCACTTAAGCCTATCACTTCGGTCGAACTAGTTTGGTCTCCCTGCATCTTAAATATTATGTCCTAGGAGACGCAGTCATCAATGGCAGCCAGGTTTTTGGAAATCTTCATCCGAACCTTGACGCGGAATTTCGTGAAGATCTTATATCCGGTGATTCAAGTATGACCGAGTTTTTGGGTTAAATCAGTAACTTTGACGTGGTTAAAGGATTAAATAAGTACAGCTTGGCTATCACTACAGACATATATACTACAACCCCTCTACCTTCACAAAATAATTCCTAGAATAGCATAGACCTCCGCTTGGAAGATTAGTGCATATACAGGGTTTTTCAACAGGGACGCTACAAAAGTAGAGCGACAGGGACAGCAAACGACGCCATATTAGGACGCCGCAGTAAGGTTTGTCATTTCATAATGGAAAGATATACGAGCCAACAACGAGTTGAAATTATTAAAATTTACTACCGAAATTCGGAGTCAATGTTAAGAGCGATACGTTAAGAGCGATACGTCCAATTTATGGTCGTCATAACCGTCCTAGCAGATCGACAATTGAGCGTCTAGTGGAAAAATTTAAATCCACAGGCACAGTACAAAATGTTCCCGTGCCAGTAAGACAAAGAAGTGCCCGTAGTGTCGAGAATATTGCTGCCGCTGAGGCTTCAGTTGAAGAAAGCCCAAATGTGTCTCTAACACGTCGTTGTCAAGCGTAGGGCATCTCTGTGACGTCGTTGTGGCGAATTTTGCGAAAAGATCTTGGCCTACATCCTTACAAGATTAAATTGACGCAAGAACTGAAGCCTCTTGACCACCAGAAGCGTCGTATGTTCGTGAATTGGGCTAAGCAACAACTTAAAAATGATTCGGATTTTCATCGAGAAATCATCTTCAGCGATGAGGCTCATTTCTGGCTGAATGGCTTCGTCAATAAACAAAATATGCGGTATTGGTCAGGCAGCAATCCACCCGTACCACCATGAGTCATCATTGCATCCCGAAAAAATTACGGTTTGGTGTGGGTTATGGGCCGGCGGCGTCATTGGGTCGCACGTCTTCCGTGATGATCAAGACCGGCACGTTACTGTGAATGGAAATCGCTACCGTTGAATGAAAACCGAATATTTTTGGCCCCAATTGGACTATATGGACTTGGAGGACATGTGGTTCCAACAGGACGGCGCCACAAGCCACACAGCGAATGTCACAATCAATTTATTGGAAACCAAGTTTGGAGAACGTTGTAGTATACCAAGAAATGGTCCAGTCGCTTGGCGGCCTCGGTCGTGCGATTTGACGCCGTTCGACTATTTCCTGTGGGGCTACGTCAAGTCTATGGTCTATGCCAACAAGCCAGCGACGATTGATGAACTTCGTACGAATATCGAACGTGAAATTTCTGCAGTATCGTCAGCGTCTGGACTTTTGCAAGCGTGCCCGTGGTGGCCATGCAAAAGAAATCGAGTTCCATACATAATGGCATCGAACGCACTTTTGACAGGAATAAAGAATTTCATTGATATCCAAAACAGTTTTTGTTTTATTTAAAAAAAACTTTTGTAGCGCTCTTACCCGATATTACGAATCCATGGGGATGTCGCCCAAATTCCGGTATCATTGCATCAGAAAACATTAGACAGCGGTCGTAGAATAGTTCTCGCGCAGTGTCATCGAAAATCCAGAACGAGTCAAGCCAAGTTTGCTAGGAAAAACCCCAATGTAACCTAAACTTATTAGTATTCTACCAAACAACCAATATTAGATTAGTAATCGTCTCGTCGTGTAAATCTACAGGACTCTTCTCCATGATAAGCCCCATTTTTTGTCAAGGGAAAGAAAGTCAACTACGCCTTTGATGTCTTCGTCTCGACAAAGGAGCTTACTAGCAAGGATTACTCAAAGATATAAAGCTTCTCTTAATAGCTGCAATGTGCAGCCTTTAAGTACTTGTTGAGATCAAGTCGTAAATTTCCTGTTTCTCGTGAAGAGAACAAATTTTGTTTTAAGAGGTGGTTTCACCGAAAGCCTATTTCTAGGCCAACTACACAACATAAAAGTTGTGTTTAGGCAATATTGTTTATCCTGTACCTGTCAGACTACCCGACTACCGCCTTCGCGTAGATCTCGATACTCCTATTTATTTGTGGCGATCTTTGACCACTGTCAGATATCTAACGCAACTGGACATCTTCGTGGAGTTTCCCTAATTGATGGCATAACAAATCCAAGTCATATCCTTTTATTAGTTGCCAACGAAGCACGCTTACGGTGGATAAAAATGTCCCTATCAGCAGTCGCATAAACTACGACATTTAGAAACTTTGCAATTCAGCTATTACCTTAACAACTTGCAAATATTTTAATCTACTTCACCAATTTGAGCCTTTTCTAATTGTTAGGCGAAAACAGACTAAAGTTAAAAATGCCCTTACGGACTATTCCTATAAAACTAGTTTTTTATACATATAAATTATATATCTATCTCATTTTGGACAGTAAAGAACTTAATTAAATCAGCATTACACTCCTTTGGCAAAGGGATAGCTATCACCAATAAGATTCATTTCTGGCACGAGAAAAGCAAAAGCACCAAAGTTTTCCCTGTTGAAGTTCGTTTGCCTTGGAAAAGTGGTACACACAGTTAGTGACAGTTATTCGACTTGTGCATAGTTAATGTTAAATTATTAGATTAGTGTGCATTTCAGGGAATGTCCTTCAAAAAGTTTGTATTTCACTTCTCGCAGATGCCGACCATTATGATTGTTTGCTGAGGCTATACCCCTTTTGTTTGCCCATTAACCGATGGATGATATTGTGATGATGCTGGTCAAGGCAGAAGTGAGGATAACTCTGGTGGTGGTTTTGCGCTGCCAGTTGTGATTGTCAGAAATACACAGCATAACGGAATGCTACTCTATTCTTGATGGTTTGCAAATATAAGTTTCATTATTATTATTTTTTTTTTTTTTCATTATTTTCTGACAGATATCTGCAGTGTTTGTAGATAAATAACAAGAGAATGCGATGGGCTACATTTATACATAACTTTGAAAGCAGTCAACTATTTCATATGTTGTGAAGCGGGGACGTGTAATGTTGTCTTAATGCGTGACGGATGGCTTGGTATTTACCATACAGAAAATGTAATCAAAGATTTTTGACACACCTTGCAAGCTGATGTGAGTATTGTACGCAAATTTAAGTGACTTAGTCCAATTTAACGGGCTATTACTCGAACTGGGGGTGATAGATGAAGAAACTCAGTTACTCTTTGCACTCTGATGTTGTATTTAGAAGTAAAAGTACTGGAAAACAGCACTTCGTGGCTTCAAAATGTCTAGAAATCGAGCAACTTTATTGCCATTTTTTAATCAAACAGTTAGTCACAAGAAAGATAACTTTTCTTGCATTCCAACTACCATTTTTAAGAGCATTGTTCACGATGTTAAACATTTTAATTGCAAGTCAATCTTCTAGTCTATATGTAACACTGCGTTCTAAGTGTAAACCTACGACTTCTTGTCCTAAGAATTTCGTATTGAAAACTATGTTTGCAGTGATGGCCTTTGGATTAAACCTCCATACCTTGTTATCCTCTCTAGGTGAGTGCACATCCTAATATAGTCCTTTGAACTCTTGGACACAAGAGCGGTGATACAGCGGCACTTAAATCTATACCATTTTTATACCCTATCCTAAGGGTATATTAATTTTGACACATAGCTTGTAACACCTCTTAATATTCGTCGTAGATCCCTAAAAGTATATAAATATATTTATGATCAGGACCAAAACCTAAGACTATTTAGCAATGTCCGTCCGTCCGTCCGTCCGTCCGTACGCAATTTTTAGGCCTTTAAATTCAAGCTAGAAAGCTGAAATTTGGACCACATACTCCCTAGGGCTCCGAAATGGTTAAGTGTAAAATTTTTTGGAATACGCCCACTGCCACGCCCACAATTTAGAAAAAACCGATTTAAAGCTACAGATGGACAGATAGAGGGTTATAACCTTCACAAGATATGTAGGCACTGCCCTCCTTTATAAGTTTGTCATATAAAGTTT
The DNA here is from genome assembly GCA_963576555.1 of Ferdinandea cuprea. NCBI lineage: Eukaryota > Metazoa > Arthropoda > Insecta > Diptera > Syrphidae > Ferdinandea > Ferdinandea cuprea. Next base: position 681,553 of record OY754959.1, read on the forward strand.
TTTGCCACAAATAAAATGCTATCCATCATCTTCTTAATGCTTTTTTTTTTGGGGCATATAGGGATATGGATAGGGTATCATACTGTTCGCCCAAGTGGACTGTAGCCTTTCAATTTGTTTATACCAACTCTTCCACCCTACCGAGTACGACCATCGCTTTCGAAAACTAAAAACGCACTGCTTAAGAGTTTTGCACATTAATGTCGAATCAAGGGATTGCAAATTTTGAATATATAAAGTAGAATGGAATATTTTGGAGTTCAATCTGGAGTTTTGTTCCTTCATTTCAATATATCCAAAGACTGTCATAACCTGTCAAGTGTGAGTCATTTGTTAATGCTCTGAAGTGTTATTACGTATAACTCCTTTGATTGAACAAGATCGCTTAAAGGTTTGCTGGTCTGTCCATTAAAACCGACAGACAACAAAATCCTACTCAGCCCAAGCTGAACTTGTGGTTTCGATGGCGTGGTGCAACATATAGACCAGCACAACACAAAGGAGTCTGATGATCGGCCGTGGCAAGCCGTGAAACAGCTGTAATTCCAGTTTCTTTATTGTTTGTGGTGGCAATCACAAGTTGTTGTTGTTTCATTCAACCCTAGGATATGTAATTGACGGAAAGCTTGGCAGCTATTAATAGCCGCGTGTATTTATACGAAAAATAAAATGCAGGTTTAAAGAATTGTTGATGCGCGTCACTAGTTACTTAAATGTGTAAAAACTAAAGCAGCCTAAAAAATATCTAACAGTACTATAAAATCTTTCCTTTAAAATATTCCATTGCAAGATGGCAAGTTTTCGTACGAATATGTCCAGCAGTTCGACCTTGAATGAAGGACAACCATCGAAAAATACATTCCTTCACGTATTTATAGGGTTAGGTTTCCAAAACATTCCAGAAATTTAGGTTTTCTTAACTCAAATGTTTCCTTCAAAAATAGTGAACAACTTTATTTGTACAAAGAATAAATCATCGAAAAATATTGATTTATATTTTTTTCGCTTTCAAAAAGCACAATGCTCTACTTAACAATGTATGTATGTATTGGCGTAAAGAATTCTCTTTAATGCGTCATGTGCATTCCAGTTGTGCAGTATTAGACAAAAGCACTAAAGTATAACTTACAAATTCTTCCAAACGCACTTACTGCTGTTCGTTGAATAGCTTTTAGCTTAGACTAACAAATCTCACTCAGATCATATTTCCTTTGGATATCATGTTAAATGTACATTTGAGTGCGTCATTTTTGTATGACTAACTGATTTTTTGGTAAAACATTTAATGTCTTATCCCTTATTTCGGGAATGTCGCCGTCGCGGCTGGTTCGCATAAAGACAAGTCTGGAGATACAATTTTCAACCACTTTTTCAAGCATTTGGGGCTGTATGTCGTCAATAACGCCACGAATGTTGGCTTCCAAGTCCCCTTACGTTTCTGGTTGGTTGGCATAGGCGAGCGACTTCACATATCCCCAAAGAAAATAATCCAATGGTGTCAACTCACACGATCTTGGTAGCCAATTGTCGGGTCTATTCCACAAAATTATGCGCTCATCGAATGTTTCCGTCAATAAATCGATTGTGACGTGCGCTGTGTGGCATGTAGCGCCGTCTTGTTGGAACAACATCTCATCCACATTCATGCCATCCAATTCGGGAATAAAATAGTCGGTTATCATGGCTCTATACCGGTCTCCATTAACGGTAACTGACTCTCCAGCATCATTTCGGAAGAAGTATTGCCCAATGACTCCACCAGCCCATAGAGCACACCAAACAGTCAGTTTTTGTGGATGTAATGTCGTTTCAAGGGTCTCATGTGGATTCTCTTCACTCCAAATGCGGCAATTTTGCTTGTTGAAATGAGCCTCATCACTGAACAAAATTTTGCGATGAAACTTCGCGAACTGAACCATTATTTTCGAAATAAATTTCATGATGAAATGACAAACCAAACTGAACATAAATGACATCAGAGTTGCCAGATTTGACCACTAAATGTCAGTTTTATCTCTATTCGAGAAACCAACCTCTAAAAAAACACCCTTTACAAGGTGGCGCAAAACGAATCACCCTATCGGAAGAAGGTATGATTTTTGGAAACTGCGCCGTGCGTCAATCATAGTTGATATTTGTGAGCTAAACAGCAGCAGTATACACACAGGCCTGCTGATCGCCAGTCGAGTGTGAATTACTGTCAAGCCATCCTCAATCCCAACAACGAAGAGGTAGATTTTGTGCCGAAAATCATCATGAGCGACAAGGCCAATAAGACAAATTTTCGTTTCTGGAGCACTGAAAATCCGAGGATGACATCGGCAATACGATCACTGTAACTGGCGAACGCTACAGGGCCATGATAAAAGACTTCTTACTCCCGGAATTGAATAAAGGGGGCTTGGTGAACATGTGGTTTGAACAAGACGGGGCAACCGCATACACAGCACGAGCGAAAATGGATATTGTGAAGGAAGCGTTTCCTTGTCGCCTAATCTCCCGTTTTGGCGATTTGGCATGGCCAGCAAGATCGCCCGATTTAACCATCCCAGACTTCATTGAAGTCATAGGTATATGCCATTAAGGCTCAAGATATTAAGGAAAATATTCTACAGGAATGCGAACAGTTATCACCGGAAAACTTCCGGAAAGTTATGGAAAATGCGATAAAACGGTTGCAAATGTGTATCAACACTGGCAGCAGCTACTTGTCAAATATCATTTCTTACACTTAACAGAAAAATTGCAAGGATAGTTAAGAAGTTCCAAAATCAGAGGAGGGAACCCGGCTCGAAAAAATCTTAGCACGAGAGACTCAAATTTGGTATTGCCATATTCAAAGAAGGGGCTCTACGAACCCACGAACATCCCCATACAAGCCCCAAAAAGAGGCAGGCCTAAGACTTCCTGGAGGCAGGCATAAAACTTCGACACAAATGCAGAAAAATCAGCATTTGGTTCTTTCAGTGAATTTTTGTAGGCATCACAGGCTCAAGGCATTATTATTTCATTATATTATTTCGAGTCCGTATTTCATTCCTTTTGTTTTCGAAACTTTCGAAAATTTTTTTAGCTAAATGGCGTACATGTATGAACATTTTTTCATCGTTTTTTTTCAGGTTTGGGAATTTTTTTAAATATAAAAAAAATGTTTACAAAAAAAGCTCTCGTCAAACAAAATATTAAAGCACTAAAGTACAGGTCCACTAGAACTTTAGATATGTCAAACGTTTCCAAAAGCATAGTTTGGAGAAAAACTAGTTTAAGGTTTGGGGCCTCGTTTCAGGCAGTTTAAGTAAAAACAGTTGTTACTCTGAAAATAGTTCTAATTTTCAAAAATCCTTTTACTGGCTAATTTTTCAAGGTCTAAACTTTGAATATTTTTCAAAACAAAGGACTTTTTTTTAATTTCTACAACAGAATACCCTCTTAGATCTACAAAATGTGCTGTTTGACCAAATGTATAAAATTTCATCTAGCTTTTTGAAAAGAATGGCCACTTCAATGAAGTGAATTTCGTTCAAAATTTTCGCGCTTATTACGGAAACGCACGCTCACGAGCAGTTCGCGAGCGTGCGCTTTTAAATGAGAAGAGTGTGCGATTCCCTACGACTCGCCCCGTGGGCGCACACCACTGTACGTTGACGAAAAGTCTCATTCGCGTGTGTGAGACATATGTGAGTCGTTTTTTTGGACTCGCGGGCGCACGCGATAGGATTTCACATGAAGGAAATGGAAATAGATGAGGGTGGGAAAATTTCATAAAGTGTGTATGCTTTGCCAGCAGCATCGAACAATGTTGAGTGGTGTGGAAATGAAACCTAGTCTTGCTTCGGTCACAGATCGAGGTTGACGTTTTTTGGAGGTGGGGGAATGCCTCTTGAAGGAATATCCTGTTTTTAGCTGCATTATCATTTATATTCATATTCGTTCTTATGGCACTACATTCAGCTAGTTTGTTTTTCTTTTGACCTGGATTTCAATGCTTCAGATTTATTGATGCTATAATTGATAGTTACGTTTTCTATTCGCTGGACTTTTTCCACTTAACACATTATCATAGTTTTCGGTGCACCTTAATTATTGTTAGGCATATTAACATTTAATTGACTTTATTTTCTACTTTCATAGGCTACTTTTCGCAATTACCTACCGAATGAAATAAAAACAAAAAAATGACGTGCAACGCAAATGGGTATCAGTCGACGGTCTTTACAGCGAATTTTGGTACAAGATTTGAAGATGTTTCCGTACAAAGTCCAGATGGTGCATCAGCTGTTAGCTGCTGACCGCCAAGACGCTCAAGCCATCCTTAATCACCACCAAGAGTGATGAGGCCCATTTCCATCTTAGCGGGTACGTAAATAAGCAAAATTTACGCTTCTGGGGCATTGAAAATCCGCGTGTAACCCACGAAGAGCCATTACACCCGCTCAAAGTCACTGTATGGTGTGCTGTTTTCGCTGGAGGAGTCATCACACCTTTTTTCTTCGAAGACGTCGCGGGCCAAACGGTTACTGTGAATGGTGAGCGCTACAGAGCAATGATCAACTAGTTCTTTTTGCCGCAACTTGATGAATTGGGATTGGAAAACATGTGGTTCCAACAGGACGGTGCAACGGCACACACTGCACGTGCCACAACCGATATGCTGAAGGATGCGTTTCCCGGGCGCCTAATCTCCCGTTTTGGCGATTTGCACTGGCCAGCAAGATCGCCTGATTTGACCGCTCCAGACTTCTTTTTGTGGGGCTTTTTGAAGTCGCGGGTTTATGTCAACAAGCCTCAGACTCTTGCAGCTCTTAAAGACAATATCCGTCAAGAATGTGAGGACCTATCGCCGGAAGTTGTGGCCAAAGTGATGGAAAATGCCATAAAAAGGGCTCAAATGACAATCAGCTGTGGCGGCGGCCATTAACATGACATCATATTCTCAACTTGATGTAAAAAAAATTAAAAGACCAAATAAATTACAGCCTAAAAACATCGGAAGGTTATTTTTGCGCCACCTTGTACTTCTAGAACTGGAGATGGTTGGTACATCTTCAAGTTCTCCTTTGAATTTTCAACATAAGCCCTCTGAAGGTCTAAATTCGTAATTCATAACACCTTACCATATAATGAAAAAACAATGCCCCCACCACTAATTACAAGGAGACATTTAACCAATTTAAACCGTCTATAGAACCACAAACATTTAATACAAGATTTCAACTTAAAATTGTTTTGTACTTGTTTTGCATAGCCATTAATCTCCACAACTAAATTCAACAATTTGCAACGAATAATCATACGTAACATATTTATTGTACGGACGCAGCACTCGAATTGCACAGAAACATTTTTTTCTTACACCAATTCAGTTCATTAATCCTGAAATTCGAATTTCAAAAACGACTCACGAACATAACTCACGTCTCACGTGCGCACGCGAGTGGACATTTTCCGTTTTTGCCAAAACTCACCCACGTGCGCGTGCGGTGGGAAAAATATAAATCGACTCACGCACGCGCACGCGAGTAGAAACAGAGACGTGAGCTGTTTGCGTGCGCACGCGAGCGTGAGTTTCCGTGCGCAGGGCACGAAGACCACAAATAGCAATTGTATAAGACCATATACACAAATTGTACAATCAAATCAAAGCATAAATTCTCAGGTTGAGTACTTCAAATGAATGTAAAATCTTTTTTATTATATTAAAAATTCAAAATTACATTTTCTGCAGTTGCCGACAAAATTTGTTAAACCATTGTTATATGCTTTCACTGAACTGAAGACAAAATTCATTAAGCAATGCAAAAAAAAAAAAAAAAAAACGACGGAATGATTATTACTTCCATTATCAATGAAAAAACGAATCTCTGACGCAATAATGGCCAAAGAAATAACAAAATCTGATAACGTGCTCAGAATAGAGGATAAGACAACCACCAGTAAAAGCAAAGAAAGAAAGACACCTTTACCAGCAGATAAATATGTACATAAGTGTCTGAAACCGAAGAAGACACGCTCTTCGCACAAGAAAATTAAATACATCCATTTAACTTTAAATGAAAAAAATAAATAAAAACAAATTATACAAAACATAAAAAAAAAAAAAAAAACTGCGCGAAGAAGAACATTTCCAACGCGCCACCTTCAGGATGTTCGCACCCCTCGCGCATACCCAAAGTCCATTTATTACAAAATCCCCCTCCCCCCATCCGCAATGAATCCAAATGCCACCTGCTTTTCGCCTTTGCCTCACATTTGAGTTAGAAATGGAAAAGCCACCCCCCTGAGATATGGAAAATTAATTTTTTACTCTCTCCTTGTGTTTTTGTGCCGCCGCCTCCACTGAGTCTATTTATGTAGATTTGCTTCCATATCGACCTGTTTTTGTGCTGTTTGTATCTGGTCGGTCTTGATCCCGCTTTGCATTGCGCTCCAAGTACTCCCATGTGCGTTTGTCCAATTTTCTTCTCAACGAGAAATACATTTAAAGTTTACTTAGTTAGTTTGTACTTGAGAAAAGGAAATGAAAATATCTAGGGACAGGGTGCATAGAGGAGTCATAAAGATAGACGAACCAGTGATATTGTGATTCTACTTCAGGGGATGGTATAATGCTTGTTAAGGTCCATGTGGATAATGCATAGTAAGCTAAATAGCAGAATGTTGATACCATTAGCTGCGTGATTTAGAATGAATTTCCATACCAAACGACTGCGAGAGTAGTGGCAGCATCTGCGGATAATGTTAGCTAGAATATATTTTCGCTTCACTGTGGCATAAACCTTTGCGCAAAATACTGCCGCCCCACCTGCGTCTGCACGTATACACGTACCTAGTGTAAATAAATTTAAGGAAAAGGCAAGAAATCTGTTCATCGACAAACACAAACAAGAAGAAACAATCAATGGATGAAAGGATTCTCGTGCAAAAAGCCATGGAAAATTATAGCAAAGGACCAAGATCTAAACGTAAATGCAACAAGGCATATCAGTCACGGTTTTGTTAATATAATGTGTACAATCTAAACTCAATGGGGCTACGCATTTTTTATTTGACTACCCACAGAATCTTATCCCATTGATGTTTAGAAGGAATTCATTTTCTTTTGTTCAGAAGTCAAGCGTACTAAAGCTGTTTTATTCTTGTGGAGGTTCAGGCTGCGCGTGAGCAACAGAAACAGGTGAAAGGCTACATTCGATGGGTAGACGAATGTATGATTTGACATAGAAAATAGAAAGAGGGGTTCCCCAAGGTTCGGTGCTAGAACCAGTTCTTTAAAATAAAATGTATTTAATGCCGAGCGGAGTACAAATTTTAGGCTACAGTCATTACGATATCGGAATCACCTGAAAACTCTTAGTAAGGCCGGTTTATGCCCCACACTCAGGTTAATAGGTCAACTTTCATCAACCAAAAAATATTAACTGGGCGAAAAAAGCCCTCCCAAAAGTAAGTGTTTATTAAACGAAAATGTAACGATTCAAAGTCCACGCACAGTCGCTAGTCCCTGCTCAAGGAAATGCAATGGAGAATGACCTGTAGGATAACGAGGTATTGTATTGCCTTGACGATGAAGGTAATCCTTTCTACGTGGGTAGGATATATTAATTAGCGCAACAAATGGTTCGTTGCATAATTGGCTTAGTTGTATTTTTCTTTCCAGCGAATGTATAGTTAACGTAAGGCTCATACACATTTGAAGAGACGACTACGTAGTTATATTATTTACTCGGAAGTATGTAAGCAAACGTTAAATAATTTATTTAATCACCTTGGTGTAAAACATGAAATTATAAGGTTAGAATTTCAAAACAAACTGTTTGTAACACTGCTAATGATGCACGTAAGCAAATAGGAAACAGAGCAGCACACTATGTAGCTAAGGGTAAGTAGGTAGGTAAACTTGTTGGCCAGAGCGAAACGTCATATGGAAAGATGTTCGTTCACAATGAATGTAATATGCTTGCGGCAAAGTAAGTTTGCTGGAGTCTAATTATGTGCTTCATTAAATCTGAAATAGCTGTTTTTGAAAAACAACATGTCGACGGGTGTGGAATCTCTTTAAGAACCTTGCGTTCGGCAAAAGAGGGTTATTTTAATACTAAATTAATTATTATTTTAATTTGATTTTGTTTAAATTTAGAAAAGTGGAAATGATTAAGGGTATGGTTAGGAGGGTGGTTTGCAACAATTGCAATTTAACTCGGAGGCCATAAAAGGCCTTTTGGGAATGCTCTTGTTGTACATATAGGAACATGTGACTATCAAAACCACTTAGACACCTTTTGAAGTCTGATAGCGTTAGCATTGCCAATGATGTCGTAGAACAGATGCTCTACAGACTCTACATCCTTTTAATCTCCAGAGCTTCTTATTAGCCATGAACTCAATGATACAGCATGCGGATTTGTCTACAGTCAGTAGACAGTCTACAGACAGTCTACAGACTAGGAACTTTGATCTTTTGGTGTCGATATTGGGCAACAGACATCGGGCTATGGCGCAATCACTAGTGTTGTTCCATTTCTTCTTATGTACAGCCAGATGTGTAGAGTGCCGATGAAACTCTTAGAAGTTCTGAAGGGGGGTACAACCTACTCAATGTAGGGTCAGATCAAAGCTGCATACCTTTGATGGCAGTACTAGGGAAATCCCAGGTTTAGTGACTTTAGTTTTCCACTTCCAGCTTAATTTGGAGGCAAAGACCACACCCAGGTACTTGGCCTCGGTCGACCGATTAAGGTGGGTCCAAATTTGTTACCTACCATATATTTGCTGGTTAACAGATTGAATTCAGTCTTTTGTTAATTGATTGAGATTTGATTGTTAAAAATGAAAACTTCTAATGGAAAATAAAGTGCGGAAGAGCAGTGTAGCGCTGCCAGAACACTGCTTACCAGAATTTACATTACTTGATTCGTCTTACAAGCGGAGATGTAATCCGAAACCCCAGTACGAATATGATGCCAATATTATGGGTGTGGAGAAAAGAGGGCAATCCGCCATTTTCATTTGATGCAACATCACACTGGTTCTATATCATGCGGGTTGAGAATAAAATGACGGTTTCGTAACCGCTAGTTTCGAACCGGTTTCGTACCAGTTTTGTTACGATACAGCTCGTCTGAAAGATCTCTGCTCTATAGTGAATTTTAATAGTCATATCCGTTGATGACATTGCTATTTAGAGCAACAACAATCCTTATTTCAGTCTCACTGTACGGAGCCGAAAAATGTATCCTTGCCATAAAATGACTCTATTCAGGTTCCAACAAAAAAAAACCTTTGCAGCTAGCTATGGTTCGAAATGGCTGGATAGGTTTGTTTGGTTAACGTTCACGTCAACCCTGGAACCTATGTGGCATTTATGGTGAGCATGCTTCGTCTCTCTACGTTGTAAAGGGTGATCCATTTCGAGGTTCCCTACTTTTTTAAAGAAAAAAACACAGAAAATTCAAATTTAATGGAGAATGTTTATTATCATTTGAAAGAACATTCTTTGGCATTTATTTTTTGAAGATTATGTCTATCAAATGTTGGCCGTTGATACGTCGCAGATGGTCCATCCGTTGAGTCCAATTTTCGATCACTCGTTCGAGCATTTCGACTGGTAACTGGCGAATGACACGCGTGATGTTTTCCTCCAAGGCCTGAATCGAAGCGGGTTTGTCGGCATAAGCTTTTGACTTTACATATCCCCACAGGAAAAACTCTAACGGTGTGATATCACACGATCTTGGTGGCCAATCGACCGGCCCAAAACGTGAAATTATGTGCTCACCGAAATGTTCTCTCAATAAGTCCATTGATTGATGCGATGTGTGGGAATGAAGTGCCGTCTTGCTGAAACTCGCCGAGATCACGAGCTTCAATTTCAGGCATCAAATAGTCGGTTATCATGGCACGATAACGGTCGCTATTGACGGTTACGTTCGCACCGGCATAATTTTTGAAGAAATATGGACCGATGATTCCACCGGCCCACAAACCACACCAAACCGTTGTTTTTTCTGGATGAAGTGGCAGTTCTTCAATCTCTTCAGGTTGCTCTTCGTCCCAAATGCGGCAATTTTGTTTGTTTACATACCCATTGAGCCAGAAATGGGCCTCATCGCTAAACAAAATTTGCCTCGAAAACGTCGGATCTTCTTGGAACTTTTCAAGAGCCCATAGAGCGAAGCGATGTCGCTTGGGAATTTTCATAATAAAGTTGAACAATTTGTAAACGTTGTTCACGCGTAGGTCTTTCCACTATGAAATGCCAAACAATACTAAACAAAAATAGCATGTCAGCATGACACGACTCACACGTGATCTGTCAAAAAAGGCTATTGAAAAAAGTATCTCTACTTGGATCACCCGTTATAAGGATATATGGAAAGTAGGAAGAAGTGGTGGATACTGATTGCCTTACTTTATTTTTCCGTGCAGGTGACTTAAGTGAAGATGACCCATCTATGCAATTTACATATTTAACATCTTTTTAATGCCACTCCTCAAGACTCCGTGAGTTGATCTGACTCAAGATCACCGCAGTCGTATTGAATAAAAAATATTTAATTTTTACGGTTAGGACTCGACATGGCGCAAATACTTTCCTTTCTTAGTTTTTTTTTTTGCTCTTATTTTCGATAAGGCCTTTGAAATTGAACCAAACTTTCGTGGATTTCGATAATTAGTTAAAATAAAAAAACAATGCCAGTTGATAGATATAAAGTGAAGCAGTTATAATCTTAACGCCTAAACGCGTAATCCAATTTTTTTTCCCCCGTAATAAAACGATTTACAAAGTCTTTGATAAATCGCTACTAGAGCTATCTCTTCGCTGGTTCATATCATATATACCTACGTAAATAAAATATTATCTTCTCAAGGATTAAAAGCGAATTTTTAATCTGACAATCCTTGAGAATTCCCCAAATACACCACCAACAAAAAACGTATTAAAATCAATTTAAGTGAGGAATAACAAAAAAAAAGAGGTCAAAGCGGTATTAGGAAAACGAAAATTGCTAAAACCAACCCTCTCGTGGAATTCAAATTAAAATGGACTAAGTTTCTCTCCGTTATTGGACCCAAAAATTACATCAAAAAGAAAAATATCTCTTGGGCGCTGTTCGTGTAGAAAATGGTAACAAAAAAAAAAAAAAAACAAAAAACACCCCATTGCATTTTTATTTTAAGAAACCAAAACGGTTCACCATATATAGCGTCACGACGATTTATATATCGGATTCCAATGCCTTGAGTTGACTTTTCTTATCGGTTCGGAATGATGTTGTTTTCTTTTATATTTTATTTTCAATAACAAAACAATCAGAAGAAAGTAAAAGCTGTCAATTTGACAAACTTTTTCGGCGTGCGCAACAAAAATAAAAGTAAATCAAAAATTAAAGAAGGTGAAGTTAGCATTTATATTGTATATTGATGTTTGTTTACTTTGTCCTAATAAAACATTTCTCTTGACAATTGGAAGAAGTTAGTATACATACCTCTATGTTTGAGAGCACTAGGATTGGTGTTTATGGGACCACTAAAATATAACATTCTACAAGAAATTTATAGTCGAGTATTTTTGCTGTTTTACTACATTCACTTCACATATCGTTTCAAGTAGCCGTCGAAGAGTTTGTCAATCAAAAGGGCACGAAATTATGCTTCCGTGGTTATTGTCCATCGCAAGACCACAAAACTTAATTCGAATAAGGCAGATAAATCCCATTCCATTGCCTTATACGCAGGGTTACTTTACCTTGGCCTCAAGTAATAGACTTTCGCCAGCTTTCTAGGTCTCTAAAATTTTGTAAACCAAGTCGGCGTGTATCTCCTTCAAATTGATAACGCGACCGGGGAGATGAGGTCTGCCTCTGTTTCCCGTTGCCTCTGGCTAAGCGTTGAATACACATAGGTTTTTGACCAAGGCCACATCGCTCTACACCTCGTATAGTTGTATCGTCTCTGACAGGTGTCACTTTGCCTATTGACAAAAAGCGGACTAAGTACTTTTTTTTCTCTAAGACGCCAATGGAGCCTTTATCCACCTGGGGTGGGCCCAAGCTTATGCGCAATAGAGCCAGACCGGATCGATGAGAGCGTCTCCTTGGTGCTTCTCATAAATTGCTAATACTAAGCCTAAAGAAACAGCGACTAGGAAGAGTTACTCTACGCCGAATTTAAAGACTGATTGCTTTCGAGTTTTGGACAACAATATCACAAGAAGAATTTATCTTGATAAGGGTGATCCTGCCAGCCACTGGAATTCACTTCTTTTAGGACCTTTTATATCTATTTACGGGCGAATTTCTACTATTAACTCTTTCATCGTAGTTCTTATAGTGTTATTCTTCATGGTCTGAGCAATATATCTTCCACGGCTCCATAATAGACGAAGTAAGATTTGGACCTTCTAAAAGCAACTCTTCCCGCTTGACGCACATCATACCAATTACTGCGCACAGAATTCGAAATATGATAAGGCTCTATCAAACTTGAATACACTGCGAAGCCACCAAATTGGCAACTTTTTATTTAATCGAATATTTATTTCCTTGATTGTACAAGGATAAATCCCAAACATTTTTTAAGATCCATCAATCACCACGAACAGAAACTTTAAGTATTTGGCTGTCGACGGTTAGAAACATACAAGATCCAGATGAATGGTATGAACTTTCAATGGCACTGGTGAACTTTTCCCATTTCACAGATTTATTATTAGATGCAAAAGTTATATAGCTAGATACTATAAAAAAATTATATTTCTACAACTTTCGAAAGTTAGGAAGTTGGGTGTTAGTGAAAATTGGTGATGGTCCAATATGGAGCTGATGATCCAAACAGAACCTTTTCGTAAACATTTTGAAGCGCTAGGTTGGGTGAGTTAAATGTAATGTTTGGGCTACCTACACTTGGGTGTCCACGATAGATGGGGATTTTTTTTTTGGAAACCAGGTAGCTACGCATATCGTCTATTTTTTACCTTTAAAATAGCGATAACACCATGCGGAATTGAATGTAACTTATCACTTATAACTTGAAAATTCAAAATAAGATCCATTGCACCCCCTTAAATTGATCTTTGTTTCCAACAGGACTGCGCAATCGTTTACATATCGAATAAATCATCAACTTGGAGCCAAACGTTTTGTGATTTGCGAGAAACAGAACGAGTACAACTTAAGATTAAGACGGTCAATTGTACTGGATGACAACTTTAGTACAAATTCCGTCTCATACTGACGTCCGGATGTCATCCGGATGACCGTCTGATCGCACCTTTACTTTACTTTTACATTACTTTTATCCCACCATGTATCGGATTTTTCAATAAGAGCGCTACAAAAGTTTTTTTAAATAAAACAAAAAAGGTTTTGGATATCGATGAAATTCTTTATTCCTGTGAAAGTACGTTCGATGCCATTATGTATGGAACTCGATTTCTTTTGCATGGCCACCATGGGTCGCTGGCTTGTTGGCATAGACCATAGACTACGTAGCCCCACATGAAATAGTCTAACGGCGTCAAATCGCACGACCGAGGCGGCCAAGCGACTGGACCATTTCTTGGTATACTACAACGTTCTCCAAACTTGGTTTCCAATAAATTGATTGTGACATTCGCTGTGTGGCTTGTGGCGCCGTCCTGTTGGAACCACATGTCCTCCAAGTCCATATCATCCAATTGGGACCAAAAATAATCGGTTATCATTGAACGGTAGCGATTCCCATTCACAGTTACGTGCCGGTCTTGACCATCACGGAAGAAGTACGGACCAATGACGCCGCCGGCCCATAAGCCACACCAAACCGTATTTTTTTCGGGATGCAATGATGACTCCTGACCAATACTGCATATTTTGTTTATTGACGAAACCATTCAGCCAGAAATGAGCCTCATCGCTGAAGTGATTTTTCGATTAAAATGCAAATCATTTTCAAGTTGTTGCTCAGCCCAATTCGCGAACACACGACGCTTCTGGTCTATCTGATCTTTTCGCAAAATTCGCCACAACGACGTCACAGAAATGCCCAACGCTTGAGAACGACGTGTGAGGGACACATTTGGGCTTTCTTCAACTGAAGCCTCAACGGCAGCAATATTCTCGACACTACGGGCACTTCTTTGTCTAACTGGCACGGGAACATTTTGTACTGTGCCTGTGGATTCAAATTTTTCCACTAGACGTTCAATTGTTGATCTGCTAGGACGATTATGACGACCATAAATTGGACGTAGCGCTCTTAACGTTGAGGCCACTGACTCCGAATTTCGGTAGTAAATTTTAATAATTTCGACTCGTTGTTGGCTCGTATATCTTTCCATCATGAAATGGCAAACCTTACTGAAGAGAAATGTAAAAAAAAAAATATGGCGTCGTTTGCTGTCCCTGTCGCTCTACTGTTGTAGCGTACCTGTTGAAAGCCCCTGTATTTTGCTTATGAACCAATTGAATTATTTTGTATAGTTTTGACCCATATCATATCTTTTGTCACAAATAGTGATGGTTTTTTAGTTTATCAGGTTTGTTTTAGTTTAATACGTCAGCAAGTCAACAAAAACAATTGAAAGTGTGTAGCAGATTAAGGCGTCGCGGTCGCAGTAGAGCAGTAGATCATATTTTAAATGCACGAAAAGCAGCAGATCTACTTCAATTGCAGTAAAGTTCGAAACTTGTGTGTATGGGCTGTTTACGCCTAATATTTAGGTATTTATTTATTTTTAAAATGTTAAATAATTCTAGGGAAACTTTTGACTTAGAACTTTTTATGGTGGGTGCAGTGGATTAGTGGTTAAGTGCGTTGGACCACTAAGCGAGAGGTCGCTGGTTAAAATCCCGACCGGTACTACTTGAAAGGTTTTATTCGCTGCCCCACCTCTCGCGAACGTCCGAGAAACATCCAAGAGTAATAACTGTCATGAGATGCCTCTCAAAAATAAAATTGCCTTTCGGAATTGGCATTAAACTGTAGGTCCCTTCCAGAAGTAGCAAAAAATATATCTTCACACACACAATGGTTGGAGAAGCTAGGCTTTAGGTCCTGTAAACGTTTAATAATGTCCAAGGGTAACAGAGAACCAAGTGTTTATTTTAGCCTTTGTTAGTTCTTTTTATGGTTTAGTTATTTGTTAAGCTGGCTTCCAAGGCAAGAGTAATTTTGCATATAAGAGAACTTGGATATTCTTTAAAATTTATATTGGAGTGATCTGTCTTATTTTTTTCTTCGTTGGCGCCTTAAATAAATAAAGATGAAGTCTCTCTAACTCAAGCGAAAGTATCTAATTTTGGAATCACTAACTCTTTTTTCGTTATTTTGTTGTTGTAGTTGAACGTAGAAAGATGCGGTCCAAATGATGTATAAGAAGTAAATATATTTTTTATTTACCACAATAGCCACGCTCATTTCCACATCCAGAAAAGTAGTTGGGTCGAAATGCCTCGTTTTGATTCTGCAGACTTTATCTTTCTCTATTTTTATAAACTAGTCGTCGTCGGCATGAGCAATATCAAACAAATTGTCCAAATTGATATAAATTGAAGTGAATTTCTTTTAAACAATTTGATGTAGATGCAAAATACTGCAACTATTTGAGAACTTGATACTTCTTTTCGAAACTCAATGCAGACTGCAATAAATTGCGATTGCTTGCATACTTCGTAGTCTTTTAACTGATTAAAGTCTACTTTCCACGAAAGCCTTTAACGTAGCAAAACGTAGTCTGTTTCATTAATGGCAACAACCCATCCCTATCGTTGTAATAATTTTAATTATGACTGTGTTCACAATGAAGATATTGATCCGCCCCACTGGAAGTGTCTCTGGCTTCTCTAAAATATGAGTTTTGCTATATTGTCTTATTCAACCCGTAGGCGCAATTATTAAAATTGAATACATGTACAAGGACTTACGTATGAATTAATGCGACATGAGCACATTAGAGCAGCGTACAATCACCTGCAAACCTATTAACATTGTAGAACTAAGCCAAACGCCCAAACCACGCATAAGATTAAAATTTTAATGTGGCACACTTGGTAACATCCAATAATAATGCCTACGCCTAGATCAAACACTGTTAAGAACACCCTGTGAAACCCTTAATACCCAGTGCTGTTTACCCATTTAATCTTCGCATTCTTCCTGCTCATTTACTTTGTCATGGATAATGATGCGGAGCTTTATAAAGCAATTAAATACACAGCAATGCGATATTCTTGTGAATCATATTCTCCTATTCGTGTGTTTCGTTAATGGATCCCTGATTTTGCCCGCTGCCGACGTTGATTTCCTCTTAACTAACTAAAAGATGAAGATTCGCCCACCCTGGGTTCCTTTCATTCGCTAAAGTGAAGTAAGCCGCCAGCGAATTTTATTAGGAGACGACGACGATAGGGATAGATGCGCTGCCATTTAATGGATTTTCTTTTGTGATCTCATTTCAATGTGGATATACTATTCCTTTCGAAGAAATTTGACAGTTTGTTTGTGTGCATTATTTCCGGAATTGTTAGGGCTTTATTAAGCCAGCGATGGGCTTAAGAGGCAATGAATAAGGATGCCATGTGTCGGTTAAGTCGCATTCAGTATCCCATGTTGACAATGGCGCAAACGAATGCGAACGACCGACCGACGTAGTATGTGTGTACATTATGTTTGGTTTTCCAGATTGTGTTTTCGAAATTCTTTCTCCCGATATCGAATGAAATAGGATGAACTGATAGGTTGTAAATTGGTTAAATTAAATGAGTTGGATGTTGCCGCATACAAAAGATAATAAATGCAAATTTGTGTTGGTGATGATGTAAATAAAGATGTTGGAATTCCAACACAGCTTATGACTTCTTGAAGAAAGTTTAACATAAGCTTAATAGGAATCTGAAGGGTTTTCAAAAACGGATTTTCGAACTGTGACAGGTGGTTGCATGCGGTCATGTTGAAGTTAAATCTGTCAAATTGGCGGTCATTTATTTAGTATGTTTTTGCCAAATCAACATGGAGAGTTATATCGCTCAACAACATGAGTGCAAATGAGCAACTTTTCGCGCACTTCGGGCATTTTATGCCGAGGCCCATTTCTGAATGACAAGAAAAATTGTTGTCGAATTTGGCCATTTAGGAACCAGGCCATCACCGTCAACGGTCGCGCTATGGGTCGATGATTACAAAATTATTTCATCCCCAATTGGCATCCTTGGCATCCTTCTGTTTTCTCTGATCATTGTAGAGGCTAAAGAGGAATGTGATATCCTTCAACAAAATCGGCATTTTCTACGACAGCTAAGCTGCAATCAAGGCCTTGCAATTGTCTTTTCTAGCGATGGCTGAACAATTGAATTTTCACATTTGCTGTATACCAGGACAATGGGACATTCCTGGGAACTGTAAGGCTGATGAACTCGCTAAATAAGGAACCACCATACCTCTTTCAATTAATTAAATAGAGTTAGGATATCGTTTGGTACTTGAAAACTGTCGCTTAGGCTGGATGCTTAAGAGGAAACAAACCTTTGGTTGACTAGATTCGAAATATTCTAAGGATTTGACATCTCTAAGCGGACGACACTTAAGCACTACTATAGGTGTCATCACCGGACACTGTCGTATGGGTAGACATGCAACAAGACTTGGTGCATTCTCAAACGACTTTTGCAGAAGACTCTGTACTTGCCCTGCTCTCTCCAGAAAAAGGAAGCCTTCGTCTACGAAGATGGAAATGATTTTATTAATGATATCAAACGTCTCTTTCTTATCTTTCGTATTGAAAGTTCCTATAGATCATATAGATCCCTGACGTATCACAACGGACCGGTCTAAGTGTGTCGGCTTTAGTCCAAGAGACATTTAAACCTAACAAAACCTACCCTAGCCCCAAACATCGACAACATGTGGTTTCAACAGAGCGGCTCTACGTGCCACACAGCTCGTACGACAATGAACATTTTGCACGAGCGATTTGCAAACATCGTTCGCACGGAGATCGCACGATTCAAGTCCTTTAGACTTCTTCTTGTGGGGCTTTCTTAAGTTACCGGTGCATGTCAATAAATCACAAACCGCAACTGCCCTGAAAGCCTACATAATCAATGCCGCTATTATATTAGTTAGATATTATTGTATTTAATTTGCGAGGATTTGCATGAGATGTAGTCAAGGCCTGTGACTTCATTGACAGTGCGGTACTTACTGTGCTTTAGTTTTAAGTCATTTATAAGACAGTTTTTAAGTCGAAAGACAATAGTTTTGAAGGATTTGTTTAAGTTTACAACGTCAGTCTGAGATCTGTTAATTATACCCTAAATTTGACAGTTACTCTTTACTATCGCTTACGTTCATCGTAGACCCCCTCAAAAAATATACATAAGTGGGTAGCAATAAAGGCAACGTCCATTTGGTGTTCACTGGTTTAGCGTGACTTAACATTTAGGAAGTTAGCTGACTTTTAGAATATACTCCCAGGTCTGGAGGGCGGAAACCTTGAAATATGACTGCTGGAAGTCTTTGAAGTCTCCAAGCAGTCATTACAACGAGGACAGGCCTTGGAGTATTATATGTTACCAAATAATTAACAACCGCAAACAAATTGGCATTATTTTAATGATTGGCCCGAACAACTATGCTCCAC
The DNA here is from genome assembly GCA_963576555.1 of Ferdinandea cuprea. NCBI lineage: Eukaryota > Metazoa > Arthropoda > Insecta > Diptera > Syrphidae > Ferdinandea > Ferdinandea cuprea. The sequence continues at coordinate 700,169 of OY754959.1, forward strand.
TGATTTTTATCGAGAACATAAAGAATTTTATTACCGAAAAAGAAAAAGATCTGGAACCGACTTTCATCAATTCGGAGAACGAAAAAAATTCGTATGCCAAAAATGCGGTTGAGGAACCACCAGGCAGAGAGCAGAAGCCGCCACTAAGGGACTCAATATTTACCTTCATTGGGCGTAGAATAGGTTTGCAAGCAAAAAGACTCAATCTAAAAATAAACCAATAAAGTGTTGAGAAAGCAGGGATCATTTGCGAAGCTTTCGTGATAAAGTGCACTGAGGAAGTTGTACATACAATTTTGAAAGAATTATCACACCGTGATAAGTAGCACTCGGATTTAAAAACTTAAGATCAAATAGCAACCCGTCGCTATTCATAGGGTCGAATATCTTCCTAAATCGATCATTTGGGTATTATTAGAGCATCTTGAAGGTGCAAATCAACTCTGACCACTTTCATGTTACGTCTTATTTGGAGGCTCGACTGTCCAAACAGGAAAAGCTCTAAATTGCTCAGAAGAAGAAATTCGAAGTTGGACTCCTTAGTACATCTGGAGTTACAAGAGCTAACAAAGAGCGCTTGAATGAAAAACTCTAGACTATTAATTCACTCAATACAAATGCCAACAGCCAGTGGTCCCATTATCGAGACATCATAAAAAAGGTAGCTGAAACCAGAGCCGAAATTTTTTTTAAAGAAGATGAAAGACACATAAAAAGGCTACAGCCGCAAAGCGCAAACAATTTAAGCAGGAAAAGAGTACGAAAATAATACGTAAAGATGGGAGAAGAATACGATCTTGCGTAGGCTATTGGCTTTAAGACCAAAACACAGCAGGGAATAGTAGAGGTGTTTAATCAGGATTTCCAGCCAGCAGTTGTTAAACTGGAAACATGTAGGGAGAGTATGATAGGGACAAGAACCCACGTACAATTCCAATTAAGAAACAGTTTCGCCACCCAGTATAATCAGGGTTTGCCCATAAATAATAATGGGTGGAGAAAAGCATGCCCATTCAGCTCAGTTTAAAAGCAAGGCGATTTTATGATCTAAAATAAGTTTAATTGACTTATGAGCCGGATATGATGACATTTACATGTACGGCGAATAGAGAATAACATACACCCGCGAATGTAAGTAGTCTAAAACTCCAAATAGCGAATGAAAATTAGTGCCCTGTCCAAGAGGAATCGCAGTCCCAGGTCGAAGTCGAGCCTTTTTGTTTGATACAAGATTATTACATGTATTTTTACTTAATTCACAACTGAAAGCTTTTACCCAGAAGAAATTAACTTCGTATTAAGAATTTTTCAGCACAGAGTTTAATTGCAAGGTCTTAACCTCTTCAGACCATATTTTTTTTCCTTCCTTTTTTTCTTAAGCAATGCAGCGAATCGTTGTTGTTGCCGCTTAAAATAATTTTTAATTTATCTTTATCATCGGGAGTTTTCCTGGATGATTGGAAGACTTCATTTATAACTCCTTTTTTTAATCTGGCATAAACATAAGGTTGAAAATTATCGTGGAATATGTAAGTTATCAGCTATTCCTAAATTGTTTGAACTGATAGTTAAACAAAAACTTTATTTTCATGTAAAGGAACATATATCTTCTTGTCAGCATGGGTTTATGAGTGGAAAATCTACGACAACTAATCTTGCTTTGTTGACGAACTTTGTTTTAAATTCCTTGGAATCAGGATTCCAAGTTGATATCATCTATACTGACTTTGTAAAAGCTTTTGACATGGATTTCCAGTTATTTAAGAAAAAGGAAGCAAATTGTAAAGATTCGTGATGTTCAAATTCAAATGTATAGGAGTTCTATCTGGTGTTCCACAAGGCACCCACCTAGGTCCCTTGTTATTAAATATTTTTGTTAATGGTATTCCATCTGTAGTAAGTTTCGTAAAATGCTTAATGTATGCACAGATGATTTAAAAATGTTCGCTTGTGTAAAAAATGTCAGTACAAATGGATTTGAATAATATTGTTAAATGGTGTGATAATAATTCCTTATCACTTAATATTGATAAGTGTCATTTTCTGTCTGCTCATCGTATATTAACACCAACGTTATATACGTACACTATTTCCGGTGTCAACTTACGTAAACAGTCAGAAGTAAAAGATCTTGGAGTTATTTTTGATACCAAATTTAGTTTCTCTTTTCATATTACTTACTTAAGATGTGCTCTTTTAAATTTAAATATGCTTGCAAAATGTCGTTTTGTTGTGTATTGTTTGTATATGATGTACTGGCGTAACGCATTAAATGTCCCGAATTAAATCAATTGTTTAATATATATGCGCCAGAAAGATTGATTCGATCACGACCTTTGTTTTATATTCCTATGCATACTTATGAGCCTATGGCTGCCAATGAGCCAATCACAAGATGCCTAAAATTGTTTAATTTACTTGATAACAATAGAAAGTCGTTGTTGTTTTACATTTTTAGCCCTAGAAAGTATTACTATTGTATAGAATTTCTATGAATTTAAACTTAAATATCTGTTAGAGTTAAGCTCGGTAGATAATAATAATAAATAAATAATATACGAGTATAAGCCGCCGATAATAAATGACCCCCAGTTGTATCGGGTTTTTCAATAAGAGCGCTAAAAAGTTTTTTTAAATAAAACAAAAACGGTTTTGGATATCGATGAAATTCTTTATTCCTGTGAAAGTACGTTCGATGCCATTATGTATGGTACTCGATTTCTTTTGCATGGCCACCACGGGCACGCTTGCAGAAGTCCAGACGATGACGATACTGCAGCAATTTCACGTTCGATATTGGTACGAAGTTCATCAATCGTCGCTGGCTTGTTGGCATAGACCATAGACTTGACGTAGCCCCACAGGAAATAGTCCAACGGCGTTAAATCGCACGACTGAGGCGGCCAAGCGACAGGACCATTTCGTCAGATAACACGTTCTCCAATGTGACATTCGCTGTGTGGCTTGTGGCGCCGTCCTGTTGGAACCACATGTCCTCCAAGTCCCATGGGCCCAAAAATATTCGGTTATCATTGAACGGTAGCGATTTCGATTCACAGTAACGTTCCGGTCTTGATCATCACGGAAGAAGTACGGCCCAATGACGCCGCCGGCCGCATATTTTGTTATTTGACGAAGCCATTCAGCCAGAAATGAGCCTCATCGCTGAAGATGATTTCTTGATGAAAATCCGAATCATTTTCAAGTTGTTGCTCAGCCCAATTCGCGAACATACGACGCTTCTGGTCAATTTAATCTTGTAAGGATGTAGGCCAAGATCTTTTCGCAAAATTCGCCACAACGACGTCACAGAGATGCCCAACGCTTGAGAACGACGTGTGAGAGACACATTTGGGCTTTCTTCAACTGAAGCCTCAACGGCAGCAATATTCTCGACACTACGGGCACTTCTATATCTCACTGGCACGGGAACATTTTGTACTGTGCCTGTGGATTAAAATGTTTCCACTAGATGCTCAATTGTTGATCTGCTAGGACGATTATGACGACCATAAATTGGACGTAGCGCTCTTAACGTTGAGGCCACTGACTCCGAATTTCGGTAGTAAATTTTAATAATTTCGACTCTTTGCTGGCTCGTATATCTTTCCATCATGAAATGGCAAACTTACTGAAGAGAAATGTCAAAATAGAGGGGCAAGAAATATGGCGTCGTTTGCTGTCCCTGTTGAAAAACCCTGTAGCATAGACTAAGCGTAGACTTCACTTTCTGCCGAGTAAACAGAGGTAGCCGCATTCATGATCTTTTCAAACATTGCAATAATCAAGTGCGTTTGGTGTTTTTTTGCTACACTTTGAATAGCACTTACTGACGACCGACGATGCAAACCGTAAATCAATGGTCCTACTTCAAATTATCTTCGAAATTGATGACAAGCAAATATACGCTCGTTCAAACATTAAAAATCATCAGTGATAATGCGATATTTTCCTATATACAAATATTTTAAGAAGTACGTTACAATCTACAAAAGTAATGGTTGGCTTTAAAAAATGTTCGGTACTTAATTCAATTTCACTATTCAAATTTAGAAAGAAATCATTTTAGAAACACAATTGATATTTTCGTTGAGTTTTATCCAAAATTAAGACACAGTCTTACAGTTAACATTGATTCAAAACACAACATTTTCTGTACGACTATGTCCCAATAATGAACTGTTGTCTTATATATATATACGCGCACTTTAACAAACAAAATTTACTAACTTAAGAGACCACACATCTATATACCTAAACTCACCATCCACTCGGTCCCCAAATCTAAAGGAGGTTTCTAAACAGGTTCTGTTTAAAAAAAAAAAAATATTTCAAATTTCATTACATCCTTCAATTATTCCTAATTTTCTCCCTTATGAGCCGAAATCAATAAGTGGAAATAATTTGCTCGCAAAGCATACATATATGTATAAAGAAGAGAGGAAAAAACAACAACAGGACACAACAAATTCAAGGGAAAACAGCAGCAAATTGGCTGCTGGGTGTCCTACATCACTTGAACATTACGTGCTCAGGAATGTGGAAGACAGCCCAAAATAAATATTTCAAGCAAGTGGGGACCCAAAGTAAACAAGAATAATACATTATTAACAACCCTCTAGAAGCAATACACGTATAGCCGTAGACTATACCATGTCGGTCCCTCATACAAATAGTTCACATACGCCGCCATGCCGCACAGAGCGGGTTTCTCTCATTTGTATGCGCTCGACACCGGAGTGAGTATAAACTTTCTGGCAAACCCATTAAGGGTGTCGATGCAAAAAAGTAGTTTGGGGGAAAACTCAAAATCAAGCGGTCGGTCTCTTTGGCCATTCAGGGCCATCCTGGCGGCTCCAGCTCGCCCTGACAATGTTTGTCTTCCGGTGGTCTTTCTTATCGGCGTCTTTTATCTGGAATGCTACTCGAATGGGCAAAAGGTAAACGATTGTGTTTTTCCACTGGGGTCGGTCGGAGGAGGAGGATGGCGATGATCACCATGAATCCAGACGAATCAAAGAAGCAATTATCCTAATTAGAAATCTCATACGTACATATAACACAGACACAGACACAGGCACATACATAAGTGTGATATGTTCTCGTTGTAACCTCAGAGCTCAGATTATGGTGGAGGTTTTTATATCACTTGGACATAATGTGATGGGAGTGATGCAGCCAGAGGATTATGATGAAATTACATTTGAATGCTAATTGTGTATGTACGAGTGTGTTTGTCCAAGAGGATTCCTAATAGAACATCGGAAAGGGCAAATTTTATTGAAGCCCTAGGAAGTTATTTAGTCTAAACCTAATTGTAGTAATTATCTTAATTGAAGCAAGTTTAATCCCTGACATTTGACAATAAAATTTTATAAATAAATTATATGTATACCTAATATTCTTACCTGCACATAAGAGTACATTTTTTTAATACATTAGTTAACTAAAGGGAAAGCTAAAGTTTCGAATTCAAACTTAGAATAAGGCGACTATAGGGAAGACCAAAAAACCGTCGGTGTGTCTGTCTGTCTGTCCAGAAGTCGTATGTTGAAACAGTTTAACGGATTTGTCTCAAAGTTCGTATAAATCCTTTCAATCTTTAACATTGCGCGGAGCTTCTTTTTGTTTAGCTTTATCATTTAAAAATGGTTACTTGAGCACTCATTCTCCCAAAACAGCTCCATCGATTTTGGTCAGTTTGGAGTTTGACCAAGAATGCTGCGTACTTGGCATTTTCAAAACTATTTTTTCCAAAAAAAAGTAATCCCCCTATCAGAAAATGCTATACATTTTGCGATTGGCCCCTAATGTCAGTTCTGTTTTGACATTTGTGTAGTAAACACATGCGCAATACACGTTAATAAACAATGTTACGCTACACTGCTCCAGAACGCGGAATATTGGTGACTATTTATTTGAGCAATAATCGGTCGGTGACTTTGGCACAACGTGAATTTCGTCGCAGATTTCCTAGCCGTCCAACGCCTACTGGTGAAACACTGCGACGTTTAGCCGCTCGCCTCGAAGAGACTGGCACAACACGAGATGCTGCCAGGCGTGGCAGACCCCGGAGTAGCCGTTCTGTAGAGAATATTGCTGCTGAGCCGAAGATGTCATGGAAGCGCCGTCGACATCGACCAGACGACGTGCCACGCAAATGGGTATCAGTCGACGGTCTTTACAGCGAATTTTGGTACAAGATTTGAAGATGTTTCCGTACTAAGTCCAGACGGTGCATCAGCTGTTAGCTGCTGACCGCCAATCGTGTCTAACATACGCTCAAGCCATCCTTAATCACCACCAAGAGGAAGATGATTTTTCATCAAAAATAATCATGAGTGATAAGGCCCATTTCCATTTTAGCGGGTACGTAAATAAGCAAAATTTACGCTTCTGGGGCACTGAAAATCTGCGTGTAACCCACGAAGAGCCATTACACCCGCTCAAAGTCACTGTATGATGTGCTGTTTTCGCTGGAGGTGTCATCGGACCTTTTTTCTTCGAAGACGTCGCGGTCCAAACGGTTACTGTGAATGGTGAGCGCCACAGAGCAATGATCAACTAGTTCTTTTTGCCGCAACTTGATGAATTGGGATTGGAAAACATGTGGTTCCAACAGGACGGTGCAACTGCACACACTGCACGTGCCACAACCGATATGCTGAAGGATGCATTTCCTGGGCGCCTAATCTCCCGTTTTGGCGATTTGCACTGGCCAGCAAGATCGCCTGATTTGACCGCTCCAGACTTCTTTTTGTGGGGCTTTTTGAAGTCGCGGGTTTATGTCAACAAGCCTCAGACTCTTGCAGCTCTTGAAGACAATATCCGTCAAGAATGTGAGGACCTATCGCCGGAAGTTTTGGCCAAAGTGATGAAAAATGCCATAAACAAATGCCATATGACAATCAACTGTGGCGGCGCCGGCCATTTACATGACATCATATTCTCAACTTGATGTAAAAAAAATTAAAAGACCAAATAAAAATAATCCACAAGAAGAATCAAAGTTTTTAATTTTTTTTTTAAATTACAGCCAAAAAACATCGGAAGGTTATTTTTGCGCCACCTTCCACCTTGTATATTACATTTTTTTGAATTCTATAAATTTGAACACATTTTCTTCCTTGGATTATTAAATTATCCTTTTTTTGTAATCTATTTTGTCTTTTACCAAACCACCCCACTACCAATGACGTGCGGTACCAACATGTGCCTCTCACTCTTAGGTAGCTTGCTTTTTAATGATTTACACGACTTTGAAAAATAATTTTGGAGAGTTGTTTACTGATAAACAACCTCCTTAACATCCTCAATATGTTATGTCGATCTCGGCAGACAAGCCTAAGTCAAAATTGGGGGCCTGACGAAATTTGTTTGGGAATCAGTAGAGGTGCAGTCAAAAAAGATGAAAGTTATCATATTGTTGTTATATTGATGACTATTCTCTTTGTAAAAACATGTTGAGGACTAAAAAAGGATTCCAGTGAAAAGCATGGAAGCATAAGACGTGTATATTCCCTCCCACGTACAAAGTATAGACTAGCTCTATACTAACTGCACATGGTAAGTAGACAGGCTACAGTTGAGTCAATTTCAATTTATTTTCCAGAATGTGCTATCAAGCGAATAGAGACAGAGGAAATGCGTTTTGGTTCTTTTACAATTTGTCCCTTAGTTTTATTTTAAGCGTTTTTTTTTGGGTAGCCAGTGTCTAAAATTTATCGCACTGTCACTGCCTATCACCGCACCAACCTTGAAACTTTTTGAATTTAATCTGCTAATGCAGTGTTTTTTGAAATAGAACACAAGAAAATCGTTTTAATGTCCATCAATTTGGCTTTATTGAAAGTATAATTTTATGCCATTAATGCTTAAATATGATTTCGGGCATGTGGCTGCCGCGGCTGGTTCGACTAAAGACAAGTCTAGAGGTCCAGTTTGCAACCACTTTTTTAAGCATTTGTATCCTTCAATAAATCGATTGTCACGTGCGCTGTGTGGCATGTAGCGCCGTCTTGTTGGAACCACATTAATGCCATCCAATTCGGGAACAAAATAGTCGATTATCATGGCCCTATACCGGTCTCCATTAACGGTTTCTGACTCTCCAGCATCATTTCGGAAGAAGTATGGCCCAATGACTCCACCAGCCCATAGAGCACACCAAAGAGTCAGTTTTTGTGGATGTAATGGCGTTTCAAGAGTCTCATGTGGATTTTCTTCACTCCAAATGCGGCAATTTTGCTTGTTGACGTAGCCATTCAACCCAAAAAGAGCCTCATCACAGAACAAAATTTTGCGGTAATCTTCGCCAACTGAACCATTATTTTCGAAATAAATTTGCACGATTTGCAAGCGTTGTTCATTTGTCAACCTGTTCATGATGAAATGGCAAACCAAACTGAACATAAATGACATTAGAGTTGCCAGATTTGACCACAAAATGTCAGTTTTATCTCTATTCGAAAAACCAACCTCTAAAAAAAACACCCTTTAGTTGCTGAACAAACATGTTTGTATCTGTAATAAGTTGCCTAGCTAAAATTGGAGATTAATGCCAAGTTTCACATGCAAATACCCCACTGTGTGTCTGTAAAGATGTCTGCGGAATTTTCGTTACCAGTAGGGGGAACAAACTACAGAAACTTGGTCAAATTCCAGGCATAAATGTTGACAGTCCTTCAAACCAATAATAGAATTTTCGAGACCTCTGAAATGGTTTGCGTTTAAAAAAAAAAAATGTCAAGTCCTTATTGGACCAATTGCTTCAGCTACCTTATGGGCATCTGACAGTGCACTTGTGTGTGCAGATGTTTTGCAATTTATAAAAGCTACCATTATGTTCAGGAAGGCGACTATAGTGTACTTCTTATTATGCAGAGCAGCGGTTCTTAAAGTTTTCAGCTGTGAAACCCTGAACTACTTTCGGGAGAGAGCAGGGCATGCGCAAAGAAGGTGTAGAGTAGTCTCCTCCTCTTACCCATCCATACAGCTCCTACAGAAGTCGTTTGAATAGACCTCAAGCCTTGTTGCATGCCTGCCTAATAGACAGTGTCCAGTTATGACACCAATTGTACCACTAATGTGCGATCGATTAAGGGTAATCAAGCTCTTTGAGCGTCTTAGATCCAGCCTAGGCCAAATCTGCTTCGCTGTCAGACAAGTAGTACCATTTGGCATGCCTAAGGAGCCCTTTGAGATTGAGAGGGTAGTTCCAAGTTTGGCGAGTTCGTCAGCCTTGCAGTTACCCGGAATGTCTCTATGCCCCTGCACCCAGCAAAGGTGAATGTTGAAATGCTCAGCCATCTCCTTTAGAAATGATCGTCAATCTAGGGCTACTAAAGAGCTAATAGAGACAGAGATGGCCTCGTGACTATCCGAAAAGATTAGAATATCCTTTACGGATAACACGTTATTCTTTAGCCAGGCCAAGACTTCCCTTATCGCCATAATTTCCGCCTGGAAAACACTACAATGATTAGGAAGACGGAAGGAGAGACTAAGATTTAGTCTGGCTGAGAAGACACCCCACCCACCCCATCATTCGTTTTTGAACCGTCCGTGTAAAAATGGATTGATTCTTCCTCCGGCAAGGCACCATCCTCCCAAAAGCATCTAGCGGGGATGGATAGCTGGAAGTTTTTGTCAAACAGCAGTTGGAGTCTGGTGTAGTCTATATTCCTAGAAGGGATTCTGAGTATGTTCAGAATTGCAGAGTGGCCGATTTCACTATCGGTCCATTGAGAAGTTGCTTTGAGGCGAGTGGCCGTGGTAGCAGCCGTCTGTCTGCTAAAAATGTCAATGGGTATTAAATGGAACAGAATGTCCAGTGCAGCTGAGGGAGTGGTGCGAAGTGCTCCACTCATGCATAAACATGCTGGTCTCTGGACTTTGCCTAGTTTATCGCTTCAGTAGATAGTGTGCAGAAGTTTATACAATCCTGGGCTTTCACGAACGAGAAATACTGTAACTCGTAATTTTCGTTGGAAAGTAGGATGTTGTTGAACCATTTTTTTTTTGCAATTATGTCAAACATTTTCTTTGCTCGGACATTTTTGTGTTTTAACTGTTTTTGCTTAAAGAAATTCGCGGAACCCTGAAAACTGCAACAAAGTTTAAGAATTGGGGATGTACCGAATCGATGGAGCGTACCGCCGTATGTAAATCGTTTCCTCTGATGTTGTGCGGTAACCGGAGTCAAGTATCAATGCTTGCGTGTAAATAAATATCGAAGTTTAAGGAAGGAATGATGATAGGTCTAGGAACAAAGTCTAACTGCTTAGAAAAAATTAAATAGCTCAGGCTTTATTGTTAGCTCAACTTAATTTCAAGCGCCTGCATACGATTAAATTCGCTTACGATCTTTTTGACGACTGAAATAGATCTTCAATGAAATGAAACCCAATTTTTTTCAGAACTAAGTAGGACTTTTTATGTGTTTTTCGACTACCACTTCATGCATCTTTAAACTTACAAACAAAGAAACATTCATAGCACATGTGTATTTTCAATTACAACCACTTGAATCCTCATTTATTTGATTATACAAAACAATTTAATTAGAACCGAGTTTTAAATTGCCAAAAACATAACAAAAAACAAATATGCAAACGACCGAAAGCTAAATCGTCTAAAATTGCTACCAAGCAGACACAAGATACCTATGCATGGTAATTTTCCACGCATTAAACTGGGAAAAGAGAACGATAAAAGGAATAAACGCCTGGAACACTTCATGGGATATGGCAAATTACTTCAAAGAGAGCAACTAGTGCTGTGAAATACAGTCCAAGTACTTAACCGAAGATGTACACAACATTTTGCCTCATTCAATGTTACGAAAGTCTTGCCTGAAACACACTTGAAAGGAATTTTAATTAAGAATCCTTCTTTTGATGCCATGAAAAGGACTACATAACACAGACAAGACGAGTGTGACTCAAATCGCAACATCACCTTTGGGAAAAATATTCCACAAATGAATCCAACATCTTTTTCTATTGTGTGCTTAAAAAGTTTTAATAAATTTTCGAAAACGTATGTTTTTCGTTACGGATTGGTTGCAAATTGTACTAAATGTGAAAAAAATTGTGTAGAAATGGCGCCTGGTTTATACCAGTCTGCTCTCTCACAATGGATTGCGAAATAGGTCGAGTAGACCAATACATTATCGATTTTCTACATACTGACACCGCCATGCATGAGCCACGCGTTTATTAGTCCGTTTTTGTTTTTTGTTTTACGCAATTTTTATTTCAACATCCAACACTTGCTATTGTGCTGGGTATAAGTGCTGGGAGAAAAGGGCGGGAGTTGAAACTAAGTGGGGCGAAAACTCCTCCGCACTTAGCGCTGCCGCTAAATACTTTTACAATTTTTGCCACTCTGGCATGTTGTACAATGTACAGAGACCGACCTTAATCCGGCGAAACAATTTCATCAGTCCATCATGTGCCCAAAAGTCTCAACGATAGGATTATGAGAAGGAGTAGATGGAGTGTGAACGTAGGTACAGCGACATGAAAATAGATCAAAGTCCTTGCGAGTGGCGAGTAAACCGCAATTAAAAAGACTAAAGGATGCCATTAACGCGTGGATTGTTTCCTTTATTTTAAATTTTTTAGTGAATCCTCTGTTTTTTGTTTTTTTTTTTGCGTAGAATCATAATTAAAGATTGATTTTATTAATTATCCTGTGTTTGTATGATGTGAAGCAGAGGGCAGATGTAAATAAGGCAGGATACAGTTCGTGGTCATAGCGTTGTGGTGAACACCCACAAAATGCACTTCCGTCATCAAAATATAAATTAAAGACAAACAGTGATTTGCATTTTGCTCGACCTAGGTCCTTGTTTACTGTTAAGTCAAAACAATGTAAACACAGCGCCTGCTGTACATTGTGTTGGCGATCACTATCAGTTTCGTGCAGGCATTCTCTTGCTTCCTTTATTCCTTATGGGATTGGGCCGATGAGATGGTATGCTTCTCGTCGACTTTTGCCAAGCCCCACCACCACAAATTAAAAGATATGAGTTGCTCCGACTATGCTGATGTCAGGCTTAAAATGATTAAGGAAAGCTGAGGCAGTGAGTAGGATTGCGATATGATGATGACAACGTAGAAATTAATCTTTTGAATTAAGCGTTCTCTTCAGGGATGAAGGAATACTGCGAGTTCATTTGGTATACGAAATCGTATACGAAAAGCAGGCACATTGCATAGCTGCCGTGGCGTTTATTTTCAGCCAAATGTGCTGCTGTTGGCAGATGGAATTAAAACACATAGTAAGGTAAAATAAAATGAAACATGTTACCAAACGATTTGCTTGCGGTTAAGGACTGCTGGTAGCGAAACATTACATTAAAAATAATTTATTCATCAGCTAATGCGTTTGCATTCTGCTGCCCTGTTCAAAACCACATAATATTGATTTAGCTAAAGACGCTGAATGTTCTATAAGCATTTGTATTCAAATTTTGGCAATTTATGTCAGGTAAACAAGTGCCAATGCTTTTCCTACGAAGTTACTCAGCTTACAGATGAAGTCGAATACAATAAGTGTATTTTTTTTTTTTTATAATATACGCGCACTAAAGGCTTCCTAAAGCGATGCAAGAAATATTTTACCCCTTCTGATCTGGCTAGAATTTACAAGGCGTTTATTCGCCCAAAACTTGAGTACAACCCTCATATCTCCAAAACATATTTGGAGCTCCTTGACAGGATTCAAAAACGTGCGGTAAAACTTATTGGCGATCGAGACATCGCGAAATCACTTGACTCTCTTAGTCATCATCGTAATGTCTCCTGCTTGTCATTGTTTTATCGGTATTTCCACCACAAGTGATTTCGCGATGTCTCGATCGCCAATAAGTTTTACCGCACGTTTTTTGATCCTGTCAAGGTATGAGGGTTGTACTCAAGTTTTGGGCGAATAAACGCCTTGTAAATTCTAGCCAGATCAGAAGGTGTAAAATATTTCTTGCATCGCTTTAGGAAGCCTAGACATATCGCAGCGGTCTTGGCGATATCGAATATGTGGTCATTCCAACGAAGTAAGTCGTTACCGCACATACCGAGGATGGAAAGTCTTTCGGTTTCGGCGATGCAAGTGCCATCCATGGATAAACAGCATTGTGTTTGGGAAGCCCTAAATTCCACTCTGTTGGTTTTACCCCATTTAAGTATGCTGTCAAGATCGGAATTTAACATACGTTACCCTTCCAGTTCAACGCCCGAAGATGAGGGGCGTTGCCCAAGAAACGAATATGTAAAGCTGAGGGTACTGTCATCGGCGAAGGAATGAGTAGGATTAGAAATAACAGAGAGGAGATCATTTATAAACATAAGGAAAGGCTACAGTCCGCTTGGGGCGAACAGTATGATACCCTATCCTTATCCCTAAGTACCCCAAAGAAAAAAAGCATTAGGAAGATGATGGATAGCATTTTATTTCATTCTATGGAATTTAAAGAAAAAAAAATATTTTTTTGAAAAAACGCCCCCAAAAAGTGGGCGTGGCCAAAAACTTTGTATGGGCAATATATTGGAAAAAATATTGGCTAAATATATTGTTAAACATTTTTTTTCGATTTCTATGAAAATTTTCAAAGAAAACAGCATTTTAGTGGAAAAACGCCCACAAAAAGTAGGCGTGGCAAAAAACTTTATATGACAAATTTATAAAGGTAGGAAGTACCTACATAACTTGTGAAGGTTTTACAACTTTATCTCTCTAACTTAAGCCTTAAAACGGTTTTTTCTAAATTGTGGGCGTGGCAGTGGGCGGATTTAAAAAATTTTAACACTTTACCATTTCGGGACCCTAGGGAGTATATGCTCCAAATTTCAGCCTCCTAGCGTAACTTTAAAGGCCTCAAAAGTTGATACGGACGGACGGACGTTGCTAAATAGTCTTAGAATTTGGTCCTGATCATAAATATATATACTTTTATGGGTCTACGACGAATATTAAGGGGTGTTACAAACTATGTGTCAAAATTAATATACCCTTAGGATAGGGTATAAAAATGAGAAAGAGAGTCGGAGAAAAAACGGAGCCTTGGGGAACACCAGCATTTATATGGTAAGTTGCAAATGTCGAAAATATTCTACAATATCAAGCAGAAAGTTTCTAGGTCTGAAATTTGGCTGGATTCGAATTCTTGACACAAGTGTTATAGATTTAGATAAAAATTCAGAAAATGAAATGGCTGGAATTCTTTTTTAGCTCAGACACATCGGAGTTCAGAATTTCTACATCTTTTTTCGTTCAAAGCATGCCCAGACCGCACTCTTTGAGCACGGAAGATATTTTATTTGAAAGAGAGAATAAATTATAAAACTTTCGAATTGGAGGTAGAAGTTTTTTTTTTGGTACATAATAAAATTAAAATTATTAAATAAATGTAAACATAACTATATTAATTACTTAAGCATGTTTAATAAATCGGTTGAGACCATTCTCGAGCAGCTTGGATTCCATTCAGCGCTCTGCTATAAACGCGAAATTATTAGGAGAAATTTTGGAAAACACAATAATTGGATATGCGTTTCAGTGTATTTCGAATTGGTCCCAATTACCCGTTTTAGTGCGGCAACCCTTAGGGGAGTTCAAGGGGGAAAAATACTTTTGATTGTCGGAAACTTAGAATATAGACTCCGTGCTTTCGCATTTCCCCAAATTCGAGCCTCGGGTTCACGATATTGAAAAAGCTACAAGTGGTATAAAATTAAACTTTGCACGTTTTTCAGAAACAAAAAATCGTATAGGAAATATTTTTATTTCAGTTTTATTTGGAACTAAATATATAGAAAATATTATAGATTTTTGAGTGGACAGTAAGTTATTATTGCGATTTTTGTATCGAAGTACAGGTATTGAGCAAGTATGTCTTTCGGGCTTTTCAATAAGCACTTGATAACTTTCTTTTTAAAACGAAAACTATTTCTTCTATGATTGGTTTGAAGTATAATCCAAACATTTAAGTATATATGGAATTCGACGTCGTTCATTATGTCCAAAATAGGCACGTTTGCAGCGGTTGATTCCATTTTTCCCAAATTTTTAATGAAGCGGCCGCTAAATCTCTTAGAATAATGGCTCTCAGCTCTTTCAACGACGCGGACTTGTTGGTATACACCAATGATTTAACGTAGCCCAATTAAAAAAGGCTAGAGGTGTTAAATCCCAATATCTAAATGACCAATTGAAAGGCCCATTCCTCGGTATAACACGTTCATCGAATTGAGTTTTCAATGAGTCGATTGTAACACTTGCCGTGTGGCATGGTCTTGTTGAAATATTAATATCAAGTCCATGCAATCTACCTAAGAAATAATGTGTCAACTTGTATCTGTAACGATCTCCATTGACCCTAATATAGGCTGTCATTTTCATCAACGAAAAAATATGGCCCTATAGCATTACCGTCATGAAAACCACACCAGACAGATATTTGGTGTCATCAAATTGAAAGCCATCAGGGTTTTCACCTGACGATTACGCATATTCCTTTTGGTGACGAAGACGTTTAGCAAAAAGTGGGCTTTATCACAGAAGATATTTTTGCGATTTCTTAACGCTCTTAAGCTTGCCTACGCCGCCGCCGAATTTTGTTAATTTATTTGTAAACGTTCTATCTTCGTGGACTTCACCATGAAAATGTTGTTTCTACTGAATGTTTTGACATTGACAGTTTGGTCATTTTCAAAGTTTTCAAGTCGCAATTGGAAAACTCTTAAAGCTTAAAAATACCTCTTATTTAATCTGTTATAAAGGCTTTTTTAGACAAATGCTCTGGGAAAGTGCCCGTATAAGTGTGCTTTAATAAAGAAATTCCATTTTCTTTTTCTATTCCAATTCACTCTCTTTTACTATCGTTTTGATCAAATTTGTGTTTCCAGCAAATGCTTACCAATATGCGAATAATTTCTTCAATTCATTTCAATTGATTAATGGTAATTTGCGAGTACAATAGATGATAAATTATTCGCAAAATAATTCGTATATATATGTATGAATGGTGGTGTGAAAAAACCTTTTAAAATTTCTAAATCTTAAATAAATTAATTTAATATATTTTTTCGGGAAACAGCTGTGTAACCAAATGTAATTGATTTTACCTGTTTGTTACTTTATCGACTACAAGCACTGTCTAACTGATCTGGATGGGAGAGTATTATTTATTCTCTAAAATAAATGCATGGAAGTCGCTATTCAAGAGTGATGTGATTATATAGCATTTTAAATTTAAATACTTCAATTGAAACCTAGCATAGGCATTAAACTTTCAGTGGGTATATTGGAATGGAAGCCAATAGCTTTTGGTCCGATTTTGAAATTTATTTTATAAACATACCTTTCAATGGAGCACATAAATTCGGTTGTCACTTACCTAAAAAGAAAAGAAAAATCAATTATTATTATGTTGACTGAAAATATAAATCTATTATTCAATTTTATTTATTCTTAACGAACGCAGCGTTTTCATTCTGTAAATATGTCTTTTAAAAAAGTATTCAACAATACCCTCTCACTCTCAGTTATATTAGGTCACAGGTATCGAGGGATATAGGGTGTATCAATCGAATTTTTTGTCGTTGTTAATGTTTCGAAAACATTATGAACGACGAAGGACACCTGACAAATGACAGGTAACAAGTGACAAATCTATTAGATGATAGATGATAGGTGACATGCGAAAAAGAGGTTGAAAGAGGTTTCTATCAATCGATCTTTTGATTAAAGTTCAGTTATTTAAATTGTTAAATGTTTAAGCAAAGATGAGCCACCGGTTGGCGTATATTAGGTAATGGTAGAATTTTTATTTGTATTTCTAAAGGGTGATTTTTTAAGAGTTAAGTTTTTCAGGTTGGCAGCACTGGTTAGTTAAGGCTCCAAGCGTCATCTGTCAAAGTGAAAAGTTTTCAGTATACTCTGCCATTTAATCATGGAACGACTAACAAACGAGCAACGATTGCAAATTATTGAAATTTATTATTAAAATTATTTTATCGAAAAATTGTGTTCAGCGATGAGGATCATTTCTGGCTCAACGGATACGTAAATAAGCAAAACAATCGCATCTGGAGAGTGATGAACAGCCAAATGCCATATAAGAATTACCGATGCATCCCGAAAAAACGACAGTTTGGTGTGGTGTATGGGCTGGTGGCATCATCGGTCCATAATTCTTCAAAGAGGACCGTGGAAGAAACGTTACCGTCAACGGCGAACGATATCGAGCCATGGTATGCAACTTTTTTTTGCCCCAGTTGGCTGAGTTGAACTTGGTTGACATGTGGTTTCATTATGACGGTGCCACATGCCACACAGCTCGTGAAACAATGGAAATGTTGAGGGATGAATTTGGTGAGCAGCTTATCTTTGGCCGCCAAGATCATGCGATTTAACGCCTCTTGATTATTTCTTGTGAGGTTATGTAAAGTCGTTAGTCTATGTGGACAAGCCGACGACGACGATTGAAGCCTTACAGGATAACATAACACGCGTAATTCGTGGAGTACAGGCCCAAATGCTCGAAAAAGTGACGGAAAATTGGACCATTTGAAACGGAGCCGCCGACAACATTTACATGAAGTTGTCTTTACATGTTGTTGTCTAATATTTGATGCAAATTTGAGTGTTATAGTTCCCTTAACTACAGATTGACAAAATAAACTTCCCACCTTTGAACCTTACTCAAACTTTGCCTTAAACGAGTTATTTCATTTATAAATTTATATATTTTAAAGCTAAGTTGAATGTATTAATACATCAATATAGCAATGACTTTAGGTAAGTTATTGTACTGTGAGTGTGAAGGGATGTAGTCAGACTTTAACCCGTTCGTTAAACAAAATAAGCTGGTTAGTTTTTGTCAGTATTTGAAAATAAAATGGCATCCACACAAGCGCCCTCATCAACAATTTCTGATGTCGAAAATCGAAGAGCTCTTGTTTTCTTTAATTTAATTAGGTTAAAAATAATAAAAACCGTCACAGAAGTTGATATCATTGTCAGATATAAAATCGCAAACAATTGTCAAATAAACCCCTTCCGTGACAGATGCATTAGGCCATCTTGAAGGCGAAACTCATGGGACGGATAAATTTAAATTTCCAGTGTCATCCTGTCTATATAGGAAGTTCGTTTGAAAATTGGGTTGACGGCTAATAAGTCGACTCTTGTTGCTTCGGTACGAAAAAAAAAGAAACTTTTCGTTGGATGTCCAACAATGGAGAGGATAAAGTTTCGACATGTAACCTAGCGCGTAGTTTTACCCTCGAATTGAACCCTACATCGTGGGGCACATCCCTAGCGAATTAGGCTATGGAAAATCTGTCACAATCAATTATTCGACTTTCGCCTGTCGTCGTGATAAATACGTACAAAATGGAATGAAGAAGGTATCAACAGGAGGGAATAACTGGTTCCATTGCCATGCAGTGGCCCGTGGAGAATTTTGACGACATCCCTGTTGATCATGCTTAGAGTATGTATTCTTCTTTATATGATTCCATTCCATTCCAAGGGTGATATAACCCACAGGATGGCGCTTTAATGACAGAATACCTACACTTAAAACTCTGTTATTTTGGCTATATCTACCTGAATTCTTTTTTCGAAAGAGGGGAGTGTCATAAACATCAAATAAATTGCTTCTCAAGCATGTCCTTGTGCGCATTTCTCAGTGTTAACTTGATGGGCATAAAATTTGAGGAAAGGTCTTTCGTGGGTAGTTGATGGAATACTTACATTTCTGTATTTCTCGTTGCTGTACGCTTTTTTTTTGTTTGTTGCTCACACAAAAGAATATTTACGGCGGGGTGCATCGTTAAATATTAGATACCCCCCCCCCCCCCCACCCAACTCAAAACGAGGCTCGATATGTATTTTTTATGCGTTATGGCGACCGCTGTCAAAAAATGGCGCATCACAATGGGAGTTTTGTGTTCTCTTCATTTTTTTATTTAAAGTCGTTTTGTAATTTTAATTTTAATATCTGGTTAGATACATATATTCTAGCGTTAAACTTTATTTTAAGAATTTTGTTTTTTGTTACGCGGCGGTTGCTATTTTATTAATATTATGAAGAGCGAAAGAGAGAAATTTGACCTTTTTCCTTAGATGGATTCTGTAAATTTATAACGCGTTCCTAAGTAAGAAATTCCTAAAAAAATTTTAAACACCTGCGTCGCAGGTATGATATTGCTTTCCACCGGAAAACAGCTGCTGTTAAATTTCAAATAGTCGTTAGACTAACTATCACTTTTTCTCTTGCGAACCCTTTCAAAAAAAGTCATATCGTAGATTTCTGCTCGCCAAACTCCCGGTGGTTTGAAGTTTTTCAGGTAAGTTCAGAATGAAAATGTTGTGTTCTTTTGATACGTCATCAACTGACTATCGATTGCCTCTTTTGAACGCTCAAACTTCAAACTGCAAAGTGTGTCAAAATGAAGGCCCCGACCCATGGAATGCGTTGCTGCCGTGCGTGCATTAAAATGATAAAATTCACGCAGTGACCATCCCATAGAATCCGTCGGAACTTTGACAGCTGCATTTTGTTTTATTTGTCAAATGGGCCATATTGCCATATCAAAAGAATAACCTGTTTCTGGTGTTTTTTTTAAGGCAGAACTTCAGGTTTTATGTTAAATCAGGACAAATCGTTTCATATAAGCAAAAACATGTGTCCATATTAATATCGTTCTATTTTAGTTTGAAAAAAGTAATAGAAATTTATTTATTAAATTTAGCTACGATAAAACTACAATTCTGACTGCAATGACAAATGTTTTCGTTCTTCCAATTGTTCAACATCAGCAGCTGCTTTTGCGCCTGGCTGTCAAAGTATAAAAAAGTAGAAAGTTGGGCTATAATTTCCTGCGTCACCGTCACTGCGTTGTTTAAAGGTAACCCTTCATGTCAGAAAAAAAAAACCGACGCACGCAGCAACGGATTCTATGGGTTAGGGCCTTGAGCCCTAAATAACATGTTTTCAAGCTTTCGAAGTGAATGCCCCATTTCATTCGTAGCCCAATCACGAGGGGCATAAGCTAAGTGGGAGGGTTATGTTCCCTATAATTGTGATCATAATCTCGTCGATAAAGGGATAGAAGAAGAGGAAGAAGATAAATATTAAAGTTGATGTCTGTTATAGTTAGCACTTTCCGTAAGCTCACAAAAGTCAACGAAACTTGACGGAATCTTGCTCATTTCATTGCTATCATGCTGTAGTACAGCGATGGCGAACCAATGGCACGCGTGCCACTCGACGAAATATTATGGGCACGTCACCAACTGAGAATTTCGATTGCACCTTTGAGCGACAGCATCAGTTGTCTACACCGAGTAAAGTTTTTTCTTTTTTGCCTCTAATTCGAACTTATTACCAATTTCTGGATTTTTATACCCTATCCTAAGGGTATATTAATTTTGACACATAGTTTGTAACACCCCTTAATATTCGTCGTAGACCCATAAAAGTATATATATTTATGATCAGGACCAAATTCTAAGACTATTTAGCAACGTCCGTCCGTCCGTATCAACTTTTGAGGCCTTTAAAGTTATGCTAGGAGGCTGAAATTTGGAGCATATACTCCCTAGGGTCCCGAAATGGTAAATGGGCCCACTGCCACGCCCACAATTTAGAAAAAAACCGTTTTAAGGCATAAATTAGAGAGATAAAGTTGTAAAACCTTCACAAGATATTTAGGTACCTTCATAAATTTGTCATATAAAGTTTTTTGCCACGCCTACTTTTTGTGGGCGTTTTTCACTAAAATGCTGTTTTCTTTGAAAATTTTCATAGAAATCGAAAAAAAATGTTTAACAATATATTTAGTCAATATTTTTTCCAATATATCGCCCATACAAAGTTTTTGGCCACGCCCACTTTTTGGGGGCGTTTTTTTTTTCAAAAAAATATTTTTTTTTCTATAAATTTCATAGAATGAAATAAAATGCTTTCTATCATCTTCCTTATGTATTTTTTCTTTGGGGTACATAGGGACAAGGATAGGGTATCATACTGCTCGCCCCAAGCGGACTGTAGCCTTTCTTTATGTTTTAATTCTCTTATTGGCGTTCTCCGAGGTCTCTGTTAAACCAGAGAAATTGAATTAGTTACAAATTAAAGAAATTGAAAAGTAGCTCAACGAATTCCGGTTGCTTGAAAAAGTTGGCGTTTGCTATATTGACAATATTTTCCTCTACGTATGCGTGCGAATCCTTATTTTCAGAAATTAATAATATTAAAGATTTGCTTAGAAACCCTTTGTCAAATGATTCCAGTTCAGCGTGCATTTAGCTTAAAGTGACAAAATACAACCCTGATATAAACTACATGTCATTAAGTTTGCAACAACAAAAGCCACACTTAAATAGATCGTTCATTGTTTTTGTTAATTTCTCTGTTTTTTTGTTAATCTGAAGTTTGTTTCTTTTATTAAAATAAATTAAGAAATGTTAATTTAAAAAAAAAATTGCTGCACAGTGTAAAAAATTATTTATTGTCGTGTCTAGTGACTACTAGAAAACTAGATCGAGACTAGTGAAGGATTTCTTATCCTTTATATTAAAGAAAAAATATTTTCTAGAACCTTCCACTTGATATCAAAACGCAAGTTTACATAATTTAATTTCGCGTTTATTTCCAATTAGTGCCGACTTAAGGCTGAGCTGCAGTTCCCATGCAGATCCATTTCAAGTGTGAAGCGGATGCGCGTGTGCATCGTTTTTGTAGGTTGGGTCAAGATCCGACTGACTGATAACTGACTGTATGATGACATACCAAAGGCACCTCAAATTTTTTTTTTTTAATGGCACGATGCTCCAAAAAGGTTCGCCATCCCGGCTGTAGTATAATGCAAAGCAAAGACTCATCAAAGTCTATTTACTCGAAAGAAAATTCGCAACCAAGGAGTTTTAATTAAAATTCCGTTAATTTGAAATTTGTTTTCCATTTTTTCTCTCGAGTTTAAAATTTTCCAAAGTGGACTTCATATACTTCATACTATATATTTCCATCTGACTTCTTATTTAGATACTAATACTAAATCTATGTTCATATCTTAATATTCATCCTTTCGTAATAGCAATAGAACTCCGATACTGGAGAAATACCCAAATCTCTTGCTCTTATTCAATTTGTTATAGGTATTTACCGACTGCAAAGATACTCGTTGGTATCATAATTATGTTTCCAGACACGTAAGAGAGGACTAAGCCTCACACGAGCAACATTTATCTCTCTAAGCCAGTACCTTATTAACTTGGTTCATATTTTTTTTCTTTATAACACGCTTTATGCAATTTATTATTTTTTTTTTTTTGTTATCTAGGTTCAGGAGGACTGTCTACAGGTGCCATGTGTATGTGGTGCCATTCACATATCCTACTTAAATCTAAAGTCGTTTGTTTATGTGAAAGGGTGAGGTTGTTATTCATTTTAGCGCCTGTCGAGTTTGTTATGCAATATTTCGATTTAGGGTAAAGTCGGCGCCTACAGCCATATTTGGAGAACTCAACATACAGTGGGAAGAAAAGTTGAAGGCGTGTTACTTCAAATTTCAAATTTGTAGAAGATATAAGTAAGTCATTTTTAGGTTGCAAAGATTTTGATAAATTTGTATGTCCTTTGCAGTCCTAGATTATCTGCTTGAATGGGGTATTGGTTCCCAAGTGTGAAAAGTTCAAATATCTGGGATCAATGATTAGCAACGAAGCAACCGCTGATGACGACATCAGTCATCGTGCAAGCGTAGGAATCAGAAAAACTATGCCATCTTCTGTGACCGAAAAATGTTCCTTAAGCTGAAATGAAGGCTCTACACCGCAGTTGTACGTCCGGCGCTCACATACGGTTCACAATGCTGGACAATGTACAAAAACAATGAGGGCAAGTTAACAGCAGCTGATGCTTCGCATGACCGCAGGAGTTACAAAGCTTGATCGAGTTAGAAGTTCCAGAATCCAAAGAAGCCATCTCGAAAATTGGAGCACGACCGACTCAGTTGGTATCGTCATATTTAAAGGAGAGATCCTACGAACCCCTTTAAAAAGGCAATGGCAATCAACCGAAACAGAAACACCAGCATTTGATTGGCCTCAATGATGAAGTGATCCAAAATCGGGATGCCTGCAGATATTTTTTGAGGTCGAACCGGCGAAGTGCACAGGCCGACCAGTGGGAATTCAGTGAAGTGGGAGGGTTAAAATCCTTGTAATCCTGATCATAATCTCGTCATTAAATGTAGAGAAGAAGAAGGGTTTAAATTTAAAAAGGGCGGGGTAGGGGTGAACATTTAACAAATCTGTGAACTTAAACAATCTCAGGATCAAAAAAAGTAAGAATATTATTACACGCAGTAGGTAGAAAGGTCACTTTTATAAACAGGAACGCGTTAAATTTGGTGGTAGATGACATGTGAAATGTATTGTGTGACATGTGACATATGTACTCAAATGAAATATAATATATAAAAGGGTCCGTTTGGCAATTTTTGTTTGTGATTTTATTTCGGGAAAAATATTTAAAAACCCTTCACCCCGCTTTTTTTTTTGTCGGAGGGATCTACTATCCAATGGAGCGCTCAGACACAACAACTACAGGTCCATTGTACTACCATTCAGACACCTTACATTAATGTACTTAGTTTTCACGTCTTTAAAAACGAGAAGGAGCTTCAGTGACAAAGAGCTTAGATGTTCGGCACTCACCACGTCAGCCCCGAAGATCCGCCACCTGATGCGAGCATATGCCGGACAACTGCAGAGAAAGTGTTCTGCTGTGTCATTCTCCTCACCGCAAGCAGGACAGGTAGTGGTGTCGCTTAAGCCAAACACATTCAAGTGTTAAGCAAAAGCTTGGTGGCCCGAAAGAACGCCTACAAGCAGCCTACAGTCGATTCTCCTCAGAGATAGAAGAAAAGATGCTGACCTTTTGCAAATGTCCGGGCGCAGTAGTTTGGTCTGTCTACATCCACCGCAATCGCGCAACCGAATCTTGTGTTCACGAGAAACCCAAGAATCGATAGAAGACATGACTAAAGATGCAGACAGACCCAACACAGGTTCGGGTCCTGAGAAAACTTCTTCTGAACCTTGCCTAGCAAGCTCATCCGAGATCTTATTTCCCTGGATGCCAGTGTGGCCGGGGACCCTGGCAAGATTCACTGTATTCAGTCTTCCGACCAAATTGAGAGAAAGCTTGAGTTCTAGCACTCACTTGGATGAGGTAAGAGGGTTTAGAAGCGCTTTTAATGCAGCTTGGCTATCACTGCAGATGCAAATACCTCTAGCCCTCCACCTGTTGTTTACAATATAGCGCATAGCTATTAGGATGGCAAAGGCCTCCGCGTGGAAAACAGATGCAGGTTTACCCAAGGGGTAGTAAAGTCGTATGTCATCGCGTTCCACAAAGACTCCAGCACCAGACCCCTGTCCGGTTTTGGGGCCATCCGTGAAAATACGATGGCATTCAATCCATGGTTCAGAGTCTGACCGAAGACATTCAGTTACCTGTGGAAAGTTGACGTGGTAGTTTTTTCGCAGGAGGATTTCTGGTGTCATTGTATCAGACGGCATTTCCATTAGACAGGGGTCAACGGATAATTCTCGAGCAAGTTTTTCAAAATTCCAGTGCGCATGGTACCAAAATTTACCTCTCTTTAAGCGAAAGATGGTTCTTAGCGTACACCCCATGATATATAAATCGAGGGGGAAGATTCATCAATTGACCCCCCTTACCGGACCAGCTAGGTACTCTTTGCCGCGCAGAATCAAAGGTTTTCAACTTTACGCAACATCGCATGCGGCAGGTACTGCTTATGATTTTTTTTCAGGCAGGCACACCAATGGCAGGAAAACCTGGGTGACCTGCTACGACCGCTCACGCAACTTCGCTGCCCGGCTTATGTGCTTTTCCTCAGATAGGCGCCTATGACAACAGCCTTAAATTCAATATGTAAGATCGGTTTGTAATAAACACAAAGCAATCCAATCTCGAACAGCCATCTCCTATTTGGCACTGGTGCAATTAAAAAATATAAAAACTAAACAGCAAAGTCATGTCAGTGGCTAAAAAAAATTACGGTAGGTGAAACCGGCTTTCCACCTTCTGAGGTGCCATTCTATACTGTTTACACTACCTTCATTCAAAAATACATCAAATTTTTGCTATTTTAAGTTTCCAAAGGGACCAACTACTTAGGTTACTGCATCTACTTTAGTAAGCACCAACAAAGTGTTCTCTGAAATTAATTTACCTACTTTCTTTTTGTCACCTTTTTAACAAAGAACTACTGCGATTAAAATTTTAAAAATAAATTATATTTTCTCATCTTTACTTTGAGCAAATGTTTGGGTTGAGAGAAATTGAAAGGATGGCATATCACCCACGTTTAGCCTATGTGAAGGCACTTTAAACGAATTTGGATGTCATACAGTGTGATATGTGGCGAGCACACCCCAGTACCATATTCAATTTTTTTTTTAACTTTTTAAGAATATAACCTTTTACGAGTTTTCTTTATATAATTCCTCATCAAGTTAGACCTTAGATTCAAAAATATTCACCAACACAGCCAATAAAGTTGCAGTTCTTTATTTTTCAAAACCAACTAACGATTAATACACCAAAAAATTATATAAATAAAAATTTAACGTTTGAATAACGTGCAACCATAATTAAACCATCGAACGAATCAATCTCGAATCTTTTTTCTATTTCTTTGGCGAATATTTTCAAAATTCTAAATTCAGCAGTCGAACCATTTTCGTGTAGGAGAAAAAGCATTCCAATCAAATCTTGGGGATTCATCATCTTTTGCAAGGCGGATATCCGCACAAATTATGAACCACGTTTAGGTCATTAAAAGATGGTTGCTCCGCCATAAATCAGTGATAGAATTCACTACATGGCTTTGAATGACTGCGGATCTAAATTGCGCGAAATTGGTGAAGCCACAGGCATAGTGGGTTGTTTGCACAAAAGATGAATGTGAATTTCCTCTATGCGGAGGATCAAAAACGAATACGAGCCAGAGGAATTTAAGCACAAATCATTGATTGGGTGCGATGTATTGATGCTTTTGTGAATAGAAGATTTTTCGAAAATGGGTATTAAACAAGGATACGAGAAGTATCAACGAACTTTAGAAACGCGAGAGAAACAGTTGTTTAGGTAAAGTTTTGTATAAAAGTTTTTCTCATAAAGAAACAATTGTTGGTAAATAATGGACCTAAAGCCTAGATTCTCCAACCATTGTGTGTGCGAAGTTATATTTTTGACACGAATGGAGGGACCTACAGTTTAATTTCGCTTCTGAACGGCAATTTATTTTTGAGAAGCTTCTCATGACAGTTTTTACTCTTGGATGTTTGTCAGATGTTCGCGAGAGGTGGGGCTGCGACCTCTCGCTTAGTGGTCCAACACACTTAACCACTAAGTCACTGCACCCACAACGCACTTAACCACTAGTCTTTTTTCAAAATCGGCGGTCGTATACACGTTATGACAGCGCTATAAATACTTTGAAAATATATATATATAAAATATTTTGACAACAACAATTAAGGGACAAGAACATATGCTCAAGGAATAACTTTTAATCCTTTTCTGGTCTGAGTCTGGACTTCCACCCATATTTGGTTTGCTGCGAAAAACTCTCATCAAGCGGAAAAACTGATCTGGATAGACCTAATCTTTGCTTAGCACAATCCAAGTGATTTATTTGCCAAGCCTAAGTGATTAAATAATATGTCCTACTTAAATAGTCACACTTTCAGTCTACTGCATTCCAAAACTAGAGGTGGAAATATTTACAAGCACTCAAATGACATGAACAGATATCGAATAATAAAGAACCAGCCGCTATGTATACAGAGCCTTCAAACCTTGACGAAAATGTGTTAGGTAAAGAAGAAACGGAAGGATGCTTTCGTCCGTCCAACTGAAAAATTGTGCTGGTAAGCTGTTGTGGAAATCTTCGAAAGTACAGAAGGCAAAAGCGCGGAGGATAATGAGGAGCCTTAGGAAGTCTAATCAGGTGAATCTGTGCAAAAGAAATCAATCTATCATTTGCCCGTCATACAACGAACAAAGTTCAGTTTTAAATTGCGACCAAATAACAGAGATATGCACGGTAGGTCGAAAAAGAGATATGATGTGACGAAAAGCTTTACTTGAGATATGATGAAGAGCAGCGACTTTGGTTCACGGAGCGAAACAATGTCTTGCTGCCTTCCGCTTCTTCAATAATTTAGTTTTGTCTTTCAAAACTGTTCATCTCATCATGAATTATTGGGATCGTAACCCTCATACAATACCGCCTTCAAGGTTCGTCGTTTTAAAACGCTTGAACTGAAATATTCAAAATCCATTTGTATTCACTTTGCTTCATAAAATACAAAAAAAGTAGTTTACTAGCTTTTAGACGTCAGCATTGATTGCTTCGTACATAAGAAACTCTACAAACTCTTCCCGCAGCAAGGGCTAAGATCGCATCATATAACAAGGAACGTGAGTGTCACAGCCGAACAAACTCGATAAATTGATGGCATCTAACACTATGTTTGAGCTTGAGAAAAAATAAGAAGGCTCAACGGGCCTCCGACCAGTGAAGAGTCTCCGTAAGTTAGTCGTACTATGTGTTCTTAATGCTATGTTGGCTTTATATCTCACAAAATAAACAAATAAAATGTTTATCTACGGACTATGTTTCTCTAGAAGTACCAATCCCCATCGGTTAATAGAGACTTGCTCGATAAATTTTTAACTTTCTTGTATACTACATGGTATACTAAAGTTATTGCGATCGTGCGGAAATTTCGAACTCAATCTGAGTATGAGGGATGATAAATATAACGACTATAGAGAAGTCCAAAAAAGTCCGCCGATGCCGTCCGTCGGTCTGTCCGAGCGCCGTATGGCGAAACGGTTCGACGGATTTGCTTCAAAGTTCGTATATAAGGTTCTTGGGGTTACATCTCGGGGCTTCTTTTTTTTTTTTGCATTATCGTTTGAAATAACGGTACCTGCCATACTTTTTTTTTGTGAATTTCACTTATCACTATTTTTCTAGAAAATGGTTCCAAGGATTTCGATCTTTTTTTGTAGTAAGGATACTTGGGATGAGGCCAAAAATACTGCATACTCAGATTTTGGATAAAAAATCGATTAACGGTAATTTTTAAAACCGCCAATATATCGAAAAATAACAAAGCAAACTCCAAAAAAAATTACTGTTTTTCTTTATACTATGAAGTCGAACAAATTTGCATACTTTTGGTTTTTGAAATATTTTTTTCATATAACGATTTTCTTAAATTTAAATTAAATTCGTTTTCTTAAAACGGCTCTAACGATTTTGAAAATTTTTTGTTTTTTGAAAAATTATTTTAAACGTGTCCAATTTGCGAAATTACATTAAAATCGTAGGTGCCGTTTTTGAAAAAATCTAATTTTTGAAAACCTAAAGAGTGATTTAAATAAATTTATCACCATTCATTTTCGATTCAAAAAAACCTCTCAGGTATCGAGAAAGTTTCGTATGACGCAGTGGTGCACTTTATTTTGATCTGTGTCCTGCCCCAATATAATCTGCAAAACGATAGGAAGATACGTACATGTAATGTTGCAAGGTAACAGATTAATATTTTGTCTTTTACTTAGCTACAGCAACATTGGAAGGACAGGCGCGCTGATACTTGCTTGTTTCTGGAATGGAAGGTTTATACTTTTCGGACCACAGAATAAAATAATCCCCGATTGAGAAGAGCGTTAGCCTATCTCGTAAATGATGGATTGCAGAATGACAAACGGGAAAACGTTTACTACAGAGGTCGGAAAGAAGCATGAAAAACTGCAACAGCAGATATTGAAAACACCAGGAGACATCGACGCGCCACAGAAGACTTTGGTAAGATTCTGCAGAATGCGTACGAGAAGGCATGTCGGATAATTACGGATAATTAAAAATAGGAAATCTTCACGCAGATGGAACAAAAGTCTTTTTGAGATGAGAAAGAGAGCAAGAAAGTTTTTAAATGATGTAAGAGCCTCAAAATCGCAATCAGGTTTAATAGTTCGACAGTCTAGCCAACATTCTGTAGTGATATTGAAAAAACTACGGAATCGGTAAGGCTCAGAAAAATTGTGTCCAAGGAACCAGCTGTTCTGGATACTAGAAAGACAGTTGCGGAAATTGAACAGAATCCTGCAAAGAAACCCTAAACATCTTACTACAAACTCACTTACCAAAATGTACCCCAAGTGAGAGTTGGTTACTACTCTATGTTTACTGCCTGATTAGCTGCATCACCAGTTCCGAAAGGAAAGGAAGAGATAGCTTCAGCTCCTTCAGATCCGCTTGAGGTGATTGAATATTTACAATTATGCTACAAACGACTACGACCATAATTATATTGTATCCTCAAAAGACTTTTTATTCGCTTGAGGTTGTCTTTAATCCTAATGCAGGCAACTCCAATACGCTTAACATCATTTGACCTAAAAACTTTTGAAACATTAATGAAGACCCGACCTGCTCCTGACTATGCTGAAGAACTTTGTCATAACTTTTTTGCTGGACTTATAAAATCACACGACGCTAACATTCTTTGAGTTGTTGAATTAGCTCTACATAATTTATTTGATTTTAGATAATTAAGAGTAGTTGTACCTCAAAATCGGAACATTTTACTTTAAAGGTCTACTTACTTACTTACTTATCGGGCTCCCGACCCGTGAAGAGTCCCTGTCTGAGATACGGCAGCCTTCCACCCTCTGCGATCCCAAGCACGCTGCTTCCAGATGTCCAGACTAAGCGCTCTGGCATCCGCGATGGCTTGGTCTTTAAAACGGAGGTTCGGTCTTCCTTGTCGTCTCGAACGTGGGGGCTGGGATTCGAAGATCCTCTTGGCTGGAGCGTTGTTGTCCATTCGCTCGATGTGACCGAGCCAATGTAGTCGACGTTTCTTGGCTTTTTGGGCTACATCCACATCTTGGTACAGCTCATGGTTATATCTTCTCCTCCATTCGCCCTCCTCGCACACAGGACTAAATATCCGTCGAAGGATTTTTCTTTAAAGGATCCCAGTATTAACTCTCCTTTCCTGCTTATCGTCCAGCACTCGGCGCCGCATAGCAGAACTGGCAGGAGAAGGGTTCTGTAGAGCATGCACTTTGTCCTTCGAGTTAGGAGTTTTGAACACATTTGTTTTGCCAAACCGATATAGCAGCGTTTTCCTGGGGTGATTTTTCGACGGATCTCCACTAAGATGTCGTTTGTGGAGTTGATGTTTACCCCGAGGTAGATGAACTCCTTAACTACCTCGAAGTTGCTGCTATCAACAGTGACATTTTGTCCTAGTCGGTGGACAGATGATTGTTTGTTTGTTGATAGCGCATATATTTAGTCTTGTCCTCATTCACTTCAAGGCCAACTAGTTTCGCCTGTTCTTCAATAGCCGTGAAAGCTTCTATCACGGCACGCTGGAATCGACCGATGATATCGTCCGCATACCCCAGCAGTTGGACTGATCTGTTGAAGATAGTGCCTTTCGTGTTGACACCTGCCCTGCGCACTATCTGCTCAAGAACAAGATTGAAGAAATCACACGACAGCGCATCTCCTTGCCGAAATCCGGTGCATGTTTGAAAGAGTTCAGATGAGCTGCGTGCTATCTAGTGTCACGCAACACATCTGGATCTGACGGGATCCCCAATTCGGCCATCGCCACAAAAAGCTCCTGACGATGAATGCTGTCATATGCGGCTTTAAAGTCGATGAAGAGATGGTGTGTCTCGACTTGAAACTCGTTGGTCTTTTCCAGGATTTGCCTTAGTGTGAAGATTTGGTCTACAGTTGATCTGCCGGTCCGGAAGCCACACTGGTACGGGCCGATTAGTGTGTTGCAGAAAGGTTTGAGACGTTCTTAAAGGTCTATCTCACTAAAAGGTTTGGGGTGAAAGTAGACCCCTCCATCATACCATATCTATTATCTTCGAATTGCACTTTACTTTTTTGTTGGGACACCTTGATGTGCATATTGCCTTTTATTAGTGTGCGTGTATTTTACTCCATCCGTGTACATATTTATGTAAAAGCCTTAGTTTATCTCAAATCTTCAGTTCAATTTAAATTTAAGTACATCACGTTGAGCATCAGAACATCAGCTGAAACTCCGACGACGGGCATCGCTCGTAAAGTGAGTGTGAAATTGCTTTGTGCAACGACTGCATAAGCAGGTGCCATATTTTTAAACCCCACAGCTCGAATACGTTTCAATTTAAGCAACTGAAAAGTTATTCCAATAACTTTTCCAGAGTCAAAAAATCGTGCAATATGTTTTTTGTTTACCACTTGCAAAGGAAACTTTATTCATTTTATCTGAAGGTATATGTGCACGTGACGTGTATATTTTTTAATTAGCTACCTACACATTGGTATAACATTTTAGTTTATACTTTGCAATTCCTAACGAAAATGAAAGCAATCAATCGAAACTAGTACTCGGGCTCAGTTTATAGCTACTCCATCAATAATTTACTACAATACGCCCTTGAAGGGACTTTCATCTAAAAACGAATACCTAGTCCACAAGTAAAGGCGGAAATTTTTTTGGTTAACCAAACTCTTAAATGCCATGAAATAGCTTTGCCAATTAGTATCCACATCTACGCCATTAGCCAAGTTATTCCCGTTTATTAGGTTTACTACCAACCCAACTCGCAAATCTGGCTAAAGGCAGAGACTACTTCTCAACAAAAGCTGGAACACCTACTTTCATGGGATCACATCGTCAATCTCCCCTGGGGATGGCATGGGATAGAATGGGATGGATTGGATTAGGTTTTTGGGGGCAGATGCCAACAAAGGAGCCTTGAAACCACTGAGTTAGGCAGATAATTGTTTTTATTGCGATTGCTGCTGTCATTTGAGTTGGCGTATGTTTATATGTGTATGTAGTGGTTAACTGGATTGTAATATATGTCACTTTCAAAGCGAAGGACTACACCACAAACACTATGTATGTATGATGAGAGTAGGTACAAACGAATTCACTCATAATTAATGTTCATAGCCCGTCGTCATTAAACTTTCATCACATTGTTTTCCAATTTTATAAGGATGAAAACCATTTAATACGCGGCAAAAACGCTGAATCAAGCGCGAGCGTTTTAATATTTAAAAGTCTTGCGAAGGAAAGTGCCGCATTATAAGGAGAACAAGAATGGATGCGCGTAAACTTAATGAAAGTGGAACGAAATAAAAATTCCATGAAACCGTGAAATTTTATTGAATATTCACTGTGAAGTATAAATACATACAAGCGATGACATGCGAGTGTTGAACGTACATTTTCACCAGGACCAGGATATCCGGACCCTTGCGCAGAATACGAAATGAGAGATGCGAAATGGGGATGCGATGAAAGAAAAGGTTGTGCATAAGAAAAGCGATTCATAAAATGGTATTGGTAACAATTTATGGGCTGTACTCATATCTGCACTTAATAACAAAAATATAACTGATTCGGAAAAAAATAACGAAAAAAAAAAAAAAAAAAAATCAAGGAAGAAAGATATGCACGTGCTCTGCAACTCGTGCTGAACCTGCTCACGCTCACGCTCACATAAAAGTATAAATTTTCAAAATCTTTTCAGTCGACATAAAGACATGTTGTAGGTACTCGTACCATATCTGCAGGATTCCACTTGGAAATGTGTCCCAAAATTCAGTGCCGCCAATTGAATCGTTCACACGACTTCCTACCATTTTTTGTTAAAGTTAACGAAGATGCAGCCAGTTGAGGAATTTGATAGACTTTTGCGTTTTGTCTTAGCATGTGCCATGTGGTACAAAGGAATAGAAAATCGTAAAATAAAAGAAAGCATTATTTTCTTTATGAAAAAAAAAAAAAAATAATGGGTAGGGGGAAAGGGTCGTAGAATTTTAGAAATAATTTTTATTTAAAACGTTTCTTGTTCAAAAATAAAAGCAAAAAATAATAATTTTTCAAAATAGCTTGACTTTTCCGCCCCGCTATAAACTTGTGCAGCTTAAAGGTGCGTACAAGAGTTTTGCTAGCACCAAACG
Source organism: Ferdinandea cuprea (assembly GCA_963576555.1). Classification (NCBI taxonomy): domain Eukaryota; kingdom Metazoa; phylum Arthropoda; class Insecta; order Diptera; family Syrphidae; genus Ferdinandea; species Ferdinandea cuprea. Next base: position 733,282 of record OY754959.1, read on the forward strand.
TAAAGCTTCCCTAAGTCCCCTTGAAGTACTTGATAGTTCAGGGTGGTTTTCATAGCCAAAAAAAATGTAAACTAAGGAATGGAAGGAATGTGATCGACAAAACGAACGAAAAGAATGGGCCCGATGTGGTTTCCTTGTGGGATACTCGAAGTAACTTAAACAGACTCCGAGATAGGATCGCCAATTTTGTATCCTCCCCAGTTTATGACATTATAACGTAAAATTGAAAAGTTAGTCGAATCAGATTAATTAGTTCCTTAAAGTAGAAAGCATACAGTGCTCGACATGAACATACGTATGTACATATTTTTTTTAAATTGAAATATCCTTTCTTTATGTTTTCTTTATTACAGTATTGACAACATTTTTTTTAAGGTGAAATTAATGGAAATCCGATTAAAATAAAATGGTATGGCAGTGGGGTCTACTATCACCCCAACGCAAGTTATACCCAGTTAAAGTGAAAATGTCTAACTTCGAGGCATAGCTACTCTAAGTGATAAAACTTCAGAACTATGAAACATAGCTCTAAAATTCACTTAAAGTATTTTGTAGGCCTAATTTAATTATGCAAAAAATGTTAACAGCGTCGTGTGGTTGTATGAGCCCAAAAAAAGTTTCTGAAGTATAAAACTACGTCTTCCAGCTTTTTATTTCAAATACATTTTCCTCAAAAAGTTGACTCCATCAAAATGTAATTCTATTAAATAAATTTCGACTTCTTAGCTTCAGACTGGCTTTTAGAGATCGACCTCAAATTCCTCTACTGTACTTCGAAATGTGGTCAAACCTGCGGACTGGCAATATGACTCTTGCACAATTATTAAAAGTCACATTCAATTTTCTGTTTGAGAAAGAGTTCAGTTGTTTCGGAGACATCACGCAGAGAGACATTGACGTTTGTGATATCTTCTGACCAAGATAGTAACATTTTAAATATTACGCCAAGGTTTTCAACAGTATACTAAAATTTAATGACAATATTACTTAAAACAACTGGAAAGAAAAAGGATGTGACAAACTTTTTTGGATTAATAATGCTGCCACATAAAATATCAACTTATTTTCCTTAGTCCATTGAGCAATGCCTTCAAGACCACGATTCATAAGATATATAACATTTTCCAGTAGACCCATGTACAAAGAGCAGTGACGGTATCAACAACCTTAGGAATATCGAGAAGTATCATTACCGTTACCTTCTAATTTTCAATTGCAACACGAATATCATTTGTGATTTTTAGTATCACACTAAATCTACTGCTTCAAATACTTTTAAGAGAAATATCAATAAGAATTATAGGTCTTTATTCCGAGCCTTTACAAGACGGTGAGCTGCTTTTCAGAACTGGAATGACCTTAGATTGAATAACAGGATAACATCTAAAATCGAAAAGACAAGATCATGTCGTCAGGCTAAGCACCATTGGAGACAGGGGCTGCGACTGCAGAAGTAGTAGGGGATAAGTTGGCTAAAAGTGTTAAGTTCAAGGCATTAACGTCTACACCCCAGAGTTTGCTGCAATTTTTCATACGAAGTCCCACACTCTTCACATCCGACCACAGTTTTTTTGCCTGATCACGTGTAATTTTTAATCGCAGCATATATTTTGTTTCTTTCACTTTTGAAATCATGGCAAAACTCACGCGTTTTGAAGCGCTTCCAGCCTTTGTTTCGAGTCAGTTAGCCAGGGAGGGATATTAGTTTTGACCTTCTTATGCTTCGACGGCACAAATTTTCCGAATAAGGCGCTAATGATTGAGCTTGTGTGTCAATATTGTTAGTCAAACGTATGCTAGATCTATAGCTCTATAATGTCGGTAAAAATAACTCTGTGGCATTAAAGTTATTGCAGCGACACATATCTATATCGCAAGTAAAAAGAAAAAAGATCATGGTAGGAGCTGGCCGCCAAAAGTTGTTGGCTACGAACCTAATATCGATTAAAAATGGTCTTCGATATTAAAAAATGCGAGTAAATCACAAATCGGAATAGAAGTGTTTGTAAGTGAACACTTCAGAATGAAATTAAAATTCGAACGTTCAAGCGACAACTGCAGAGTAAAATTGCAAGGAAATATATGGGATTATCCCAGTGGCACATGATTTTTCCCTTATCAATGCCAAAGAAAACAAATTAGGATAATCTTCCTTTTCAACTTAATTTAAACATTAAATTTAGAATGTTTAGCATCAGAAAATAATGTCAAACAAAATTTACCAACTGCGTATATTTTGTCCTCATTTTTGGTTAAATTACGCCTCATTACTCACAGGCGTGTTAATCTTTCAGCTCATTTGTACAAGTTAAAGGATATTCGTCTTCGATCCTTAGCAAATCGGAAGACTATTATTGTCCTGTCAGAGAAAGTTTATCTGCAGTTTCAATACTTAAGATTTAGTCTACCGTTTTTTATGTCTTTGTAACCCTAAAACATTTGGCTCAGTTTCAGAACAGTAGCCATGGATATTTCACCAATGAAGAAACGTCGTAATAAATAGATTGGAAGTGGGAGCATGTTTCGATTTCTAATAAAGTCTCAACGGCAGTGGAAAACATTAATGGACACCACTACTATCAACCGATATCGACGTACTTAACGATGGTGTAAAATTTTCGACAGTAGCGCTTCTCCGCCTACATCCAAGTATCCACGAGGGAATTGTGCAATTAATTACAAATTTAAAGTGCTCTTCTATCAAAAAAAAAAATTTTAAATTTAGATAGTCGATTATCCGAATGTCAATTAACCAAAACGACAGTTATCCGAACGCTACACCGCAAAGTGGGTATTTTATCTTTTTTTGTGGACAAAAATATTGCGATTATTTTTTTGAAGTTATTTTGTTCAGTATTTTAACTAAAAATAAATTATTTTGGAAACCGACTGACTAACTGACTTACTGACTCAGCAGTGCACAAGGCAAACCGCTTATGATAGATCTATGCAACTTTGACAGAGACCGAAATTGGAATTTGAATACCCATGTAATGAAGTGACACAGTGCGGGCATTAGGGAAGTGGAGGATTAGAGCACTTTGCACTTTGGTTTTCAATGTCTGTAAAATATGATGTGAAGGAAAAACATTTATATTGTACGGTTAAGAAACGAATCAGTGTGCGTCCGAATATGGGCCTTAAGGGTGAACTGATGTGCATTTTAGCATGGCGAGTATTGTGGCTGAATTGATGGAAGCGTGCGATGGAACTGGATATTTCGTTGGGAAACTTATGATGGGAGTTACAATAAAACAACGAGAGATAGGAGACCTTGCGACGGTAACTAAGAGAGTATCGTATAAGTTAAATAGCACTTTTTTGAATCTTGTCCAAACATGTAATTGGTGCACCAGACCAGACCAGATATGAGCGTTATACTCAAGTTTGGTGCGAATAAGAGCCTTACAAATTCTAGCCAGATCAGAAGGGATGAAATATTTCTTGCATCGCTTGAGAAAGCCTAGATATTCGGCAGCATTCTTGGGGATGACGAAGAAGTGGTCTTTCGGTTTCAGCGATGCAAGCGCCATTCAAGGATAAAAGCAGAGTAATTTCGAAAACGAGGATTAGAAGTTAAAACCAAAGTCATTAGCGAAAACAGAGCCTTAGGGACACCAGCATTTATTTGGTGAGTTGCTGCCTTGAAACCGCCTAAAACAACTTGAATTGAACGGTCCGAAAAGCAATTTCTAATCCATTGAAGAAAGGTTCCATCGATTCCAAATGCATGCATTTTCGACCATCGAGCTCGATGCCGAAAGCTGTCAAATGCCTTCGAAGAAATAATAAGACAAAAATTTCCAAAACTTCGACCCATGGTCTTCGAGGACCCATTTCTTGTATAAGAAAATACATAAAGATACAAATACAAGAAGAACAATTTAAGAAAAGTATTGAATCGAAGTAAAATGAAGTCCACTTATTTAATTGACTGCAACACAACTCTGGCGTAGATGTGCGCCTTTTTGCGTAAGGTTTTTAATTTTTACCCTTAGTAATCAAAACTATGTCCTTATATCACGCTGACCAAAGCGGTTTACCAGTATAATGTACAACACCACAGTGAGGGTAAGAAAAATGTCTTTTAAAGTTTCAAAGTAATTTATTTTATCACGTCAACCTGTGTCATTGTTCATAATTAGATCTCGGTTGGGTGTCTTAAAAAATATCACTTTGATTGTTCTCTCACAGAATAAATTCCAACTATAATATGCACACTACGTTGTCTTCTTCCAACCATGTTCAATAGCTCACTTCACGTCGCAATAAAGCTTAAAAAGTTATTTCAAACTGTTCTTGCACCGCGCTTAGTTTCATTGTTTTAATTAGACATAACTTTAATCCCCCACTAACCTTTGCTGACATTCTTTTCTCTCTTCTTACAGGGAAGACGAAAATTGTCCTCGAGATGCTTTACTGTTGCTTCTATTCTTAAACTTTTGTAAATGTTTTCTTCAAAGTTTGTTAGCTCTATATAAAAATGTTCGAATATAGAACTAGTGGCAGTTGACAAGTGCACCCCTAAATGGTGAACATTAGCTGTTCGCCCACGTAACAAAAATATGTGATGCGTTTGTAGGAATCATTTCGTCCGAATGATGGAAAACAGAATCTACAAAATAAAGCATATTTGAGCGAAGTATTGGAAGACTTATAGACAAGCGCAAGTAAGTAAGCTGCACCAAGTTGTGGACAAAGAAGAAGCGGCTGATAACAATGGTTCTGCAACACACATGTTGGACAAGAATTTTTCAAAAATTAAATAAAACAGCAATCGAATAATTATTTATATTTATACATTCCTATAATAACCGCCAACGAAACATTGTTCTCTGTAAAACTTAACATCTAAGTGCTACGGCACTGCAGCGTTAAAAAGCGATGGCGCAACGGTGCCATGCAGGAAAAAACCGTCGAATAGATCGCCACTAAGATTTCGGTCTAGTATTGCGTACTGCAGTAATGTTCCGTCCCTCCTTCAGAAATTTTGTGGGAAAGTCATTCTTAAAGGCCCGAAAAGTTTAAGTGTAAATAAGTTTCGAATTTACTTACTGCTAGGGTCACTATTTAAGAACTATCAGTAAGCCCAAGGCCTAGCTTCTCCAACTTTTATTTGGTAAGGCCCAGTTTCCGTTTCCGAGCAGAAAACATGAGAAAATTGAAGAAGTGGAGAAAGGATTTGGGTACCTATCTCTACAACAATATTGAAGACAACAATATTGAAGACAACGATATCTCCTGTTTTCTCTATCTCTCGTATGTCATGAAAATAATGACTTATAAATTCTGTACATTTTCATTATGAATAGGTTTAAGCCGCAGCAACGCTACCATATCGTGATTCGTCGAGTTGTGGATGAATTTCGAACCCAAATATTCTGGTTGATCATGTGATGAAGAAATTTTAAGGACACTTTTTCATCTTTAAAAATTGTACCTCTGAAGCTAGTGGAAATTTTGTTCTGTGATGGGGCTCATTTTTGGCTATGTCTGCAAGCAAAATTACTGTATTTGTATTTCATTCTCAAAAAAGCATTCTTTGCCGTTCTCTATGGTCTGGCGTTGTCATAGTGACGTGTTTCTTAAAAAATGATGCCGGATGGTAACTGATTTGTTTCGTTCCCAAATAGCACGGCGTAGATGTGGAAACGATCAACAGCACGGCGCTACATGCCGAGGAAATCATTGCGAAATGGTCTTGTTGATGAGACACCAATGTCCTGCGATTTGACTCCGTCCAATTGAAAAAGAAGCTTACGAGGTTCCGGAAACTTCCTGGGGAAAAATGAATCAGCAAAATTATGATGATGGAATGCTGCCATTTAATTGGCTGCAATATGTCATTGAAGCAGCATTTTCTTCACTCGTATGTCAGTTTTTTTTTTCCTGAAAATATGTGTGCAGTTAGTGACGAGACGAGTAAGGAGAACCTTTTATTAAAATGTTGCTGCAATTGGGAAGCAAGAAAGATGGCAGTCTCATATGCAGGCAGACAACTATTGGAGCCTTGTCAGAGGTACTCCTCAACCCAAGAAAAATCCATTGAAAACATGAATAAAGATCATCCAGTTACTTCTTAAATCTGTACTTTGTGATGGAAAAACTTTTTTGTTTAATATTCAAAATATTCGGGCTAAATCTGGGAAATATGTGTTCGTAACCTAACTCATGTAATTTTGCAATTGCGTTTTCTTCGCCAAATGCGACCATTCTACAAAAAAACTATCGCCGTGACTTTGTTTGTTGATAAACCTTGGTCTTCTTCGGCTTCGAATCATCAGGGGTTCAACTGTTTCTTAGTTTCTGGTGAATCCATAATTCATTAACGGTTACGAAATGGCGCAAAAACTCCTTTTAAGTTGTCAAACGATTGCGTTTGTTGTTGATTGTGAGCAAACGCCGCACCCATTTTGTGGAATGCTGTTTAATGTCCAAATATTTATGTTATGGAATCTTCAAGATCGCACAGCTGAATTTTAGCGATCATTTCTGGTGTGATGACTTCAATTGGGTGACCAGAACGTTCGAAGTCACTTGTGCTTAAACGACCGCACCGAAATTGAGTAAGCCAATAACGATTAGTCCCTCTAATATTTAAGGTGCAAACGCAATTTGTCTTAAATTTCGAGTTAATTATAAGCGCTCAAATTAAGCAATACATTGAGTTTAATAATTTGCTGACTCCAATGAAGTCAGGCTTTCGTTCAGATCACAGTTGCATAACTGCCCTGATTAAAGTCACGGATGACATACGTGTAGCTATTGACAGGGATGAAGTCACTTTGGTTACATTATTGGATATTTCTAAGGCTTTCGACTCTGTCCGTCCTGATATTCTCTGTAACAAGCTTGTAACTTACTTCAATTTTTCTCATCTTTCCGTGAAGTTAATCTCGTCTTATCTTACAAATAGAGCTCAGTCTGTCTTTTGCAATCAATCCTATTCGTCGCTCTTAAATGTTAATTGTGGTGTGCCTCAAGGTTCAATAATTGGTCCTTTGTTATTCTCTATGTTCATTAATGATTTACCACTTTTTATACATAATTGTCTTTTTCATATTTATGCTGACGATGTACAAATATATTTTCACTTTCCTGTTGGATTGATGGACGATGCTGTTGAAAAAATTAACGAGGATCTAACTTCAATAGTTAAATGGTCGTCAGAAAACCAGCTTCTTTTAAATCCTTCTAAGACTAAATCAATTACAATCTATAAACATTTATTAATGTCCCGTCGTACTTAATAATGTATGGCTGTGAGTTATTTGCCTGCACTGATGCTATCTCAAGGCGTAAACTAAACGTTGCATTCAATTCTGTGGCTAGATTTGTGTTAAACTTGTGTAGATATGATCATGTTTCGAGCTATTCTCGCCAAATACTAGGATGCAGTCTGGACCGATTTCTTAACTATAGAGCTTGCGCTTTATTTTCCAAAATTTTAAGTGATAAACAACCTGTTTATCTTTATAGTAAAATAGTTTTTTTTACACTCGCTTCGTTCTTACGGTATCAGACCCTTCGCATACACTTGTACGGTATCACGTAGGCAATTTTTGATTTTTGTCATTCGCCTTTATAACCAACTTCGCCTTTATAACCAACTTCCCCTCAGACGTTTTTGTTGTTGTTAGTTTTTTCCCATTTTAGTACGCGTCATTGATGTTAGCCCAATTTGACTTTCAATTTTATTTATAATTAAGAGTTTACAAAACTTAATTTAATCGTGTTTTAAATTTTCCTTTGCTGTTAGTTTAACTTTAATTATCCTATGTTTTCCTTTCTGAATGTTTTATTATTATTATTATTATTATTACTATTTAACTTTTAATTATTTTAAAAACCTTATTTAAACTGTGCACTCTTAAAGAATTTATTTTCTTATTGTACAGAAAATTTTAAAAATAAATACAAATACATAAAGTAGTATGCCATGCCCATGTCAATGTCCGGGAAAAATAAATTATGTCTTTACTCAACACATAAATGATGAATCATTAAATTGAAAACTTTTTAGTTTTGAATAATTTAATTTGTTCTCAAATCTGTTGAATGTTTAAATAAAGCTGGTGAAATTGATTAATAAGGAAATAAGTTAACATGTTGGTGGAAAAAGTTGCATCTGGTTTCTTTATGTCAGAACGTAAACTTCTGACATCGCGGTGGTTTCCAAATTTATTTCTATGGTTCTCGTGGTGTATCTTTTCCACTTGTGCGAAATACAATACAATAGGGTCCGCTTTCGCAACGAGGAACAAGGAAGTTTGAGAATGACAAACTTTTATTTATATATCTCTAACTCAATATATCCTACGGCGCCTATGGAACTATTCAGGCAGTTCTCTTTGGCTTGACTTCCAGCTATCTTGTGGCACGCGAATGGATTAGACATTTGTATGTTTTTTTTTGGATCAGAACTTCAAAGCAACGCTATTTCGTTAAAAACATCACCATCCACAACGTGGCCATTTACCTTCATTGATTTTGTACAACAACATCTCTCTGCCTAGATAATTTTTGTTTATATTTACCACACGCATATTAACTAGACATTTCCGTAGAAGTAGAAAACTTCTCTTCGGGATATAATTTACTGTTTCGTTTTGATTTACCCTCAAATCCCTATTAAGGAATTTCAGGTAAAATTTTAAGTATTCAAAAGAAGTTTTCTTTGATGCTTTAGGGTACATGTCGAAGAAAAGGCGATTAAAATTCAGAAGGTTGCTGCTTAGATTGAGTGCACCAATACTAGCGAAATAATGTTCTGCTATAGGGATAAATCTTAATGGAATGTCGAATATTCGATAACCTTAGGACCTTCGATAGTCAATGTTTTTCTTAATAAACTGACCGACATTTAGAAGTCAATATTGAGGAAACGTTTATATGTTTTCGCCAACGCTAAGATACACACAACTACAAACAGAACTAATGAACACATACAGTTCGTAGAAAGTTCGTAGAAACTAAATGGAAATGTATATATTTTATGCCAGAGGAGGAATTTGCGAATAAATGTCTGAACAATAATGTAAGGGTTACTATCTGTACATTTGATTCCAGGTGGACAAAGGCAAAAATAATGTGTGTAAGATATTTCCATCTATGAAAAAATGGATGCATAATAGGCAAGATTTATTGCCACAACATATTACTATGTTGGAAGAACACGATGTTATAAGAGTTCCCTGCCCAATCCTGCACCAAAGAAATCATTTATTTGTTCATTTTATTATTAAATAATGCAGCTAAAAATGCTAAGGCAAATGTCATAATATAAATTAAGTATTTATTGTTTCGTGGAATACATACAAGCAAGAAAAATAATTTTAATAAATATAAGAAACAAGAAACATTCCGACTTTAATTTTAGGTTAACCCTTTAATGTCAAATGTTGCTTATAGGCAATATATTGCCATGTTCGTTTTTGTTACTTTTCGTAAAGGTTGTTTTTCAACAGAAAATAATATGTGTTAGCATTATTTACGAAGTAACAGTTTTAAAGGCTTTACAGGTTCATTTGCGGCGGCGAACCCCACAGGCGGACCAGTACCAGTAGGAATGCAGTAAAGTCGGAGGGTTATGATCCTGATCACACCAAAAACATAAATGTTAAAGAATAGCCAAGTTCTTTTATACAAAAAACGCTTTTGCTTTACAAGTCATCCACAAAAAGAACTAAGATCTAAAAAAGAACGAAAAGTTTGAATTGAAATTATTCAAAATTTCACAAATAGTGTCTAGGTACATTTTTTTACTTGGCAAGTTTTCCAATTTGAAGTTTTGAATACATATATAAATATAGAACACATGTATATAGAATCCCACTTTTCACGATTTTAAAAACAGGCCAAGTATAAAATTGTGGGGATTTCGACCGAACGTAAACGTCCTCTTTCGAGGAAAATACAATTTGTTTTATTACTTTCCTTGTTTGCCTTAAAAAGAATTACCGACATGTAAAATTTCATAACTACAGAATGTGTTCAATATTAGGGGGGTTGCCATGCCTCTTTTTTGGAATATACACAAATTTTGTGTCTGTTCTTCAAATCTTTCATCCACGTATGATTTGATAGCGGCTAGCACGCCCCTTAATTGGAAAATATATAATTCCATTTAGGGGCGCTACCTAGCTTTGTTGTAAGCGAAGTTAGAGTCCAAATGGCCTGAGTTGGTTAGTGTAAATAAGGGTGTAGTGCCTAAAGTTGCTAAAGAACTTGGCTGGGCACTACCGTGCCCCTTGATCATAATCTCGTCGTTAAATGGAGAGAAAAAGACAGGTGTTCATTTGCGAGCTAGTTAAAGTGGTGTTCAGAATTTCAAATAAAAAAATAAACACGCAAGAATTTGTTTGTAAAAATTGCATTTTTTTATAATAAAGTTTGCAAAATTTAAAAAAAGTTGTGTTGTTAGTTTTAGGTCAGGACGTTCATAAACACAATGTTGTTTATAAGCAACATTTGTCCATAGTAGCAATAATTGTTGTTTTAATCTTTTTTTAAAAATGCGTCTGACAAAATTAGATATAAAAAAAATTATCGATTTCAACTGGATTTCTGAAGAATGTGAAGAAGAAAAAGAATTATATGAATCCAATTTGGAAAGAGTCATTGAAGGAACAATTGATCATGTAGGTTATTACATTTAAGTCCGTACAGATAAGGGAAGTAGGAAAAATCTCTGAAACAAATTTGATTACCAGAATTGTTGAAGAAGATATACAGGCTGATGAAGAAGTTGAACATAAAAGGGAATTCACAAAATATTGTAACGGAAAGTTTTGAAAAAATCAATCCAGAAATCCAATCCAATTTGAGATGGAGGAACACTAGCCTACCCGTTTGCGAAACTGCTTGGGAAGAGAAGTCGAGATCCAATAAAGTATTTCAGGTGAGTTCATCCATGATGAAATTTTAAACAAGATTTGCAACGAAACAAATTTATATTCAATGCGTACTGCTAAATTGTCTACCATTCGAGATCAGACGATTCTTTGGTGTACTTCTTTATTTAGGCGTCATGCAAGTTCCAAATTTACGAATGGCTTCCAATGCCAAACTTCAAATTATCAGCTGTTGCAGATTCTTTATCAAGAGTACGCTTTGAGAAAATCAAAGAAGCTTTTCACATAAATTATAATACTCAACAACTGGAACGTGGATCAACTAATTACGACAAACTTACCAATGAAGCCCAATAAGTGGGGTTTTAAAATGTTTACAAGAGCTGGAGTTTCAGGTATCGTATACGATTTTGCTCTCTATGTAGGAGAAGGAACATGTCCATCTTTTGGCTTGGGGATCTCATCAGATATTGTTTTGCACTTAGCTTCTAATGTTTCACAAAACAAGAACTATTAATTGATTCGCTTCCATAAGCCTGATGACTGCGCGAAAGGAAAAAGGCATTTTAGCAGCAGCAACAATTCGAAGCAATCGAATGAACAATTTTTTGAAAAGAAGCTCATGAAAAAAGGTCGTGGATGGTATGATTTTAAGTTTGAAGCGACACATCATTTAGTTACCTGCCACTGGTATGACAACAAGAGCGTTCAATTATATAGCTGAACATCCAGTTTCAGAATGCAAATGCAAACGCTGGTGTTGTAAACAAAAGAAGTATGCGGACCTGCTATTGTCGAGTGTTATAACAAGCATATGGGAGGCGTAGACCTGGCTGACATGTTGCTATAAAATCAACCACAGGTCTAAGAAATGGTATATGCGTATTGTATTATACTGGTGCCTCAGCACAGCAGTAGTCAATAGCTGGTTGTTGTCCAGAAGAGACCTAAAAAATCAATACGGAAGAACGAAACATTTGTCATTGTTGAATTTTCAATTAATGGTAGCAAACCAGCTTCTACACGCGTCTACTATTACGACATCGTCCATCGGCAATTCTTTCAGGCATGAAATCAGATTCATCGTCACCAGCTTCTCCAGCACCATCTAACATTTCAAACGTTTCGTCACAAAGTATATCGTCGTCAAAAAAACGTTCATACACATCCAAGCCTCCAAAATCTATGCGTCTTGATCAAACCGGCCATTGGGTTGAATGGGGAGCAAAAGGAAGGTGTAGATTATGACGTAACGGTATACCAAAATCGAAATGTTTAAAATGTAAGGTACACCCATGTTGTAACCCACAAAAAATTTGTTTTGTTTGCTATCACACATGAAATGTATCAAAAATAATAAAAATAATATAAAATATCAATATTGGTTCGTGTTTTTAAATGTACTTATAAGCAACATCTTATAACGGTAAAACCATTAGTGATAGAGCCTTGAAATTGATGTCAGTTCATATTCAAGGCTCAACCAATAACCTAATATATTCAAACTGTTTTTAACCACGCCCACTTTAATTCTGACATCAAAGGGTTAAAGCCAACCAGCCATTGTTTTCCCATTGTAATTCAACATCATTATTTTTTTTATAAAGCTAAATAAATGGAGATTATCTAGGGATTTTTATAGCAAGTGGTACGAAAAGGTGGAATGGAAACAAGAGGTTGATGACTGCTCTTCAAGCTGAAAGGGCCACAGATTGGACTCTTAAAGTAAACACTTCTTTGAAAAAAAACATCTTTAGGACCTTAGATGAAACAGATGCCTAACTCGAAGGATATCGATGCGTCTAACTAATATCGTTGAGTGGGCTAAACGAGAAAAATTGTAGATCTTCCATATAACACACTTCTGAAGTACAATCAGATGCTGAATTTTATATTTAGATACGCAATAACCCAACAGATTATACCGTACTGTAATTTTTAATCAAATATCCCAAGATATTTTCTTCTAAGAGAATTAAAATGACGCTAAACGAACAGTGGAGAGCATTTAGTGTTTTTGTTTTGTAATTCCTGTGAAAATTGTAATAAGGATAATTGTGCGTCATAATTATATTTATTTTTCAAAAAAAAAATATTTCTACAAATTTTGTACGAGACTATACGATCTCGATATCTGGATACTTTTGGTTGATAACGCTGCCAAACAAAAGTTTTGTTTTATCGCTCACTACTAGCTGATGCTCAGCAAATTAGTCATTTAAGAGATTGACAGAATTGTATGCAATCAAAAGATCATCAGCGAATGCGGATTGATACATGTAAGAAATAAGACGGGTCCAAGAACTGAACCTTGAAGAACACCAAGATTACTTGAAGATTACTAATTATTACTTGGCTTATATTTGATCTTCACGATTTCTATTCTGTCTTTCAGATAAGACTTAAACCAGCTATATATTGAGCCATGAAATTCCTCATTAGACCGTTTGTTCAATAGAATGTTGTGATCGATCATATCAAACGTCTTTGTTATATCAACAAAAAGTTCAGCACAAGATCTTTTTTCACCCAAACCTTTCTATATAGATAGCCCAGCTATAAACCCCTAATGAATTGCACTAAAAAAAGCGGATATGGTTAAGATAATCCCAAACTCTTTATTTTCATGCTTATTTTCACCCTCGCTTTCGTTCGAAACTTTTTCGAATTTGTAGAATGTGTATTTTCAAAGTTCATTCGATCGTTCGAAAGTTCATTTGTATTTCGAATGTTGACCGTATTTTGACAATCTATTCGTTCGAAAGAAATGCCATTTTTTATTCGTGTACAATTTCCTGACGTTTGACAATTGTTGTTCATGTTTACCGAAAATTAGATATACAATAATGTAAGTAGCGAAGTTTTGTTATGCAATTATAATAAGTTGTTTCAAATAAAACAAAATATGTTGCCTCTGTTTATATAGGGATGCATTCTAATTGGACAAATCGTGAGCAGAAATAAGTTTTAGTTCAGTTGATGGAGGACAGTCCTGAAATAGCTGCGGAGAAATTGCACAGCTTCTACGGACCGCTGAGTAAAGACTCTACTTGGAAAAAGGTTTAAGATTGGCATGTATTTTATTACAATTTAGTCGGTTTTTGCATTTCAGGTTTGGGTGGATTACAAGTCGAATTCTAAGAAGAAACTGGTGGGAAACGAAAGTAGTCAGGCTACAACGATAACAACCTCGTTGTGCTTTCTCAGCTCGAGCAGGCAGTCTCAAGAATTACATCCCTAAGTCAGTCCGTCTTGGGCGTAAATGCCAGAAACTATGATGCGCGAGAAGTTAGACCTAAAAAAGAATTTCAGGCAAGTTCAAATTATTTTACTAGCAGAGAACTAAGTTTCAGATCAATTTCAAGGATCGATAAAAACGAGTGCCTGAGTGTACAAACGAAAAATGTTTCTTTGTTTTTAATGTTATTATGAAATAATATAATAAACTTGACTGCTAGACTAAATTGCTATTCTACTATTAAAATAATACAGCGATTCTCTCACGAATACTTCGAGCTTCACTGATGAAGGTGTTCTCGTTTTCCATCAGAAAACTCATTTTCCAAACGATCTTCTGTTGGTAAATCGTCAGCATTGTCAGAGACTTTAAAATTAATGCATATGTTATGCAAAGCCGCACATACATTAATTATTTGAGCAGCCTTTTCTGGGGAGTAATGTAGCTGTCTAGCTTTAAGGCAGCACCGGAATCGGTTTTTTTCACTTAGAATTTCAGCAACCAAATTCTGTTTTGATTTTGACAGTAAATAAACATATCGCAAGCTGGTGTGACCAAACTTCTCGTGATTTATTGGTGGGGAAAACGTGAAACTTTTTTAAGCAAAATGGTTATGCAATAAAATAAGAAAATTACCAAATACATTTTATAGAAGCTTCTATTTAAATTTCGGTTTTAAACGCGTTAAAATGTTACAAATAATACAATTTAATACATCTACACACAAATTAATAGGAAATAGCCCTGTAACTAAACATTTGTTTGCAATCGTTAGCATTACTTTCTTACGAAATTATTGAATTTTAATATTTCTGCATAACATTATAACAATAAAAAAAAATATCCCCAAAACAAAAACAATGAATGGCCACACCATATGGTGTGACATAGAATTAAAAAACAGCCGAGACCGAAAATTGAATTCATTTGATGCCATCTCTCGATAATGAATATTATTCGTTCGAATGTTAAAATACACAAAGTTTATTCGAATGAATAGAGACATTCGATCGAATAGTCTATTCATTTGAATCTCAAAATAAGCATATGAATGCATTATTCAAAAACTTTGGAAATCGAAGGCAATACTGTGATCGGTCTGTGTCTTTTCTTGCCATATCTGATTCTTTCTTTTAAAGAGAGGAATAATAACGCCATATTTTAAATCATCAGAAAAACTACCAGAGAGTTGAAGGATATAGTTTTAAGCATAGCTTTAGAAATACAAGCACGACCACAGGAGTAAGGTAGGTATGTTAAGAATGAATAGACTTTAAGAACTCTGACCCAGAAATTGGTTCAAACATGAAGCTATTGCTTACAAAACTATTTTCTGTGTTTAGGACAGCAACAATTACACACTTTTAAACTATCTCTTTGAAAAGACTCTTTGGCCCAACTGATGCAAGGTATAGGGTCCGCCATTTAACGTTTTTTTTTTAACTAGTGCTTATTTCGCGAATGGTAACACTTAGCTCATGTCTGATTTGACAGATAATTAGTTTTATCCTTCCGCTGAACGAATATGGTTGTGTATACGCTTGAACAACGCTGGCAAATATTGCGACATTACTTTGAAAATCATGGTAATGTTGCAGAATGTGTGCGAAAATTGCGTACGGATTTTGGAAGAAGAGAAGCACCATCAACTCCGTATGTTCGTTAACTTGTGAAAAAAGTGAAAGAAACTGGCATCCTCATCGATAAACCAAAGCGTGAAAAGCCAAAAACAGTGCGAACACCCGAGCAAATTGCTGCTGTGGCAGAAAGTGTGCGTGAAGCGCCATCAACAGCAATTCGCCGTCGTTCTCAACAATTGAACATTTCGGAGATATTATCGAGACGAATTTTGCATAAGGACCTTGGTATGACGCCATACAAAGTCCAATTGGTTCAGGAGTTGAAGCCAACTGACCAGCCAATGCGATTTCGCTTCGCTAAGTGGGCCTGCCATCGACTTAGAGAAGATGCCGATTTTGCCAAAAAAATCATCTTTTCAGATGAAGCTCATTTTGATCTTGGCGAGTATTTGAGCAAGCAAAATTGTCGCATTTGGCACGCATACATTGAAAAGCCGATATACCCAAAACGAGTCATTGTTTTGTGCGGATTTTGGTCCAGAGTGGCCGTTACAGTCAATGGCGATCGTTATCGGGCCATGTTGACCGAATTTTTCTTCACAAAAATTGAAGAGGAGGATATTGGCAACATTTGGTTTCAATAGGACGGCGCTACGTGCCACACAACCGGAGCTACACTCGATGTTTTTCGCCCTGTTTTTGAAGATCGCATTATCAGTCGCAGAGCTGATGTCGTTTGGCCTTCGCGGGGCTGCGATTTGACACCGTTGGACTATTATTTGTGCGGAGCCGTTAAAGATAACTGTTATGCCGACATGCAATTGACGCTTTAAAGGACAATATTCGTGAAGGCATTGGTGAAATACAGCTGCACACAATCGATAATGTGCTTAAAAATTGGACCGATAGTGTAGGCTACTGCATGGCCAGCCGAGGCAGCCATTTGAATGAAATTATTTTCCATTATTAACCGGAAGGATTGTACTTTCAAATAAAAAAAGGAATTTGAGAAAATATTCAGTAGTTTTTTTTTTATAGCATTTTCAAAAAAAAAGAGTTATTTGACGGACCCGCTACTTCAGTAGGTTCCGAAATATTGATGTTACCATTTCTTGGTTATATATCGATTAATGTCATTAAGCACTTTCCATTTCCATTCTTGTTTAACATTTCCCCAAATTCAAATGTAGGGTATCAAATACTGTGCCATATTTCCACTGCAACAATTATTGTGGTATTTTTTATCACTTTATCATCTAGTTTTCTGTTTGAAAGAGCTTTTAACCATCCATCACGAATTTCTCAACAAAAAAAAAGCCATTTGTCCGAACCAACTTTGGGATATTAGCAGGACCTTGAAACCAATGCCCAATTAAAAGGCTAAATATTTGAAGAACCTTTGTACTGTCAACGAGTATCCCACTTTCTTCTGAAAAACACGTCCCCAAACTCAATACCTACCTAAACGCGTCAACATGAATCAAGCGGTGACTTCTAGGGTTTATAATAAATATTAATATACACAAATAAATCCAGGGAATGCAAATAACTCTAGCAGCAGGAGGTGGACGGTTTTTCGTTATTCATTAGAAAGGAATCCGGGAACCAGTACAATTAATTATTTCGTCTTAATTTCCGTTCCCGCCAGAGTTAGAAAAGACTCCAGCAGGAACCTAAACAACACCTCACAACAGGCAGCATGGTTTCGAAATTAAATGGAAAAATATGCTACAGAGATGATTTATACGGATTTTAATGTAACGATATTAATGGTATTTTTAGGGAGAATGTCATCCTTTTGGTAAATGATCTATCATCAGCTTAGTTATAGTTCCCCTATAAGATTGGGCTTCTGCCTGGATACACCTATCGCGTCAGACTAGGGACAACTACAGGTTAGTTCCAAAAATGCAGGCACATTCTTTACTGATTATGCTCTCCATCCTTGTGTAGCGGAGACAATTAATCTTTTTTTTTTTTTTTTTTGTTCGACTCAACAGAGACAGAAGGTAACTAAGCTGACAGAATGTGGTCATTTTCATCAATTTGTTCGCCTCAATGGTATAAGACTGTACTTCGTTGCGCATAAAGGAAAGCAATTTCAAAAGATGAAACTCACTTTATTTGCGTTACTTGGTTGGTAAGTTAGCAAGTCGTTGACAAAGGAAACTAACTTGGGGAGCACAAAAGGTGGGTGATTATTAAAATTGCAAGGAATCCTTTGGTAGAGTGTTGTTTTGTTTTTTTTTTTTTTTTTTTTTTTTTCTGTTGAGGACGAAAGTCAAAATTAATTTTCTTTTGATGTCTTCTATGAAATGAAATCTTCTTTAGTTAAGTACGCTGTCATTATATTCCTATCACAGCATCCGCAGAGAGCATTTTTGTTCTTTTGTCCTTGGAAACATCTGGTAATCGTGTTAGAATTAATCAACCGGGGACAGAGGCATAGTTGGAGAGCATTTTCAGTTCTCAAGTTCAAGGATTGTACGACGATGGCATTGAAGTGGCCTGTAATTGATTTTAAGTCACACATCCAGCTAATTGAAATGGCGAGTTTATTGATTTAGACGTAAAGTCTATCCTTGAAGAAAGGCGACCGACCGACCGACCGAGCGACCGACCGACATGCGCCAAGACCATTTGTTGTGGTTTTTTTTTTTGTATAGTTTATAGTTTTACTTACTCATTATTCAAGTGCAAGTAAATATTGGCACTGCTGTCAAAATTGATAGATATTTCGTGACGATTAATAAAAGATGCTAATATGCTTGTTTGTTAGATGAAATCATCCACAAGTATCCTTTGAACTAGGTGTTTTAACAAAGCATTATTCGTGTGGGAGGAGAGAGCAAAATGGGGCGTGTTCGAATGAGAAAATTGATCAACTTATTTCACTAGGGGTGGAATCGACTATGCTTTTGATGAAGCGCTAGGCTTACTCCTCGGAGTGTATTGTTCAATCAGACTTCCAAAATACAGCAACGTTTTCCAAGCTCTTTAAAAGAGCTGATATTACCTTCTTAATTGAGAACCAAGCAGCATAGATATCGATTTCAGCTGTAGAAATAAAAACTTAGGCTTGTCGGTCGCTGTCCCGTAGTGCTTAGGGTTCTTGGTGCGCAGCACAGCACAAAGCACTGCTGGGTCTCCGGTTACAGCCGCCTGATGATGAACTCGAAATGATAAGGTCTCCCTCAACCAATCCGTAAAAATCTAACCTTTTACTTAAAGACAGGAGATTGAGAGCAAATCTTTAACATAATTAAACAGTAGATGGCGCTCGACTCTTGTGATATTACTACGAAAGTGTGGGCGCTATACAGCAAAGACAAAATGGAGAAAATTCTACGAGCAAAAAGCCTCTACCCTCCTTTGAAAGTACATATTATCACTGGACGGACCTAACATGCTAAGATACCATTTTTTTTTGTTTTGTGTCGGAGGTTGCTACTATCCGAGGGAGCGCTCAGACACAACTACAGGTCCATTGTACTACCATTCAGACACCTGACATTAATGTACTTAGTTTTCACGTCTTTCGCACTCACCACGTCAGCCCCGAAGATCCGCAACCTGATGCGAGCATAGGCCGGGCAACTGCAGAGAAAGTGTTCTGCTGTGTCAGCCTCCTCACCGCAAGCAGGACAGGTAGTGGTGTCGCTTAAGCCCAACACATTTAAGTGTTTAGCAAAAGCTTGATGGCCCGAAAGAACGCCTACAAGCAGCCTACAGTCGATTCTCCTCAGAGATAGAAAAAAAGATGCTGACCTTTTGCAAATGTCCGGGCGCAGTAGTTTGGTCTGTCTACATCCACCGCAATCGCGCCACCGAATCTTGTATTCACGAGAAACCCAAGAATCGATAGACGACATGACTAAAGATGCAGGCAGACCCAACACAGGTTCGGGTCCTGAGAAAACTTGTTCTAAACCTTGCCTAGCAAGCTCATCCGAGATCTCATTTCCCTGGATGCCAGTGTGACCTAGTACCCAGACAAGATTCACTATGTTCAGTCGTTCAGACCGAATTCAGAGAAAGCTAGAGTTCTAGCACTAACTTAGACGAGGTAAGAGGGTTTAGAAGCGCTTTTAATGCAGCTTGGCTATCACTGCAGATGCAAATACCTCTAGCCCTCCACCTGTTGTTTACAATATAGCGCATAGCTATTAGGATGGCAAAGGCCTCCGCGTGGAAAACAGATGCAGGTTTACCCAAGGGGTAGTAAAGTCGTATGTCATCGCGTTCCACAAAGACTCCAGCACCAGACCGCTGTCCGGTTTCGGAGCTATTCCTGAAATTACGATGGCATTCAATCCATGGTTCAAAGTTGACTGACCGAAGCCATTCCGTTACCTGTGGAAAGTTGACGTGGTAGTTATTCGCAAAAGGATTTCTGGTGTCATTGCGTCAGACGGCATATCAATAAGACAGGGGTCAAAGGATAATTCTCGAGCAAGTTCTTCAAAATTCCAGTGCGCATGGTACCAAAAACCACCTCTCTCTTTTAGCGAAAGATGGTTTTTAGCGAACACCCCATGATATATAAATCGAGGGGAGGAGGATTCATCAAAGCATCTAGAGCAGAGCCCGGGAAGGTGCTACGGAAGGCCCCTATGCAGCCGAGACATGCCGTTCTTTGCAGTTTGGCAAAAGAAGCAGCAACACGTTTCCGCGAAAGCCTGTTGCGTATGAGAGTAGCGGTCTAATCATGACCGTATAGATCCAAAGGACCCGTTTCGGAGAGAAGCCCCATGTCTTACCAAAAGCGCCTTTACACTGCCAGAAAGTCGACAGCGCCTTATCGGTTTTCGATTCGACATGTTTGGACCAAAGAAGTTTTTAATCGAGGATTACACCCAGATATTTGACTTCATCGGATATAGGGATGGTGCCACCTTTAAGCACGAGATGGGACAGACCAGTGACGATTCTTCTTCTCGTAAAGAGAACAACCGTGGTTTTAAGAGGATTCCCTGAAAGTCCTGTACATTAGCATTGCTTTAATCTACGCGTACTCCTCCCGGTCAAGAGCACTATCAATCCTACCAACACGGTTTTAAAGCGCAGTCTAGCAGAATTTTCCGCACTGATAGGCATGTTGCATCTCAGGATGTGATCGAAGAGCAACTTTGCGCACATGCAGCTCAACCGGTCTTTCCAAACTTTTCAGTAAGAAGGAAGACAGACTTATGGCTCTAAAGCTTTTAGACCAGAGTGTAGTCAGACTTCCCAATTTTTGGTATGAAAACAACTTCAACCATTCGCCATGGGGAAGGTATATAGGCCAAGGCCAAGTTCGCGGTGAAAATTCTTTTCAACATTGGCAAAACCTGACTTAAACCTTGTTTCAGCAAAACTGGATAAATTCCATCCGGACCAGGTGACTTGAAACTCACAAAAGATGCAATAGCATATTTGATAGCATCATCAGTCACCACTCCCGATACAATATACCAGCTGTGCCGCGTGGTATTAGTCTCAAGTGAGTCTCAAGAGAGTCTCAAGTAGAAGACTGAAAGTCTCCGCCTTTGTCTCAGTGTACGTGCCAGTGTAAGATACCACACAAACCATATGAGATTATGAGATTCCATACTGGAGACCATTTCTTATGTTCCAAAGTGTGGGCGGAGTAATCCCCAGGGCACCACAAAGGATCTACATTCATCCAAGTGTGACGGGTGCAAGGTTTCTTTCGTTTCGCCAACCCATTACCCTAAGAAAACCTAGCCTAGTGCCAAGTGATGAAACACATTGTGGCGTCAATAACCAACAATTCGTCTTGTATCACTTGCCATTTCTTGTAAATTGCATGAAGCGATCGTTTGACCTGGCATAGTGTTTGAGTTCATCAGGTTTAGGCTAAGGCCTCGTAGTGAGTGGTAAGCGGCAAAGCGGCAAAAAAAGAAATAAAACGTGAAATTGTATAGTTCTGGCCACGCAGTCGCTGAACCGCAACTGATGTTTGTAAGCGGCGGAGCGGCGTCGCTCAACTTTCTGAAAATTCCGAAAATGTTAAAACTACTTTTTTCTAAAATACTGCAGCGATCGGCACTTGACAATGTATCGCTCAATAAATGGCAACCTGCCACTTAAGCTCGCCACTTTAGCTTTTTGTCGTTTTGCCGCCTTAAACCTAAGCACAGATGAGTAATTATACAGATAGTCGACTCAGCATACCTCTGTCCCTTTGAACCCGCAAAAAATTTTTAAAAATGGAGAAAAAATCCTCTCTCAAATGTTCTATCTGTGAATACGTGTGAGCCACCCAAATAAAGTATGGAGGGGTTGATGTGTCAAAAATATGTCATTAGCGCGCGCAGTTTTGCAAGAATTCCAAATGGCAACAAAAAACAGCTGATTATAGCGGATGTGTTGGGGAAGTGCTGCGAAGTATTGAGTTAACGTAGTTCAAGTTTAATAGATATTTTAATTGAAATGTTTATTAAAAAAAATAGTTAGGTATATAATAAATAATTAAGTTGTTGCAATTAAACGCGAATATTTTTTGTGTTTATAAGAAAAAATTCTCAATTTTCTATCTGCCTTAAAATAAACATACTTGGGTTGTTATATTTTTCCCATTTTGGTTATTAGAGTGAGATAAAATGTATATATTATTTTATAATTGCATGAATGTTACTAAATTAGTAATGTTTGGGTGCAAAATATTTATAGTTAATAGTTTTGGATTAGTTTTTCATGTATATTAAATTCGTTGGTTGTTTTATTATGTTTTAATTGAACATACAAAAGTTTAATATATTTACATACCTACATATTCGGAACGTTCATATGAGACATATGCGACAAAATAACTTTAAATGTATTTTTAAACACAAAATGTAGACTTGACTATTTCAATTCCAAGTTAACAACGTTATTAAATTTATTTCATCATGTTTAACAAATTTAATAACGTTATTATCTTTGAATTGGAATAGTGAATAGCGGCGAATAAAATAGCATTGAATTTATAAAATACTATGTTAAATTATTGAAATGGTCAGTTAACTAATCACGCGTTACTCATTAATTTCATTTTAGTAAGTTTACAGAATATTTCATTAATTTACCGCTGAAATATTTATTAAACCTTCCGTTTAAAAATTATTTGATTTTAATTATTTTACTCGACATTCTATTTTTTTATTACTGACAATTTAAAACTGCTAGATTAGTTTAACTACTGGCAAACAAATTGTGATAACCCTTATTTTATGTTTAACTTGCGCAACTGCCAAAATGTTTACGAAACTGCTTAAAAATGTTTACCCAAAAACATTCACCAAAATTTTATTCTGTTGCAAATTCATTATAAATCGTCGCATGTTATTACGATGTTATTGGACACAGCCCAGTTTTGACTTTTAATATGTCAACATGAGATCTTTTCCAAAATGGATTCTTAGGCGCAGAACTGCTATTGTGTGCGTGAGCTGGCTCAATTTGATTTGCATGTAAAAACATATACGAACACAGTACTGTGCATTTTTGAAGAAAATAAAAAACGATAGGCGAGAGAGCCAAAAATCCTCTCAGTCGACTATCTGTATAATTACTCATCTGTGAACCTAAGGCTTGTTTCGCATATATGCGGTTGGATAAACTTAATAGGAGCCTTAATTCCTGAGACAGAAGTAGTTTTGTTGAATTTATGCCCATTCCACGGAAGTAAATTTCCCAAATACGTAATTAATACTGTCAATCATTTAGACTGTGAGTCAACAAAGGTGAGGGATGTGTTGCACTTGCTCGTTACATAGAAAAGAAGTTAACATCTAAAATGTACAAACAATGACATTTGTATTTATTTTTTATTAACATCTATTTATTTGTTTGCCTTGTTGTAGGTATTCCGTCCCGCAATGTTGTAACGTATACAACAATCAGTGACGAGATTAATAGGACATGACATTTCTGTAATTACACGGTTTTTCTATTGTAGATCCTAATCTACAGAGCAGCACTTCAAATAATGAAATCGCCCAACTGCCAATGACGTGCACTAATTCGTCCCTATAAGACATCTCATTTTCTCTGGGACATTTCAAGTGTCATCTGTCACCTTCCAACGGCCAACAACAGACACATCTCCCCCGGAAACGACAACTACTTATTAAAGATTATGTGCACAACAAGAACAACAAAATAACTAAATAAATGATGCTCTCGTCTATTTTTTGTGTTTTTTTTTTTTTGCTTTCTATGCTACTACCTACGACATACGTACGTCGTCGTCTTCGTCGCACACAAAAATGCCTGGCAAATACAAAAGTCGGCCCTCATACGGGAGAAATAGGAGCATTCGAAATGGGAGTTCTTTGGTAACACGAAGCGCAATTATTAGAAAATCTCATTTGTCTGGACCAAATCGTCCTTTCATTTGTCTCTGCAAAAGAACACAGTGACGATTAAAGGCAAAAATGTACGCACACATCAAATTGGGGTGGGGTGGGGCGCGGCCGGGAGTTTGCTCTCTCCTTCAAGGAGTGAGTTTGCATTCTTAATTACACCACGTATGCTATAGCAACATAATGTCTAACTGAATTTTATTGTCGCATATATGATGTGCTACGCATGCCGCTGTGAAATCAATGGTGGCGCTGCTTTTTCAGTTTCAGACATTGCGAACCCTTACACACAAATTAATCGGTTCAAAGGGGCGATGTTAATGGATTGTAAAAAAAAAAAAAAACCCGCTGGAGCCTTGTTTGTGTAGTACTTCGTACATTTTACATGTTATTTTGTCGTTAAACAACAAAAGCCACGCCAAAGTTAACAGCCGTGGTAACAGGAGTCAACTTGGAAACTTTGACATTAAAAAGAGGCAGCTAGCAATACCTCCCCTTGGCACGCCACCGCCATATGAATGTACAAGGATGTACGAGGTATGAGAATCTCCAGCGGAAAGATGAAAACACAAAACATATGCTACAGGCAAACCTCCACTTTAGCACAAAGAAATTGCTACATCAGTCGGCTACAAATTCTCTGACAGTTGCGGAAAGTGGGGGGCGATACTCGGTGAACATTTGACATTTTCATAAGTAGATAGGTACTGAACTTGTTCCTATTTTGAACATAGTTTGAGCATGCTAGATTATTATTTTTGTTTTCCGTTAACTGCAGCGGGCTTAACTTTTTCATACCTGACAACAACATTTGTAGCAAACAAAACCGAGCATGTGATATTTTGTAAACATTATGTTTTGTAGTCTCAAGTGCAAAAAAGTTTGTTCGAATGTTCCTAGAGATTTTTAAAGAGGACTTCCTGCAAATTTACATTTTTCTCTTTTTTATTCAGAGTCGTTCCGTGCTAGAAACGTCAGACATTAAAACCGAGAATAGAAAAATATTCACAGCTAATTTCCTCTGATTTTCGAAATCTTGTATCGAAAAAGGTTTCTTTTGGGTTTCCTATAAATATTAACTACTCTTTGTCCGAATAGCAGTTGAGTATATTTCGTTCAAACTAGTGATAAGTTAGGTTAGGTTAGGTTGAAGTGGGACTCGGATAGGCCATCGTGATACCACGTGGATCTGGAATTTCTGCCTACTCGTTGAACCATTTTGAACTGCTTATGAAGCGTGAGAGCCATTTTAGGTCCGTCATGTTTAGATCGTCGAGATCATTGTAGAAGTTAGCTCCTAGATGAAGATTTTGTTTCCGACAGAAAGCTGGGCATGCGCAAATAAGGTGGCGAGTTGTCTCTTCCTCCTCCTCATCCATGCAAATCCTGCAAAAGTCAAATAGAGACCATTTTTAGAGACTAGATTGGCGCCTGACTGTCGGGAGAAATTCACATATCCTTTACGGATACCACGTTATTCTTTAGCCAGGCCAAGACTTCCTTTAGCACCATAATTTCTGCTCGAAAAGCACGGCAATGGTTAAAAAGACGAAAAGAGAGATAAAGCTTTAGTCTGTCTGAGTATAAATGGATCGATTCTTCCTCCAGCAGAGCTGCAAGTTTCTATGAAACTGCTGAGTGTGTTCAGAATTGCGCAGTGATCGGTTTCGTTTTCGGTCCACTGAGAGGTTGCTTTGGGGCGAATGGGCGTGGTAGCAGCTTTTTGTCTGCTGAAAATATCAAGGGGTCCAACAGAATGTCCAATGCTGCTGAGGGAGTGGTGCTAAGTACTCCGCTCATGCGTAAACAAGCTCATCTTTGGCAGTCCACCAAACAACCGCTTCAGAAGTCAGTATCTTTCTTACAGATGCATAGCCACTTTGTGAGTCCCCACTTGTTTCCAATGGCTTCTGTAACTTTTCGAACTCTTTCTTGTATGTTAGATTTCCATATGATGGTTTCTAAGATGCGACCTAGATATTTAGATTCATTAAAAAACGTTAAGCTTGTACCCATAATTGAAGGAGAGTCGACATGTGGTGTTTTGTATTTCCTAGTGACGAGGACTAGTTCAGTTTTGTGAGGGATGACGCCTCACCACACCACAACTATCAGCCCATCTTGTAAGCTTGTTAAGAGCATTTTGGAGATTAGAAGTTCTATCATGGTATTTCTTTTATGTATTTAGACTATTCTCGTATTCCATTTCGTTGTTAAAAATATCAGCCATTTATACATGAACAATAGAAAGGGGTATGGTTGTTGCTACCCTTACTGAACACACCATTAAATATATTTCGCTAAAGTTCAAAGATGCGGAACTTTAATAAGTGAAAAGCCCCTTGAAAAGGGACAACAAAAAGTAATTAACATTTCAAAAATGATTTATTTGTGATGTCGATTTGCCTACATCCTAACATGTTTATTTTCCATTCAAAGGGTTTGACAGCTAGTAGGTAGGTATTGTAATTTTTTATTTTTTTGTGTTAGACAAGGTAAATCGAACAAATATTTGGGTATCCAAATTTTTACTTAGAAAGCACCCAAACATCATTGACACCTGCTCTTAACGCAAAAGTATCCCTAACTGACCCTCATTTGTATTAAGAAAATCCCATTTATGTAAAAAGTGAGCAAAAAGATTTCAGTTCCAGTCTGTACCCGCAGGCCATACAATTTTCAATTGGATTGCAAAACTCTTGTATGTATAGATTTTCTAAGACGCAATCCCAAAGACAAAAAAAAAATGTTTGGATGAAAATTGCGAATCGGATTGATTTTGTTGTTTTCTACATCCAATCAGATTTCAATTTGGAACTCCATCTTTAGAATGGAATATACATGGATCATTAATCAATCAAACACTCGACGAGTGAGAATGTGGTAAGAAACTAAGCAATAATGACAAGGCAATAGAGCAAGTAACTATCGATTCTAATTTATTCAGTATCACCTTTGTCTTCGTTTTTATTTGTTTCGACAGTTGTATTTACCCCATGTTTGAATTATTATGTTTTAAGTTAGGTTAGGTAAATTTGATCGGCGAGGAAGATCAATCTCCTCTTTGCCACACTGTGATACCCTTCAGTTGAGTTTTCTATCAAGGATTACACCTAGATGCGAGTACTTCGCACCCTCGGCCACCTTTAGAGGGATCCGCTTCGAATTTGTGACCAACAAAAGCTCAGTCTTTTGGGGAATCATTCTACAGTTTCTTAGCGTTTATTGTTTCAGAGGAGAAGAATTAAGATCTCCTTCAAGATTGTTAAATAAAGGGTGTTTTGTTTTAGAGGTACAGAACTTCGAATTGTCCATCAATTTGGCTTTATTGGAAGGATAGTTTTATGCCATTAATGATTAAATATGATTTCGGGCATGTGGCCGCCGCGGCTGGTTCGAATAAAGACAAGTCTAGAGGTCTAATTTTCAACCACTTTTTCAAGCACTTGGGGCTGTATGTCGGCAATAACGCCACGAATGTTGGCTTCTAAGTCCCCTAACTTTTCTGGTTTGTTGGCATAGGCGAGCGACTTCACATATCCCCAAAGAAAACATCTCATCCACATTCATGCCATCCAATTCGGGAACAAAATAGTCGGTTATCATGGTTCTATACCTGTCTCCATTAACGGTAACTGACACTCCAGCATCATTTCGGAAGTCAGTTTTTGTGGATGTAATGGCGTTTCAAGGGTCTCATGTGGATTCTCTTCACTCCAAATGCGGCAATTTTGCTTGTTGACGTAGCCATTCAACCCAAAATGAGCTTGCGGTAAACTTCGCGAACTGAACCATTATTTGCGAAATAAATTTGCACGATTTGCAAGCGTTGTTCATTTGTCAACCTGATGAAATGGCAAAGCAAACTCTGAACATAAATGACATTAGAGTTGCCAGATTTGACCACAAAATGTCAGTTTTATCTCTATTCGAAAAACCAACCTCTAAAATCGAATCCGAAATAAGGAACATATACGTTGAAAGCAAAATAGAGTTAGGTACCTACCGCCCTACCTCTATAAACACTGATATTACTTTGTACAATTCGAATTTATTTAGATTTATTAGGATTTAACTCCATCTTTTACTACTCGCTGCAACGTAACAAATTTATTGTTGTGGAAATCTCTTCATCTGACTTATAATAACTTTACTCGCTTGTGTGCTGGAGAATGAGTTAATTCTTATTCATAGTATGTACGAGACTACATACTTCGTTTTATAGTTATCTGGTGAGTCTTTCGTTTTTATGGTGCATGGTACCAGGTCCATGCTACATGGCGAAACGGTAAAGAAACAGGTGGAAACGTTTTTTTTTTTATTTTTTTTATTGCATCCTTTGGGTTATTGGACGTTGTTAAAGCACTAAGTTTAATTAGCTTGGTTCAGCACTTTTCGTTGGTTTAAGAGGTTTCTTATTTATGAAAAATGCGAGATAATAAAGATTAATTTTGCAATAACGATACTTAAATACGATAATAAGATACATTATGCTAAGTTTCAGAATTTATGACGGTTTAAACTTCCAGCCCATCGACTATATTTAAGTGAAAAGAAAATGTTCGATGGTCCGAAATAAATCCCATGCATCTCATGTTTGCCACTAAGTACAGATAGACTTTTATTTTAGAAAGATGAATGGATGGATGGCTACAACCAGGCCTATGTTTTGTTTCGAAGGTCGATAGTTTCGAATTGGGCCGAACTCCGAAAGCTATGAAGTAGATAGAGAACGGTAAGGCGCAGGGTACGATTGAATTTATCGGGAATTCCTTACAAACTGTGGAAGAAACTCTAGCTCCCTGGGTTATTCAAAAAAAATACTAAAACTATTGCAATCAACTAAAAACAGGAAAACCAGCTGGTCACAACTCTTCTCAGTGTGTGGTACAAATGACGGGGAGGACTTGTTGTAAACGTGATTGACGCCACTATAATAAGTCGTATTCCAATCGAGCAGGCATGTCTTCAAGAACATGCTTTAAAGGTCTTATGTATTTGACCTAAACAGGTAGTAAAACTGCCGAATTTTTTGAAGAAAATGCTTAGTTAAGCCGAGCAATGGGTTTCCCTGTCCGAAGATTGGACACCTCGACGTGGTGGAGTGGCTTAAGTAAATGATGGATGGATGGATGGATGGATTACGGTGTTATTCGTACCGTGCTGGGGGCCCATAAATATCTCAGTCGCAAACGGTGGGTTCATATACCGGGCGCCCTCTGGTACTAAATAGCCCTACACCCGTATAGGAGCTCTGCGGGTGCGGAATAACCTCTCTCGCTTTATTCGTGAGACCAAATATGAACCGAATAAAAAAAACAACATTAAGTAGTCAAAAGAAGAAGCTCTACTCCTTTCGCCTGTGTCGCAAACCGAGAAAAAGACAGATTACGCAGTATCATCTCCAAATATCAACCCTCAACTAGCGCACACACTTCCAAAGACACTCACAATGCTCAGGATACAGTAATACCTAGCTGGATAAAGAAGACGAATTGGAATACGGATAAGGGATGGCATGACACCGCATCCCAATTCACGATGTCAAGACGATTCTACGGACTACCATTGAACACTACAAAAAGATGTATCAAAACCTGGATAAAAGAGAAAAAGCTACATTTCTGGAGGGTGACCGAAGGAAACAGACAAGAAAAAACTTCATGCCAAAAAGTTCCCACAAAAAACGAAACAACTAATACAAACGAGTAGAAGTTAGATTAGGCTAGCCACAGGCTTCCTTACGGGGCACTGCCGTGTCAAGAAACACCTGATGGCTATGGGAATAGATCAGCAGAACACATATTGTGGGATTGCAAAATCCGTCAACGTTATTGAGGTAAGTTCCACCTTGAAGCAGCGCATATAGCTGCCAGCTCACTCAAAAAGATAGTCACCTTTATAACTAACTGCGGCATCATTGATGAGCTCTAAATGGAGGACATCACCCATGTGAGGCCGCAGTGATCTCGGATATAGTATACCACCACCAACACACAATCTAATCTAATCTAACCCCTGTGCTCGGTATTAGCTTCTTTTCTGAACACAGTTGACCTTCCGAAACTAATTTATTAAGTTTACGGAGTGTTCCATTTGTGCATCCAACATTAATCATGGGATTAATCCCATGACAACCCACAAGTCGAAAAATAATTCTTATTTAAATAAAGCTTCTGAGGTACAAGGTTTTGCAATGCATTCGTGGCATTCATTTCACTGCCACATCGATAGCTATACAAGCAGTGCGAATCGTTTTCTGATTTAGAGTGAGACGACTGCTTAGCCGGAAGTTACTATCGGGTCCGCTCCTCCGAAATCTTTAAAAGAGGAGAAAAGCAAGGTGACTGATGCAATCGGATGTCGAACCACTCACGAAACTGTAGAAGAGGAGAAGAGTGGAGTGACTTATACGATCAAGCCCCACACTTCTCGTCTTGGACCGTTGTCACCTGAGAGGCAAACCTCAGTCTGATCTAAATTTTTTTTTTGGAAAGATCTAAGGAGAGGGATGAAATGAATGATACAATCAAACCCCAGAGGTCTGGATTTCTTAAAGGCGACAGCAATACGTCATGACTGCTACTATCAAAACACTAATTGTGGACTTAGTGATGATGAATTTGCAGATACCTTCAATACTTGTTTGGGTTTTTTCGTCTACTCTGCAGCCTGGAATATAGGTGTGCCCAGGTGTGTCAACAATCTCCTTAAGATCTTCTCCGCCTTGATTTAGCAGCTTATGTGCTGTCAAGAAGGACAACGATAGTTTAAACATCTATCAATTCCACAGCCTACAAGACGCTTCTCGGATTAGTGGGCAGAGGATTCCTCTCTGTGGTGTACACAGCAGACTGACCTTCATACAACTGCCAAGCGGGGATAATTCTAGCATGTTCCATATCTATGCGCCCACATCCAGTTTGAGGAGCTCCTCTGTTTTGACATTTTTGAAAACATCTTCTATATGTATAGAAAGGACCTTGTTGAGGAGATAGGTAAATCATCTTCAGCATCACATATTTTTAGTCGAAAAACCGTTCCACTCATACCAAAGGGAAATATGGCACATTCACAAGATGTCCTTTGAATTTCCAAAAATACCCAACCTAACAAGTTAACATTATAATTTTGAATTCTCCAGAGCTGTGCGGCATAACATATGCTTTGCATATTTATGACTTCAGAAGTACACAATTGGTTATGTTTTTTTTTTTTTTTCAACTATAACCAAAAACCACAGAATATTCGTCCCAAAACAATTTTACGCATCTGCCACTGGCAGGCATTACACATTCATTACTTTTACTTCGCCACCCCTTAGCGTTCAGCGAATGAAAAGAGGTTTTGCACGCCCAAACACCCTCTCTTGAAAATAAAAATAAAAATCAAACATTCGAATTCTCTACAATTTACGAGCAGCCGATTCGATTTAATTAGAAAGGCCCTTGCACCAGTACAGAGCTACACGCATTATATGAAGGTGGCATGAACACGCACTTAGATGGTTCAGGCTGTCATTAATCTGTGAGCATGATGGTGAACTTTTTTCAAAGTTTTTTTTTTTTTTTTTTTCGCCCCCAAATAAGGAAAGTAATAATTGATCTAATAATTGTTTCGCAAACATTGTTCGAAGAGGAGGTTGGAAATGGAACTTTGTATTTGTTTGTGGCGGTTTCGGGCGAAGACGGGAATGGATGTGTAGAAATAGTTTTGTTTATGTATGTGACACGGACAATAATTGAATCAAAAAAGTTTGCAACTTCCCCTAGAACTTGCTCATCAATTATGGAAGTTCATGCCTGTGGTATTGCTTTTTGCCTGTTTGAGCTTTAACAAACACTCGGGTTTTTACATTTTTGGGAAATAAAACTTTTGTACATTAAGCTTCTCAAGGGGCAGCCAAGAGAGATTTCCAAATGAAAGCCAGTCTGAGAGGGAAAGGGCTGACGAATTGAGTCAAAAGCAAAGAGATATGGACAAACTGTAGTTAGACATAAACAACCAACTTTCTAAAACCACGCGCTAAAGGATTATCAGGATTATCAGGTGTCACTGCCCTATGGCATGATACGCAAAGCCACAGTTCCTATCTTCCAATGTCGCAACTGCAAAACAAACTCTAATTCGTTACTTTCGCGCCTGTCCGGTACAAGGGCCAGACAAAGAGCGTGGTGAAGTTCCTGTGAACTTATAATTTAAGTCGCCGCAAAAACAAACTTTAACAGGCACACCGTGCCACGCGGGTTCGTCTCTGAACCGATTTTAGCTTCTCAAGAGTAGTTGAAACCATAGACTTTTTCATTTATAATGTGCGCGAAAATATCATAACAGCGCAAGGCATTAAGGAAATGAGAGACTAGAAGGAAGAAAGGATGTACATTGGCTTTAAATCAACTTCAAATGTCAGTGGAAATAATCTCTTTGAACCTTCCAGTCAAACCGAACAACAAAGCAATTGAAATCGATGCGGAACTTTTTAAGCATTCTGGAGATGTTCTGGTAAAAAGCACACAAAAACTCATCTTCAGATATGCCCGAGGATTGGAAACTCCGTACCAATCTACTAAAAAGGAGATCGCCTACTCGACACCAACTAACGGGTGATCCAAGTAGAGGTACTTTTTTCAATAGCCTTTTTTGACAGATCACGTGTGAGTCGTGTCATGATGTCATGTTATTTTTGCTTAGTATTGTTTGGCATTTCATAATGGAAAGACTTACGCGTGAACAACGTTTACAAATTGTTCAACTTTATTATGAAAATTCACGTTCTGTGAGGAATGTGTTTCGTGCACTTCGCTCAACTTATGGTCAACATAATCGGCCTACTGAGCGTACTATTCGCAACACCATCACCCATTTTGAGACCCAGCATTCATTATTGGATAATATTCGACCGAATAGACCACGTCCAGCACGCTGTGAAGAAAATATAGCGGCCGTAGCTGAGAGTGTACACGAAGACCGTAGAGAGTCGATTCGGCGCCGTTCGCAGCAACTCGGACTGACGTATGGAACGACTTGGCGCATTTTACGTCAAGATCTTAAATTGAAAGCGTACAATATACAGCTTGTGCAACAACTGAAGCCGCTCGACCTTCCCAAGCGACATCGCTTCGCTCTATGGGCTCTTGAAAAGTTCCAAGAAGATCCGACGTTTTCGAGGCAAATTTTGTTTAGCAATGAGGCCCATTTCTTGCTCAATGGGTATGTAAACACACAAAATTGCCGCATTTGGGACGAAGAGCAACCTGAAGAGATTGAAGAACTGCCACTTCATCCAGAAAAAACAACGGTTTGGTGTGGTTTGTGGGCCGGTGGAATCATCGGTCCATATTTCTTTAAAAATTATGCCGATGCGAACGTAACCGTTCGTGCCATGATAACCGACTATTTGATGCCTGAAATTGAAGCTCGTGATCTCGGCGACATTTGGTTTCAGCAAGACGGCGCCACTTCCCACACATCGCATCAATCAATGGACTTATTGAGAGAACATTTCGGTGAGCACATAATTTCACTTTGTGGGCCGGTCGATTGGCCACCAAGATCGTGTGATATCACACCGTTAGACTTTTTCCTGTGGGGATATGTAAAGTCAAAAGCTTATGCCGACAAACCCGCTTCGATTCAGGCCTTGGAGGAAAACATCACGCGTGTCATTCGCCAGTTACCAGTCGAAATGCTCGAACGAGTGTACGAAAATTGGACACAACGGATGGACCACCTGCGACGTAACAACGGCCAACATTTGATAGACATAATCTTCAAAAAATAAATGCCAAAGAATGTTCTTTCAAATGATAATAAACATTCTCCATTAAATTTGAATTTTCTGTGTTTTTTTCTTTAAAAAAGTAGGGAACCTCGAAATGGATCACCCTTTATATAGGTGAATAAGCCTATGGGATTCCATTCAGCATTTTTTGACGATATTATCGGTGTAACTTTCGACACCAGCAGAGGCCTAAGACAAGGTGACTCACTGTCAGGCAGTTGCTTCAATATAGTGCTGGAAAAGATTGTACGCCAAACCCAAGCCGGTTAAAAAATCAACGCAATTACTTGTGTTCGCTGATGGAGGACATCGACGTAATAGGAAGACGAAGTATATGCTTTCAGCAACTAAATCTTGGTCAGATAAAAATTTATAAAAAAGTTTCCGATTCGTAAGAAAAGTAATACGTACAAGTTATGGTCCTGTCCAATGGTTAAGATGGCTGTGACATGTAAAGGGAATGAGAATCGAAGCTCCAGGCCGGAAAGTGTTCCATAGCAAACAAAAGCACAGAAGAAAACGAGGTAAACATTAATGCCAATGAAGCCACCAGGTAGAAGAAGATCTGAGTTTGCTTAGTGTATAAAATTGGAGACGGCAGGTTAGAGCAGGGGCATATTACCCAAGGCCCAGAAGCACCGCGGCTTGTAGCGCTAACGAAGTGAATTTAAGTAAGTAAGTGTGCTGTCGAGGCCAAAAGTGAATGAGCTTTACATACTTTGCCGTTCATGGTCGGATATGAGGGACGTAAACAGGGAACAATTTTGTACATTTTGAATAACTTTAAAAAACGTCTTAGTAAAAAATAAGTTCAAAATCGTTATATACATTAGCATAGCAAATTTCACATCCAAGCATCGTTACTTAAGAATAGGAGTGGAAGGCCCGCCTTATACTTATACTCAGCTGCTTTTAAAGACTGCTCTGCTACGATCACCTCCAAAATTGTAAAGGAGCCCATAAGCATGCTGCACCGGTTGTGTCAGGGGTAATAAAAAATCGAACGCTCTTGGCATGGCTCGTTATCAGGCTTTGTTGGCCCACAACTCAAATGACTGAGTGTTTTCGTTTGAAACTGTTAATTCAAGGTCCAAAAACCAGCAGACCTAAATATATCCGCGGACTGAAAAGACGTGACGTAAGATCCCTTGTTGATCTTATCGCTGGCATTAGTCCTTACAACGAGCACTTCAAAGTCTTCAAGGTTATAAAATTTTACTTTTATATAAAAATAAAAGTATTTTTTTTAAGGTTTCAAATTTTTATGTAGCGCTTTCCAAAACATGTGAGTGCGAACAAATCACTTTTAATGCATTTTTAAAAAAAAAAGTGCACGGCTGCGTCATATGAAACTTTCTCGGTACATGAGATGCGTTTTTGAATCGCAAAATGAATCAAAAAATTTATTGAAATCACTTTTTATGTTTTTAAAAATTTTATTTTCTCAAAAACGGCACATACGATTTTGATGTAATTTCCCACATTGGACACTTTTAACATAATTGTTCGAAGTACAAAAAATTATCAAAATCATTAGAGCCGTTTTTGAGAAAACGAATTTAATTTAAATTTAAGAAAATCGTTATATGAAAAAAAAATTATTTAAAAAATCTAAGTATGCAGATTTGTTCGAGTTTATAGTATAAAAAATTGTAATTTTTTTTGAAGTTCCCTTTATTAGTTTTCAAGGTATTGCCCGTTTTATAAATTACCGTTAATCGATTTTTTTCCCAAAAACTGAGTATGCTGAATTTTTTTCTACCACCCCACCAAAGAACTTCTTCAGCCCTCCCAGTTTCGAATAAATCATTAAGACCAATAAAATTCTGGTGTTTTTACATTTGTGTGATCCCGGGGTCTATAAACCTGCCACTGTTTTGCGATTTTTAACTCAACACCTACATGCCTCCGTTACTTTTGTTTGACTTTTTTTACGTTACCGGCGATTTGCAATCCTGTCAACCCACAGATACGCATGTACACTTACGGGGTAGCATTAAGATTTCAAATGATTGCTAGGTTCACCTCAACGTTGAAATTGCCCGAAAGTGATATCTCCCAACGACATCTCCTTTACGACAAGCACTATTAATTGAGGGCTGTGCGACAGGGATGGTCGTCCCTATTCATCAAGAGTCAACAAATTTTTTTACCGGGACCTTTGAAAGCATCATATTATGTGACGATCACATATGTTGGCATATGAACAGCCACAACAAGGGGTTTGGTTCATCTTTACATGGGTGTGTTTGGGTCTTGTTGCATGGAAAAGTCCTTTCACTTTGAACGCCGATCATTGTTCCTTTTCTATTTTGACGTTCGCGAGCTTCTTATCTTACTTTTCTTTCAAAGAAGAAGACTATGCTCTTCTTTATATTTTCTTCAAAAAAAGAAAGAGAGAAAGCATCGGTACTGAGAAGAAAAAGTTGAAAATAAACCATATCATTCAGCTTTTTTAAGAAGTTTTACAATTTTTCAAAAATTACGCAGTAAAGATTTAGAAGTGACTAATTTTATTCTTTTTATAGTCAAAAGTTATTTTGTAGATTTCGTGCGGCAGATTCTTTTTATATATTTAATAATTACCATAAATTATTTGTTAATGAGAAACGATATTCAATAATTTTTTTCTTTTCGAATTTGATTGGTTACTATTAGGTTCGCGAATATTCCTAAAGTTGTTTTTTTTTTTTTCAAAATTAGATACACAATTTTTTTGCATAATTAAAATCCGATTTTAAAGTTAGGTTAAGGTGAAAACTCACGGTGTCGATTATTAAATCTGAAAATTAATTGACTTGGGACGTTCCTAGGGACACTAGGGAAACAAGATGCAATTTGTTATAGTTGGTTTTCTATGGTATCAGAATGTGAAAATTGCCTAGTGTCTCATGAAAGCATGGCTGTCATAACCCTCCTTCACCTAACATTACCCGCACGTGGTACTATTTAGAACGAGGAATGCTGCAGCTATAACCTTCAAAAGCTGGCACACATCAATACAAAATAAGACCGAAATCCTTGAAACCACTTTCGGGAAAAATACTAAAAAGTGATTTTCAAAAAAAAATTGTATGGCAAGTAACGTTATTTCGAAAGATAAAGCAAAAAATAAAAAGATGCCCCGAGATGTAACCCCAAGAACCTTATATATGAACTTTGAAGCAAATCCGTCGAACCGTTTCGTCATACGGCTCCCGGACAGACATACAGACCAACGGACGGCATTGGCGGATGTATAAAAAAAAGTGCCAAATCACAATTTCTATGAAAGGAAAATATTCCTCGATTGTTATCTTAAATATTAAATTACGATGCCTCGTCCATTTCAAACTGATACATGTGTTACATTTAATTCGGCCGTCACCTTTAGCCGAAACTAGAGCATCCTACTTTAGTCCAGTAAATGACGTTATGCAAATTCGACTCTAAAATGATTTTCGCTGCACAAATCGATGGACCATCGCTTTAACTCATACGTGTGAACGAAATATGCAAAACGGTTAACTAGAAGTGTTTAATTTCCAGATGCAAATTCAATTTTACCAGAGCAAATCGAAAACGAAAACACAAATCGATGAAAATGCATCGGCACGACGACGAAGAAAAACAGGTGGGAAATTACAAATTTCTCTCATTTCAAAACCGGCATCAGAATGGGGAACGAAATGGAACCCCATTTATTCAGTCGTCGCAATCCCAATTCCATAACCTAACCTACTTTAGTGCGGAGCGGACTAAATGTTTATTTATTTCATTTCTATTTGGAGCGCTTTCCTTAGTTTACACATTATACATCCATCCAGATCCATCCATCAGCGTTTTTCATTTCTTTGGGTTCGTTCTCATTTTTTGTCATCACGTTGTTTCCGCCTTACACTCTTCGCTCCGTATTTTGTTTGTTTAAACTGATTTTACGGACAAAAAAACGAAAAAAGGAAATGTACTATGTAGACGGTTTCCTCGTACATAGGCAATTAAGCGGATAGGGATAACTGTATCTGCTGCACATAGCTCGAAAATAGGATATATATATATATGTATAAAGGATACCTGCGAAAGGAAAGGTAATGATACTGCGTCGCATACTTGAACGCTGTACTCAGGAGTGAAGTGATTTTAAGTTGCCAACATAAATTCAAGAGAAAAATTTTGAATCAATGGTAACGCGTCCTGGCAACCTTTAACGATTTTTGCTCCCCATAGCTGGCTGTTTGGTGGGACTTTCGATTTGTTGCCGCTTTATTTTCTCCTCTAGCTATGAACATAAATATATCTACGGTATATGTGCCTACAACCTGCCGTTAGATGAGTTCCATCTCACTCACGGGGCAAAGCTGTGTTTTGTGTTGTCATTTATTTCTTTTTTGTGGGAAAGTTTTGCCATTGAATCAGTTGATATTTATTTCAGTTATGCGTTGTGTTTGGCAAGTGGGTACTAGATGGACTGCGCAGAATTCTGAATAGAAATCATTTCTTGGAAAGTTGTTGACAAAATTGATAATGAAAAAATATTTTCTATCTCACTTAAGTGGGGTTTGTTGGCGCGTGGAATTCATCGAATGGGAGCGTTTAGAAACGTTTGCACAGGTTGATACATTTATGTTTGAGGCAATCTAAATGGCACTTACGAGAGTTAGAATTACCTTCTGGGTAAGAGAATAACTGGGAAAGTAAGTGGTGCTCCTCTTTACTTTTGCCTAGGTAAAATCGGCTTAAACAACTGAGAAGTCAAATTAATTTTTCGAGGGACAAAATGGGCTTATGGTTGCTAAATTTATCCAGTCGGATATTTCAAGGGCATTTGATAGAGATGCCAAACTCTTTTAAGGTCTTTTACGGGAAACCGATGACATCGGTTTTTAATTGATTGGAAATAGAAACTTTTGGAAGATTGGGGCATTCATAATGGATGTGTTCACAGGTTTCCTCATCCCCTAGACAGTACCTACATACATTCAGTCTCCGGGCACACATTTATCTTTGGTAAGATGATATTTCAAACCTAGTCACCGACGCGCAGGGAATAGTATATGTATTTAAGCAGCATTTCCAGCAGCTGCTTAACAAACAAAATGTAGAGAGAGTGATGGGGCAAGAAGAGAACCCGCGTCCAGTCAATGAAGAACCAGTCCCTCCGCCCAGTATAGAAGAGGTTGGCTTAGATATAAAAAAGATAAAGAACAAAAAGGCTGTCGGCTCTGATGGTCTACCTGCAGAGCTTTTCAAATACGGAGGTGATGTTATGATGGTAGGGCGCATGCACCAGATCATCAACAAAGTTTGGGTGGAGGAAAGCATGCCTGATGACTGGACCATCAGCTCCATATGTCCCATCTACAAGAAAAGCGATCCTATGTCTTGCAAGAACTATCGAGGCATATCCCTGCTCAATATAAGATCTGAAACCTTTCTGCAACACACTAATCGGCACATACCAGTGTGGCTTCCGGCCCGGCAGATCAACTGTAGACCAAATCTTCACACTAAGGCAAATCCTGAAA
Organism: Ferdinandea cuprea; assembly: GCA_963576555.1. Classification (NCBI taxonomy): domain Eukaryota; kingdom Metazoa; phylum Arthropoda; class Insecta; order Diptera; family Syrphidae; genus Ferdinandea; species Ferdinandea cuprea. The sequence goes on from OY754959.1 coordinate 772,589, forward strand.
AAGACCAACGAGTTTCAAGTCGAGACACACCATCTCTTCATCGACTTTAAAGCCGCATATGACAGCATTCATCGTCGGGAGCTTTTTGTGGCGATGGGCGAATTCGGGATCCCGTCTGATCCAGATGTGTTGCGTGACACTAGATAACACGCAGCTCATCTGAACTCTTTCAAACATGCACCGGATTTCGGCAAGGAGATGCGCTGTCGTGTGATTTCTTCAATCTTGTTCTTGAGCAGATAGTGCGCAGGGCAGGTGTCAACACGAAAGGCACTATCTTCAACAGATCAGTCCAACTGCTGGGGTATGCGGACGATATCATCGGTCGATTCCAGCGTGCCGTGATAGAAGCTTTCACGGCTATTGAAGAACAGGCGAAACTAGTTGGCCTTGAAGTGAATGAGGACAAGACTAAATATATGCGATATCAACAAACAAACAATCATCTGTCCACCGACTAGGACAAAATGTCACTGTTGATAGCAGCAACTTCGAGGTAGTTAAGGAGTTCATCTACCTCGGGGTAAACATCAACTCCACAAACGACATCTTAGTGGAGATCCGTCGAAAAATCACCCCAGGAAAACGCTGCTATATCGGTTTGGCAAAACAAATGTGTTCAAAACTCCTAACTCGAAGGACAAAGTGCATGCTCTACAGAACCCTTCTCCTGCCAGTTCTGCTATGCGGCGCCGAGTGCTGGACGATAAGCAGGAAAGGAGAGTTAATACTGGGATCCTTTGAAAGAAAAATCCTTCGACGGATATTTGGTCCTGTGTGCGAGGAGGGCGAATGGAGGAGAAGATACAACCGCGAACTCTATGAGCTGTACCAAGATGTAGATGTAGTCCTTAAAGCCAAAACTCGTCGACTACATTGGCTCGGCCACATCGAGCGAATGGACAACAACGCTCCAGCCAAGAGGATCTTCGAATCCCAGCCCCCAGGTTCGAGACGACAAGGAAGACCGAACCTTTTAAGACCAAGCCATCGCGGATGCCAGAGCGCTTGGTCTGGACAAGGTAGGAGTAATCTTTAAACCCACATGCTAGATGAAGTTTTTGTTCCCAATCGATAATTAGCATTAAAGCAGCAGCCCAGTTAACTCTTCAAACAAATTCTGGTCCTAAAAAAGCAGATTCTGATCGCCAGCACGTCAGTAAGTTTGACATTGTTGAGCTTGACTTAGTTTTGCAATGTATCGTTGCAGCCATTCATTTTATTAGATGACAGTGCCTGTAGGAAAAAACAAAAGTATTTCGGGGCCTTTATATCCCACCTTTTGGGAAGTCATATTTGCGCAGAAATCAATGGCATGGATATCCGCCTGAATTATCTCGGGAAACGTTTTCATAGGTATCGAGACTCCAAAGGCACCAGCTCCAACTCCAGATTACACTTTCCATCCGTCGGTGTACCAGATACAGACCTATCTAATTGATGTTTGATTGAAACCAAAGTTTTGCTTACTTTCTAATCGATTTAAAGCGTTTGATTCTTACGAAGGCTTTTTCAAAGTCAATAAATAATGTAGCGTGTCCAGCCAGAAATGATGGTCCAATTGTTATGTTTCAGGAGCTGTCAAAGTTACCAATGGCATCCATCATGCATAGTTTCACGCTTGCCGAACTTCCATAAATTATAAAAAAATATTATCAAAATTTCGGCTCAGTTGTAATAGGCAACGTGAATTTCTTCGTGAGGTCAGTCGTCATCATGGAAAAGTTTGAGCATGAGTACACTCTGTTGGACCTTAAGTTACCAACCAGATTGGTGCAGAATGAAGAAAATATAACCGCTGTATTGTACCGGTCGGTACCGATGAAGACCCAGAAATATGGATTTTGTACTGAACCATCGCTAGATAGTCAACCCGGCTTCTTTTGCGGTTAGATTTGGGCCTACAATCGTATAAGATTGAGCTAACGCAAGAATTGAAGCCGGACAACCATAGAAAACGCCAAACGCAAACGCAAACGTTCGCTAATTGGGCGCTGGAAACGTTGGGCCAAGATTCGGATTGTGGACGAAATCCATTTTTTGCTCAGCGACTATGTCGACAACTGTTCGACAACCATTAATGCATCCACAAAGAAAAGCTGTTTAAAGTGGTTTATGGTATGGCGGCATCATTTGATCTTAATTCTTTTGCAATGAGAAAGGATACACCTTTGTAGTCAATTGTCTCAGGTGTAGGGCAATGTTAACGGACTTTCTGTCGTCAGAGCTCGCCAACATCGATATATCCGAGCTGTGGTTCCAACAAGACGGCGCTATGTGCCCTATAAGCTATGAAACGCTAGATGTTTTTAAAAAGAAATTTGGCGACCAGATCATCTCACGGAAAATTTTCATCAATTGACCGCTGATATCATGCGACTTGACACTACTCGATTGCGCCAACAAGGTTACCACTTTGGACAAGCTCGTGGCCAACACTTGAGACGCTATTGCCGGTGTAAAGCCGCACATATTGGAACGTTTAGCTTCAAAAAAATAAAGAATCAATTGAATGGAGTGTGGTAATTATGTAACTATGGTTGTACTACCGTGCTTGGGCATACAAGGCATTTCATATTAGATCCGGAAATTTGGTTGCAACATAGGAGCATCATAATAAGGTAAAGAGTGCACTTTTCTGGGTTACGAGATATTCCATCCACAGCGACGCTATATTTTATCAAATCATAATAAATTATTATTTATGCCAAAGTTTTCATTGGGTTGTGTGCCCAAGTGTCCGTTCTAAGTTGGAAACATTTATATTCACATTCAGCTTAGTTTTTCGCTATAAGTTGGTAGATACTCCGTGTACCATATTCGGTGTTTTTTTTTTTTAGCTGGCACTCTTGTTGAATATGACTTCGGGTACGACTATGCCTGTGCTGAATGATGGCGCACCCGGTAACTTCATCATTTCTATCATTTTGACAGGCTAATTCGGTTGTTATGACACATAATACCAAATCTTTGTAGGCTGCCTTATGTTCAATGTAGATATGTGGTGAAAAGAACAACTTTATTAGCAATGACGGTCGGCAGTTCAGCTAGAACTCCCGATGGGAAACCAACTACCAACTTTGGAACTCTTATGGATAACTTTTGTAGTTGCAATCAAATAGTTTAATCCATAAAGAAGAAAATGACCGTCCAATCGCAATTCCAACATTATTTGAAGCTATCACATGTCAATCATTGAATTTTTACATAAAACCAATTGTCGCTCCAAATCAACATGGATTTTGCAAGGGTCGTTCTACGACTACCCTATTGCTTGAACTTACACAATCATATAACAGACTTTAGCAAACCGTTTGACAAACTTTCCCATCGCGTCTTACTTTTAAAGTTGAAAAGAATGGGTTTCAAGTTAAGTTTCGTATATTGGCTTGAGTTATATTTATTAAATAGATCTTATGCAATCGCATCTAATGGTTGTTCATCGCATTATTTCATAGTCAATTCTGGAGTTCCACAAGGCAGTCATTTGGGTCCGATCTTATTCAGTTTATTTACAAACAACTTAGTGTCTATTTTAAAACATTCGAGCTGCCTAATGTATGCCGACGACGTTACTATGTTTAAGACTGTTGCCAACTATGATGATTGTTACAATTTTCAGTGTAATCTTGATATGTTCTATTTGTGGGGTGTCAAAAATTATTTGTACTTAAATATAAGGAAGTGTAAAACTATAACTTTTACACGAAAAAGTTCAATAGTGTCCTATGGTTACAACTTAAATAGGGAGTTGCTCCCTAACGTTGACAATGTATCCATCCTGGGTATTTTATTAGATCGTAAGCTCGAGTTTAAAATGTATATCAACTCAATTTGTAATAAAGCCAATTCCATTCTTGGTTGGATTCAAAGAGAATCCAAGCAATTTAACGAGCCTTATGTTGTAAAGCAATTATTTACTACCTTTGTAAGGCCAATAATTGAATATGCATGCCAAGTATGGTCACCACACTACAAATGCAAAAAAGATTTTTAAGATTTGCGTTGAGAAGATTAGGTTAGCAAGACTCCTACAACCTTCGCCCTTACATAAATCGACTTCAGCTTATTGATTTACCTAGCCCTTATTTCAACTTTGTATTTAAATTAATTGAAGTCCAAATTGAATCGATGTATCTTTTGGCTCGTCTATTGTTCAATGTTCCTCAAAGATCGTTCAGATATATGTTAAATACTTTTTATATATCTCACTGTCGTACCAATTATGAACGGTTTTCTCCGTTTAATACTTTGTTGATTATATTTAATAAAGGCTCAATCTCTAAATAATGATAGTACAAATATTTTTAGTAAACCTTTTAAGATACAGTTTTATAGATATGTAATGTGAGAAAGTTATACCAGTAAAATCGCCTTTAAAATAATGACCCAAACAGTAAATAAAGAGGGATACAGAGACAACTGCAAAAACGTGGGTACTGCCGCATTGCTGTCCGTCCGGAAGCGGCCTGACATAATATGTTGACGAATCATCTTCAAAGATTGGTATTTAGAGCTTTTACAAATTCCAAACAATCCAACGAGTTTCCATAACAAGTTTGACATATTAAGCGGTAATGAAAAACCCGCACACAATTCAGTGACGTACTACTCGTTTCAGGTTTCAGGTTTTATTGCCTAAATTTTGATTTTCATAATAAGCTATTGTATCACACTCGTATACATGTGAAGGCAAGACAACATCAATTATTTCATCAAATGTTGTCTCCTTTTGTGCTAAATCCTTTTTATGGTGGCTTAGCAATACACACAAGTGGTCTAAAGCTTCTACGCCGATCTACGTAAAGTGTGTGCAAATACACTTTCCGGGTTAAAATAAAATACTATTTTCGTAGAGTATATAAAATATATCAGTACGTTTTTACGTGTGGGCTGTAAACCTTTTAAGATTACATTCAAGTAACCACAAAAAGAAACATCCTTGTACTCGTTTCTCTGTCAAAAAAAAAAACCAAAAACAAAAAAACCAAATGCTCCAAAAAGATTCTATAAAGCCAAACATGTAAAAAATATAAAGAACATATCCTAAAATTGTTTATGAGTTTTAAGAAAAATAACAGTTATCCTTATATGAATGTAGTAATTTTTTTTCTATTTCAGTCTGTAACATGCACAAAACCCATGTATCCGATTTAGTGGGCATACTTCCCTTACGCATGAAATGTTAAGGACTTTGTTGAATCTAAATCCGAATCCTGTGCCATATTCATCATTTGCTCGCAAAGGGGCGAGTTATAGTGTGGGGTTATTTGTGTAGGCATGTCCGAATGTGGAACGTAATATTACGAGCGGACTGGGACTGGGGGGTGAATAAAATAAACGGAGGCATTCAATGTCAACGTACTGGAAACTAAGGCTCCTCCGCATAGTGAAACATGCTCTTTTTATATGTTTTTTTTTCGTCTTGTATCCTCAGGAAAATGTACATATAACAATGTTGAGTTCCGAAGGCAAAGCCCCCACTCCCCGCTCTTCGTCAAGTGAATTGCCATGGAAATAAACCTGTGTCACATTTGATGAAAAATCCCACAGCACACATAAATAAAAGGAGAGCAGTATCTAAAAAGGAAAATAAATCTACAAAAAGGATCCAATAAAAAAAAAAAACAGCAACAGCAACAACATCTTGCCAAAGAGGGCATAAAGAAATCATTAAGTTTGGGAAGTGTGGCAGAGTAAGTGCGGCCGGACAGATTTATTCCACCTCATATGTTAGTGTGCCTTATCGAAGATGGAATTTGTTGCGGGGTCGCGTTGACAGTGTCGTTAGATGTCCAGCAAAACATGCGATAATTGTGTGTTTATACGATAGTAATACTATAACACACACAGTAAGAGTTATTTAAAGCAACATTAATAGCATGAACTCGTTCTGTCAACAAAAATAAAGGTACCTACCCACCACCCATTTGCCTTCCCATCGATGCTGTTGCAATAAAACGTTTTAGTTAAAGAATTTCTTTGGGTCGTAAAACAAGAAAAGAATGTAGTGCCTCAGAGTCACGACTATTAAAACAAACAGAAGGCATTTATTGATGGAAGTGGCAGCTTTCATCAGCGGATATTTTGTTCTATTTTATTTTATTTTAATCTAGTAGCGTAAGATAGCCAATTTAAGGACTGCCATTTTAAGTTCGATAAACACAAAGCTTATTCTTGGGTTTGGACTAATTTTCAATGTTTAGCAATCACTAATAACCGGTCTACCCGAAGAATTAGCATAACAAGCAGTACCACATACACCCATACAATCCGTCGTGTGCGTTGCGTCGCACACGGTGTAGACGTTCACGTAATTGACGGAGGATTCCCATCAATCGAATTGGTTTAACTTCACGGTAAAGGGGCTTGTGGTTCACCCGGTAAAGTTTAGCGATCACTAAAAAACAGTTTACCCGAAGAATTAGAATAACAAGCAGTAACACTTACACCCATACAATCCGTCGTGTGCGTTGCGTCGCACACGGTGTAGACGTTCACGTAATTGACGGAGGATTCCCATCAATCGAATTGGTTTAACTTCACGGTTAATAATTTGGTAAAGGGCTTGGGGTTCACCCGGTAAAGTTTAGCGATCACTAAAAAACCGGTCTACCCGAAGAATTAGAATAACAAGCAGTACCACTTACACCCATACAATCCGTCGTGTGCGTTGCGTCGCACACGGTGTAGACGTTCACGTAATTGACGGAGGATTCCCATCAATCGAATTGGTTTAACTTCACGGTTAGTAATTTGGTAAAGGGCTTGTGGTTCACCCGGTAAAGTTTAGCGATCACTAAAAAACTGTCTACCCGAAGAATTAGCATAACAAGCAGTAACACCCATACAATCCGTCGTGTGCGTTGCGTCGCACACGGTGTAGACGTTCACGTAATTGACGGAGGATTCCCATCAATCGTATTGGTTTAACTTCATGGTTAGTAATTTGGTAAAGGGCTTGTGGTTCACCCGGCAAAGACAGAAATCGTTCTTGTTTTAAACAAGTATGTGACTATACAAGGCAGTAGTAAGACCGATACTAATGTAATCTCAAGACTATGATATTATACAGAGGGTACTGGCGTTGGTGTAGGATTCTATACCTCAAATTCTCGAATTATCTAGTTCAAACAGAGCTCCTGGCGGTGTCAGAAGCTGCTAACAGGTTGCAGTTTGGAAAAACCACCAGCAAAAACATGTGGAGAAGATGCAGTGATGAGGATGATTAGGGTGGACCACGTAGTAGTTGCTTTTAAGTCATAGGTTGTTTTGACTCTGACAGCTGTTTCCGCCTCGAAATTTGATGACAGAAAGTCAGTATAAAACCGCGGAACGAAATGAGTCGCTTTACGGCAAAATATTCGAAACTTATTTGCAAAGTGCAGCGTGCTGTGGCCGCGCCTGCTGTACGCAAGTTTGTGCAAAAAGTTCGTGAGACTTTTATGCTGGTGGACAACACTCATGGTCCCCATCGTCGTACGTGTGCACATACGAGAATGTGGCTGCTGTAGCCGAGAGTGTGAGACTCAATTTACGAACATCAACTCGCCATCGATCCCAATAGCATAACATTTTACGCACTAGCCTGAGGAGAATTCTGCACAAAGACCACAAAGATCTCGAATTTTTCGCTGACAAGGTCCAATAGACTCAGAAATTGAAGGCGAACGACCATTCGCTTCGCGGTGTTGGCCTTAGAGCAGCTTGACTTGGACAACGATTGTGGGCGACAAGTAATCTTTGCCGACGAGGCGCGTTTTCATCAACTAAAATTGCCGCAACTGTGGCTCGGAAAACCCGAACTTACATGCGATACTCGGAAGACTTAAAAGAACTCTGTGACAGGTTGTTGGTTTGTTAATTCCAAAGTTTTTCATGGGATTAGACCCAAGTAAACCCAAAGGCAGAACAAATGAAGGGTGCGAGGCTTGTCTCATTCCGCCAACCTATTGACCTAACCTAACTTCTCGGTTTTCGATGGTGGTGACAATGCTTCAGCCGTTGCTTATGGGTATAACATACTTCTCTCCACAATTAGTAATCAATTAGCAAGTCACAGTAGAGGTTTGCATGTTTTTTTTTATAAAACGAACGACATCCTTTTTACCCGTGGACATTTAAATCAACAGACATAACAAAAAAAAAAACCCTACATGTGGAGAAAAATATTTATGCATTTTCTTTTTATGTATTTGAATGCATTAATCTTAAGTGTTATCAGTCTTGCCACATCCAAAATGACTTAGAGGACTCATCAATCACTCTGCAAACTTTCGACACTTATCCATTACTTATAAATGGCAGCTTAATGCATTCTATGCCAGCAATTTTTTTAGTGTCAAAGCAAAGACATTTCAAAAGTATTTTACTACATATGTATGTATGTAATGAATGTATGTGTACTCTGTTTTTTTTTTTGGAAAGTATTAAATAATCGAGGTTACAGAGAAATGTTGATCTGAATTCAAAAGAATAAAAGTTACCAACAATAATGCGAATGTGATTTATTCGATTACATCAGTTGGTACTTTAGCAGATGTTACTCGTATGAATAAAAGAATGATTTGCGCACATGACCTGGAGAGGAGATTTGCCTTGTTTTGATTTATTACATTTTTGCCACAGGAATTGGTCGAGGGACGAATTCAAAAATTCAGTATTTAAAAAGAGTTTATTGAGAAATGCATTTCTAGCAGGTATGAAGCCACAGAAAAGATTGAGAGTAGTTGAAGTCCTGCCGTTAACACCTAATATTTTATCTATTTTCTTATAACGGAGATATTAGTATTAATGTTCAAGTGGAGAGGTTGGTCCTTGAATAAGTTGGTTGGTTTTTGAATAACATCGCAAAAATTCAGTAATCTTATTTCATTTGATGTTTTTGCTTTAAGGTGACGGACTGCCAACTGGATTCGTATATTCGTTGCCAAAGAAGGCGCCGTCATTAGTTAGGATGAAATGACCATTTCAATGGGTCAATATTTTGAGTGAAGTGTATCAATTTTTATACCCTATCCTAAGGGTATATTAATTTTGACACATTTTTGTTACACCCCTTAATATTCGTCGTAGGTCCCTAAAAGTATATATTTTATGATTCGGACCAAAACCTAAGACTATTTAGCAATGTCCGTCCGTCCGTACGTATCAACTTTTGAGGCTGTTAAATTTATGCTAGGAAGTTGAAATTGGGAGCATATACTCCCTAGGGTCCCGAAATGGTTAAGTGTTAAAATTTTTTAAATTCGCCCACTGCCACGCCCACAATTTAGAAAAATTTAAAGCTAAAGTTAGAGAGATAGAGTGTTAGAACCTTCACAAGATATGTAGGCACTGCCCTCTTTTATAAGTCTGTCATATTTTTTGCCACGCCTACTTCTTGTGGGCGTTTTTCACTTAAATGCTGTGTTTGGCGAACATTTTCATAGAGACAAAAAAAAAATGTTTAACAAAATATTGAGGCAATATTTTTCCCAATATATCAACAATACAAAGTTTTTTGCCACGCCCACTTTTTCATGGTGTTTTTTCAAAAATTGTAGTTGTGTTTTATAAATTTTATGTAAAATTAAATAAAATGTCCTTCCACCCTGTTCTCAACGACTTTTTGTTTTGGACTTTAGCCTTTCCTTATGGTTTTTTTTTATTGTTATTAGTCCAAGGACGACAGACTTCTTGTAGCGATGGTGTATGATGGTGTGCTTAACAGCTGGTAAGATAAAGAGGCTTTGCATGACAGCACGTTTTTCAAAATCAGTTTATCCATTATAAAGGTTTCAGTATGCGTACATTTAACCTCTACCATTATAAGGAGGTGGCAAGTTCAACTAACGAACTATGCTGTCTCCTTTCAGAGTTCGCACACAAAATGTTTCCCTTAGTTGTAGATATTTAATTGAATATACTTTTTCCTTAGACGACCTGGCAAAATTTATTAGCTGGATTTAACAACGACTGGATTGACGATTTAACTATAGATTCCAGGTCCTCGTTCATTTTTCCCACGGCATCTTCAACAAGACCTAAAGAAAGTGGAGATATAACTCGACATCTTCAGTATAAATGTCGTTTTAAGAAAATAAAATAATAGAGGTCCAAGAATAGATCTTTGGTGTAAGCCGCTCCTTAAAGTTAAAAAGGAACGAAAGATTGTCATTGCATGAAACGGCCTGAACGCGATTATTTAAGTAAGAAAAAACATATTATTTGCACCATTTGAGAAATTAAACAGATTAGATAACTTTTGGCTTAAAAATGTCGGCTCAATCGGAAATCTTGCGGCGACTCATGTCAAATTGTTATTATCTATCGCTTGGCGAATATCATCAGAGATCTTAAACAAGATTGAAGAGAATGTAAGTTCCATGCTCCATGATATGTTTGCTAACGTTTCCCTCAAAAAATTTCGACATATAAGGCAGAAGGGCTATTGGAGGCTAGTTGGCATCTTTGAAGGTAGTATAAGACTGGGTTGGGGTTTGAAAATTTTGTATTAATTTCCTCAATATCAATGCTCTCACTTATAGGGCCTTGAAGGGCAACCACAGTCACAAAAATCCAAGACTGAATCAGATACCACCACAAGGATTACTAGATCCAATGACTATGAGCTAAAATCCACCAATTTGCAATGGAATTATTTAAGCCCTCAACAAGTACACCTTAAACCCTTGAAATACAAGCAGGTTTGTAAATGTGAAATATCTGATAACTCACATAGCATAGTTTCTGGCTTTATATTTTCCAAAATTTTACGGATCTTCCCTGTTGAAACCAGATCAAAGCTTGTGAAAAGGTATCGCGAAGAGCTCAAGGCTCTGGGCGTTCAAAATAATGTCAAAATCTGCCGAGTCCCTTGACACAGAAGTATACATGGTAATGAAATTGAGCACGATCTATAGAAAAGGATCTACCATGAGCTCTAAACCCGATCAGTCAGTATATAAAACTGCCACAAGTACGGGTGGGGCAGAAAACACTGAAAATTGCAAAATAAAGATAAGACCAACTTCCCACCCCTGTGAAACAGCCAAGAAGAATTGGCCAGGTTCATGCCCTGCCAGAACACATAAACTTAATCGACACAACTCACTATAGAACTGAACATTTTAGATGCATTTTTCTAACGACGACTTATGTGGAGGCTGCACACTTTTTGGATATTTTTTTTCCATGACCTTATCTATTCTGGTTATCAGCCGGATTTTGGATGGTTGAAAAGGGACTGAATGGCTATTGGAAAAAAGAGGAAACTAGGTCCATAAATATGTCGCCCCCTACACAACAATCAACATTGACCTAAGTGTGATAAGAAAGTAGCGACACCACATAGCTAACCCAAGACTAGACACCAACCTCAACCTAACCTAATTTGCTGGTAAGCAATTTTGCAGCGCCCACTTTACAATTCGGTGAACGCGGTGAAAAATGCCACATAAACTTTGGAGAATTGAAATGCAGAGAGGGTTGGAATCAAAACCTTCCGATATGTTTAAGTGCTAAGCTTTACAATGTTAAGTGGGTGTTAAAACAAAATTAACACATTTTAATTTTTTCACCGAACTGATTTGCAATTTTGCATTAAGCAACACTCCAGCGGAATCGGACTAGATCAGCAACAGCATAATTGCATTACATGCTAAAAGACATATTCCCTGAATTCACTAAGTAGGTGGCTGTGCCTATCGGACGCGAGTCATAGTTTCTTTTTCGCTCGAACGAATTACAATATGGATTGATTTTCCATTATGTTCGTTCTTTTTAGTTTCGGCAGCATGATGGACGGATGCTAGCACATGTGCTCTGCTCGGTTGTTATTGTGTGATGTCGACCATGTTCGACAAATGGCTTAAAGATTAGATACTTACATCGTACGCTGGCGAGAGAGGATATTCTGTTCAGAATGAGAAATTCAATCAACTGACAAAATCTCTCGTTTTCATACAATATACGAGGAGCATTATCCTCTTGGTTTTCCGAACTAAATTCCCTGGGTATAGTGGAGATAATGGAGCTTTGCCGCTGGCATCACAAGACATCCAATTTTCAACTGATAAGGAAAATTGTATATTAGGTAGGTAGGTAGGTAGGTAGGTACCTACCCTACATGCATACAATTTGCCGCTCCCTTAGGAGTTCTTCTTCTTGTTTTATTTTCTTATTTTTGTAACATTTCACAGTTACTCATCCGATTGAATATCCTTTGGTAGCAATCAACTAACGTTTTCCGACAAATCACAAGAATGTGTTTAATTTTTGCAATGTCTACACCTTTTAGGCCATTATCCTCCCCCGGTCTATTTCCATCTAAAAACTTTGTCTACTCATGTATCTGCAGTACATATGTACTGAACATGTATTTTGTTCATTTCCACTTAAAGCTATTGTTTCTGGGCGAACGCTCCAACGAGAAACACTTATACTAAAGTGTATGAGGAGTACTGATAAGCATTTCGTTCGTCCAAGGGAAGTGCTATATTATTATTCTTCCGCTCGTTGCTGTTTCCCAGCGCTTGGTTCCTACTCCAAAGGTTTTTCTCGCAAGACTCTGATGTTTTTTTTTTTGTTTTTCGCTCACTGAGCAGCCGGCAAAGAAGAATGAAAACTCCTCGAGGAAGTCAAATTGTAGCTGTTGCGAAAGGAAAAGGAAACGATTTCCCGTAGGCAGTTTTAACGAATATCCTATTCAGGGTAAGGGATAGAAAACTCGTCATTACATTAACAAATGAACACATATCGCAGGAAGCCTTTTATTCCGATGGCATATGCAAGTGAATTAAAAGAAAGATGCCCGAAGGCAAGCGAGACGAGAAAACTATACGCACACATACATCAATTGGAATTTAGTTTGATAAAATTAGAGACGATGGAAGGACATGGATATAGATCATAACATCTGTGTTAACAGAGCTGCTGATGTTTTTTTTGTAGCAAAAGTTCGGTTTATATACGAATTATTAATATCGAAACGACACATTCAAAATGGCGGAAATAAATCATCCCAATGTGCCTCAAACCACGGATGTGGCATGGCGGTTTCGTATGGAGTCACACTCTAAGAACTGTGTCGTTGTTGTTGCGGGTAGGAGCTTTTTTATTTCTGCGGTGTCCAGGGAGATGATACACAGTGGGGGGAATGGCCATTTATTTATATGTAAATTGTTTGGAAATATCGTTTACGCACACTAAAAAGCTCGCACAGTTAAGGAGTAAAATTTACGTATTGAGAGAGGCAAAGTAGTTCTCACAAAAACACGCCTAATAAGACATGAGTTTGTCACCAGTAACTTCTTTCTTTTTTTTTCGCAAAAGAAACTGTTCTTAGAGCACATTGCCGGAATTAAGAACGTCTTCCTTTAGCTGATCTCTTTAAATTTACTTAATTCTTGAGTGGTTTGCACGTCCATCGCTTGCCCATTTCTAACCCTGGAAGTACATGCTTACTCGAATTGACGAGTACAAACAATATGCATGCCAGGAAAGGCAAGGCAGCCAACAAGTACCTCGGGGAGGGATAACAGTTTTCGAAAAAAAAATTTTACCGTTTAGAAAACTGTCTACTTGTGGAGACTAAAACGGAGTAACAAAATAAATTAATTTCTACCGCGCATTCCCTCAAAATTTTTCTAAACCTTTATCAAATTCGCATGTTTACGAATACTTTTAAAATTTTGACAGAGCGAACAGAGTTAACATCAAACACGAGGAATTAGTGCTTAATGGGCAGAAAAATTGCGTTGGTCGGTAGTAGGCGGGTTTCGTCGGAGCAAGACACGAGGAACGGCGCGAAATTTGTTAGATTTGAGAGCTGTTGCGCGGATGGAAGGCCTTGAGAAAATTTTCATTTTGTTGACCAGTGTTGCCAACGTTTTAAGAAGCTCGTAGATTTAAGGAAACAAATCCTTGTTGCATTTCCAAATGTCCTTAATATACAACATAATTTTACTATAATATACAGGGTGTTTTTTTAGAGCTATAGAACTTCAATTGAAATAAAATACAAGAAAAACGTTTTAATGTCCATCAATTTGGTTTTATTTTAAGGATAATTTTATGCCATTAATGTTTATTTCGGGCATGTGGCCGCCGCGGCTGGTTCGAATAGAGACAAGTCTAGAGGTCCAATTTGCAACCACTTTTTCAAGCATTTGGGGCTGTATGTTGGCAATAACGCCACGAATGTTGGCTTCCAAATCCCCTAACATTTCTGGTTGGTTAGCGTAGGCCAGCGACTTCACATATCCCCAAAGAAAATAATCCAAAGGTGTCAAATCACACGATCTTGGTGGCCAATTGAAAGGTCCATTCCGCGGAATTATGCGCTCATCGAATGTTTCCTTCAATAAATCGATTGTGACGTGCGCTGTGTGGCATGTAGCGCCGTCTTGTTGAAACCACATCTCATCCACATTCATGCCATCCAATTCGGGAACAAAATAGTCGGTTATCATGGCTCTATACCGGTCTCCATTAACGGTAACTGACTCTCCAGCATCATTTCGAAAGAAGTATCGCCCAATGACTCCACCAGCCCATAGAGCACACCAAACAGTCAGTTTTTGTGGATGTAATGGCGTTTCAAGGGTCTCATGTGGATTCTCTTTACTCCAAATGCGGCAATTTTGCTTGTTGACGTAGCCATTCAACCCAAAATGAGCTTGCGGTAAACTTCGCGAACTGAACCATTATTTTCGAAACGTGTCAACCTGTTCATGATGAAATGGCAAACCAAACTGAACATAAATGACATTGGAGTTGCCAGATTTGACCACAAAATGTCAGTTTTATCTCTATTCGAAAAACCAACCTCTAAAACACCCTTTACAAATCCGTCCTACATTGCTAAAGTGTAAACAATTTCCTTGAGTTATTTAGATATACCGTGTGCAGTTAAAGCAAAAGTTATACTGAGATTATGCCGTTTGCGGTTGAATGTATAAAACATTTTGAGAATAGTTAAGATAGGTACCTTACTATGTTCATTTCAAATTATGTATTAAGTGAGCTTAATACTAAAATCAGAATGTTTTGAACAAAGGTATGATTTACAAATGCATTTCTAAAAAGTTTCGCCTACGGCCTGGCTTCCAGGGTTAAAAACGATAGAAACACATATTTTAATTTGAACTCGTGTTTAAAGGACCTCTTTTTGGGAATTCAAACGTCTCTGCTCCGTACATGGTTAGTCGGATCAAAGCCAATTTCAAGGGAGCTTCTGCAGATATATCAGTTGCACCTTTAAACGCTCTTTGACGTGCAAGTCCTGATAGTCCTGCTTCTGTGTTGCAAAGTGCTTTTTCCAATTAAGATTAAACGATATTAAGACTTGACCAATATTACATGCACTCCATCTTTATAGAATTATCTCTTGACCATGCTTTGAAAAGCCTCGTTTTGAAAATGTTAAATTGAATAAAGACCAAATAAGCCACAAATGGCACTCCAAACCAAATTTGTATAAATTAGTTATTACTCCAAATACATTTTGAGACTTCTTTCCGCCTAGATAGTCTATTCTGTTAGCATTTTATATTGTTCACATTCTGACTTGCGTTATTTCGCAGAAAAAATGCAGAATCAATTGAATTTTCCGTTGCTAACTTCTTGTCTTGAAAAAAATCGAAATAACCCTAATTAGCCCAACTACGGTCTTCTTTTAAAATGATACACCAAATTAGTACATATTCGTATTATGTGGCATCGACAGTAATAAATAACAAATAAATCAGCTTACATGATGTCTATACATTTGATGTTCCTTTTGCTTACCTGAAATAAAGAAGAAAAATGCAAAATTAATAATTGGATATTGCCAAGAGTATAAATTCCGCGCTACGCAACGAAAATTATATATGAAATCATTTTGTGTGGGCGGGATTTTCTATATCACCCAGAGTGGTAGTGCAACATTTATATTTATCTAACAAAATTGCATCCATCATTTTTGTGTGGGAAAACATTCAAAAATATTATACTTTCGTTAAGGGTAAATAAGTATGCGTTTTGTAGGAATTTAATTAAAGTTTTAAAACCTATCCAACAACAAATTGATACGGCAAGACCGAAATTGATACAGAAAGACTGAAATGGTAAGGTAACTGAGCAATGCGTTGGTTTGACTAGAAATAAATGTTTTTATTGTATGGGACCAGCGTTGCCGCTGACTTTTTGAAAAATGTATCAAATGTATCTTTATTTCAGATTGTTAAATGCATCAACTGTATAAAACAGATAAATCACCTTTTTTTAATTTTGTAGTTTTTTGTATGAAGTCTGACGTCTCACGGCACTTAAGATGGGTAGAAATTTCAAAAGAGAAACCAGCATTTCAATCCAATTATTTGTTTTTAAATCTAATAACGCACTGCTTTACAGGGGGATGATGTAAGAGTCATCACACACAAAACCAGTTAAATTTGTACTCAACCTGCAGACAAAAAACCTTAACACTTTCCCTTTTAAGGCCTTTGAAGTTTATACCGCCTCTTTCCTCCAAAGATTCGAAAAAGTGTCTTCCCAAGAATTTCCTACGACTATAATATATGCCCTATCAGGATTCCTACTAATATTTTGAGCTTATACCTGCTAAGTTTTATAAACTTCCTGGAGCTCTTACAGTCGAGAAATAGCCATAGAGCTTTTGACCCCGTGTGTCCCCCAAGACTTGACCACCTTAGGTTGGCAGTACTTATAGTTATTTCCCTTGATTATGCAGAGAGGATGTTGTATGTTTGAGTATTTAGTAGCCCTCCTATTGTTGCGGGCGGATAAGCTTGCTTTACCGGAGTGTCCTGGCACCCATCAGGAATTAATGTTTGTTCATACCATTGCCTTAAGTGCGGTCTGGCTGTCGATGTAGATGGCAAAATCTCTAGCGGATATCGATTTCATCTGCATTTGCTCAGCCGCCTCGACGACAGCCAGAACCTCTGATTGAAAGACGCTGCTTGTGCCCGGTAGTCTTATAGGCACACTCTTAGTTCTGAATCTTTTGAGAAGATCCCAGCCCCTGTTTCCTCTGTTGTTTTCGAACCATCTGCAAAAATGGCAATTTCTTTTGATTTGTCATAAGCATCGTAACCATCATCACTTTCGAAACTACAGTTTCCTTGGTGGGTGGAAGATCCGGATATTATCCGGGTCAAGTTATGGATGTGACAAATCCACCAAATGACTTTTATTTTACAGTCCATAATAGAATTTGAAAAATAAGTTGGTATTTATTCTTAAAATTGTTGAATAATATTGAAATAGCAAAACACAAACTTTAGTCAGGTCGTATATACGTGAAATATTCTGAATGTTATGAAAACGAACAATTGATTCTACCAGATTTAAAAATTTATTTGAAAAAAAAATTAAAAATATATGACCAAAGATAGAATTAGCAGATTTTTGATGAAAATTTAAAAACGTATCAAGTCGAAGAAAAATAGAAAAAAATATATTTATGTATCAAATGTTTTCACGAAAGCAGAAATGTATCCAAATTGATGCACTTGTATCTTTGCAGCAACGCTGTATGGGACCCTTTAAAGAGCGAAGAAAAGGAAATAGAAATCCATGTTTCGAAATATTTTTTATGACTGCGCCATGACGGCAGACTGCGACTTTCTCTCCAAAAGATTGCTGTTCAAAGAGACATAAAATACAGGAATACAAATTGTAGGTTCCCTTAATTGTTTTGTACATTGCGATTTTTCAGACCATTTCGGTCATTTAGTCTGATTGGGCCAGCTCAACATATTTTTTTTTCTGAAAATTTTAAGCCATCAACACCATTTTTAATTTTTCACCTCAAGGAACAAAATAAGAGGGTTAGACATTGGAATTTTGAAAAAGAAAAGAAACATGATACAACCTTATGTACTTCCTAAAAAAGCAATGCAAGTAAAGAGTGTTTTTTTAGAGGTATAGAACTTGAAGTTGGCAACACTATTTTTTGAATGGAAATGTCAATACGTTGGATTGTTGTGAATCCTCAACAATGTTTGAGACACCGTTCCATCCACAAAAACTGATGCTTTATGGATTGGTGGAATAATTCCGTCCGTACTTCTTTAAAATCGATGCTGGTCAGAAAGTTACAGTCAATAGTGACCGCTATAGAGCCATGATTACTGACTTTTTCAATCATCGATTGAACAACCATAAGGAGTGCAGGAGCTGTGGTTTCAACAAGACGGCGCGACATGTCACGCAGCTCGTGCCACAATTTGTTTATTGAAGGAAACGTTTGGTAACCGCATAGCTACACGTTACGGACCAGTGAGTTGACCTAAAAGATCGTCCGATTTAACGTCGCTTGACTATTTTCTGTTGGGATATGTGAAGTCGCTAGTCTACGCCGATAAGCCCGAAAAGATTGACCACAACATTGAGGACAACATTCGCCGCGTTTTTACCGATATATTTGTCACAAATGTTGGAAAAAGTCATCGAAAATTGGACCTCCAGATTAGACTACGTCCGAGCTAGCCGTCGCAGTCGTATGCCAGAAATCATATAAAGGGTGCTTTTTTAGAGGTTGGTTTTTCGAATAGAGATAAAACTGACATTTTGTGGTCGACATAATCGTCCATCAGAGCAATTATTTCGGTCAACCATGGATCGTTTTCGCAATACGTTTACTCTATGTGATAATACGCATCCGCAGAGACGTCGAACAGTGCGCGCCGAAGAAACAATTGCCGCTGTAGAGCAAAGTGTTGATGAGGATCCGAATGAATCGATTCGCCACCGTGCACAGCAATTGGAGCTTTGTCCATCAACTTTATGGAAGATTTTGCGCAAAGATCTCTTCTTACGACCTTCCAAGATCCAGCTTGTGGAAGAATTAAAGCCGCGAGACCATTGAATATGCCGTGATTTTGGTGTTTGGGCCGAAAATGAGATTGTTATCGATGCTGATTTTCATCGCTAAATTTTGTCCAGTGATGAGGCTCATTTTGGGTTGAATGGCTACGTCAATAATTACATCCACAAAAACTGACTCTATGGGCTGGTGGAGTCATTGGGCCATACTTCTTCCGAAATGGTGCTGGAGAGTCAGTTATCGTTAATGTAGACCGGTATAGAGCCATGATAACCGACTATTTTGTTCCCGAATTGGATGGCATGAATGTGGATGAGATGTGGTTCCAACAAGAAGGCGCTACATGCCACACAGCGGACGTCACAATCGATTTATTGAAGGAAACATTCGATGAGCGCATAATTTCGCTGAATGGACCTGGTCGATAAAAATTTGTGAATAAGGCAATTTTTTAAACTTTTTATAATGGGTAGTGCGGGGCTAGTCCAATTAAACTATCTTATAAGGGCAGGCTTATAATTAGATATCCATGGAATTCTTGCTTCTTGATGTGTGTAAGCTCTATGGATCTCTTATTTTGCCAGTACTTTCCGACACTACAGTATTTCAAAAACGGCGAAGTCAATAAGGTGTTAAAAGTTAAAAGTTAAAGAACAAAAAAATATCTTCAGCACTCAAAGGGCACTTTCAATTGCAAAAACTTACAAAATTTACAAAAAACAATTAAGAAAAAAATAAATACCCGATAAATAAATAGCAATAGTTACTACATTATTTATCAGTCCAACATTAACATAATGCCGACTAATTCACTTTCGAGTTTATATAACTCCTGTATTTACACTAGACAAAGAATATTATTAGGTTCGCCAAGCACTTAATGATTTTGGCATTAATTGTGCTTTCCGATTCCAACAGATGTTGAATATTCGTCGCTGTCATGTCTAATGGAGATATGTTTGTGTACGTTTTGTAAGCGCAAGGATAAGCCCCATTATCTGGGGAGGGCACAACCAAGGGCGATAGATGATGATTATTCAAACGGAAAGACTAATCGTTTGTAGGCACTCGTGCCGTAGCTTACCACTACATTTCGAACATCTAACATCAATTCAATCAATCTCCAGGTGTTTCCCTCTGTGGAAGCGGTCGTTAAAATGAAGCACAATGATGTACAACCAGCTCTTAATCGATTCGAAATTAATTAGTTTTCAAAGTGCGAACAAAAAAAAACCAAAAAAAAGGGAATTATTCCAGGAGCGTATGTATATAATTTATGGAATCGAAATAATTTTCCAACATCCGTTTACAAAAGCATCATAAATTTAGGCGGATCATTAGAGGATACATGAAGTTTGCTTGTGTGATTAGCATTTCAAATTATTTTATTCCACATTTCACCAGAATCTACGCAATTGCCCTTATCTTTGAAGTAGTCGAAATCGTCGACCTTGTGGTGATTCAAATGATAAATGAATTTAGCTACTCTATCTCTAAGTTTGGTGGTGTAGTGCAAAGAGGCGTCCTTAAGTTTTATGTATATTGAAAAGCTTTTCGATGAGGGATGACAACTATGATGATGATGATGGCTGTTGTAATGGCCTTGTTATCTACTTTATATGAAACTTAAATAATAATGATCAACATATACGCAACGCAGCAACCAGTTGACACAAGAACAAGACAAAAAAAAAAAAAAAATCAATGTTGTCGAGTTTGATTGATGGATGTAATGTTAGTCAAGGAGGAGTGGAGGAAAGTGCTACCCTTGACATCTCACACATGCATAGTCATACATAATATGATTAAAAGTGATTTTACTTGCTATTGTCGGGGGGAAAATTCAAGGCTTCTTTCTAAAGTTGTAAAGTTTTACAAACAATCATGTTTTTCACTCCAATTAATGACAATTATTGTACAAGGGCAGAGCAGCCCTCCTCTTCCCTTACTAATGAATATCTTGTGCGAGTAATATAAATCTTTGTTCAACGACGCACAAACGAAACCTTATCTGTCTAATGGTTTATATATTTTTCTTTTTCTTCTTTCGTTATTGTTTCAATGAATGAAGTGCGTGCGTATACGAGCTGGAGAAATACTTTGGCATTCCATTGTGAAGTTCTATTACATTGTTTGACACAGGATCAAATAAATTCAAAGTCGCAAGACAATTATCTAACAATCAAAATGAGTACATTCCTCAGTGATGGGAACATAACAAAACAATGCACGCATTGTCTTTGGGAATTCAGAACCGATATTAGTGTACAAATGTGAACAAAGATATGCTTTGGTGGTTAAGTATTAGTACAAGGACCTACATATTTCGATTGCTGCTGAATTTGTTGTAAAAGATTACAGTGTATTTAATTAAAGTGTGACAAGGCAACCATCTACCTATGAAGCACTATTATTAATTGTTTGCACCCACTTATATCGATCAGCAGATGATATTTTTATAGTTCAAGGTATGGCAAAAGGGTGCGCATCACAAGCGTTAAAAATAGTTTGCTGTTTAAATAGGATTTAATTTCTACTATTTTATGTTTAAAAGGGTGATTTTTTAAGAGTTAAGTTTTTCAGGTTGGCAGCACTGGTAAGTAATGGCTTCCAAACGTCATCTGTCAAAGTGAAAAGTCAGTGCCATTTAATCACGGAAAGACTTACAAACGAGCAACGATTGCAAACTATTCAAATTTATAATCAAAATTCGTGCACTGTGAAAAATGTGAAAATCCGCTGTTTTATCGAAAAATTGTGTTCAGCGATGAGGCTCATTTCTGGCTCAACGGATACGTAAATAAGCAAAACTGTCGCATCTGGAGAGTGATGAACAGCCACATGCCATACAAGAATTACCGATGCATCCCGAAAAAAAACGACAGTTTTGGTGTGGTTTATTGCCTGGTGGCATCAACGGTCCATTTTTCTTTAAAGTCGACCGTCATGTTACCGTCAACGGCGAATGATATCGAGACATGATACGCGACTTTCTTTTGCCCCAGTTGGCTGAGTTTGAACTTGGTTGACATGTGGTTTCATCAAGACGGTGCCACATGCCACACACCTCATGAAACGATGGAAATTTTGAAGGATGAATATGGTGAGCAGCTTATCTCTCGAAATTGGCCGCCAAGATCATGCAATCTAAACTTGTGGGGTTATGTAAAGTCGTTATAATCATTTTTAGGAAGCTTTTTACATGAATATAGTACAGTATTGTACGCCGTTCCTTCATGTACGATACATTGAACCAAAGAACGGTATTCATTAAAACAACTCATAATTCACTGAAGTTAATTGTATTTTTTGTCGAATTAACAAGGTTGGCTGGAAAATTTAATTTATATTTTAGGTTCACAACTGAAAAGATTCGGCCATTCTTCAAGTAAGTTTCAATGAGGTTAGCCGAGAATTATTTTGTTAAATTATTTAATATAAAGTGAGAACGTGGAACATTAAAAGTGTTGGTTAAAAAAAATAAAACGGGAAAAACAAAAGAAAGATTAAAGGTAAGTCCATTATTTATTAAATTGAAAAGATTGAGTTGGTAATTGTCGCTTTTCTACATATACATTTCATAATTCTAATATATGTTTATTTTCCTAGCTCGAGAACTGAACATCAGTGACGAAAGAATTTTTATCTCCGAATATAGATAAGCATAAAGGATGTTCACGTTTTTTCTGCTGCCGTTATATAAAAAAACATTTATGTTGATTTAATGATATATGGTGATTATTATTAAACCAATAAAGTTTTTTATTTATTTAATTTATTTAACATTTCAGAAGAGTATGGAATAACGGGTGAGCATTTTAACTTTCTCGAATAAATGGATAAACTATATACATTTAATTAATGAACATTATACATTGAGTCAACGAACAAAATTCGTTGTTTAATGAATACAATACATATATTGATGAACAAAGTTCATTGTCTTAATGAACCAAATTCATCGACATGTGATTCAATGTACGGAGTACATTGATTAATGAATAAAATACATAAATCAATGAACTATTTTCATTAATACAAAGAATAATTCATTATTTAATGAACGGGTTCATTGATTGATGAACGACCATTCTTTGGATCAAAGAACATGTTCATCGGCTGAATTTTAATGAAAAATACTTTAATATAAATAACTTTTTCTTTATATTTAAGTGAACCTTTTTGGTTCAGTGAAGCCTTGGAGGATAACATAACACGCGTAATTCGTGGAATACAGGCCGAAATGCTCGAAAAAGTGACGCAAAATTGGACCTTCCGAATGGACAATTTAAAACGGAGCCGCGGACAATATTTACATGAAGTTGTCTTTAAAACGTAAATGGCAAAGGCCTATTTATCGATTACAATAAAAATTTTGAATATTTGATGCAAATTTGAGTGTTTTATTCGATTTTTAAAAAAAATAACCCTTAAAAAATCACCTTTTATTAACCTTCTCTAGTCTATTTTTTTAGCTGGGGAATGTTAATTTTTTTTTCTGTTGGATAATTTAATCCTCAGATAGAAACTACCGAAAATAAAATTACCACTCAATCACATTCGTTTTCAGTAAATTAAATTAAGTAAAAAAAGCAAAAATAAATTTACTCTGCTTGGGTAAAGATTAAAACAGCCCTTCGAAATGCCCCCGGGTATGAATGTATAAACGTGTTCAATGTAAGTGCATGGCGTGATGTAAAAATAATTTAAAAAAAAAAATCATTATGTTTTTACTTAATGAATATGAGAATCTTAAAATAATACCCTCGATCCATTCATACATATCCATGCACTATTGTGGTATGGTATGGGGTTAAAAATACGACAGTTTAAAGGTGAGACACATAAGTGCCTATGTTATTAAGGGCAATAGTAGGAATAGACATCATTTTAATGTGTAAGTAAAAGTAGTTTCCCAGCGGTTGAAGCCCTTGCTGAGCACAAAAAAATAGAAATAGAAAAAATCGAATGAGCGTGGCCTTTTCAGAGTGTTTTTCAAAATCAGGTGGTTTTTCTGAATTAATAAATGGCAGGATTAATTAGAACATAATATGGCTTTGAAAAATCGATTTCAATGAAGAATGAAATTGTATTTCTGCAGGATAAGCAAGATTCAAGTGGTGAGTAAAGGTGGAGGGGTAACGGGGGAGGAAGGGAGACAACTATTCGCTCGTATATTTAAGGTGCCCTTAACAGACAGTCATAGAAGTTAGTAGCTAGTTGCTCTTAAAATTCATTCATTCATTTATCAGTTTTTAAGAAAATTTAAATGTCAGAAATAAGCCTAAATTTTGACTGGACATTAAACCATATAAACTTTATTTAAACCTTCTCGTTATAATTTCATAAGCTAACTCAAAGGATTCCAAACGTGTGACTTTCCGGTCATTTGTCCACATGGATGGACAAATTATTTATGGGAATCCTAATGAATTCAAACGTTGATTACATTTGTCCATGTGCAGGGACATCATTTATTTCTTGGAATAAAACTGACAATATATCGTCTGTTAAAGGTAGAAGTCATTGGTTAATAAAACTGACAAAAAGGACATAATTTAATATAAAGACAGCCAAAGACAGACAGTCTCAAATTGCCTGCACTTACTAAGTACTATAATTTTGTGTATCCTGTAAAAATGACAATTATGCCTCGTTAATTTTTTCCAGTTATACAGGGTGTTTTTTTTAGAGGTATAGAACTTCGAATTGAAATGAAACACAAAAAAATCGTTTTAATGTCCATCAATTTGGCTTTATTGGAAGGATAATTTTATGCCATTTAAATATGACTTCGGGCATGTGGCCGCCGCGGCTGGTTCAAATAAAGACAAGTCTAGAGGTACAATTTTCGACCACGTTTTCTTTGGGGCTGTATGTCGGCAATATCGCCACCAATGTTGGCTTCCAAGTCCCCTAACGTTTTTGGTTTGTTGGCGTAGGCCAGCGACTTCACATATCCCCAAAGAAAATAATCCAAAGGTGTCAAATCACACGATGTTGGTGGCCAATTGACAGGTCCATTCCGCGAAATTATGCGCTCATAAAACGTTTCCTTCAATAAATCGATTGTGACGTGCGCTGTGTGGCATGTACCGCCGTCTTGTT
Source organism: Ferdinandea cuprea (assembly GCA_963576555.1). Classification (NCBI taxonomy): domain Eukaryota; kingdom Metazoa; phylum Arthropoda; class Insecta; order Diptera; family Syrphidae; genus Ferdinandea; species Ferdinandea cuprea. The sequence goes on from OY754959.1 coordinate 797,514, forward strand.
GGAACCACATCTCATCCACATTCATGCCATCCAATTCGGGAACAAAATAGTCGATTATCATGGGTCTATACCGGTCTCCATTAACGGTAACTGACTCTCCAGCATCATTTCGAAAGAAGTATGGCCCTATGACTCCATCAGCCCATAGAGCACACCAAACAGTCAGTTTTTGTGGATGCAATGGCGTTTCAAGGGTCTCATTTGGATTCTCTTCATTCTAAATGCGGCAATTTTGCTTGTTGACGTAGCTATTAAACCCAAAATGAGCTTACGACAAACTTCGCGAACAGAACTATTATTTTCGAAATAAATTTGCACGATTTGCAAGCGTTGTTCATTTGTCAACCAGTTCATGATGAAATGGCAAATCAAACTGAACAAAAATGACATTAGAGTTGACAGATTTGACCACAGAATGTCAGTTTTATCTCTATTCGAAAAACCAACCTCTAAAAAAACACCCTTTATTTACCTGCCTCAAAAAATCAATTTCACAAATATTCTACTTAATGAGTTTTACCTATGAACCGACGATATGTTGTTCTAATTAAACTATAAAAAATATTTTGATGAAATACTGAAGTCATCGCAAAAAAAAAATAATTTCTTTGAAACTACTTTAGGAACACAACTTCAACATTTTACAATTTTTTTAGGGAATGACTGTTGTCTGTAAAATTTATAATAAAAGCGGACAATATTAGGACCCAGACAACAACACCAACATTCACTTGACACAACAAAACAAAAATTTATCTCTCTCCTATTTCACACTTTTAAGATATTGTGATATTGTTCAAAATTATGGCCATCTCAATGGACAAGGGGCTTCAAAGGGTTAATAAAGCTTAACAGATAACTTGTAATTGAATGAATGTATGAAATGAGTTATTACAATTATTTGAGGTCTACATGACCTCACCATTTCAAATCCTAAATGCGCGGCGCAGTTGACCGGTTCGATGTCGTTATATGGCTGAGTCTGACGATAAGTCAGTCTGAACGGGTGGTATAATTGCACACTATCTGATTGACAGTTGGATCCGGGAGATTTCATCATGTCAAAAAAATATATCTTCGCACACACAATGGTTGGAGAAGTTGGGCTTTAGAATGGCCCGTTTGCGCCTAATATTTGTATACCCTATTCTAAAAAATAAATATATATAAATATTAGGCGTAAACGGCCCATACAGGACCTAAAGCCTAGCTTCTCCAACCACTGTGTGTGCGAAGTTATATTTTTGATACGAATGGCGGGACCTACAGTTTAATGCCGATTCCGAACGGCAATTTATTTTTGAGAAGCTTCTCATGACATTTCTTACTCTTGGATGTTTGTCAGACGTTCGCACAGGTCGGGATTTGAACCAGCGACCTCTCTCTTATTGGTCCAACGCACTTAACCACTAAGCAACTGCACCCACAATACGCTATTCTAAGGGTATATTCGTTTTGACACATAGTTTGTAAGGCCCCGTAATATTCGTCTTATTGTTAGACCCCTAAAAGTCTATAATTTTAACGACCTAAGACTTTTTAGCAATGTCCGTCAGTCCGTCATATTTAGCAAATATTTGTTCTAGTTTGTCACCTATAAAACAGTTTTTGGCCACGCCCACTTTTTAGAGGCGTGTTTTCAAAAAAATATATTTTTGCTATAAATTTCATAGAACGAAATAAAATGCTATCCATCACGTTTTTAACGTTTTTTTTTTGTTTGGGGCATATAGGGATATAGATAGGGTATCAAACTGTTTGCCGCAAGCGGACTGTAGCCTTTCCTTATGTTTTTTTTTAATACAGGTATGCATAGCCTTCTGGTGAAAGAACAAATATATAGAATAGAGCCCAGCGTGTAGGAAACGCAACATAAGGCAGGACGAAGCACATGCATTTTTTACTTGCTTATTACATTTGGAGTCGATAAAAAAAATATATTTTTTCTCCATAAATGACATTGACCGGTGACCTGATAGTTGTATGACCAGATTTTAGTTCACTTTGCTGCACCACTAATATTGATATACTCTCACTTTACATACTACACTTTGCACTTTGTTGAGTAAAACATATTGAAATGTGGAAAGCTGCTTATTTATGGGACAAAGATACAAAGATTGAACTCATGACTTGTGTTTCTAATGCAACGTATGTGAGTGCAGTCCTTTGTATTGTAACATAATCTACAGTTACCTAGCAATAGATCCTATTACAAAATAATTTATTTTTACTTTTTACATAGGACAGGATTTCTGTAAATTTTTTATTTCATTAACAGAGTAGATACATACATAGATACAAATATACATCCCTTCACTCATAGAGCTTACATTTAAAAATAAAAAATTCCAGCTTAACAAAATATTGGCAATTTTTCAAATACTTTTCCATGTGCGTGGGCTTTAAACTTGGTATACCCACGTAATATCCTTCTGCCGCCAGCCTGTTAATGAACGAAACTGCTCATAATGGTGCATTGCTGTGCTACCCAAATATAAATACGTACATCTATATCTATACATCAACATCGCCATACACACACACACATAAAAACACTCAAACACAGGCATCAAGATTTACATTTTGAAATGCATTAAGGTTCCTTTCCCATTATGAGTTGTTGCTGTTTTGTATTTTGCAAAAACTTTGAATGCTTTACTTTCTTCCATTGTGTGGGCCGGGCCTCACATATAAACGAGAACAAAAATCCATATGGAAACCATATATTAGGGGAGCAGCAGCAAAAGCATCCTATATATGCGATTGTTGTGTTGAAGGATAGATTCCAAGCAAGAATAGATGCAGCAAATAAGGAAAGCCTTGTCTGAGTTATGCTTTCATAGGTATTGTTGTTTTGGGCGATACGATGTGTGCTACTGATGCATATGAATTGCAGCAGCTGTGGTTATTCCAAAAAAAGTTAATTTTTTTTTTCTGCTTCGTTATTTGTTAATAACTTGAGCACGTTCTATATAAAGTTCCATGTGGTTGGCGTAACACAAGTCTTTCCTTGTGGAAAGATTTTACAAACATCTTAGTTAAGAGTTTTGTTAATGAAATTAGACGGTGTGAGGAAGTGGGTGGTTTTTTTTTGTTTTTTGAAGCAACTTTTTAGCTTAAGACGTACTTTGTAAAATAAAAATAAAAAGATGCAGTATCACATCAGAAGTATGCAACCTTAAATTGGATTTGTATTCAAGTGAAGTCGCGCTGAAATATTATTGACAATGCTCAAGATATGTTGAACAATATCGAGCTAGTTCCAACCGTTTTCGAAAATAATCTTTCTGATTTTCGACCAGTGAGATACTAAACAAAATTCAACAGTCTCCTAGATGAGTTGTCCGCATGGTAGTTGACAATGGTTCACGCAAAACCGGGGTAAGTGTTAAGGTTATGATCTTTCGTTCCCGATTCGAGCATCGTCGGAAACATGGAAGATGGCGAATATGCTTGGCAGCAGTAGGTTTTCAAGACTACGAATCCAAAATGCTCTGCAAATGATCCAACTTCAAGTCTGCAACACAGGCTCTTTGAAATAGCGATTGAATTCTAGTCACCAAAGCCCAGGGAATCGTAGGTGTTCAGGCTGCATTTCAAAAAACTACACAATGAGCATCTTGTCGAGAGAGAGATAGGACCCAGGTTTCGATATACGGCTGTGATGGAAGATGGTGGTAAGGTTTTGGCCGGCTGCATGCCCAAATCAGCAACCAAGTACAGTTTGAAGAAATCTTGTCGAGAGAGAGATAGGACCCAGGTTTCGATATACGGCTCTGATGGAAGATGGTGGTAAGGTTTTGGCAGGCTGCATGCCCAAATCAGCAACCAAGTACAGTTAGAAGAAATCTTGTCGAGAGAGAGATAGGACCCAGTTTCAAAGGTTTCGATATACGGCTCTGATGGAAGATGGTGGTAAGGTTTTGGCCGGCTGCATGCCCAAATAAGCACCCAATTACTGTTTGAAGAAATCTTGTCGAGAGAGAGATAGGACCCAGTTTCAAAGGTTTCGATATACGGCTCTGAAGGAAGATGGTGGTAAGGTTTTGGCAGGCTGCATGCCCAAATCAGCAACCAAGTACAGTTTGAAGAAATCTTGTCGAGAGAGAGATAGGGCCCAGTTTCAAAGGTTTCGATATACGGCTCTGATGGAAGATGGTGGTAAGGTTTTGGCAGGCTGCATGCCCAAATCAACAACCAAGTACAGTTTGAAGAAATCTTGTCGAGAGAGAGATAGGACCCAGTTTCAAAGGTTTCGATATACGGCTCTGATGGAAGATGGTGGTAAGGTTTTGGCAGGCTGCATGCCCAAATCAGCAACCAAGTACAGTTTGAAGAAATCTTGTCGAGAGAGAGATAGGACCCAGTTTCAAAGGTTTCGATATACGGCTCTGATGGAAGATGGTGGTAAGGTTTTGGCCGGCTGCATGCCCAAATCAGCAACCAAGTACAGTTTGAAGAAATCTTGTCGAGAGAGAGATAGGACCCAGTTTCAAAGGTTTCGATATACGGCTCTGATGGAAGATGGTGGTAAGGTTTTGGCAGGCTGCATGCCCAAATCAGCAACCAAGTACAGTTTGAAGAAATCTTGTACAGAGAGAGATAGGACCCAGTTTCAAAGGTTTCGATATACGGCTCTGATGGAAGATGGTGGTAAGGTTTTGGCAGGCTGCATGCCCAAATCAGCAACCAAGTACAGTTTGAAGAAATCTTGTCGAGAGAGAGATAGGACCCAGTTTCAAAGGTTTCGATATACGGCTCTGATGGAAGATGGTGGTAAGGTTTTGGCAGGCTGCATGCCCAAATCAGCACCCAATTACTGTTTGAAGAAACCACGCGTGGTGACTATTTGTCAGTTACATATGCCCCATTCCCAAGAGAGGCTATTCCATATGTCTTGCAAGGACTATCGAGGCATATCCCTGCTAAATTTCATATTATTAAAACGTCTCAAATCCGAAGCAATGAGGCCTTCAGCCAGGCAGATCGATCGTGTACCAAATGGGGCAGATGTTAACACAGAAGTCTCAGACAAGCTCACGCATTCCTAAGCTTTTCGAAAGTATTGAGTTCGATTCCATTTTTTTTTCTCTGCAAACAAATTGTCTCACCTTTCTAACATGTTTTCCTTAAGGGTAGATACTAAGCTATTAGAATTTGTACCGAGCTTCAACAAAATCTCTCACCCAATTATCTTTTTTAAACTCAATGCTTTAGGCTTTCAACTAACAATCCTACTTAACTGAGCACAAATATAAAGTCAGATTAAGATCCTGTTCTACAGGGTAGCCATCTTGGCCGCCACGTTGGCTGCATCATTAAGGATTCTCTTATATCAGTCTACGCCGATGACAAAGAAGATATTCTCCTCCTCCGACTCATACCTACTTCAAAATGATCTCAATAGATTTTCAACTATTTTTAGTGTATTCCCGTAAACGTTTCATGCTCCCTCCTACAACGTATTCCACATGATCTCGGAGTTATCTGTGATAAACTGCGCCAAAATATGTTGCTTCAAAACGTGTAACAAGAAGAAAGAAAAGGCATTAGCTCTATAAAACACTGATCCTGCCAGTTGTGCTGTATTGATGATAAGCTTGGCAATTACTTAAATCTTTTAAGAGAACACCTTTTTCGATTAATATATTAGGCTAACAAATATAAAGATACAACGCGAACTAGCTGTACTAAGATGTGGATGTATTTCACATCGACTACATTGGCTCGGCCACCCTCAACAAATGCATAATATTCCAAATCTATCCCAGGATCAAGACGAAAATGAAGACCGAACCTCCGTTTGAGACCAAGTCTGGAAGGAGCGTGCACCGGCCCAAGGCTTTGAATGTTGTCTCAGGCAGAGTGCAGCAGTTTTGTGAACCACTCAACCCCACACTACCTCAATCCATTTCTACTACATACACGAATCAATAATCCACACAGACTCTCTGAAAATAAAAATAACCAACATCGACAATTTTTAATTATTTCCTGACACTTCTACATAATCCCAATTTTAAATAATTTCTGCTGCCGCATTTTCATTTCCAAAAGATTTCCAAACATTTTATACCGCTTCCTTCTTGCAGTGGTTTCAGCCGATTGTGTACGTTAAAATATGCAAGGGTAAATGCCCAAAGGTGCATAGCGTAATTGTAACAACTAAGAGTTAAATACTACACTCACATGAGGCATGCATCGAAAAACAATTATGTAAAATAAAATTCATCACAAAAGCCAAACCGTTCAAAGAATTTTCAGCAAGCGCTCGCTCTACGGACGGTATTTAATTCCTCAGGCAACTTGATGGTATTTGCATGGGCATCGGCCATCGAACATGGACGCATACAGACGATACACATGATCGCAATATTGTGGTACAGCAGCAGCAGCAGCAACAGCAACAGCAACAGCGTGCAATATCATAAATTTTTAATGAAAACGTACTTTTAATTTCTCGAAATTGCCAAAACCTGTCCTCCGAAGGAGACTTTCAACATTAAGTCCTTTCTTGCCAAGCGTAATGCACTATTAATGTGCCATTACGATAAAATGTTATTTCGTCAGAGCTTTACTCTATAATTACATAGTGGAAGTGGATAGTGTCATTAAAAGAATCATTTAATAATTTCCATCCTCTTAAAACAGTCAGAGCACATGTGCAAGTACAGCGTTCTTACCCCCCTCCCCCTTATTCATTTCTATTGCCGCCACTCGTTCGTTTATGACACTTACACTTACACTCACACTTACAGGGTGGCGGGTGTTTTCTAATAAAAGGCAACCATGTGTTTGGCATGGAATTAATTCCGCTATTTAATTTTATGATACACGATTTTAGTGAGAATTCTTTGTCATTTTACACAATGGGTTAAGAAGATGGAACTTATGAAAAGCAATTATGACTAGAATGTATGGAATGGAACACTGATTTGGGCGGAATTTTCTTGGGGTAAGGAAATTGAGCCGCTTTCAGTGAATGTTCGTTCACATTTTAGATTAACAATCGGTTCGGACTACAAAATCGAACGGCCAGTATCTCGGCTACAGATCACTTCGTCAATGAAGCTATAGAAAATTTGATCTGAATGAGGAGGACGGGAGAAGATACAGCTAATAAATTAGTCTTAGTCTCTTCTAAGACTCGTCCAAGCTGTCGAAAACTAGTGCTCCCATGCATGACACCTAAAGTGTTATACGGTTACAGAAAAGGTCTAGCTCTTATTCCATTTCATCTTCATTAGTAAGAACTCCTTAGCCATTGTTCGAATGATGTAGTGTCCAGTCGAGCAGGCGAATTTGGTTACTGTTGAAGGAAATTAGCGTCTTTGATCCCCTACTATCAACACAGCTTCACTTTATGATTTAATCCTTCATATAATAATATCCAAGTCAAAATTGTTATCACACCAAAAACATAAATGTTAAGGAATAGCCGAATTCTTTTATACAAAAAACGCTTTTGCTTTACAAGTCAGCCACAAAAAGTACTGGCAACTTAAAAAGGCGGTTGCCACGCCTCTTTTTTTGAATATACACAAATTTTGTGTTTGTACTTCAAATCCTTCCTCCACGTATAATTGAAAAGCTCTAAGTCTTTTGGGTGCAAAGTTAAAGAAAATAGGCGGCTACCACGCCTCTAAATGTTTTTTCCGAGTATGTTCTTAAAACTGTTTTACTCATGTAAAAAATTATAATTGTAGAACTTTTGAGGGCTGCGTTAATAGAAGTGGGCGGCTGCCCCCTGAATGGAACAAATGTTGGATTTTTCGCTGGGGTTTCTCCGCAAACCCTATTAATGTGCCAAATTTTAAGGTTCTACGATGATTGGAAGTGCTCCATAGTTTTGATGATCTGTCAGTGAGTCAGTCAGTGGTTACGGTTTTTGCTAATTTTGGGGCCTTAAATCTCAGGAACCGCTGAAGTTAAACATTTGAAATAATATCCAATAAATCCTGAAATTTAATGTCTCTAGCTTTGTTGTAAGCGAAGTTAGAGGGGGTGTCAAAATGGCCTGAGTTGGTTCGTGTAAATAAGGGTGTAGTGCCAAAGTTGCTAAAGAATTTGGCTGGGCACTACCGTGCCCCTTGATAATACAAAAACGAAATTGTGGTGAATTCAGTTTCTGATAGATAAGAGTTTTAAATTTAAAAAATAAAATCTAAAGAATAGTAAGCTGATATTAAGTCTGTGTGCAGGAATACAATTCCTTTTCTTAATTTCATGATAAAAGGTACTTAAAACGACTTTAAGTTCTATAATATCAAACCATAATTATAACACAAGAACTACAATAGTTGTGACATAAATCCAAGGTATACATAAAAAATAGCGCCATCTAGACTCAACTAGGGACTGATACCACTATAATTGTTATACAGAATCGAAGCTCAATGTAGCTCAAGTGCTGAAGTCCGATATTTTGTAATATGTAGGAAATAAATAAGAGATTGAAATTTCGAAATTAGTGGGAAATCAGATTGCAATAACTAAAAGTTGACTTGTCAATTATCTCACTTAACTCACCTCTAACTCACGAGCTAACTAAGCGATGGAATAAGATATAACTCACGAGCTAAAATTTCTTATTAATAGAAAATTCTGACGTCAAATTTGTTTTATTAATAACATTTTACACATAACTCATGACTTTAGGGTAACTCACCGTTAACTGGTGTTTATTAATACGGGAGTGAAAATGCACTTTAAGATATAAGGGGTAACAGTTGGTCTTACTTTTGTAGGTTTTTATTTGGTCAAAGCATTGCTACATAAATTGTGCGAAATGGTGTGCATATTCGAGAAGAGCAATGTTTGTTTTTGTTTTTGGGGGATTCACAATGGTTTAACCACGGCCAAAACTCGCAAAAATGGCCGTGTAATCGTACCTTAAGAAAGCTTTATATGTGCTAAGCGGTTTATGGTGGAACTACTAGTGCTGCTCCTTAGCCAAACTCATTGCGACGCCGCCTAAAACTTTGTGTAGAAGGTACTGGCACGTCAGCTAGCTGTTAGGCAAAGAGCCACTTCTGTCCTGCCGGTCTGCTGTCTCACTTTCTTTCACTACGATCTGTCCGGGAGCCCAGCATAATTTGTATTGAGTGATAACTGAGTAATATCTCTGAGTTGATCACTTTGAGTGCTGCCTGACTGTCTATAGAGATGGTTTCCATTTCATAGCTGGAAGTGTCTGAGCAGCCCTTTTTGTCAAAGTCAGACTAGGCAGAATATTATACCCGTTCTGTTGGTGTTCTGGTCTGGTTGATTTTCTGCAGGAAAACACAGCACCTGACTTGCAAGAACTGCTGAAGGGAACAACAACGGACCTAATTGAGGTAACTGAAACGACGATCTTAACGATGAAGCCCATAAGCATACCTAACTATCAACAGTCAGTTTGTGCTGAGATTGGGAATCAAGTTTACAATACACAGCCAATGCATAATCAATGTCTCGTATTTACAGGAGTAAGACTTGAGAATAACCAAAGTCTGCGAAGACCACCCATCCAATTCGATCCAAAGTTTAGTTAATATGGCTTACTGGGGAAGGAAACACGTTCGTTACCGTGCAATTGAACTGCAATTGAATAACGTTGAGGTAAAAAGACGGCATAAGAACAGTATTGTGAAGTCTCTTAAGGTGCGGCCATTTTTGTGAGTCATTTAAATGATACTGTGACGTTAGGAAAAAATGGCGCACTAAAGCGACATTGAAGCTACGATTCGTCATTGGTCATTTGGCGAAAAAATGGCGATCACACGCAATGACTAACATCGTCATTTTTGTCCCAAAATCAAATGACGGACACTACGAGTCTTTTCAAATTTTTCGTTGAGGTGCCTTTAAATGACGAGCGAAAAAATGGCGATCACATGGTAAGGACATGCCTTATCAAAATGACAAATGTCACCTTTAATGAGCAATTACAAAAATATAGTTAGCAGCGTGTGTGCTGGAAAGCAGTGAAAACGATCTTGATTACGAGCCAAAGATGTGATCCAAAACTAAACCGATAGTTTTGTACCTTTTCGTACCGGTACGAAAGTGGCACGATACTAAACCTATTCATAATATTTATATAAGAATATCGGGCTGCCTCAATTGTGGTGAAAAACAAATTAGCCATTAAGAAATTATTAATATTTTCTTCTCGACCCGTATGATATGGGCCTTAAATGAAAGGGTTTGACGGAGGTCCTTGGAACATCGAAAAAGGTCCTTGAATCCTTAAAAATTGACCTGTATCAAATTATTGTTGCTATGAATTTTCACTCGGAGGTCCTTGGAACATCGAAAAAGGTCCTTGAATCCTTAAAAATTGACCTGTATCAAATGACCTGTTGCTATGAATTTTCACTTGGAGGTCCTTGGAACATCGAATAAGGTCCTTGAATCCTTAAAAATTGACCTGTATCAAATTACTGTTGCTATGAATTTTCACTCGGAGGTCCTTGGAACATCGAAAAAGGTCCTTGAATCCTTAAAAATTGACCTGTATCAAATTACTGTTGCTATGAATTTTCACTCGGAGGTCCTTGGAACATCGAATAAGGTCCTTGAATCCATAAAAAAGGACCTGTATCAAATTACAGTTGCTATGAATTTTCACTCGGAGGTCCTTGGAACATCGAAAAAGGTCCTTGAATCCTTAAAAAATGACATTTTTTTGGAAATGTCTATAAAATCACGTATCAAATTGCTGTTGCTATGAATTTTCACTCGGAGGTTTCGCCACGAGACAAAAATCCAAATGGAAGCACAGATATCGTATTAAATGCTCCGTCATTTGTCATTTGCGTAGGAAAATGGCATAGCTGAAATTTCGTGCCTAGGAAGAGCAATCACACGGCCATTTGTTTTCGTCATTTAAATGGCACAAAATGTCGCCGAAAATGGCGATCACACGAGCGACATTAAATGACTGCCTTGTGACGTGTTTTTTACGTCACAGCGTCATTTAAATGACTCGCAAAAATGGCCGTGTAATCGTAACCTTAGACATTAAAATCAGCTGAGATTTAGCTGAATTGAGAGTCAGACAATTGTGAAGTGACCATTGGGAGGTGGCATATAGATCCTCGCTCAGTCTTCAAGCGAGGCCCGTGGGTCTTAATAAATTTATTTGTGCATCATCCGCATAAAAATGAATGCTTCAGTTCGAGTAACCTTTGGGAAGGTCTTTAATGAATATGCAAAACCGAATAAATGAAGATACTATCAGTACTGCTGTTAAGCATTGCCTTTAACCACGTTTGTCAGAAATGTGTGCCCAACCAAGCTTCTCATGTGAAGAGGTAATGGTTTCTGTGTTCAGATTGTTAAGACCATCGTCTATATATAGAATGGAATTGCTTAATTTTGCTGGCTAATGAGGTCCTGCGGATCAATGTTTCTAAGCAATCGTGATATTTTTAAATTTATTGCAATCTTTCTCAAATTTTCAACTAGCTCTATGTAAAGTTAGTTTTCAAAAACTACATTACTACTTTCTGTTAACCAAAAATGGGATAGTTGAGAACATTAAAAGTAAGTTTTTCAAACATTACTTAAGAAAATCCGATACATTACCTTCTATGTATGTGAGTCAGAGTCAGGCGGCAAGGATGCCATCGTTGCTTGTTTCTTTTCGTCATTAATCAAACGGATTGAAAAGAGGTGTAAGTTGGTAAGCCCTACCGAATGATATCAAATCCACCACAGTCTGTTTGTCCACTGTGCTTTGGAATAGGACAAGGAAAAGGAAAAGGAAAAGCTAACACAGCAACAGCAGGTCACGTCTAAGGAATTAGGAGTAAATAACTATTTATGGCTGACTCATGTACCCAATATAAATGATATATCGTATCGCCTTCAAAATTCCATCCATGCTCCGCAAGAAATTAATTAAACACACAGAGAAGAAAATAATAATCACATCTAAGCGTATTGGATTAATGCGTGTAAAGCAAACTTTAACATTGCGTAGGCGCGTTCTTTGTTAAAACCGCATGTTAAAAAAAAAAAAAAAACAACCGCCCATAAACAAAAACCAAAACAATTTGTTTGGCTGTTTTTAAATAGTATCCCAAATATGTCCATTATCCTACGCACGACTTGCCCTTGTTGTAATTTATCACAAAGATTTGCCACTTTCACAACTGCTCTTTATCTTGGGAGACATTTATGACCAAATATGTGGATTAAATACAAAATAAGCGTTTCTTTGGGGACAAACAAATTGTCCCTTCTGTTATAATCGAGGTGTTTTCGCCGCCAACCTGGGCTGGCCATTTTATCATCTCACTACTCTATTTGTCCACGAAAAATTGCTTCTACCTAGTTTGAAGGTTTTCGCAATTTTTTTTTTTTTTATTTTCAAAAAAATATAACCGACAAAAAAATGCTTGCTAAATTTTTAACTGAAGCTTATAAAATGCGAACCATTAATCTTTAATGTAAGCGTATGCGGCCGACAGAAAATTTCCATTTATCATTCCACAAGTAACAAAAAAAAAAAATGAATGTATTTTTTTTTGTAGAGGGGCGGCTCTGCGTAAAGTGTACTCTGTTCCTTGTTTTCCTTATAAAATGAGCGGGTGCGGGATATATGGATACATATATTTATTATGTATGTATGACCGTGCATAGATAAAAACGAAAAAGTTACAACATATTCAGCTTTGCTTTTGGTAATGGACGAACGCATTGGTTATTCGGATTGAATTACGTCGATTATCCTTTATAATGGTGTCCTTTGTTTGGCCTATGCCACCTTAGTAGGATATTTATAACAGCATACATAAGTGGATGTGCTGCGGAATCTATTGTTACTTTTTGGAAAGGTGGTAGCTACATACATGTATTACAGGACCTGCTTTGTTGTGAATCTATTTGGTAAAGTAGTATTTTAAGCAAAACTTAATGGAATTTCTTTATAGGGGCATTAGCCAAAACGAGATTTATGAAAGTAAGCCTATATATCTCTTTAATGAGCATGATTTAATATAACCAGTAGAACATAATAGAATAGAAGTATCTATGTAAAAGCAATAAATATTGTGCAGCATAGATATGTATTTGATTTTAACGAGGGCGTATTACAGTGCACGAGACAGGGTTTTTTTGTTGCTGTAAAAGTTTACAGGTTTCGAAAGCTAATTGTGTCGTAACTAAGTTCTTCTGCAGTATAAAATAAACAGAACATATAAAGGATTTTTTTTTTCAACTAGTGCTTATTTCGCGAATGGTAACACCTAGCTCATGTCTGATTTTACAGATAATTAGTTTTATCCCTTGGCTGAACGAATATGGTTGTGAATACGCTTGAACAACGCTGGCAAATATTGCGACATTACTTTGAAAATCATGGTAAAGTTACGGATTTTGGAAGAAGAGGAAGAAGAAGAAGCGTCAGCTCCGTATGTTCGTTATCTTGTAAAAAAAAGTGAAAGAAACTGACATCCTCATCGATAAACCAAAGCGTGAAAAGCCAAAAACAGTGCGTACGTGACCGTCGTTCTCAACAATTGAACATTTCGGAGACATCATTGAGACGAATTTTGCATAAAGACCTTGGTACGACGCCATACAAAGTCCAATTGGTTCAGAAGTTGAAGCCAACTGACCAGCCAATGCGTTTTCGCTCCGCTAAGTGCGCCTGCGATCGACTTAGAGAAGATGCCGATTTTGCCAAAAAAATCATATTTTCAGATGAAGCTCATTTTGATCTTGGCGGGTACGTAAACAAGCAAAATTGTCGCATTTGGGGCACAGATACACATTGAAAAGCCGACATACCCAAAACGAGTCACTGTTTGGTGCGGATTTTTGTCCAGAGACATAATTGGGCTATTTTTCTTCGAAAATGAGCAAGGAGTGGCCGTTACAGTCAATGGCGATCGTTATCGGGCCATGTTGAACGAATTTTTGTTCACAAAAATCGAAGAGGAGGATATTGGCAACATTTGGTTTCAATAGGACGGCGCTACGTATCACACAGCCGAAGCTACACTCGATGTTTTGCGCCCTGTTTTTGAAGATCGCATTATGAGCCGCAGAGCTGATGTCGTTTGGCCACCGTGGAGCTGCGATTTGACACCGTTGGACTATTATTTGTGGGGTGCCGTAAAAGATAACTGTTACGCGGACATGCCCGAGACAATTGACGCTTTAAAGGACAATATTCGTGAAGCCATTGGTGAAGTACAGCTGCACACAATCGATAATGTGCTTAAAAATTGGACCGATCGTGTAGGCTACTGCATGTCCAGCCGAGGCAGCCATTTGAATGAAATTTTCCATTATTAACCGGAAGGATTGCTCTTTCAAATAAAAAAAGAAATTTGAGAAAATATTCAGTAGTTTTTTTTTATAGCATTTTCAAAAAAAAAAAAGTTATTTGGCGGACCCAATAGATGTTATGTCCTATTATTTTGTTGCAAAAGTAGCAATGCAACTTCGACGTTGATATTTCACATTAAAAATGATCTTCAGCAGGGAGTGGTGAACTCGCCCATTCTTTTCAGTATTTACTGTATGTACAGAACTGCCCCAAAAGTCGAGGGCATTGGAACTCTGCTGCAACGTGACGTCGACAATTTTCTCTCCTTTTAACGACGAGGTTTTGATCAGAATTCTAGAGATCATAAACCTCCCACTTCACTTCATTCCAACTGGTTCACCTGTGGGGTTCACCGGTTCGACCTCAAAACGTGACTTGACGTCGACAATATTTAGCGAAATTCAACGTGAAGAAATCTGAAAAGATTGTGTTTAGGACTCCTTTGTCGGGGGCCTCGAGGGCCTCGAGGGCCTCTCGTACTGGCGATCAAAGGGCCACAAGGATAGCCACTGGCGAATAAAAGTGTAACAAAACATTTTGTTGGATCAATATCTTTATTTCAACCGACCGAGGGCCTGGGAAGCTGTTGCCCTGACGAAATGGTTGTTTTTTAGCAGTCGGCTTGACACTACGGTAAAGGTGATTTGCTACATGGCCCTCAACGGACCGATGATTGCCTATGGGTGCAGGTGCCCGGTGTGGTCGAAAGTTGCCCCATATGTAGTACAAAGGATTCGGGTATTTGAGAGGCAGTGTCTTTAATGCTGGCTTGCACTTCACAGAACACAAAAGACGGAGTACAAGCATTATTATTTTAAGCGGGTTTTATACAACGGGGCCAACATAAACACAATCGATGAGAGCTATGTCCTCGATCAACAGCCCAATTTTTGGGGCTTATTACCCTAATGACGAATACTTTGAGAGTGTGCGCGTGAATGACTTTATCATTCACGAGACATTTCTCTATTTTGATAGTCGACTGATCGTGCAGAATAGGTTGGCCGTTCTTCCAATCTAATCGTGGATAGGCGGATCCTAAATGATTAATACATCCGCACACAGGGGGAGAGGGGGGTGGAGTGGCTAAGCGTCTTCCGCTCAGTCGAACTATATCCGAACGAAAACAAAGCAGGAGATCTAGTTTCAGTGGCTTATCAAAGTTAAAATTTGATAATGAGTAGTTGACTGGGTTATTGGTTTTAATTCTTGGTCGACTTACATAGTTTTAGGTTTTTTAGTTTTAAGTAAAGATAGTCGAGGTGGCAAAAAAACAAAATTGAACTTTATTACTTAACAGATAATTTCGTGGCATTAATGTTTGAATATGTTTTCGGGTATGTGGTCGCCGCCGCCTTTTCCTATTTCCAAATGCTACCGAATATTATCTATGCATAAACATATTCTCCTCTCAATTTAAAAAGAAATGAACCGCGGCATTGAAAAAAACAAAAAAAAAAACAAATTTTATCTGGCGGTGGCGCCAATGGGTTTGTTGTTTACAATTTTACTATATCTCAGTCATTCGCTCACAGAGGACAGGATGAATTGTAAAAATGAAAACTGATTTCAAAAGTAAAAAAAATAAGAAAAAAAGTTTGGGAAAAATAAAATCCAGACTTGCCTTCGTGTATATATGTCCAAATTTTATTTAAATTTCATCAATTCAAAAAAAAATATCAAAATGGTCGTAGCAGCGCCATCTCTGATTTGATAGTGAAGGCTACGTTAATGACGATACACGACATGAAAGAGATAATGTTACGTGAAGCATTTTGATGACAATATCGTTGCCAATTATCGACCTGTAGATTTTCGTCTTCAGAGTTACGGAATTAGTGCCCTGGTACTTGCGCTTCTTATTACTAAAATAAATTAAATTACGTTTTAGAAAACAAACTAAATACATAAATGTCCAGTCCAAAAATTCTGTAAACTTAAGTTATAGATCGGGTTTGCAGCCTTGAGAAAATGCAATAACGAAACAATAACTTCAAATAATATGTAGGCGACATATTATGACTTGCGCTTGACTAGGACTTGTCTTGACCACAAATAATGAGCCAACGCATCACTGCACCCTAGAGCTTCAGAAACATTAAAGCCATAATGCCTTCTAGACATGACGACTACTAAAGTTGTCAATTGCGCAGTAAAACTGTTCCCAAGGTTCAGCTTGTAGATCTGAAATTCAACCGTCTAAGTGCGACGCAATATAATATTCGCTAGTTTTGTTTGACGTCATCAGGTTTCAAAATATATCCTCTTCTCACACTTCGTTCAAAACATATCTATACGAGTTCAGTTACAGTAAATTCTTCGTTTAACATCTGTATCTAGGATATTACTAATATTTCGGATGTGAATGTGTTAGACCAATTTCCGACAACCTGTTTCATAAATTATTATATAACCCTTATTATATAACATTCGCCGACAACCACATTCAGGCGGTGCTATGAAATCGACCCCAAGAATAATTAACTTAGGAATGATACTTAAGAGAGATTCATAAATTCAATACATATGGAAGTTAGACAATTTCCTGTCAAGAAATCTTAATTTCCCACATCAACATCTTCCTCAAATGGAACTTGTCCATCACCATGGATTAGGACTCACTCGACCTATGGTCGAATGTTGTATTCCACATATACAATCAATGTTAAAGGTCTAATTGAAGTTAACACCATCGTAGAAGGCAACGAAAAAGGATATTATGGGATTTTCAAATCGTTCCAACAGTCCAGGTGAATTAGAATGATGTTATGCACATGTGGACCGGGTAACCTATTTGATGAATTGAAGATTAGCAACAATTACTATTTCGCAAAAAAAAAAATTTATCTAGCTAAAGGTCCTTTTTTCGTTTAGGTAGTGTTTCCTACCTATCCTATCCTTTCATTCCAAATATTGTGTTGACTACTGCAGATAGTAGTAAACCCCAATCTCTTCACATATGGTACATCGGATATTAATTCGAGAGAAAGAAAAGGACATTTAGGGAACAACTGATTTAATATAAAACTGACTACAGTGCATTTCAGTTCAAACATATGTTCCTGAATTTATGGCAATTTGATTTGGGGAACAACACAACCAACAAACAAATTAAGCAGTATTTTAAAATTATATTTAAATTTTCTATTTATACACAAGATGCTTGTGCGAATTTAATAAAATACTCATTGTGCTAAGATTTGCAGTTTTTATGTCGATTTTTAACTTTCTCATATACATTAGTATACTAAAGAGAAAGTTATTGCGAACGTGCGGAAATTTCGAACTCAAACTGAGTGATGAGGGATGGTCTGTCTGTCTATTCGGGCGTCTTATGGCGAAACGGTTTGACGGATTTGCATCAAAGTTCGTATATAAGGTTCTTGGGGTTACATCTCGGGGCATCTTTTTATTTTTTGCTTTATCTTTTGAAATAACAGTACCTACCATACACATTTTTTTTGTGAAAATCACTTATCAATTTTTTTCTCGAAAGTGGTTCCAAGGATTTTGCTATTTTTTTGTACTAAGGATGTTTGGGATGGGGTCAAAAATTATGTATACTCAGTTTTTGGAAAGAAAATCGACTAACGGTAATTTATAAAACGGGCAATATCTCGAAAACTAATAAAGGGAACTTGAAAAAAATATGCAGTTTTTTTTATACTGTAAACTCAAACAAATCTGCATGCTTAGATTTTTTAAATAATTTTTTTAAAATTTTGTTTTCATATAACGATTTTCTTAAATTTAAATTTAATTCGTTTTCTTAAAAACGGCTCTAACGATTTTGATTTGTTTTTCGAACAATTATGTTAAAAGTGACCAATGTGCGAAATTACATCAAAATCGTAGGTGCCGTTTTTAAGAAAATCAAGTTTTTTAAAACCTAAAAGTGATTTAAATAAATTTCTCACCAATAATTTTCGATTCATTTTGCGACTCAAAAACGCATCTTATGTACCGAGAAAGCTTCGTATGATTTATTTAAAATTAAATCGAACTTTATAAAATCAAGTTTTGACAGCGGTTTTGTAAAACACACAATGTCTTCGAAAAAATAAAGGCTTCTGATGCAATTATTAACGAAGTTATTTGTTTTAATATGGGGGAGGTAAGAAGTCACATTACGACGCGTCGGCTTGCTTAAATCCTTTTTTAAAATCAAAGTCCTCGGTTAGGTCGTTACCGACCTTGACATGGCTCTGCACAGCTCGTGTCTGTAAATCGATAAGAAGGTGGCAGCTATCGACCTGGACTTCTTGGGTTTTCTCAAGGAGCCGCCTGATAAGTTCCAATCAGATCGTTTACAAGTGGTTAACAAAATGGCAGGCAAGATCTTACATATATGCAATGTTAAGTGGGCTGATGCCTAAATAGTTCGCGCAGGTTACGCGGTTTCCTTTCTTGTGAACCGGGCAAACGATGCTGACGTTCCACCATTGATCCAACTAAATCTTAGAAATAAGTTGGTATATGCTCTACAAAGTCATCTCACACTGGCTTAAATAGTTAGTCAGGTACGCCGTCCGGATTGGCAACCTTGTTCGACTTCAGTTTAGACATTGCCAACCTCACTTCATTTTGTTCGGGTGAACGGAATTCATCATCAATATTAAATGGTTCGCTCTACCTGTCGGTTGCGCCTTTAAGAGATCTACAGAACTAGTTTTTGTATATCCTCAGCACCGACTATGTCTCTTCTACTAGGTTTCCTTGTTCATCTTTACTGCTTTTTGGTTAATTAGACAATTCTTTGACAAAAAGAAGCAACAACTTATGTCACTTTTTGTAATTTTTCAGGAGACTCATTTTAAGTTCTAGATTTGTGTGGTGGCTTATGGCGGCTATAAGTTTTCAACCACTTGAGATATCGCATAGAAAAAAACATGGAATTTGAAATAAATACAGGATAATCGAGTCAAACTCAATTTCGACTTATTGCCACAGAATTGTGAGAAGCTCCTTGAAAAACCCTTTTTGATTACAATTATTTTGGGTCATAATTTGCCTTTGAAAAATTACTCGTCTACACGTCATCTACCATTGTCCATTGTCATTAGGTTATGTTAATTGGATCAGTGAAAAAGATTAATCTCCTCCTTGTTACACATGGATCCCTTTGGAGTACCCTTTGGAGTACCCTTCAGTTGGGGATAAGCCATCACTGTGACCTCCCTGTGCCCAATCCTGCTTAGGCATCCCGAGAGAGTTAGATATCTGACAATTCATCAATGGCTTGGAAGATGAAGCTTTCAAGTTTTCTGTTCCTCAATTGACAGAGACCCGGACAGTGGCAGAGATAATGAGGTGTGTTTTCATCGTTCTTAGTTTCTAAGAAAATTACGCCCAGTCAAAGCACCTAAAACCTAAGACAGCGATGCTCTGTCGTACTGTAAAAGATTCTTGGTTCTTAGGTCTTATTATAAGTTGTAGATTTTCACCGTTTTTTAGCTTTAATTCCGCGGTATAACCAACCTTGATACAGTACGTTCCGCTTCCGAAATTGCCAGAACCTCAGCTTGGAAAACTCTACTGCGATCAGGGAGTCCAAAAAGAGCTTAACTGACGGCTACATGAAGCATATCGTGTACTAGGAAGTCACATGCACCTGTGTACTGTGCTACATGCCGTGCTACATGGCGTGACAACTAGTGAACATTTTCAGGCATTGAAACTGGACGCCAAGCTCGACATACGCAGCTTTGTAACGGGTGATCCAAGTAGAGATACTTTTTTCAATAGCCTCTTCTGACAGATCACGTGTGAGTCGTGTCATGCTGTCATGTTATTTTTGTTTAGCATTGTTTGGCATTTCATAATTGAAAGACTTACGCGTGAACAACGTTTACAAATTGTTCAACTTTATTATGAAAATTCACGTTCTGTGAGGAATGTGTTTCGTGCACTTCGCTCAACTTATGGTCAACATAATCGGCCTACTGAGCGTACTATTCGCAACACCATCACCCATTTTGAGACCCAGCATTCATTATTGGATAATATTCGACCGAATAGACCATGTCCAGCACGCTGTAAAGAAAACATAGCGGCCGTAGCTGAGAGTGTACACTAAGACTGTAGAGAGTCGATTCGGCGCCGTTCGCAGCAACTCGGACTGACGTATGGAACGACTTGGCGCATTTTACGTCAAGATCTTGAATTTAAAGCGTACAAAATACAGCTTGTGCAACAACTGAAGCCGCTCGACCTTCCCAAGCGACATCGCTTCGCTCTATGGGCTCTTGAAAAGTTCCAAGAAGATCCGACGTTTTCGAGGCAAATTTTGTTTAGCGATGAGGCCCATTTCTGGCTCAATGGGTATGTAAACAAACAAAATCGCCACATTTGGGACGAAGAGCAACCTGA
Source organism: Ferdinandea cuprea (assembly GCA_963576555.1). Lineage (NCBI taxonomy): Eukaryota > Metazoa > Arthropoda > Insecta > Diptera > Syrphidae > Ferdinandea > Ferdinandea cuprea. The sequence continues at coordinate 818,212 of OY754959.1, forward strand.
AGAGATTGAAGAACTGCCACTTCATCCAGAAAAAACAACGGTTTGGTGTGGTTTGTGGGCCGGTGGAATCATCGGTCCATATTTCTTTAAAAATTATGCCGGTGCGAACGTAACCGTCAATGGCGACCGTTATCGTGCCATGATAACCGACTATTTGATGCCTGAAATTGAAGCTCGTGATCTCGGCGACATTTGGTTTCAGCAAGACGGCGCCACTTCCCACACATCGCATCAATCAATGGACTTATTGAGAGAACATTTCGGTGAGCACATAATTTCACGTTTTGGGCCGGTCGATTGGCCACCAAGATCGTGTGATATCACACCGTTAGACTTTTTTTTTGCCCTGTGGGGATATGTAAAGTCAAAAGCTTATGCCGACAAACCCGCTTCGATTCAGGCCTTGGAGGAAAACATCACGCGTGTCATTCGCCAGTTACCAGTCGAAATGCTCGAACGAGTGATCGAAAATTGGACTCAACGGATGGACCATCTGCGACGTAGCAACGGCCAACATTTGATAGACATAATCTTCAAAAAATAAATGCCAAAGAATGTTCTTTCAAATGATACTAAACATTCTCCATTAAATTTGAATTTTCTGTTTTTTTTTCTTTAAAAAAGTAGGGAACCTCGAAATGGATCACCCTTTATTAAGATCAATACAAAATGTTATGTTTTTATCCTGGGCGTTAAGGTGCGATCAGACAATCATCCATACTTGTCATTCGGATGACGTCACTATGACGTAGAATTTGGATGACAACTTTGGTACAAGTACAACTCCCTTAAATCGCCTCTTTTTAAGAAGGCATAAAATTTCACATGTTGACCCTCCTTCTATTGAGGAAAGTGGATCAGTTTTGTGTGTTTAAAATTAAAAAATTGAGTCAAGTTTCCATGGGTCGGACAATATCCTTCCTTTGCAACGCAAGAAATTGTCATGTGCATTTTACGAACAATAACACAATGTCACAGTTGAGTCACACAGTCCATTAAAATTATTAAACTATTTTGACAAAAAAACACAAAAACAAAAACAACAAACATTCGAAAAATAATCAGAAGCATTATTCTCTATTCTCTCATAAGACAGCAGCATGCATCACTGATTCAAGGTAGCTTTATACTCCCCAGACATGCATGTAGAGTATTTTCACTTGCCATTAATTTTCTATATCTCCAGAGAAACACACTCCGAGATAGTTTCAACAATGATACAACTTCACACATCTTTTCGTACAACAACATTGCGTGAAGCGCTTTCGGCAAAAAGATAAGTTATAAATAAAATTCTGAAAGCATAGAAAATTGAGAAATCAAAAGCTCTTTTCTTCTTATACAAAACCTGGACTAATATTTATGACACCCCATAACAATAGATGTGAATATAAGTTAGTACCTACCGACAGGACCGACTTATGGCTGCCCACTTCAAAAAAAAAAAAAAAAAAAATGTTGTTCACATAATAAAAGGACATAGATATGTATATATGTATCTGGCTTTGTCTCCGCTTTAATGGTAACATCAATCAACTTTAGCACACATAGCAAATCATTTCAGACACACACACACACACACACATCCACACTCATGCGCACTCATGAAACTTATAGGTATATATGTAGAAATGTTTGAAGGTCGGCGGACGAAGAAGTTCTTCTGGCGAAAGGAACAAGCGCACATGCTTTAATTTCGAGTGTCAACGTTTTAAAAATTCGCCCAAGTGAATGAATATAACATGCAACATTTTTAAGCTGATAATTAGTTCAAAAGAATGTGGAAAGTTCCACACAACAGAACGGAGCAGAACAGAACAACGTGCTGAGCATCCTAATGAGGTAATGTTCTTAAAACAAAAATGTCCTTCAAAAATATGCTCATTATTATAAGCCAGGCATCAACAGCAGAAAAATCACATTTCAAAAAGATGAACTAGATTAAAAATGAATTAGAGTTGTACGCTCGTACGTGGTGTGTTTGTGGCATTTGTTGCTGTTGATGAGATGAGACAGCTGGTGTGGGTGGCCTGAATTCATCTCTGCGCAATTGGTGCGTAAAAAATAACAATAAACCTAAAATCTTTAGATGTACCTTCATCAGTACATACATATCTTCCAGTGTGGATGGTTTTTTTTTTTATTTTTGTCTTACTTTTTTTGTAGTTTCAGGCGGATACGTTTGGGCGGTACGTGAAAGCATTTTTTTCCTTAAAAAAAAAAGGAGACTACCGGAGAAGGTTGTTTCAATTGACTTACCTTTATGGATGGAAAAATATTTCTATAATTTATATTAATTGTTCCTCAAATAATAAAAGGAATGTGCGGGTAAGTTAGGTTAGATAGAAGTGACTGGCATCACAAAACCCGAGTCACGGTCCTTTGACTCCAAAATGGAGTTTTTATTTTTTTCTGCATGCACAGTCGTCCATAAAAGTTTTGAAAAAATCGTTCGAGAATACGTCCAGCCATGTTGCATGCTTGCTTTGAGATAGTGTCCTGTGTTAACACTAATTATTGTGCTTGGTTAGAGAGATCAAGCGCTTAAGCTCGATATGGGATTCTACACGTGGTTTTACTTGTCGAAGGTTTCTTCTCACCGTGGCAGCCAACCTTGGCAACAGTTAACAAGCTTCGATTGGTATACTCAGACCAACTTTTTCAGCTAAAAGAAGTAAAATTTGTATAGCTCGGCACTAAACTAAGCTCCGTCATCTCACCATGAGACAGAGCAATGATGGTGTTTATGAAGACCGATTCCAGCTCGACTGCGGATATCCTCAGCAGATATCAAGTTACTTGATGACTTGACTCTTGTTGACGACATCAATCATGGCGATGAAGTGGCAGGAAAACTCTGCCATCTTCTGTGACCGAAAAATGTCCCCAAAGCTGAAGGGAAGGCTCTACACCGCAGTTGTGCGTCCGGCGCTCACATAAGGTTCACAATGCTGGACATTGTACAAAAAGTATGAGGGCAAGTTGACAGCAGGACTAACAAAGCTTGATACTATTAGAAGTTCCAGAATCCGAGGAAGCCTTCGCGTCAAAGAACCCATCTCGAAAAAATTGGAGCACGACCGACTCGTTGATCCCTCACGTTCAAAGGAGGGATCCTACGAACCCCGTCAAAAAGGTAATGGCAATCAACGTTCCCTTACAATCGCGTAAAAGAGGCAGGCCTAAAAACTCCCCGATCACACAAATGCAGAAACACCAGCATTTGATTGTGATTCAAAATCGGGAGGCCTGCAGATATTTTTTGAAGTCGAACCGGCGAACCCCACAGGCGGACCAGTGGGAATACAGTGAATTGGTTATGATCCCTATAATCCTGACCCTAATCTATGTCTATATCTACGTTTGCACTTTTTCTTTCTCGACAACATTGAAAGCAACATCGAAAAGGGTGCATGGCAGCAATACATATTAAATTGTTCTTAAATCGGGACTGAAGAGGTTCATCGTCATTATTTTCGCCTGGAACACGCTACAATTGTCATGAAAACGGATAGGGAAACTAAGGTTTTGTTCCATCAGCGAAGACACCTGCACCTTCATATCGAAATGGATTGATAAGTCTTCCATGAAAGCGCCTTTCTCCGACAATGAACTGTAGGGGATGGTGACATGGAAGAATTTATGAAACTGGTGAGGTGTACTCAATGTTTCTTGATAAGGTTTCGAATGAATTCAGGATAGAAGCGGAACTAATTGCTTTGCTGAAACCACTGCGAAGTAGCTTTAAGACGAATAGCCGATTGGATTTCAGGCAAAAATTTATTAAAAAACTTATTATTTTTATTAATAAGTTTTTTAATAAATTTTTGCCTTTAAAGCCTTAAAGCTGAAAAGACCTATATTATCAAAACATTTGAGGCCCTTGGGTTACAGAATAAAAATCCAAGGCAAACATTTCAATATTTAGGAAAGTTTTTAGCAAATTTTTGTAGCCATAAGCCATTAACGATATTTAAAGTAACGAGTTTTTTTTTTAAGAGGTTGGTTTTTCGAATAGAGATAAAACTGACATTTTGTGGTCAAATCTGGGAACTCTAGTGTCATTTATGTTCAGTTTGGTTTGCCATTTCATCATGCACAAGTTGACAAATGAACAACGCTTGCAAATCGTGCAATTTTTTTCGAAAACTTTGTTCAGTGATGAGGCTCATTTTGGGTTGAATGGCTACGTAAACAAGCAAAATTGCCGCATTTGGAGTGAAGAGAATCCACATGAGACCATTGAAACGCCATTAAATCCACAAAAACTGACTGTTTGGTGTGCTCTATGGGCTGATGGAGTCATTGGGCCATACTTCTTCCGAAATAATGCTGGAGAATCAGTTACCGTTAATGGAGACCGGTATAGAGCCATGATAACCGACTATTTGTTCCCGAATTGGATGGCATAAATGTGGATGAGATGTCGTTCCAACAAGACGGCGGTACATGCCACACAGCGCACGTCACAATCGATTTATTGAAGGAAACATTCGATGAACGCATAATTTCGCGGAATGGACCTGTCAATTGGCCACCAAGATCGTTTGATTTGACACCATTGGATTATTTTCTTTGGGGATATGTGAAGTCGCTCGCATACGCCAACAAACCAGAAACGCTAGAGGTCTTGGACAGCCCCAAATGCTTGAAAAAATGGTTAAAAATTGGACCTCTAGCCTTGTCTTTATTTGAATCAGCCGCGGCGGCCACATGCCCGAAATCATATTTAAATGACATAAAATTATCTTTCCAGCAAAGCCAAATTGATGGACATAAAGACGTCTTTCTTGTGTTTTATTTCAATTCGAAGTTCTGTACCTCTAAAAAAGACACTCTGAATTTGCTTTATTTTTGGAGGCTTTGTACATTTACTTGAAGCACTCGAACTCAGAAACTGGTCCATTGTTAGATACAATTGCTACTTATACTTATGCTTGTAGCAATTTACCGGAATTTTTCGTAATGCCGGGAATGTACTTCAGAATCAGGGAGCTTAGATGTTAAGCACTCGTCACACCAGCACCTAAAGCCTGTATTCTGGTTTAAGCAAAAACAATGAATTGACAGAGGAAATGCCCCAGTCTTAGCCCAGTAACGGATGGTAGCCCCTCCTAACGAGGTCAGCAGACCTCAGGAAATGCGAAGTTGATTGCAGGTCAGCAGTATGACCCGAAACTAAACAAGTGTTCAGTCTCCCGATCGAGGTCAAGAGTTCTTAAGTTGAAACACTAACTTCAAGTGCTTGAATAATTGACTAAGTGCAACCTTGCTCTTTTCTACAGACCCATATACTTCGATCCTTCAATCTGTTCGTCATAATAAAAGCCAGAATAATTAGAAGAGCATAGATCTCTTGGAATACCGATGCATATTTGACACACAACGTGGTTACATTCCACAAGTGCTAATCTCACAAGCTTTAGAACAAGCCATAAAAATGCGATTCCATCCATCCATTGGCCAATGTAGATAATGGGCGAGTTAAAGATACCCAAAAAAATATTTTTAAAGAAAACTTTAGCTAGAGCAGTTCTAGAAATTAGCAATGATGTATTCAATTAAAAGCTTATTCCACCAAATGACCGATGCATACGAAAGGACCAGCGTTTTCAGAACAAAATTTTTGAAAGTGCCATTGCCAATAACGAAAGAAAATAATAAAAAAATTGTAACAAAAGTCTAATGGCAAGTTTCGCGATTCGTAGGGGTTGCTTTTGTCGGCTGCCGCTACGCTTCAAGTCAAGCGTTGATCAAATTTGAATTTTCAAGTGTCACATTTGTCAACTGCTTATTTTGTTGGGTTTCTTTCAGATCTAGAATCTAGCTCTGCAACCGAGAAAACAAGAGTCATTTAAATGAAAAGGTGCCATAAGTGTAGGGCCGGGCCACATCGGCAACGTTGGAAAGGACTGGCTTTATCAATGACGTATAGCTCCAGAGGTCTCATTTGGGTAAGAAACCCAAATTCTCTCCCCCAAAGGCATGCCTGAACTGCCAGAAAGCTGACAATACCTTAAATGTCTTCATTTCGACATCGATTGGAGAAAGGAGACGCTTTTAGTATTATCGTCGATATCCTCTTTTTGGTGCAGAGAATAACTTCGGTTTTAAGAGAATTTACGACCAATCTTCTTTTGGTTTTGATAATTTCGAAGAAGACACGGCATGACACATATAACATTTGATTTATCTCAAGGTTTTATTGGATATGAATTCTTATAAACTGTTGATTCCTATTTAAGGAATTAAATATTTCCAATATCCTCGGAGACAAAAATATTAAAAATACAAGGACAAGGCCTAAAACTTTTCGTTTAAAACCTTTAAGTTCATAATATGTATTCCTTTTAATGTTCAAAGGCATTAACCCTCACATGGGCGACAATTCTTGCCCCTTAATCAGTACCTTATTAACCCAGGTTAATATTATTCCCCATTAGTAGGGGGAATCCCCCATTAGTGTGATAACTATGGAAAAACTAAAAACCAATTTGGATAAAAAATGTTCCAGATATGATAAAATAAAAATGCTCATATTAACCCTGGTTAATAAAGAACGATTGAGGGTTAAAGCTATACTTCAAGTTATAAAAGTTAACAAAAGTTAACAATGTCATGAGAATCTTCTCAAAAATAAATTGCCGTTCGGATCGGCAGTATACTGTAGGTCCCGCCATTCGTGTCAAAAATATAACTTCGCACACACAATGGTTGGAGAAGCTAGGCTTTAGGTCTTGTATGGGCCGTTTACGCCTCATATAAATTTTTTTATTTTTTTGCACTTACACAGTTTGAAGTGAGAGGACACTGTGTTTAAGGTTCACTTGGCTGGAGTCCCATCTATTGACTATTCGACGAAACACCAGCGTTCGAATAAAATATCAGGCGAAGGAGCAACGAGTTCAACAACATAACACTTTAGTAGAAGCTCACTTCATACTTTGTAATTTGGTAATAAAGTATTAAATTTGAATCGATTTTTCACTGAAGCTGAAGTTAACCTCATACATAGTTTACTAAAATCGATTCTACAATATTAGAAAGACCCTTTTTAACACAAAAGAAACAACATCATCCCCCAAATCAAATGTCTTTAATCGAATCAAAATTGGTCAATAAAAACGCAAAAGTTACTACTAGAGAAACGTTTGATGAACAAAATCGTTTATTGCCCTTCAAGTCAAGCGAAAACTCACGTAAGATATTTCATCTATATATGTATGCAATAAAATGGGAAGATCCAGCAAAAAGGTTAACTACCTACGTCCGAGTATCTATAAAACAAAAAAAAAAACCATCCCACTGTAGTGGTTTTGGTTTCAAGTCACGAACTTACTTCGGATGAGATATCAAACTATCTGTTGATTTCCTTTCGTTTTCGTTGTTTGATGCTGACATCTTTTAACTGTCCTTTAGGTAGACAATAATGAAAGGGGATTAGGTTCTTCAAATACTACCGAGCTCCACACTAAGAACACGAATACTCCAAAATGGTCTACGACAAGAGTAATAAAATTTAATTCGGGGGTGGGAAATTAGAAAATGCGTGTAGATTCGATTTCAGTCAGAACAACTGATAAAAAAAATTGGGTCACCCTTGCGACCAATCAAGCAGATTAGATGTTTAAAAATATATTTTCTTTTTTCAATGGCGATGAATACTTTTACCCGAGTTAGTTAAAATTAGCTCAAATATTGACTAAACAAAATAGAACTGCTAAAAAGGGTTTAATTGGTAATAACGACGTGATTTGGAAGAACTTTGACTAGACTTTTTTGGAAATTATATTCATTTGCACGATGGGAATTTATTTCAAAGGATTTCACATTGCACTTCTGGGAAAGATAAAGATAGAGGCAAGAGATATGCAAAATGTAGATGAAAGGAAAATAAGCAATTAATAAACATGAAAACTTTTCGCAGAAGCTATGGTAACTTTTGAGGTAATTTTTTTTGTAATATTTGATTTCCAAATTATCACAAGAATTTGATCTTCTCTTTGCGCTTTATTTATAGGAAAAACGACAGCAATCTCGCGCTCCGCAGGATAAAACAATTTTAAATAGTCTTTCCAGCAAACTCAAAAGAGACATTCGGGACTTTAAAAATCGTTAAATCTCTGTGTATCTCGAAAGTCTAACGGCGGATAAGACTTCTAAAGCTATGAAAGGCATGAGAAAGCCAAAGATGCAAGCGCCAACCATCCGGAAAAATAACGGGGAATGGGCGAAAGGAGACAAGGAAAAGGCCGAAATATTTGCCGAACATCCTGAAGAGACGTTTAAACCATTTGACGGTGAAGCGTTGTTTCTACCACGGTATTTGTCAATTTTCAAATTAGATACAAAAACTTAAATTAAACAAGGCTCCTGGATATGACCTAATTATGGGACAGGTCCCTAAAGAGCTGTCCAGAAAAGCACTACTTAAATTTGTTTATCTCGTAAACGCTTCTATTAGACTTTTGTACGTTCCCTGGTAATGGAAGATAGCTGAGGTGACAATGGCTCCTAAGCCAGGTAAACCTCCAAATGACAAAAAGTCCTATAGACCAATATCGCTTCTACCAATAATGTCGAAGATTTTTGAAAAACTCATATTGAAGGGATTACATCCGATCATCGAAAAACGCCGATTAATACCGGATCACCAATTCGGATTCGTAACTAAGCACTCTACAATTGACCAGGTTTACAGAATTACGAACGAAGTTGTAGCGTTTTCTTTGACGTCTCTCAGGCCTTCGACTAAGGATGGATTATGGGATTAAAATATAAACTAAACAAAGGAGAGCTTTTATATGAGATCCTAAGCTCTTATTTAGATGACAGACTCTTTCGTGTTAAACACGGGAACGAGTTCTCCGAATTCAAAGAAATCGCGGCGGGAGTTCCACAAGGAAGTGTTCTCGGCCCGATCTTATTCCTATTATACACACGCGATAAGAAGAGGATACTGTCGTAGCAATGATACGGCTATTCTAGCTGTAGACAATTCGACTCAGTTCACGACAAATAAGTTTCAACGATCTTTCGACAGAATATGCTTGAGGACAAAAACTTGGCGTATTGTCCTCAACGAGACAAAATCCACGCACGTTAATTTTACTTACAGAAATGTAAACAATCTACCCATTTATATTGACTCGGTACAAATTCCTTACGCAAACGAGGCTAAATGCTTGGGAATGACGTTATCAAATGCATTGGCTAATTGGAAGAGTTTCTAAATTCAGCATGCAAAACAAGATGCTTTTATACAAGCAAGTTCTAAAACCGGTTTGAACGTACGGTATACAACTTTGGGGTTGTAATGTTAACATTTTGCAGACTTTCCAAAATAAAGTCCTAAGACAAATCGTAAATGCTCCGTGGTATATTAGAAACGCCGATATCCACAGAGATCTAAGTATAACTAAATACGAAATTTCGCGAGTAGCAAAGGATAAAATCTTTTGAATTAGTGCAATAAAATGGAACCGCATGCTGTTGTCGTAACGTAACGTAATTAAATATTTAAATTAAAACTGCTTGATAGGCATTAGCCTAGTTGTAGTATAAAAGTATTTTGTAGGGAGGTGTTTTTAGTGAGTAAGAATCTCACACTATTATGAGCATGCGCAGCCGGTCCTCATAATGTCTCATGGAACATTTTCCACCTACCCTCGGAAAAAAAATGTATTGGAATCAGGATTTTCTAAGTTTATTATGCATAGAAGACACTTTTTGGCAATATTTACGATTCGTTGTTTGTTTTCAAAATAACTAAATCATGAACAACTTTCTGGATTTGCTTCTAAAAATGTCTCACTCGATTTACACGATTAAGGTGAGGACCATAAGAACATATGCTTCTATAGTATGGTGGGACTAAAGTCACGCAAATTATCGCCCTTTTGAAGGTAAAAAGGGGACAGCGTCTTGAATTTTCGAAAATTGTTGACGCAAAAATTTCACAATTTCAGTCCGTTTCACAGAAGTAGTTGACGATGATGAAATTTGTGGCTGAAAACGAAGTCCATGTATGTATTCACAGACATTAAAGCAGCTATAAATGCCCCAAGCTCGCATACAATTTCATCCAAATCAGTTAAGCACTGCTTCCAGCGCCACACGAGGGCGATGCCAGTTATGAAAAAAACTGACAAACGGAGAGATAGTTCATATTGGAAAAACAGTTGGGCTCTAAGACAGGCCAAGCTGGTTTTACTTTAATTCGGCATTCTATGTAAAACTAAATGGGTTACTATTTACTAAGTGCAAATAGTCGACTTAAAACCTCTGATGCATGATTTTTTTTTTTAAAGAATTTAATAAGAAAGAAAATCGCTTAGAAAACAGACTTTCTTCTGGGGAAATAGCACTTTTGTGATTTAGCATTATAAAAAGTAAAAAAACCTAGTCATTCATATATGCATCAACATGCATTAAATAAACTGAAATAAAATAAGTACTTGAGAGACTCTTATGGTCCTTAAATGTCAGAGATATTTGTTTGAAGTTCATTTGTGCTGTTGAACGTAACTTTTCCCTTGTCTAAAATCAATTATTTTCCTTTTCTACAGGAGAGATTTGTTGCATTTGCTGTGGGATGCATATCTTCAACAGCAGTATTTTCATTGAATTTTCCAAATAAAGTTCAAGGAATTTCTGTGTTCCAAGCAACTGGTCCTCATGATGTTGCGTTCGGATTTTGAAAGTTATGTGTTCTTTAGGAATCAATTCGTCTAAATCTGAATCCTCAACATCATCTTCACTTTCATTTTGCATTTTATCCTCAGATATTATTTTCCTATCTACCCATTTTTTTTGTTTTTAAATTACCTAGAAATATTTAATTTTTCTAACTAAAATCAGAAAACAAACAGAGAAAATGAGTAGTGATTTATATATGAAATTGAAATTGAAATTTAAAATAACCCTACAAGCAAGAGAGATAGATGTCTCGGGAATCAAAATCAGAAGATAATTTTTCATTTACGTTAAATCGTTAAAAAACTGACTAAACTATATGAATCACCACGCACTATAGGGGTAAGGAGTGCCGACATTTTCTTACAGGACACCAAATTTGCTACAAATTTAATGTGAATATCCAGCCGTATACAGTATTAAACGGGAGACATTCTTCAGGATACAAATGGGTACCGGTAGTTGAATGAATGTTTCAGCTCGAAGCGTTTTTAACTTCGTATTCATATATTTCTAACAACATTTCTAATTTTATGCTTATTTCGGACTTCAGCTTAGTCCGTATTGAAGGTTGTAAGGCTGAACCTTGGGGGTAGCTCCGAAGAGTAAATCTTAGAAATCTTTTTAACTTATAGACAAATATTTTATAACTAACCTCATAAAAGATACACACAAAATCTTTAACGTTAATGACGTACGGATCGGAAAATATAAACCAATCGATATGAACCCATCTCGTTCAAAAAATCGAAAGCAATGTCAAATAACTAAAAAAACTCCGGGATCACAAATATGAAACAACATCAGCATTTGATTGAGTTTAGTAAAAAAGTGATATCGAGATCGGGTGGCCGGCATATGTTTACCGGCGAACCTCGCGGATGGACGAGAAGAGTGTGGGATATCTTTAATACTGATAACTACTTCCTCGCTTAAAAATGAAAGAAGAACTTAATAGTAATCCATTCGTTTTGAAGTCGTCCGCAAACATGAAAAATATTACATTGCTCCTGAAATGTTTACAATAGTAAGAACAGAAGTGGACTGAAGTGGCTTCCTTGTGGGACACCAGTAGAAAAGCTTATTTTATTTGAAACAACATTTCTAAATATTTATAGATCGCGTTTGCTCAAATATCATGACAAGCAACCAACAAACGAAGGTGAAAACCGCAAACGTTTAAGCTTGACAAGTAATATGCTTTGATCTACACTGTCAAATGCGTTGCTAGAGTCAGTGAAGACCTCATCGATTGCTGAAATTTACTTATTTCGGAAACAGAATAAGAAAAAAGCTTAATTGTTTGGTGGTCAATTTGACGTACAGGGTGTTACCGACTTTGCTATTTTATTTGTGAATATATTCTATGAAAAAAAAAGTGTAACCTTAGGGGTCTATCACTCCCCCCACAGCCAGATGACATAATTGAACAAGAATTGAAAATTTGTATAAATTTTTACTAAATAATAAATATAGTTTTATGTTACATATTTTTTGTTGTTATACCTCTGTCCGAATAAAGTTTCTACACTTTGTAGAAGATGCCCCAGGGAGACGATAAGGAATTGCTCATCAGATATTAAAGCTACGAACGAATGAAAGAAAAGAACGAACGGAAGCAAATATTTAAATGCCTGCCTGCCTTTGGCCTTATTAAAATGTTTAAGTAACCCAAATATATGTACATGAAGCTACATTTCTATCAACTTGAACGGTTTATGTAAGCACAGCATCGACTTGGGGGAAAATTTAAATAGATAAATTTATTTAATTATCATTATTTACCTGATGTCCTGAACAAATCGAACCATTAGGCACTCGTACTCGAAAAGGGCTATGAACAGGGCACGACGTCCGTGGACCCCATCGCGATGACGACGGTCCCGGCATTGGCACTGAATTAAAACTATTTGAACTACATGGATTACACAGGGGTGGCGGCGGCGGCACCGATGTAGGTGGTGGTGGACCGGCGCCGCCTACGCCACAATGACCAATACCACCGCCACCAATGCCAATATGTGAACCTAAATGACCGCCACCACCGCCCAGCATGGATTGTGGCGGGGGTGGTGGCGGCACTGCTGGTGGACCGCCTGGACCAGGTCCATGATGACACATTGGTCCTCCGCAATTCGGTATGCCCGACCATTGACCGCCACTGCCGCCGATGCTGTTCAATTGTCCCCCGCCGCCGCAGTAGTGGTCCACGGCAAAGCTGTCTTGGCTACCAGAGCATTGTAATCTGTGAGGTGGTGGCGGAGATGATTGTCTTGAATAAATTTTTTAAGCTTTTTAGTTATCTCTGCAGCGGAACTATGATGACGGATGATGGCGATAAATGGCTCTGTCGAATCCGCTGACTAGATGATTTTGTGGTGTTGTGCGTACGTTTCAGATAATATCACTTAGTGATTTAGGAATCTCCTTTGAACGTTAGTTGCTCTCGTTTGGCCTTCTATTTGGATGATGTAGCTTCTGCGTTGTAACAACACGTAAATTGAACGTTGTTAACTTTGAGTAGTAAACACATTTCTTTTCTATTATTCGCTATTCGCTTTAAATAAATAATTTCCTGTAGTTGAAGTTGGATGTAGTGTTCGAAATGAAATTGTAGCGCAATACTTTTCCTTTGATTTGAAGTGTCTTATAGTTAGGTTAATTTATTTGTTTTTGTTTCTTATTTAATTTGAATTGGAGTTTTTGATCACAGAATTTAACACCAAAATTTGAACTAAAAAAATTATTATTAATCTACGTTATTTTTATTGCGTTTGCAGGTTTTTGTTTTTTTTTGTGTTTTTTTTTGCTTATTTCATTTTTTTTCAATTTTCTATTTACATAAATATACCTCTGGTGATTATAAAAAATAACAGTTATATTACAATAACAACAACAATGCCTATTCTAGAAATAACAGCAAAACTTTTTTTGTTTAATTAATTTTTTCTATTATAATTAAAGAGTCTTGTTATATATGTTTTATGTTTCATTTAAATAAATAAATTATTAAATTGTTGTTTCATTTTGTATTCTATTTTCACATGAATTGTGTTTTAAAAATATTTTTTTTTAATATATTTTATTTAATTTTTCTTTTTAGGTTAACATTAGTTTTAATTATTGTTTTAAATTTGTTCTATTTGTTAACAGTTAATTTGTGTGTGTCTCCAAAAGAGGATATAAACAAGTAGGAGAAGAGTTTGGGACATCTGAAAGTAATTAAAAGAAAAACGTACAAGGAGTTATTACTAAAATTGACAAAAGGATTCAAGTGGCCAACATATCTCTGCATAAGGTTCCATGATTCGATGAATTTGCACAATTTGGTGAACTAATATAGAGTAACGACTACATGGCAAAATGTAGTTTTTTTTTGAAAACGCCTCAAACACAACTGCAACATTTGATAATTTTAATTAATTTTTTTAAATCACTTTGGAAAATATTGATTTTGTTGATATTTCGCGTATTGGACAGTTTTAACTTAGTTATCCAAAGTACCATATGTTTGATATATAGTTATAGTGACCAGACGTCCCGCATTTCACATGGCTGTCCCGCATCATAAACTGCCTGAAAAATGTCCCTCATTTACAGATTTGTCCCGCAAAGTCCCGCAAAATTCATTTCAAATTCATTTCAAATATAACGGGTGATCCAAGTAGAGATACTTTTTTCAATAGCCTTTTTTGACAGATCACGTGTGAGTCGTGTCATGCTGTCATGTTATTTTTGTTTAGTATTGTTTGGCATTTCATAATGGAAAGTCTTACGCGTGAACAACGTTTACAAATTGTTCAACTTTATTATGAAAATTCACGTTCTGTGAGGAATGTGTTTCGTGCACTTCGCTCAACTTATGATCAACATAATCGGCCTACTGAGCGTACTATTCGCTACACCATCACCCATTTTGAGACCCAGCATTCATTATTGGACAATATTCGACCGAATAGACCACGTCCAGCACGCTATGAAGAAAATATAGCGGCCGTAGCTGAGAGTGTACACGAAGACCGCAGCAACTCGGACTGACGTATGGAACGACTTGGCGCATTTTACGTCAAGATCTTAAATTGAAAGCGTACAAAATACAGCTTGTGCAACAACTGAAGTCGCTCGACCTTCCCAAGCGACATCGCTTCGCTCTATGGGCTCTTGAAAAGTTCCAAGAAGATCCGACGTTTTCGAGGCAAATTTTGTTTAGCGATGAGGCCCATTTCTGGCTCAATTAGTATGTAAACAAACAAAATTGCCGCATTTGGGACGGAGAGCAACCTGAAGAGATTGAAGAATTGCCACTTCATCCAGAAAAAACAACGGTTTGGTGTGGTTTGTGGGCCGGTGGAATCATCGGTCCATATTTCTTTAAAAATTATGTCGGTGCGAACGTAACCGTCAATGGCGACCGTTGTCGTGTCATTATAACCGACTATTTGATGCCTGAAATTGAAGCTCGTGATCTCGGCGACATTTGGTTTCAGCAAGACGGCGCCACTTCCCACAATGGACTTATTGAGAGGACATTTCGGTGAGCACATAATTTCACGTTTTGGGCCGGTCGATTGGCCACCAAGATCGTGTGATATCACACCGTTAGACTTTTTCCTGTGGGGTTTGTTAGATGTAATATTTGTGGCAGCGAATTTTCAATTGCTTCTGGAGGAAAAAATGATAAAACCCGACATACTAAATCCGATAAACATAAAGTAAAAGTCGAAGGAACGATAGGTACGGCAAAGCTCGATACATTTTTTCGGAAGACTGATTTTGGTGAAGGTGGAAAAAAATTGGCAACATCTGAAGCCGTAATGGCTTTTCATACAATTTGTCACAATCAGAGCTTCCGGTCGATGGATTACACTTCTAAGCTTCTATAAAAACTCTTCGATTCCAAGTTTGCCTGTGCTCGAACCAAATGCGAGTCCATCGTCACAAATGTGTTGGCCCCCTTTGCCATAAACGAGCAACAAGAAGAGTTAATGAAAATCAGTTTTGTGTCAATTTTTTCGGATGCATCAAACAAAAAAGACATAAAGCTTTTTCCCACATTGGTGAGATATTTTGATTGCAAAGAGGGCCTTAAACTGCGGCTATTAGAATTGGTGTCATTACCTGGTGAAACGTCCGAAATTATAAGTGCGTCCATTTTACAAATTTTAAGAAAAGCAGATTTTGTGCAGATAATGTTTGCATTTGCTAACTTTGGGGGCTTATCACGAAGGGGAAGCAACAATGTTTTTAGTCGTCTAAATGGAGAACTTAATCTAACCATAATTGGTGTAGGTTGCTCGGCACATATTGTTCACAATGCGGTTCAAACCGCAACTGATTTGCTTCCGGTGGATATAGAAAACATTATTGTGAAAATATACTCTCATTTTTATATATACACTGTTAGAGTAGAAAAATTAAAAGAATTTTGCTGTGATGCGCACGACGAATATAATAGATTGATTGGCTTCTGCAAGACAAGATGGCTAGCCCTGCTGCCCGCCATCGAACGTGTGCTAAAATTATTTGAGCCATTACAGTCTTATTTCTTATCTCTCGAAAAATGTCCATATGCGTTACAAATATTTTTTGAAGATGTTTTTACATAACCAGTCATCTTTGTTTCATAATTCTATTTTGCAAGTCGAGGGGGATAAGAAAACTATAATGGAAATTCACAACCAAATTTCTAGTCTAAAGTTTAAATTAAAAGAACGAATAGAAGCTCAATTCATTTCGATCTCTATGAGACAAACCTTAAATAATTTAGAAGAATGTGGTTTATTTCTCATACTCAATGCTTTTATAAAAACTGCTTGCAGTACCTTGAGAAGTGGACTTCACAATTTATGTACGCTGAGGATTTTCAGTGGGCATGTCTAAGAAAAAGCATTGAGTGGCAAGAAGTGCAAAAGGCAGTTTTGCCCTTGTATTGGAAAATACAAAAGTTGATATAGCTGAAAGTGATTTTTTTGATGAAATTTCTTATTTAAAAACAGTTTGTAAGCCCTCAGAAAATTGAGCAATGGAATGACGATGATATTCCAATTGATGTAAGGTGGGTTGAAATTTTTAAATACTTTTCTTCAAATGAAATACCCCACAAAAATCATCTGCTGATTGTGGAACATATACTGAGTCTTCCAGGAACAAATGCATCAACCGGAACGAATATTTTCAATGATAAATCATTTATGGACTCAAGAAAAAACTCAGATGCAACTACAAACGGTGAAGTCTATTGTTCTATTAAAAATATTTTTCGATAAAAACAATGATAAAGTTTTGCAGAAAATACACACGTCTGTAAAATATAATTAATCGACCCGCGCAGTAAATTTAGAGTTTATTTTTTAATTTTTTTTTTTATGAAATGTGTTTATAGTTCATGAACTTTTAGTTTTTGTTTTTGTGATTGCTTGCTTTATTTATTGAATTATATCTATTTATTTATAGACTGATCAAAATGTTGCTATGTTTTTTAAACTACATAAACTAATCATAACAAAATATGAAGTATTTTTAGTTAATTTTTAATAAAATAATAAAAAATATGTTTTTACAAAAAATTAAAAAAAAAAAAATTAAAAAAAAAATGTTTTCTTAAAAATGTCCCGCATTGTCTTTAAAAAAACATAAGGAAAGGCTACAGTCCGCTTGGAGCGAACAGTATGATACCCTATCCCTATCCCTATATGCCCCAAAAAAAAACCTTAAGAAGATGATGGATAGCATTTTATTTCATTCTAAAAAATTTAGAAAAAAAAAAAACATTTTTTGAAAAAACGCCCCCAAAAAGTGGGCGTGGCCAAAAACTTTGTATGGGCGATATATTGGAAAAAATATTGGCTAAATATCTTGTTAAACACTTTTTTTCGGTTTCTATGAAAATTATCGAAGAAAACAGCATTTTAGTGAAAAACGCCCACAAAAAGTAGGCGTGGCAAAAAACTTTATATGACAAACTTATAAAGGAGGGCAGTGCCTACATATCTTGTGAAGGTTATAACCCTCTATCTGTCCATCTGTAGCTTTAAATCGGTTTTTTCTAAATTGTGGGCGTGGCAGTGGGCGTATTCAAAAAAAATTTTACACTTAACCATTTCGGAGCCCTAGGGAGTATGTGGTCCAAATTTCAGCTTTCTAGCTTGAATTTAAAGGCCTAAAAATTGCGTACGGACGGACGGACGGACGGACGGACGGACATTGCTAGATAGTCTTAGGATTTGGTCCTGATCATAAATATATATACTTTTATGGGTCTACGACGAATATTAAGGGGTGTTACAAACTATGTGTCAAAATTAATATACCCTTAGGATAGGGTATAAAAATTTAAAATTCTGTCAAACCGTCATAACTATAACTCTTAAACTGACAGCGTGAGGGCGTTAGTGTCGTTTTGCATTTAAGGGGACATCGCTGTTCTTTTTTCCAGCAAAATGTCTTTTTTTTAGTTCCGCATTAGTTGCCACTGTGAGTGGTTGTGTTTTTGACTGCAAAAAAGTCACAAAAAAAATATGTCAGACTGCACCGAAACTAACCGGTAAGTATTGTTTTCTATTTTTGACACTTTTCATTTGTAACACTTTGCTCTGAAAATTATATGAAATCGTGAAAAATTAGGTTTTGGAAAAGTGGCACTTTTCGTTTTGTGTCATTTTACTCCCAAATTGCAGTTTATTATTTTTGTGTTAAAACGTTTCAATATGCTTTATGTCATTTTACCTTGGAACAAAACTAGTTGATGAACTGCAAACTTCGTTTAATTACTTTAAAAAGTGTCACTTTAACAACAACCTAGGTATTATTTTATATAATAATAATAATTATATAAAACTCAACTAATCGATCAGAGTTACTGGTAAGACTAGCACGCAGTAAAAGAAAATAATGCTCAGGAATGGACGATATTCCGCCAAGAAAAACCACACAAAAATGTCACTCAAAATGATTTTGATGCAATAACAGAGAACACTGTAAGTAATAAATTTTTTTTATCTATCTGATCTATGCAGATGTTTGGTTTGCTGTCCCTTTATAAATAATCTTATAGGGTGAAAACTACTTGCAGAACAAAGTCTTGCCATCTCTCGGCAGCGACTTTGACATGTTTACAGAATCAGCTGGTACATCTATGCCCAATACATCTTCTGGATATTTTAATCCTCAGTTGAAGTCCCATATGCCAACTTTTGACATATAAATAATTTTTAATTTCTTATTTTTTAATAACTTTTATATTAAACTTAATTTTTTTGCTTCATTAAAACAAAAAGATTTACATAAGCGTAATGTTTGTCCCTGTTATTTCTTTAATAAAATAATAAATGATATATTTTAAAATTGCTGGTTTTATTTAACTTTATAGATACTTTTTATGTAATTAAACGACACTTTTTCAAATTTCTTTTGCTTAATAAGTAGCTTTTTTGACATAAGTTATTTTTTATAAAATGGCTTTTCGTTGTAACTTTTATATACCACTTGGAAGAAGGACAAAAAATAATACTTTTTTGTTCTACAACTTTTTGGTATTCATTGGAATTAAAATTAAAAAATAATTTTTAAAGTAATGAAAAACTTTAAGCAGCATTTCTGAAAATGTATGACTTTTAATTTATGTCAGTTTGCTTTTCAAGCGACGATATAGAGTGGAACTTCGATTATTCGTCTCCCGACTAACCGTCCAGAAACGAAGTGAAGGAATTCCATTGTCGGGCCCAATTGTTGCTGAGAAAGCATTACAGTTCAACCAAAAATTGAGTGCGATTGGCTGGTTGGACAATTTCAAAGTTCGCCACGGTATTCGCGAATTGAACATCGAAGGTGAAAAGATGAGCGCTGCAAGTGTTGAGACTGTTGCCGCTTTCAAGAATAAATTTCAAATGATGATCGATGAAATGGGTTTGTCGCGCAAGATCAAGTATACAACGCTGACGAGACTGGCTTGAATTATAAAGCATTGCCGACCAAAACGCTCGCAGCACTTTCCGAAAAGTATGCGCCTGGATTTAAGATGCAGAAGCAACGAATTACCGTAATGGTTTGCGCCAATGCAAGTGGCAACCACCGACTTCCATTGCTTTTAATTGGCACGGCGAACAAACCTCGCTGTTTTAAATCAATGAATTTGATTACGCACCGCACAAAAAAGTGCATGGATGGATCAACGCATTTTCATTGAATGGTTTAAAAAGGTGAGTGTTTATATTCATCATTATTCAACATAATAAGCATTTGTATTTTTTGCATTGGAACCATTTTTTTACATTGTTTCAAAAGGTGTTCGTTCCATCCGTTCAACAAGATTTGAAGTCGAAAAATTTACCACCAAAGGCGATCCTTGTACTCGTATAATGCACCGGCCCATCCTGAAGCCAGTTTGTTGAGAAGTGACGATGAAAACATTACGTGCTACTTTTTGCCCGCAAACACTACTTCACTGATGCAACCAATGGATCAAGCCGTTATAGAGAGAAGACGATATTTCTTTGCAAGAATACTGGAAAGCCTACAATTTGAAAAGTGCTGTCGAAAATGCATCTGATGCTGGGTCCGAAGTTTCTAAAGAAACACTGTCAAAATCATGGAATAAATTGTGGCCTCATTTAAGCGGAGATATTCTCTCTGAGCGTCAGAGAGTTGAGCGTGATGCCGTAACAAGTGAAATTTTGGCTAAATGTGGTGCTGTATTCGGCTTGGAAAATCAACAGGGAGTTAACGATCGGTTACTTTGTGATGATGGTAATGAATGTTATCAATTGCTGTCAGACGAAGAAATCATTGAAATGGCCGTTAAACCAGACGCTATTGATTCAGAAACTGATACCACTATCAAGGTGAAGAGGTTGATGAAATAACTACCGCAAAAGACTTGCGCAAAGAAGCCAAAAAAGCTGCTGATAACATTCAACAATTCATCGATTGGTATTCACAACAAAACGACGCCAATCATATTGATTCGATGATTTTACGAAGAGTGAGAAATTGGGCTATTGAAAGGTCTCAAGCAATTGCTAAGCAAACAAAAGTGAGGGAATTTTTCACCAAATTATCTTAATTCGGTTGTGAACAATTACATCCAGTGTTTATTTATTCCATAATAAAATACGAAAATGACAAATCAGCAAAATTTGTTCTTTTTTAATATTTCTTGGGTTTTTTGTGTGCAGTAATAAAGGGTGATCCATTTCGAGGTTCCCTACTTTTTTAAAGAAAAAAACACTGAAAATTCATCCATACGTTGAGTCCAATTTTCGATCACTCGTTCGAGCATTTCGACTGGTAACTGGCGAATGACACGCGTGATGTTTTCCTCCAAGGCCTGAATCGAGCGGGTTTGTCGGCATAAGCTTTTGACTTTACATATCCCCACAGGAAAAAGCCTAACGGTGTGATATCACACGATCTTGGTGGCCAATCGACCGGCCCAAAACGTGAAATTATGTGCTCACTGAAATGTTCTCTCAATAAGTCCATTGATTGATGCGATGTGTGGGAAGTGGCGCCGTCTTGCTGAAACCAAATGTCGCCGAGATCACGAGCTTCAATTTCAGGCATCAAATAGTCGGTTATCATGGCACGATAACGGTCGCCATTGACGGTTACGTTCGCACCGGCATAATTTTTAAAGAAATATGGACCGATGATTCCACCGGCCCACAAACCACACCAAACCGTTGTTTTTTCTGGATGAAGTGGCAGTTCTTCAATCTCTTCAGGTTGCTCTTCGTCCCAAATGTGGCGATTTTGTTTGTTTACATACCCATTGAGCCAGAAATGGGCCTCATCGCTAAACAAAACTTGCCTCGAAAACGTCGGATCTTCTTGGAACTTTTCAAGAGCCCATAGAGCGAAGCGATGTCGCTTGGGAAGGTCGAGGGGCTTCAGTTATTGCACAAGCTGTATTTTGTACGCTTTCAATTTAAGATCTTGACGTAAAATGCGCCAAGTCGTTCCATACGTCAGTCCGAGTTGCTGCGAACGGCGCCGAATCGACTCTCTACGGTCTTCGTGCACACTCTCAGCTACGGCCGCTATATTTTCTTCACAGCGTGCTGGACGTGGTCTATTCGGTCGAATATTATCCAATAATGAATGCTGGGTCTCAAAATGGGTGATGGTGTTGCGAATAGTACGCTCAGTAGGCCGATTATGTTGACCATAAGTTGAGCGAAGTGCACGAAACACATTCCTCACAGAACGTGAATTTTCATAATAAAGTTGAACAATTTGTAAACGTTGTTCACGCGTAAGTCTTTCCATTATGAAATGCCAAACAATACTAAACAAAAATAACATGACAGCATGACACGACTCACACGTGATCTGTCAAAAAAGGCTATTGAAAAAAGTATCTCTACTTGGATCACCCGTTACCTTGTATGTATCTATTTATTTCAGCTTCGCAATACAGAATAGAAACAAAAAAAATTCCATACATTTGATTAATCGTCTATTTATTTATCCGTCAAGGGGTTGGTCCGCTGCCTGACGGATAATCAAAGTTTCACTGTATATCAAATATTGAAGTAAGTAGGCTGAGAGTTGTTCAATTTAAAAGTATAACAAATATAGTAAAATATTTTCGTTTTCGTAAAGATAGCGTTATTCGAATTTTCTTCTAAAAACTGAGTATGCAGTATTCTTGGCCCCACTCGAAGTGTCCAAAATTAGACCAAAATCCGTGAAGCCATTTTATTTGCGTAAAAAACCGCGAGATGGTTTCCCAAAAATTCTAAACTTCTAAACTTTGAAGTAAAACCGTACCACGTTTCGCCGTACGGTTTCTGGACAGACAGACCGACGGATGACATTTAAAGACTCACTTTTTGGACTTCTCTAAAGTCGACTCATACTCAGCTTAAGTTCGAAACTTCCGCACGATTGCAATAACTTTTCCTTTCAGAGAGTAAAAAGTTAGTCATGAACCTGTGGAAACTCTACAGGCGGACAAGTAGCAGGTAGGAAGGTATGATTACCTTGTCTAAAGAGAAGAATGAATTCCTTGTAACTTAATTAATTTTTCACACCGCTAGTGCCGTTCATAAATTTCTCAGAAACTATTCCTAATCAGCTTTTACAAGGCCGATAATCATTTCGAATTCCCTTTTTTGTCATCATTTGGCCCTCCATTGAAAACAACTCAAACAACATTAACAATTCACTATCACTATCACATACACTATTGCCTTACTATTATTGTTATTGTCCTCAATTCATCCGCACGCTTAATACATCCCCCCACACAGAGAGAGAGAGAGAACTTTATTAAGCTCTTTTCTCCGAGTTAGGGATGAAAACATATCAAACTGGTAATTCGTTGGTTATGTGTTCTGTCCCCATTTATTTATTTCACCAGACTACATTTTCAAGGACTAATTTAAATAAATACATATTTATCTCTGTTAAGATTGCGAGTGCAAAATATTTGGCTAGAGAGGGATACGAATATGACAAAAAGTTTACATTAAAAGGATACCATGAGTTTAAATTGATGCCATGTCTAAATGCAAATGATTTTATATAATATACACAACAGAAAATCCAAATATACTGTGCGCTAGAGTAAGACAAATAAACGCAGGTTTGTATTATTTAGAGACTGACAAACTGGTGGTAAACGATACTTTACATTTGTACAGTGAAGATGGAGATCTAGGGATGGCTTTCTGCTTTACTGTTGGATATGCAAAGTTGTTGTGTCATGTTGCCCACGGTCACCTGATGGTTTTGAAGTCAATTCGAAAACAGAAAAGTTAATTGACAAAAATATCATACAATGTACGACGACAACACAAATGTACTTATGTAATTCTAATCTAAGTCAATCAAACTGCAACCAAAAATTGCAATAATCACACCTGAGGCTAAGACTTCAAATTTGAAAAGGAGGGTTTGTTGTGTACTCAACACGTTCATGTTATATCTTAGCTTTTCTTAGCTTGCCATTATTTTCTTAAATCGTAGGCAAAACGAATAATCGATTTTAGGAAATATTATTTTCCATGCAAAACTGGTTTCCTTTCTAAATGGCTTCATTTCTGCTCAGTTGTCTTCTTTAGGACGCACAGAACAAATAAATAAATAAAACATTAGGCCTTCTCCAAGCATTTTGTGTGCAAAGGTATTTTTTTTTTGACACGAATGAACGGGACGTACCGTTTTTTTTTTAAATAAAAAGCCTTGCATGACAGTTCCTCCTCTTGGATGTTTGTCAGATCTCTGTAGAAAGTGGTGCTAGGCGGATTTGAACCTCCAATCCAATAACCACTGAGCGATGCATTCCATTTGGATTAATTTAGATTATGTAAATCGACGCATTGAAGAGTTCGGGTTAATGTTTCTATTGCACTTCACTAAATCGAAAAAAAAGAGTCTCATTTTTCCATTATAATAGTAGTTGCTGCACAGCACAGTCGGTGCTGAGGATATGGAAAAACCATTTCTGCAGACTGTTAAACGGCGATGATGACACAAATTCCGCTGTCAGGCAGAATGAACCATTCAACGTGGGTGATGAAAGCCAAGACTCCCGCCCACCTGACCAAACTGAAGTGAGGATAGCAATATCCAAACTGAAATCCAACAAGGCTGCCGGGCCGGACGGCTTAACTGCCGAACTTTTCAAGGCAGCGGGAGATGATTTGGTAGAGAGCATGCACCAGCTCGTCTCCAAGATTTGGTCAGAGGAAAGTATGCCTGATAAATGGAACCTCAGCATTGTTTGCCCGAACCACAAGAAAGGAGACGCTCTTAATAGAGGGTATAAGTCTCCTCAACATCGCATAAAGATCCTGTCTGACGTGCTGTGTGAACGCCTGAAACCATTCGTCAACGAACTGATTGGACCCTAACAGTGCGGTTTTAGGCCCAGTAAGTCCACAATGACCAGATTTTCACACTTCGGCAGATCCTGGAAAAAACCCAAGAAGTCCAGATCGATACTCACCATCTTTTTATCGATTTTAAGGCCGCATATGACAGCATTTATAGAGACGAGCTATACAGAGCCATGTCTAGTTTTGGCATACCTGCCAAACTCGTCAGATTGTGCAGGATGACGATGGAGAACTCTCGCTGCTCCATTGAGGTCGGAAATAATCTCACCGCGACCTTTGATGTCAAAAAAGGATTTAGACAACAAGAAGGGACGCACAACATCGACGAATCGGACAGAACGTCACGATAGAGAGCTATAACTTCGAGGTAGTTCGGGACTTTATCTACCTCGGCTCCGCTCTGACAACGATATATCGTCAGAAATCAAGCGAAGAATTACACTTGCCAACCGCTGTTACTTTGGCCTTAGGAGGCAATTGATTAGTAAGGCCTTGACGAGAAACACCAATATAAGACCCTCATCATCCCAGTCCTGCTGTATGGCGCAGAAGCATGGACGTTATCAAAGGCGGATGAAGATCTCTTTGGTCGTTTCGAACGCGAAATTCTTCGAGTGATTTTCGGTCCCGTTTGCGTTGACGGGCTTTGGAGGAGGAGATTTAACAGCGAACTCTACGAGCTGTACAGCGACATCGACCTGGTCAGAAAAATACGGATTAGTCGTCTAAGATGGCTGGGACATGTGGAGCGAATGGACACCAACGCTCCGGCCCGAAGAGTCTTCGAATCCAACCCGGTGGGACAACGCAGTAGAGGAAGACCTCGCCTAAGGTGGCGCGCGCAAGTGGAAGGGGACCTCAACCAACTTGGAGTGCGCAACTGGAGGCAGTTAGCCAAAGATCGTGCTAACTGGAGAGGCGTATTGGTTGAGGCCCAGGTCTACCCCGGACTGTAGCGCCACCTAAGTAAGTAAGTAATAGTTGATGTTGCACTACATGGGTATAACTGGGTCCCTAAGGACGACACCCACTGCAGCTTAGGAGATACTTCTCGATCTCATGCCATTAGACATTTACTGCAGCAGTAAGGCGGCTAAAACGGCCGTCAGACTTAGAGAGTGCGGTCTCTGGGTCCGAAGACCACGCCTCTGCAGAACTCACATGGTGCGAAACTGCAAGCACACCAAACACAAACTACCTACCTTCGACATTCACCTTCAGAAGGGGATTCAATACCAGAAAGGGTAGAAAAAGGGAGAGATTGCCATCTACACCGATGGCTCCAAAATGGACATCGAAACAGGCGCAGGCATCTTCCGTAAATCCTTTATATTAAGCAAATCCTTCAGAATAAACGACGACTGTAGCGTTTTTAAGGCGAAGATAGCTGCCATTATCCAGGCTCTTAGCCGAACTGAGAAGGCACTGTGTTGCCAACAGAACGATAATCATATGCTCTGACAGTCAAGCGGCCATAAAAGCCATAAAATCAGATGTGGTGAAGTCAGGGGCTGTGAGCCAATGCAGGAAGTCGTTAGACACAGTAACCCTGTGCTGGATGCCAGGGTACACTGATATCCCGGGAAACGAGGAAGCGGACAAGCAGAACACGACATCAAGCCCTTGAGTAGAACTAACCTACGATTGGACACAACTCGATACGTGCAGACATACAAAAGAGCGATGGCCAGCTGTCAACAAAATGAGATCAAAATTCATGATCGGGTTAAACCACAAGGATATCCGAGTACTTACAGGAGTCTTTACGGGTCACTGCGCTGTGGGTCTGCATGCGGAAAGGTTGGGCATACTGCACAACGACTACTGCAGAAGCTGCAGGGTCGTTGAGGAAATAGAGTCTGTTCGTCACCTGCTTTGCGAATGCCCGGCCTTAAACAGCATAAGGCTTACGACCCTAGGCAAATATTTCTATGATGAGCTGAGCTAAAAGACCTACTCAGATTTGTATACAAATCGGGTTGATTATATTTTCAGGTGTTTTTCAAGTTCGAGGAGAGGTACCCAGATGGACACAATGGACCCAACTACCTACACTACATAAAGGAGAGAAACTCCTTCGGCGTAGAACTTCAATTCCAATATGTCTTAAGTCCAGAAGCCTTGATTAAACTTTATTTAATTATTTCTGATAATTTGTTATGAGTCTTTTATTAAACATATAACCCCATAGAAGATGAGCATTACTTTTTCTTCTTCATACACGTTCTGCAGGAGAACGATTTAGTTTTAGATTGATAATGAAAGCACACGCTCCCACCAGAAACAACCATTCCATATTGCAAGTATTGAATGAAAAATGTCATGATATACTTTTTTTAGTTTTAAGATAGAAACAACGAAATGTGCTGGGTCCAACTCATGGTTTGGTCAATAGAAGCGCCAAGTTTGTAACTTCTTGAATTTAAAAACAATTTAAGTTGCACGTGACATTTTCATTAAAAGTTCGTCCAGAAAATGAGGTTGAAGCGCGTGCAATGGAAGTAATAAAGTTTAATATCAACGCACGGTAGCACGGGCGTATTAATATTGACAAACAGGAATTTGGATTTGCGACAATTAATCTGTGTGAAGCAAACCATATTCTCAGCCAGTTAATATGGTGGCTTAGTTCAAATGTACTGTCAAGACCATCCACAAATACCGTACCTTTGCCAGCAAAAAAAGTAGCAAATACAAAGAGTTAAGGATGATTGAGAACAAAATGTGAGAAAAATGCTTCTGAAAAGCAATTAAATGTTTTAGGTTAGAGCGACACCACCACATGTCCTACTTGTGGAGAGGACGGGATTGCTTCGAAAAACGAGAAAAAAAATGTCTGCATTGTAGTCAACTCAGTAGTTGAGACTGAGTGCTCCATAAGAAAAAAAATGGGACCCAATACAGACCCTTGGGGTACACTAAAAAGTATTCCCGGGGGCTGTGAGAGATAATGACCTATTATTACCGCTATCTAAACAGGATCATACCAACTAAATCGGATTGGCAATTTACTGGAAAAGTTATCAAGTAACACTTGCTTACCTCATGTTCTACATTCGTCTTTAAGCTAAGTGCCTAGGAAGTTTGATTGCAATACATATCCAGCCAAACTTTTGGAAGCCAATCCAAGATTTCTTTTAAAAACTCTAAGTCATATATTTTAATTCACTCTATTAATATCTACACTTAAAGCCTAATTGATTTGTTTGCCGGAACCATTACTATTTGGAATTAGTTTCATTACGGGACTATTAAAAGTTCAATCAGACAAAATTCTATTTATACACCGCATCTAATCTTTACAAAATCCATTTATCCAACAGTGAATAGCAGCATTCCTTTTCATCTGCGCTCACGATTACTGAACTATGTATATTGCTCCAATTTATTTCCGCCATTCGCACACACATGATTGCGGATTTTCTGATCTGATCCTGTTTCCATATGAAAGCAGCTCCCTTATACTTGTATCTTGAAGCGCAAATCATACCATCAAAGTCATATAAATAATTTAACTGAACAGCCCGAGCAAAGGAGCATCCATACACTTGTTTAGTTTGATCAGTGTGATGATTCTCAAAA
Source organism: Ferdinandea cuprea (assembly GCA_963576555.1). Lineage (NCBI taxonomy): Eukaryota > Metazoa > Arthropoda > Insecta > Diptera > Syrphidae > Ferdinandea > Ferdinandea cuprea. Next base: position 846,330 of record OY754959.1, read on the forward strand.
GCCAGTCGATATAAGTATGGTAAAAATATTTGCAAACTGCATTTAAAATGGCAGTGTCTATCCTAAAATCTATATTATACTGCTTGCGGATGAAAGTAATCTGACATTTCGTTCGTTGAAGTGGAATGGGATTCCGCCAAAACAGAGCATAAATACATTCGTGTATCGTTGTGAAATAAATGTGTGGATAGATACAGACTGATATGGGTATCCCACAAAGCGCCATTAGTTCATATTGTTATAATTTTTATTTAGAATTTTTCCATTTCGTTTCACGGGGGACTGTTGCGCGAAATCTTTGGCATTTTCATATATATTTTAAATCGGTTCTGTTCGCGAAACACAATAGTCCTATCCTGTAGATTGCGATGGGTGTGGCCCGCAAACAGCTACGTCATACTACATATGTATGTGTTTGAATGTGTGTGAACATGTATGGGTAGGTTTGTCTGTTATCTATTATTTTGTCAAAGAATTTGCTTCGGATTGATCAGGTAAGTGCACTTCAATTTGCTCATGCATGTGATTGCTTAGCTTCAATTGGAATAAAGGAATGCTTTCCTTTAGGTTACATTCAATAGATATAAGGATTACGATATTGATTTGCGAAAGCCTGAATCTTTTTGAAAATACCTTAAATCTTTGAATTCAATAGAACTGGATATTTTATAACTGTATATAATGTTTGTGTTACCTTATAAGAGGGCCAATATTTTAATGGGTCATTGAGCCCAGTACTGTCGTTTTCCATGAGAGCTAAAGTATGAAATATTTCATGCAACAATTAACCCATTTGATTGTATGACCAATTATCAAACAAATTCAGTAGTCAGCTCACTTAAAAAATAAAAGTCCAAAGCTATTACCTATTATGATAATTGCTGGTTTATATGACGAAATATGTGTCATATGTGTCGGCATACAGTCTGATCAGCATAGTAATTCGGCAGATTAAACCGCGATTTAGTCATTCAGTGGAATTAGAAAAAATGTACGTATGTTGCAGGATGATCCGTATGACTGTGTCTTATCTACTACTGCATATTGTTTGTGGCATATTCAAGCATATGCAGTAATAGATTGAAAATTTGATGTTGACATTTAATTTTCAAGGACAATGATCAGATCTGCATTACGATCTTCCTGACCAGCAGATCTAAAATTACCATTTTGGAAAATCGAGTCATACAATCATTTATTTATGGACTGCCTCATATGACCAAATGGCAAACATATAAATTTTAGTTTAAGGTTTGTAAAAGTTAAAAATTAAATTCGCTAACAAAATCTGAACGTCATGAACAGTGTTTTACGATATGTGAAGAAAGCGAGATTTGAAAATAATTTTCTTTATTTTCAAAATATTTCTAATGTTACATACATATGTATATACCTAAGTATAAGAAACTTTTTAAGATATTGATATTTGATATTAATAAAATGAATTTTTTTTGTGTGGCGTTCAAAGAAAAATCTAAGTAAAACATGGAAAGTGAAGGCAAAAATAATGAGAAGTAAGCTGAGAAGTAATTGCCATATGGCAACAGTACCTGGGAGGCCCGCTACGCGGGGTTGAAGGATTTATATCCTCTTCACGCAGGCTGCAGGTACCGCTCACGTAACTTCGTTGCTCCGATTTTGAGGCCATTTTTAATTTATTTTTGAGAAGTTTGGGGTCATTTTTCATAATGAAATTTGATCCCAAACCAAAAAATTATTCATAATGTACGCGCACTAAAGTGACTTTGGATACCCTTATAATGAAGTGACACAGTGCGGGCATAAGTTAAATGAAGGATTAGATAAAGGGAGAAACCGATGCACGTTGGCTTTAAATGTTTGTAGTTTATAATGCAAAGGAAAAACAGAGCGTGGTAGAGCATTCCACAGTACGTCCGAAAACAGGCTTAAGGGTATACTGATGTGCATTCCTCGCAAGGCGAGTATTGCGGTTGAATTGCTGTAGGGGTGGAATGCAACTGGCTATTTCATTTGAGCACTTGTGGTGGAAATACCGATAAAACAATGACAAGCAGGAGACATTATGACGATGACTAAGAGGGTCAAGCGAATTCGCAATATCTCGGTCGCCAATAAGTTCTATCGCACGTTTTTGAATTCGGTCGAGTAGCTCCAAATATGTAATTGGTGCACCGGACCAGATGTGAGGGTTGCACTCAAGTTTTGTGCGAATAAACGCCTTGTAAATTCTAGCCAGATCAGAAGGGGTCAAATATTTCTTATATCGCTGTAGGAAGCCTAGACATTTTGCAGCGTTCTTGGTGACGTCGAATATATGGTCATACCAACGAAGGTTGTCATTAACACACATATCGAGAATGGAAAGTCTTTCGGATTGGAGTATTGGGGTTTCGCTTTAATGACAGCATTGTGTTTTGGAAGCATTAAATTCCACTCTGTTGGTTTTACCCCCTTTAAGTATGCTGTCAAGATCGGAATTCAATGAGCTTAACATACGTTGCCGTTCCAGTCTTTGCAGACTTGAAACCGTCCAAAACGACTTGAATTGAATGGTCCGAAAGATAATTTCTAATCCATTGAATAAAGGTAACATCGATCCCAAATGCACGCATTTTCGACAAGAGAGCTTGATGCCAAACTCTGTCAAATGCCTTTGAAATATCAAGCGCAACGACCTTGCTTTCACCACCACGGTGAATAGATTGGTTCCACTTTTCGGTTAGATATGTCATCCAATCACCAGTGGATCTGTGAAAACCGTACTGCCGGTCATTAAGAAGTTTACGGGATTCGAGATATTTCATAAGCTGATGGTTTATCTGCGTTTCCATGACCTTGGAAAGAAGGGACGCAAGTGCAATTGGTCGGTAGGAGAACGGAGAGGAAGATTCGCCTTTTTTTGGGACAGGCTGGACAAATGCTGTTTTCCATCTTCTCGGAAAGTGTCCTGAAGAATAGGCCAGATAGAAAAGCTTACGCAGTGGTTTTACAAGCGTGGAAGAACACCTCTTCAGAACGATAGGGGAAATACCATCTGGGCCAGCGGATTTGTGAATGTTGAGATCTTGAAGTACTCTTGCCACAGTACGGGTGCGGAAGTGGATTTGTCCCATGGAGTGTTCTACGCGCTCGAGTACTGGGGGAGATAAAGCACAATCTGGGAGCGTTGAGTTAGCTGCAAAATGAGCAGCAAGGAGATTGGCTTGGAATATGCAAAATTTTGTTTTTGCTTAGGGGCCATATTTCATGTAGCCAGGCCAGAACTTAATTTAACTAATTTATTGTTTTACTTTTCATTGCAATACAATCTTAAATCCACGACTATTTTCAGTGATGAACTTCATACCTATCTTAATGCCGCACAGTCAACCCTTATCGTACACCTTAAAGCATTTCTGTACCCTCAACTGCGTACACTACGTGGACATTATAATGTTCTACGCAAATGCAAAATCACATAGAAATTGTGCTCGCAACGACATACATATATGTAATATACACAGATGCACCTAACAAACGTCTACATGCATGCATGTTCAATGGCAGTCGAGCAAAAACACTTCTTCGAACATTGTACTCCTTGAATGGAGCGCTCCCTGCACAGACTTTGAGTAATATATATTTCTCAGACTCAAGTTACTAACAAGTGCTCTAATAGGCATTACAGCATGTTTGATAGCTTTTCGGGGTAATGATGCATTGATCAAGTGAAGCGTTATCCGAGTCCCTGCTTTCAAGTATTGAATTGACATTGCCCCATTTTAAAACGGCGCCAATGAGTAAACGACATGATTTACAAATACAAAATTTGAATAGAAAAAAAATAGTTATTAAAAAATTATTATTAACTTATTTTCCTATACAATGCCAAGGTCGACTTGTGTGTGTTAGAGGATTTTTTGTGTATTTTTGTAATGCGCGTGGTAAGTTAACAGCCTTCTCAGAAATATAAATCAAGGACCTCCTTAAAATTTCCTGAAACCTTTTCCTAGAGTGTATGCCGCTCTATGAGTACTTTAATGACAATCAAATTTTATTACTAAAACATAGGAAAATGTTTTTCAAAAACCCATCTGTCGTTTTTTTTTAAAAAAAAAACTTATGATTTACTTACTTCTCAGTGGGGTTAAATACACCATCCAAAGCTCCTTTTTTATGGGATATGAATTTATATAGGGTACTATAAGATCCGCCTTAAGCCCATTACAGCCTTTCCATATACTTTTATATTTTGAAGAGTTTCGAGTTGACATTTACTGCAAAGAAGGTGCATAATTGTGTCCTTGACAAAACAATGATAATATGTACCTACTCGGAACACGCGCGCCTCGAGTGGAGGTTATTACATCGCTAGACACTTGTGGGCTGAGTTAGACTTTTAATTTGCTTTTATTTAATGAAAATACAACTCTCTCTCCGCAGCCCTGCCATGGAGAGACGAAAGGCGCATGTATGAGATATGGCATCTGTGAAATAAGTTTGCTGGCAACAGATTGGAGTTAAAAAAAAAGACGGAAAGTTCAAGGGCTAAGTTATTGTCACCCACTTAGTTTTTAATAAAATTTTCTTGAACATTTGTCTGTATAGCGCAGCAGCGCAAAATAAAAAAAACAAAACGAACTTTTCAGCTGCATGCCAACAGAGAAAAAAGACGAACATTTAATACATGGCTCTGTCCGTGTGGTGTGCAAGTGCCGATGGTTACTTTATCATTTTCTTACTCTAGTAGGTATATCCCTCGGAGCTATGGATACACTACCAAAAAGTTTATTTAGTTGGCATTTTACTCGTATCCTTCTCCCCACAGAGACTATTCCTCATACATTTGTATCCTTTTTCCATATACCAGCAGCATCATTCTGCTTTATGTTAACGACAAAGTGTGCTTTACTGTCTTTGGATTAGGGTTTCGTTTTTTATTTTATTTTTTTTACCCGTCGTCGGTCGTCCTGTGTATGTTTTTTTACTTCAGTTTCTAACACTGCTATGTGGTTGTTGTGTGGATGGGCTTATGGCGCTTTGGATGTTTTTATGCTCTTTTCGTGTTGTAGGTATCTGCCGTTTCTATGAGGCTTATGTCAAAATATGAGTATCGTTATAATATATAGCGATATTTTTCGTTGCCACAATGTGTGCCCCAGTTTACGGGAGAGATAAAGCAAAGGTGCAAGGATGCACTTAACTTGGGGCTTAATGTCAAAATTGAATGGGCGGCGGCTAGTTTTCCATGCAAGTAAATATTAGCTTTTGCTTTGTTGATGATTTGAAGATATGTATAAATTTCTAGAGGAAGAGTTATGTTAAGAGTCAGAACTTCTTCTTCTGGCCGTCGGTGTAAATTTAGTAGTAGGTATACAAAGTTTGCGCTTTCGCTCGGTTGCGTTTTTGAATCGTTATTGAAACGACCTAATTTTCGCCCTAAAAATACAAGCAACGCTGAAGTTAGTATGTAGTTCAAAGTTGTGGTAATCACATTCAAATTACATTGTAGCAATTGCTATTGCCGTTTTCTTCACACGGTCGTTAGAAAGGATATATGTTTCTATATTCTATATATGGCGTAAGCCATTATGAAGTTATAGCTGTTTTGTACGATTTCGAATACTTCTCTTTACGAATTTGAAAGCAACCAGACTGATTAATCTGTTTTGGTTTGTTTTATTATTCCTAGGATGCGGTAGACGGTGCTACTAATATGTTCGGTTAGCGAAACCTGATTAAGCGTCCTTCGAATAATTTCCTCCGGGACACTGCAGTTAGGTAACGGGTTTTTCAACGGGGATGCTACAAAAGTAGAGCGACAGGGACAGCAAACGACGCCATATTTCTTGCCGCTCTTTTGACATTTCTCATCAGTTCAGGTTTGCCAATTCATGATGGAAGGATATACGAGCCAACAACGAGTCGAAATTATTGAAATTTACTACCGAAATTCGGAGTCAGTGGCCTCATCTTTAAGAGCGCTACGTCCAATTTATGGTCGTCATAATCGTCCTAGCAGATCAACAATTGAGCGTCTAGTGGAAAAATTTGAATCCACAGGCACAGTACAAAATGTTCCCGTGCCAGTGAGATATAGAAGAACCCGTAGTGTCGAGAATTTTGCTGCCGCTGAGGCTTCAGTTGAAGAAAGCCCAAATGTGTCTCTCACACGTCGTTCTCAAGCGTTGGGCATCTCTGTGACGTCGTTGTGGCGAATTTTGCGAAAAGATCTTGGCCTACATCCTTACAAGATTAAATTGACGCAAGAACTGAAGCCTCATATGTTCGTGAATTGGGCTGAGCAACAACTTGAAAATGATTCGGATTTTCATCGAAAAATCATCTTCAGCGATGAGGCTCATTTCTGGCTGAATGGCTTCGTCAATAAACAAAATATGCGGTATTGGTCAGGAGTCATCATTGCATCCCGAAAAAATTACGGTTGGGTGTGGTTTATGGGCCGGCGGCGCCATGGGCCATACTTCTTCCGTGATGATCAAGACCGGCACGTTACTGTGAATGGGAATCGCTACCTTTCAATGATAACCGAATATTTTTGGCCCCAGTTGGATGATATGGACTTGGAGGACATGTGGTTCCAACAGGACGGCGCCACAAGCCACACAGCGAATGTCACAATCAATTTATTGGAATCCAAATTTGGAGAACGTGTTATCTGACGAAATGGTCCAGTGCGATTTGACTGCGTTGAACTATTTCCTGTGTGGCTACGTCAAGTCTATGGTCTATGCCAACAAGCCAGCCACGATTTATGAACTTCGTACGAATATGCAGCAGTTTCCGCCGATTTATGTTTGAAAACCGTCGAAAATGGGGTTCAGCGTCTGGACTTCTGCAAGCGTGCCCATGGTGGCCATGCAAAAGAAATCGAGTTCCACACGAACGTACTTTCACAGGAACAAAGAATTTCATTGATATCCAAAACCGTTTTGTTTTATTTAAAAAAACTTTTGTAGCGCTCTTATTGAAAAACCCGATATTACATCACGGGGCTGGTTGCTCTCTCGTCGGCGTTCTTTGTTGTAATGCGTTCAATTTTCCAAAGTTGTAGAAAGAGAAACAAACTGATTTGCAGTGCTCCATGTTTCTTTCGAGCGAATCAGTTCGCCAGTTGGGAACTGTGTTATGCAGAAATGCACCTCTCCTGAACTTCTTTTTACCCAAAGTTATATAAATATTAGAGATAAGTTGGTTTGTCTAAGTCAGGGATTTTTCCATTTCTCTTCATCCTATTTGACAGAATGCCATCTAGGACACATGCAGCTTCCTCTAAAATGGTTTTAAAGGCGCAGATTGTCTAGATACATATTTGATTATTTTAGAACAGTAGACAATAGAATTCTGCGACTACATCTTTGTCCCAGATATTTGCCATTTATTTCGTTAGCAAGCCTTATAGTTTCGAGTCGATTTTCGTTCGATTTTGATCGAATAATTTGGTCTCCCATTCGTATTTGTATATATTTCGCGACCTAACGACGAGTGTTTTGAGTTTCTGTTCTGCTAAATCAAGGTGAGCAGTCTCCAGCCAAGCTTTGATTCTATAAATCGCTCCGTTGTCATCTGTCACACGTCGTCATTTAATACCACATGGCTCACGAGGTCTTATGTCCACTTAAAAATGGAAATAAGGCCATATGTGGTCTTATTTCGTAGGGCGCTATTCACGTCACCGTCAGTAAGGTAGCCTTTGATGTTTTTTTCCTTATTTCCTTACTAATGTGTTACTTAAATTGTTGTTCTCGTCTTTTGGGATTGAACCCGCACCTCCCGATTCACAAGCCAAAACACCAACCTAAACAGATAGAAGAAATGTCATTCCCGACTATAATGTAGGAAACACATTGCCCATACAGAGTCTTAAATATAGATCCTCCTCCAGTCATAGGCATTTGGGTGCGAAGCTATATCTTTCACACCAATGAAAGGGTTCAAATATTTAGCAGACCTCAACATAAAGGACAAAAATCTATATCGACTTAATGCGAAATAGAATAGTCGAAACTTCCTTCCATTTAATTCCCTATTACTCGTATCTGTCTGTAGTAATAAGATTATTTCAATAAACAGATATCCAATATATCATGACTAAATGTATGCGCATATATAATAGGCCTCTCTAAATCGATGTACAACGGCGCGGTCCCATGTTTTACTAATGCATACTAATTATTATTATCAAAGCAACATTGAGGATAATGATTAATGGACACGCACGACGCTGCTTCCTTACACTCCCAACAAAGCTACATACACAGGCCATTTGTAAGTCGCTTAAGAATTTCCACAAGAGACTACGATCTACGTGGTACCATACTGCGCTTAAATGCTTGAAATAAATTCAAATTAAAATTAATTAAACGCCCTTTATCACAATTTGTTAGTCGTTAAAATTATCACAGCCAAAAATTTGTATTCATTAAATCAAATAAATCATGTAAAACATTTTCATTTCATTTTCCGCAAAAGGCAACTTATAACGAAATTTAAATTTTCATCCAATAAATATATGTACACTTTTACTAGGAAAAAAAAAAACCGAAATTAAATAATGTAGGTATAGGTCCTTGCAGGAATTTTTGTAGGTTTAATGTAATAAAACCAGCGCATTGTGGCAATCAATGCGACGAACATTGCCACATATATATATGTATGTAGATATTCTTTATTATTATTTTACTACCTTTATAGATATAATATATATTTTTTTGTTTGTAAATTTAGAACATGGAATTCAATCGGAAGGCTCATATTTTTTTTTTTTGCTTTAACATAAATGCTGGCTCACATAACGTTCCAATTACTCTTTGCTCCCAGTTGGGATTTCACAGCTGAGGACATTCCAAGGATTACTTTGGACAAAGCTACATTTAACTGAAAAAATAAACGTGTATATAGATATACGAGTCTGCATAGATATCAGCAGTAATGCATGTCTGTGGGTGGCCGTTCGACATTTTAATACGAAATCGATTTTGTACGGCCTTTTGTTTGGTTAGCATGCGGTGGTGGCCATTTTGTTTTTCAAATATTTCACCTAAAAGGATTGGATGAATTAACTCATATTTTTTTTTATGTATACATATTTCCATCATACATATTGATGTTGAAGCGCGCAGTATTAGATAAGGTTTTTGCAATATAATATTAATTTGCATTGTTCGCTATTGATAGGTAAGTGAATTGATATTGAAAATCATCTTTAAAACTTAGTTCTTTGCATTTTTTTCGCCTGAGTTTTTAAATTTACAAAAATGTTAAGGAGATTGCCTCTAAGTCTTGTAGAGACATGGTCTTAGATGATAAACAAGAGCAAAATAGCTTTATCTATGATTGGCCGACAGCGTTAATATGAAGGGAGTTTTTTTTTTAGGTATAGACCTTCGAATTGAAATAAAACACAAAAAAATCGTTTTCATGTCCATCAATTTGGCTTTATTGGAAGAATAATTTTATGCCATTAATGTTTAAATATGATTTCGGGCATGTGGACGCCGCAACTGGTTCGAATAAAGACATGTCTAGAGGTCCAATTTTCAACCACTTTTTTAAGCATTTGTTGCTGTATGTCGGCAATAACGCCACGAATGTTGGCTTCCAAGTCCCCTAACGTTTCTGGTTGGTTGGCGTAGGCGAGCGACTTCACATATCCCCAAAGAAAATAATCCAATGGTGTCAAATCACACAATCTTGGTGGCCAATTGACAGGTCCATTCCGCGAAATAATGCGCTCATCAAATGTTTCCTTCAATAAATCGATTGTGACGAGCGCTGTGTGGCATGTAGCGCCGTCTGTTTAGAACCACATCTCATCCACATTCATGCCATCCAATTCGGGAACAAAACAGTCGGTTATCATACCTGTCTCCATTAACGGTAACTGACTCTCCAGCATCATTTCGGAAGAAGTATGGCCCAATGACTCCACCAGCCCATACAGCACACCAAACAGTCAGTTTTTGTGGATGTAATGGCGTTTCAAGGGTCTCATTTGGATTCTCTTCACTCCAAATGCGGCAATCTTGCTTGTTGACGTGGCCATTCAACCCAAAATGAGCCTCATCGCTGAAGATGATTTTTCGATGAAAATCCGAATTTCGACACTACGGGCACTTCTTTGTCTCACTGGCACAGGAACATTTTGTACTGTGCCTGTGGATTCAAATTTTTCCACTAGACGCTCAATTGTTGATCTGCTAGGACGATTATGACGACCATAAATTGGACGTAGCGCTCTTAACGTTGAGGCCACTGACTCCGAATTTCGGTAGTAAATTTTAGTAATTTCAACTCGTTGTTGGCTTGTATTTATATCTTTCCATCATGAAATGGCAAACCTTACTGAAGAGAAATGTCGAAAGAGCGGCAAGAAATATGGCGTCGTTTGCTGTCCTTGTCGCTCTACTTTTGTAGCGTCCCTGTTGAAAAACCCGTTATATTCATCTACAAAATTTAATTATGGATCTTAAAGGTCAAAATAATGAACTACACAAAATAAAGTTTGAAGAAAAAAGAACTGCGTCAAGCGATCAACAGCACATAATCAAAGTCGTATTCCGACACTACTTCGAGAAATTTCGCCTGATGATTGGAAGCCCTTTCACTTCAAAGTTTATTGAAATTCAAAATGAAATCCAAGAACAGTTTATTGAACATCAAAATTCCGGTTGCAGAGAATGATTTAAGACCAGAATGGCTTGCACTCCTGTCTGCGTTGGAAACCCAACGCGCAAACTCAACGCAAATATTGAAAATTTGAAGTATCCAGTGGAAAAGAAATAAAACTCTGTTGAAAAACGTTCATGTAATTCTTCAGTTCTTCAAGATGAGAATAATTTGTTAGTAAATTACTCGTAAACAGCAACTCGAAACACCCAGCTGACGGCATTGAAGTTTCTTTAAGTTGTTTTGCTTATTCTAAATTAAATATTTTATTTGTAACGGATGCAAATAAAAAATGGTCCCAGGGAGCAAGAAATGGCAAAGTCCCTCCCCGAGGAAAAGCAAAATACGTATATTTTAAGCAATTCTTTGCAGTTAAATTAAATGGTAACAGTAATACCGACGATACTGCCAAATAAAATGTTTTATCATTACAGTAAATTACAATGCGACATAAAGAAAACTGTCCTCAAATAAAGCACAAGGAGGAGATAATGAAACAGAAATAATGTCCTGTCTCCGGTAGTCCTTTTTTCTCTTCAAATACACGTTTGTGAAGCTTTTGAAGGTAAACTGTGCGCATTGCCCTTGTCCATTTGTTTTTATGCTGGCTTAGGACTTGCAATTTATTTTATTCTCATAAATTCAGAAATTAATTTCATTTTGCGAGAAAAAATTTGAAAATTTTCAAAAGAATTCAGAATTGATGATGGTATCAATTGAGAGAAAAGTGTAATTTGAACTATTTTATCGAAATCTTATGCGTTGAGAGTTTAAAATGGAACCCAACTTGGCAAATGAAGAAGGCAAACTTACTTTTATTGGTAAGTGAAGGAGGTCTATAATCGACTGCTTGTAAATGAAGTGGGAATATCTTCGATTGAATCCTTCTAAGTTTTAGTAAAAGCTTCATAGACATTCGGAAAATCAAGATAAAAGCAGTGAAGAGTGATGAAGAACTAAGTGTAACTCGAAATGTCTCTACACTCTGTTGCTCCTGTATCGTTTTTATCTTTTTCAAGTCGCGTTTTTTCTTTTGATTGACTGAGAGCCTCCAGGTGACGGTTATTTAAAAAAGCAAAACGGAAGTGCACGAGAAGATGGATGTAATACTCTTTTAAGCAGAGTCTAGGAGAGGAGTTTTCATAGGGATTCTTAAGAATTTTGCAATTTAGTAAAATGTGGAATGACAAAAATTTCTTCAAACTCATTTCAAGGAGTTACTGAACGACATCCAAGGAAAAAAACGTTTTCAGTTAGCTCCGTCTGGCTTCAGGAATGACGTTTTGAGGTCAAACATAGCTCAACAAGAGGTAACTTCGGCGTTAATGAAGCTAGAAGCTAGATGAAATGGCAGGAGGATCGGACGGGAAACGAGCTGAATACAAGTATGAAACTTCAGAGTTGTTCAGTAGGCTATCATTCATCTACAATGATACTTTGGAGAGCATTGCCCAATTATAGCTGTATATCTTTTTTGAACGATTCTGATAAAATATTCACCCTAGTAGGTCATACTGCTTCAGAGTTCCAAGCTGGTCTTACAATTAGACCTGGATATTCTACCACATCCTTGTTTTGAATAGCATCGCAGAGTCAATTCTCATCGAGGAAAACAATTATACACTTTTTATAGACTAGGCTTGTGTAAAGGGTGATCCATTACGAGGTTCCCTACTTTTTTAAAGAAAAAAACACAGAAAATTCAAATTTAATGGAGAATGTTTATTATCATTTGAAAGAACATTCTTTGGCATTTATTTTTTGAAGATTATGTCTATAAAATGTTGGCCGTTGCTACGTCGCAGATGGTCCATCCGTTGAGTCCAATTTTCGATCACTCGTTCGAGCATTTCGACTGGTAACTGGCGAATGACACGCGTGATGTTTTCGAAGCGGGTTTGTCGGCATAAGCTTTTGACTTAAAATATCCCCACAGGATAAAGTCTTGGTGGCCAATCGACCGGCCCAAAACATGAAATTATGTGCTCACCGAAATGTTCTCTCAATAAGTCCATTAATTGATGCGATGTGTGGGAAGTGTCGCCGTCTTGCTGAAACCAAATGTCGCCGAGATCACGAGCTTCAATTTCAGGCATCAAATAGTCGGTTATCATGGCACGATAACGGTCGCCATTGACGGTTCCGTTCGCACCGGCATAATTTTTAAAGAAATATGGACCGATGATTCCACCGGCCCACAAACCACACCAAACCGTTGTTTTTTCTGGATGAAGTGGCAGTTCTTCAATCTCTTCAGGTTGCTCTTCGTCCCAAATGCGGCAATTTTGTTTGCTTACATACCCATTGAGCCAGAAATGGGCCTCATCGCTAAACAAAATTTGCGTCGAAAACGTCGGATCTTCTTGGAACTTTTCAAGAGCCCATAGAGCGCAGCGATGTCGCTTGGGAAGGTCGAGCGGCTTCAGTTCTTGCACAAGCTGTATTTTGTACGCTTTCAATTTAAGATCTTGACGTAAAATGCGCCAAGTCGTTCCATACGTCAGTCCGAGTTGCTGCGGTCTTCGTGTACACTCTCAGCTACGGCCGCTATATTTTCTTCACAGCGTGCTGGACGTGGTCTATTCGGTCGAATATTATCCAATAATGAATGCTGGGTCTCAAAATGGGTGATGGTGTTGCGAATAGTACGCTTAGTAGGCCGATTATGTTGACCATAAGTTGAGCGAAGTGCACGAAACACATTCCTCACAGAACGTGAATTTTCATAATAAAGTTGAACAATTTGTAAACGTTGTTCACGCGTAAGTCTTTCCATTATGAAATGCCAAACAATACTAAACAAAAATAACATGACAGCATGACACGACTCACACGTGATCTGTCAAAAAAGGCTATTGAAAAAAGTATCTCTTCTTGGATCACCCGTTAGTTAAATTAATATTCCGAAAATGTTTTGTTAGAACTGTGGGCGCCAATTTTTATTAATTTTGAAATATTGTTTAACAATAAATTCGTGTTGTTCTTTCGTGAAGTACTCCATTTTAACTAACCCCAATTGTCAGCTGTCAAATGGTTTTTTTTGTCAACCCCTCAAAGTACAAAGGACGGCAAATTACATTTTTGCGTGAATTTAAAAACACTATTTAGCACGACTATTTTTGCATAAGGGCTTCGCTGCAAGGAGACACTCATTAAAAAGGAAAAAAAATTGAATTCATTACTTCATCAGAAAAATCTTATCTTAAACAAAACAAATAAAGTCAATTTAATCTCAAGAACCAATGAATCCTAATGCTCCTGACTATTTCCTCAAACGTGCACAAATGCTTGATTTGTGGCCAAGGATCATATAAATTATTCTGTTCCTGCTTCTTTCGGGTAAGAGCTTAAAATACGAGTCATCCTTAAAAATTTATCTGAAGGAATTCCCAAACATTCGGTAGATCAACTTTGAAGACATTTCTAATCTCAAATCTTACCACCATTCGCTTGAAAGCAAAACCAAACTATTTAACGCGAAGTTATCATCAACCCTCTGTGAATCATAAATAACACTCTTCTATCGCGAACATGATAACATTGGGAGCTTTCGTATTCCCGATGTGTCAAGATAAACGTGTGATAAATAATATACAACACAGTGCGGCAAAAATCTCTTTAATTTTCCTCCATGAATTATATATTAGAAAAAAAAAAACAAATTCGCTGAATTCAAAAGTATTTCCAAAATATGTAATTCACATTTTAGGTGACAAAGTGAAAACAATTTCTAGTTAGGTACATGCAATCTTGAAGTACAATTTGTTATTGTACTACATATTTACTAAAATATTATCTCATGATTTGAAAACGTATAATTTCCAGTGGGAAACACATTGAACTACACAATCGTAGTGCACTTGTTCTTCTATTTCCTTATTCGGGTGACTGCATTCTGTGTTATTTCCGTTCGCAGCGTCGTCGTCGGTCGGTATAGGTACTATGTACATCTGGGAATACCATCCCGAACGCAGAGCAGACACAATATATTCAAGGATACCAACTCCTTACTTTGTATACAGCACCAGCAGCCACTCAACTGAAGGATTCATGTGAACATATAGTATATCTACATTTTGATTCTATTGACACCCTTCCATATTATACATCTTGTTTTTTTTTTTTTTTTTACTTTGCTTTGCGAGGGAAAGCCTGTTCCTCTACAGTGTACCGAATAACAATGCATCAGGACAAAGGCGTGTTTTCACATCTAGAAACAACTTCACTTGAGGTAGTTATAGTCATAGTTAAGTGGTGTGTCGTCTTATCTCTGCAGTAGATTGCAATTTATTTGGGTATTTATTTGTATAGAAATTAAGTGAATGTGCGAGGCGCAAACATATGTTTGTATTTATGTGCAGCAATGTACTTGTATGTGTGTACTTGTGCCACTCTTGGATGTCTTGTGCCACTTCTACGGCACGGCAAAGACATTGTAGGAATATTTTCATTATTTTATCGATAACATGACTGTCATGTATCCGTAGAGCACAAGCGGTGAGCTTTACGGATATTGAGTTCTTCCTTGAGTCCCTATCAAAATTGTTACACCCAGTTCAACGACAGACGTCTATTGCTCTAGCAATATGGACTTTTATGATGATTTACTTGAAAATTTACTTGATACCAGCAGAGAGTCTTCAGACTACTTGTCCGATTTAATTAGAATTTCATCACCTGTCTTGAAAGTAATGTTAATGAAAAATCCTGGATGCGATGGAAAAGTCAACAACAATTAAGGGAAAATATACTTCATACATCTTAAATTGATGAAAATGCAGATGAGTATACTCTAAAAGAAAAGTTCAAAGCAACAAACTGAACGATTCAAACTAAGAAAAGCACCATCAACCGTCAGACCTTGGGTCATGAATAAAGACTTGTACAGAGGTAGCTTCAAGAGTTATAAATATGTTTTCTGTTTGTTTGTCTGTCGGAACTTAATTTTTGAGTTTCAGGAGTACCTAAATTTTAACTATAAGGACTGACCATTCTACACACATTCACCCAGTTTTTGGGACATTTTCGCATTTTCCCATTTGAAGTTTCTAAAGGTAGTCATTCGCAAAAATTGACATATTGTATTTTGACCTAAGAATTTATTTACTATCGGATGATCGTTTAATGGTCAAACATCTAAGGGTTAAACAAACCGAAGATGAAGGCATTTCCCAAAAAAAATTTGAAATAATTCCAACAGCACAAGTCATATTTATAGTAATATTAAGTTGTTGCAAAGAATAGTACAATAAGTTGGCCTCCAAGAGCTTATGTTTTGACTATTTAATTTGAAGTTTGTAGAGGTAGTCATTCGCAGAAATTGACATATTGTGTTTTGACCCAAGAATTTAATTACTATCGGATGATCGTTTAATGATCAAATATCTAAGGATTAACCAAACCGAAGATGAAGGCATTTTCAAAAAAAAGTTTGAAATAATTCTAACAGCACAAGTCATATTTATAGTAATATTAAGTTGTTGCAAAGAATAATACACTAAGTTGGCCTCCAAGAGCTTATGTTTTGACTATTTAATGTATATTGTTTATTTTATATAAAAAAATATATTCGGAGAGATTGGCAAAAAAGTGCTTTATTTGAACCATAAGGACCGTTTTTGGGACATATTCGCATTTTCCCATTTGAAGTTTGTAGAGTTAATCATTCGCAGAAATTGACACATTGTATTTTGACCTAAGAATTTATTTACTATCGGATGATCGTTTAATGGTCAAACATCTAAGGGTTAAACAAACCGAAGATGAAGGCATTTCCCAAAAAAAGTTTGAAATAATTCCAACAGCACAAGTCATATTTATAGTAATATTAATTTGTTGCAAAGAATAATACACTAAGTTGGCCTCCAAGAGCTTATGATTTGACTATGAAGTTTGATTTAATTTGAAGTTTGTAGAGGTAGTCATTCGCAGAAATTGACATATTGTGTTTTGACCCAAGAATTTAATTACTATCGCATGATCGTTTAATGATCAAATATCTAAGGATTAACCAAACCGAAGATGAAGGCATTTTCAAAAAAAAGTTTGAAATAATTCCAACAGCACAAGTCATATTTATAGTAATATTAATTTGTTGCAAAGAATAATACACTAAGTTGGCCTCCAAGAGCTTATGATTTGACTATGAAGTTTGATTTAATTTGAAGTTTGTAGAGGTAGTCATTCGCAGAAATTGACATATTGTGTTTTGACCCAAGAATTTATTTACTATCGGATGATCGTTTAATGGTCAAATAGCTTAGGGTTAAACAAACCGAAGATGAAGGCATTTCCCAAAAAGGTTTAAATAATTCTAACAGCACAAGTCATATTTATAGTAATATTACTTTGTTGCAAAGAATTATACACTAAGTTGGCCTCCAAGAGCTTATGATTTGACTATTCAATTTGAAGTTTGTTGAGGTAGTCATTCGCAGAAATTGACATATTGTGTTTTGACCCAAGAATTTATTTACTATCGGATGATCGTTTAATGGTCAAATAGCTAAGGGTTAAACAAACCGAAGATGACCACATTTGCCAAAAAGGTTTGAAATAATTCCAACAGCACAAGTCATATTTATAGTAATATTAATTTGTTGCAAAGAATAATACCCTAAGTTGGCCTCCAAGAGCTTATGTTTTGACTATTTAATTTGAAGTTTGTAGAGGTAGTCATTCGCAGAAATTGACATATTGTGTTTTGACCCAAGAATTTAATTACTATCGCATGATCTTTAATGGTCAAATATCTAAGGGTTAAACAAACCGAAGATGAACACATTTGCCAAAAAGGTTTGAAATAATTCCAACAGCACAAGTCATATTTATAGTAATATTAATTTGTTGCAAAGAATAATACACTAAGTTGGCCTCCAAGAGCTTATGTTTTGACTATTTAATGTATATTGTTTATTTTATATAAAAAAATATATTCGGAGAGATTGGCAAAAAAGTGCTTTATTTGAACCATAAGGACCGTTTTTGGGACATTTTCGCATTTTCCCATTTGAAGTTTCTAAAGATAGTCATTCGCAGAAATTGACACATTGTATTTTGACCTAAGAATTTATTTACTATCGGATGATCGTTTAATGGTCAAACATCTAAGGGTTAAACAAACCGAAGATGAAGGCATTTCCCAAAAAAAGTTTGAAATAATTCTAACAGCACAAGTCATATTTATAGTAATATTAAGTTGTTGCAAAGAATAATACACTAAGTTGGCCTCCAAGAGCTTATGTTTTGACTATTTAATATATATTGTTTATTTTATATAAAAAAATATATTCGGAGAGATTGGCAAATAAATACTTTATTTGAAGCATAAAGACTGACCATTTTACACACATTCACCCAGTTTTTGGGACATTTTCGCATTTTTCCATTTGAAGTTTCTAAAGATAGTCATTCGCAGAAATTGACACATTGTATTTTGACCTAAGAATTTATTTACTATCGGATGATCGTTTAATGGTCAAACATCTAAGGGTTAAACAAACCGAAGATGAAGGCATTTCCCAAAAAAAGTTTGAAATAATTCTAACAGCACAAGTCATATTTATAGTAATATTAATTTGTTGCAAAGAATAATACACTAAGTTGGCCTCCAAGAGCTTATGTTTTGACTATTTAATGTATATTGTTTATTTTATATAAAAAAATATATTCGGAGAGATTGGCAAAAAAGTGCTTTATTTGAACCATAAGGACCGTTTTTGGGACATATTCGCATTTTCCCATTTGAAGTTTGTAGAGTTAATTGACATATTGTATTTTGACCTAAGAATTTATTTACTATCGGATGATCGTTTAATGGTCAAACATCTAAGGGTTAAACAAACCGAAGATGAAGGCATTTCCCAAAAAAAATTTGAAATAATTCTAACAGCACAAGTCATATTTATAGTAATATTAATTTGTTGCAAAGAATAATACCCTAAGTTGGCCTCCAAGAGCTTATGTTTTGACTATTTAATTTGAAGTTTGTAGAGGTAGTCATTCGCAGAAATTGACACATTGTATTTTGACCTAAGAATTTATTTACTATCGGATGATCGTTTAATGGTCAAACATCTAAGGGTTAAACAAACCGAAGATGAAGGCATTTCCCAAAAAAAGTTTGAAATAATTCTAACAGCACAAGTCATATTTATAGTAATATTAAGTTGTTGCAAAGAATAATACACTAAGTTGGCCTCCAAGAGCTTATGTTTTGACTATTTAATATATATTGTTTATTTTATATAAAAAAATATATTCGGAGAGATTGGCAAATAAATACTTTATTTGAAGCATAAAGACTGACCATTTTACACACATTCACCCAGTTTTTGGGACATTTTCGCATTTTTCCATTTGAAGTTTCTAAAGATAGTCATTCGCAGAAATTGACACATTGTATTTTGACCTAAGAATTTATTTACTATCGGATGATCGTTTAATGGTCAAACATCTAAGGGTTAAACAAACCGAAGATGAAGGCATTTCCCAAAAAAAGTTTGAAATAATTCTAACAGCACAAGTCATATTTATAGTAATATTAATTTGTTGCAAAGAATAATACACTAAGTTGGCCTCCAAGAGCTTATGTTTTGACTATTTAATGTATATTGTTTATTTTATATAAAAAAATATATTCGGAGAGATTGGCAAAAAAGTGCTTTATTTGAACCATAAGGACCGTTTTTGGGACATTTTCGCATTTTCCCATTTGAAGTTTCTAAAGATAGTCATTCGCAGAAATTGACACATTGTATTTTGACCTAAGAATTTATTTACTATCGGATGATCGTTTAATGGTCAAACATCTAAGGGTTAAACAAACCGAAGATGAAGGCATTTCCCAAAAAAAGTTTGAAATAATTCTAACAGCACAAGTCATATTTATAGTAATATTAATTTGTTGCAAAGAATAATACACTAAGTTGGCCTCCAAGAGCTTATGTTTTGACTATTTAATATATATTGTTTATTTTATATAAAAAAATATATTCGGAGAGATTGGCAAATAAATACTTTATTTGAAGCATAAAGACTGACCATTTTACACACATTCACCCAGTTTTTGGGACATTTTCGCATTTTTCCATTTGAAGATTGTAGAGCTAAGCATTCGCAAAAATTGACATATTGTGAGAGATTGGAGAGATTGGCAAAGAAATTGCGATCCTCACAGATGGATCGAAAACAAAGGAAGAGACATGTTCTGGTATCTTCTCAGAGGATCCAGAACTAAGATTTATAATCTAAATAAGCATGTGATTAACTTACATGTTTGTAAAATTAAACTTAAAAACATTTTACGTAATTGTGTTACGATGTCGTAGTCCCTTTGATTTTCTTTTGTGTAAGTGTGTATGTATTCTTAAAGGGTGATGTGAAATAACGCCAAACCAAATTAAGCCAAATTCTAAAAAAAAATGCGAATTTGGCAATATTTCGTTTTAATTTTTGTACCGAATAAGAGAATATATTTTCCTTATTGGGTTATACCCTAAAATAAAGAAAATAAAATTCTGGTAATTGTTTAGATGAGGACGGATGATTGAGGAGGATTCCTACAACACACCCCCATTAAAAGTTCGTTAGTAAAATTTATGGGGTAACCCCATAAAAAAAAGTTACAGCCCCATAAAGTTTGCGATTTTTGAAATAAAAATAAAAAAAAAACATTTCCTCATGCTTATTTTTTAGGGGCATATAGTTCTAAATTTTTAGCACCACCCTCCCCCTTACCCTACCATCGTATTAATAATAATTTTCGAAAAAGCTTTAACTTAAGTTTCGCTGCTAGATTTGTAGTACGCGCGAGGTTGGCTATATGCAAACTCGGCAAACTTATTTCTTAGCACCTTATTTTTCCTAGAGCCTAAATTTTTGCATAATTTCATATTATTTTCATGTCTAAGACGAAGTAATGAAGAATTTCAGATTACAATTTTTTTGCCTTTATTTCCATTAATTTGTTGACATTATTTCGTTTTGCATAGTGAAATAAAGCCAAGTTGGTCTTATTTCGTTTCTGAAACTGAAATAATGACAAATTTTGAATTTTGTTTGGCCCTATTTCACGTAATATTTTGTATTTTTTTTTTATAATAGCACTTTTTGTGCCGGCAAATTTCTGCTCGTGATAGTTGCTTCCAATAAGCACTCCAGTGTGATAAAAAATGAAGACGAATTCATTTTAAATTACATAAATGCTGCATAATTATTTAGCAAGGAGAATTCCTTAAAAAAAAATATTCCAAATTTATATTTACATTTTCTGTTTACATTGCAATTCAAAGAACCACTGACTGTAGGCTACGAAAAATTATACAGAAAGCAGACCGGTCATGTCACTCAAAAAGAGAATATTCAAAACATTTTTACTAATTACATATATTTTCGTCCAGCAGTTGTTACACAACGAATGCCAGAATTCTTAATTTTTTTACCTCACAAATGTCGAATACCTACTCTTGTCTAACCAACAAAAAAAAAAAACAAAAAAATACTCACAAACTTTCCCTTTTTAACGACTTTCGGCTTCGCATTTTGCCAGATAGCATTTAGCTATATAAACATTTTTTAATAAGAAACACAAACGTAAGAGGATTTTAAATTAAAAAAAAAAAAAATAAACAAATAATACGCGCACATTGCCCTCCCTGAATTTATCTGAAAATGATTATGTAAATGCAAATTGAAAATGAAATGAAAAGAAAAATCCTATTTCGAGTTTTACATTTATTTCGACATGACAAACTTCAACTACTTTGTTGTTGTATGTGTGTGTTGTCGGTATCGTTACCTCATCAATTACTTAAATAATACCAACTTCTTCAAGTACATATGTATGTAGGCAAAAAATAAACTTATAAAAAACTTCAAATTAGCATAATTGAAATGACGAAATTTGAAATTCCCATTTCCCCTTTTCTAATCTACATCAAAGTAGTCCTTTTTATTAACACTGAATCGGTAAAGACTGAGGAGATATCCTCCATATTTAATGAGTGAGGCACACAAAGAGACAGACACTAACACATCAATAATAATAAGCATTCCCCCCCTCTTTAGAGAAAGTGTTCTAAGGCATATTTCTCCTCATCGTAGTAAGATATCCCAAATACTTATTAGAGTTTTCTTAATTCTAATCAACCTTTTTTATTTTATTACAAAATTATGGGCTTTTCTCCTTCATAGATCCTCCCACGATTTATTACACAGAAACAAAAAAAAAATTAAGCCGAACAAAGTATACATTATTCCATAATTTTGTACTTGCCACTGAGCGCAAACCGCCCAAAAGAAGGGAATCTTTAAAGAATACATCGCGTCCTTCCTGTGCTGTCTCGCGCCAGCCAAAACGTAATAAACAACCTCATAAAGTGTGTCATTAGACAACGATGGGAGCGCTCTCCAAGAGAGTAGTTGCTGTTCGTGAACCCTTAAAAATAAGAACAAAAAACAAATCTGCGACAAGTGCTTAGTGGGTGTTGCTATAAATGTTGCAGCAAGAAGCAGCAGCGCCATGAAATTTTTATTTTTTATTTTTCTTTTGCCTTAATGTGGGATCGGAACGATACTAAATCGGAAAAAATCTTTAAAGAGATTGTTTTCGAGTTTTTATGGGTTTTCTGTGACATGAAGGTGTTGACGAATATTTTGTTCGTAAAAATAAATTGTTTGTTTAAACCAATTTTAGAGAGAAAATTAATAAAATTGACGCACAGAGTTTATTGTTTTTCGCTCTTATTTGCTTCGCTTCAACAGATTGCGAGTATTGACGACAGTTGTAACAGTTGTAAATAAGTTTAATGTTCTGATATTGACAAGGAAAAGTGACTTAAGTCCACAATATTTGCAACCTATATTCTCTTCACAGATAAGATAGTCTTTAACTCTTTAATTGCCCTCAGTTTAAAAATGTGCATTTATTTTTTGGAAGGTTCCACGCTAATGTCCCATTCATGGCACAGAATTCTTTTTATTACCAAGTCGGATGCTATTTATTATGGTGGGTGGAAGGGTTATGCATTTTAATGTATTTACAAATGGGTTATCTAAATACAACAACAATGAGGTCATCCGAAAAAAGCGGTACTCAAGAATCAAGCAATTAAGCACATTGCCTCTCCCCGATGGTCAGGCAGGTTATCCAGAAGCGCTTGAACCGTCTTTTTCGCCGATACTGATCTGCTCACACACATAAGGTAAAGAGCTTTTCCGGCTTTTCTTTCAGCAAAGAACTGCAAGGTGAACAGAGCTAAATATCCATAGCAGCGGTGGCAGTTCCTTTGATTGCATCTATAATGTCAACACGCGAGATGGTTAAGCTAAGTCGGATGTGGGCCTAGGACCACTTGGACTTTGACCCCAGATTCAGCTGAGCATTATACGTAGACTTCTAGAGAATGTACATGGCCTTAAAACATGAAAGTTTCAGGTCCAGATTATATTCAAATACTTTAGTTTTCTATATTAGGATAGTGCCCAAAAAAACCGGTCATCTTGTATTTGCGATATACATCACCACCACCTTCTTGGTTGAGGGTTGACCGACAGAGGTTCTTCATACAACCAATTCGCAATGACATACGTTGAGCCTTGATTACGCCCATAAAGAATACGTCAGTTTCTTCCTCTGACAATTAAAAAAGCAGCGAGTGGTCTTCCCTATTAAGAAGTCGACTAAAAGATTCCTCAAGGTGGTGAAGAGCACACCGTTCTCAGCAAAACCTGTCGGTAAGTTCGTAATTTCCGTGTTCTTAGGTATCTCCACTGACTCCTCAGGTGGTACAATGGACCTTGTATCTCAAGACAGCCTTAATTATGCATAATGTGGGATTTTCAAACGCAAACTCAATATCTTTAAACAAAGGAATCGAGAGAAAATTGGATATCCGGATCGGGTTTGGGACAGAGAAATTTTGGGATGAGCTTCATTGAAGGTGGCAAAAATTGCACTTTCCACAAAACCTGAGGTCTATAAAATTTGCCAGATTCTGTAGCCATTTAGAAGTTGTAACATTTTAAGTACATTCAATACGGAAATCCTCTTTTTAAAAGTCTATGACTGAAACTGGATCTAGACAATAGATCGCCTTTTTTGTTGGAATTTAATTGAAGAGTTACAATCTACTCTGACTCTAAGGTGATCACATATCTCTATATGTGCATATTTCATACTAAAAAACGTCTTGTTCTTTTTATATCTACCACAGCTGTATGGATGGCACTTGCATCGCTGAAACCGAACGACTGTCCATTATCGGTATGTGTGTTAATGACAACCTTCGTTGGAATGACCACATATTCGATGTCGCCAAGAACGCTGCGAAATGTCTAGGCTTCCTTAAGCGATGAAAGAAATATTTTACCCCTTCTGATCTGGCTTGAATTTACAAGGCGTTTATTCCCCCAAACTTGAGTATAACGCTCATATCTGGTACGGTGCTGTAAAACTTATTGGCGATCGAGACATCGCGAAATCACTTGACCCCCTTAGTCATCGTCGTAATGTCTCTTGCCTGCCGTTGTCTTATCGTTATTTCCACCATAAGTGCTCGAACGAAATAGCCAGTTGCATTCATCCCCTTCAACTCTTCAACTGTAATATCCGCCATGCCAGGAACGCACATCAGTTTACCCTTAAGCCTGTTTTCGGACATACAGTGAAATACAAGGATTCGTTTCATAACCGTACAACGCGATTGTGGAATGCTCTATCACGCTCTGTTTTTCCCTCACATTACAGTTTACAGACATTTAAAACCAACGTGCATCGGTATCTCCCTTTTTCTAATGCCCGCACTGTGTTACTTCATTATAAGGGTATCCAAAATCCCTTTAGTGCGCATATATTAAAAAAAATTTAGTAGATTTTAATTCAAAACTTTCATCCAATCAATAACAGTTCGACGAGAAAGTTATTTTAATTTAACAAAAAAGAATTTTGTTCGAATCATAATTATTCAGCAAATGAAAAGTTACCAAACGGATCAATTTAAATAACGTCATGCTTGACTTAATGTAATGGAAATTCACTTAAATTGGAGAACAATATTCTATTCAATTGCTGAACAAAATCAAATATCAACGAAAATCGATTTCGATTTTATAAATTCAAAGAATATCAGAGAAGTTCAAATCAGTGTAAATGTAGATTATTTTAATTTTGTTCATTGCGAAAAAATGCATTGCAGAAAATGTAAATCGACAAATTCAAGAATTCTCGTTGGGTTCCATTTTACTATATTTTATAGATTAGAGTAGCTACCTACATATTTGTGAAGGAAAAACTGCAACCATTCAGAACACATTTACTTTAAGGAAATTCAATTTAAAACATAATTCATTGGGAGTCTTAAAAATACTCCATTTTTAAGTAGGTAATTTTATTCATGTCTGCATAGGATTGCTATGCAAATTAGCCGTGAATGCCTGACCACCTTGTGACATTGTAAAAGATTTAAGAATTTATAATGACCCAAAAGTCACTTGTGATAAAACTCTAAAAGTCGATAATCTTACTACCCTTAAGGGTAAGAGGCTGTTTATTATTTCAAATATATTGCCAACGCACTTAACCACTAAGCCACTGCACCCAAGTTTATTATTTTTATTTTGTACTTGCTGTCTGTTCAGCAAATGCTGTTCTGCTCTTTCCCATAGGTGGCGCGATGAGTTCCAACTGTTTAATCACATTTCTAGCCATGGTTCAAAATAAGAAAATAACCCATATTGTACTGTACTTTTTGTCAGTCGAATCGAGTCACTTTATTGTTGTTAATAAAGCTTAGGCAAAATAATAAAATATTAAATTAATACTTGAAGTGTTTCCACCAACATGAAATTAGATTATCCAAAAAGTTAGCTGTCAAATCGCTTCCTCGCTCTCAATTTCTAGCAATTGATGTAGAATTTGACATAAGCCTATTCTTACCAAGTTTCTTTTTGGATTATTTTTTAATCTCGCGCTTACCAGATTAGAATTTGGTGGATCTCAAAATTTGTGGTAGATTTTCGGCAATTTAATTTTAATCTCGAATTAGTTCTCGGTGGAAATGTGGCATAAGTGTAATTTCTCTCAGTTTTAAAGATACTCGATAATTATGTTTAGCGCCATCTATTGCAAAACGTGCACGTGTATATTTAAAATAATCCTACGATATTTTCTTTTCATTTTTAGGGCTAAACGAACAGCCCCTTCCTCTTCATTTATTATAATTAGAAATATTAGTCAATTCATCATGAAAAGTTTGTGGCTTAGACACTTTGAAAATTGACATTCAATCAACCAAAATCAATAAGGTTTTGGCTTCAATAATGCATAAAGAAAAAATCGAATGCGCTCTTTAGAGACAATATTCAAATAGACCCGTTCACGGCTTGTTGGCCGCTGAAGAGATATAGGAGTACATTTTACAGGAAAGGCAAAATTCAAAAGTATTACAGATAGCGTACAAAATTTGGTACTACCTTGTTAGTTTTTTGTGATTTCTGAAAAACTTGCAAAAACTACATATGAGTTCCTCCTCCCGTTTAGCATATGGAGCGAAGAAAATCCAGAAGAGATATAGGAGATACAATTACATACAAAAAAATGCAACATTGTGGATGAAAATGATGTATTTCCGACAGGAAGACTTATTTTGCGACATAAACCTTATAATTAGCTACAGAGTTGATACGCTTTCTGGTTATTTTCTGTGGGGCTATATTTAGTGTTTGGTGTATGCAGATACAATATATAACAGCCGTGGCCAACATATGCGTGACACTATCTTTTATACCTAATTGTTATATCAATCTATTTGTATTTGTATTTTGTATTTATTTATTTATGAAAATTTGCTGTACAATAAGAACTACATTCTTTCAAAATGCACAGTTAACATGGGGATATACATTCGAACATATTTGAAGTGAAGTGAAAAAATTAAAATAAAATTAAAAAAAAAAAAAAAAAAAAATTAAAAAAAAAAAAGTGGGTCGGGCATGCATTGAACATGCAACCATGCGATTAGCTGATTGGGCACACTTCCACTGAGCCACGCTGCTTGTGTTACAAGTCGTAAAAATTATTTATATTAACTTACTACCAAAACTTTAAAGCGATTTTTCTCGAAAAGGGGGGAGAAGTGCGTCTTATCCTTTTACCCTGTTAGTCAGGGGAAGCTGGCCTACAACATATGTAAAAATTATCGGAATCTGTGATTCCCATGTCTGATACTCCCCTTTACTAAGGGGAATTTGATTAAATGGCGTGAATGAAAAATTGCCTACGTGAAATCGTGCAAGTGTAAACATTAGGTCTGATACAACAAGAACGAAGAGACTGGGAGAAAATTACCTTACTATATAGATAAATTGGTAGTTTTGCGTTTAAATTGCGCAAGTTTTAAAGTCTAAAAATTGCTCCAGAGTGCATCCTAGTATTTGTCGAGAGTGGCTCGACACATGATCGTATCTACGTAGATTGTATACGAATCTTGCGATTGAGTTGAAGGCTACATTCAGCTTACGCTTGGAGTTGGTATCTGTGCTTGCGAACAACTCACATCCATACATGATTAATGGTACGATCAAAGCCTTTACCAGTTTTAATTTAACCGTAGTAGGTAACGTGTCGCGACATACTGACAGACTCCGCAAAGCACCATAGATTTTGGATATCACAGAGTTAATAGTGACCACATGACCAAGTGAGATTATTGTTGATAATAATACCTAGGTTTAGGTTTATCCTAGACACCATTTCTACCTGAACACCATTTAATAAAATTGGAGGAAGGTGAGATGGTAATAAGTGTTTGTAAATTTGGATGGCTTTTGTTTTTGAAGGATTAATGAGAAGTCTATTATCATAAGACCACCTAGCGATTGAAGCGAGGTCCTCATTCATTCTTTCAACAGCGTCGTCCATCAAGTTTATTACAAAGTATATCAGGACGAACGGAATCAAATGCTTTGGAGAAATCGACTAAGGTTAAGAGAGTTACTTCGTCCTGGTCAATAGCTTCCCGTATGTCATCAGTGACTTTAAGTAAAGCAGTTACACAGCTATGACCAGAACGGAAACCGGACTGCATAGGAGATAACTATTTTTTAGACTCAATGTAAGCTTTAATTTGAGCACTAATTATTGATTCAAATGCTTTAGATAGAAAAGGTAGGATTGCAATGGGTCGATATTCTCTTCCTTTTTTATTTTTGGGAATTGGAATTACTTTAGCTTGTTTCCAAAGCTGCGGGTAGGTGGAAGACATAACAATGGTGTTGAAAAGGAATTTTGGGTGAATGTTGTCCATGCCCATGCTGTCAGATTTTATAGACAGAATCGCCTTACTAACGGTAAATGAATCAACTATATCAAACAGAAAAGCGTTGTCAGATGTATTCTCAATAACATTTTCAGATGGAGAAGCGGGTATATCAGGTAACAGTGGCATTCTAGTAAACGTCCTATTAAGTTCTTCAATATCGATATCACTATTGGATTGCATATTGTTGTTATTGCACACCCCAATTTTTTTAATCTGTTTCCACAGAAAAGACAAAGAACGGTTTAAATTAAATTTGTTGTTATAATACAATACAGCCTAAGGCTGTTTTAATCATTAAATTTACTTTATTTCTCATCCTTTTAAAATCGGCAAACATTTGAGGTATTTGAAATCGTCTCCAACGCCGATAGAGATTATCTCTAACACTCATCGCGGCTTTAATTTCCACAGAAAGCCAAGGACACGGACTTTGTTTTGAAACAAACGATTTAATGGGTACATACTTAGAAAACAGATAGGTGATACATTTATTTAGGATCTCAACTTGATTGTTAACATCTGCTGAACGAAAGACACAGTCCCAATTGAGAGACATACATTCACTTAAAAGGGCCACAGTATCAATTCTTTTAAAATCATAAAACGACTAGACTGGACGTGTTAATCGCGCTGATACATCGCTGATTAACTCCATGTTAAAATAAATAAATATTAGGCGTAAACGGCCCATACAGGACCTAAAGCCTAGCTTCTCCAACCACTGTGTGTGCGAAGATATATTTTTGACACGAATGGAGGGACCTACAGTATAATGCCGATTCCGAATGGCAATTTATTTTTGAGAAGCTTCTCATGACATTTCTTACTCTTGGATGTTTGTCAGACGTTCGCAAGAGGTGGGGCAGCGAATAAAAACTTTCAGGTGGTACGGGTCGGGATTTGAACCAGCGACCTCTCGCTTAGTGGTCCAACGCACAAAAATCCCATCAATAAAAAAAAAATTAAAACCCCCAAGACTGAACCTCCATATTAAATAATAAGCCATCGCGGACAACAAAGGAAAGGCTTTTGTGTCGCAGGCGGAGACTATCCACGGATCGGGAGTCTGTTAAGCATGGTTCAGATTATCTGTGACATCATTACTGGGAAAAAAAAATTATCTGGTTAAAGTAAGATCTTTTTAAATGTTAAATATTTTTTAATATTGTAACAGAAATTATAAATGTGTAAATCAAATAGTTTTCAGCAAACGTTAAAGTAAATAAAATATTAAAAATTAATTTGTTGAAACTCAAACCATCATCAGGTGAGTAATATTTAAAGTTGTTAAGTTGCTTGTGAGCAACTTTGGGCAATCGTGGTAATAATTTTGTTTGCCTTTAGTTATGAGACCAAAAGATAAAGGATTATCAAAGGAAGACATTCAGGGAATTTTAAACTTCGATTGGGATGTTTCTACTGATGAAGAAAGTGGAGATAAGATAGAAGATATTTCTGCAATGCTGGAGCAGAATTTGGAAGGGATTATGGAAAGCGGTGAAAGCATAGAAATCAGTCTTCTTGACAATATTGTTGCGCAACCCAACAAGCAAAAACCTTGCAATGAAGATACTTGCTTCGAAAAAATTGATGGGAAGACACTTAAATGGAGATCTAGGCCTTTTGAAGCTCCAGAAATTAAATACATGATGACGTAATGATTATTTTTCAAGTTTTTTTAATACTCGAGCTGTTGATCTGATCACACAGCAAACTGATTTGTATGGAATGCAAGAACTGGACATTGAACTTAAGTGTAATAAGGAAGAAATTAGACGATATATTGGTACTTTGTTATACTTAGGTGTTTTGAAATTGCCTCAATTTAAAATGGCTTGGTCACAAGATATGAAGCTTACTGCTATAACAGATTCCATACCGCGCCACCGTTTTGAAAAAATTAAGCAGTGCCTACATTTTAATGACAACAGCAAACAGCTAAAAAAGGAAGATTTGAAGTACGACAAGCTATATAAGATACGCCCTTTGTTAAACATCACCAAAGAAAACTTCAACAAATTACCCCAGGAAGAAAGAACATCAAAGTGTTGATGAACAAATAATTGCAGTTAAAGGTATGTAGACATAAATACCGAAATCATTTTCGGCTGTAATTTTTGGTCACAGGTCGATCAACATTTAAACAATACAACCCAGCTAAGCCCAACAAATGGGGTTTGAAAATGTTTACGCGTGCTGCAACTTCTGGATTAGTTTACGATTTTACGATTTATATTGGGGAGGGGATTGGGATTATCTTCGGATGCAGTCCTTCATTTGGTGAAAAGTCTTCCCAAACACAAGAATTTCAAGTTATATTTTGATAACTGGTTTACATCAGTAAGCCATCTCATTGCCTTGAAGGAAATTGGCATATTTGCGACAGGTACTATACGTAAAAACCGAGTTAGCAATTGTAAGTTACTATCTGAGGCTGAACTTAAAAAACGGGGTAGAGGATCTTACGACAGCAAATGTGAACCCAACCATAATTTAGTATGTGTAAGGTGGTTCGACGACAAACCAGTCCAACTTTTATCTTCATGTGTGGATCATCAACCTGTGGTTTTTGCAAACGTTGTAGCCCAAAAGAAAAAACCTATATAGATGTTCAAAGGCCTGCGATTGTCGCTTCCTACAATAAAGGCATGGGAGGGGTGGACCTAGCAGATATGCTGATGGAACTCTACAAAGTCAACCACCACTCAAGGAAGTGGTACACACGAATATTTTATTGGTGCCTGGGAACATCCGTTACAAATGCTTGGCTGCTCTACAGCAAACATTTAAATTTGCTATAAAATTTCAATTGGAAATTGCTGATGCACTATTGCAATCTACGTCTTCTGCAGTTTCGGTCGAAAGAAATAGAGGCCGACCGTCCAATGCAGAAAACGATGACCCGATGTCTTCAATCGCTAGCTCTCCATCGACCAGTGTGTCATCCCAACAAACAAAAAAATATAGATTCCAGCCGAACCCTCCAGACACAAAACGGTCTGATAAAATGAATCATTGGCTAGTATTTGGTGGAAAAGGGCGTTGCAGGTTGTGTAAGACAGGAACCCCAATGTCTAAATGTCTTAAGTGTAAGGTCCATCTTTGTTGTAATAACAACAAAAACTGTTTTTTTTGTCATATCACACCTAATTTTTTAAATAAACATATAAAATTCTTAACGATCTCTATATAAAAACCAAAATTGTTGAAAAAAAAATGTTATATCGAAATGTTGCTTACAGGCAACTTTCCATAACGCCCAAACGGATGGGCGTGGCGACTTCAAATTTTTTCTTGACACTTTTAGACTAAATAAAAATCGGGGTCGAAAGGTTTAAGAGTTTTCCCTCAACCCGCTTTTTGGCGCTCAAATTTGCGCATAAAATGACAAACATCTGGTTGTCAAATTGGTTCCTCGCTCACAACTCTCAGCAACCAACAACAGTTTTGACATATCCAGGTATGGTAAATTGGTATTGAGTGAGTTTACAAGCCGATTCTTAACCTACTTTTTTTTTAGATTATTTTTTAATCTTGTGTTTAAAAAATTAAGATTTGTATGGTAGATCTCGCGATTTAAGGAAGATTTAATTAAGCTTTATTGCAGGTTAGTTTTAACCGCGGTTCAATAATGAGTTGCAATTACCAAACAAGTTATGTTGTTTTGGAAAACCAAATATAAAGTGCGTATTTACTTAACAAAAACGCATACTAAAATAACCAAACCATTTTTTGCGGCAGAGGAAAGTCCCAAATGTACCTATTCTTTAAAATATGAAACTAAAAAGAGTCGATATATCTACAAAAGGTTGCAAAATCCATCACCCATTCTATGCGAATTGTATAATATAAAATACAAATAACAGTTATAACGGGTGATCCAAGTAGAGATACTTTTTTCAATAGCCTTTTTTGACAGATCACGTGTGAGTCGTGTCATGCTGTCATGTTATTTTTGTTTAGTATTGTTTGGCATTTCATAATGGAAAGACTTACGCGTGAACAACGTTTACAAGTTGTTCAACTTTATTATGAAAATTCACGTTCTGTGAGGAATGTGTTTCATGCACTTCGCTCAACTTATGGTCAACATAATCGGCCTACTGAGCGTACTATTCGCAACACCATCACCCATTTTGAGACCCAGCATTCATTATTGGATAATATTTGACCGAATAGACCACGTCCAGCACGCTGTGAAGAAAATATAGCGGCCGTAGCTGAGAGTGTGCACGAAGACCGTAGAGAGTCGATTCGGCGCCGTTCGCAGCAACTCGGACTGACGTATGGAACGACTTGGCGCATTTTACGTCAAGATCTTAAATTGAAAGCGTACAAAATACAGCTTGTGCAACAACTGAAGCCGCTCGACCTTCCCAAGCGACATCGCTTCGCTCTATGGGCTCTTGAAAAGTTCGAAGAAGATCCGACGTTTTCGAGGCCAATTTTGTTTAGCGATGAGGCCCATTTCTGGCTCAATGGGTATGTAAACAAACAAAATTGCCGCATTTGGGACGAAGAGCAACCTGAGGAGATTGAAGAACTGCCACTTCATCCAGAAAAAACAACGGTTTGGTGTGGTTTGTGGGCCGGTGGAATCATCGGTCCATATTTCTTTAAAAATTATGCCGGTGCGAACGGAACCGTCAATCGTGCCATGATAACCGACTATTTGATGCCTGAAATTGAAGCTCGTGATCTCGGCGACATTTGGTTTCAGCAAGACGGCGCCACTTCCCACACATCGCATCAATCAATGGACTTATTGAGAGAACATTTCGGTGAGCACATAATTTCACGTTTTGGGCGGGTCGATTGGCCACCAAGATCGTGTGATATCACACCGTTAGACTTTTTCCTGTGGGGATATGTAAAGTCAAAAGCTTATGCTTAGGCCTTGGAGGAAAACTTCACGCGTGTCATTCGCCAGTTACCAGTCGAAATGCTCGAACGAGTGATCAAAAATTGGACTCAACGGATGGACCATCTGCGACGTAGCAACGGCCAACATTTGATAGACATAATCTTCAAAAAATAAATGCCAAATAATGTTCTTTCAAATGATAATAAACATTCTCCATTAAATTTGAATTTTCTGTGTTTTTTTCTTTAAAAAAGTAGGGAACCTCGAAATGGATCACCCTTTATATATATATCGCAGGTCATAGGACGTCGTACAATAAATAAAAACTTTTGTTATTTCTGAATAAATTTCGGAAGATGCCTTCGTATCCTAATAGCGTAGAAATTTATGCGTTTATATTATGAACCCAAACAAAATATTGAGTTACAAAAAAAACAACAACTGGTTCTGAATCGAAATATATTTGATTTTGTGTATCTTTGTTAACATGTTTTTTTTTTTTGTGTTTTAAATACGTTTCAGGGTTATAAAGTGATTCAAATGACTTTAATTGCACAGTATATGTATTTTTCAAGTTTACTTCGAATACATACGTATTGGCGTATGTAAGTTTTATGATCAAATAGGTTTTCTATAGATTTTCAGAATACATTTTCAGTTGCATACATATTACTATAATACTCGACTAAGGGCTACCCAATCCAACTTGTTGCAATCAGTTCTTCACCTTAAGGGCGCAAATGTAACAAACGCTGATGTATCCTGCTGGGGAAGAACACTACCGCATCGTACGAGTAATGCAAATCATTTTTTACAAACATGCCTGACAATTCAATCAATCTCATATCATGTGTCAAACTCAGGAAGTTCTTTCTATGTTAAATTCAATTGACTCGAATGTGTGTATCTTCTATTTCGGAGTTATGTCCAAAATTAATTTTCCTACCATTGCTATTGCCGGAGGGCTTTTCAAAAGCATGAACTTCTAATAACTGGTTATGTTGAGACTTTGGAAATATGTGTTGGGGATGTGTTTGAAACAACTTTTGATTTAAACTATGAATAGATTAGATTGATAGGTACGATTTCATTTATATACGTGTGTACCTGGAAATGTACAAAAATGTATTTGATTAAGTTTAGGGGCGATTTTTTCGCAACTGGAGGAACTGCTGAAACTTTGCGGATAAATAGACAAATCCCACTGACGGACTTGTTGAGATGCAGTAAAAGTGGAAAGGTTACGATTCAGAACCTCGTCGGAAATAGGAAATAAGCGAAAAAGTCGTTTAATATGGCATACACCTATCTGCCTATTTGGAACAATAAAACGGTTCGTATGTTCTTGTAAGAAAATGACACACCAAGAGATTAAGTTAATTTAAAATGGTTTCTCTATATCGATTGACTTGTTAGTCCTGGAATGTGTCGATTCCATTAAGGATTTGTAGCGGCTCTTACAATTTCGAAGATCGGAACTATTATACGCGCATCCCTGCATTCGATGCCAGATGGTAAAGACTTATAACGTCTTGCATCCTTAAGGCACAGCTTGATTTTACGCTCTGTACCATGACTCCATCCGGTCGAAGGCACTGTAGAATAGCTTTTTTGGGTACGTAAACTACAGATGGGCATGTTTGAAACTAAATTTAATTTAATTTGACATTTTGTGGTCAAATCTGGCAACTCCAATGTCATTTATGTTCAGTTTGGTTTGCCATTTCATCATGAACAGGTTGTCAAATGAACAACGAAAATAATGGTTCAGTTCGCGAAGTTTACCGCAAGCTCATTTTGGGTTGAATGGCTACGTCAACAAGCAAAATCCACATAAGACCCTTGAAACGCCATTACAGTCACAAAAACTGACTGTTTGGTGTGCTCTATGGGCTGCTGCAGTCATTGGGCCCTACTTCTTCCGAAATGATGCTGGAGAGTCAGTTACCGTTAATGGAGACCGGTATAGAGCCATGATAACCGACTATTTTGTTCCCGAATTCGATGGCATGAATATGGCTTGCCTACGCCAACAAACCAGAAACGTTGGAGGACTTGGAAGCCAACATTCGTTGTGTTATTGCCGACATACAGCCCCAAAGGCTTGAAAATTGGACCTCTAGACTTGTCGTTATTCGAGCCAGCCGCGGTGGCCACATTATTTTTTCAAAATAATCGACAATGTAGAGAAAGGTATACAAAGTAATAAAGAATACTACTAAACACCCCTTTCAGCTTTCAAGGTCTAAATTTTTTTGATTAATTTTGGATCTGACAGATAGATAACAAAATTGATTTGACCATTATTCTTTGGAGGGTGTTGTTTATTTTACCAAAATTAATTTACTTGCTTACCGGCAGCAGGCTTGGGACAAGAACAAAATTATAAATGCGATTTCTAACAATTTAAAAAAAATTAAAAGTTGTGTATGAAAAGTCTTAATTCGTAATAAAGCCTTTATGACTCACAAAAAGTCAACTTGGCTGCTTTGTTAAGACTTAGCTCATGCTTTCACACCAGTCGTGTAGCCGCCTTAATTCATTCGTACAAGATACGTTCGTCTGAAATCGTCGTCCTTCCATCAGTAAACCAAGTTATCAGTTAAACAACTTGGTTTGATTCCATTTGACTCAGCTGGTGTGAAGGCACGCAGATTGCCAATACTATTTGCATTGAGTAGTTAATCGATTGCTACAAGTTATCTTTCGATTAAACGGGTCCTGTACGTTGGAATAGCAATATTTATGTGCCTCTTTGTTTTCCTGATACAGAATGACACTATATCTAGACAGGATATGTTAAACTACGAATTTTGTATCCCGTTGTATTGGGAATTAATATTCTCGAAATTAGAAATAGAAATAACTTTTTATATTTTCGACGCTCAATTTTTTCTTAAATTTTTTTTAGGGAACTAGATTTAGCCATTTAATTTAGCTACTTATGTCAGTGTTGACACTCCGGAACTTAAAAATGTGGTAGAATTACAGAAAAAAAAGTGCTCGCTTTCAAATTTAAATGCATAAGCTCACTTGTTTAAACGGTTTAAACATTAAATTACATTTTACAAAAATCCATCAATTAATTATTAAAGCAA
This sequence comes from Ferdinandea cuprea, assembly GCA_963576555.1. Classification (NCBI taxonomy): domain Eukaryota; kingdom Metazoa; phylum Arthropoda; class Insecta; order Diptera; family Syrphidae; genus Ferdinandea; species Ferdinandea cuprea. The sequence continues at coordinate 882,260 of OY754959.1, forward strand.
AACTACAGATTTCTTTTGTTGGATATGGTTTGGATAACATAATCCGAATTACGGAAACGACCTTTGTTGCACATTGCATTCCATTTTCGAAACTCTTTCGATAAATTAAACCCATATGCTTCATCCTGCTCAATCTGGTAAGACGTTGTAGATAAACTGGCCCCTTGGACATAAAAAGGTGACTTCACGTACAGAACTACATTTTTGGGAATTAAATTATTAACACAATAAGGAATTCCAAAAAAGAGAGTTCCGCAATTCCGTCTGTCTAGAAGCTGTAGGAGGATTCTATGGATTTTATTATTAAAGTTCATGCTTAGAATTTTTGAAATGGGTGTAAGAAAGAACGTATACTTTATGAAAATACTTATATCTCAGAATCGAATGCAGCGATTTAAAACTCAATTCGACATAGCATAGCCATTGAGCAGAAAATTACCTAGCTTTTGCTGCTTTTTCTTGTAATTTAAAAACGCATCTAATCTAGAGAAAACGTTGCGTACTTCTTACTGCTCAGTTTTGAATTTTTTTGTATTAACAACCCAAATCTTGTGAAAATTTGCTTCATAGCTAACTCAAACTCGATCGACAGACCTAGATTTTTATGCACTCTTTGGGCTACAGAAAGAATACATTTGCGGGAATTGAAGTTCGTCACATTATTAACTAGTTCCGAAATTTCAATATTTTGATTCAATCAAAAACGGTTCACATTACGCTATGTTTCAGGGAAATTCCTATACACACAAAGTCACATTTTTACTTTACAAATTGTACTCAAGACTGATGAACGTCACAAATGGTTAATAAAAATGCATGCAGACATCCGAGAGGCTTTGTTCTTTAATTTCCGTATATGGATTGAGAACCATGGATAAAGCTGCTTAAAGCAGAATGATAAGTGGTGGTAAAATTTTAGAGCACAGTGGTTTATAAGGTCTATGTGGCTGGTAAAATTAATCTTGGAATCAAATTTTGACTTTGCTAAAGGGTGATTTTTTAGCTGGTTTGGTTTTGGCAACACTGGTTTTGACAGCTGACGTGTGTTTAGTACCTTGTGTCACTGTCAAACAGCTTCAGTTTGGTTTGCAATTTAACCATGGATCGTCTTACTATGAACAACGCTTGCAAATTATTGAATTATTTACTATCAAAATTCGTGCTCGGTTCGAAATGTTCATCGCGCGCTGCTTCCATTTTATGATCGGCATTCTCGACCTTCTGAGCAGTCTATTCGGAAGATTGTGACCAAATTTCGCACCAAATTTACTTTGTTGGACATTAAACCACCAACACGTTTACGTACTGTGCGTATTGAAGAAAATATTGCGGCCGTATCAGCTAGTGTGACAGAAGACCGCGAAATGTCGATTCGGCGCCGTTCCCAGCAGTTTGGCCTTTGTTACAGCACTACGTGGAAAATTTTGCGGAAGGATTTGGGCGTAAAGCCTTTTAAGATACAGCTGGTGCAAGAACTAAAGCCAGCCGACCTACCACAACGCCGAATTTTTGGTGAATGGGCTCTTGGAAAGCTGGCCGAGGATCCGCTTTTTTATCGAAAAATTGTGTTCAGCGATGAGGCGCAATTGCGAGGCGAGTTTGGTGAACAGTTAATTTCACGTTTCGGGCCGGTCAATTGGCCGCCGAGATCGTGCGATTTGACACCATTAGATTATTTTTTGTGGGGGTATGCCAAGGCTAATGTGTATAGGGACAAGCCCGCTTCGATTGACGCACTGGAAGCCAACATCCATGCATTCATTCGTGAGATACCGGCCGATATGTGTGAAAGAGTATGCCAAAATTGGACTCAGCGGATGGGCTACCTAAGACGCAGCCGCGGTCAACATTTGCATGAAATTATCTTTAAACATTAAATTGCAAGGTTCAAACTATCGATTCAAATAAATATTTCATTCATTTTTTCGAATTTTTTGTGTTTTTTTTTTTAAAAAAGGTCTAAACCTCTTAAAAAATCACCCGGTATATATGAAATTAAACGACTTTGGCATTGGGGAATATAGTAGATTCAACAGATCATTTTACAGATTTAAGAAATCAGAAATATTTTTTTTACGGAAACGTAAACTTTCAAATGAACAAGTACATCTGGAATATCATTAACAAGTAACAAAAAAATAAAAGATGCCCTAGATGACATCCTTGAGGAACTCCGGATGTTACCGTTATAGCTTGTTAAAGACAGTCGTCTATCTATACGATAAATAACATTTCAATATTTAAGAGCGCAAAACCATACCTCTGGATAATCAAAGTCCCTGTGGTAAATGTATGTAATTTTGTTCGTAGTTCTCTCTGTTCAAATGATTGTTTTAAACTTGAATCAGTTCATCAGTCATCACTATTAATATCATATTCAAAAAATTAAATTGCACATGTTGCTTGCAATGCGCAAAATGTATCTCTCTCATCAAGCAATATTGTTCCGCAAAATTATTAATCTCAGTTTATTACGACCTCGCTGACTCGAAGTTTCTTAAATAGTTCTTTCAGACCATTGTTAATAGGTCAGCAAAATTTAATCAGGATTATTTGCAGCAAAAATCGTTTTTATAGGAGTTGGCCTACAAGAACGAAGACCTACATACGTATTCTACTAATGAGACGTTTACGTTTTTAAAGTAATAAAATAATTTTATAAATAAAGTGCTTATATTCCCAGTAGAAGTTCATAGTTTTTAAACCATTTTTTAATATAAATGGTGGTGTCTGTAATATGCTTTGTGGTCACAGATATTATTTGCTATTCGTACTATATTTTTTGTTTAGTTTTACCTTTATACAATTTTTTAAGTGTTTATTTTTTACATCTCCTTAATCGGGGCTACATTTCTCTCGCCCACCCAATTGAACAGTTGAACATTGAAGAAGAATCGTAATAAGTTCCTTTTTTTTCCATAGAAACTTTATTTATTTTAGTTTTAGGGTTACTTTTCGGCGGAGAAATTTCTCCAGAAAATCAATTAATTGATAACTAAAAATTATAGATAACCAATCAAGTATAGGATTTATTATTTAAACAAGTTAAAAAAAATACTTGCATTTTTCGAGTATAACAAAAAATGTATACAAGGTTTTTAATTCTAGTTTTAACACTCGACTGCAAGTAAATTTCAATGATTCGGTACGATATGTTTATGGTGTTCGTAGAAGCGACCACATCTGCGTTTACTCTCGGGAGCTACTTGAATGCACTCTGCAAGATTACAGGAACTATACAAAGATATATTTCTTTACCCGTCTCAATATTTCTCTGTCAAACAGAACTATGAATTAAATCACTTTCAATACACGTGCACCTTAATTCCTCACGCCTCTTCTTCATTCACTCTGTTAAACTATGAAAGTCTTTGCTTACGCGGACTAAAACAATCTCAAATTTCGCAATTGCCACACTCCTTTATTTCTTATGAATAATATATCACTTTAATTCAATCCTCCTTTCCATTCTATCTTCCTCAAGTCTACCTTAACCATTGTCTTTTCAACATCCCTACTGTTCGCATTAACACGATTATTTTTTTGTAATTTAGTGTTAAGTTTTATGTGGTTTGAATTTCTATAAAATCAATATTAAAATTCTAAGTACTATAAAAAGTATTATGCTAGTATACTAACAAAAATCCTGAATTAATTAACTCAAGTGCTTTAAATACAGACACAATGGCAGAATTGATTGTAAAAACAGCACATTGCATCAACGATTTTTGTAGAAGAAGCCAGTTCAGTTGAAGTTTTGAATATGCTATTCAGTCTTAACACTAATAAAAGTCCGGGAGCTGATAATATAAGAGCAGTAGATATTAAGTTTAACGCAACATCACCAGCTCGAGTTATACAAACTATAATCAACCAAAGCATAAATCAATGTCACGTACGTAAATTGCTTAAAACAGCGATAATACGACCAATTTATAAAAGCGGAAATAAAAAGAATTACGAAAACTACAGACCGATAGCAATTTTGTCAGTAATTGATAAATGAATTGAAGAAATAGTTGTACGCCGGCTTAAGAGTTTTTTGGAAAAACATTCAATTATACAGGATAACCAGTATGGCTTTCAAAAAGTGAAAAATACGGGAAGACTACTTGGAGAACTTGCAAATGCGGTCAACATGAGCCTAAACAAAAATCATCACGTCCTGATAACGTTCGTCGATTTGAGTAAGACGTTCGACACACTATGTCACAACAAACTCATAGAGGCTCTTAAAAAAGTTGGATTGAGAGGAAACTTTGCGAAGTGGATGAAAAGCTACCTATGTATCTGGAAGAACAACAAAGGTGAAGATAATATCTATGGTGTTCCACAGGGCTCAAAATTAGGGCCTTTGTTATTTATACTCTATACAAATGAACTTCTTCGCGAATTTAAAAGAAGTACAGTTTTTGCCTATGCAGACGACATAGCAATCGTTGTCAAGCATGAGTACCTCAAAACTGCAACGACTATTATGCAACAGGAGCTCGACAAACTTTCGAGATGGTGCCATGACAACGGACTGATAGTTAACGCAGACAAAACTAAACTTATGCATATTCGCACACCTTTCCAGCGTGATCTCAGCAACATAAATTCAATATTACGAACCGATGAATGTCCAGCTGCAGGAAGAAGACAAGTGATTGAGGTGGTCAAATCCATAAAATACCTAGGAATTATTATTGACGACCGTTTCGTATGGCAAGATCACACCAATAAACTAAGGTCAAACCACAAAAGTGCTATGTTTGCAATGGTGTATCTAAAAAGATACACTTCCATCGAAGTTCAAAAGCAAGTTTATTACTCGCTAGTGGAATCCCGATTAAAATATGGGGTTTTAGCATGGGGTAATGCGTCAGAATCCCATATAAATAAGATCATCAATACTCAAAGGCGACTGGTAAAAATAATTAATGCTAATAACGTTTATTTTAAAGTTTTAGATGTCAAAGGTATCCTTAAAATGACGGCAATCCTAGAATACTACAATGATCTTCGCTTTCAACAACCAATCCAACACAACTTGAACACACGAAGACGAGCACAAGGACTCTTGGTAATTCCAGACACATTTAATGTATACGGCAGAAGACAACTCATCTTCAGAATACCAACAATAATGAATGACATCCCAGCAAATCTTAAGATCATCCCAAATTACAAAAAACGTAAAAAGAACTTAAAGCTTATTTTGTGAATTTAAACTTTATTCAAACTTAACGTTTATCTTTTTCCTATATTTATTAATTAAAAGTTGAACTATAAATGAATTATAACTTCCAAACTAAATGAAAAACAAATTATGTACTAACCACCTGCAGACAAGCAATAAGCTTCGCAGGTAACAGAAATATTATAACGTGCTTTTACTGAAGAATAATAATAAAAAAAATCTCCTCTATTGTAAAAAATTTGCATAAAAATTTTGCATAATATTGATTTTTATCTCATTTTTTAAGATATTGAAGAGTCTCTAGGATGAGAAGATCTTAAGTAATTTTTAATGCAATTTTTTGTTCATTTGTTAAGATTTTAGCTCATTTGTGAACTAGACAGCTGCAGTATACCAACACACAATGCCTGCTGACCGTCAGTCACGTGTGAATTATTGTCAACCTCAATCTCAACGAAGAGGACGATTTTGTGTCGAAAATCATCATGAGCGACGAGGCACATTCCCACTTAAGAGGTTACGCAGCCACTGTGTGATGCGGCGTTCACGCGGGCGGAGTGATTGGGCGATATTTTTGAGGACGCCATCAAGAATACTGTCACTGTTACTGGCGAACGCTGCAGGGCAATGACAAACGACTTCTTACTGCCGGAATTTGATGAGCGGGGCTAGGTGAACATGCGGTTTCAACAAGACGGCGCAACTGCACACATTGCACGAGCCAAAATAGATATTGTGAAGGCAGCTTTTTCTGGTCGCGTTATCTTTCGTTTTGTCGGTTTGGCATGGCCAGCAAGAACATCCGATTTAACCATCCCAGATTTATTTCTTTGGGGCTACTTGATGCCTGAGGCGACTAGGCAATCGCAGACCTTAAGGAGAATACTCGACAGGAATGCGAACGGAAATCTTGCTGAGTCTTGGAAAATGCGATAAAACGGGCACAAATGTGTATCAACACTGGCGGCAGCCCCTTGACGGATATCATCTTTTCCACTAAACACAAAATTTATTAAGGTCCAAATAAAGATTTCCAGCACTCGAAATTATTTATTTATTAAAAAAGTAATTAAAGACAAAATTGGATAAATAATTTTGCGGCACCTTTTACATATCACTCTCACTATTATGCTTCAAAAATAAATATCTAGAGCTGAACGAAAGATAAAGTGGATATTTTGCCAGCGCTACTAGGTATTGATGAGAAAAAATTTTACCAGAAATAAATCTGAACGGGACCTGAGTGCATTCGTGGAATTTATGAAAAGGTTTCTTTCGCATAAGCCAATCTTATTGATGCAAGAGGTTAGTAATTTTTTTAAAAAATAAATTATGCTTTTTAGGTATGAGCTCGACATGTTTTAAGATATATGAAAAATGGTTATAACAGCGAAATTGATTTTTGCCATTAATTTTCGTTTAATTCAATTTTTGTTAATTTTTAATGAAAAATCGGTAGATAAAGCTTAGTCGGTCAGCAAATAGAAATAGAAGGACCAAGCAGCTTTTTATTGCACAGAAACTAGCTAATGAATAAAATGGTAAAGAATTGGTCAACATGTTATTTCACCAAAAATACTTTCCCAAAAAAAAATGAGCTCGACAAAATGTTGATTAAAATTTGTTTATTTGTTGCTTTGAAACATTTTACTCTTCTTCTAATGAAGATGAATAAATGTGAAATTTAATTCAATTTTAACTTATTTAATTTAGATTTTGTAATTTGGAAAAACAACATTTGCGTCCTCCACCATTACTTTTGGTCATCAATGACAAAGTGTCTGTGGGAAATACCCGATGAACAACGATGAAATACAATTAATGTGTATTCGATTCGGTTTGACGATTTCGTATGCCTTCTTTCAAAGTCAAATCAGCATTCTATTACTTGTTAGAAAGTTTTGCAAATACCCAACCATTGAACAACAAAAAGAATTTCCAGCTCATCGGACATAAATTTGATTAGTGTCAGAAATTCGCTGGCAACAAAACAGATTCTACTTAATCCAGTAATATGCAAGAAGACAATTGTGTTGGCATCTACTCGTATTTAGGTCACATATAAATTGACTTGTTTTTGTTACATCAAAAGTTGTAAGACATATTTAGCTATGCATTACTAATTTCTTATTGCCAAGTTTAAAAATAAAACCAACCAACCTATGCGAATGCGTAATATATTTTCCATGAACTTTCACCGCTCAACCTATATAGTAGGTCAGTAAGAATAATTGATGTCATGCCATGTGCAGGGGAAGATTTAAAAGAAGCTACCACCTACCTACAGTACAATTTTTACATTTTCCGCAAAACTTCTGCCCACATATTTAAAATCTAGTCCCGATGCACACATTATACTTTCAACTTGTGTCTAATTTCGATGAGCAGTATCAACATCAACGCCAACCCCAAACCGAGTCGACCATAAAAACAAGTAGAAAAGATATAAAATCCTCAATATATCCCCACAGATTCATCATCACTTAATTCCGCAAAAAAAGCCAAGAAGTGTTCAAAATAAAATGTGTGATAAAGAAGTGAAAATTATCTTAATGCAGCTGATCCTTATGCAGAGATAAAATTGTTGGCTTTCAGATATATGTACAGAGATATGTACATAGGGAAGGAATATAAGTATATAACAAAAAAAAAAAAAAAAAAAATACACTTACAGCAGTAAAAACTTCTCCAAAACTTTAGGATTTTATTTCTGTGATTCCTTTTTTCTATATGTATTGTATTCGTATAAACATCACTCTTGAGTAGCGAAAAGGAAATTTATCAATTTTTAAACACAAACACCAAGTTTCATTTTAGCGAGGACGATACGACGACGAAGAATTTTATTTATTTATTTTTTTGTTTTTGAACAGAAATAAAAGTTTTCTCTTCCGTTCAGAGAGTTCAGAGAGAGAGAGTGTTGAAAATGTTAAGATGTTCAAAATAGATGTGTGTTTGACAGGCGATGAAAAAAATTATTATTAAATAATAAATTAAAAATATTTCAATTTTTTTCTTTTTTTACTCGAATTACTGCAGGTAGCTACGTCTGGGTCTGGATCTCTTGTATGTGTGTATAACAAGCGCGATTAAATTGAAACAAAAAATTTGAAACAGGAAAAACTCATCTGAAGTACACTCTCGCGTCCAGGAATTTATTGTTAACACTAAACACAGAAAATTTCATCGTTTTATTTTTTTTTTTTTTTTGCTGGTATTTTTGAGTCACATACACCACGATTGGATTCGATAACTAAGAAATGACTGAAGAAAAAACCGATTGCAAAGTGTTAACCTGAAGCTGAACTGCGACATTTACTTAAATTATAACACGAAGGAAAAAAAATGATGTCCGTATGGTAAACGTGTTCCTGATTTAAGGAGGACAAGGATTTGTTGCTTTCCACTACATTGTATTATGAGAAGGTGGCCCGAATTTTTTTAGATATATATTCTCTTTCAGATTTTATTTGTGTAGGTATAGTACACTTTTCGTTAATCCTTGTGATGTTCTGGGCGTACCCTTTCAAGTCAAGGGCTCGCGATGTACTGGCAGGATTTGGTCCATATATTTGTTGAATTATGGAGAGAAGAAAGCAAAACGCTGATGTATACACAGGGAGACAAGTGTGGGCTTGTGTAGCTCATTATTGCCCACACTGAGATTGTGCAAGGACAGCGCCAGCCAGCAGCCAGCAGCCAGATGACATGCGAAACGAAACGAAACGGAAGCTGGAGAAATTATGATGGTAGCTATGGCTGCAGTAAAGGATACTCATCTGGGTTGCTATGGCTGGGGCGATGCGATGGTAGGGATGAAAAAGCTCGTCGGTACTTCTATGGCGATGATTGCGTGGAACAGAATGTCGATATTCCTTGAGAAGAAAAAGAGAAACAAGAGACTTGCTTTCCTACAGGAATTTTCCAACCAAATACTAGGATGCTTCATGGCGGTCTGAAGTTTGTTTGCACCGCTAAGAGATGTCATGCGCAGTAATTGGCGGTTAAATGCTGCTGACGAGTTATGGAATAAAATATGTACTTTGCCATCTTGATGAATTGGTGTACAAAAAAAAACACACACAATAAAGAAAGTTATTACAATCTCATCAAAAGCTCTTTCTGGTGTGGACCGTAAGCTTTGTATAACAGTTCATTTAGTTCATTTTGTCTAATGCGTATAATGATTTTTTTTTCTATTTTATATAGGCTTTGAGGGAAGGCTTTGTTAAGAAGCGAAAATATTGGGGCGGATCTGGATATTTTAATTACTTTCTGATTTCAAAAGATGACACTGAATGATATGTATTTTAAATAAAATAAATTAAGAATGCATACAAGTCGAAATTATTTACGGATATACTATATATTATGTCCTATGATTTTAAGTGACATTTACCTTTACAGTTACAGTTGTTTCAGTTGTCAGAAGGGGAACTATGAATTTTTTATTAAGTAAATCAGAGTTCTGCATCTTAAAATGAATGCCGACGAGAATACATTTATCAGGAAAATTTTTAATTAAAGATTGAAGGTAATGCGAATATGTATGTACAGTGGCGAGCAAAATAATAGCAGTGCCGCTTTGTAAGAAACATTTTCATAATCTATATTTTTTTTGGCTTCTAAACTTACTATAATATTTTGCTCATCAACAACAAACTCGGTTATGTGATGTCATATTGTAACGGTAAACCCTTAATGTTGCTATGAAATGCTCATCCGTAGTGCATCTGTCACTTTTTGATGAGACAGGTGCATATTAGTTTTGTGTCAAAATATTTTGTTTTTCCTTTAACTTTGGATTTAAATTATTCAAAAGTAAATTAAAAGCATCTAAAGGGTGATCCATTTCGAGGTTCCTTACTTTTTTAAAGAAAAAAACACAGAAAATTCAAATTTAATGGAGAATGTTTATTATCATTTGAAAGAACATTCTTTGGCATTTATTTTTTGAAGATTATGTCTATCAAATGTTGGCCGTTGCTACGTCGCAGATGGTCCATCCGTTGAGTCCAATTTTCGATCACTCGTTCGAGCATTTCGACTGGTAACTGGCGAATGACACGCGTGATGTTTTCCTCCAAGGCCTGAATCGAAGCGGGTTTGTCGGCATAAGCTTTTGACTTTACATATCCCCACAGGAAAAAGTCTAACGGTGTGATATCACACGATCTTGGTGGCCAATCGACCGGCCCAAAACGTGAAATTATGTGCTCACCGAAATGTTCTCTCAATAAGTCCATTGATTGATGCGATGTGTGGGAAGTGGCGCCGTCTTGCTAAAACCAAATGTCGCCGAGATCACGAGCTTCAATTTCAGGCATCAAATAGTCGGTTATCATGGCACGATAACGGTCGCCATTGACGGTTACGTTCGCACCGGCATCATTTTTAAAGAAATATGGACCGATGATTCCACCGGCCCACAAACCACACCAAACCGTTGTTTTTTCTGGATGAAGTGGCAGTTCTTCAATCTCTTCCGGTTGCTCTTCGTCCCAAATGCGGCAATTTTGTTTGTTTACATACCCATTGAGCCAGAAATGGGCCTCATCGCTAAACAAAATTTGCCTCGAAAACGTCGGATCTTCTTGGAACTTTTCAAGAGCCCATAGAGCGAAGCGATGACGCTTGGGAAGGTCGAGCGGCTTCAGTTGTTGCACAAGCTGTATTTTGTACGCTTTCAATTTAAGATCTTGACGTAAAATGCGCCAAGTCGTTCCATACGTCAGTCCGAGTTGCTGCGAACGGCGCCGAATCGACTCTCTACGGTCTTCGTGTACACTCTCAGCTACGGCCGCTATATTTTCTTCACAGCGTGCTGGACGTGGTCTATTCGGTCAAATATTATCCAATAATGAATGCTGGGTCTCAAAATGGGTGATGGTGTTGCGAATAGTACGCTCAGTAGGCCGATTATGTTGACCATAAGTTGAGCGAAGTGCACGAAACACATTCCTCACAGAACGTGAATTTTCATAATAAAGTTGAACAATTTGTAAACGTTGTTCACGCGTAAGTCTTTCCATTATGAAATGCCAAACAATACTAAACAAAAATAACATGACAGCATGACACGACTCACACGTGATCTGTCAAAAAAGACTATTGAAAAAAGTATCTCTACTTGGATCACCCGTTATTTCGTGTTTTCAGTCAATTTGTTTTAATTTGTTTTTATAAAAGTGAGTCGAAAAACACACTGCACACCAGAGAAGCGCGATTTAATTAAATCGCTAGTAAATAACGGAAAAGAACTCTTGGGATGTTCCTCCAAAATGATAAGGAATGCCATAAAATATAAGCATAAGGTAGAAACACGCGGCCGGAAGAGAATTTTGCATCCAAAAATGGTGAATCGAGTTGTGAGGTGCACCCTTCTTCTGCAGCTACCCAGATTTTAGATGAGCTAGACTTGGCATGTGGTGTTCACACTGTCAGAAGACGCCTAAGAGAACATAACCTCAATGCTCGCAGTCCACGTAAAGTCGCACTTCTCAAAAAAATCCACATAGCAAAAAGGTCCCCTGAGAAGTGGAGAAATATAATGTGGACTGATGAGAGCAAAATTGTTCTTTAGGGCGGGAAAGGATCTCGGCAGTACGTAAGGCGTCCACCCAATTCAGAATATAATCCAAGGTTCACCACAAAAACCGTAAAGCACGGTGGATCTAGTATAATGATTTGGGGATGCTTCTCCTACCATGGTGTTGGTCCAATATATTGGATCAAAAGTATAATGGACCAGGACTCATTCATCGATATCCTTCAAAACATCATGCTGCCATATGCCGAAGATGAAATCTTCCAGCAGGATAACGACACGAAACATACCAGCCGAAAAGCTAAGCAGTGGTTTCGGGATAATAGGATTGAGGTCATGGAGTGGCTTGCTCAATCCCCCGATCTCAGTCCTATTGAGAATCTATGGGCGGATATAAAAAAAAAATGTCTCCAATAAAAAACCGAGGAACAACAACGAGTTATGGATGACTGTTGAGCAGTTTTGGAGATCAATACCACCCGAAAGGTGTAATCGTCTTGCTGACTCCATGAAACGGCGTCGTGCAGCTGTAATAAACAATAAAGGACATTCTACGAAGTATTAGTTTATCGTCGACAGGACCTCATTTTCATTTAATAAAATTCCGTATTTATTTCTTAAAATTTTAATCTTTTAACTTGGTGAAGAAACAGCACTGCCAAAATTTTGATCGTCTTTTTTTAGAATCTTATTCAAGAAAATGAATTTACGCTGATATAATTTGTTCAAATCAAAATTAATTTAATGTACATATTAAGACAAAATAACGTTTTTTATCATAATAAGAAAAAAATTTTAAAATCGTTGCTCAATTTTTTGTATGGTCGAGTAATGCTACTTATTAAGGTGCACTGCTATTTTTTTTGCTCGCAGCTGTATGTCTAAATATTTATAAAGTTCTTTTAGTCAAAAGATGTAAATGTTGGCAAAAAATTCAAAGAACGCCTATAAGTTACAAAATGGCTCTGGTCGTTTCCTTCAAAAACAACGTTTTTACCATCTAATCGTTTTTTTGTAATCATTTGCAGAAAAAGTTAATCCTATGTTTGTTCTGACAGCAGCCAACATTTTTTTTAAGCACCTGTGCGAATGTCTGCATCTGGGTAATTACTCAGAAGCTGTACCAAATAATTTTTTTGGAGCCCATCGACTACAATCACGGTTGGCACTCTAAAAAACAATATTAGATTCTAATGAAGGGTTTGTCCGTTTTCGAAGACATAATTTTTACTGAGTTGGGAAACATTTGCACAGCCACACAGGCATCGTCTTTAATATAATTTTGGCCGCTTGATTTTGCTGTTTCAATCTACTTGATTCCAATTCAACTGTTGAAAGTATCGTTACTGTCCATGTCAAATCGAACTTAAATCAAATGAGCCGCCCAAGTTCCTCAGTAAGATAAAATCAAAATTAAACAATACTGCATTAAAAAAATATATATTTTGCAGAAAGAACCCTCATCGGACAAGTCCCAAAATCTAAATTAAAATTGTGGACTTTATTTTGCCCGTAGATTGTTTTTTTTCAACTAGTGCTTATTTCGGGAATGGTAACACTTAGCTCATGTCTGATTTGACAGATAATTAGTTTTATCCTTCCGCTGAACGAATATGGTTGTGTATACGCTTGAACAACGCTGGCAAAAATTGCGACATTACTTTGAAAATCATGGTAATGTTGCGAAAATTGCGTACGGATTTTGGAAGAAGAGAAGCACCGTCAGCTCCGTATGTTCGTTATCTTGTGAAAAAAAGTGAAAGAAACTGGCATCCTCATCGATAAACCAAAAACAGTGCGTACACCCGAGAAAATTGTGCGTGAAGCGCCATCAACAGCAATTCACCGTCGTTCTCAACAATTGAACATTTCGGAGACATCATCGAGACGAATTTTGCATAAAGACCTTTGTATGACGCCTTACAAAGTCCAATTGGTTCAGGAGTTGAAGCCAACTGACCATCCAATGCGTTTTCGCTTCCCTAATCCATGGTTCAGAGTCTGACCGAAGCCATTCCTTTACCTGTGGAAAGTTGACGTGGTAGTTTTTTCGCAGAAGGATTTCTGGTGTCATTGCATCAGACGGCATATCCATAAGACAGGGGTCAAAAGATAATTCTCGAGCAAGTTCTTCAAAATTCCAGTGCGCATGGTACCAAAATCTACCTCTCTTTAAGCGAAAGATGGTTCTTAGCGTACACCCCATGGTATATAAATGGAGGAGGGGAAGATTCATCAAAGCATCTAGAGCAGAGCCCGGGGTGCTAGGGAAGGCCCCTGTGCAGCCGAGACAAGCCGTTCTTTGGAGTTTGGCAAAAGAAGCAGTAACACACGTTTCCGCGAAAGCCTGTTCCACCAAACAACTGATGCGTATGAGAGTAGCGGTCTAATCATGGCCGTATAGATCCAAAGGACCCGTTTCGGAGAGAAGCCCATGTCTTACCAAAAGCGCCTTTACACTGCCAGAAAGTCGACAGCGCCTTATCGGTTTTCGATTCGACATGTTTGGACCATAGAAGTTTTTTTATCGAGGATTACACCCAGATATTTGACTTCATCGGATATAGGGATGGTGACACCTTTAAGCACGATATGGGACAGACCAGCGACGATTCCCCTTCTCGTAAAGAGAACAACCGTGGTTTTAAGAGGATTACCTGAAAGCCCATTACTAGTGCACCAGGCATCGATCAAATCCAAGGATCTCTGCGCTTGAGAGCAGACAGCCCCTAGATTTGAACCGACAGAAAGAACGGCGACATCATCCGCATAAGCTTGAGTGTAGTTTCCAGGAAAGTTGAGAGCCGTAAGCAGAGAGTCTACCACCATACACCATAGGAGGGGAGACAGAACACCACCTTGAGGGCAGCCCCTATTTACCCCTGTTATGACGCACTTGCCACTTGCATGTACAGGTGTACAATGCTGCTGAAATGCATATGATTTGTGATTTTGATATTTCAGATGTCGGGCGAAATGTAACAGATTTTAGCAAAATGTATGTCAGTGATGCCATTTTTAAGGAAAACTGTCAATTATTGTATTGGAGAACTATTCATTATTAATAAAGTCAACAAACGAATAATTTTTTTAGCAGTGTGCTAGCTAACACATGAGTTAACGAGCCTGATAAAATTAGGTTGATAAAATCTACACCAAACTTAAACAAAATCTTTCAACTTTGCGGAATATTTAAGTGTTTAGTAAAGATGACAATTTTAAGTGGTTGCATTGCCTTTGCTTAATGCATGGGGCACTGGGATCATAACACTGATATCCTTTTGAGACGAACCTCCTATGTGCAGGAGTTATAGGCTTCTTTTCGATAACTTCCAACTCTTACGACATTTTTGATTTGTTACGTCCGAGACTCCACCTAAACCCATGCCACCATTATTCTCCACATTCCCCTTTGTCTAACGGTTTCCCATACCATTTTGCTTACAAAGCAAAACCAGTCCTAAACGGATATGCCCCCTTTCCCCGTCCCACTTCAATACAGTAAATTTAAACTGCACGCGCAGCCATTTTTGCGCACGTTGCAAGAAATCTTGTTTTTTTCCTAATATTCATATTTCATACGGTGCCATATGAAATATGAATATTTCGTAAACAAATGCATTCCTTTACCATGGAATGCATAGCTACCCGAGGTGTTAACATACTTTTTACTTTTAGAATAAGTTAGTCTCTAAGTTGGTTTCAATATGTTTAAGTCAAAAGGTGAATAAATAAATAAATAAATAAATAGAAGTTTTTTTTTTATTCAAAGTAGACAAATAAAATATAACTGATTTAGTTATCCTTTTTCACTACGTTTTCTTCAAAAACGGTAACTTTTGGAACTTTCTCAAAGTCGGGATGCCAGAAACATTTGATAGTATGCCATAACACTTCCGCGTTAGCTGATAACTTTTCGAAAACCAATTTCGTTGCTTTGCAGGAATATTTGAGATAAGATCAAATTTGGTTTTGAAATATTTGTACCACAAACGCGTTTTAATAAAAGGTTTAAAATTTCCTTGTCAAATAAACGATTGGTTAATTTACGTAATTTAGAGAGGAAAGCTTATTCACGTTATCGATCTAATAAAACTAATTCTAACTGTGAACTTTTTTTTAGAGATTCAGGAAAGAATATGAGTTTTAAAATCGGCTTTTATACAGGCAAGGCACTATATCTTGTCTGTAGAGTCGTCGGTTAAGCGTAACAGAAAATCGTTTTGGAATTACAAAATAATTACCACAGGCTTGCTTAAGGTAATGGAATTCGAGGATGTAAGTTCAACAGATTTGAAAAGCACGTGCACTTTGACCCTGGCCCAGATGGGATTCCTGTGGTAGTATTAAAAAAAAGTTTATCCTTCGTTCTCATTCTCTTAGAATTATTTCTAACCAGTTTGGTTTGACTTCTCGCGTTATAGAAATTAAAGGGTGCTTTTTTAGAGGTTGGTTTTTCGAATAGAGATAAAACTGACATTTTGTGGTCAAATCTGGCAACTCTAATGTCATTTATGTTCAGTTTGGTTTGTCATTTCATTATGAACAGGTTGACAAATGACCAACGCTTGCAAATCGTGCAAATTTATTTCGAAAATAATGGTTCAGTTCGCGAAGTTTGTCGTGAGCTCATTTTGAGCTAAATGGCTACGTCAACAAGCAAAACTGTTGCATTTGGAGCGAAGAGAATTCACATGAGACCCTTGAAACGCCATTACATCCACAAAAACTGACTATTTGGTGTGCTCTATGGGCTGGCGGAGTCATTGGGCAATACTTCTTCCGAAATGATGGTGGAGAGTCAGTTACCGTTAATCGAGACCGGTATAGAGCCATGATAACTGACTATTTTGTTCCCGAATTGGATGGCATGAATGTGGATGAGATGTGGTTCCAACAAGACGGCGCTACATGCCACACAGCGCACGTCACAATCGATTTATTGAAGGAAACATTCGATGAGCGCATAATTCAGCGGAATGGATCGTGTAATTCAATACCATTGGATTATTTTCTATGGGGATATGTGAAGTCGACAAAGCAGAAACCTTAAGGGACTTGGAAGCCAACATTCGTGGCGTTATTGCCGACATACAGCAACAAATGCTTGAAAAAGTGGTTGAAAATTGGACCTCTAGACTTGCCCGAAATAACATTTAAACATTAATGGCATAAAATTATCGTTCCAATAAAGCCAAATTGATGGACATTAAAACGATTTTCTTGTGTTTTATTTCAATTCGAAATTCTATGCCTCTAAAAAAACACCCTGTACTTCGGGTTGTCCACAGAGCAGTCATTTTGGCTCGCTACTAATTATACTATTTATTAATGACGTTCATGAAATCTTTCAATTTTATAAGGTTTTGAATTTCGCGGATAATTTTAAACTATTTTCGAATAAATAATGTAACTGTTTGCATTCTTTTTCAGTCAGATATTAACGGTTTGTCGAAGTGGTGCGATCGCAATGCTTTGGAACTTAACATTTCTAAGCTTCAATTTTGCATAATTATTTTGTAAATGATCTTAGAATTCATTGTTGTGATGCAGTGAAAGATCTTGGTGTCATATTTGACAATAAGTTAAGTTTATTTTTGCATTATGATTGCTAAGTGTAACTCATTGTTAGGCTTCCTTAAAAAATTAAATTTATTTATTTCTCGTTAGTCAGACCTTATTTAGAGAACTCATCTGTAATTTGGGATTCGCCATATGCAATTCACTTCCCAATTATAGCAGAAGTTGCAATTTAGTTGGTCTGCAAGCCTTAAGTTTCAGACGCGATGCAACTTCAGTCTTGTTTATGTAATACTGTCAGGCGCATGATAATAATATAGTCATCTGCTCACCAGTGCTTTTCTTGACAACAAGTACGTCAAGCAGATGATCTTTGCTTTTCACTAGAACTGCACCATTATCTTTCAAAATGTAAACATCCTCATGAGCCACAGAGAGCAACAGAGGTTAACTATCCCAATGCAAGACCAAATGAGGAGAATTTTCAATGAGTCACACTTTGATTTACTATTTTACTTCTTGTGATCGGCCGAACTAAATCAACAGTAGATGGAGCTACTAAAATTTAAAAAAAATATGGAAGCCACCTCTAAAAACTTGGAAGCCACCTCTAAAAACTTCTAAAATGTCAATACAAGGCAACTCAAATTTTAATGTTTGGTGCCTATTTCAAAGTTGAAAAAAATCCATGACAAGCTCATGATTAAAAAGGACTTTAGTATTAGAAATTGCATACGTTCGAAATAAAAGTGATCAATGTGTCAAAATATAGCCTCGTTGCTAACGAAAAGCACCAAGCCCAAACGGAACATCGACGGAAAGAGATTTAAAAAAAAAAACTTAAATCCGCATAGCAAGAAACCCAGGCACTGTTTGCTTAGCCTTATATGACATATTATTGAATATTCTAGGGATATGTCAGACTTTCAAGAAATTTTATAGAAACAATCTCGAAAACTCCGCATTACGCAACTAGAATGATTCATAAAACCCTTAACAAGAAGGAATTCACAATGGCTGCGTTTCTGTACATAGAAGGTGCATTCAACAACCTGAACACTGGAACCATTACCTCTTCACTTGAGGATCTAGGTTCGTCAAAGTTTCTGACAAACTAGGTTAAGACAATGGTTAACCACAGAGTCATTAACATCAGTCTTGGTGATTGCGTGAATAAGAAAAACGCAAATCGTGGAACAACACAGGGTTCAGTTCTCTCTTCTCTTCTGTGAAATATTTCGATTGCAGAAATTGCTCAGTCCCTAACAGCAGGAAAGTTCCTTTCCACCATAAGAGACATTATGGAATCTGGAATCTTTCAGAACTATTCAAATGAACGGATAAAAGCGGTCTTGATGTTAATCCAAATGAAGACCGAAGGAAACCTGTTAAACAGGAAATTTAAGGTACCGAAATAGGACACAACGAAGCAAAAAGGTAACCGCCTCAATCTTTCAACCGGGGGGTGGTATTGACTTCTAAATTAAATTGGAAACCAAATACTCAAGAAATAATGGCTTAATTCCTTTTAAACATGCAGCAAAACCTTTGGGAAGAAATGGGGCTTACAGCCGAACATCCATTCTAACCTACGGTTTAGTTGACTGGTTTGAAGTGGTTAATACCAAAAACTATTAAGAAACAATGAATATAATTTTAAAGCCTGTCTATTTCGGACTCATGGTTATGAGATTTTTTTAGGAAAGGTATACCCATCTTCCTTATTCGTGTAAAAAATATAACTTCGCACACAGAGTGGTTGGAGAAGCTCGGCTTTAAGCCCTGTATGGGCCGTTTACGCCTAATATAGGAACAGGGAGCTATTTATTACCCCAAGTCTGGGGCCCAATATTGACAGCAAAAGATCAAAGGTACTCCTCTCTAGTCCCTCTTGATAGAAGCCCAAAATAGGAACATGGCTTCAAGGCTAGGAGTCTTTGAGAATGATTTCTACAGAAGCTGCAGCAATCTAATATACCCTATGCCATTGCCCAGGTCTAAAGGGACGCCACTTTACGTGCATGAGAGCACCGTTCCTCGAAGCTTGGACGTCTTGGCAGGGGTTCCTCTATCAGACATAAAACGGTTTATAACCTTATCGAAGTGGTTTTGTTAGTCATATGTCTTTACATGTCCAACTAGGGATCGCTTGAATGCTTACTGCATTGAGTTTGTAAACTATGTAGGTACCGTAGTAAGGCATCAACTGACGTGGAA
The DNA here is from genome assembly GCA_963576555.1 of Ferdinandea cuprea. NCBI lineage: Eukaryota > Metazoa > Arthropoda > Insecta > Diptera > Syrphidae > Ferdinandea > Ferdinandea cuprea. The sequence goes on from OY754959.1 coordinate 901,726, forward strand.
TTAAACTGTTTTCGTTACCAGTATTTCTTTGGAAATCCAAGAGTAATAAATAATTATATCCGTTGAAAGAGTTACGCGTGACACAGATCGAAAACTCGAGATATAATTAATAACCACTTTCAAGCATTATTGAAGTCAAATCCTTTTACTTTGTTGTCGGTGGTGCATCATCCTCAGAATTTCATTCGAACACTAAAGTTTGACAAATTGATTTGAAAACCCAAAAAAGGTTTCTAAAAAGTTCAACTTTTTCGTTGTGCCAATAATTGTTGAACAAAAGTTTTCCCTTAGCCGGAATTGTTTCATAAAAGCATTAGCAGCCAAAGCTGTAGACAGCAGTCCTGTGTAGGTGAATACATGTTGTAATGAACACTGAAATATTAACCGCATATACGTCCGGAAAACATAACTTTTGAATTAAATATGATTTCCACCGATATACCGCCTCGGGGTATTAACAGTGATGCGTGCAATTTACATCGAATGTGACTCACCTTTCCACCACCTCGATCTGAACCTTGAGGGAAGGTAGAACAAAACACTTAGCCACAAACCAAATACAAAAGAACATTTGAACGTTATTCTGAAATGTTACGGTTTTGGCAAAGTGAGAAGCGAGCTTTCCCCAAACAAGGAGAAGTTTCCGCCCTTCGGTTTTGTGTTTTTCTCATTTTTTTTTTTCTCACAAAAATGTAGCAACTTTGGTTTATTGTTCTCGAACAATTAGGCCTTGGGCTCAATATATTTTCCATTTTAGTTGTTTGTTGCGCGATTTATGTTGTATATAATTGAAAAGTAAACAATTTATGCATTACGACAAATTTCCTTTCCTTTTAGGAGTAGGCAGGCAGGTACTGTTGTTTGAAAAAAAAAACAGAAATCTAAAACCATTTAATTAATCACATGTTCTTCAACTGCTTCTTCTGATGCAACTATCAATTGAAAAGTTTGCTTTGCAATGCGAAAACAACTACGCGAGTATCTCTAACTCGTCTTGATGTGAATACACTAAAACAAAGAATATCCATTTCCTTAAGAACCTCTAGGGTAGATTGTTCATTACGTTAAGTATTCAACACAGCCTTGCAGAGACTGCAGAGAAAATAAATATTCCTTGTTTTCTTTCGCTTTCCTCGTAAGCCACGCCTTTATTTCTGGCTATTTAAAGATTCTTAAACACTTTAATGCTGATTGAATATTAAATGCATCGCATCAAGACAAGACCACCACAGTTATGCTTATTAAAAAGGTTAAAAACTCTCGTACCTTATGAGTGCAGCAGATTCGCTAGTCCCACACACAGACGCTTCAACAAAAAAAAAACAATCCGAACTCTTTTTTTCACAAATGCGGATAACACCTGCTGCTGTAAAAATGAAAATTCTTTGAAGTCATACCTGCAAATAGAAGAAGGAAAGGAAGAAAAAAAAAATTAATAAAGTTATTTACAAGCTGGAGAATAGTTCATAAAGACGGAAGTGGAGGATTTTGTTATGAAAAATACATAACAGATGTGTGTGCTGTGCTGTGCTGTGCTCTGTGTGCATGGGTGTGATCCAAATAGTACAGCTCTGGGAGCTGGAAGTGACTTTGAGGCTTTCACATGGAGCATATTAAATCAAATTCCGGTAGCTATAGCAATTAAGAAGTAGAGTGCTCGAAAGTATTCATATCAAATTACATTCATTTTCATTATTAACACTTGAAGCTAGTTTCTTTTTCTGATTCTATATTCTATATTGATCCTGTATTGATAACATGATAAGAACTAAGGTCATGGAGATATTATGTGCGAAGCTTCTTCGTAGGTAGATTTTACAAATTGGTAGTGGTTTCGTTTCTGGAAACCTAACAGCTGAAGCGAGGTCGTAAGCTTTTATGTCTATTCTCGTGGCGAGAGAATGCCCAGCCTAACCCGAGTTTATAGAAATTAGTTTTACTATCCAACTAAATCATTTTAAATCAGAAAATATATATTCCTAAACTGTGGTTTAGGTTAATACTCTACTATTTTAGTAGATACTGAAGGGTGGCTTTTTTTCAGACGTATAGAACTTTGAAATCGATGAAGTCAAATATCTGGGTGTAATCCTCGATAAAACATAAGGAAAGGCTTCAGTCCGCTTGAGGCGAACAGTATGATACCCTATATGCCCCAAAGAAAAAAGCATTAAGAAGATGATGGATAGCATTTCATTTCATTCTATTAAATTAAAAAAAAAAAAAACATTTAAAAAAAAAACGCCCTCAAAAAGTGGGCGTGTCCAGAAACTTTGTATGGGCGATATGTTGGAAAAATATCTTGTCAAACATTTTTGTTCGCTGTCTATGAAAATTTTCGAAGAAAACGGCATTTTAGTGAAAAAGCCCACAAAAAGTAGGCGTGGCAAAAAACTTTACTTGACAAACTTACAAAGGATGGCAGTGTCTACATATCTTGTGAAGGTTGTAACACTCTATCTCTCGAAATTTACCTTTAAAACGGTTTTTTCTAAATTGTGGGCGTGGCAGTAGGCATATTTAAAAAAATGTTTACACTTAACTATTTCGTAGCCCTAGGGAGTATGTGGTCCAAATTTCAGCTTCGTAGCTTAATTTTAAAGGCCTAACACTTGCGTACGGACGGACGAAAATTGCTAGATAGTCTAAGGATTTGGTCCTGATCATAAATATATATACCTTTATGTGTCTATATACCCTTAAGATAGGGTATAAAAACTTCTAGGGCCCAAACATGTTGAATCGAAAACCGATAAAGCGCTGTCGACTTTCTGGCAGTGTAAAGGCGCTTTTGGTAAGACATGGGGCTTGCCTCCAACACGAGTCCTTTGGATCTATACGGCCATTATAAGACCGCTCCTCTCCTACGCATCGGTTGTTTGGTGGAACAGGCTTTCGCGGAAACGTGTTACTGCTTATTTTGCCGGCATATAGGGTGCCTTCCCTAGCACACCGGGCTCTGCTCTAGATGCTTTGATGAATCTTCCCCTCCTCTATTTATATACCATGGGGTGTACGCTTAAAACCATTTTTCGCTTAAAGCGAGGTGGCTTTTGGTACCATGCGCACTGGAATTTTGAAGAACTTGCTAGAAAATTAAGCTTTGACCCCTGTCTTATTGATATGCCGTCTGCCGTCGACTTTCCGCAGGTAACGGAATGGCTTCGGCCACACTCTGAACCATGGATTGAATGCCATCGTATTTTCACGAATGGCCCCAAAACCGGACAGGGGTCTTTTGCTGGAGTCTTTGTGGAACGCGATGACATACGACTTTACTACCCCTTGGGTAAACCTGCATCTGTTTTCCACGCGGAGGCTTTTGCCATCCTAATGGCTATGCGCTATATTATGAACAACAGGTGGAGGGCTAGATGCATTTGCATCAGCAGTGATAGCCAAGCTGCATTGAAAGCGCTTCTAAACCCTCTTACCTCATCCAAGTTTGTGCTAGAACTCAAGCTTTCTCTGAATTTGGTCGGAAGACTGGACACAGTGAATCTTGTCTGGGTACCCAGGTCACACTGGCATCCAGGCAAATCAGATCTCGGATGAGCTTGCTAGGCAAGGTTCAGAAGAAGTTTTCTCAGGACCCGAACATGTGTTGGGTCTGCCTATACATCTTTAGTCACGTCTTCCATTGATGCTTGGGTTTCTCCTGAATACAAGATTCGGTAGCGCGATTGCGGTGGATGTAGACAGACCAAACTACTGCACCCGGGAATTTGCAAAAAGTCTGCATCTTTTCTTCTATCTCTGAGGAGAATCGACTGTAGGCTGCTTGTAGGCGTCCTTTCGGGCCACCAAACTTTTGCTAAACACCTAAATGTGTTAAGCTTAAGCGACACCACCACCTGTCGTCCTTGCGGTGAGGAAGATGACACAGCAGAACACTTTCTCTGCAGTTGTCCGGCCTATGCTCGCATCAGGTGGCGGATTGTCGGGGCTGACGTGGTGAGTGCTAAGATCTTCTTCACTGAAGCATCTCTCAGTCGATACCTACAAACATGGTCGTTTACACCGACGGTCCTAGAGTTGTAAGCGATTTTGACTAAATTACAATTTTAACATACAGTGTTGTGCAGAACATGCCGGAATAAATTTAGTTCGCACAGTACAGTGGGGAGAAAAATTGATTTATCAATATTTTTGCTTGATTTATTAAAAAATTACTCATTAAGATAGATATTTCTGAAAATCAGACGCGAAAAATGTGGTACAGTAGAGGGTTCTGTATCATCACCCCAACTCAAGTTATAAGTGATATCTTCAAGTTTGAGGTCTCTCTTTGAATGAACAATGCCAAAAATTAGTTGAATGAAATAGAATGCGAAGCCGAATATGTTTGAGTGAGTGAGTGCGGTCAGGTAGAACTCGGACGCACAACATTCAAACCAAAGAAAACGAATTGAATGAGTGGGAATGCGTTGCAATAAGGGGTTGCGTTTCGAATGACAAAACGGATTTGTAATTGTTGTCTTGTTGCGCATAAAGAAGAAGAAGAAAGGAAAAAACGACAGTCTACTGCTTGCGACTCTTGAATCGAACGAAATGTATGCACCCAAAAACTCGAGTAATTCGAGTGTCTGTGGCTGTGCCAAATTTTTCATTCCGCTTTACGCTTCATTTATTCTCATTCATTTCGCTGAATGCCGTCTGGGGTGAGACACAACACGCACTCACATTGTTACTCATTCGTTTCATTGTGTGCCTCGCACTCACTCAATTCAATTCAATTTGAGTCCATTCAATTTAACCTATGTTTTGAGTGAAGCCATGCAGCTCTTAAGCCATGCGGTCTTAAGTAAAAATTAAAACACTACATTTTTCAGCTTTTCATTTCAAATGCATTTTCTGAAGACTTTTACTTCATTGATATGTAATTTTTTGAAATATTGTTTTTCTGATAAATTTTCTAAGAATTTTTCGAAACAACAAAATTTTTGTGGAGGTGCATTCCTGCACCTATTCATCACATGGTCTACTTATATCCCACATTTCAGCTTTTTATGCTTCAAAATTTTCGAGTAATTTTCACTTCATTCGCAAGTTATTTAAAACTCTTCTCTCTCAGAACCTGAATTCATCATCTATCGACTATTCATGCTTATTTTGAGATTCGAATGAATAGACTATTCGATAGAATAAACTTTTTGTATTTTGAGATTCGAAGGAATAATTTTCATTGTCGAAAGATGTCATAGAATGAATTAAATGAATAAAATGAATTCGAAATCAGCTGTATAAAATCGTTTGACGTTTTAGATACATACAGGGTGCCAAATTTACTTTATTTTGTGATGTTATGTTTTTTATTTTTTTTAACAAATATAAATATTAAAAAATCATAGTCGTCAATACCTGAGGGTTTATTTTTTGTTTTTACGAAGAGAAGCTATCCTAGCTCACAAATCAACACAATCAAATGCATTACTGCTGGGATTCATTCATTTTAAAAATTATCAAATATCAAGCATATGACAAAATTATCCAACTATGTTTTTGATTCCAGATTTTTGACGGGCAAAAGAGCCGTTTGTGGTTCAAACGTATTTCCAGATTTGAGCGAATTCGGCCGATATGTTGTTTTCCGGTTTTGGGTATATGAAACTCGACTATCTATATAATTATAGTTCTGAGAATTTGACTTGCTCTGACTAAGCCTACGTTTCCACCGAGCACTGAAGCGAGATTAAGATTAATCTAATCTTAAGATTTACCATACAAATTTTAATCTGCTTAACAAAATTGAAAGAAACTAGGTTTGCATGCAAGAATCGGCTTCTGAAAACACTCAATACCAATCTACCATACCTCCATATGTCAAAAGTGGCGTTGGTTGCTGAAAATTGAGAGCGAGACAGAAATTTGACAACCAGATATTGGACATTTTGTGCGCAAAGTTGAGAGCCAAAAAGCGGGATTTGAGAAAACTTATTTCGGTAAAAACATGTAGAGATTTATTGTTAATCTATTGCTTTTAATCTCGGTTTATCTTTTGGTGGAAATGCAGCATTACCGCTTTGGATTAAAAATCCTCTTTAATATTTTTTCATTAAAAACTAAACATATTAAGAAGAACACAGTTGCGTATTCTTCAAATAAATGCACAACCACAATTTCGGCACTCAAAAAGCCTTGTGTTTCAGTAGGTGATAATAGATCTTTAGTGTACAATAATGAAATGAACAATAGCACAATAAGACATTTCACATTTTCATTAAAATCTTATTAAAACTTTTACCAAACAATTTGCTATGGTCACCCTGCATTTCAATTTAAGTGAAACAAAACAAATGTTTCGGTCAATCGGTGTGTTTACCTTGTGAAATTTGTGAACAAAAGTGAAAAGTAGATTGCTAAATATTTAGATTAAATTCGTTAATTTTTAGTGTTCAGAATTGTGCTGCATTTGTTATGTGATAGTGTTTGTAGAGTGTGGCTGCAGTGGTTAACTGCGTTGGACCACTAAGCGAGAGGTCGCTGGTTCAAATCCCGTTTTTATTCGCTGCCGCACCTCTTGCGAACGTCTGACAAACATCCAACATAAATTGCTGTTCGGAATCGGCATTAAACTATAGGTCCCTCCATTCGTGTCAAAAAAAATATAACATCGCACACACAATGGTGGAAGAAGCAAGGATTTAGGTCCTGTATGGGCCGTTTACGCCTAATATTTATTTTATTTTTTAGTCTTTAAATTCAGTGTCACTCGTTCCTTCTGTTTATGAGTTATCGAGTAGAAAATGAAATAAACTTAGTTTTATGCATATTTGCCCAATGAAAATGAACCCTAATAAAAATAATATATCTATCAATGTTAATTACTAAAGTATTCAATAAAATTTTCAACCATACAAATTAAAGTTCTATACGAGTAAAATTTGACATTTGTTTCGAACGAATCGAATCTCAAAACGCACAAAAACATTCGAATGATAAATGAACTTTCGATGGATAGAGTGAATTTTCTTTTCGTTCGAATGTCACAATACAAACTCTACCAGTTCGACTTACTTGCGAACGAATTCGAATGTCAAAATAGGGCTGATTATCTACTTTAATAAAGATGGCACTTTACTTTATGTGTAACTTGGTTTTATGTCACAACTATTATGATATGAAGATGGCGCTGTAAAATAAAAGTGCTTGTAAGTGGCCTCGGCCTGGAAAATAAGAAAAGAAAAGATATATTCCTGCGCCTTTTTAAGCCAAGATCTACCTATATTCTAAATTTCAGCTTCATAGGCCTTGAAGTTTCCGAGTAATTTTGCGTCAGACTGAAACGCAGTATAGAGGCCAGAAAATTAACTTGGCTGTTATCATATGAAGAATATGTTTCTTTTATCAAAGTTATAAAAATGTTGTGCCTTTATTTAAACCTATACTTGAATTAACTATCGAAATTCATTTTACGCAGAGAGCAAGGAAATATTTACTTATGTATTTATGAGCAATTTTTTATTTTTTAAATTTTCATAATTTTTACATTTACGGGAATCTTAATCGTCATTTTCCACTACTATGGGTTTTTGTCACCAATGAAATTGAAAAACATAAGGGTTAAAGTCAAAGGAACAACACTAGCGGTTGCGCCATAAACTGAATTCTGTGGTCCAATATTGACACCAGAAGATCAAAGTCGTAGTCTCTTCTTCTTCTCTCCATTTAACGACGAGGTTAAGATCATGATTTTAGGCATCATAACCCTCCCACTTCACTGCATACCTATTGGTCCGCCTGGACAGCCCCCAATTTTAAATCACTTCATCATTGAGGCCAACCAAACGCTGGTGTTTTCTGCACTTGTGTGATCCAGGAGTTTTTAGGCCTGCCCTTTTACGCGATTGTAAGGGAACATTGATTGCCATTGACTTTTTGACGGGGTTCGTAGGATCCCTGACAATACCAACAGAGTCGGTCGTGCTCCAATATTTTTGTGTGCATGCAAATCCGTGGGTCGACACGTCTGGAGATCACCGGTGTCATAAAAGTAAGGTCCCTATTCCCTAACTAAACTAAAAGTTTTTGCAAATGATGCAGATATTTACAGACACTACAGAGATGAAGAGGAAATAGAGTATGTGGAACAATTGCTCTACCACTGCCCAGGTCCACAGAAACGTCGCTTAGCCTGCGTGGGAGCAATATTCTTCGAATTTTTGGATGTCTTCGCAGGGTACCTCTTCAGCCATTTAACGATTTATCAGTCGATTGAAGTGGTTTCGTTGGTCACATGTCATTTAGGGTATCAACTAGGGTATTCGCAATACTAAACAGACATCTTTACCTTACCTAACTTCAACCTAAGGTTCCTTATTCTCCTAACATTCGCGAATGGTACTTTACGCCTTACTATTTCTTCCCATTAAATAAGTTTGACATTTTTTAAGAGTTTTCAATTTCTGTGACTAGAAGTAGTATTAACGAGGAATCATGACATAAAATCAATACTGACGCATCTCGACCTCTGTTGCACATTCAACAGGACACTCCTAAATGACGCAAAACTTTACACAAAAGTGGCAGACCAGGAAAACAAAAACACCAGCAAGTATCTATGGCATTTATCTTTTACAGCAGCGCCTTTTAACTTCTGACGATTTTGAAATACCAGCAATAAATTTACAAAAAAATGTGACAACGTCCGGCGAACATTACAGAAAATGTAAACAATTTATTGTATAAACTTTGCATACAATAACCTCAAGCATTTCATCAGCTCAAAATCAATCGTTAACCCCTCCCACCCTGGGATTTTTTTTTTTTGAAATTTTCAGTTACAAAAAGGTCGATGTGAGGAGAGATGAGAATTAATATTTACTATTTAAGGAAACTCCCTCTAGCGCATAAAATAGATACTCGCACAAAATAGTAAAAAGTGTTTTTAAAAACAGCCCAATTCGTTGTCCTAATAGGGCGGCAGTCAATATACAGTCAAGCGCGGTTTGTATGAAATATAAAATTAAATATTAAATTTTAATTAACCAGTATTGTAGACCTCGTAATGTGTTTGCAGATCCATCAAAAAGCCGAATAATGCTGGTCATGTAGTGCGTTAATTAATTCAACTACCTACACGATAGGTAGGTAGTATTTCTGGGGTTAGAGTTGCATCATCATTCTAAATTATGTCCGAGGTTGTATTTTGAAATAGATTTTCATTTTACTCGCTCCTAGGCAGGTTAGTAGAAATAATCCAAATGGGCGATAGCCAAATAAGTCGGAACCCTTCAATGACGTATGTATGTTATTTAACATATCGTTTTGGAAGTGTAAACAGTAAGTAAAATTTATATGAATCGATTTATCGAAAAGCTAATTACAATTTTCCAAACCACATATTTATCAAAACACGTAAAATGCAAATATGATGTTAAACGAAGCATTCTAATGTGCGTGAGCACAAACAGTTTAAATAAAAACAAATATGTCCGAAACAGATGGTTTGGTAATAAAGTTCGCATCTGGATTTGACAACGATGAAAAGTGGATGAACATATTTACTCTAAGATACAATGTTTTTTTTTTTGCTTTTTCCGAATATAATTAAGTATTATCGCGAACACATAGATGGAACGATTAATTAAACGCAATGATTCGAGAGTGGGAGCTAAAATTGTGTACTTGACGTTTCAAAAAAAAAAAAAACTTTTATCGAAAATCAAAAGCGGACCCATCTTTCTTTTTTCGTAATCCCTGCGATGAGCAAGATGTCTCTTGGAAGGGACTTGTGGTGGTGGTGGTTGTGTATTATATCTACAAAAAAAACAACAAAATTGAAGGTGATAAATAAGACGGGTTTTGGGTAAGGCCTGATGAACGTAGTTCATTAATATTATTTATCGTTACATTAAGTTATTTCTTATGTGAATGATTTTTAAAATCAATAGAAATTTACATGCATAACGAATTTTCTTGACAACTTTTAACCCTTTGACGGTCAAGAGCTAATCGAAGATACGGCCTTAGAGGGGATACCTGACAATTTTTAAATTAAAAGTGTATCACTGGCTGAACTGTGCTATGAAATACAAAAATTGAAACTAAACAAAGCTCCGCGATACGATTTAATTACGGGACAGGTCCTAAAAGAGTTGCCTAGGAAAGCACTTACTATGTTGGTTATGTTTTTGTTATTATACGTTCCACGACAATGGAAAGTAGCTGAGGTCATAATGGTCCCAAAGCCGGGAAAATTCCCCTTATGACAAGAAATCGTATAGACCAATATCTCGTTTTACAATTCTGTCAAAAGTATTTGAAAAAAATTGTACTAAAACGGTTACACCCGATTATCTAAGAGCGCCGATTAATTCCTAATCACCAATTCGGGTTCAGAATTAAACACTCTACAATCGACCAGGTTTATCGAATAATAAATGAAATTGAAAAAGCCCTTGAGGAGAAAAAAATATGCTCTAGCGTTTTTCTCGACGTCTCCCAGGCTTTTGAAAAACATAAGCTAAAATAAGCCTTTCCCAAACAAATATATGAGATAATAAGTTCTTATTTAGCGGACAGACTTTTCCGTGTTAAGCACGGAAACGAATATTCCGAATTCAAAGACATCGCGGCAGGAGTTCCACAAGGAAGCGTCCTGGGTCCAATTTTATTTCTAATTCGAGATATTCCGCAGGAAGGAGGCCCAACTGTTGCGACGTTTGCGGATGATACCGCTAAATTGGCCGTGAGTAAAACGGTTGAATCAGCAACAATTAAGCTTCAACAGCGTTCTTGAGTGGACAAAGACTTGGCGTATTGTTCTTAATGAAACAAAATCTAGGCATGTTACTTACAGAAATGTAACAACGCTCCCATTTTCATTGACTCCGTAAACTGACTTGATGCGAAACTAAAATGGAAATCGCACGTAAAAAGAAACGGGAAAAGCTTGTTATTAGTCGGTTTTCCAAACTCAGCATGCAAAACAACCTGCTTTTATACAAGCAAGTTCTGAAACCGGTTGGGGTTTTACCAAAGCAAATATCATCAACATTTTACAAACTTTTCAAAACAAAGTGCTAAGAAGAATTGTAGACGCCCCGTGGTATATCAGAAATAGTGATATCCACAGAGATTTGGATGTGGCAACCGTCGAAGGTGAAATAAAATCATTTGCCCGTAAGCAAAGACTCGCCTTCGCGGTCATTGCAATAACGATATGATATATATTTTGAACGATACAAATTTAGTGCGCCGGCTTCAACGGATAAAACCATTTGAATTAGCGCGATAACATTAACCACGTGTTTTTGGCGGGAAGCTGCCTGATAAACGAGAATATAAATTATTAAATCTGAACTACTAGATAGGAAATAACCTAGTTGTAGTAACGGGTGATCCAAGTAGAGATACTTTTTTCAATAGCCTTTTTTGACAGATCACGTGTGAGTTGTGTCATGCTGTCATGTTATTTTTGTTTAGTATTGTTTAACGTTTACAACGTTTACAAATTGTTCAACTTTATTATGAAAATTCACGTTCTTTGAGGAATGTGTTTCGTGCACTTCGCTCAACTTATGGTCAACATAATCGGCCTACTGAGCGTACTATTCGCAACACCATCACCCATTTTGAGACCCAGCATTCATTATTGGATAATATTCGACCGAATAGACCACGCGCAGCACGCTGTGAAGAAAATATAGCGGCCGTAGCTGAGAGTGTACACGAAGACCGCAGCAACTCGGACTGACGTATGGAACGACTTGGCGCATTTTACGTCAAGATCTTAAATTGAAAGCGTACAAAATACAGCTTGTGGAACAACTGAAGCCGCTCGACCTTCCCAAGCGACAGCGCTTCGCTCTATGGGCTCTTGAAAAGTTCCAAGAAGATCCGACGTTTTCGAGGCAAATTTTGTTTAGCGATGAGGCCCATTTCTGGCTCAATAGGTATGTAAACAAACAAAATTGCCGCATTTGGGACGAAGAGCAACCTGAAGAGATTGAAGAACTGCTACTTCATCCAGAAAAAACAACGGTTTGGTGTGGTTTGTGGGCCGGTGCAATCATCGGTCCATATTTCTTCTGAAATGATGCTCGAGAGTCAGTTACCGTTAATGGAGACCGGCATAGAGCCATGATGACCGACTATTTTGTTCCCGAATTGGATGTCATGAATGTGGATGAGATGTGGTTCCAACAAGACGGCGCTACATGCCACACAGCGCACGTCTCAATCGATTTATTGAAGGAAACATTCGATGAGCGCATAATTTCGCGGAATGGAGCTGTCAATTGGCCACCAAGATCGTGTGATTTGACACCATTGGATTATTTTCTTTGGGGATAACCAGAAACGTTGGAGGACTTGGAAGCCAACATTCGTGGCGTTATTGCCGACATACAGCCCCAAGTGCTTGAAAAAGTTATCGAAAATTGGACCTCTAGACTTGTCTTTATTCGAACCAGCCGCGGCGGCCACATGCCCGAAATCATATTTAAACATAAATGGTTCTATACCTCTAAAAAAAACACCCTTTAGTATTGTTCTAGAGGCGATGAAAGAACGACTACAAACGAAACTGGGAAAAACGAGTACCAAACGCGCAATCTAAGGAACCAATAAGGCAACTAGGTGGATTGCGAGATGGAGCAAAAGTATGGTGACACCACAAGAGACGATGCGAGCCAAACAATTATCGCACGTAAAAATGAGTGAGTCGCAAGAAAGGCAGAGATTGAAAGTGCAGACAGATCAAATTAGTCCCAAAAATTTATAACACGAAAGATAACACGTCCTTGGTAACTGGAAACTAACGAGATGATGTACCAGACAAACAGTTCTATGTGGTGATTTGAAACCTTAAAGTGGGAGAGTTTAGAAGGCAAGAGTCGCACATACCAAGGTGATACTAACCTTTCTCAATGCGTTGCATGATATATTCTCTCATCAAAAGTCACTATGTATGGCTATTCAGCTACATATATATGAAAAAATTCAGTGTTTAATTACCTCCCTCATCTGCAGCTGAAATTGAAACCACAACCACCAAAAAATAACCTCATTACAGACAATATCACCAAACTCTTTACTTGGGGGTTCAGATTCACAACCACGTATTCCATCTCAATCTGAAAGAAATCAGTACATATCCCAAAAAAGGAAAAAAAAAAAAACCACAATGCTACCCTTACATTGGTCAACCTCAACCACTAGCCTTCCTTTTGCTGGCCTTGTTGCAAATGCTATCTGCACAATGCACCAAACATCCATTAGTTTGATTGTCAACACACTTGGTTTTAATTTTTGAGCAAAATGAATGGAGTAGATAGTTACGTATGTATATGTGGGGGGGGGGGGGGTGGAACGTTAGTGAGGATATGATGTCGCCTCGAGAATAATATATAAGTCGGTACTTGCCGATTTGTGAATTAAAGCCAACCAGGTCATCACACAAAAGAGAAATGAACGGGATTTCAATGAAAACTTATATAGAAATTCTTTCCCGACGCACCCCTTTCATTGCCTTGCCGCGCTAACTCGTTCGCTGCCAGCCATTGGAAAAGAAGCCAGCAGTTTCAGAGTTTGTCATCAACAATGCAATCAGCTGCTGGCATAGGTCAAGGACAAGCATAGGAAATGAATATTCTGAACGGCACATGAATGGATGGCGATGGAATTGTATATGTACATATAACATGATTATTATTTCTACTCTATTATACGTGCGCACAAGGATGTCAACAACAGCAGCAGCAGCAGCAGCAGGACAAGCCAGAGGCAGTGCCCCAGGGAAGGCCATGTGAGCATGGGCCATATACTATATAGTCGTACCTTTTGATGGAAGTTGTTGTAATAGCGTATGATGTATGGCGGAATGAACTGTGCTGTTTCCGAGCCAATCCACTGTTCTATCTGCGAAGTTGGGTCCGATGCGATTTCTTCCATTCGATAGCACCCGATTTTTAGTGGCACGCTCATTCCTTTCCATCGACACAACACTTGCGACTAATACCGAATCGCGAGGCTTCAAGTAAAGGTACACTTTACCGGGTTTGGCGCGCACTATTCCTCTGATTGTTGTCGCACCGATTTTTTAAGGGCTCGCGGGAAACCACTTGTCAACACTTCAGAGCGTATATATATATTTTTTCCCCATTCTCCATGGCATATCGTCAAACCACAACGATTGGCGATAAGGACCAAAGGAAGGGAAAGCAAGACAGTCTGAAAATTAAATGGAACTCAAATCTAAACAAACACAAACTAGGTCATCGTTTTAATCCGAATAAAGAGACTACTACTTCGGAAATAGTTTCTTTTCACTGTGTGTGTCCTTTAATCCCTTGGAGTTTGCATTTCGTTTTTGCATGGTACAAACCGAGATAATGTTTCGGGGATAACTTGGGAAAAACTTTTTTTCTATTTAAAAACCAAAAAAGAAGTCAGTACAACAGCGCGCGTATATCTATGTATGCAAGTCAACTTCCATTAAAGTCATGCACGTGATTCTTCTTTAAACTAGGCAACGTTTTCTCTTTCTTGCAAGCGATGACAAGGACGATAAGCGTTGGGAATTTCACCAACAGCTGGTGTTTTGAGAAGAGTCCTCCACCCTCGCCTCAGCGCAAGAGCCAAGTATTTTTACTGGAATAGGCCTCTTGCGGATATCCAACGAACTAGAGTATTTACTTTTTTAAAAGAATTCCAACAGCTGAGCATCCTCCGAAAGATGCACACCGCCGCTGTCTTTCGGACGAATAGTGTGTCATCAACAGGATGAAAGAAATATATTATGGTAACACAAGTGTTGCATCATCATCATCATCATCGTCATCGTCATCGTCATCATCAATACAGCATCAGTTCAGCACATGGCTTTTGTTTGCATAAAATAAATGAATACACACACACACACACTAACGCAGAGGCTGTTGAAATGAAGGAGGGCGGTTGCTTGATGGGGTGGTTGCAGGTAATGGTTGTTAGCATTTCGTACCACCAGCGCCATTTTTATCCATGAGTGGGAAATAGATGAACTGGATGGAGTCCTGGGGAAATTCGAATTTCAAGAATTTCGAGAATTTTTCTCCTTTCTATTGTGAATGTGCCCAAAGTATCTAAATATGGTGGTGGCCTTTGGCGGTTGAATATTAACGGCATATTTTAATTAAAATAAGTTTAAATTGAGGTTAATTGTAATCGGAAGCTGATTTAATAGCATCCTAACTTTGTGCGGTGCCAGATAGATGCCAGTGTAATTTTTTATAATTGTTGAGGATACTTTCCATTTCAAATTGTTTCCCTTTAAGATTATTTAGATTTTTGGTTATTAAAAAGAGATTGAAAGGAAACGTTTTGAAAAATATGCAGCGTTACCAAATCATGTAAGCAAAATAATGTGACTAGAAGACGTTTTGGGGGTAGTTAGTATAGGGTCCGCCATTTAACGTTTTTTTTTTCAACTAGTTCTTATTTTGCGAATGGTAACACTTAGCTCATGTCTGATTTGACAGATGAGTTGAACGAATATGGTTGGGTATACGCTTAAACAACGCTGGGAAATATTGCGACATTACTTTGAAAATCATGGTAATGTTGCAGAATGTGTGCGAAAATTGCGTACGGATTTTGGAAGAAGAAAAGCACCGTCAGCTCCGTATGTTCGTTATTTTGGCATCTATAACTGGCATCCTTATCGATAAACCAAAGCGTGAAAACCCAAAAAACGGTGCGTACACCCGAGAAAATTGCTGCTGTGGCAGAAAGTGTGCGTGACCGTCGTTCTCAACAATTGAACATTTCGGAGACATCATTGAGATGAATTTTGCATAAAGACCTTGGTATGACGCCAAACAAAGTCCAATTGGTTCAGGAGTTGAAGCCAACTGACCATCCAATGCGTTTTCTCTTCGCTAAGTGGGCCTGCGATCGACTTAGAGAAGATGCCGATTTAGCCAAAAAAATCCATCTTTTCAGATGAAGCTCATTTTGATCTTGGCGGGTATGTAAACAAGCAAAATTGTCGCTCATTTGTGGCACAGAAAACCCGCACGCATACATTGAAAAGCCGATATACCCAAAACGAGTCACTGTTTGGTGCGGATTTTGGTCCAGAGGCATAATTGGGCCATTTTTCTTCGAAAATGAGCAAGGAGTGGCCGTTACAGTCAATGGCGATAGTTATCGGGCCATGTTGAACGAATTTTTGTTCACAAAAATTGAAGAGGAGGATATTGGCAACATTTGGTTTCAACAGGACGGCGCTACGTGCCACACAGACGAAGCTACACTCGATGTTTTGCGCCCTGTTTTTGAAGATCGCATTATCAGCCGCAGAGCTGATGTTGTTTGGCCACCGCGGAGCTCCGATTTGACACCGTTGGACTATTATTTGTGGGGTGCCGTAAAAGATAAGTATTACGCCGACATGCCTGAGACAATTGACGCTTTAAAGGACAATATTCGTGAAGGCATTGGTGAAATACAGCTGCACACAATCGATAATGTGCTTAAAAATTGGACCGATCGCGTAGGTTACTGCATGGCCAGCCGAGGCAGCCATTTGAATGAAATTATTTTCCATTATTAACCGGATGGATTGTACTTTCAAATAAAAAAAGAATTTTGAGAAAATATTCAGTAGTATTTTTTATAGCATTTTCAAAAAAAAAGTTATTTGCCGGACCCTATAGGTGACAGGTTAGCAATTTATTTAATTTTATTCTTCCTATGACGGAACGCGAGTACTTTAATGATGCATTTTATAGGATAAGGATAAACTACATCAAAACACTAAATGGAGTTAGACAGTTTACACCCTAAGCCGACGATTAGTAGAACACCAGTTAAAAGAGAACAAGCGACTTGGGAACTGGGAACTGTGACAGAGTTACTAACCCTTAACGACTACTATTTATCCTTAAATTTGATCTACAATAATGGAAAAAATAAAAGAATGGGTTTAATTATTTAAGCACTGTTTCTTGTTCCAGGGGAAATGCTAAAAAAAATTCTTACTGACCCGCTAACCACACAACAGTCAAATCGATCGAAATGTCACAATTCATAATTTCATTTCACAAAAATGTGGTAAATAGTAGAAAACGATCAAATCAGAAACAGTAACAGTTAACATACCTGGGCAACAAAATAAAAAATTTATTCAATCAGCACCAGAAATTCTTCTTCGAATCAAACGCGAAACACGTTAAAAATAAATTTTCAAAATGAACGACACACCAAATTGATCGAATTATTTATCATACTGACCGACACTCAACGAAAACTTTAAATTTGATCGAATTTTCGCATTCCCGTTAGCAAATGGAAGAAATAATGGAATTGATATTTTTTTCCACATTCAATAGATTTTCTTTCAAAAAGCAAAGAAAATATTAAGCCCGCACAATACACACAAAACTAACACTTTATATAAAGCGTGAACATAACGCGAACTTTAAATTTCATCGAATTTTCACATTCCCGTTAGCAAGCAGAAGAAAAAAATGGAAACGATTTTTTTCTTTTTTCTTCGATGGATTTTCGTTCAAAAAACAAAGGAAAAATTATATTCAGCCGGCACAAAACACAAATCTAACACTTCTTATTCATTTAAACATAACAAGCAACAATTAAACTCAAGAAAATAGCACTAAAAATGAATAATTTTTACACGAAATGAAAAACCACACCGCCTTCGGGAAACTTGGCAAAAGAACTAAAAATAATTATTGGTGTAGCATAGTTTTGGGCGCTCGTGTTTTTCGATATCGTTTAGTTTGACAATGCTTAGCGTTGAGTGGGCTCGGACTTAGGATTAACTTTGACGAAATTTATAATTTATTTAGAGAAGAGAGTGAGTAGTATTTAATTTTTAAATGAAGCGTGGGTGTGTTGGGCATTGGCCAATACAGATCAGTTAATAAGCAAGATCATGCGTGATTTTTTTTGTAAGGGTCGCTGGGACGATTTTAATTATGCAATTAATTCGGGGTCAATCTCATCTCATTTGTCGCATAATAGATATTCTCGGCTGATAAATCCTCATTGATGTGCCTAATGAGGGATACGTTAAGGTTAACTAGCTCTAAAGAAACAGAATGTAGATCCTATTTCAAAAAATGATTATGATCTGAAGTTTTATATCACGTTTCCACCGAAAGATAAACCGAGATTATAGGCAAAAAGTTAATAGTAATCCTTGAATCGTTTCCATTGAAAAAGAGGTATGTTTTTTCTCGTGAAACGCGCTCTGACTCTCAAATTTGGGCAAAAATTGATCAACAGATGGTTGTCAAATCGCTTCCTCGCTCTCAATTCCCAGTGACCAAAATCAATTTTGACATTATGGTAGGGCGTTTGGGTGAAGGAAAGCATGCCCGATGACTGGACCATCAGCTCCATATGTCCCATCTACAAGAAAGGCGATCCTATGTCTTGCAAGAACTATCGAGGCATATCCCTGCTTAATGTCGCATACAAGATCCTATCCAACGTACTGTGTGAACGTCTCAAACCTTTCTGCAACACACTAATCGGCACGTACCAGTGTGGCTTCCGGCAGATCAACTGTAGACCAAAACTTCCCACTAAGGCAAATCCTGGAAAAGACCAACGAGTTTCAAGTCGAGACACACCATCTCTTCATCGACTTTAAGGCCGCATATAACAGCATTCATCGTCAGGAGCTTTTTGTGACGATGGCCGGATTCGAGATCCCGTCAAAACTGATCCAGATGTGTCGCATGACACTAGATAACACGCGGTGCAATGTGAAGTTTGGCAGTAGCTCCTCTAAACTCTTTCAAACATGCACCGGATTTCGGCGTGCGATTTCTTTAATCTTGTTCTTGAGCAGATAGTGCGCAGGGCAGGTGTCAACAAGGAAGGCACTATCTTCAACAGATCAGTCCACATGCTGGGGTATGCGGACGATATAGATATCATCGGTCGATCCCAGCGTGCCGTGATAGAGGCTTTCACGGCTATTGAAGAACTGGCGAAACTAGTTGGCCTAGAAGTGAATGAGGACAAGACTAAATATATGCTATCAACAAACAAACAATCATCTGTCCACCGACTAGGACAAAATGTCACTGTTGATAGCAGCAACTTCGAGGTAGTTAAGGAGTTCATCTACCTCGGGGTAAACATCAACTCCACAAATGACATCTTAGTGGAGATCCGTCGAAGAATTACCCTAGGAAACTGCTGCTATTTCGGTTTGGCAAAACAAATGGGTTCAAAACTCCTAACTCGAAGGACAAAGCGCATGCACTACAGAACCCTTATCCTGCCAGTTATGCTATACGGCGCCGAGTGCTGGACGATAAGCAGGAAAGGAGAGTTAATACTGGGATCCTTTGAAAGCAAAATCCTTCGACTGATATATGATCCTGTGTGCGAGGAGGGCGAATGGAGAAGAAGATACAACCTCGAATTCTATGAGCTGTACCAAGATGTGGATGTAGTCCGAAAAGCCAAAACCCGTCGACTACATTGGCTCGGCCACATCAAGCGAATGGACAACAACGCTCCAGCTAAGAGGATCTTTGAATCCCAGCCCCCAGGTTCGAGACGAAAAGGAAGACCGAACCTCCGTTTTAAAGTCCAAGCCATCGCGGAGCGCTTGGTCATTGTGCGCTTGGGACATTCTGACTAACAAAACCACTTCGATCTGTTGATAGTTCGTTTAATGTCTGAAGGAGGTACCCCTGAATAAAACCCCCTTCATCGCTCTGCAGAAATCATTTCCAAATACTCCTACCCTTTAAGCCATATTTCCAATGAAACACTGTACGGTTCGAAACCCTAACGAGCTCTCGGAGAGGGACTAAGAACTTTGATCTTAAGGCGCAACTGCTAGTATTGCTCTGATGAGCTCTTGGACTTGGCTATGTCCAAATGTGTATGGTAACCGTTTATAAAACTCTAAACGGCCTTAAAAGGCGGTGGCACCTGTCGTGGGTGCAGTGGGATTATATCAGAGCCTTTCTTGGCCAGTTTATCCGCTTTTTCGTTCCTTTCTAATCCAACGTTTCCAGGAAAGCAACCGAGTGGAACTGAGTGATGACGTATAGCCCTAGATGACCTTCTTATTTCGAACATATATTAGAAAAGAAAAGTAAAATATTACTAAATAATCTGTTATCTTATTGATTTGCCCTCAACCAACTTGTTAGTGTCGCTGTGTTGGTCTGTTGGTCATTCTGGCAAGATTTCTTAGTGCAAATTAATAAGATAACAAATTATTGAGCAATATTTTGTTACCCCAATCTTAAAATTCAGATCGTAATTTTTTTTTCTTTTGACACAATTTCAGTTTTTAATGAATTTTTCTTTTAGAATTCAGTTTGCTTTTGGCTTTACGATTTTATTAACCAATATCCAACACACCAACACTTTATTGCAAAGTAAAAAACGATTAACTCTCTCCAAAAACTGTTACAGTTAGATCGTGGAATTGCTCTAAATAAATTATGAATGTCGTCAAAGATAATCCTAAGTCCGAACTCAGCTCAAAGATAGGCTTTTTTCCAGAACATATCGCAAAATACGAGCACCCAAAAGTATGCTACACCAATTCGTGACGGAAGTTAGTTCTTTCGCTAAGTTTCCAGAAGCCGGTGTAGTTTTTCATTTCGCTTAGAAATTATCCGTTTTTAGTGGTTTTTCTTGAGTTTAATTTATCTTTTTTGTTGTTAAAATGAACAACAAGTGTTAGTTTTGCGTGTTGTGCAGGCTTTATGGATTATTTCTTTTGTTTTTGAAAGAAATTCTACGAAAAGTTGAAGGAAAAAATCGCTTCCAATATTTCTTATATCAGCTAACGGGAATGCGAAAATGTGATGAAATTAAAAGTGCTCGTCAAGCAAGGGTTTTATTTAAATGAAAAGCAAGTGTTAATTTTGTGTGTGTTGTGCTGGCTTAATGTTTTCTTTGCTTTTTGAAAGAAAATCTATTGAATGTGGAAAAAAAATATCAATTCCATTATTTCTTCCATTTGCTAACGGGAAAGTGAAAATTCAATGAAATTTAAAGTTCTCGTTGAGTGTCGGTCGGTAAGGTAAATAATTCGATCAATTTGGTGTGCCGTTCATTTCGAAAATTTATTTTTAATGTGTGCCGCGTTTGATTCCAATATTTCTTATATTTGCTAACGGGAAAGTGAAAATTGGATGAAATTTAAAGTTCTCGTTGAGTGTCGGTCGGTAAGGTAAATAATTCTATCAATTTGTTGTGTCGTTCATTTCGAAAATTTATTTTTAATGTGTGCCGCGTTTGATTCCAATATTTCTTATATTTGCTAACGGGAAAGTGAAAATTCGATGAAATTTAAAGTTCTCGTTGAGTGTCGGTCGGTATGATAAATAATTCGATCAATTTGGTGTGTCGTTCATTTCGGAAATTTATTTTTAATGTGTGCCGCGTTTGATTCCAATATTTCTTATATTTGCTAACGGGAAAGTGAAAATTCGATGAAATTTAAAGTTCTCGTTGAGTGTCGGTCGGTAAGGTAAATAATTCGATCAATTTGGTGTGTCGTTCATTTCGGAAATTTATTTTTAATGTGTGCCGCGTTTGATTCCAATATTTCTTATATTTGCTAACGGGAAAGTGAAAATTCGATGAAATTTAAAGTTCTCGTTGAGTGTCGGTCGGTAAGGTAAATAATTCTATCAATTTGTTGTGTCGTTCATTTCGAAAATTTATTTTTAATGTGTGCCGCGTTTGATTCCAATATTTCTTATATTTGCTAACGGGAAAGTGAAAATTCGATGAAATTTAAAGTTCTCGTTGAGTGTCGGTCGGTATGATAAATAATTCGATCAATTTGGTGTGTCGTTCATTTCGGAAATTTATTTTTAATGTGTGCCGCGTTTGATTCCAATATTTCTTATATTTGCTAACGGGAAAGTGAAAATTCGATGAAATTTAAAGTTCTCGTTGAGTGTCGGTCGGTAAGGTAAATAATTCGATCAATTTGGTCGTTCATTTCGGTAATTTATTTTTAATGTGTGCCGCGTTAGTTTCGATGTGTAACTGAAGAATTTCTTCTGCTGCTGAAAATAATATTGTTTGCTGCCCAGGTATGTTAATTGTTAATTGTTATTTGCTATTTAAACATTTGGGTGCAGTTTCGATAAGTTCTTGAATTTAGTTTTACATAACAAAAGTAAAAATCCAGAGGGTCTTTTTGCGCCAACTTTGTCAAGGGAATGAAAAGAGATGCAAAATCGAAACGTCTTAAAAAAACAGTTAAAATGTCCTAAAAAATACTGCTCGTTTGAAACAATACCTCAAAATCAATGGTATTTTGAAGGTTCTACAATTAAAATAAAAGATACATCGTTTGAATGGTATAATCAATTTTTTTTTATGTGAAATGACGAGAAAATATATGGTACCGTAGTTGGGCATACCCAAATATTTTAGAATTTGTGGCATTAATTCATAAAATTATATATCTTCTGAATTGGAGGGCATCTCCGATCCGGATCCGACTCAGAATCCGATTTTTACAACCCTTTACTTGTAAATGAAGCCAAAGTAAATCCCCGACCACGAAAACAAGTTTATGGCCCGATTGACGCCTTTAATTATATTCGAATGATGACTTTGCCAATTCAGTTCAGTTTACAACCCAATAATATGCTTTGGTCTTGATTGAAGAAAATTGAAAGAACAAGAATAGCGTTCGGAATGCTAACTGCTGGACACCTCAAACAAAGTGGACCAATTGCAATTTTTTTTGGAATCGTTATGAACTGTTCCCCAGTTTTTGGGAGAAGCGCTTTCAGTTTTCCTCAAGTCTGAACTTTTTGATAACAAAACAAGTATCTGCACTAATGGCCTTTAATGGCTCCCTGAAATTACACCAAAGGAAGTTAAACCAAAAATAGTTTTGGAATAAAGGACAAAATATTTGCGGAGTAATGTTTTTTCAAAAAAGAAAAAAACCCAGAAATTATAGGAATATGCCAGAATGTTAGGAAATTACGACAAATTTTTGGAAAAATGCCCAAAAATAAAATTGAAATTGAAAAGCCTTAACTACATTCGGCAAAAAGTGAAGTACACACACGAAAATGTTTTTTCTCTTTCCACAATTTGTATTTTTCTCTCAACTTTTCACAAAGTGACTTTCTTGAAAGTTAGACATACCTCTAACTTCCAAGTGGCACACAGATCTTACGCTTAGATGACTCTGGATGCAAATGTTTCTTTCTTTTGTTGGCAAATTCTTCCTTTTTTTGCTATTTTTTCTTAGAGCTTTTAAAAGTCAAAATAGATACTTAGTCCAGTTTCTGAATACGAGAGGCAGCAGCGTATAGTATAGTATGAAAATTATGCCCAAAACTCGTTGAATAATCAAAAGACCCAAAAAGTTTTTTGGCGTTTTTACAGTTTTCTTCAATGGAAAAACTGTCCAAAATATTTTTGAAAAAAAAACCAAAATTCATGGCATTTGTGTCAAAATAGTTCGGCGAATATTCATAGGAACAAATGCCACAACTTTGTATGGAGATTTTTGGGCTCTTTTTCCATTTTATTTGTTTGGCGTAATTTCAGGGAGCCGCCTTTAACTAACCTTCGCTGTAAATTCGCTATATGCCATCTGCGGTGCTGGTATATTACATACCATTTCAAAAAACTGATTCTGATCAGTTTTGGGAAGCTGTAATAGCTCCATATTGATATCTATAAAAAAAAACTATTCTGTATTTGTTTCCTCCAAAAATGAATTTATATTTCCATGGGACACATAAGCCTACGTAATATTTCTTGGGCTCTTAACTGAAAAAATAAAAATTAAATTCTCATTGAAAATAAATGTTTCTTCAAAATTTTTTTTTATTATCTAAAAAAATAAAATATAACTAATTTGTTGAAGTCAGAATTTTAACTAACAAAAACATTTGTAGAGAGTAAATGTTTTTTTTTCCTCATGACATTTTTTTCAAAACATTATAACATTTATTTCTGTTGCTGGAACAAATTGCCTTTGAATTGCATAAAAAGCAAATTGTTAATAGCGTAAAAATAACATTTTTAAGGGTTGGGTTCGATATCCCGATTCTTAAAATCCCGTTTCTTATTATTCCGCTTTTACAATCAAAAGTAGTTGTTTTATTTTTAAATATCAATTTTCGCGATTTTAAATTAAAATAAATTAAGCGATGAGTGTTTTTTGAAATGCAGTTTATTTTAACATTTATCATTTTTAGACGACATTAACAACATTTTTTATTTTATTAGGACAAGTGTATATTATAAGCAATACGATGCAAAAAACCTGTTTTACTCATATATTTTCTATTTTTCATTATTTTTTTTTAAAGCGCGTGACTTTATAACATTAGTTTTTATTTTATATATTTTTTCTTGTCCAGTTTGTAATTTTTCTATATCATTTTGCACCGAAATTGCTTCCTTTCTTAAGTCTGCACTGAGTTTATACAAGCCAGCACTTTTTCGTCCAACCAAAACCTTCAGTCAGCGATGCCACGCTTCAGCGTAATTTTGTGTTCTGGGGAATTATTTTTCTGAACTGTCATACACAGACCAAAAGTTAAGGGAGTACTGCACTTGTCTACTTCCATTACGAATGTATATAATAAAAAAGCACATATAACCAGCATCTATTTTTTTGATAGCAATGTTTTGTAAAAAAACGGGAGTAGCGGGATTTGGCGGGAATTTTGAAAAGCGGGATTCGAATACACTCCCCATTTTTAATCCCCTCTTGAAAGCATTAAAGTACCCGATGTATTTTACACGATAAAAATTGTCTTCAAAAGCAATACTCACCGCGAAATAAGAAATTTCCGCCTTTTTTTTTTGTCGAAACTCCATTGTTAAAAGATTTTACTTATTCAATGAGAGTATTAGCTCTTGTAATTTCAACCGTCAACCAATTTCTATAGTATAGTAGCAGCCACTTTTAGATGGTAGTGAAGGTAATCGCATAGAGCAGCATAGAGTGGCCAAATTTACTCTTCCCCTAAAGGCTGTTTTCATGGCATTGCGGTGACAAAGATGCTTGAGAAACAACAAGTGTATTACACTTGGACATTTGACAATTGACATTTCTTCCTGTTACAGAACAGGAGAAGGAAAAACTACACTAAAACACTAAATGGAGTATGGAGGTTTACACCCTAAGTCGACGATTAGCTGCTGGATGCCCCTTTGACTTCAGCCACGGCTAAGTTAGATCAGCAATTGGGTCCATTGTGTCCATCTGGGTACCTTTCGTCGAATTTAAAAACACCTGGAAATAGACCAAGAGAAAAACCGCATGTGCTCAAAGTAACGCTCTCTTAGAACCAACCCGATTTGTTGCTCGACTATGCCCACATCCTTCAGTTCATCATAAAAGTATCTGCCGAGGGTCGTTAAGGCTGGACATTCGCAAAGCAGGTGTCAAACAGACTCTTTTTCTTCAACGTCCCTGTGCAGCTGCTGCAGTAGTCGTTGTGTAGTATGACCAACCTTTCTGCCGTAAGTACTCGGATATCCATGCGGTTTAGCGCGATCATGAATTTTGATCTCATTTTGTTGACAGCTGGCCATAGCTATTTTGTAGCTAAAGTCTAACGACTTTCTGCATTGGTTCACAGCCCTTGACTTCACCACGTCTGATTTCATGGCTTTTATGACCGCTTGACTGTCAGAGTAGATGGTGATCGTCCTGTTGGCAATACGGCGCCTTCCCAGTTTGGCTACAACCTGGATAATTGCAGCTATCTCCGCCTGAAAAACGCTACAGTCGCCGTTTATTCTGAAGGATTTGCTTAATCCTAGGGATTCATAGAAGATGCCAACGCTTGTTCCGATATCCATTTTAGAACCGTCGGTGTCGATGGCGATCTCTTCCTTTTTCCTAACTACATTCTCATCCAATTCACTTCTTTCCGGTATTCTGGTTTTGAATATCCTGCTGAAGGTGAATGTCGAGGGTAGGTAGTCTGTTTCTCGAGTGCTTGCAGTGGCGCATCATTTAAGTTCTGCAGAGGCGTGTCCGTAAGGTCTCCGGGACCATCTATATATATTATATGGAACTGGAAAAACATTACTTATTTCACTGATTTTGAACTGAATGAATCTAGGATAGCGGCTACTTTGTTGGAAGGTGGTCGAACAGCTCATTCTGCATTGAAGGATTTTTCTTTAAAGGATCCCAGTATTAACTCTCCTTTCCTGCTTATCATCCAGCACTCGGCGCCGTATAGCAGAACTGGCAGGATAAGGGTTCTGTAGAGCACTTTCTCCTTCGAATCAGAAGTTTTAAACCGAAATAGCAGGGTATTTCTTCGACGGATCTGCACTAAGATGTCATTTGTGGAGTTGATGTTTACCCCGAGGTAGATGAACTCCTTAACTACCTCGAAGTTGCTGCTATCAACAGTGATATTTTGTCCTAGTCGGTGGACAGATAATTCACTTAAAGGCCAACTAGTTTCGCCTGTTCTTCAATAGCCGTGAAAGCCTCTATCACGGCACGCTGGGATCGACCGATGACATCTATATAGTCGGCATACCCCAGCAGTTGGACTGATCTGTTGAAGATAGTGCCTTTCGTGTTGACACCTGCCCTGCGCACTATCTGCTCAAGAACAAGGTTAAAGAAATCACACGACAGCGCATCTCCTTGCCGAAATCCGGTGCATGTTTGAAAGAGTTCAGATGAGCTGCTGCCAAACTGCACATTGCATCGCGTGTTATCTAGTGTCACGCGACACATCTGGATCAGTTTTGACGGGATCCCGAATTCGGCCACCGCCACAAAAAGCTCCTGACGATGAATGCTGTCATATGCGGCTTTAAAGTCGATGAAAAGATGGTGTGTCCAGTCATCGGGCATGCTTTCCTCCACCCAAACTTGGTTGATGATTTGGTGGGTTCTCTTCTTGTCCCATCACTTCTTGCCATTGAATCTACAAGTGGAGCAGCAATGTAAGATTATCATCTGGGACGAACGCATGACGAGACAAAAACACACATTGGAGGCCCAGAATCGCGCGTTAAAGATTTACGAAACGACATATGACGTTTCTGTGGCACAATCATTTCGGCGTCAGGCGATTTTGGTCAAACGCTGGCTGTCATTCCAAGATCAACTCCGGCAGATTAATTAAACGCTTGCCTGAAAACATCTGCTTTATAGCGATACATGAAGCAATTTTAACTATAGGCGTACTTTCGAGTTGCTTTTCGGAATAACCATTCCGGTGCAGAGTTCTCCAGGCAATTGTTGGCGACTTAGTCACCGCCGCCCTTATTGAATTTTCACAGAATTTTTGCATTAACAAATTACGACGACGCCGGAAGAGCTCATCACGAATGTTTGCCCGAATATCGCTCTGGGTGAGTGCACCAGCGATTTTGACTTACGAAAAGCAAGGATGTCGATCAATTGAATTTCGTCATTCAAAATCAAATTGCCAGTGAGTTCACAAAAATATTTCGACTCCGTGATGGATAAAAAAACTATCCCACGGAATTTTTGAATTCTTTGGCAGCGGTTTTAGAAACCCTTTTGTTTTCCAGTACTTAACGTCTCCAGATATAAGACATGTTTCTCAAAATAAAAGGAGGTTGGTTTTTCGAATAGTGATAAAACTGACATTTTGTGGTCAAATCTGGCAACTCTAATGTCATTTATGTTCAGTTTGGTTTGCCATTTCATCATGCACAAGTTGACAAATGAACAACGAAAATAATGGTTCAGTTCGCGAAGTTTACCGCAAGCTCATTGAGGTTCATTTTGGGTTGAATGGCTACTTTAACAAGCAAGATTGCCGCATTTGGAGTGAAGAGAATCCACATGAGACCCTTGAAACGCCATTACATCCACAAAAACGGACTGTTTGGTTTGCTCTATGGGCTGGTGGAGTCATTGGGTCATACTTCTTCTGAAATGAGAGTCAGTTACCGTTAATAAAGACCGGTATAGAGCCATGATAACCGACTTTTTTATTCCCGAATTGGATGGCATGAATGTGGATGAGATGTGGTTCCAACAAGACGGCGCTACATGCCACACAGCGCACGTCACAATCGATTTATTGAAGGAAACATTCGACGAGCACATAATTCCGCGGAATGGACCTGTCAATTGGCCACCAAGATCGTGTGCTTTGACACCATTGAATTTTTTGGGGATATGTGAAGTCGCTCGCCTACACCAACAAACCAGAAACGTTAGGGGACTTGAAAGCTAACATTCGTGGCGTTATTGCCGACATACAGCCCCAAATGCTTGAAAAAGTGATTGAAAATTGGACCTCGAGACTTGCCCGAAATCATATTTCAACATTAATGGCATAAAATTATCCTTCCAATAAAGTCAAATTGATGGACACTATTTTATTTTCTTTTGTTTTATTTCAATTCGAAGTTCTATACCTCTAAAAAAAACAGCCTTTATTTCCTGTACACAAATTTTGTTGTATTTATCAGGGAAACTATTTTTTGAATCAGGGAAACGTTTTAACAGAGTAAACCTTTTTCGGAAAAATTAATTTTTGAAAAAAAAGCTGAAAAACGTAGCTTTTGTAATTTTTACTGAAGGCGCCATAACTTCTTGCTGGACTTGTGAAATCTCACGACGTTGTTATTGCGTAATATAATTAGCTCTACAAAATATATTAAGCAGTTTTTGTAGCTATGTCAAATAGTTCTATACGTAGGAAACGGAAATTTTTACTGAAAGATCCATAACTTGGCTTGGGGTGAAAGTGAAACTAAACCCAGGGGAATCTTCGGACACTCTGATGAACTTGTTGCCTTATATCTAGGTATATAAAGTACTGGAAAAGAACGTGTTTCAAGAAAGTCAACCATAGCTGTAGATCTTTTAAAGATTCGTTGACTTAACAAATCCCAAATTTTGCAATTTTCGACTTTGGACCATAACGCTTAGATAACTTGAAAGTTTTTTTGGCTTAAGAAGTGCTTGCATCTCAGTTTTTCCTACAATATTAAGACAATCGGGGATATTCGAATGTTGGGGTTTTTTACGAAACTTCAAATAAATACATAAAAAAAAACCGGTTAATGACGGAATCACTTAGTACATTTTACGAGTTTTAATATGGAAACAATCTGCTGAAAAATCTTAAAAGACTATGGTTCGTAGGTTTGGATTATCCCATGCCGTTCCATTACTTTCATTCTATTAGGCACAATAATACGCATAGCATGCCACTTGGCTCATAATTTTACAGAAAACCCAGCACCCATTTAGCACAATATCATTGGAAAAATTATATGTGTACGGAGTATTTATAACAAGACACATGTCAAGGCCAACGACTCTTTTTATGCTTTTTTATACGTATTTCTGATACAACGTTTATAGTCATTTAATTTGATACAATTTTTTCTTTCCCTTCTGCATATATGCTTTTATCACTTCCGCTAGACACAAAATATTACCAAACCGCACATAACATGGTAATGTGCCTTATAAAAATCATTCATTTCTTCTACGTAAATGGTTTGCGGATGCAAAGCAGTCACATTAATGTGTACATATTGGGGTTATGGGTAACATCACTTTCCTAAAGCGTTATGCGCTACCCAGAGTCAAGACCACAATCTTTGGCTGTGTGTAATTTCTTAATACAAAACCAATGATAGAATGTCCCTATCACGTATATGACGTATACACAAATGTATGCATATTTGCGGAAAATGCAGGAGCGGATCAGTGAAGTATTTTTTTTTCGCTTTACCTAGGCGCCAATTTTTACAAAGCCAAGACATGAACTAAAGAGGTGAAAACTGCCTTCAGTGTGGCGCTTCGAGTTAAATGAAGCCATTAATTGCTAAGCTTTTGCATGGATTTTCACTTTGAGTTTAAGAGCAAATATTATTAAGCTGGCGAGGTATTAAACTAGGTTTAATCGTCCTCCAAAACTGCAGCAGCAACAAAACGTTGTATACGACACATGACAGTTCACTTGTATTCTCAACAATCCGTAAAAAAAGGAAGAAGAAGTGTTCCAATATTCTGATTTTATAGTCCTCTGTGGGATATTTGCATCTATCTTCAAAATTTATTTCCCTTCCAGGAATGATACGAGGTGTTTTATTTTTAGAAAGTTCTCATGGCAAACTAGACAGTTTGGAGCCAGCAAAATAACTTTTAAAATCCTTTCAAATTCGATAAAAGTCCAGGAAAGTCAGTGAACGTAGATTCGGTCTGTGAATGTCAGCTAATTTGGAGGACGATCAGGGAAAATTGACGAGCACATTGCGGTGCCTACACAACTGATGAATTTATCTCACTTGGATTGAAATTAAGAAAGGTTAGGATGGGTTTGGAAAGTGGCCGGTTACACAAGCTTAAGGGGATCTAGCAGATTTTCTACCCTACTTAATGAACCGGTGACCCTTTGATATATCAAGAGGATCATTATAGAAGGTTTACAAATTAAGTTTTCATCTTTGAGATAGAAATCATGGTTGGGGGGTTCGTTAATGTTAAGAATTGCAAAGCAGAATACAATGGTAGTAATTTTCAAAGACTAATAAATATGTAAAATAATTTCTGGGCACCCTAACTATGGCTCTCCATCAATCATTTGTATCATCATATAGGGTCCGCCAAATAACTTTTTTTTTTTGAAACAGGGCGCAAAACATCGAGTGTAACTTCGGCTGTGTGGCACGTAGCGCCGTCCTGGTGAAACCAAATGTTGCCAATATCCTCCTCTTAAATTTTTGTGACTGTAACGGCCACTTCTTGTTGTTGTTCGTTCAAGCGTATACACAACCAAGGATAAAACTAATTATCTGTCAAATCAGACATGAGCTAAGTGTTACCATTCGCGAAATAAGCACTACTTGAAAAAAATATGCATGATGTAGAAGTGCCCAACAAATATTCCCTACAACTTTCCCAAAATGTCTTGATAACCAAACCGCGCTTTGCTTAGTTGGTAAGCAAATGCACAGATGAGTAATTGTACAGATAGTCGACTGAGAGGCATTGTGTCTCTCTCGCCCTCGCCAAATAAAAAAGATTTGGTTGAAAAAGGCGTAGAACCGTGTCTGTATAAGTTTTTGAATGCAAATCAAATTGAGCCAGTTCACGCACACAATAACAGTACTGCGCCATGGAATCCATTTAAAAAAAATTAATTTCATTTACCTTTCATTAATGTCAAATTCACGGATACGAAATTTAAGACAGAATTCTGCCGTCATTGCTAAAATGTTAAGGGGACAGGGGATATGGAATTCGACTGTGGCGAATGTCAGGGAGAGCCAAAGAAATTTATCTTAACAAATATTGGCAACAAAGCCTTAAGGTGTCGTCACACCATGCAAGGAAAGTACTTGCAGCAAGCAAATTGCTTGCACGATCTGCAGATGCAAGTTTTTCTTTTTTTTTTGTACATTATGTATTTTGATCAAACGAATTTGGTGTGTAAAAGATGCTTGTCAAGAAAAAACGAACAAGAAAATTCGACACATCCCTAATCGGCTCTAATCGACGGTGGGGAACCCTCCGCGCTGCCAACGACGAAACGTCATAATAAGTGAGGCGGCAATGACTTGAACTCTGCATTGAGACCTCTCTATATGGTCAAGAATATTTTACTAATAATACGAAGTGCGAAAGCTAACATCCAAAAGTTTTCGCAAAAGTTATCGAATTCAAAAAAGAAGTTAATTCAGAATCAAAAAACAACACCCAAAGTTGATATATTCTTAGATATGTTCATATTGGTGGTTCACTCGGGGTAGGCTGATTTTCAGCACACAAGGCCCTGATGAACTCAGTCCGGCCCTTTTCACATATAAAATGTGAGTTTGGGACTGGAAACGTTATAAAATATGACTGATGCAAGGAATGTTAATGGTGTAATACTAGATAGTTAACAATATTTATGTTCGAATATATGGCCGACATAGTAGAACGTCAAAACCTATGAATACACTCACGAGGATAATTTCAGTTTAACTGCGAAATTATTTGTCGCTTAATAGCTCTCCCAACCGTATTCGTTTGACAAATTGCATTTTATTAATCCTACCCATAGATAATTCCTTGGAGTCCATTCAATTTGACTTTTGAATAATAGGTTTTTTGTTTGTGTGTTGAATGAAGTCATATAGAATTTATTTATTTATTTTTTTTTCGCTTACCTGTAAATGTGGAGACGCCAACAGCTGCATCAATTCCGATTTTTCCCTAGCATACTTATGTCCAGATGATGATGAAATGGCATCGATTGCATCACGGCTTCTGGCAACTGCATCGCCAGGTGGTGCCCTAGATGGAGACATAACCGTGCAACTAATTCGATCGTAAAGCTAGAAGATAAATTGTTTTTTTTTTTTTTTTTTTGTTAGCAAACATCAATTTAAGTGTGTTGAATTTGTTTTTTGGTATTTAAGAATCTTAATGCCAACCTGTAGTAATTGATGTAGTTTGTTGTCCCGCAACATTTCCTTTAATACCTCAGGATCCACAAATGTATCTTGCAATGCATAAATATCGTCTAAAGAATCGATAACTCTTTGAACAGCTTCGAGGCCAGCCTCTTCATCTGCCCATTCGTTAAGGGTTTCTGAAGCCGTTCCAATAGGCACTAATATGAAGAAAGAATAAAATTTTCATGAATTTTTACTTAAACAATTTAAATAATATTTAACATTTTGCAAAGCCAGTAAATTATTTAATTTTCAGATTGAAAAAAAAGGGCCAACTTTTTAGTGAATGCGAGAAGTAAAATTACACAGTAGATTTGAATGTTTTGAATATTTCGGGTTTGACTTGAAGTCATGTATGTCGTCCATAGAACTCCTACATTATTTCTAAAGATTCTACATATTTTCTAAAGATCTGACCTGTCTTGTTAGCATCGAACAAGCTAGGACACAACACAAGATAGGACAACTAGAGTGCTGGGACGGAAGGTCTATCGACCGATCTAATGAAGACAGGAGGAGATAACTTGATAGACAGCATATAGCAACTCCTTTTCAAGTCGGAAGTATACCTGATTGATAGAACCTCAGCATCCTTTTCACGGTTCACAAGGAAAAAACATCGCCAACTTAAGGGTGATTTTTTAAGCTTATTTTTTTAAAAAATCGAATAAAACACTCAAATTTGCATCAAATATTCAACATTCAAAAGGCCTCTGAAATTTACGTTTTAAGGACAACTTCTTGTAAATGTTGTCCGCGGCTCCGTTTCAAATGGTCCATTCGGAAGGTCAAATTTTTGCGTCACTTTTTCAAGCATTTCGGCCTGTATTCCACGAAATACGCGAGTTATGTTATCGTGTAAGGCTTCAATCGTCTTCGGCTTGTCCACATAGACTAACGACTTTACATAACCCCACAAGAAATAATCAAGAGACGTTAAATCGCATGATCTTGGCGGCCTCACTCACATATAGATTGCGGCCTGACTCACAGGGCCATTTCGAGAGATAAGCTGCTCACCAAATTCATCCTTCAACATTTCCATTGTTTCACGAGCTGTGTGGCATGTGGCACCGTCTTGATGAAACCACATGTCAACCAAGTTCAGCTCAGCCAACTGGGGCAAAAAAAAGTCGCGTATCATGACTCGATATCGTTCGCCGTTGTCGGTAACGTTTGGACCGATGATGCCACCAGCCCATAAACCACACCAAACTGTAATTTTTTCGGGATGAATTGGTAATCACTCCAGATGCGACAGTTTTGGTTATTTACGTATCCATTGAGCCAGAAATGAGCCTCGTCGCTGAACACAATTTTTCGATAAAACAGCGGATTTTCACATTTTTCACAGCGCACGAATTTTGATACTAAATTTCAATAATTTGCAGTCGTTGCTCGTTTGTAAGTCTTTCCATGATCTTCACTTTGACAGATGACGTTTGGACGCCATTACTAACCAGTGCTGCCAACATGAAAATTTAACTCTTTAAAAATTACCATAAATCAGCTATACAGAGCTTGTGTAGGATGACAATGAAGAAAGCTCGCTGCTGCACAAAGGACTTAACCTTTCCTATCAAAAATGAATTAGGGCAAGATGATGCGCTGTCATTTAACATGAGAGAATCGTGAAAAACTCACAAGCCAACGACGCCAATTAAAAGAACGTTACAATCTATCTCGGCGCTGCTGCAACATCCTAAAACGACATCTCTTCAGAAATCTTCCGAAGAATAACACTTTGTAGTATAAAACCCTCGTTCATACATTTTTATTCCAGGAAATGAATGAATGAACAATATTCAAGAACGAACATAGACAATAAAACCAAAATTAAGGTACCAAATTGGATGGTAAAATATATATGAAAGTCCTCAAAACCGCAAATAAAATGAATTAAAAAAAAACCCTGGTGTGTGACCGCATGCCAAGCACAAAGGCGAATTTTTATTCCAATTATTTTCCTTACAACACCCGTAAAAATCATTCTATTAAAAATAAATACAAGACCAAAGCTAATGTGCATGAGTGGATTGAAAGTTATTTTTGCGTTGTCAAATAAGTTACACATTTATTAAAGGGAATTAAAATTACCAAAAAAAAAAAAAAATTCCCTAAAATTTCGAGGGGATTACAGTTCGCAAATAACAACCAATTTATTTTGCTTTATAGTTTTTTTTAAGTCCCAAAAATAAGTTTACAATTGTGAACATGGAGTAGGGCTACATTAGCTGTACTGCAATTAAATTTTGAAGTCTTCCACTCAAAAGTTATAAGCAAATTTGTGAAGTGTGTTTTTTTTGTTAAAGCCAGTTCTAACATTGACTTTGAATGAAACACGTGAAATAGGAAACAAATTGGGGGCCTTCAACCTCACATCACTCACTGGGTTTACATTTCTGTCACAAGACCGATACCTACTTATGGAGTGGTTGTCTGGTGGACAATTTTGGATAAAGCGATTAATCGCAAATTCCAAAGATTGAAACTGGACATTCCGAGCAGGGCTAACACCCTGCTCCTATAGCAGTAGATCTACTGCGTTTTGGCCTATACGCAGCAAAACAAATCTACTCATCCGATAATGTCGGAGGTTGCTACTATCCGATGGAGTGCTCAGACACAACTACAGGTCCATTGTACTACCATTCAGACACCTTACATCAATGTACTTAGTTTTCACGTCTTTCGAAGAAAACCGAGAAGGAGCTTCAGTGATAAAGAGCTTAGATGTTCGGCACTCACCACGTCAGCCCCGAAGATCAGTAAATATGATCGTAATCGTGCTATAGTTCAACACCAACGAATACTTAATATATGTGTCTTTCAGTCGGTCTGCACTGTAGTAGTCCTTGGTGAAGTAACAAGGTCAAGAACAACTCGAAACAGAATCAATTCAATATCCAATTAAAACTACAACGCATATTGCTGCGCCAATTTGCCGGATCTGTAGCTTTCCTGTGCGGAAACAAACAGTCAAACCTCAAAAGGACTTCATTTTCCATTTCTTCTTTGTCAAGCACTTCCGCTTGTTGGTGTATGGGTTTTGTTCACTCTATGAACTATCTTATTCCTTTCTAAGCAAACCGAAAAATGGAAATTGCCAGTGTTGTATTCAACTTCAACCCTACAGAAGGTACCTCTAGCTCTACTCGTATCAATGCTGCGACAAAAAAATACGAAGGAAATTAATTTCCAGTACTTTCCTGTCAGATGACAAGCACAAAACAACAGAGAAGGCTAACACAAAAAAAAATGAATTGATATAGGTACAAAGAGGAATGAGACAGAACGTATCATCCTATCGGTTACTTACTTGAATCAGTGTCGGTGCCAAACAGGGGATCCATTGCAATTCCACCAGCAATTGCTTGCACAGCTCCTTTCAATTTTCTCCGGGCATTGTAGCGTTTCAGCTCCTCGACAGTATCAGCCAAGTGCTGTCTCTGTAACTTATCTCGATCCTAAATGTGAGTTAGAAGCAAAACAAAAAAAAAAAACACAAGAATGAATTCAAGAAACAAAAAATCGAAGCACAGCTATAATAATGGAATGCAAAACTGGTTACTTACTCGCATCCATGGATGATCGAGGACTTCTGTTATCGATGGTCTATGATGAGAATTGGCGGCAAGCATTTTCATAACCAAGTCCTTGGCTGTTGAAGAAATCGATTTCCATTCGGGCGCTTCAAACTACAAAGAGAGAGAGATGGATTTAGAAGCACTCCTTTTAACTTCACCTCAGGCCTATAGGCAAATACGTTTAGCAAAATAATCATTATCAACTTACTGAAATCATTCCACGTGCAATCGAGTCTTGCAATCGCTTTCCAGATCCAAGGAACGGCAACCGTCCTGACAGTAGTACATGCAGCATTACTCCGGCGCCCCATACATCGCATCCTTTGCCATAGATTCGCCTTGATACAACTTCCGGCGACATGTAATGTGGACATCCAACACGACCTGCACACACACACACACACACAGAGTCAAGTTAATTCAAATTACAACTGCCCACCAAGAAACATGGTAAGAAAAGGATTAAGTTTAAATAAAGAAAGCACAAATAAAGGAATACACAAAGCATCCCGTCTCTTTGTATAGAAAAAGTGAGGCAGTGAAGGTGGGGTGAGGTGGACGTGGAATGGAGATGATTTTCAATTCTTTTCTCAGTGCAGTTTTCTTCTTATATGAGCAACTACAACTTGGATAGGTAGGTAGTATTTTGTTGCATTTGCATATAGCCAGAACGGATAATCGGCTTTTGTAAGGACAAAAAAGAGGGTTACGGTCTCTTTTCTTTTCTTTACTTTCTATCTCTCTCTCTCTCTTTTTATGAGCATTTTTTTCTTTTTCTATTTCTTCCTCTTATATTTATTTATATAAAAAAGAGATGAGATGAAAATTGTTTTTATGGCGGTGCATGAAGTATAGGTACGGATGCGCTACACTACTACGTTACTGGGTAAACAGCTCTCACTCTTGGGGTAGAAAAACAAAATAAAAAGATTATGGATTGGGTGCTTCAACACTATAATCAACAAAATTGCGGGCTACACAAAACAAATAGATGGCAGATGCGGTGAAACGGATGCCAGATACACTGTGACTTTGCTAATTAAAAAAATGTGACTGCGTCAATAGTAAAGACGATATGTGAATAGCTGATTATTCTACTTTCAATAGCGATTATATATAATAGATATGCGGCTTCGCGAAAACAAACAGTCTTGAGTTTTTTATTAAATTAATTAAATATCCGATGAATGTTTAAACAAATTATCTTAAATCTAATTAAACTCAAAATATATAAAAAAAACTCTTACTTAATCTTACTGGGATCAACTCAACAACCAGTTGAGAGAAGAACCGCATACATGTATCAAATTACGAGAATGTAGAGAGTCGTATAGTTCTGTGCACAACTTTGTTGCGATAATATGACGCCGTTTCGTTTTGGGGGGAAAAGTTTGTTTAAGCAGGATGAAAGTGGCGAAAGGAGTCGAAATAAGCTCAAATTTCGAAACCACCACTCCTCACCGGCACCGATGAAAGAACATCTCTCTAGTAAGGTATTATTATTTATTTCATGCAACTTAATTTGAAGAATTGGATTAGCTATTTTCATTGGAAACCAATACAACTTTTTGGCAGTCTTCGGATGACAAAGAGATTTCTAGAATTTTTCATTTTGATTTTCTTTTGCATTTTCAAAATCTTTCAATTCCAGATACTTTATTTTGTTTTATTTTCATTTACATCCAGATCCAGAATGAGGTAAACCATTGCCGTTTACGGCACCTTTATCTTTAGTGATAAAAAAATTGGTTAAAGTGCTGCACTTGAAAATCGTTGTATGAAAGAAATGCTTCAGATTTTGTTTAAAAAGCGAGGTTTGTTTCCATTGATACACCTCTGAGAATGCCCCAGCATCTTCTAAGGCGAAATATGCACAACAAACTGGTTCTTTCAAATCAATGGCGAAGACTTCATTGGTTCCCTGTGCGAAGAATTGAGGAAATTTGAGAGAGAAATGGTTTTGAAATTCAAAAACGACCGGACCTTTGGCGCACATAGATGCGGCTAAGTGAGATCATAAAATAAGACGTCAAATCAATTTGGCTTTAATGGAAGGATAATTTTATGCCATTAATGTTTAAATATGGATCGCGGCTGGTTCGAATAAAGACAAGTCTAGAGGTCAAATTTTCAACCGCTCTTTCAAGCATTCAACATGTCCCCAAAGAAAATAATCCAATGGTGTCAAATCACACGATCTTGGTGGCCAATTGACAGGTCCATTCCGCGAAATTATGCGCTCATCGAATGTTTCCTTCAAGCAATCGATTGTGACGTGCGCTGTGTGGCATGTAGCGCCGTCTTGTTGGAACCACATATCATCCACATTCATGCCAAACAATTCGAGAACAAAATAGTCGGTAATCATGGCTCTATACCGGTCTCCATTAACGGTAACTGACTCTCCGGCATTATTTCGGAAGAAGTATGGCCCAATGACTCCACCAGCCCATAGAGTCAGTTTTTGAGGATGTAATGGCGTTTCAAGGGTCTCATGTGGATTCTCTTCACTCAAAATGCGGCAGTTTTGCTTGTTGACGTAGCCATTAAGCCCAAAATGAGCTTACGACAAACTTCGCGAACTGAACCATTATTTTCGAAATAAATTTGCACGATTTGCAAGCGTTGGTCATTTGTCAACCTGTTCATGATGAAATGGCAAACCAAACTGAACATAAATGGCATTAGAGTTGCCAGATTCGACCACAAAATGACAGTTTTATCTCTATTCGAAAAACCAACCTCTAAAAAAGGCTAGCTGGGGGGCTAATGTTTAGCAATTTTCACTCACTTTAAAGAAGTACGTAACTTCAATTTGTCGGGTGGTTCGGCGGCTCATATGTCGAGTGGACCACCTTATCTTTCGACGTCTTCGGCACTGACTGCTATTCGGCGATCAAAATATTGACATAAATTTAGTAATATGTGTCCGCAGTACGAAAGTGATCGATTTACGATTGAACAAAGTTGGAAATAATTTCAAAATAAAAGTTGTCTTGCCGAAAGAGTGCTCTGGAGGGAGTACTCGAGAACCTGAACGCGCTTAAGTCGCAGCGATTATTCGCATACAAGATCGAATTGACTCAGGAATTGAAGAAAAAAATGGCCACATTCTGCGTTGTCGCTTCGCTGTTTGAGTTTTGGCTTTGGAGCAGCTTGAAATTGACAACAATTTTGGATTTTCTTTTCTTGTGTGGATGGATTTTTTTTTGTGCTATGCGAACTCTACAGAGATGATTTAGGCACTCAAGAAAAAAATTGGTCAAGCGAAACCAGCGGAAAAGTATTAAGAAATTTTCATTTGATTAACAAGGTATGTGTTCTAGGGTTACTTACAATCGAGCATGGCGGGGCAGCTAGTATTCCATAATTGGTCAGCAAATTGACTCTTTTCAATCAAGCAACAATCATTGAAAAATATTGAACACTATTCTCTTTAGGTTTGCAAAGCTATCTCTTTAAGAAGTATGCTTTTTCTATAGCAATTTTGTATGATGAATACGGTGACCATACGTTCTTAATTTCAAGGTCAGTCATTTTCCTTTTATTTTTTTTTTCAACTTGCTTTTGCTGGGTGCCGAGGCATACAGACATTCCGGGTAACTGCAAGGCCGACGAACTCGCCAAACTTGGAACTACCCTCTCAATCTTGCCTGAAAAGGGCTCCTTAGGCATACCAGTTTCCACGTGCAAGCTCTTGTTTAAACTGGATGCAATAGAAAAAACTAACCACAGATGGACAAATGGTACTACTTGTCTGACAACAAAGCAGATTTGGCCTAGGCTGGATCTAA
This sequence comes from Ferdinandea cuprea, assembly GCA_963576555.1. Taxonomy (NCBI): domain Eukaryota; kingdom Metazoa; phylum Arthropoda; class Insecta; order Diptera; family Syrphidae; genus Ferdinandea; species Ferdinandea cuprea. The sequence continues at coordinate 941,510 of OY754959.1, forward strand.
GACGCTCAAGGAGCCTGATTACCCTTAATCGGTCGTACATTGGTGCTACAATTGGTGTCATAACTGGACACTGTTTGTTAGGCAGGCATGCAACAAGGCTTGAAGTCTATTCAAACGACTTCTGTAGGAGCCGTATGGATGGGTAAGAGGAGGAGACTACTCTACACCTTCTTTGCGCATGCCCTGCTCTCTCCCGAAAGCGAAATCTCCATATGGGGGCCTTCTTCTATAATGATCTTAATGATCTTAACTCAACCGACCCAAAATGTCTCTGACGCTTTATTAGCACCTCAAAATGGTTCAACGTGTAGGCAGGAACTTCAGATCCACGTGGTATCACAATGGACCTTATATAGGTCTAAGTGAGTCGGACTTCTGTCCGACTGCCACTTCAACCTAACCTAACTTAACCTGCTTTTGCAAATTTTATTCTTCTGAAGAACTATTTTTTAAGGTGTCAAGTCTTAAGGTGCGATCAGACGGTCATCCAAACCAGTCATCCGCATGGCATGCTGACGTCAGAAAACTTGTTTATTTCAGACGGGATAATCACAACGTTATAGTGACGTCAGGATGTCAAGTTGGGATGACTGTCTGATCGCACCTTTAGATAGAAAATTCGCAGCATCAAGTAAAATTATTAGAAGCTTCCAGGAGGAACCTACAAAATTTTGTCCAGCTATAGATGTGTAGACTTCCATTTTTTAATAAGTGGCATAGGTAAAATGATTGTCCTTTTATTTTAGTACGACAATTTTTTTTTGGCGCCAATTAGTTTACCATACAGAACGACTGTCATTATTAAGATACTGACGTTGTCGCGAAGAGCCCTCTATTGTGCAATCAGACAAATTAATATTCTTTTGCAAGGAAAATGAAGGCGGTGAAATCTCCAAAATGAGAAAATTCCTTTATTTTAATGAAATTACTCGAAACTTTTTTGCAGAAGTCTAAATATAAGTTCTCGTATTACTACGTGAAAGAGCTTATTCTCAATTTGTATACTGCTTTAGCAACCATTGTCACTTTTAGCACATCGAGCTGTGGTCATTTGATTCGGTTAACCAACCGATAAAAATCCTGTGAAATAAATAAGTCCTGTGATTTGGAGAAGAATAAGAGCCAGTTTTAAAGGTTCCGGTTAAAGTTTGGGATATTTATCTGACACATAACACTATCCAGGTGAATTTCAAAATTTTGGCATTATTTCCGTTCCAAAATGGAACCGCCTGCGGAAAGAGGGTTAAAGTCTCTTAGTACCGCCTAGCGGGTCACTCAGTTACTGTTGCCGTAGGCGGCCGCCTGACGAAAAGCACATACCCTTAGCGGAGCAAACCTGCCGCCCGCAGAAAGAGGGCTTAAATCCCTTAATCACCAAGATACTGTTTTCAAAGGAACCTTATTTAATATTTGGCATTATTTCGTTTGGCGTTATTTCACGTCACCCACTATCCAACAGATAAAGGTAGCTGATACTTCTTTTCTGTTTCATCGTGTGACAGATAAATTTATCAAAATTATCAGCTTTTGATAGCTTAACTGAATGCTGAGAGCTGTTTTTACCATTTCGATAAACGTGTCATTTGTTTTGTGTCAAATGAAAGCTAAACCAGGCGCAATTGTTTTATTCTATTGTTGGCAATTTCTTGTATACGAGGAGGACGAATGGAGGAGAAGATGCTATTAACGCGATATCTACGAGCTGTTCAACAGCTTCAGACAACAGAGTTTCAGCCGAGGGGATCTTCAAATTCCAGCGCTCAGGTTTGAGACGACAAGGAAGACCGAAGAAACAGAACTTCTAGAAGTGGTGCTACAACTTGGCAAGACAAAGAAAAAACCGTGGTTCAACCTGAGCGCTACAAAATGGGTCTATGCTCTCGGGAAAAATATCTTCGTAAAATTCCTAAAAGTTAAAAAAAAATCCATATTAGGACACTTGTGGCTGCAACTTACGCTCGTCAACAAAAAAGTGCGCTAAAACTATATTTTTTCCAGCCACTTCAAATAAATATTTTGCTTATCTTCTAGATAAAGGCTTTACATAACAGAAACTTGAACTGACACATAGGCTATCAGCTGGTCTTGAAGCTGGCCCTGAGGATAGTTTGATTTAAATATGTATTTAGTCTTTGATGGAAAATAAGCATAAAATGTGTTAATTCTTTCACCCCTAAGTCTATTCACAAACTCTGGTAATTATAAAGGGTGATTTTTTAGCTGGTTTGGTTTTGGCAACACTGGTTTTGACAGCTGACGTGTGTTTAGTACCTTGTGTCACTGTCAAACAGCTTCAGTTTGGTTTGCAATTTAACCATGGATCGTCTTACAAATGAACAACGCTTGCAAATTATTGAATTTTACTATCAAAATTCGTGCTCGGTTCGAAATGTTAATCGCGCGCTGCTTCCATTTTATGATCGGCATTCTCGACCTTCTGAGCAGTCTATTCGGAAGATTGTGACCAAATTTCGCACCACATTTACTTTGTTGGACATTAAACCACCAACACGTTTACGTACTGTGCGTATTGAAGAAAATATTGCGGCCGTATCAGCTAGTGTGACAGAAGACCGCGAAATGTCGATTCGGCGCCGTTCCCAGCAGTTAGGCCTTTGTTACAGCACTACGTGGAAAATTTTGCGGAAGGATTTGCGCGTAAAGCCTTTTAAGATACAGCTGGTGCAAGAACTAAAGCCAGCCGACCTACCACATGGTTGAATGGGTACGTAAATAAGCAAAATTGCCGCATTTGGAGTGAAGATCAGCCAGAAGCATTGCAACAGCTACCAATGCATCCCGAAAAAGCCACTGTTTGGTGCGGTTTATGGGCCGGCGGCATTATTGGGCCATATTTCTTCAAAGATGATGCGAATCGCAGGGTTACTGTCAATGGTGAACGCTACCGAGCGATGATAACAAACTTTTTTTTGCCCGAAATGGAAGTTCTTGACTTGCATGATATGTGGTTTCAACAAGACGGTGCCACATGCCACACAGCACGCGAAACAATGGCGCAATTGCGAGGCGAGTTTGGCGAACAGTTAATTTCACGTTTCGGGCCGGTCAATTGGCCGCCTAGATCGTGCGATTTGACACCATTAGATTATTTTTTGTGGGGGTATGCCAAGGCTAATGTGTATAGGGACAAGCCCGCTTCGATTGAAGCACTGGAAGCCAACATCCATGCATTCATTCGTGAGATACCGGCCGATATGTGTGAAAGAGTATGCCAAAATTGGACTCAGCGGATGGGCTACCTGAGACGCAGCCGCGGTCAACATTTGCATGAAATTATCTTTAAACATTAAATTGCAAGGTTCAAACTATCGATTCAAATAAATATTTCATTCATTTTTTCGAATTTTTTTTGTTTTTTTTTAAAAAAATTCTAAACCCCTTAAAAAATCACCCTTTATATAACAACTTAAATTAAAAAATGATTTTATATACATTTTCAAAATGAGTTGATGAGTTCGAGTTCTAAGCATTCAATTTCAATAATTTTTTTGTAAAAGTCCTTATGACAAATAAAAATTAAAGAGTGTGCAAAATTTTGTACCCTACGCTTTAAAACATTAAAAAAAGTTTTTTTTTTTTTCTAACCAAAATGTGCATTGGTACTGCCACTAAGATACATTTTCAAAACATGTGTATTTTTTTGGCATACTGGGGGGGCTTACATATATCAAAACAAAAGATATACATACATACATATAAAATTACAACACTAAATGGAATAAAAACAAAATAAAATAAAAAAATAAAAAACAGTGTATAACAACCAAATAATAACAGTTACATGAAACAATAAGAAAAATCAACAAAAAGGAACGAAAAAAAAAAATTGAAGGTAAAACAAGGCTATGTGTATATAATCATATCATGGGGGCCAAAAATACTGCGCTTACCCTCCTCGTCTGTTTTTAAATAAAGCTTTCCACGGGGTGTCATTATCATGCATTTGACATCCATATCTATTTCTGTGTGTTTGTGTTTGGATACATAACATGTACGACGACAAAAATCGCAACAAGGGTGAACGAAGAGAAAGAAAGAAAAAAAAAAAACAAAACAAAAAGAAACACATAATTTTTTTGTTGTTTTTTATAAATTTATAAAATTTGCTTTTGTGTAATTCGTATTCTGTATACGGACGGGGTTTCTTAATAGTAATAATTATTTTTTTAAAGTATTACAACACAGGAATTCTGGAATTCTGGAATTCTTATCCTTGAAATTTACAGGAACAAAAAGAAAAAAAACAAAGAAGAAATTGTCTTTGGGTTTGGATGTTGATTTATGAGAAAACCCTATGCCTGTGGCCTAATTAAGGCAAGAGTTCCTTTAATTAGATTTATGAATTAACATTTTAATATAGACAGTTTTGAAAGCAGAACAGACGGCAATTAATGCTACAACGAACTGGTATTTTTAATGATGCAACCATGAAAAGAATATGCCTATGCAGCGGCAACTTAAATTTGCATAAAATTACTACTATTTCAAACACAAATAAAAGATCCTGTTTCCCGCAGGAATGTTGGGTTGGGTTTTCAAACTTTATTATGATTGCGGTTGATAATCGTTTGCAATGACAAAAGTTTTTTAAGTTTTATTAATTTTTAAATCTAAACTCTTACATTTTAGTTTTTCAATTTCAATTTTGAAATAGATTTTTAGGACATTAAGCATTCCATATTTTGGCGCCATTTTCAATTGAAAGAAAACCCTCCTAAAAAGTGTTTATCCGCCAGTGAATTTCCAATTGCATCTGACGTAGTTCCAACATCTTTAGTTCAGCGCACATCTGATTGGCTGCTGATATTCAACGCCCATTTAATTGATGTGCATTCAGAGTTATCAATGTCCGTTTTTTAACTCGTTACAGCTTTAAAAAAAAGTTCTTAATTTGGCATTTGCCAAAGGTCAAAACAAGATCCCCACGATATAATCTTTTTGTATTTTCCACACATTAAAACATTTGAAAAGATTATTTATGTAGGTTTTCGTAGCGCGCGGTCAGTTTTTGATCTTACATCTATTTTAAAAAATAAAACAGTAGCTGTGAAGCAAGTAGCTGAATTTTTTTTTCTGTATGTAAACGAACTGTTTACACCAAAATTTTCTTCTTCCAAACTAGTCCCAAAAGTAAAGTACAGGGTTTTCCGACAGGGACGCTACAAAAGTAGAGCGACAGGGACAGCAAACGATGCCATATTTCTTGCCGCTCTTTTGACTTTTCTCTTCAGTTCAGGTTTGCCATTTCTTGATGGAAAGATGTACGAGCCAACAACGAGTCGAAATTATTAAAATTTACTACCGAAATTCGGAGTCAGTGGCCTCAACGTTAAGAGTGCTACGTCCAATTTATGGTCGTCATAATCGTCCTAGCAGATCAACAATTGAGCGTCTAGTGGAAAAATTTGAATCCACAGGCACAGTACAAAATGTTCCTGTGCCAGTTAGACAAAGAAGTGCCCGTAGTGTCGAGAATATTGGTGTCGCTGAGGCTTCAGTGAAAGAAAGCCCAAATGTGTCTCTCACAAGTCGTTCTCAACCGTTGGGCATATCTGCGACGTCGTTGTGGCGAATTTTGCGAAAAGTGCTTGGCCTACATCCTTACAAGATTAAATTGACCAGAAGCGTCGTATGTTCGTGAATTGGGCTGAGCAACAACTTGAAAATGATTCGGATTTTCATCGAAAAATCATCTTCAGCGATGAGGCTCATTTCTGGCTGAATGGCTTCGTCAAAATATACGGTTTGGTGTGGTTTATGGGCCGGCGGCGTCATTGGGCCGTACTTCTTCTGTGATGATCAAGACAGGCACGTTACTGTGAATGGGAATCGCTACCGTTTAATGATAACCGACTATTTTTTATTGATGATGACGTCACATAACAACATAACCACAAAAATAAGAAAGCGGTTTATTAATTATTATGTCCTTTCGCCACGAGAAAAAATTCAAATGGAAGCACAGATATCGTATTAAATGCTGAGTCATTTGTCATTTGCGTAGGAAAATGGCATAGCTGAAATTTCGTGGCTTGTCATTTTTTAGAGGCTGCCATTTAAAAGACGCAACAGCCAGAAAGTTAAGTCATTTGTCCTAGGCGTCATTAAAGGGCGATCACACGGTCATTTGTTTCCCTCATTTAAATGGCACAAAATTCATGTCATTTGGTTCGCCATTTTCCTAGCCATTTAAATGACACCTAAAATGTCAGCACAAAAATGGCGATCACACGAGCGTCATTTAAATGATTGCTTTGTGACGTGATTTTTACATCAAAGCGTCTTTTAAATGCCTCGCAAAAATGTCCGTGTAATCGTACCTTAACTCCTAAAAACAATTACATTTTGACGGAGTACATTTTTTGAGAAAAATACATTTGAAATGAAAAGCTGAAAAACGTAGTATTCTAATTTTTGCTTCAGGCGTCATTACTTTTTTCTGGGCTTATAAAATCGCACACGATGCTACTGTACATCCAATTGCAATTGAAGTGGTGGTCTGTTTAAAATATCTACACATTCACAATCATGATGCTGGCTTTTAGGTTCGTTATCGCCAAATATTTATTATTTTTTATGAGAGCGAAAGCACGGGAACACGCTTTCGTCTAAGTGTTTACTCTGAGTACTGCTTTAGACAACTGTTTGCACCATAGACTACAGAGTTAATTTTCCATCGCATGGGAGGAATAGATGCGAAAATTCCTGAAGCGTATCCTTCAATAAATAGTGCTTATTGTAAAAGGTGACTTAAGGGGAGATATCAAGTCTTGTCAGTTTTGACATTCAGGTGCGCCTAGCAGCACATTAACAATTAATGCTATCCCACAAGTGTGCTTGCGCTATTCTGCCAGTTGACACGTCTGGAGATCATCGGTGTCGTAAAAGCATAGATCGAAGAAAAACAAACGTGGCAGGTTTGAAAACCCACGGATAACACCGGTATTTCGTTGGCCTGCCGACACTTTTTTTTTAAGATCGAACCGGCGAACCCCATAGGCGGACTGCAGTTAGAATTCGCTAGTATAACTAAATCACAGGCAACAGCCTTCTGAAAACCCGTGCAATGAAACGGATCATCTCTAGGATGACAATATCTGTTCGTGAGACTCCGTGACGAAGAGACTCACGAGGATACACCGCATTTTCTCTGTCCATATCTCTATTTTCAATCTATACAGTTTTCTGCTGACGTTTGGCTGACTGGACAACATCGAGTGACCATGACGAGGAAAGACGACAAAGTGTTGCCAAAAAATGTACGAATTTGCAAACGGCTGTGAAGAAAGTTCGAGTTTAATTGAAAAATATTTCTGAAATTAAATTGACCGACCAGACCAGCAAGATGGCAATTAGGTGGCGAATACGTTAACTCTAAGCTCTAAGGGCGCCGCCTTACTTACGTCCACCCTAAAAGTTTTTCCTATCTTAAATTAAATTCGCTTTTAAACTACCAATTGGTCCACAGAACTAGAATTTATGTTAATAGCGGCAGTTCTAACTATTTCCTCACCTGTCACCCATACTTCATATGTACGTACATTATGCACTGTACCATAAATAAATAACTACACTTATGAGCAGAACTCAAAGTTGAAATGGCAACAAGCAACTCTGGGTCGATCGCAATTTCAACTCTTCCACTGCTAAGAGTTTATTACCCGACAAGCATATTTGCTCTCAGCATCATCTTCAAAGTTTAAGAACTCAGAAAAGAATAATTGCAGTTGCTCTGAACTCGTTTATTGCAAATTAGATACGAATGCAGAGAAATGTATTTCACAATCCTTAAATCCTGAACTGAAACTGTGTTGGGAAAGAAAATCGTAACGCCGCAACGAACATCGCACGCACATCAACAACGAAAATTGATTTCAAAGGGGTTGTTTTGTTCCTTCATTTAAGTACGAGTACATTTCTCATTCATTGTCATGGTACCTGACTTGGGATTTTTTTTGGGGGGGGGGGGGGGAGTGAAAACAATATTGGACTTTAATACAGTACCAACAAAGTTCGGAGTACAGTGCGGAGGCAATGGCAGTGGTAACCAAAACCCCATTTACTTTATTACCATTTCCAAAGGTTATTTTAACGCAATGTATTGTCTCGATTCTTTGTTCGGCATCACCAAGTATCCCCATAAGCAGGCAAGCAACCCCTATTTCGTTCTGGTACGCTACGCGAAGATGTAACAACGGCTTTAAGCCTCTTCAGCACCGGCACCAGTCCTGCGTCTGAATAATATGTTCGTGAATCGCATAAATGACATTAAAGAACGGGGTAAAACACTGTTTCCTCTTTCATATTTTATGTGACACGACTTTACTGAAAAAGTGATAAGCGGAAGAAGAATGGTTGCCCCGCTGGCAAATGGTGACGGTGATGACGTTGTCTGCTTTCAATGAGATGTTCCTCACAAAGTATTAAAAGAAAAAACGAAAGAGAAATGTTCACATATTTAAGCAAAAAAAGCTCCTCCTAAGTATCTTTACTTCTATTAATTAAGTTTTTGTTGTTGATCTGCTCGTTAAATATCCATAGTGAATCACTTTTGTTCGCTGGGGGTGTCCAAATTCTTTAAGGGTAAATTGCATGCTGTCATGCCCTTGTCAATCGTTTTTTTTTCCTCTCTCTCTTTTATATTTCGTATATGAAGTACAAGAAATCTTAGATAAGGTTTGCTGTTTGTTTAGAAATATTAGATTTATGTTTCTTTCTGTTCTCGTTAAAAGTTTTCAGTTTAATTAAGTTGAACTCGAATTGGTTGATTGGATACGAGAATTGTTCAAAAGTCTGACAACACACGAATTATTGATAAACAAGTTGAACGCTAAAATTAGTTCCTAAAGGGTTGTTAGTTTCAAGTTTTAGGCAAATCGAGATTCTTAAAACTAGACAAATCTATCTGGTTTTAAGAGCGTTAACGAGTTATTTGCGGACAATTTTTTTAACACCCGATCGAACAGGATCGCCTTTCTTGTAGGTGGGACATATGGAGCTGATGGTCCAGTCATCGGGCATGCTTTCCTCCACCCAAACTTAGTTGATGATTTGGTGCATACGCCCTGCCATAACATCACCTCCGTATTTGAAAAGCTCTGCACGTAGACCATCAGAGCCGGCGGCCTTGTTGTTCTTCAGCTTTTTAATAGCTAAGCCAACCTCTTCTATACTGGGCGGAGGGACTGGTTCTTCATTGACTGGACGTGGGTTCTCTTCTTGCCCCATCACTCTCTCTACATTTTGTTCGTTAACAGCTGCTGGAAATGCTGCTTAAATACATCTACTATTCCCTGCGCGTCGGTGACTAGATTTCCATCGCTGTTACGAAGAGCCAGTTGCTTGGCTTTCTTAAAGAACTTCCGGATGTTAATTTCCAAAGGATATGCCAAAAACAACATTTAAAGTCACATTTCTATGCAACAGTATTTGAAAAATATATGTTAGCGAACCGGACAGCTATCGAGACGTTTCACAAAAACTAAATTCAGAAAAAATACAATGGAACGCTTATGAAAATAAGTCGGAAAGGCCACAAATAGTTGCAGCCAGAGGACTTCATTCTTCGTTCCGCAAAAAGATGGCGTCGTGCAAGACCTTAAAACTAAAGCATTAAAGATAATCGATGCCGTTAACTTAATAAGGAAAGAAAAGCGACAAACTGAAGTAGATGACGAAGTTATAGTTAAGCGCGGACTTCTGTTATTCATGCTAAGCTTCGAGAACTAATAGAATTAAATCTATACTTAATATAGTCGTAAGAATTGAATAGAAGGCTTGTCCCTCAGTACAAACGTTGACAAGGTTAGAACCAACCACGTTGCGTTGAATGCGAAACACTTATCAAAAAAGTGCGCTCTAAAAAAACAAGATTGGGGACTTGGACTTATTGCAAGGGAAACAGCCGGCAAACTATCACGGCTAAACATCTTCAGGAAAGGTGCGACTTAGTGTGGTATACAACTTTGGGGTTGTACCAAAGCAAGTAATAAATAATTTTACAGACTTTCCAAAATAAAGTTCAAAGGTAAATCGTAAATGCTTTGTGGTTTATCAGAAACGCCGATATTCACAGATATCAAGCTATTAGATATTATAGAAATTATAGTCCAGATCTCAACGGTCGGGATCAGCTTGTTGGTCTTTCTGACTTTTTGAGCATCTTCCCAACTGGCTTGCGGCAGCGCTGCTGACGCTGTTGGCGTTTTCGAAAACGTAACACCAACAAAGATCTGCATTGGTTGCGTTTATAAAATGATAAATACAAATACCAAAGCAGGCCAATTGGTTTATTTAAGTGAAGTTGTTTAAATAAGAAAAAAATAGCTTATGTATTTATTTTAAGGAAGAAAAAATTGTTGGCGCTTTGAGAATACAAAGTTTTTAATTGCCACAAGATTAGCCATTTAGAAGGGAATTTCTTAGCGCTAAAAAAGAAGCGCCAAATACTCTACCGAAATGTTTTAATCCGTTTAAATCCTATACGAAAGAATTGAAAGAAGAAATTAGCAATTAGGAAGGGATGCCACAATCTGGGAGTCCTTACAAAGTTTCGATGAAGTTTACGGACCAAAACATAACATCTCTCCGCCGCAGGAATTACTTGGAAATACATGGGATTATGATAGCACTTACCTAAGGTCAACTTAAAGAAGAGTGCATTTATCAGAATTTATTCGATTTTTTGAAATAAGAGGCAGAGAAAGATTGGAAGAGACATGAAGAAATGGTAAACATAGAAAGGAAGCAGACGAAATTTGAACGCGAACTAGTTTAGGTATTTCGCGAACTTCTAAGCGTTTTAGATAGAAAGCTAATAATCCTTATCTATCATCTACTTTTAATATTTTAAATTTAGTACAAATAATAAGTATTTAGATTACTCTTTTTTTGCGGCATACGATTATTTTTGTTCTATAAGTGAAATGCAGCACGTATTCCAACTTTATATCACGGTCCGTGAGATTGATTGTTCTTTTGAATCTGTGCAAGAACCTTTTCATTGCGATGACAGCATTTTACACTTTGTACTAAATAGAGTAAGAAATCGTTCAAGTTGACTCTCAGAAATATTTACCAAGTTTGAGCCACCAGAATAAGTCGACCTGTTAGTAAACATTTTGCAGCTTGATACATTTTAACTTGTAATCGGAGACATTTGATTTTATCTATGATATTTTGGCGGTAAACTTTTTCGAGATTCTACTGTATGTGAATATGTTGTTTTGTTTGTGGAATTTATTATACTAAGGGTGTCAGCAAAGACAACTTAAAAACATAAAAGAAGGCTACAGTCCATATCCCTATATGCCCCAAAGAAAAAAGTATTAAGAAGGTGATGGATAGCATTTTATTTCATTCTATTAAATTTACAAAAAAACAAATATTTTTTGAAAAAACGCCCCCAAAAAGTGAGCGTGGCCAAAAACTTTGTATGGACGATATGTTGGAAAAAATATTGGCTAAATATCTTGTTAAACATTCGAAGAAAAAAGCATTTTAGTAAAAAACGCCCTCAAAAAGTAGGCGTGGCAAAAAACTTTATATGACAAACTTATAAAGGAGGGCAGTGCCTACATATCTTGTGAAGGTTGTAACACACTATCTCTCTAACTTTAGCTATAAAACGGTTTTTTGTAAATTGTGAGCGTGGCAGTGGGCGTATTCAAAAAATTTGTACACTTAACCATTTCGGAGCCCTAGAGAATATGTGGTCCAAATTTCAGCTCCCTAGCTTAATTTGAAAGGCCTAAAAATTGCGTACGGACGTAGTCTTAGGGTTTGGTCCTGATCATAAATATATATACTTTTAATGGATCTACGACGAATATTAAGGGGTGCTACAAACTATGTGTCAAAATTAATATACCCTTAGGATAGGGTATAAAAATGGTAGCATTAAGCTTGGAGCTTGTGGGCCCATGTTATTCAAAAGTTCACACCTAAACCCGGGCCGGGACCAAATCAAGGCTATCGTGTAGATATAGACCTCATAAAAGGTAGACACATCCATTCTTTTATTGACGAGGTTATAAACAGAATTATTGGGATAATAATCCCTCCCACGTCCATGCATTCCCACTGGTCCGACTGTGGGGTTCGCCGGTTTGACGTCATAAAGTATTTGCAATATCCAATCAAATGCTGGTGTTGCTGCATCTGTGTGGCAGCTTTAGGCCTACTTCTTCGAGCTTGTATAGGAACGTTGGTTGACGTTGCCTTTTTGCCGGTTCGTAGTTCTAAAGCTCTAAGCAACTGCACCGACTTCACTCCAGGTATATATACGTCGAAAAGCTATGGAGTTCATGTTTCAAAAACATACCACCAAAAACTTGTCGTCTTCCAGAGGCAAATGCAGAGTGTTTGCACAGGACTTCCGCTACTACCCATTCCGAAAAAGCGGCCGCTTTTATGAAGAAAATAAAGCCAAAAAATACGTGGTTCCAAAAGCTGCTAAGGAACACCTCCACCCACGCAAACCAACTGGTAAGACGGATTTCCAAAGACCCAGATCGTCGACTCCACTCATCACTGAAATAAGCCCAGGTGAAGCATCATATCCAAAAATTTTTTTAAATATGTCAATTGGTGCGCCATAACTTTTCTTTTTGGACAAATGAAATCGTTACCAAAGCTTGTTTTATCTATTTTTGTTTGTTTGTTTTATTTATTTTTAAAAATAGTATTGGAATATTTTTTAAAAAAAAAACAAAATTAGTTTCGGATAATTTGAATAATTGACTGTGAAAGAGTTCCCTTACCCAACATTGTGATAGTAAAATCAATTAAAATTTAAGATAGATACCCAAAACTATAAATTTCTAAATGCGGAAAGGCCATCCCTTTATTTCTGTTTATAATTGAATTGAAACTGTCATAAAACCATTTTACATTTACCAAACATAACGGTACACATAAGCACACATATTACGGAAAACAGAATAACAGGAAAAATTTTTTTTCAAACTGTGCAAACACCACATATAAAGGAATATAAAAAAAAGTATAAATTAAACCCCAATTGATGTCTATTGCTTACCATGCGTTTCTATAGTATCCCGCCCGCCCGGTAATTGTATAGCGGACCCAAATCCGCCTAATTTCACCGGTGCTGAATTATCTGCTGTAGCTAGAAGGGCACATGCCGGTCTAACGTCACGGTGCAAGATATCATTTTCGTGGCAATATCTTAATGCCTCAAGGATCTGACGCATGTAGTGGCTAAAATATTGAAAATTACATAAAAATCACAAAATAGAATGTGCGTTTAGAAAAGTGTACACTTACCAAGCTACTGCTTCGCTATAAACGAATCCGGCTACAGCCCGTCGAACGACTTCGAAACATAAATCTGATCCTTCCATGCTGTAAATATAAACAAAAGGTATTTATCTTAAGGGCCATAGTGAATCATTAGGCTATATCTACCAAATAACCAAATAACAAAAAAAAAAAACGAAAACACTGTTGCAATCTAAGGCAACATTTTCTATGCAATATCCATGTCGAAAGTTTTATCATTACTTAAACTTTGATGAATATAAATGATGGAAAACAAATTTACACTTCCCGCGGGTAACAGCTGTTAACACGGAAGGACACATCGTGATTCGTGAAACCCTCACCAGCAGCAGCCACATTGCCACAATGTTAAGGTTTTTATTTTGCCGTGAGCAGTTTTTGTTTCCGCTTTTATGTGTTTTTTGTTTTTCTTTTTTTGCGAGGAGTGTTTATGAAATGAACGAATTTTCCCAATTTAGAATTAAGGTAGGTGCTGGGATTTGTTTTTAAGGTGAGTAGTTTTTGAAATAAAGCACTGTGATTTATTATACTGTTGTCCGTACCTATCTATGATTCTCCGATTTGGGAATATACACTTTTTTTCTCGACTTGCACTCTCAGGTAATAATAATCTAATCAACATTTAGGATTTCTGTTTCTGTTTTTTTTTTTGTAAAATTTACAATTAAGTGGCATAACCAAGATATTCTGTAAGCCTAACTCTGTGTTGTCTTTAGTTGGAGTGGTGTGACATGAGACCCTTGAAACGCCATTACATCCACAAAAACTGACTGTTTGGTGTGCTCTATGTGCTGGTGGAGTCATTGGGCCCTACTTCTTCCGAAATGATGCTAGAGAGTCAGTTACCGTTAATGGAGACAGGTATGATAACCGACTGTTTTGTTTTGATGAGATCTGGTTCCAACAAGACGGCGTTACATGCCACACAGCGCACGTCACAATCGATTTATTGAAGGAAACATTCGATGAGCGCATAATTTTGCGAAATGGACCTGTCAGTTGGCCACCAAGATCGTGTGATTTGACACCATTGGATTATTTTCTTTGGGGACATGTGAAGTCGTTCGCCTATGCCAACAAACCAGAAACGTTAGAGGACTTGGAAGCCAACATTCGTGGCGTTATTGCCGACATACAGCCCCAAATGCTTTAAGAAGTGGTTGCAAATTGGACCTATAGACTTGTAGTTATTCGAACCGCGGCAGCCAGATGCCCGAAATCATATATAAACTATAATGCCAGAAGATTATCTTTCGAATAAAATAAATTTCATGTAAATTTAAAAAAAATATCTTTTTATTATTCCATTTCAAAGTTTTATACCTCTAAAAAAACACAAAACGTAGAGGCCTTCACGGCTATTGAAGGACAGGAGAAACTAGTTGGCCTTGAAGGGAATGAGGATGCTATCAACAAACAAACAATCATCTGTCCACCGACTAGGAAAAAATGTCACTGTTGATAGCAGGAACTTCGAGGTAGTTAAGGAGTTCATCTACCTCGGGGTAAACATCAACTACACAAATGACATCTTAGTGGGGATCCGTCAAAGAATTAACCTAGGAAACCGCTGCTACTTCGGTTTGGCAAAACAAATGGGTTCAAAACTCCTAACTCGAAGGACAAAGTGCATGCTCTACAGAACCCTTATCCTGCCAGTTCTGCTATGCGGCGCCGAGTGCTGGACGATAAGCAGGAAAGGAGAGTTAATACTGGGATCCTTTGAAAGAAAAATCCTTCGACGGATATTTGGTCCTGTGTGCGAGGAGGGCGAATGGAGAAGAAGATACAACCTCGAATTCTATGAGCTGTACCAAGATGTGGATGTAGTCCAAAAAGCGAAAACTCGTCGACTACATTTTCTCGGCCACATCGAGCGAATGGACAACAACGCTCCAGCCAAGAGGATCTTCGAATCCCAGCCCCCAGGTTCGAGATCACAAGGAAGACCGGACCTCCGTTTTAAAGAGCCAAGCCATCGCGGATGCCAGAGCGCTTGGCCTGGACAACTGGAAGTAGCGTGCTCGGGATCGCAGGTCGAAGGCTGACGTATCTCAGGCAGGGACTCTTCACCGGTCGGGAGCCCGTAAAGTAAGTAAAAAAACACCCTTTATAAACACAGTGAATCTTGTCTGGATCCCGGGTCGCACTGGCATCCAGGGAAATGAGATTTCCGATAAGCTTGCCAAGCCATACCAAACAATCAAACTACTGCGTTCGAACACATTTGCAAAAACTCCGCTTCTTTCCATCTATCTTTCTGGAGAATCGTCTGCAGGCTGCTCGTAGGCGTACTTTCGGGCCACCAAGCTTTCGCTAAGCACTTAAACGTGTTGGGCTTAAGCGACACCACCACTCGCCCTGCTTCTGGTGTGAAGGAAACCAAACGTCACTGAAGCTACTTCTCATCTTTCTTTGAAAGTAATGCAAGCTGTCTGCATGGTAGCACAATGGACCAGTAGTTGTGTCTGAGCGCTTCATTGGATAGTAGCAACCTCCGACAAAATAAGAAAAGAAGAGGACTATTCCTTGACTAATTGTTTAATTCACCGGTTCGTCAAAAAGTTTCATTTAAAATTTTTGTATGATATTTTAGCGCCGTCTCGATGTAGCTTATAAAAACCGTTCAAACCCAATTGCTATGAATAATGCCATCATTGGGCAACGGATCCTGAACGGGCAGCGTGCACCCAAGCAACTAGAGGAGGCCTATGAACTGCTATAAGGCAGACATAACTGTCATACAGGATGGCCCGGTCAAGTTAAAGAAGAAAAACTGTGATGTTTCCTAAGGTGTTTGTAATAGGGAACGAAGGCAGCATCTATTTGCGAGCGATCCCCAGGTCAGCAAACCGTCAACGAAATTGATTATATTTCGATCGACATAAGGCACTGCTTAATGATTTCTTTCTGTCCAAACATTCCGATCGGGTACCAAAGACACGGACCACTACTTAGTTGCAGCCTATATGCGTCCACGAAAATTTCAAACGGCAAAGTTGAACGGTAGCAATGTGCTGATTTTCACACGACGAATGTCGGCAAACACATTCAGCAGAACAACAAGCTTCCAAAGGCCCACACTGGACAAAAGGCGGAAGGGAACTGGTCTGGTACATCTACGAGAAAAACGGACGAACATCGGCTTCATCGGAGGATGAAAAGAGACGAACATGAGAATCACGCGATCGAGGAAAAAGAGAGGTGATACTCCAGAAAAAATGTTAAAAACAAAGGCGTTAGAAGAAAAAGACCTGATTAGCAACCTTTGAAGATGAACAAGGAAACCTTCTACAAGAGTCACAGTCGGTGTTGAAACAATTCAACATTGGCGAAATCCATAAGTAGTTTGGTTTTCAGCCCATTAAAAGAAATTTGTCCAGCTTTCCTACTGTTTTTATCTAGAACCAATCTGACAATGTGGTATAATCTCATTCTGTGGTTTTTGGTTGCCTTGGAAGGACCACAGCATTTAATACAAACAAGTCCTTACTTACTTATGTGGCGCTAAAGTCCGGGGTGGACCTGGGCCTCAACCAATACGCCTCTCCAGTTAGCACGATCTTTGGCTAACTGCCTCCAGTTGCGCACTCCAAGTTGGTTGAGGTCCCCTTCCATTTGCGCGCGCCACCTTAGGCGAGGTCTTCCTCTACTGCGTTGTCCCTCCGAGTTGGATTCGAAGACTCTTCGGGCCGGAGCGTTGGTGTCCATTCGCTCTACATGTCCCAGCCATCTTAGACGACTAATCCGTATTTTTCTGACCAGGTCCATGTCGCTGTACAGCTCGTAGAGTTCGCTGTTAAATCTCCTCCTCCAAAGCCCGTCAACGCAAACGGGACCGAAAATCACTCGAAGAATTTTGCGTTCGAAACGACCAAGGAGATCTTTATCCGCCTTTGATAACGTCCATGCTTCTGCGCATGTCGTCGGAATTGACGCGTACTCAACAGAATTATTCCCGTTGAAATTTTAATTACTGAGCTCAAGTGCGATTGGAATTGTCTATTTCTTCACTTTTGAAAATGGGAAAGAATGCATTTCTTCTAAATATGTCTGCAGTATTAAAAATAAAATTCTTTAGAGGCAAAAGTAAAAAAAAAAATGTTTCTCCATGGTGATTAATTTGGACTGCAGAAGGGTGAATATGTCCCTAGCTACGGGTGTTTTCATAAACGTCAGACTAACAAAGGCCTGCGTTATCCATGTTCATTAATGCCGATCTACGATCACACTTACTGAGATGAACTGCAGTACCGACTGTTCATAAACATCAATATTTCATCGATGTGCAGTCATTATTTTTTGACAGCAAAAGAGCTCGATGCAAAGGAAACATTTCACATTAAATTATCAATATTTCAGAAATATTTTTAATTGCATAAAATGTAAGAATTTTTTCCAAATCTTTTGTTCTTTAATAGCCATTTAAGGCTATTTATCAAAACCTTAAATTGGAATGGACGCCGAGTTTAATTGTGTAAAAAAAAATAACATTCTGGAGGACAGTCCTATTCAAAATGAAAGACACGGATCCATTTTTTGAGCGAGATGTTGTGACAGATTGGACAATTCTCAGAAACAGGAATCGTTAGCTAGTTTCCAGATCGTTAAGGACAAAGCTAAAGGACAACCCTATTTTTGGTCGGCGGTGGTTTTTGTTTCCCATAAAATGTTGAACTTCTTTTCAACAAACTATGGATAGAAATCTTTTAATCTATTTGTTCTGTATTTTGCATAAGAAAGAACTTACATTAAATGTTGATCTGGGCATACTAAAGTGGCTTTGAAACACATCGTCGGGATACTTTTGAATTATGTTTATAAATAATGGACTCGCTATTTTCTAAGACTCACAAAACGCTTTAAAGCTTCATTCCTCTTGTTTGTTTGAGAAATGTTTCTTATAATTCTGTTTTTTTATTTGTTTTTCGAGAGCAACTTAAATATCAAACTCCTAATTATTTGTCTCGCGGCTATTTCTGACGTTTATGAACACAATTGCACATTCTGCAGCGTGTGTGTGAGTTCAACAACGCATGAGAAAAGAATTGCGATTGTACTAGCACAGATTTCCGACATTTATGAAAACACCCTACGTCTTGCAGCATGTTGTCTTTATATTCAAAACTCTTGATACTGAAGCAGAGCCGATGATATGAACCTTTTAAACGAACCAGAAATGACTGCAATGCCCATATTAATCGTGTCAAATTCTCCTACAACCAAAAGTTGAGGCAAAAAATACTACAAAGTCCCACCGGTAGTAAAAACTTTTGGTCGTTTGTTAAGAATATTAAAAATTCGGCCTCGTCATCTATCTCGACACTCATTTACAATGGCACTCCAGCTGTCAGCTCTTCGGATAAAGCCAATCTGCTTGCTGCTCATTTTGCAGCTAGCTCAACGCTCCAAGATTGTGCTTTATCTCCCCCAGTACTCGAGCGCGTAGAACACTCCATGGGACAAATCCATTTCCGCACCCGTACTGTGGCAAGAGTACTTCAGTATCTCAACATTCAGAAATGCGCTGGCCCAGATGGTATTTCCCCTATCGTTCTGAAGAGGTGTTCTTCCACGCTGGCAAAACCACTGCGTAAGCTTTTCTATCTGTCCTATTCTTCAGGGCTCTTCCGAGAAGATGGAAAACAGCATTTGTCCAGCCCGTCGCCAAAAAAGGCGAATCTTCCTCTCCCTCCTCTTACCGACCAATTGCATTTACGTCCCTTCTTTCCAAGGTCATGGAAACGCTGATAAACCGTCAGCTTTTGAAATATCTCGAATCCCGAAAACTTCTTAATGACCGGCAGTACGGTTTTCGCGGCAACAGGTCCACTGGTAATTTGATGACATATCTAACCGAAAAGTGGAACCAATCTTTTCACCATGGTGGTGAAAGCAAAGTCGTTGCGCTCGATATTTCAAAGGCATTTGACAGAGTTTGGCATCATGTCTCTTGTCGAAAATGCGTGCATTTGGCATCGATGATACCTTTCTCAATGGATTAGAAATTTCCTTTCAAGTTGTTTTGGACGATTTCAAGTCTACAACTCACCAAATAAATGCTGGTTTCCCTCAAGGCTCTGTTTTGTCTCCGACTCTCTATCTCATTTCTATCAATGACCTCCTGTCTGTCACTTCTAATCCCATCCATTCCTTTGCTGACGACAGTACCCTCAGCTTTACATATTCGTTTCCTGGGCAACCCCCCTCATCTTCGGGCGTTGAACTAGAACGGCAACGTATGTTAAGCTCATTGAATTCCGATCTTGACAGCATACTTAAATGGGGTAAAACCAACAGAGTGGAATTTAATGCTTCCAAAACGCAATGCTGTCTGCTGTCATTGAAGCGAACCCCTAATTCTCTGCCATTATCCATGAATGGCACTTGCATCGCTGAAACCGAAAGACTTTCCATCCTCGGTATGTGTGTTAATGACAACCATCGTTGGAGCGACCACATATTCGATGTCGCCAAGAACGCTGCGAAATGTCTAGGCTTCCTAAAGCGATGCAAGAAATATTTCACCCCTTCTGATCTGGCTAGAATTTACAAGGCGTTTATTCGCCCAAAACTTGAGTACAACGCTCATATCTGGTCTGGTGCACCAATGACATATTTGGAGCTACTTAACAGGATCCAAAAACGTGCGGTAAAATATATTGGCGATCGAGACATCGCGAAATCACTTGACTCTCTTAGTCATCGTCGTAATGTCTCCTGCTTGTCATTGTTTTATCGGTATTTCCACCACAAGTGCTCATATGAAATAGCCAGTTGCATTCATCCCCTTCAACTCTTCAACTGTAATATCCGCCATGCCAGGAACGCACATCAGTTTACCCTTAAGCCTGTTTTCGGACATACAGTGAAATACAAGGATTCGTTTCATAACCGTACAACGCGATTGTGGAATGCTCTATCACGCTCTGTTTTTCCCTCACATTATAGTTTACAGACATTTAAAACCAACGTGCATCGGTATCTCCCTTTTTCTAATGCCCGCACTGTGTTACTTCATTATAAGGGTATCCAACATCCCTTTAGTGCGCGTACATTATAAAAATAAAAAAAAATACCCTACATCTTGCAGCATGTTGTCATTATATTCAAAACTCTTGATACTGAAGCAGAGCCGAGTATATGAACCTTTTCGACCACGAACAGCATGTCGTGGCTATCCAACCGATTGAAGGGCAGATCATTTTAAATATGTAATTATGTTCAACAAAATGAATAAATAAATTACTTACTTTCAATTTGATGAATTCTTAATGAAAATTTAATTAAACCATCAGAAAATAGTTCTCATATAATTGAAATTTGATATCACATCCTCATTTAGTTTTATAACCGTGCATTACCATTGGCAAGCTTAAGTATTTAAAAACTTAAAAACGGAGTAGTATCTCTAATTAATAAATTATAGATTTAGTTATGATTTAATTGTATATTTAAATATTAGATAAAAAAAAAACCAAATTAAAAAATTCAAATCAATGCAGGAGGATATTTAATACAAATTTTAAAATCCTTCCATAAATTCGAACATAATTAAAAAAGAAAAGGTAGCTGTGGTTTTGATTTTAGATTTCACATTTATTTTCATACATATTAAAATAGAACGAGGGATTTAATGGAATTAATTTTCCATTTGCCATGAATAGAGTTTGAAATGTAATATATCAACCCAACCAGTGAACCAGTGAGTTGGTAGTACTCGAGGGATTTTCATTGTTTGGAGGAATGTAGGAATAAGGTGAAAACTGATTGGAACTGGCTGGTATCAACATCAGCGATGGTAAAAACCAGGTATTCGACTTATAAAACTCATAATGCATCACTATAGTGCGATTTCGACAATGACTGGCTTAAAAAAACTCGAAAATATCGAAACGAGTAAATGTTTCCAGGAAAATGCATTTCAAATGAAAAACTGAAAAAAATACCAAAAGGGGGTTTTTTTAAGGGAATTTTTTTAAAAAATCGAATAAAACACTCAAATTTCAATCAAATATTCAACATTCAATAGGCCTCTGAAATTTACGTTTTAAGGACAACTTCTTGTAAATGTTGTCCGCGGCTCCGCTTCAAATGGTCCATTCGGAAGGTCAAATTTTTGCGTCACTTTTTCGAGCATTTCGGCCTGTATTCCACGAAATACACCTGTTATGTTATCCTGTAAGGCCTCAATCGTGTTCGGCTTGTCCACATAGACTACCGACTTTACATAACCCCACAAGAAATAATCAAGAGGCGTTAAGTCGCATGATCTTGACGGAAAACTTACATGGCAATTTCGAGAGATAAGCTGCTCACCAAATTCAGCCTTCAACATTTCCATTGTTTTACGAGCTGTGTGGCATGTGGCACCGTCTTGATGAAACCATATGTCAAGCCAGCTCAACTCACCCAACTGGGGCAAAAAAATGTCGCGTATCATGGCTTGATATCGTTCGTCGTTGACGGTAACGTTTGGACCGATGATGCTACCAGCCCATAAACCACACCAAACTGTCGTGTTTTCGGTATGCATCGGTTGGATTCATCACTCCAGATACGACAGTTTTGCTTATTTACGAATCCGTTGAGCCAGAAATGAGCCAAATCGCTGAACAGAATTTTTCGATAAAAAAGCGGATTTTCATGGAGACGTTGTGCTAAGTCATTCGGCTTCAATTCTTGCACAAGTTGAATTTTATAGGCTTTGAAACCCAAATCGACACGTAAAATTTTCCATGTGGTTGAGTAACACATGCCCAATTGCTGAGAACGGCGACGACTTGACATTTCACGATCCTCATTAACATTGGACGCTTCGGTACGCACTGTAGGCATGCGAGTCGATGTTTTAATGTCCAACAAAGTAAATTTGGTGATAACAGCACGAATCGTTGATTCACCAGGTCGATTATGACGACAATAATATGGTCGTAACAAAGGGTGCACATTTTTCATAGAACACGAAATAATAAAATGATAATAAATTTTAATAATTTGAAATCGTTGCTGGTTTGTAAGTCTTGCCATGATTAAATGGCACCATTTACATGTTTTTTTATTAAACCCCCAAATGGTAATGGGAGAGTGGGGCTATCAGTAACACTTTTTACTAAAATCAATGCTCCTCCTACAAAGTAGATCAAACACCGATTGAGTTAGTGCCTCACGCGTCTACTAAGAAAATAGAATAAGCCCTCTAAGATTCATAACTTTACCATTAGCGGTTTTGGCTGTGCGAATCTGAGTCAGTCGGTCAAAACAATATTTTTTATAAGAGGAGATTTCGTTTGTAAAACAATATCAACAGGGTAGACTGGATGAATTCGGTGACGTAAAATTGTGCCAAACGAAATAATGCCAAATTTAAAAAAAAAAGCTCCTTTGGCAATAGTACCTTGATTAATATCATCGGTCAATACCATCTGGCCCATACAGGACCTTTGGGTCCTAGCTTCTCCAACCACTGTGTGTGCGAAGATATAAAGGTTTCGCCATATAACTTTTTTTTTTTGAAAATGCTGTAAAAAAAAGCTACTGAATATTTTCTCAAATTTCTTTTTTTATTTGAAAGTACAATCCTTCCGGTTAGTAATGGAAAATAATTTCATTCAAATGGCTGCCTCGGCTGGCCATGCAGTAACCTACGCGATCGGTCCAATTTTTAATTTGATTATCGATTGTGTGCAGCTGTATTTCACCAATGGTTTCACGAATATTGTCCTTTAAAGCGTCAATTGTCTCTGGCATGTCGGAGTAACACTTATCTTTTACGGCACCCCACAAATAATAGTCCAACGGTGTCAAATCGCAGCTCCGCGGTGGCCAAACAACATCAGCTCTGCGGCTGATAATGCGATCTTCAAAAACTAGTGTTGCTTCGGCTGTGTGGCACGTAGCGCCGTCCTGTTGAAACCAAATGTTGCCAATATCCTCCTCTTCAATTTTTGTGAACGAAAATTCGTTCAACATGGCCCGATAACGATCGCCATTGACTGTAACGGCCACTCTTGCTCATTTTCGAAAAAAATGGGCCAATTATGGCTCTGGACCAAAATCCGCACCAAACAGTGACTCGTTTTGGGTTTCGGCTTTTCAATGTATGCGTGCGACAATTTTGCTTGTTTACATACCTGCCAAGATCAAAATGAGCTTCATCTGAAAAGATGATTTTTTTGGCTAAATCGGCATCTTCTCTAAGTCGATCGCAGGCCCACTTAGCGAAGCGAAAACGCATTGGATGGTCAGTTGGCTTCAACTCCTGAACCAATTGGACTTTGTATGGCGTCATACCAAGGTCTTTATGCAGAATTCGTCTTAATGATGTCTCCGAAATGTTCAATTGTTGAGAACGACGGTGAATTGATGTTGATGGCGCTTCACGCACACATTCTGCAACATTACCATGATTTCCAAAGTAATGTCGCAATATTTGCCAGCGTTGTTCAAGCGTATACCCAACCATATTCGTTCAAATCATCTGTCAAATCAGACATGAGCTAAGCACTAGTTGAAAAAAAAAACGTTAGATGGCGGACCCTTTACTTTTTGACACAAATGGAACCGACCTACAGTTTAATGCCGATTCCGAACGGCAATTCATTTTTGAGAAGCTTCTCATGACATTTCTTACTCTTGGATGTTTTTCAGACGTTCGCAAGAGGTGGGGCAGCGAATAAAAACTTTCAGGTGATACAGGTCGGGATTTGAACCAGCGACGATGACAATAGTGTGCATTTAACATCTGATTACCACTAACGTGCCAGCTAATCTTCTTGAAATAGAAATACCCGAAAATAAATTAATTGAGTTTGATAACATAACGGCGGTTGTACATAGCTTGTAAAACTCAACTTGAGTTCACCCAAACATAACATTTACTTTGTAAAGAAATATTCATTTTTCTTGACGAAAGCAAATGCATTTTTACTTCCAACGGTCTAAGACATATCCTTTATCAATTACGATTAAAGTATATTCACATCAAGAATCTTTCGTATCTTTTAAAAAATAAAAAATGTTTACGACTTTCAGCAACCGTCTCTGGTTTTGAAAAAAAAAAAACTAAAATTAAAAAAGATAACTGCACGTCAAGTTGTAATAACTTTTAAACTTGTTATCCAATTTTCTGTTCGGAGCGATGTCTCCATGTACAGCAACGAAGTAACCAGATTTCCAGAATGGCTGATACCTAGAGAACAACTTTTCATTCATATTGCGCCGCGGGAAAGGCAAACAAGAAGCACTTATGAAAATGTAAAGCATCTAAATAAATTGTGAGCTTCTTGAGAAAATATTAACAAAAAAAAACAAAAAAAAAGTCTCTAAAATCGATGCTGTTAAGGGATTGTTAAACACTTAAAATACGAAAAACATTGTTAAGTAAATAAATAAATAATACTTACAACTCAAAGACCATGTAAAGCATTCCTTCGGAGCTGTATGTCTCCAGCAGTTCAACAATGTGTGGGTGTTTGAGCATGTGACAGATTGTTGCTTCACGTTTGAGATCTGAAAATAAATTCATGATTTTAGATAGCCTATTCGCAATATGACCATTATATTAAATTAGATAAATTATAGGTGACCAGTACACTTCAATTTATTTAGGATTTATTGTTACACTCGCATATCCGTTTCAATGAGTAATCGAATGGAATCAGGAAGGATGGCAGGATGGGGAAACCCATGGGGCTTATTTATCGATTTCGGATAATATGATAAGTAGGAACAGGCACGAATATTGTAATATATACAAATGTATGTGTCAATTGCAACCGTCTACATATTATACATACACATCTTCGAATCATATGTGTCTTTTAGAGCACTTTTAAGGAATGCAAAGATCCAATGGAATATTAGATATAAGCTCCAGTTTAATTTGTGTGTGGCTGTGATAATTTTGCACAGTGATGCGGACGTGCTTATGAGGATACAAGGTTGTTAAAGTGGAAATCCTTGTGAGCTCTGCTCTTATGTTAGGTATATAAGGTAAAATTGGCCAGGACTCGTATGTAGTATCATAATGTGGGATAATCCCTGAAAGCATGTGGAATTACTAAATCCTTAGCGCATAGGCATGTAGCAGGAAACCTTTTAAGAAAATTACTTCACCCTTTGCATTGTAGGTAAGAGGGTGGTAAAGGATATATTTTTCTTTTGCTTTTCGTTTTTTTTTTAAGTATCTCAAGACGAAAGTTGCAATATAATTTTATTTGATTGGTTTGTAGGGAATTATACTGATCGTAGTCAAGGGTAAATGTATTACATGCAAACGTGTGTTCACTATAATTCTAATGATGCAACTGATTTTGTTGTTTTTTTTTTGTTTTTATGGATGCGATAATGAAAACATGCCATTTTCGCCAGCACAGTGTTGATATAAAACGCCTGTCTGTGCTGTCGCTGTAAAAAAATAAAGTGCACGACTGCGTCACACGAAACTTTCTCGATACATGATATGCGTTTTTCAATCGCAAAATGAATCGAAAATGAATGGTGACAAATTTATTTAAATTAATTTTTAGGTTTTGAAAAATTTAGATTTTCTCAAAAACGGTATCTATGATTTTTAAGTAATTTCGCACATTTAACATAATTGTTCGAAATACAATTAAAAAATATCAATATCGTTAGAGCCGTTTTTGAGAAAACGAATTTAATTTAAATTTAAGAAAATCGTTATAAGAAAAAAAAAATTAATTAAAAAATCTAAGTATGCAGATGTGGTTGAGTTTATGGTATAAAAAAACTTTTTTAAGTTCCCATTGTTAGTTTTCGAGATATTGTCCGTTTTGTAAATTACCGTTAATCGATTTTTTTTTTCCAAAAACTGAGTATGCAGAATTTTTCACCCCATCCTAGACATCCTTAGTACAAAAAGAGACCGAAATCCTTGACACCACTTTTGAGAAAAATAGTGATAAGTGATTTTCACAAAAAAAAAAATGTATGGCAGGTACCGTTATTTCAAACGATAAAGCTAAAAATAAAAATATGTCCTGAGATATAACCCCAAAAACCTTATATTCGAACTTTGAGGCAAATCCGTCCAACCGTTTCGCCATACGGTGCCCGGACAGACAGACAGACCACTTTTTTGGACTTCTCTATAGCCGTAACATCATCCCTCATACTCAGTTTGAGTTCGAAATTTCCGCACGATCGCAATAGCTTTAGTATACCTACTAATGAATACGAGAAAGTTAATAACAGCTACAATGGTTGTAAGTGGTTCTACGCCTGTAATGTGTTCTTGTAAATGTGATACGAACATGAACATGACACATTTTCTCACGCCAAAGGGTGAATGTCAACAGACAGCGAATGTGCTACACAAGATCTTGGATAACCGGACAAATAAGCCTTGAACTTCAAATGAAAGGCAGCGATTACGGCGAGCGGTGCTTTTCATCTCTAAAGAGTTTAGTAAAATTGAATTGAATTTCTCTACAATTGAACTGTACAAGATGACGCGAAGCGCATCATTAAAAAAAAAGACTAAGCGTACGATATAAGCATCTACAATGTTCGGGAGGCTCAGGCAATATCATCAGTCAGACATAACCGATATTTCAAGATATTTCATAACCTGACGATTTATCAGCATTTCCATGTCCTTGGAAAGAAGGGACTTAAGTGCAGTTGCTCGGTAGGAGGAGGGAGAGGAAGATTCGCCTTTTTTGAGACGGGCTGGACAAATGCTGGTTTCCATCTTCTCCGAAAGAACCCTGAAGAATAGGACAGATAGAAAAGCTTACGCAGTAGTTTTGCCAGCGTGGAAGAACACCTCTTCAGAACGATAGGGCCAATACCATCAGGACCAGCGGATTTGAGTATATTAAGATCTTGAAGTACTCTTGCCACTGTCTTAAACGTGTAGATATGTGTCACGCATGCCACTCGTAATGGTTGCACTAAGTCTACCACAAATAATGATGGCCAGGTATCCTTTGGGAATACGTCTCCAAACATTGACAAACTAGCTTAAAATCTCTCGATTGAACCCTAGAAAAATGCTTTTTAATGCAGTTTCCAGCACTGTCCAAGCCTTTGTATTTTGAAAAGACTAAAAACTAAAATGACCGACCTGTGATAACTTCTGCAAATTTGGCATATATCACTCTTAATCGTATTTCCAATCGTAGTATAAACACCTTAAAGATTTTATAACCTCACGCCTCTTTAACAGTGGCTTAACTTATCTTAAACGAAGAACGACTACACTACAGGCAAATAAACGGAAGATAAATGGAAATAAATCTCTTGTTTAACGAGGGAAAAAATATGTTGCTTAACGGTACCTACACCCATAACTAAAAGGACATCGTCCAAATAGATACATGTACTTTTGGAGCAGAACATTCATTTCAAATAAATGACTCATATTGTCTGTAGAAGGGAACTCACATATATATGCAGATTTAACTTTGAAAATCCTACTTTCCGATTCCCAACGATTCCAAGGCAAAAGAGTTTCCTCCTCCCTCTCTGGTATAAATACGTATACGTTAAATGAAGGAGAAAGGCTTCAAAATTCAAAATTCAAAATAACAAAATAATTCATAAGCAAGAACTCATTTCAAAACGGATTACAACAATTGATGGGAGGCTTACTAATTGGACAAAGACAAACGAAAAGGAAGGGTGGCAAAGCAACAAATTTCTTTCAGCCACTGTATACGGTCGACAGTGGCTGAAAATCAACTACAAATACTATGACGATAATGGACGTACCGAATAGTGGAGGTTTATAGGTAGAGGCGGCACGTATTCGGGGAAGGAATGCCTTTGCGAGAAAATACTTCAGTGTCATGGGCTAGAAAACAGCAGGATATGATATAATTAAGAGAAATAACCCTTCAAAACTATATTAATGCTTGAACATTTTTCAAAAGAATTTAACGAAAGAGGTATGTTCGTTTGAAAGGTTGAAAGTTGGATGAACAAACGAAAAAAAAAAAAAACAAAAAACGATTCGTTTATTGATCGACCCGTACAAAGTTTCCCACTTCGCTTTAGTTATGCCTCAGTGAGTGCACTTTTCTTTCGCGTATAACTTGGATTCTATGGGATATCTCTATTCAAAGAAAAGAGAATGAAGAAACTTTCACTGAGTTTCGTACTTTAGTTCGGTATTCCTTTTTATAAATGAGATATGAGATAGGAAAAAATTAGATATGCTATCAATAATATACGGATACATGTCGGTAATAAGGTGATTATCGTTAGAATATACTTACCGGCTGTACTTAATCCGGGACTTGCGGTAAATTTCGCAACGTCTACTATTTTCACGGCGAATTGTTGTCCAGATTCTCGATGAATGCATCTTCTAACGATGGAAAATGGTCCCCTAAAAATGAGAAAAAGATAATTAAAGCGTGTGACAATTTTGTTAAAAAATTTAATGTTTTTTATTGGCCTATCTCAGTCGACTTTAACATTGATTCGTTGGGGAATGGAAACCTTATCAGGAGTACGTTCAACAACATTTATTCGTATGACTTTCAAATTTTGGTCGAACCAGAATTGAGATTAGATTGAAGTGGAAGTCAGTGAGGCCGACTCATTTAGACCGAATAGAGGTCCGTTGTGATTGCACGGAAATCTATATTTCAACTAAAAAACATAAGAAAATGCAACAGTCCGCTTGGGGCGTACAGCATGATACCCTAGCCATATCCCTATATGCCCCAAAGAAAAAAGCATTAAGAAGGGCAGTGCCTACATATCTTATGAAGTTTGTAACACTGTATCTCTCTAACTTTATCTTTAAAACGGTTTTTTCTAAATTGTGGGCATGGCAGTGGGCGTATTCAAAAAATGTTTACACTTAACCATTTCGGAGCCCTAGGGAGTATGTGGTCCAAATTTCAGCTTCCTAGCTTAAATTTAAAGGCCTAAAAATTGCGTACGGACGGACGGACGGACGGACATTGCTAGATAGTCTTAGGATTTGGTCCTGATCATAAATATATATACGTTTATGGGTCTACGACGAATATTAAGGGGTGTTACAAACTATGTGTCAAAATTAATATACCCTTAGGATAGGGCATAAACATATTAGACGTAAACGGCCCATACAGGACCTAAAGCCTAGCTTCTCCAACCATTGTGTGTGCGAAGTTATATTTTTGACACGAATGGCGGGACCTTCAGTTTAATGCCGATTCCGAACGGCAGCGAATATAAACTTTCAGGTGGTACAGGTCGGGATTTGAACCAGCGACCTCTCGCTTAGTGGTCCAACGCACTTAACCACTAAGCCACTGCACCCACCTATATTTGAACAAACTCGACTCAAACTATTTGTAGCTTTGAATATAAAGAAAGAGATCTTTAATGTCAAAAGTGGACAGATCTTCAAGATCGTCATGGAAGAAGGCTCCTAGGTGGGTCCTTTGTTTTTTGGGAGAGAACAGGTAGGATGGTCTTCTCCTTCTTCTCATCCATGAAATTCTTTGAGTACACACCAAGTCTTGTTTTTCTACAAGGGAGTGCCCGGAA
This sequence comes from Ferdinandea cuprea, assembly GCA_963576555.1. NCBI lineage: Eukaryota > Metazoa > Arthropoda > Insecta > Diptera > Syrphidae > Ferdinandea > Ferdinandea cuprea. Next base: position 971,348 of record OY754959.1, read on the forward strand.
ACGACGTGCAGTCTTGCAAACATTTGGAGCGTTCTTAGGCCAAACCAGCTTTATCAGCTTTAACAAGTTGTGCCACTTGTTCACATAAGGTTGGCTTCTTAATTTAGCATTAGAGTTTACATGTAGCATTTGGTGTCTTTCTCAGGCGAAATATCAGGCTGTTCCCTGGAATATTTCTATGCGCCGGCACCCATCATAGCTGAATGTTGAACTGCTTCGACATTTCCTTAAGAGAGGATCAGCATTTTAGTGCTACTAAGGAGTTTACTGATTCTAGTGATTTTCAGTCAAGATAAGGCTTTTTAAATTGTCATGACTTCCACTGCAATGATTGGGTAGACGAAACAAGAGACTAAGATTTAGTCTGTGAGAAAAAACTCCATCGCCAAGCCCTTCATCAGTTTTTGATCCATCGGTGTAGAAGTGGATCGATTCAACTTTGCGATCACTTTCCTCACAGAATGATCTGGAAGGAATGGTTACTACAAAGTTTTTGTCAAACTGAGGCTGAGGCGTGGTGTAGTACATGTTTCTAGGAAAAGTCCTAAATAGATTTCGAATAGAAGAGTGGCCAAAGTCTTTTCGGTCCACTGGCATTTTGCTTTGAGGCAAACAGCCGAGTTAGCAGGTAACAGTCTGCTAAGATCGAGTGCTGCCGAGAGAGTCGTACGAAGGTCACCATTCATGCATAAACAAGCTGATCGCTGAACTTTGCTAAGTTTGTCACGATGTTTCACAATGTCTAATGCTCCATAAGACCACCACACCGTACATGAGTATAAGTCGTACAAAGAAACAACTGTTGCTTTCATAGATAAGACCAAGATGGTTGGAGAAGCAATAATAGGTATTTTGTACTTCCTAGCAAAGAGGACTAGTTCGGCTTTGTTGGGATTAACCCCCAGCCCACACGGGTCTGTCTAGCTTGTAAGCCGGTTAGGTGCATGCTGAAGGAGTTCTTTAAAGGTATTGAGATGCTTTCCTGAGACGGCAATAGAACCGACATCTGCTTAGGTGATCACTCTACATCCCTTTCCTTCTAGACATATAAGCAGCTCATTCACCACTAAGTTCCCGAAATGGGAGTATAGAATCCCACTCAGCGGGATTGACACACCCAGTTTTAAGTTTGTGGGCAGAAACTTTATCAAGTGCGCCACCCGCCTTCAAAGCTAAAAGTGCAGTTGTAACCTGCGGATGTGTTGACAATGTTATAAGCGCTCCATATGTTCAGGAATGCTACCATTGCAATACACATGTTGAGCCATAGATAAATGTCATGAATCAATGTTAGCACGTACATGGACATCTAATCAATCTTTCCAGAGTTTCTAAAAGGAAAGGTGATAGACTGATAGGTCTGAGATCTTCAGGACTTGCAAGGGATCATTTGCCAGCTTTGGGTATAAAAACCATTTTTACTTCTCGCCGTAGCAGTGGAATGTGAACCAGTTACAAGCATCTCTTCATGATTACCTCTAGAGTTGGTGAAATATGCAGATTTGTATAGTTTAAATAAAGGGTGATCCATTTTAGGTTTTTTAAAGAAAAAAACACAGAAAATTCAAATTTAATGGAGAATGTTTATTATCATTTGAAAGAACATTCTTTGGCATTTATTTTTTGAAGATTATGTCTATCAAATGTTGGCCGTTGCTACGTCGCAGATGGTCCATCCGTTGAGTCCAATTTTCGATCACTCGTTCGAGCATTTCGACTGGTAACTGGCGAATGACACGCGTGATGTTTTCCTCCAAGGCCTGAATCGAAGCGGGTTTGTCGGCATAAGCTTTTGACTTTACATATCCCACAGGAAAAAGTCTAACGGTGTGATATCACACGATCTTGGTGGCCAATCGACCGGCCCAAAACGTGAAATTATGTGCTCACCGAAATGTTCTCTCAATAAGTCCATTGATTGATGCGATGTGTGGGAAGTGGCGCCGTCTTGCTGACGATAACGGTCGCCATTGACGGTTACGTTCGCACCGGCATAGTTTTTAAAGAAATATGGACCGATGATTCCACCGGCCCACAAACCACACCAAACCGTTGTTTTTTCTGGATGAAGTGGCAGTTCTTCAATCTCTTCAGGTTGCTCTTCGTCCCAAATGCGGCAATTTTGTTTGTTTACATACCCATTGAGCCAGAAATGGGCCTCATCGCTAAACAAAATTTGCCTCGAAAACGTCGGATTTTCTTGGAACTTTTCAAGAGCCCATAGAGCGAAGCGATGTCGCTTGGGAAGGTCGAGCGGCTTCAGTTGTTCCACAAGCTGTATTTTGTACGCTTTCAATTTAAGATCTTGACGTAAAATGCGCCAAGTCGTTCCATACGTCAGTCCGAGTTGCTGCGGTCTTCGTGTACACTCTCAGCTACGGCCGCTATATTTTCTTCACAGCGTGCTGGACGTGGTCTATTCGGTCGAATATTATCCAATAATGAATGCTGGGTCTCAAAATGGGTGATGGTGTTGCGAATAGTACGCTCAGTAGGCCGATTATGTTGACCATAAGTTGAGCGAAGTGCACGAAACACATAAAACACAGAACGTGAATTTTCATAATAAAGTTGAACAATTTGTAAACGTTGTAAGGGTGACATACCTTACCTTATAAAGTTTTGCAAGGATTTTCCAAAAAACAATTACTAACTTTAGAAAAAAGTGGTATAAACGCCCTTAAAAATTGGAGTGTTGCTCAACTAGCCTAATTTTCGACGACACGAAGCATTAAATTCGTTTCGCCATTAAATCGACATTTTAAAATAATTAATATTTTCCAAAAAAAGTCGTTTGATGCAAATCGCTTGTATGACAAAGTGAAGATACCATTTTTATGGGCTCCATGAAATTATGCCAAAGGTAATTATGACAAAAAGTGTTGAAAAAAAAAAAAATTTCGGCGAAATATTTTCTTAAAATTACGCCAAATTTATGGCAAAATAGCCAAAAAGTAAATGGAATGCCAGAAACACCTATTTTTTTTTTTGGCATAATTTCAGGGAGCACTCAGATGTTTGGTTTAGTGGAAGAGAAAATTCAAATAATATCATCTAAAAGAAAGGCGCTCTGAACGATTTTTTGGGGTCATACTGGAAGCATGGGAAAGAAAATCTACGACGAATTTCCTCCATTTTAAGGCCTCCATAAAGACTGGGTATGCACAACATTCAATAGCACGATTCTTCAGGCTGCATAAAGACCAAACTAGTTCGACCGAATGTAAATTGCTTAAGCAAAAGGAATTATCTGTCTGAAAGTACATAATGAACCAGATACCTGTATGAGTGCTTTAAATCGCTGTACAAAGCCTCCTATAATAAACAAAAAACAATAGTCCAAACTCACTTATGGCAGTTTTACAAAATTATATATTACAGTTGCTATTAATCTTGTTCAGAAATGTCCTATATAAGGGTGATTTTTTAAGCGTAGTTTTTTTAAAAATCGAATAAAACACTCAAATTTGCATCAAATATTTAAAAATTTTATTGTAATTGATAAATAGGCCTTTGCCATTTACGTTTTAAAGACAACTTCATGTAAATGTTGTCAAACGGGGCCGGTTTCAAATGGTCCATTCGGAAGGTCAAATTTTTGCGACACTTTTTCGAGCATTTCGGCCTGTATTCCACGAATTACGCGTGTTATGTTATCCTGCAAGGCTTGAAACGTGTTCGGCTTGTCCACATAGACTAACGACTTTACATAACCCCACAAGATCTTGGCCAACTCACAGGGCCATTTCGAGAGATAAGCTGCTCACCAAATTCAGCCTTCAACATTTCCATTGTTTCACGAGCTGTGTGGCATGTGGCACCGTCTTGATGAAACCATATGTCAAGCAAGCTCAACTCACCCAACTGGGGCAAAAAAAAAGTCGCGTATCATGGCTCGATATCGTTCGCCGTTGTCGGTAAGGTTTGGACCGATGATGCCACCAGCCCATAAACTACACCAAACTATCATTCATCACTCCAGATGGGACAGTTTTGCTTATTTACGTATCTGTTGAGCCATAAATGAGCTTCATTGCTGAACACAATTTTTCGATAAAACAGCGGATTTTTACATTTTTCATAGAGCACGAATTTTTAAAATAAATTTAAATAATTTGCAATTGTTGTTCGTTTGTAAGTCTTTTCATGATTAAATGGCAGAGTATACTGAAAACATTTCACTTTGACAGATGACATTTGGACGCCATTACTAACCAGTGCTGCCAACCTGAAAAACTTAACTCTTAAAAAATCACCCTTTATATTGGAACAGCATAAGCGATTTCCAAATAATATTGTCAGTTTCCTGAACCTTTCCGATACCATCGGGACTTTAGTATTATTTTGTGGAATGCCAGTCGAACATAGTACGAGATAACGATAAACACTAAAAGCCTACCGAACTTTAATTAAAGTCAACCTTATTTTAAACCAACGTCACACAGTGGCTTACGGCTTTTCAAAAGATTCCTTATTTCATGGTAATTCAGTAATACGAAGGCCTAACCGCGATAAAAGTTTATAGTTTTTATCAGAGGGCCCCCAGATCAGCATAAAATCATCATCGTAGCAAACAACTTTTAATTCGTTCAAACAACAATACCACCGATACGATACCCACCAAAGTCGAATGGTGGTGGGAATTGCTGGCAAAGCGTATTCAATTTCTGAAACGATGAGGATATCAATTATGGAGATAGTAGATGCTTGATAAACAAGTTAAGTTTGGCTTTTTTTTTTGTCCACCTTTAAAGGAGTTTTAGATGAGGTTTGGCATCACAATAACAACACAAAAGGAAATTTCCGATCCTTTAGGTTCATTGTTCCGAATATCATAGTTCAGTTCATAGAAACCATGAGATAGATAATTGAAAGATAAATACACGGCCCTATAAAGCTTTTCAGACCTTCAGGTAAAAAGACTTTTGTTTATTTTATATACATATCTACCTACTACACGATGCAGTTGATAATTTCCATTTTACTCAGCATTGTTAAAGTAAATAACAACAAAGCCAAATAATATTAGCTCTACGAATATATGTAAAAATAAACAATTCGGCCAATTGAATTGTTTATTTTTTACAGAGAATAAAAATGTATGCTAATGGGGAGCATTTTAAAATGATAATACATTCGATTGATGAATGTATGTAATTCTGTAGTTAGCTATTGTTATAAATTATGCATGAATGAGTAACTAACATCAAGTAACATAATCCTGATGCGGTAATATCGTATTATTTCCGTAGGCATTTGAAATCAAAATCAGTACATGTGTTATGATCCTAATACAAATCTCTTTCAAAATAATAATCTCTTTACGGTAATTAGTCAGACAATGGGAATAATGTGATGCATAACAATATATGCATGTCACAAGTTTCTATCATTTAAAAGGAACATAGGTACAACGAAGTTGCATCCTTAATACTATACAAAGTTGATATTTCTATGCAAGGGTATCTATCTATCCTAAGGGTATAATAATTTGATACAATATTTCTGGCATACAAAAAGTTATGCCGATCTGGCAGTGCCCATACGTTCCCGAAATGTTCAACTGTAAAAGATTTTTCACATATACGCCTCCTGTGAAGCGTAGCTGAATGGTGCGAATAGTAAGACGGTTTTTTTTTAAACTTGGTTTTAGATCAGGGAAGTGAATCACACTAAAAGCATAAATGCTAAGGAATAGCCAAGTTCTTTGATAAAAAAATCGCTTTTGCCTTACAAGTCAGACACTAAAAGTACATTATTTTTGACAGTTCATATTTGGCAGTTGTGAAGTAGACACGTGGTAAATTTGTTATGGATATATATTCGATAAAACGCACTATTTATCGTGTAGTGAATGATTTCGAAGAAAGAGGGTCTGTAGGTGATAGGCCCAAGCATGGACCACAACGTACTGCAAGATCGGCTGAAAACATTACTGCTGCTCAAGGAAGTGTTCCAAACAATCCATCAACCTCAATTCGACGTCGTGCTCAGGAGCTTGGTCTTCAAAGAACAACTTTGGCGACAATTTTGCACAAGGATTTGCATTTGTTTCCATTGAAGATTCAGTTGACACAAGAGCTTCTTCCACGAGACCATTTACACCGCCGTACATATACCAAAAGGATGTTACAGCTAGCAACCCCGATTTTGATGAAAAAATCATAGTGAGTGACGAGGCACATTTTCATTTGAATGGATATGTGAATAAACAGAATAGTCGGTTCTGGGCAATGCAAAACCCTCAAATTATTCACCAGTCACCTTTGCATCCATTAAAATTGTGGAATTTGGTCAGGAGGAATCATTGGACCCTACTTCTTTGAAAATGAAAACGGCGTAACGGTAACTGTGAATAGGGAGCGATATCGTGCTATGATTGAAAACTTTTTAACGCCACAACTTCATGCTTTGGGCTTGATTAACATGTGGTATCAACAAGACGGTGCCACATCGCATACAGCAAGGATTACAATGGAATTACTGCGAGACCTCTTTCCACAACAAGTTATTTTAAGAAATTGTGACGTTGATTGGCCTCCACGGTCGCCTGGTTTGACTGCTCCGGACTTCTTTTTGTGGAGATATCTGAAAGGTTTATGCAAACAAACCAGAAACGCTTGAGCAGCTCAAACAAAATATTCGTGAAGAAATTAATGAAATACCGCGTGAAATGTGTGAGCATGTAATGGAAAATGTGCTTAAAGGGCTCGCATTTGTGAGACTAACAGAGGCGGATATTTACCTGATATTATATTCCATACATAATTCCCGAAATTAAATAAAACATTTATCCATATAAAATCCAGCCTCTTTCATTTAATCAAAAATTATAAACAAACAAAGTAGTATACCTTCCCCGCGGACACCCTGTATATGTATGTATCTTCAAAACTTTACATTGGAAAACTTTTTGCAAAATTTTAAAATTTTAGGGATTTCAACCGAATGTAAGCGCCCTCTTTCAAGCAAAATACAAATTGTTTTATAACTTTCCCTTTGCCTTTAAAAGAATTACCGATATTATAACACATTCATAACTACAGAATGAGTACGATATAAGGGCGGTTGCCACACCTCTTTTTTGGAACATATACAAAGTTTGTCTCTGTTTTTCCAATCCTTCCTCCAAGTATAATTTCATGGCTCTAAGTCGTTTGGGTGTAAAGTAAAAGAAAAGGGGCGGCTAGCACGCCTCCTAAATGGAATATAAATAATATTTTATTTTTTCCCGTGTTTGTTCTTAAAATCCAACCCTCATGTAAAAAATAATAATTATAGGTCTTTTGGGAGCTGGGTTTAGAGAAGTGAGCCGTTGACAGGCCCCTGAATGAAAAATTACTGTGCCAAATTTTAAGGTTCTTGCTTTAGGATGACTTGCTTTAGGTATTATAACTGCAGCACTAGAAACTATTATTGGGCTTTCGGCCTACATATCGCCCTAAAACTGAATGCTAGAATACAAGTTTGGGCCAGATGACCATGTGGGGTCATCAAAACATGTTTTGTGAATTCCCGACACTAGGGTAAGGTAATACTGTGAGGGAATATTGTTCGAGGTTTTTAATTTTGAACCCAGAAAACGGCCTGAGACATATTTCCCTGATCTCAAGCACGTTGCTTCCAGTTATCTAGACAAAGCGCCTTGGCATTGGCGATTGCTTGGTCTTTCAAACGAAAGTTCGGTCTTCCTTGACGTCTCGAAGCTGGAGGCTGAGATGCACTACTGTGGAGTTGATGGTTTTAGCTTTTTTTTTAACTATAGCTACTTGGTACAGCTCATAGAGCTTATATCTTCTCCTTCATTCGAACTGTTCGCACACTCGGCCATATATATATTCTTCAAAGAACTGCAAAAGACTTTATTACCCGCTCCCTTTCCTACTACCCGCTACATGTTTGGATAAGATCAAATGAACTGCTGCCAAAGTTTGGCACGTCGTGTTTTTTTCGACTGCATGCTTCAGTCCCTTATAAAATAAAGGGTCCGCCATCTAACGTTTTTTTTCAACTAGTGCTTATTTCGCGAATGGTAACACTTAGCTCATGTCTGATTTGACAGATAATTAGTTTTATCCTTCCGCTAAACGAATATGGTTGTGTATATGCTTGAACAACGCTGGGAAATATTGCGACATTACTTCGAAAATCATGGTAATGTTGCAGAAAGTATGCGTGAAGCGCCATCAACATCAATTCACCGTCGTTCTCAACAAATTAACATTTCGGAGACATCATTGAGACGAATTTTGAATAAAGACCTTGGTATGAAGCCATACAAAGGCCAATTGGTTCAGGAGTTGAAGCCAACTGACCATCGAATGCGTTTTCGCTTCGCTAAGTGGGCCAGCGATCGAGAAGATGCCGATTTTGCCAAAAAAATCATCTTTTCAGATGAAGCTCATTTTGATCTTGGCAGGTATGTAAACAAGCAAAATTGTCGCACGCATACATTGAAAAGCCGATATACCCAAAACGAGTCACTGTTTGGTGCGGATTTTGGTCCAGAGCCATAATTGGCCCATTTTTTTCGAAAATGAGCAAGAGTGAACGAATTTTCGTTCACAAAAATTGAAGAGGAGGATATTGGCAACATTTGGTTTCAACAGGACGGCGCTACGTGCCACACAGCCGAAGCAACACTAGTTCTTGAAGATCGCATTATCAGCCGCAGAGCTGATGTCGTTTGGCCACCGCGGAGCTGCGATTTGACACCGTTGGACTATTATTTGTGTGGTGCCGTAAAAGATAAGTGTTACGCCGACATGCCAGAGACAAATGACGCTTTAAAGGACAATATTCGTGAAGCCATTGGTGAAATACAGCTGCACACAATCGATAATTGCACCGATCGCGTAGGTTACTGCATGGCCAGCCGAGGCAGCCATTTCAATGAAATTATTTTCAATTAGTAACCGGAAGGATTGTACTTTCAAATAAAAAAAAATTATTTGGCGGACCCTTTATATTTTGTGTTACCACTATGATGCTGCAAAATGCGTTTACATCATTTCCCTATTTAGGGCAATATTTTTAGGTCAATAAACGAGCGCATAAGCCTTCATGAAAAGTTCGATTTAAAAAGAAGAAGACGAAGAACAAGGTTATTGACGATTGATTTACATTGACACAATTAAGTCCTCAAGAAATGACAACCAAACATCGATTTTCCTTCATTCTACATCCGAAGAAGGAACACGAGCTATCGTGTCAACTTACGTTTCTATTATATGAGCAAAAGGAAACCATGACAGAAATTGATTGAGGCGATTCGTTTGCAATGGATGTGATACATTTTTTTTGTAGTTTCCCATCAAAAATAACACAAATCACTTTAGATTGAATTCGCAACTAGAAGACATCGTCTTCCTATCCCATTTAAGCATCAAGAGGAAAGTTCTATAAAATATCTACAAAAAGACTTCAAAATATATAAAGGATCACGAAACGAAGAGCGCTAATTAGATAACTTAGCGAACAGATGTGTGGTATTTGTAAGAACTTCACATATCCTTTGAGTTAAAACTTTTGCTTATTTTCATTGTAAGTGTGCTGCATTTTTAATGATGCTGCATCTAAAAGATGCTTGCATTGCATCATAGCACCATCTAAGAAGTCTCTTCACATGAAACTAACCCACAAAAAGGCCCTAATGGCCACTCGAAACTCAGGGAGTATATGAATAATTCGCATGGTTAAAATGATTTGTATTTAAGGTGTAAATGCCATAGGTACTTAGTTCTGGTTTACGGCCGAATTGTAGTTAAAACATTCATCCGTAGGCAGAACGTCATGCATCAATAAATCGCTTGAAGGTTATTTACATTTTTGAATTTTTCTCCATGGCACTTCCATGTGCAAATGAATTTTTGACATGTGTCAACGATTATTACTGTAAATTGTATTTTTTTTTTTGTACTTAACCCCTTCGTGATAATTGTTAACGATCGAACATACAAAACCTCTTATTGACTTATTTTGATGCATCAGACAATGTTGGGCCGAAAAATGTTTCCTTTCACTCTTCATCCTTGCACTCTTGGCGGCGAGGAATACAATGATAATCTATTATTCAAGAGTTAATTTTGTTTCGGTGCAGAGGTAAATAATTGACGACCATACGGTCGTCTCTGCGTATGCTGTGGATGCTACTTGCTTTTGAAAATTTAATGTGCACGATATCCAGGGACGATTGTGTTGCTGCCGCCTAACATGGAACGTTTCTGGATCTGGTTTTCCAAGGGAATAACCAAAGTAAATTCTGGGTTATAAATATAAATTGGAGACTTTATTGAAGTGGTCTGAACTATCAGTGGTCGTTTATGTTTAATTGCCTGGAAAGTAAACGGTTGTGTTGGTATTGAACGTTGGTTAGACGGAAAGCGGAAACGGATGCTCTTTCTATCTATGAAACATTGATTAAGTACATGTGTATAAATTTTGCTATTTGTTTGAATCCTTTTTATAAAAAAATTGACCTTGAAGTCAGTATAACAAGGTGAAAATCACTAATTTCACAAAGAACTAGTGTATTGAACTATTGTCAAAGAATTGGATGTATAACGGACACTATTTGGCCTGAAACAAGCACCCCCACAAAAGGATCAGTAAAGGATTCGGTAAAGTAAAAAAGAAAATACCACATCTTATAGTAACCAAATCAACGCCGATGAAAAAAAACCACGAAAAAGCAGAGTCGTGTTGTTAGCAGTGTTGGTATGTCTTTGGACTGGTTTTTCCCCTGAAAACAAGTTTTTATACCCTATCCTAAGGGTATATTAATTTTGACACATAGTTTGTAACACCCCTTAATATTCGCCGTAGACCCATAAAAGTATATATATTTATGATCAGGACCAAACCCTAAGACTACGTCCGTACGCAATTTGTAGGCCTTTAAAATTAAGCTAGGAAGCTGAAATTTGGACCACATATTCCCTAGGGCTCCGAAATGGTTAAGTGTAAAAATTTGTTGAATACGCCCACTGCTACGCCCACAATTTAGAAAAAATCGTTTTAAAGCTAAAGTTAGCGAGATAGAGTGTTACAACCTTTACAAGATATGTGGGCACTGCCCTGCTTTATAAGTTTGTCATATTTGTGTTTTTTGCCACGCCTACTTTTTGTGGGCTCTTTTCACTAAAATGCTCTTTTCAGCGAAAATTTTCATAGAAACTGAAAAAAAATGTTTAACAAGATATTTAGAAAATATTTTTTCCAATATATCGCCCTTACAAAGTTGTTGGCCACGCCCACTTTTTGGGGGCGTTTTTTTTTCAAAAAAAATTTTTTTTAAAAAATTTCACACCATTTATAAATTTTTTTCTTTGGGACATATAGGGATATGGATAGGGTATCGTACTGTTCGCCCCAAGCGGACTGTAGCCTTTTCTTATGTTTCGTTCATCAATTGAACACCAAGACGGTGCAACATGAATTGGCCTCCAAGATCTTGCTATATAACGCCGCGTGACTCTTTTCTGTGGCGATATGTGAAGTCGCGAGTCTACGCCGATGAGCCCAAAACGATTGACCACTTGGAGGACAACATTCGCCACATTATTGCCGATATACGGCCACAAATGTTCATCTCTGATTTTTTTCCACTTCAAAGTTGTATACCTCTAAAAAGAACACTCTTTACAAGAACCCAATCAATTTTGGCAGTCTTGACGTTTTTTACTTCTTACGAGCAGCATCAACCAGCCAACTCCTAGTTACTTTTGGAATTTGCCTTAAAACAGTAGTAGAAGCAATATTTTGTAGTAAGTACAGATCACACAAAACACATAAATGTTAAAGAATAGCCAAGTTCTTTTATACAAAAATCGCTTTTGCTTTACAAGTCAGCCACAAAAAGGACTGATATCTAACAAGTTTGATTGTAATTATTAAAAATTTCACAAATAGTATTTATGAACATTTTTATACTTGGCAAGTTTTCCAATTTGAAGTTTTGAATACATATATAAATATTAAACACATATAGGTATATAGAGCCCCACTTTTCACGATTTTAAAAACATGTCAAGTATAAAATTGTAAGGATTTCGACCGCACGTAAACGCCCTCTATCTAGGAAAATACAATTTGTTTTATAACTTTCCTTGTTTGCCTTTAAAAGAATTAAGAACACGTAAAATTTCATAACTATAGAATGAGTTCGATATATGGGCGGTTGCCACACATCTTTTTTGGAACATATACAAAGTTTGTCTCTGTTTTTCCAATCCTTCCTCCAAGTATAATTTCATGGCTCTAAGTCGTTTGGGTGCAAAGTAAAAGAAAAGGGGCGGCTAGCACGCCTCCTAAATGGAATATAAATAATATTTTATTTTTTCCCGTGTTTGTTCTTAAAATCCAACCCTCATGTAAAAAATAATAATTATAGGTCTTTTGGGGGCTGCGTTTAGAGAAGTGCGCAGTTGCCACGCCCCCTGGATGGAAAACACTATTACTGTGCCAAATTTTAAGGTTCTAAGATGATAGGAAGTGCTCCATTGTTTCGATGATCTGTCAGTGAGTCAGTGGTTACGGTTTTTGCTAATTTTGGGGCCTTATAACTCAGGAACCTCAGGAAATTTGGTATGGAGCCTGCTGCTGTGCGTCCCAATAAATCCTGAAAATTTGATTGCTCTAGATTATTGGAAGCGGAGTTAGAGGGGGGGTCAAAATGTCCCGAGTTTTTTTTGTGTAAATATGGGTGCACTGCCAAAGTTGCTAAAGAACTTGGCTGGGCACTACCGTGCCCCTTGATAAATATTAATTGATTGATTGCACAGCACAGCTCTAATTCATATTTGTTACCCACCATTCCATACATTAATATTATTACTTATGTTTTGTTTGTTTTAGTAATAATGGAAATCCAAATCGGTTCTGCCCAATTGTACTTCCGTATCATTACAAATGGGTAGAATGCATTGCTGTTGTCCCTTGGGAACTGTACAACCCAACACACTGACCTCTTCACAGTCATCGCCCACCACCATTACATTTAGTTAGAACATCAAAGTATGTAAAATCCAAAATATTGATATTTAAATCGAAGCCGCCTCAAAACTTATTTGGAACGTTCCAAACAAGTTATCCACAAAATCATAATTCAATAGAGTTCCTCTCGTGCATTTCTGTTTCAATCATCCCTACTCCTCTTACGCATTGGTACATTCGATTCGATTAGTCAAACTATATGTTTGAAATAAAAATACAAAAAAAAAAAAAACCGATTTTAGAATACGATTATGTATACAAGTTTTTGAATAGTAACTCCTCGACTGTGTATACCTACATCGATAATGTGGACGCGATGTATTCTACATCTGTGTGCGCCAAGGTGGTGTACGAATAAATATGAGATACAAGATGTATGTACGTTGCTGGAGCTGTGCACTACACTCGAATTCCAATGTTGATTCCCCATTGAAATTGGGAATTTCAAATTTGGTCTTGTGTTTTATTTTCAACTTTAACCCTAAAATAGTATTCGAACAATCCCAGAATGTGAAATTGGAATTTAACTTATTTGAAATAAACCCACCATAAAATCTCTCTTAAATTGCAGACTTGCGATTTATAGGACATAGATTCGATTTCCTTCACTAAGAAGAGCAGAGACCACCGCCGCCAGATTTCAATGCTGCTGCTAAAGCAGTGCGCATATATAAATTCAAATTTTATTCAACCAAGAGCTAAGGATGGGGTTACGATTTTTTGTTTTTCTATATATATATGTAATATTGCGGTGCATACCACACGTTTGAATAAGGGGAGTGAATCTTTTCATGGAATGGAATGGTTTTAAAAATTACCATTTTCATATGAAATTATCGTTCACAGTTTTAAGATGTAGGTATAAACAGTATTGTGCAAAACCTAAGCAACTCTTTTAATATTTTGTATAATATCCGTAATTTTTTATGACTTCAGCACATCTACGAGGCATCGACTCAATTAAATTAGAAATAATAGCTGCTGGTATCTTTTCCCACTGTATTTTGTACCGTACTGTTCCAACGCGACGTTTAGGAATCCCGAATAAATTTTCAATCGGATTCAAATCCGGCGACTGTGCAGGCCAATCAAGAACTTCAATCCGATGGTCTGTTAGCCACTCCTTGACCATTTTTGAAGTATGCTTCGGGTCGTTGTCATGTTGGAATACCCAAGAAAGTGCAATATTCCGTTCGGCATACGGCAGCATCACATTTTCCAAAATATCCTTGTAAACAAAACGATCCATTATGCCCCCTATTTCATGAAAAGGCCCAACACCATAACCAGAAAAGCATGTCCATATCATAACACTTCCACACCCATGCTTCAGTGTACTCTTACAGAAGCGTGGATTAAGTCTTTGCTTGGGCGTACGCCTAACGTATTGTATGCCATCAGTGTTCCACAGGTTAAATTTACATTCATCACTGAATAACTTAATATATTTTTTGGCTAAATTCAACCTATAAAGTGTTGGTTTCTTCAACACTGAATAACTTTTAAGATCAGCTTCAAGAGCCCGTCTACGAACCGTACTGGAGTCAACGTTCAAGTTCAAAGTCGACAATATTTCCCGAGAGGAAATAAAGGGATTTGATTTGATTAATCTCGTTATTTTCCTATCCTCCCGAACAGTTGTTTTACGCGGCCTTCCTCCTACATTTTTATATTCTAAGCTACCGGTAGCTTTATATTTTTTAATCAAACGTGAAACTATAGACTTATTGATTCCGAATATTTTTGCAATTTTTGACTGTGATTTAATTTAATTTGAGGGTTTTATCATATTTAGCGCGCTCCATATTGAAAATGACTGTGAATGACTACCCGATCGCAATCTCTAGCCACAATTGAGCAAAATTAACTTTACACATTGCGTCATGGAAAAACCCACTTTAAAAATGCCGTTAAATTTGTGGTAATAACAAGAACTGTTTTAGCAAACTCGAAGTTGCTTAGGTTTTGCACAATACTGTATGTTTTGTTTTACTAGGTGAGAATCAAAATCCAAATTTCAAAGCTCTATCCTGTGTTGCATAGTGAAGCTATGTTGTCATTTTGATTTCAATTTTCTACAAATACTCCATCAAGGAGTCTCTTGCTTAATGTGTAAAACACTTGAACAACTTTTCATAAGTTAGAGTGGGCAACTTTGTGGGCAACATTGACCGCGTCGTCGGGCGGTAAAATTGCGACTTTGTCTTTTATTTGATATTTTTTTTAATTTTTTTTTTCATCAGTTTACAACTTTTATTTCGACGACTAGAAGTTGCTGCACAAATATTTGCGGTCTCAGTTGGAAGTAAACCTACAATTAAATTACATCGCAAAAGAGTCTTGGAAAAATCTTAAAATGTACACTATACTCGTACTGCTGAAATAATTTGTTATTCCACTTTTGCCAGGGAACATCGCAAATACTTTGCCTAACACTTCAACCCAACGAGTTCAAGTGAATTGCCATAAATCTCTTGAGACTTGCGGATTAGAAAACTTTACGGAATTATTCAGTGGGACTGGTTTTGGCAAAAACTCTATCCCGTAGATACATATGTATAGACCCAAAACTACTCCGTGGGAACTATTCAAAGTGGTATTCTCCAAATTCATTCACACCATTTATACGTACTTTGGTTTGTTTAGGAGTGAGCCTGGAGTTTCTGTATTGGATTTGCGCCTTTCAAAACCCCACGTTTTCAACAGAGGCGTAATTTGTGAACTTTTAGGGTAAAGTTTATTGGTTGCGTTAACCGCATCTTGTGTTTGACATGTCAAATTAGTATGAGTATTTGATTCGTTTCAAACAAATCAAAGGATTCGGGGGCATATTTAATAATTGCGGTTACAGGTAAAATGTAACAAAGGTAAGAAATTAGTAAATGTCATGCCCAGATGCAGTCGATTTGGTGGTGGGAAGAATCAGGTGTTTTTTATTGCCACGCTAATTTTGCGATTGTCAGAAAGTGCTGTACAAAAAAATGTCATCTTTACGAAAGTATTTCATTCCATTTTCACCTCAAATGTCGTTAATTATTGAAATGAATTTGGGGACCTTAAAGTCCTATGCTTTTGTCAACATTACGATAACTGATATCATGACTTCCAAGTAAAATCCTGCCGTATTTTTTGACGATAAGCAGGAAAGGAGAGTTAATACTGGGATCCTTTGAAAGAAAAATCCTTCCACGGATATTTGGTCCTGTGTGCGAGGAGGGCGAATGGAGAGACAGAAAAGAAGATACAACCGCAAACTCTATGAGCTGTACCCAGATAAGGATGTAGTCCGAAAAGCCAAAACTCGTCGACTACATTGGCTCGGACAACAACGCTCCAGACAAGAGTGCCAGCCCCCAGGTTCGAGACGACAAGGAAGACCGAACCTCCGTTTTAAAGGCGCAGCCATCGTGGATGCCAGAGCGCTTGGTCTGGACAACTGGAAGCAGCGTGCTCGAGATCGCAGAGGGTGGAAGGCTGCCGTATTTCAGGCAGGGACTCTTCACGGGTCGGGAGCCCGTTAAGTAAGTAAGTATTTTTGGACGAGACAGTTGCCTCAAAAAACTTAAAGAAGTTAGCCTCTTCTACCAAACTGTAAGGTGACAAAGGACCAAGTGCACACCTATAACACTGTTTGTCCTGAGTGACTGACTCAGCAGCGCTAATGATTGAGTCATGAAACTGTGAAGATGCCAATTGCCAGTTTGTCGAAACGACATTTTGCAAATTTAAATATTTGCACCCTAGATCAGGACACTGCCGCCTCAGATGGCCCTCCATTTAGAGCTCATCAGTTAGTTACAAAGGCGACTATCTTTTTGAGTGGCAGTTTACCTAAATAACGTTGCCGGGTTTCCTCGTCCTAGTTGCACAATCTACAAGTATTGTTTTATGCAATTGCCTTAGTCATCAGGTGTTGCTTGATACGGCATTGCCCCATTGAGGAAGCCTGTGCCTAGCCGAATCTGACTTCTACTGAGTTGTAGTAGTTGTTTCGTATTTTTATGGGAACTGTTTGGCATC
Organism: Ferdinandea cuprea; assembly: GCA_963576555.1. NCBI lineage: Eukaryota > Metazoa > Arthropoda > Insecta > Diptera > Syrphidae > Ferdinandea > Ferdinandea cuprea. The sequence continues at coordinate 988,361 of OY754959.1, forward strand.
AAGTTTTTTTGTTTGTCTGTCTCCTTCGGACTCCCTCCAGAAATGTAGCTTTTTCTCTTTTAGCCAGGTTTTGATACAACTTTATGTAGTGTTCATAGGTAGCCCGCAGAATGGTCTTGGCATCGTGAATTGGGAACCGGATCGTGTTCTTGCTAGTTCGTCTGCTTTTTCATTGTCTTCTTGTCCACTATGTCCTGGCACCCTAATCAAAAGTACTTTGTTAGCGGTGGCCAGTATTATGAGGAGTTGAAGACAGTGCCAGACTAGCTTTGATGTTATCTCAAAGGCGTTAATTGCAAGTAGAGCTGCCCTGCTGTCAGGGAGAATGTAAATGATTTTATTCGTTATGATTTCTGCCTGAAAAACGGGACTGTTTACATCCATACTAGCGTATAGGTTTGTGTAGTATTAGTGCGAGGACCTAATACTCCCGCTCCAACTCCGTCATTTGTTTTGGATCCGTCCGTGTACTTTACATAGGAATCCTTGGCAAATGTGGGTTTGTTCTGTTCCCAGTTTAAGCGTTAAGTTGTAAGGTAGCAAGCATTTGTCCATTAGATGTATTCCAAATAGTTCATGTTTTTTGAGTTCCTGTAAGATTGCAGGATGTACTAGATTGGAATGTGTTTCATCTTCTGTGATGGGCGTGTGCCATAGCTTCTTTCATGAGTTCTAGATGAAGTGGTGGGATGTTTAGGATAATCTCAAGTGCAGCAGTCGGTGTTGTTTTCATTGCACCGGTTGTTCTTACACAGGCTAGTCTTTGTATTTTATTCAAATTTGTTCTATACAGATATATAACAATAAGTGGGTGCCGTTAAGGCACAGAGGGTGTATCTGAAATTTTGCACGCTTACAGAGAAGAACAAATTATTTGATAGGTGCTTGAAAATTTTGTTTAGAGGTACCGTTACCCTTTTACGGGGGCGATATATATATATTCATTAAGGGCTCTTAATTTTAAACCCGCTGAACATAAGAATATGAAAATTTTGATGAATATAGAATGAAAAATAATTGGATTTGTTCCCATTGCCCGTTTAAGTGGCTACTTAGGAAAAATATTTTTTATTGTTATGATTTTTCTAAAACTTAGAATGTAGACTCCGCGACAGAAATAATGAAGGACGTATTTTTGCATCGAATTCGTCACATTAAGGCTTTCAATTGTACCTTCTTTATTTAAGGAGCACATTCATGAAAAATTGGAGTAGGAGTTATTAACTGAAACAATTGGCAAAGAAATGTAAATTGCAAATCTCAAACAAAATATGAATTTCCAGCTATTCATGTCCAGCGAAGTACGGGTATTCAGCAAGTTCTTACGCTAAAGCTGTTTATAAAACATTATTGTGCTTACGAAGACTGGATAAGACGAACATTTCAGCGATTCCGTCGTTCGAACGTACCGAAAACCGAACAACTGTAAATATTATTTACAAGCACTTTAGTGGTGCCGTCATAGCCTTAAAAACTTAAGCTCTCTGTGATTTTGATTACATTGAATCTGTCGCAGCTATTTCAGCAGTTACAATTCGTGCAAAATATCACAAAATCCCGTTAGATAACTCGAAGAATTGTAACAAAGAGAATCAATGAGAAAGAAAAACATTGAAACATTTGCCCTTTCTTACTCCACTGTCAAGCCACTATCTGATCAGCTCATCGCGTTTAGGGTGGTTGCGAACTCTAGCAGAATATATAACAAATAGCTCGGAATTTAATCAATTAGTATTTAGAAGAATTATATTAAATAATACTAAAGGGAGGAGGATATACTGATACTTATATAATGGGTAAACCTGTTAGTTTCCCAGCCACCCTTTCTTAGAATGGACGGCAGTCGGTGATTATTGGGACATTTTTTGCTCATCTTGGTGATGTCCCTGCTTTTTTACAACACGGAATATTCCAAAAATGATGTTTAAGGGTTAAGAACCTTGTCTTTTTCATGGGGCTAATAGCCTGGCATATTCCCATTCCCATCCGTCTGGAAGGCCTCTTTAGTAGTTCCTATTTTTTAATCTGATAGAATTAAAGAGAGCATTATCATCTTCCTAGTTAGCTACTGGACTTCCATTTTACTAAAGGATTAAATTTATGTTTGTTAAAACTTAGATTAGTAATAATAAGCATGGCTTTGCTAACAGAAGGTCGACTGTTTACGAACATCGTGTAATTTCTGAAATTGGTAGAGGTAACTAGTTTAATGCTATCTATACTGATTTTAGCTAACACATACAACATTTTTGATAGAATATCTGTGTTCCTCAAGGCTGTCATATAGTGCCCATTTTATTTTGCTTTTATAATATTTTCGTTAAATATCTACGTGATTAAAAACTGTTCTTGCTTGGGGATATATTTATTTTGAATAATGATCGCAACTATTTGCACCCTTTAAACATACGTATTCAAAAATTGTATCTGTATCTCCTTAACAGCTAATAAATGTTCTTTAATAACTTATGCACGCTGTAAAATATCTGCCTTGTAAAGGGTGTTTTTTTTAGAGGTTGGTTTTTCGAAAAGAGATAAAACTGACATTTTGTGGTCAAATCTGGCAACTCTAATGTCATTTTCGTTCAGTTTGGGTTTGCCATCTTATTATGAACAGGTTGAGAGGTTTCAAAAATAATAGTTCAGTTCGCGAAGTTAACCGCGAAAATTTTGTTCAGTGATGAGGCTCATTTTGGGTTGAGTGGCTGCGTCAACAAGCGAAATTGCCGCATTTGGAGTGAAGAGAATCCACATGAGACCCTTGAAACGCCATTACATCCACAAAAACTGACTGTTTGGTGTGCTCTATGGGCTGGCGGAGTCATTGGGCCATAATTCTTCTGAAAAGATGCTCGAGAGTCAGTTATCGTTAATGGAGATCGGTATAGAGCCATGATAACCGACTATTTTGTTCCCGATTTGAATGGCATGAATGTGGATGAGATGTGGTTCCAACAAGACGGCGCTACATGCCATACAGCGCACGTCTCAATCGATTTATTGAAGGAAACATTCGATGAGCGCATAATTTCGCGGAATGGAGCTGTCAATTGGCCACCAAGATCGTGTGATTTGACACCATTGGATTATTTTCTTTGGGGATATGTGAAGTCGCTCGCCTACGCCAACAAACCAGAAACGTTAGGGGACTTGGAAGCCAACATTGGTGGCGATATTGCGACATACAGCCCTAAATGCTTGAAAAAGTGGTTTCAAATTGGACCTCTAGACTTGCCCGAAATCATATTTAAACATTAATGGCATAAAATTATCCTTCCAATAAAGCCATATTGATGGACATTGAATCGATTTTCTTGTGTTTTATTTCAATTCAAAGTTATATACCTCTAAAAGAAGCACCCTGTATATGCATTCTTTTGATGGGAGATGACTTTTCATAAGTCTCATAAGTACTATCTACTTTGGAATATGCACTCATAATATAGAGTTCATTTGACTTCAGAGGCATTCCTTGGCGTTATCTCAGCAGTTAAGGTCCATTTCCATCTAGGCTAACGGTGATAAGCATGGAATCACACGAGGTTGAGAGAACTGTGACAAAAGGTTCTAACGGGAGAGATTGTTATTTAGGAAATGCTTTGCCCTCTTAACAATAATAATCCATTATTCAATATACAAAGCACTTTGGATTTTTCAGAACCACTAACTAACTGTGGCCATTTGTCCTCAACAAACGGGTTAATGCAATCGTACAATGTAAATGGAAATTTAATCGATTTTAACCTGTCGATTTCTCCTCTTTTCTCGGTGTATTCTTCACTTTCCTCCCTATGAGCTATGACTAGGAAGACCATGTCTAAGGAAGCTTTGCGTTTTGGTAATAATTGAAAATAATAGATGACATTTTTGGTTCGGTCTAAAGTCACAACTGAAATTATTGATTTGCAACATTTGCGCCTACATTTACTAATACACATACGATTGCATTCTTGTACTGTCATTGAACTAGTATGTATTAATATTTGAATACATATTTATGCTAAATGTTACCACAGAATCTTTAAAGACTTCATTATGAAACTCGTTGTGGGTTAAATTACTTTTAATCAAATAATGACAATATAATCGAACTCGATTTGTTTATATATTTTTTGGGAAAAGCTACCCTTTTCCGCTTGAATTAAACTCATTAAAAACCTTTGTAGACATCAGTACAATGTTATGAATGAAATTCCCAAATCCATTTGCCAAAGCACATTCAATTTTGAAATAAGTTTTCGGGTCAACCTTTTGGGAATGCCATGGTAATGGCTTTCAAACTTTATTATGGGTTTAATTTCGATAGTTTATATACTAAGCGCATTATGTTGGCACGTGATTTGATTTTTTAGTTACTTTATTTGCGTTGGCTTTTCAACAACAACAACAACAGCAACAAAAAACGGATACAATAGAACAGGAATTTATTTGTTAATTTTTTTTTTATAGGATATCGAGTGTTTGAGTGAGAAGTGATGGTCGAGCGTGAAGGCCATTGACAAAAATAATTACGTCGAAAGTGTAATAAAATGTATGGCGGCAAAATGAAGCGAAATTGTAACAAAGCATGTTCCACTAACTTAAACGAGTTGTAAAGGGTCATTCATCATAAAGCTAAATAAATCACATACAGCGATATATTTTTGATGAAAATTTTATTTCATTATAAAGTTTGGACTTGTGTAGAAAACAATATCATTTAAATGGCCGCCTCGAGAGAAATTTTTAACCACTTTTTCGCACATTTCGTGCGGTATCTCGGCCATAACTTGAGCAATATTGGGTTTTAGTGCGTCTAGAGTTCGGGGAAAAAAATTAACGTTGTTAAATCGCATGATCTTGGTGGCCAATTGACGTCACCAAAACGTGAAATTACGTGACCAGAAAACTTCTCACGGGTGGCTTGTTGCGTAATTTGATCTTTTTAAGGACGGAGATGCTAATTCGCTCTGGCGATAAAGCGTGAAAAGTAGCTACGATTGAATCACAATTTTAACGCGTTGTTCGCTTGTTAAGCTATCCATTATCGTAAATGGCAAACATTCAACTTATATTATGACACTTCAAATGACAGCTGAGTTCGACAGGTGTCAAATGCCAGCGCTACCAACTTGAAACCACGAAATGAATGACCATTTATCTAGATGTATTTTAAAATTAAACTTCAATCGGCCTTACTAATAATCAAATACTAATGTCGACTATTAGTTGACTGCCAGTTTAAATTAAAGTGTACAGCATATTTGAAATGGTACCAATAAATAATTTGACCTCCACCCTTACTAGTGCGAGGACTTTTTGTGAATCTATTACATTTGCTGTCAAATCTATTTGTCAAAACATCTGATATTTTTTTAAACAGAGGTACTTTGAAAATAAGGTGAAGAAATTAAGTAATTAAACATGAATTCAAGTCGGGACGAAGATATTTTTATGGATCTGATGCTAGTTGACGAATCGGCAACCTCTCGAAAATGGGAAAAATTATAAAAAACCAATTGACCCATTTTTAAAATATAACGATCAGGAGGAGCTCTTTCGGTGGAAACCATAGTATTCGTTGCAATACGATACTTAGGGAGAAGATCTTATCAAAGCGATGTTGTGAGCATACATAGATAGATAGATAGATAGATAGTTGATTTTATTCATTTCATACTTAAACTAGTAACAATATTTATGAAAGAATGAAATAGAATAATAGTAATCATTCTTTAACTAAAAGGTTAGTGGTGAATGATACATCAATGAATTAAAAATGCAAATGATAACTGATGTGGGGTGACAATCAGTGCATTGGTTAAATATAAATAATTATGTAAAACTCAAAGGCAAGAAATCTTTGCACATTTATAGAATAAAGCAAAAATATATAAAAACGTAACGATTCAGAGATAAGATACATTTAAGAATTTACAAAATTTATAATTTATGTGCTGATGAGGTAAAAAAAAAAAAACAAAAAATTAAATAATGATAATCTAAAAAAGTGTTTCAATGCTATCATAGTTTAAAGTGAACAACCAGTCTTTTACTTTTCTGATATAAGCGGAAAAACAAGGTATTTCTCTAATAGAAAGGAGTAATTTATTAAAAAAACTTTGCAGCTGTATACGTATAAAATCGAGAAAAAAGTGTTCTGCGTGCAAATGGTGCAATGACTAAGCCTAAATTATTTATACGTAGGTTATACATTTGGGAATTTCTGCTCGGTATATTACCACTTTGTTTAAAGAACTCTCTTAAGACTTTAAAAACATATAAATGTCTGATTGGTAGAATTTGCAACGTTTCAAATAAAGGCCAACTCTCGGCAAATCGATTTTTGTTAAGTATAATTCTAACTATATGTTTCTGGGCTATTAATAAAGGCTTAAAGGTATTAGCATACGAACCACCCCAGCTAGTGATGCCGTATTGTAACTTTGAGTGCGCAAGACCATAGTAAATAGTGGTTAATACTTTCTTGGAGCAAAACGGCTTTAATAGAAACATTTTACGTGTGACCAAAATCATATACGATTTAATCGCTTGGATATGAGCTTTCCAATTTCGATTCATATCAATTGTAACGCCTAAGTACTTAAAATGTTGTACTGACTCAATCTTGAAACAATTTTTGGAGCATTGCATATTAGTTGAAAAGTTACTTCTACCACACATATGAACAGGTAAAGAAAACAGTTTACAGTCACATGCGTGAAACCAGAGGTTATAATCATATAGATTATTACCAGTTGTCATGAAAGACATCAACTTTGTTTTCTCACTGATGATCAATTTGTGTGCAGTAAACCACAACCTTAATATTTCGAGATCTTCCTCGATCTTTGTGACACATTCAAATTCAGTATTGAACTCATAGGTAAAGGCTATATCATCCGCAAATGCAGTTGAGATACCATTTAATTTGAGTTTGAAAAGGGATTTTATGTATATTAGGAAAAACAAAGGCCCAAGTACAGAACCCTGAGGAACACCATTTTTCAAAAATCGAGACTCACTCATAATTTACTAATAAAAAGATAACATATGTCAAACAAAAACACAACCGGTAAAGTCAACAGACGAAAACAAATGAAGCAACAAATCGGTTCTGTCAATATGACTTGTGTTGCCATCGTGCTTTAAGAGAAATCATTTTTTTCATACCCTTTAGTGCTTTTAATTTTTTTTGTTTTTTATTTTTTTTTTAATACCATCACAGAGCAAAACACAAAACACTACGTTCTCTAAGTGTAAGCTCTCAGTATCGATTTACGCAACGGTTGTTTGTTGCGCGACTAAGCTTCATCTACCGATCTTCATCTTATAGACTATTTCAAGTAATTACAAATATAATTAATTTAAAGTTAATGCATTAATGGACTTTTTAAAATCTGCTCGCGACAAGCAAAAATCAATTTCGTTGCATAATTCATTAAATGTGCTTATGCACCTTGTAATAGGCTCATTATTACCATAATTGGTTCTATGCCTATCTGTATGAAATAAGCTTCTAACCCGCAGTGACCTTTGGGGAGCATATATATTTAAAAGAAAGATCAATTCTGGTGAATTAATATGATAATTAAGAATATCGCGAATAAACATGACGGAAGTTGCATCGCGTCTGAAACTTAAGGTTTGCAGACCAATTAAATTGCACCTTCTGCCATAATTAGGAAGCTCATCAAACATATTTAATTTACGAACCGCGTACCTCGTGAAGTTTTTTTGGACTCTTTCGAATCTATGTTCGTGAACTGCATATGGCGAATCCCAAATTACGGAACAATATTCTAAATAAGGTCTGACTAACGAGCAATAAATAATTTTAAGGCTATTTATATCTCTAAAGTCTTTACTATTACGTTTAAGGAAGCCTAACAATGAGTTAGACTTGGCAATGACATAATCATAATGAAAAAAGAAACTTAACTTATTGTCAAATATGACACCAAGATCTTTCACTTCATCAAAACGCTGAAGTCTAAGATCATTTATAAAATAATTATGCAAAATTGTAGTACTTATACGATATGCCGAAAAAACTTTACATTTAGAAATGTTAAGTTCCAAAGCATTACGATTGCACCACTCCGACAATCTATTAATATCGGACTGAAAACGAATGCAATCAGATACATTTTTTATCCGCGAAAATAATTTCAAATCATCGGCGAAAGTCAAAACATTACAAAATTGAAATATTTCATGAACATCATTTATAAATAATATAAATAGCAACGGGCCCAAATGACTGCCCTGTGGAACACCGGAAGTAACTTCTATAACGCGAGAAGTCAAACCATCGACTTTAACCATTTGCCTTCTATTAGTCAGGTAATTACGAAACCATTTTAGCATTGATGAATGAAAACCCAAAGACTTTAGCTTAGCCAAAAGAAGTGTGTGATGCACCCTGTCAAACGCTTTCGTAAAGTCAGTATAAAGTACATCAACTTGTAAACAAATTTGTTCGAAATATATGTGACACTGTGCTTGGTTTTGTGTAGAAAACAAATGTCGCAACATATGCGGAAGGCCTACCAGAAGTTCTGATCGCATTAAGTATGTTAAGAAATGTATTGGAAAATTTGGAACCCATTCGGGACGAGAAATGTACCTCACACTTCGAATTACTTCGATATACGTTCAGTTAAGCACTAATTTGTACAAAAGGAAACTGTTCACAATTCACAATTTGTATCCTTTTCCTGCGCTAATTGGACTATTTCTTCATGCTTTGTATTTTTCATATACATTTTTATTTGATAAAGCCGAACAACAATAATCGTAACTATAATTGCTCCGACTAACACTATTTACTCCAAAATATATTACTATACGTTTATTTGATACAAAAATAAATGAATGCATTATGATGGCTTTCCGACCATTAACATTTAACCCTACAGATAACGATTATCCGAAAACTAAATTTGTTTATTGGTACAGGGATCTAAGAAAGTGTACAGACTTTAAGTTAACTGCCAGACTAAATTTAATTATTAGTACGGCCGAATGACTTTGAGAAATCATTTTATACACAGCATTTATTTTTAAAAATGCAATAAAATAAACTAAATTAAATGTTCCCTTGTACCGGGTGATTTTTTAAGAGGTTTAGAACTTTTTTTAAAAAAAAAAAACACAAAAAATTCGAAAAAATGAATGAAATATTTATTTGAATCGATAGTTTGAACCTTGCAATTTAATGTTTAAAGATAATTTCATGCAAATGTTGACCGCGGCTGCGTCTCAGGTAGCCCATCCGCTGAGTCCAATTTTGGCATACTCTTTCACACATATCGGCCGGTATCTCACGAATGAATGCATGGATGTTGGCTTCCAGTGCGTCAATCGAAGCGGGCTTGTCCCTATACACATTAGCCTTGGCATACCCCCACAAAAAATAATCTAATGGTGTCAAATCGCACGATCTAGGCGGCCAATTGACCGGCCCGAAACGTGAAATTAACTGTTCACCAAACTCGCCTCGCAATTGCGCCATTGTTTCGCATGCTGTGTGGCATGTGGCACCGTCTTGTTGAAACCACATATCATGCAAGTCAAGAACTTCCATTTCGGGCAAAAAAAAGTTTGTTATCATCGCTCGGTAGCGTTCACCATTGACAGTAACGCTGCGATTCGCATCATCTTTGAAGAAATATGGCCCAATAATGCCGCCGGCCCATAAACCGCACCAAACAGTGGCTTTTTCGGGATGCATTAGCTGTAGCTGTTGCAATGCTTCTGGCTGATCTTCACTCCAAATGCGGCAATTTTGCTTATTTACGTACCCATTCAACCAAAAATGAGCCTCATCGCCGAACACAATTTTTCGATAAAAAAGCGGATCCTCGGCCAGCTTTCCAAGAGCCCATTCACCAAAAATTCGGCGTTGTGGTAGGTCGGCTGGCTTTAGTTCTTGCACCAGCTGTATCTTAAAAGGCTTTACGCCCAAATCCTTCCGCAAAATTTTCCACGTAGTGCTGTAACAAAGGCCTAACTGCTGGGAACGGCGCCGAATCGACATTTCGCGGTCTTCTGTCACACTAGCTGATACGGCCGCAATATTTTCTTCAATACGCACAGTACGTAAACGTGTTGGTGGTTTAATGTCCAACAAAGTAAATTTGGTGCGAAATTTGGTCACAATCTTCTGAATAGACTGCTCAGAAGGTCGAGAATGCCGATCATAAAATGGAAGCAGCGCGCGATGAACATTTCGAACCGAGCACGAATTTTGATAGTAAAATTCAATAATTTGCAAGCGTTGTTCATTTGTAAGACGATCCATGGTTAAATTGCAAACCAAACTGAAGCTGTTTGACAGTGACACAAGGTACTAAACACACGTCAGCTGTCAAAACCAGTGTTGCCAAAACCAAACCAGCTAAAAAATCACCCTTTATTATGGCCGTTTTAGTAAGATCAAACATTCCCATATAATCCTTCTGTCACTCCAATTTTCCAAGACCTTTTTGAGGTTTCGGGCAGTAGCTCACGGATTGCTCGGATGATATTGGCCTTAAGTGGTCTTGAATCGTTTCCGGATTGTTGCCACAACATTGTTTCTTTTGATTGATTCCCCTCAAAATTGACATCGCCAAGACTCCTGATAACAATATTTGGGAATTCTGTTAACCTGTTAACCGCCAATCATAATGAGCGGCGAGACCAATTTGTATCTCTGTGGATATTTGAATAACCAAAATGATTGCTTCTGGGGCAACGAAGATCTGCGTATAACCCACAAAGAAGCATTACACCCGCTCGAAGTTACTGCATAGTGTCCTGCTTAGACTGGAGGCATCATCTGGCCTTATTTTTTCAAAAACGCGCCAAACGACTACTGTGGACGGCTAGCGCTACTGTCATGATTAGCTACTTTCTTTTTTTTTCATGTGGTTTCAACAGAAGCAGCGGCGCATACTGCCCCAGCCACAACGAAATTCTGAGGACTGCATTTCCGGGTCGCCTAATCTCTCGTTGATCTAGCCAAGAACGCCTATTTTCACGAGTTTATGTCAACAAGCCTTAGACTCGGCGAATCCTCAAAAAAAAATATTCGTCAATTATGAGAGGACCTACTGCTGGAAATTCTGGAAAGAGTGATGGAAAGTGCAGTAAATCGGGACCAAATGGCCATCAACTTTTGCAACTAACTAAGTACCACATTGTCAACATTGCAATCGTCTTAGCTACTTCGGTGACTGCCAAGGCCTCAGCTTGGAAAACGCAGCTGAATTCTAGAAGTTTGAATGAACTAAATAGTTGAAGGATATCGGAATAAAATCCAGCAACAACGAGAGTATAAATCTTGCAGACATCCGTGTATACAGGCATCGTTGGTCCTTGATCTTAGATTAAAAAGATTAAAAAGGATATTAGTCTGTGCACGCAATTCAGTGCGTATGTTTCCAACTTCCAGCTTGACTTCAATTCGGAGGCGGAAACGATGTGGTCAAAAATTAATAACTGCGTCATTTCTAGGAAGATGTTGCCTACGTTTTCGGAAAACATGTGCGGACGTCGCGAGACCGTTATCTATATCGGCGAAAAGGACCATGTGTTCCTTCTACTCGGCTTTAACTAAAACCATTTTTTGACGACCTTTCTGAGTTCTTAGGCATCGATTACGGAAGCATCATTGTCTTGCCCAATACCATAGGGTGGTTTTGAGCTCTTCCGCAATCTTCTCTTCTCCCTCTTTAAGGTCGCGAGGGTTCTAAAACGGCGCTCAAGCAGTAATTGTATGTTTCTGACTTGGAGTTGGAAGCCGGCCACTCTACTTATATGTTCCACATTTCCGCCGTATATCTCAAAATAAAAGTCCCAAAATCAGACGAGGACAAACGATAGGACATAATAACAAAGCATTTTTTGCTAAAAACGATTTCCAAAAATGGGTGTGGCAAACAACTTTGTATAGATGAAGTATTTGACATTTGTTTTCCAAAGATTTTATCCAATCAAAAACATGTTACTTAAATGCACCCTCAAGATACGGCAACGGATAAAAGGGAATTTTACGCTAATCACTGACTCTTGCTTGGATACTACAAATTGAGCTCTACGATTACAAATTTTAGAGATTGACTGCTGAAAAAAATTTGATGTCCTTTCTTCATCGCCTTTTAAAAAAACAAAATACCTAATTGCCTTTGGTTTTATTTCCTTTCTTAGTATTTGATTTTTTTTTGTCGTTAATGTGAGTACCATTTTTGTTTTGATAGCAGTTGCTCCATTAACACGAAACAGTGTTAATTTTTTTTTTTTTGTGGAGGTTGATTGTAATCAGCAAAAGGTCGGAAATAAAAAAAACAGAGATTCATTTTCATTTTATTAATGTTTGGTTTGTGGCATTTAGTCCGTTTTAAATTTTTAATTTAAAAAAAAAAAGTTGGGTTGGGAAAATATCATTATGTTGTTATTAGGCACGTAATGTACATAATTGAAGATTTAAAGTTAACAGAATCAATAAGAGGAAGATATACTTGTATGACTGCATTCGTGGGTCGAATTTGATTCGAACCATGTTATAAAATTGGACGCATTGAGTCGACGTGTGCTCAGAAAAGGTTTTTTTTTGTGTATTCCGCAGGGATCAAAACATATTCATTTTCATTTCGTTTATTTGTTCAGGGAGAGCTTTGAGATAGGAGTCTCATTGACAGCTCTTAAAATATACAAGGAGGCGCAAAATTAACCTTCCGATGTTTTTGGCTGTAATTTAAAAAAAAAATGAAAAACTTTGATTCTTCTTGTGGATTATGTTTATTTGGTCTTCTAATTTTTTTTAAATCAAGTCGAGAATATGATGTCATGTAAATGGCCGCCGACACAGTTAATTGTCATTTGAGCACTTTGGCCAAAACTTTCGGCGATAGGTCCTCACATTCTTGACGGATATTGTCTTTAAGAGCTGCAAGAGTCTGAGGCTTGTTGACAAAAACCCGCGACTTCAAAAAGCCCCACAAAAAGAAGTCTGGAGCGGTCAAATCAGGCGATCTTGCTGGCCAGTGCAAATCGCCAAAATGGGAGATTAGGCGCCCGGGAAATGCATCCTTCAGCATATCGGTTGTGGCACGTGCAGTGTGTGCCGTTGCACCGTCCTGTTGGAACCACATGTTTTCCAATCCCAATTCATCAAGTTGCGGCTAAAAGAACTCGTTGATCATTGCTCTGTTGCGCTCACCATTCACAGTAACCGTTTGGCCCGCGACGTCTTCGAAGAAAAAAGGTCCGATGACACCTACAGCGAAAACAGCACACCATACAGTGACTTTGAGCGGGTGTAATGGCACTTCGTGGGTTACACGCGAATTTTCAGTGCCCCAGAAGCGTAAATTTTGCTTATTTACGTACCCGCTAAGATGGAAATGGGCCTCATCACTCATGATTATTTTTGATGAAAAATCATCTTCCTCTTGGTGGTGATTAAGGATGGCTTGAGCGTATGTTAGACGCGATTGGCGGTCAGCAGCTAACAGCTGATGCACCGTCTGGACTTTGTACGGAAACATCTTCAAATCTTGTACCAAAATTCGCTGTAAAGACCGTCGACTGATACCCATTTGCATGGCACGTCGTCTGGTCGATGTCGACGGCGCTTCCATGACATCTTCGGCTACAGCAGCAATATTCTCTGCAGAACGGCTACTCCGGGGTCTGGCACGCCTGGCAGCATCTCGTGTTGTGCCAGTCTCTTCGAGGCGAGCGGCTAAACGTCGCAGTGTTTCACCAGCAGGAAATCTGCGACGAAATTCACGTTGTGCCAAAGTCACCCACCGATTATTGCTCAAATAAATAGTCACCAATATTCCGCGTTCTGGAGCAGTGTAGAGTAACATTGTTTATTAACGTGTATTTCGCATGTGTTTACTACACAAATGTCAAAACAGAACTGACATTAGGGGCCAATCGCAAAATTTATAGCATTTTCTGATAGGAGGATTACTTTTGCGCCACCTTGTACAAAAATAAATCTTAACATATCTTATCCGTTAAAAAGAGAGAAGGTTAACAAGAAATGTATTTAAATTGAAAGTAATTCATAAAATCAATTAATAAAAATGGAGTGAAAATGCAAAGCGATATCTGGGTTCTGTAGATGGGTTTTTAAAGAACTTACAAATTCATTTAAATTTGGTATGTTTTTAATTTGAGTTGGTATATAGATTTGTTCCAAAATCTGGTACATAAAGGGAAAAATGATCTGCGAGTTTGCAATGCTGAAGTTCTGGTGATATTGATATTACATGTTCTTGATGATGAGGAAAAATGTATCTTTTCGAATAGATAAGTTGGAGTTGGAGAAAGAGCATGAGAAGCGCGCGATCGAGGAAATAGAGAGGTGGTACTCCAGGAACAATGTTCGGAAGCTTTACCAAAAGGTAAAAAGAATGTGTCAACGCAACTCTACCCGAGCAGATACCTGTAGAGACAAACAAGGAAACCTAGTAGTGGAAACACAGTCGGTGCTGAGGATATGGAAAAAACATTTCTGCAGACTGTCGGCGATGATGACACAAATTCCGCTGTCAGGCAGAATGAACCATTCAACATGGGTGATGAAAGCCAAGACTCCCGCCCACCTGACCAAAATGAAATAAGGATAGCAATATCCAAACTTAAATCCAACAAGGCTGCCGGACCGGACGGCTTAACTGCCGAACTTTTCCAGGCAGCGGGAGATGATTTGGTAGAGAGCATACACCAGCTCGTCTCCAAGATTTGGTCAGAGGAAAATATGCCTGATGAATGGAACCTCAGCATTGTTTGCCCGATCCACAAGAAAGGAGACCCTCGTCGCATATAAGATCCTGTATGCCGTGCTGTGTGAACGCCTGAAACCATTCGTCAACGAACTGATTGGACCCTATCAGTGCGGTTTTAGGCCCAGTAAGTCCACAACTGACCAGATTTTCGCACTTCGGCAGATCCTGGAAAAAACCCCAGATCGATACTCACCACCTCTTCATCGACTTTAAAGCCGCATATGACAGCATTCATCGTCAGGGCGATGATTGACTTTTCTTCATGTGCGATCAAAATGATTAATAGCTTTCTGCACAATCGGAAGCAAGCAGTTGCTGCTGGTCGTTTGGTATCTGAGTTTGTTGAACTTAAAACGGGTGTTGCACAGGGTTCACTATTAGTTCCATTACTTTTCAACATATTTATCAATAGATGCAATCGTAATGATTAACGATGATCTGTGTAGTATATATAATTGGACTATACAGAACAAATTAACTCTTAACCCAAAAAAGTCGCAAAGTATAATAATTTACAAGAAGTGTCTTGACGAATCTTATTTTCCTAAAATAACTGTCTGTCAATAACTTAGGCTTTGTTTTCAATAAAACGCTAACATAAGACGATCATGTAAATAAGTTGCTATTGGTGGAATTTATGGTGGTCTAAGACGTTTGTGGAAAATATCTTTGTATCTGCCAAAAGCTACAAGATTGACTCTGATTAAAACACTCATATCGCCAATTATAACTTACGGCGCTCCACTGTACGGTGGAATGGACTCAATAAGCAAACAAAAATTAAATGTAGCATTTAACTCTTGCGTTCGGTTTGTTCATTCCTTAAAAAGGTTCGATCATGTATCAAATTTATCTAACTGTATTTTTGGCATTTCCTTAATACCTCATTTCGTTGTCGAAATGTGCAAGTTTCTTTTTAAGTTAATACACAATCGAACTCCAACTTACTTACTTACTTACTTAGGTGGCGCTACAGTCCGGGGTGGACCTGGGCCTCAACCAATACGCCTCTCCAGTTAGCACGATCTTTGGCTAACTGCGAGGTCTTCCTCTACTGCGTTGTCCCTCCGGGTTGGATTCGAAGACTCTTCGGGCCGGAGCGTTGGTGTCCCTTCGCTCTACATGTCCCAGCCATCTTAGACGACTAATCCGTATTTTTCTGACCAGGTCGATGTCGCTGTACAGCTCGTAGAGTTCGCTGTTAAATCTCCTCCTCCAAAGCCCGTGAACGCAAACGGGACCGAAAATCACTCGAAGAATTTTGCGTTCGAAACGACCAAGGAGATCTTCATCCGCCTTTGATAACGTCCATGCTTCTGCGCCATACAGCAGGATTGGGATGATGAGGGTCTTATATAGAGTCTCCTTGGTGTTTCTCGTCAAGGCCTTACTAATCAACTGCCTGCTAAGGCCAAAGTAACAGCGGTTGGCAAGTGTAATTCTTCGCTTGATTTCTGACGATATATCGTTGTCAGAGTTAATAGCGGAGCCGAGGTAGATAAAGTCCCGAACTACCTCAAAGTTATAGCTGTCTATCGTGACGTTCTGTCCGATTCGTCGATGTTGTGTGTCCCTTCTTGTTGACAGCATATATTTCGTTTTGCCCTGATTCAACCAGTGACAGCTCGCTGTGTTCTGCCAATGATGTTGATGTCGTCGGCGTAAGCAAGTAATTGCACAGACTTTTGGAAAATTGTGCCCCTGGTGTTGGCTTGCGAGTTTCGCACAATTCTCTCAAGTATGATGTTGAAGAAGTTACATGACAGCGCATCGCCTTGCCTAAATGCTTTTTTGACATCAAAGGTCTCGGTGAGATTGTTTCCGACTTCAATGGAGCAGCGAGAGTTCTCCATCGTCATCCTGAAAAATCTGACGAGTTTGGCAGGGATGCCAAAACTAGACATGGCTCTGTATAGCTCGTCTCTATAAATGCTGTCATATGCGGCCTTAAAATCGATAAAAGGATGGTGTGTCTCGACTTGAAACTCGTTGGTCTTTTCCAGGATTTGCCTTAGTGTGAAGATTTGGTATACAGTTGATCTGCCGGGCCGGAAGCCACACTGGTACGTGCCGATTAGTGTGTTGCAGAAAGGTTTGAGACGTTCACACTGTACTTTGGATAGGATCTTATATGCGACATTAAGCAGGGATATGCCTCGATAGTTCTTGCAAGACATGGGATCGCCTTTCTTGTAGATGGGACATATGTAGCTGATGGTCCAGTCATCGGGCATGCTTTCCTCCCCCCAAATTTGGTTGATGATTTGGTGCATGAGTCCTAATGCAATACAAAACTTCTGAAGTCATTGATAACCTAACCTAAAGCTTTACGACACCATTTAAATGTCCGTTTCCACACAATCTAATAACTAATCCGTCACTGTCTACTATTTACTTCGCAATCAATCTTTTTTACTTTTTACCAATAATAGCGCTGTGGCTATGGCATTTCGAAAACGAAGAATAGCTAACAACAACTTTCTTTTCATTTCACTAAATGACAATTGAAGCCAATGTCCCCCCGTTTTAATATCCTTAAGGTTAATATAATTGATTGCACCATGGGAAAGGTGGTAATGGTAAATGGGGCGGCACATCAAAATCCAATTGAATAAATTTACAGGTCAAATTGTCTCGTCCTGATGTATTGGAGTGCTAATCCCATTGAACGGGAGCCCTTGAGTGGTGTGAATATTTCAAGGACCATACTTTAAAATAGTCATTCACTCAGGCAAATGTAATTCAATACGAAGTATCCATTCATGATCCTAGTACTCGAGCATCGATTGATTAAATATTAATTTCAACAATTTCAATTACAAACGGGACTCCATTAAATTGAACAACTTAAGAAGTTCCGCATAATTATTTTGCCAAAGGCAAACAACCCGAAAAAGACTTAATCACTGACGAGTTTTCCCAACCTTCCCAACCTTCTCCGGTAAGATGTATGGGACCGGTCTTCGGTCGGGGAAGACGTATTGATTTTATAAGAAATAAATTTCCAACACACTGAGGATAATAAATTCTATAACTTTTTTTTTTTTTTAAGACAAAATGCCGTCGTTAACAGCAAAGTTCCGATTTCCGTTTGATCATGGATACTTAATCGAATTGAAACTGAAAGGCGACTGATGTTGGGCGGGCGGGGGCGGTGGCGGGGAATATATTTTGTGTTTTAGTGTCAGGGCTCCGTCAAAATGTCTTCTTGATTACGCATCGGAAGTGCGAAGGCATCCGTGCAAAAGTTTGTTTCTGGTCCCGAGTCATGCCGTTTATCATCAAAAAATGTAAATCAATACCTACATGTGTTGTAAAAGTACCAAGCGATGGGGGAAGAGGATAAACATACATAGCATGTAGTAATTTTGTTAGGAACGAGTTTGGTTCGCATTAAGATAAAGACGTTATCGATTATAGTCTGAGTATCGTCTGCTATGATTTAGGCGGCGGTAATCTTTGACCCGGCTGCTGTCATTTATTATTGAAGCGTATAATTGGTGGCAATTTAGTGCCTGTTGCGTGCTTCACTGAAGAAACCAATAAATAACTTTTGGTGTCAAATGAGTGATAAAGACATTCACGGAAGCAGTAAATTAACTCTTATTTTAAATTTTTTGAATCTATCTTTACGCGCAGTATATATGTAAATTTGTAAGTAGGCTGGAAACATATATAAGAAGTTTCGTAATCCAAGCACCAGGTGTGACTTTGCGATTGTAAAAATCACCCTATCAATCATAAACGCGCAGAGTGACACAAAACGACATCTGAAATTCTATGTAGGCACACCCTTTTGGCGAGAATAAACTAACCCTACTTATGTAATACCTTTACGTAAGCTTTTCGAGATATTAAATGTTTACACATAACTTCAGCATATAGTTTTTGAGGAGCAGAGAGGAACATTATGGTTAATTAGAGAAAAACGTTTTAAGGACGTGACAGAAAACTTGTGATCCTATATATATTTTATTTGGTCTATCATTTTACAAAATTTTAACCAGTTAAACTCGTGGTTTTGATCCAACGGGACAAGAAATTTTTAGGGACACGTAATTGAAATATCACAAAGTAATTCACATTACTTGCGGAACACCAGATAAACTCTCCGGTTGGATGTTACTTTTCCAACATGAGCGTTAAATTTCATTTAATTCAATTTCGAGTTGTGCCTTTAAAATATGATAAGGATATAGGGGTCTTCTTGTAATAGCGCATCTTTTAAGGCGTTTAGGAGTAAGTCTTTCTATAAGTTGTATCCCACCAAAAACATAAATGTTAAAGAATAGCCAAGTTCTTTGATACAAAAATACTTGGCAAGATTTAAAAATTGTGAAAATGGGCTCTATACACATGTGATTTATATATACAGGGTGTCCGCGGGGAAGGTATACTACTTTGTTTGTTTATAATTTTTGATTAAATGAAAGAGGCTGGATTTTATATGGATAAATGTTTTATTTAATGTCGGCAATCATGTATGGAATATAATATCAGGTAAATGTCCGCCTCTGAGTACATTTTTCATTACATTCTCACACATTTCGCGCGATATTTCCTTAATTTCATCACGAATATTTTGTTTGAGCTGCTCAAGCGTTTCTGGTTTGTTTGCATAAACCTTTCAGATATCCCCACAAAAAGAAGTCCGGAGCAGTCAAATCAAGCGGCCAATCAACATCACCATTTCTTAAAATAACTTGTTGTGGAAAGAGGTCTAGCAGTGATTCCATTGTAATCCTTGCTGTGTGCGATGTGGCACCGTGTTGTTGATACCACATGTTAATCAAGCCCAAAGCATGAAGTTGTGGCGTTAAAAAGTTTTCAATCATATCACGATATCGCTCCCCATTCACAGTTACCGTTACGCCGTTTTCAATTTCAAAGAAGTAGGGTCCAATGATTCCTCCTGACCAAATTCCACACCAAACTGTAACTTTTAATGGATGCAAAGGTGACTGATGAATAATTTGAGGGTTTTGCATTGCTCGGAACTGACTATTCTGTTTATTCACATATCGATTCAAATGAAAATGTGCCTCGTCACTCACTATGATTTTTTCATCAAAATCGGGGTTGCTAGCTGTAACATCCTTTTGGTATATGTACGGCGGTGTAAATGGTCTTGTGGATGAAGCTCTTATGTCAACTGAATCTTAAATGGAAAAAAAAGGAAATCCTTGTGCAAAATTGTTCTTTGAAGACCAAGCTCCTGAGCAAGGCGTCGAATTGAGGTTAATGGATTGTTTCGAACACTTCCTTGAGCAGCAGTAATGTTTTCAGCCGATCTTGTAGTACGTTGTGGTCCATGCTTGGGCCTATTACCTACAGACCCTCTTTCTTCGAAATCATTCACTACACGATAAATAGTGCGTTTTGTTGGCACGTTGTTTCTCCCAAAAATTACACGTAACTTTCTAATCATCACAGTAATCGATGATTGATTTTGATAAAATGTTTTAACGATTAAAACACGTTGGTTTATCGAATATTTTTCTCTACTACACGACTGCCAAATATGAACTGTCAAGAGTAATGTTTACCAAAATGGCGACAAAACAAAGTAGTATATCTTCCCGGCGGACGCCCTGTATATATAAATCACATGTGTATAGAGCCCCAATTTTCACAATTTTTAAATCTTGCCAAGTATTTTTGTATCAAAGAACTTGGCTATTCTTTAACATTTATGCTTTTGGTAAGATTTCATTACTTTTTGCAAAGATTTTTTCATGCATTGACATTTTGCAAAAAATTTAAAATTTTAGGGATTTCGACCGAATGTAAGCGCCCTCTTTCGAGGAAAATACATTTTGTTTTATAACTTTTCTTGTTTGCCTTTAAAAGAATTACCGACATTAAACACATTCATAGCTACGAGTACGATATAAGGGCGGTTGCCACGCCTCTTTTTTGGAATATACACAAAGTTTGTCTCTGTTTTTCCAATCCTTCCTCCAAGTATAATTTCATGGCTCTAAGTCGTTTGGGTGCAAAGTTAAAGAAAAGGGGCGGCTAGCACGCCCCCTAAATGGGGGCCAAAATGGCCTGAATTGGTTCGAGTAAATAAGGGTGTAGTGCCAAAGTTGCTAGAGAACTTGGCTGGGCACTACCGTGCCCCTTGATAGAATAACCTAAAAATCTAAATGCATCAATAATATTTGCCGGGTCCAGTGGCGGACTTACTCCTTTTCGGGCCCTGCGCGGCATCACGTAATGGGCCCCTTGTTTTGGAAAGAAAAGTGAAGAAGAAATAGTTTAAAGTTTTTAATGTTATTAAAACTACATAATAAGGGGAGAATATATTTTTGATACTTAAGATAACCGAAGTCTTTTATTACACATGCAGAGTCTAATGTCTTTGCTATTTTTCTCTCGATCGATAAAACTGATAGATTAACCAGTCTGTCCTTTGTCATGATCATAAAGAATGATAAGCCGACTGAGTGGACTATTGGATTTATATCCTTCTTTCATTTCCATGGGTTTCAGTCACAACTACCGCTGTTTCGACTATGTCTATTTTCATATACTTATGCTCTACAAGGAAGACTAAAATCATCATGAAAACAAAGGGTAATCTCTAAAGGCACATGGATATTTATTTCCTTCACGACCAACAGCTGCATGTGGGGACGATAAATCCCAACAAAAAACATGATGGCATCGAGCAAAGTGCAATAGAACTTACCTTTCGCTTAAACAACAACAACGCCCTACTAACCGTAGTGCGGACCGAGAAATACAAAATTCTCATACGTACAGGAATAATGACTAACAAGCAGTTGCAACCTTTAACATTGTCAAAATAACATTACAATAAAAGGAAAGCAGATCTTAGTCCGCCACTGGTCTGGTCACACTGACAATATTTTGATCAAGTTTCGAAAGACGAAACTTAAAATGTTCCGCTTCCGCAGTCAGTGAATTTGTATGAACTGCTAGCATTTTAATCCTAATAGAACCATGCATCTTCTTGGAGCTACTGTAAATTTAGGCGTTACCTAGCAAATTGAAAAGTCTGATAATGTAAAATTTGTTGACGGGAAATTGAGCAATGATGTGCAAGGCAATTCCTCTATTCTGATAAAACCACAATTCTGGACAAATATTGAATATTACTCCTCCAATTAGTACTCAAATACTCGATAAATGTTCAGTGATGAACAGTCCGTCATATTTCCAATAATCCAGATCTGTTATCCAACCTCGGATGACAGACCAATTGAAGACCTCTCTGTCACTTCTAATCCAATCCATTCCTTCGCTGATGATAGTACCCTTACCCGGGCATGGAGCTGGAACGGCAACGTATGTTAAGCTCATTAAATTCTGACCTTTGAAGCATTCTTAAGTGGAGTAAAACCAATAGAGTAGAATTTAATGCTTACAAAACACAATGCTGTCTTCTGTTATTGAAGCGAAATCCCAATACTCTGCCATTATCCATGAATGGCACTTGCACCGCTGAAACCGAAAGGCTTTCCATCCTCAGTATGTGCGTTAATGACAACCTCCGTTGGAATGACCACATATTCGATGTCGCCAAGAACGCTGCGAAATGTCTAGGCTTCCTCAAGCGATGTAAGAAATATTTCCCCCCTTCTCATCTGGCTAGAATATATTTATAAGGCCTTTATTCGTCCCAAACTTGAGTACAATTCTTATCTGGTCTGGTGCACCAATAACATAAACGTTGTTTTATTTAGAGGTATAGAACTTCGAATTGAAATAAAACACAAAAAAATCGTTTTAATGACCATCAATTTGGCTTTATTGGAAGGATAATTTTATGCCATTAATGTTTAAATATGATTTCAGGCATGTGGCCGCTGCGGTTCGAATAACGACAAGTCTATAGGTCCAATTTTCAACCACTTTTTCAAGCATTTGGGGCTGTATGTCGGCAATAACGCCACGAATGTTGGCTTCCAAGTCACCTAACGTTTCTGGTTTGTTGGCGGAGGCGAGCGACTTCACATATCCCCAAAGAAAATAATCCAATGGTGTCAAATCACACGATCTTGGTGGCCAATTGACAGCTCCATTCCGCGAAATTATGCGCTCATCGAATGTTTCCTTCAATAAATCGATTGAGACGTGCGCTGTGTGGCATGTAGCGCGATCTTGTTGGAACCACATCTCATCCACATTCATGACATCCAATTCGGGAACAAAATAGTCGGTCATCATGGCTCTATGCCGGTCTCCATTAACGGTAACTGACTCTCCATCATCATTTCGGAAGAAGTATGGCCCAATGACTCCACCAGCCCATAGAGCACACCAAACAGTCAGTTTTTGTGGATGTAATGGCGTTTCAAGGGTCTCACGTGGATTCTCTTCACTCCAAATGCAACAGTTTTGCTTGTTGACGTAGCCATTCAACCCAAAATGAGCCTCATCACTGAACAAAATTTTGCGATGAAACTTCGCGAACAGAACCATTATTTTTAAAAACGTGGCAAACCAAACTGAACATACATGACATTAGAGTTGCCAGATTTGACCACAAAATGTCAGTTTTATCTCTATTCGAAAAACCAACCCCCAAAAATTTGGAGCCTTTACTTGGAGCTACTGGATATGATTCTAAAACGTATGATAAAACTTATTGGCAATCGAGACATTGCGAACTCGCTGGACTCTCTTAGTCATCGTTGCAATCTCTCCTGCCTGTCATTGTTTTATCGCTATTTCCACCGAAAGTGCTCGAACGAAATCGTCATTTGCATTCCACCACTTCAACATTTCAACCACAATGCTAGAAATGCTCATCAGTTTACCATAAAGCCTATATTCGGTCGAACTGTGAAATTTAAAGATTCGTTCCTCTGCCGTAAAACACGAATGTGAAATGCTCCAACACACTCTGTTTTTCCTACACTTTATAGTTTACAGACATTTAAAACCAACGTGCATCGGTATCTCATCCTTTCTTCTAATCCCTCATTTCCTTACTATAAACATTATAAGGGTATAAAAAAAATCGAAGATTGAGCTTAACACTTTAAGAGGATTTAAACGAATTTAATGACAGTGAAGACAAAGTCTCTCAACACCCTGTATACTGTTTAAGGCGCTTACTGCGTTGGTGGATTTGGGAGGATTTCAAATGCAAACGCACCCAGAAAGAACCATATAAAGTTTGCCAGTTTGTCCACCTCCTGCAAAAGTATGACAAAATATTCTCAAATCCATCGAGGTTCGGCATAAATTGCATATCCCCTCTATTCGTGCCAATAGATACAGCGTAAGGTTTCAAAAAGAGT
The DNA here is from genome assembly GCA_963576555.1 of Ferdinandea cuprea. NCBI lineage: Eukaryota > Metazoa > Arthropoda > Insecta > Diptera > Syrphidae > Ferdinandea > Ferdinandea cuprea. The sequence goes on from OY754959.1 coordinate 1,012,404, forward strand.
ACGTTTAAAGCACTGAATGTAAAAAGGTTATTCAAGGCAAATCAAAATGAACTAAAGACACAAATAAATAAAAGATGTCCTTCAAATAACAGTAGGTCAAGACCTCGCCTTAGGTTAGGTAGGTAGGAAAGTGTGGCGATTTAGAAAAACCAAAGTCGCACTATGTGCCGTTTTGTAACCACGTCTCATTTATGAATGGTTTTTAAAGTTTGTTTGAAGAGGGAAGTCTCAATCGAACCTGTGGAATTTAAGTATGTTATTAGTTGTTTCGTTATATTCTTCAAGACTTCTTTAAGAGAAGGGAACGGAAATCGCAAGAGGATTTAATAAACTTTGCATCTGGTCCTGATCAATTTTTCGGTTGCAACATTACAACTGCGGCAGTGCGATGGTCACATGTTAACTTTTAGCGATATATTTTCGCGTTCTGGAAAGAAAGTCACTCGTTTTTGCCTTACTGTAGCTTGGCAACCTCTTTCTGGATATGAAACAGTTTTCAGCATAACTTTTAATCTTTGGTACCCACTTTCGAAATGCTGTACATACCGCTTGTGTTTTGTTTCATCATATTTCCGGCGGAAACAAGCCTGAAGTCTAACAGCAAGTATTTTTGGAAGTTCATTAACTCTAAGAGGAAAACAAATGGTCTTCCTAGTCTAATGATTCGTCTTGGATTCGTCATCTGATAGCACAGATACTTTATGCAATTTTTTTGCTTTTTATTTTAAATCGGTGTATTCTCCTACTGTAAAACAAACCATCTCCCATTCTAATATTCAGTCATTGTTTGATCTTGGGGATATAAACATAGAAAGATTTGAAGTGGAGGATGCTGATGGTTTCCTGATGGTTTCGCTCCTATACCATTAAAAAATTGTGCTAAAGAGCTTTCTTTGCCTCTTTATATTATTTTTAAAAAATCCATTGCCTGTTGGGTATTTTTAGATATTTGGAACCTATCCCATATAATACCTATCCATAAAAGTGGTCCTAAACAGAACGCCAGCAATTATAGGCCTATATGTAAAATATCTTCAATCCCAAAATTGTTTGAAAAAAATGTATCCAATAAACTGTATAATCCCATTCAAAATGTGATTTCTGAACATCAACATGGGTTCGTATCAGGTAGATCCACTGCAACTAATCTTGCACTCTTTTGCAATTTTGTTGTAAAAATGTTTTTGCAAAAGCTTTTGATAAAGTTTGTCATATAACACATAAACTGTCTGCCTTAGGAATGCACTCCAATCTAATTAGTATCATTCATTGCCAATAAGTGTTTTATCTGCGGTTCCACAGGGTAGTCATCTTGGCCCACTTTTGTTTCTACTTTTTATAAATGATCAATCTAATGTAATTAGATATTCCCAATGTCTTCTGTTTGCTGACGACCTTAAATTATTCCGCGCTATTAAATCACATAATGACTGCTGCCTACTTCAAGATGATGTTAACGCAGTGGAAAACAATCTTTCACTCAATATTTCAAAGTGCCAATGTTTTACTCTTTCCAGATCAAGGGTACCAGTACTCTATCGATACTCTATAAAATCTAATTTACTGGACAGGGTAGACTCAATAAAAGATTTAGGCGTTATTCTTGACACCCGCCTAACCTTTAAGGACCATATGGACTGTATTGTAACCAAAGCTAATTCGATGCTAGGTTTCGTAAAAAGAAATTCAAAGGATTTCACAGATCCTTATACACTCAAATCGCTATATGTATCATTAGTAAGACCTCTCGTTGAGTACTGTAGCATAATATGGAATCCGCACTATAAAATTCATTCCAAAAGAATTGAGCGTATCCAAAGAAACTTCACTAGATATCTGATTTTTCAATTAAATTGTCGAATTGATATGCCTACCTACGAAAGTAGATGTGCTTTGATTAACCTCAACTCCCTTCTAAGTCGTAGTAAATATTTTTCCGTTATCGACATCACGATCTCGACATCTTCGTAGTTATTTCCACTTCCATGGGGACCTCCACCTAACCAACTTTTCGCGTAATGAACCTATTGCTCGTGGCATCAAGGAAGCTAATTTAGTTATTACTACGATCGATTTATTTATGAATTGTAGCAGGTTCAATTTTAAAAACAATCTCCTTATAGCTTTAAGACAAAATTAGAAAACTTAAATTGCAGATAATTATATTTCGAGCTTAGAAAGTTAAGACCCCCCATCGTGACTTACAAGGCATTCCTATATTGAGCAAAACTAATGCGTGTCTACAGAGTTAGGGGAATAAACCCTCCATTTTTTTTTTTGCTCTAAGACTTGAAGTATAGATTTTCCTCCCTCCGATATAATTTTGTGAATATTCAAATCGAAAACGCATTTAACAAAGCGACTGAGAGTTGTTCTGATCCATCGAATTTTTTTGGATTAGATGCTATTTTTATATAAATTTTTTGTAGTGGTAGCAAAAAAAATATTAGATTTTTTAGGTAATTCCATGAATAGTTGTTAAGCTTCTCTAATGCTACCACTACAACGAAACATTTAAAAGAAAAATAAATAATATAAACGCATGTCAGTACTTACTTTCCAATTATTTCACACAACTCGTATACGTCATCGAAAAGCACCTCGTCCTCAGCCATTTTTAGACAGTCAATGGTTTAGAAAATGTTCGTAAACAAAACTCACGGCGATTTCAAAATTAAAACACACGTAATCCAAGGGCATAAAACACTGGGCCTTTCAATAACTCGTTGACCTTACCGTATCCGTGTATGAGCAGGCTTTTACAATTGGACTGAATTTGTAATTTGAAATTTGATATACCAAAAGCAGACAGAAACACCCAATTAAACACTTGTACACTCGTACGTCGAGGAGTTAAAACAATATTAAAAATGTTCATTCACAAAGAACGTTCACATATATGTACGTGAAGTATTAGTTATAGATTTTAAAAAGGACACCCACAATAGAGCGCGCGCGAGCGAGCGAGAGAGAGAGAGAGATAGAGCGGCGGCGGAAATAAAAACACGAAAACAAATAAACAGTCGAAACTTAATCCATTGAAAAATTCGAAGCACCAAAAAGGATTTTATCTCTCTTTCCTAATACTGTCGTGTGCTTTTTTCCAATGTTGAACCAGTAATGGTTTTTTACTATTGGCTTCACGCCAACTGTTGCAATGTAGTCGTCAGTCGTCGTCGTCGTCGTCGCCGCCGTTTACTTGAGGTGTAGTTGTGTGATAAAATGGCCGTTGCACTCTGCTCAACACAACGACGATATCCTTCGATTGTTTTGTTTTCCCACTCTTTTTCTATGAAAGCCGTACGCCCGCCGTGTTTTGTTCAAAACTTTATCGTGTGTACATAAAAAGCGCCAAAAAGAAAATATCCAACTATGTTCAGATGATGCCCCGTCGTGCTGGTTTTCTTTGCTTTGCTTTATGGAATCAATAGCATCAAATAGTAGTAAATTAAAGCTGTGTTTCGAGAGCAATCATAATTTCCGGCATCGTTTAGGTTGTCATCATGAAGAGCCGCCCCATGAAATAGTGTTCTCCTCCTGAAATGAGATAACAGAAAATGGGGTATTAATTAAATTGAATTGCCATATGAAAGGATGAAATCGTTCGCTCCTTTGCTGTGTAGATGTGGAAATTCAATTAGGACCAACAACACCAACAACAAAATAGGCAGAGATAAATTTCTTAAAAGATTTCACCTCACCGTCAATTTTATTGCTCGGTTATTTTAGGCTCTTCTTCAACGCACGACGCACTAAAGACGAACGTCGAAACCGAACATGAACATGAACACAAAGCACTCCTCCCACGCCCACATGTACACATAACACACACTTTGCGAGATCGAGTGCATCCAATGAATGGTATTGCTTTGGCACTACTGTCGTTCGGTTAAATGAAAATCCTACAACCGTCTTAGAAAACTATACATGTTTATACTGGAACGAGAGCCTGCTGTTATTCTAGAGTTTCTTAGAAGAATAATTTTTTTTTTTTTTTATTTACGTCGTTCAAGTCAATTTCACTGTGAAGTAGTTTTTCGGTACTCTACATCTTACAACAACCTTGGACTGTTAGAACATTGTTTGCCGGTCTATAGGACTATCCTTGCAAAAGGCAAATAAAAACTTCCATTTGTAAATGAAAGAGTAATAATCAAGAGCCACGCCAAAAGAGAGAGACACAGAGAGAGAGCGAGAGAGGGCGAAGTAGAAGAGAGAGAGAGAGAGAGAGCATGGTGAATAACCCAAATGTGCAGATTCACAGAATTGTTGAACACTGTGACGTATACGTAACCTTTGAGGAGGCTTCGTTTGTGATTTGAATAATAAATTAAGACAAAATAAATGAACATTTAAATGGGACAAAAAACACGAAAATAAATGACACATAATAAACAATGCAATTATGTGTAACGATGTTTTAATTTTTACATTAAATCGTCACATTTATTATTATGCGAACAAGTCACACCACAATTGTACGCGTAGGTGTATGCGGTAAAAGCGGCAATTTACGTAAATCCGCGAGTAAAAATGACCTTTTGGTTGATATTAAAATTTGGAAATTACATTTATCCAGGTAAGCCAAGCAACAACAAATCATAGCATCTTGCCAGTCTGCAAATTTACATGTGACACTAGTGGGGAAAACCGGTGTTGTAAAAGAGAGATCAAACCTACAAAAGAATTATTAGCCGTATTTAGGTTTGGCTTAGTGGTTAAGTGCATTAGACATCGAAGTTTGTAAAGTTTGGAAGCTAATACTCCAACCTCAATCTGCTGCCACTTTAACGACCGTCATCGCTGAAAATTTCAAAGTTTTCAATGCTGAGATAGAAAACTTTCAACAATATATCGAGAGGTTCGATAATATCCGATTAGTCCTAATTTCTACTACAAGTGTGACCAAAATCAAATTAATAAGTCGTCATTTAAGAACATCGTGAAGGTCCTGCAGGTTCACATTGCGCCTCCAGTGAATCAACTTGTGGGTCAGCATCGACTCCTCACTGAGGTACAACAGTCCAAAGAAAATTGTTCAGAGTAGGTTGCCACTTTATAAAGGGTGATCCATTTCGAGGTTCCCTACTTTTTTAAAGAAAAAAAACACAGAAAATTCAAATTTAATGGAGAATTTTTATTATCATTTGAAAGAACATTCTTTGGCATTTATTTTTTGAAGATTATGTCTATCAAATGTTGGCCGTTGCTACGTCGCAGATGGTCCATCCGTTGAGTCCAATTTTCGATCACTCGTTCGAGCATTTCGACTGGTAACTGGCGAATGACACGCGTGATGTTTTCCTCCAAGGCCTGAATCGAAGCGAGTTTGTCGGCATAAGCTTTCGACTTTACATATCCCCACAGGAAAAAGTCTAACGGTGTGATATCACACGATCTTGGTGGCCAATCGACCGGCCCAAAACGTGAAATTATGTGCTCACCGAAATGTTCTCTCAATAAGTCCATTGATTGATGCGATGTGTGGGAAGTGGCGCCGTCTTGCTGAAACCAAATGTCGCCGAGATCACGAGCATCAATTTCAGGCATCAAATAGTCGGTTATCATGGCACGATAATGGTCGCCATTGACGGTTACGTTCGCACCGGCATAATTTTGAAAGAAATATGGACCGATGATTCCACCGGCCCACAAACCATACCAAACCGTTGTTTTTTCTGGATGAAGTGGCATTTCTTCAATCTCTTCAGGTTGCTCTTCGTCCCAAATGCGGCAATTTTGTTTGTTTACACACCCATTGAGCCAGAAATGGGCCTCATCGCTAAACAAAATTTGCCTCGAAAACGTCGGATCTTCTTGGAACTTTTCAAGAGCCCATAGAGCGAAGCGATGTCGCTTGGGAAGGTCGAGCGGCTTCAGTTGTTGCACAAGCTGTATTTTGTACGCTTTCAATTTAAGATCTTGACGTAAAATGCGCCAAGTCGTTCCATACGTCAGTCCGAGTTGCTGCGAACGGCGCCGAATCGACTCTCTACGGTCTTCGTGTACACTCTCAGCTACGGCCGCTATATTTTCTTCACAGCGTGCTGGACGTGGTCTATTCGGTCGAATATTATCCAATAATGAATGCTGGGTCTCAAAATGGGTGATGGTGTTGCGAATAGTACGCTCAGTAGGCCGATTATGTTGACCATAAGTTGAGCGAAGTGCACGAAACACATTCCTCACAGAACGTGAATTTTCATAATAAAGTTGAACAATTTGTAAACGTTGTTCACGCGTAAGTCTTTCCATTATGAAATGCCAAACAATACTAAACAAAAATAACATGACAGCGTTAGAAGCTTGCCGTTGAATGTAAGCTTAATGGTTCCTGCGGTAAATCTGTTGCATTTTTGTTCTCACGAGCCCAATTTATAAGAGGTCTCAAAATTAATACCATTAGTGTTAGCATGAGAAAGGGGAAAGGGCTTTCAGCTTAGTCAATCCATTGCTTACATCGATTAATTGGATTTCAATCACAAGGAAGAAGAATGTATCAGATTTGGCAAAATTTAGAGTGCAAAATTGCTCCTCATAAATTTAAGTGTTACTCGTGTCGTAAGCAAGGAGACGTGTCAAAAGTTTCGACTCTAGTAAAAGAACAAGAATGCTACGCCATCCTCAAGCCAGACAAATTATCAAGATTTCCATTCAACGTCAACTTGTGCTCAAAACTTCCTCTACAAGGTGACAATAATTTATTTATTTTATAAAAATTCAACGAGTTCAAATCAATGCTTAAAATTGCATACTTACATACTTTACTTACTTAACGGGCTCCCGACCCGTGAAGAGTCCCTGCCTGAGATACGGCAGCCTTCCACCCTCTGCGATCCCGAGCACGCTGCTTCCAGTTGTCCAGACCAAGCGCTCTGGCATCCGCGATGGCTTGGTCTTTAAAACGTATGTACGGTCTTCCTTGTCGTCTCGAACCTGGGGGCTGGGATTCGAAGATCCTCTTGGCTGGAGCGTTGTGGCCGAGCCATGTAGTCGACGAGTTTTAGCTTTTCGGACTACATCCACATCTTGGTACAGCTCGCATAGAGTTCACGGTTGTATCTTCTCCTCTATTCGCCCTTCTCGCACACAGGACTAAATATCCGGCGAAGGACTTTTCTTTTAAAGGGTCCCAGTATTAACTCTCTTTCCCTGCTTATCGTCCAGCTAGGAGTTTTGAACCCATTTGTTTTGCCAAACCGAAGTAGCAGCGGTTTCCTATGGTAATTCTTCGACGGATCTCCACTAAGATGTCATTTGTGGAGTTGATGTTTACCCCGAGGTAGATAAACTCCTTAACTTCCTCGAAGTTGCTGCTATCAACAATGGCTTGAAATTTAATATTGAATGCAGTAAGTGGCACCTCCAGGAGTTGTAGATGAACCGGTGAGGTACAACAACATTGAGTCTATTGAACAAATTTTAAATGTTCCTGATGGATTTTTGCCTACACTGGATAGGAAGTGGATTGGTCATCTAAATATAAGCCTTCAAGAAATCAAAAAAAACACTCAAGATTTACTCCAGGTGAAGTCCATCGATCATTTGACTTTTTTTATTGATTTGTCAGATCATTCAACAACAAATCTGTTACTCAGATATGACGAAGCTTGTGCTGTCGTAGAGCAGTATGGTATATTTATCATACATCGCTAGGCCTGATTTACACCTTTTCAGTTCAATTCGATGCGGGCAATAGAACCGAATGTTTAATCGACGCGAATCGGTTCAAAAAAGGCTTGAGTTCTGGTCTGGGGCGGATAAAGTCAATTAAGCGTTCACACCTTTGCGGTTCTATCACGAATTAGTTTCGGTTAAAGCTTTGACTACGCATGAAATGCTTATCTCTTTATATTGAGTATTTTGTGGTTACTCGAAAACTAATCGATAATATTAGCCAAATTGCGAAACAAACTCGTACATTTGCAAAAATAATATTGAAAATTGCAGCTGATGCCATATTAATAAAAGTGATAAAAATCTTGTGTTTTTCCTGTAGATTTATGTTAATATAATACAAATTTGCAGTTGAAGAAATTAAGGGTTAAAACCTTAACAAAAAAATGTAAACACAGAAGTCCTTCACAAGTTTGCCATATAAAGCTTTTTTCCGAGCCCACTTTTTGCAGGGTTTTTTTTTAAAACATATAGGGAAATGGAAAGGATATCATACTGGTCGCCCCAAGCGGACTGTAGCCTTTCCTTGTGTTTTTTTATTTAATATGTTCCAACTATCAGTTCTTATTTTTATTATTGCAGTCCAGCAAGGATACGACCTTAGATATAACCGACGGATGAAGCGTCATGCAACTTTTCGCTCGAACAAGTATTCAGCCATTTATACGTATCTGCAGTTCCTCTCTTATTATGCAGAACAGTTCTGTGGAACAGTGCAGTTCTTATTGGGAAAGAACACTTCTACAGACCGTAACACTCCGGAGACTATCCATTCAGTCTGGACGATGATAGACATTTAATGAATATGCTCCAAACTGCGCATATAACATCTTGTACAATGTATTGGGTTGCCACTAAAACCTTTCACTAAACACCTGATCGGCCCAGGAAAAACAACCATCGAGCACACACTTAAAAATTTGACAAATCGTAGAAAATACACAGGAATTTCAAATCGATGCAAACCACCTTCTTATCGACATGATAGCGCTCATGATAGAGTATATAGGGACGATAGAGTATATAAAGCTATGTCAAGTTTCGTTCGACCAACACCGAGCCCTTTGATGTCGACATATGGCGCCGCGCTGTAACTTCTTCAACATCACCCTTACAATTTTTCAAGTCTCCTTGACTGCTTGCACAAGCTGACGATATTGACATTCGCAGTGAGCTGTCACTGGTGCATTTTCAAAGTAAAGATGGACCTGACTGGAAATAAGGACGACACGCACTACATGCTGTCTAGGAGAAAGGACTTTCAGCATTAACGACTCAGGCTAAAAGTCCCGATGTGTAGCTACAACTTCGTAGTAGTTAACGAATTTGTCTACTTGAGTTGTACTAACACCTCCCAAAATGTAATCAAGCAAAGAATCGCTCTTGCCAATTGCTGTTTCTTCGGGCTAAGAAGGTAACTAGGTAAAGCCCTCTTTCATAGAACCAAGGAGATATTACATAAGATCCTTATCATCCCGGTCTGGACTCTTTCAAAATCGGATTAAAACCTCGTGGGATATTTTGAGAGGGAGATCCTTCACGCGGTATTCGGTGCAGTTAGTATCGATGAAGTGTGGAGGAGTTGATTTAACGACGAATTTACGTCCAGCCCTGAGGGACAACGTATCAAAGGAAGAGCCCACCTTAGAATTCGAGAGCTACCTTACAGATATCATCACCATTACCATTTGACGTCTTATTAGAAAAAATTTTTTTTGTAAAAAAAGCTGTTTCATCATCTTTAAAAATATCCTGGATTCATAATTTTCTATTAGGGATCCAACTCTACGTGTCCACTATTTGTGGGCCATAAGCAGCAGATTTTTTCGAGTCGTTTTAAACCATACCCACAACATTTTCGAGTCGTTTAATGTGATTGTCTTCCAAGGACTTCGTTTTTGAGAGCTGCATACTATTTATCAAATAAATAAATTCTTCATTTAATAAAATTATAAATGTCATTTCTTTCCCATCACAATCAGTTATCTAATTTTTCGTTTTGAAAAAAAAAAAAAAAAAAAAAAATTTAAATAATTTATTTTTTAATTTAATATGTCCTTAAGGTTACCAATTGTCAAGAACTTATCATAACTTAATTCGAACTGATCCAATTTTACAGTTGAACTTGAGTTATGTACATACTCTCCATTAAAAAAGCACGTAGATTATGTTGACGGCTATAACTGCTTTCGCTTGCATTTGTTTTGAGTTACACCTTGTTCCAGTGTTTGCACATACAGCAACTAGCCCGTTTTAAGCGGTATACCATAGTATGCGACAATTGTCCACATAACATGAACGCTTAAAGAAGAATACGAAAAGCGACCGTTCGACTGTATTCACTTAAGAGTTGTCAAAATCTGTGAATAGCAAGGGTTCCGTTTTTAAATTCATAGATTGAGATTTAGGTGTAAAATATTTTGTTGTTTTTCGTTTTTGTTATAAGGGGACAAAGTTTATTAAAGGGTCCGCCAAATAACTTTTTTTATACCCTATCCTAAGGGTATATTAATTTTGACACATAGTTTGTAACACCCCTTAATATTCGTCGTAGACCCATAAAAGTATATATATTTATGATCAGGACCAAATCCTAAGACTATCTAGCAATGTCCGTCCGTCCGTCCGTCCGTACGCAATTTTTAGGCCTTTAAATTCAAGCTAGAAAGCTGAAATTTGGACCACATACTCCCTAGGGCTCCGAAATGGTTAAGTGTAAAATTTTTTGGAATACGCCCACTGCCACGCCCACAATTTAGAAAAAACCGATTTAAAGCTACAGATGGACAGATAGAGGGTTATAACCTTCACAAGATATGTAGGCACTGCCCTCCTTTATAAGTTTGTCATATAAAGTTTTTTGCCACGCCTACTTTTTGTGGGCGTTTTTCACTAAAATGCTGTTTTCTTCGATAATTTTCATAGAAACCGAAAAAAGTGTTTGACAAGATATTTGGCCAATATTTTTTCCAATATATCGCCCATACAAAGTTTTTGGCCACGCCCACTTTTTGGGGGCGTTTTTTCAAAAAATGTTTTTTTTTTCTAAATTTTATAGAATGAAATAAAATGCTATCCATCATCTTCTTAAGGTTTTTTTTTGGGGCATATAGGGATAGGGATAGGGTATCATACTGTTCGCTCCAAGCGGACTGTAGCCTTTCCTTATGTTTTTTTTTTGAAATTGCTTTAAAAAAAAACTACTGAATATTTTCTCAAAATTCTTTTTTTATTTGAAAGTACAATCCTTCCGGTTAATAATGAAAAATAATTTCATTCAAATGGCTGCCTCGGCTGGCCATGCAGTAGCCTACACGATCGGTCCAATTTTTAAGCACATTATCGATTGTGTGCAGCTGTATTTCACCAATGGCTTCACGAATATTGTCCTTTAAAGCGTCAATTGTCTCTGGCATGTCGGCGTAACACTTATCCTTTACGGCACCCCACAAATAATAGTCCAACGGTGTCAAATCGCACCTCCGCGGTGGCCAAACAACATCAGCTCTGCGGCTGATAATGCGATCTTCAAAAACAGGGCGCAAAACATCGAGTGTAGCTTCGGCTGTGTGGCACGTAGCGCCGTCCTGTTGAAACCAAATGTTGCCAATATCCTCCTCTTCAATTTTTGTGAACAAAAATTCGTTCAACATGGCCCGATAACGATCGCCATTGACTGTAACGGCCACTCCTTGTTCGTTTTCGAAGAGAAATGGCCCAATTATGCCTCTTCTTCTCTAAGTCGATCGCAGGCCCACTTAGCGAAGCGAAAACGCATTGGCTGGTCAGTTGGCTTCAACTCCTGAACCAATTGGACTTTGTATGGCGTCGTACCAAGGTCTTTATGCAAAATTCGTCTCGATGATGTCTCCGAAATGTTCAATTGTTGAGAACGACGGTGAATTGATGTTGATGGCGCTTCACGTACACTTTCTGCCACAGCAGCAATTTTCTCGGGTGTACGCACTGTTTTTGGCTTTTCACGCTTTGGTTTATCGATGAGGATGCCAGTTTCTTTCACTTTTTTCACAAGATAACAAACATACGGAACTGACGGTGCTTCTCTTCTTCCAAAATCCGTACGCAATTTTCGCACACATTCTGCAACATTACCATGATTTTCGAAGTAATGTCGCAATATTTCCTAGCGTTGTTCAAGCGTATACACAACCATATTCGTTCAGCGGAAGGATAAAACTAATTATCTGTCAAATCAGACATGAGCTAAGTGTTACCATTCGCAAAATAAGCACTAGTTGAAAAAAACGTTAAATGGCGGATTCTATATTATTTAATGGTTCTGCGAAATCGCGGAATAAAGTTGTCCTAATTGGCAGTCGGCGAGCGACCGAGCAACGAGCTGCATCGGATGATCAAAATATGAAACTGCAATAGTCCTTAAAATCCTTATTAACACACAAAAGCGGTTGTGCGATGAGGTAGCACGGTCGCACATGTTTGTTTCGAGACAGCTCAAGCTTCATCCCACAAGCTTTTCATAAGTAAATATTAGACTTCAAGAGGAGTGTCCTATTTAAGGAACAAGTTTGTGCGACCGAAATGAAAAGTAGTTCGGTCGCTTCAAAGCCTTCTCGCCGTTGACTATATAAAAATATAATGAGATTAGCTAATGCAATTTTTGTGAATAATGAAAATAATTTAGAACCTATAAATTCGTATGGCGGTGGCCACGAAAGCCGCAGAGCGATGCCTATCTTCGCTCCTCGCTTGTTGCTCAATGCGTAACTGCAGTCTTAAAGAACGAACGAAGGTGACTCTGATAAATATGCAGACACAGGCCAAATGGTCAAATGATTTAAATTCGTCAAAACCCTAGATATTAGGTTCTGTTTAGTCTTTTAACCATACAATTGGCAAAGCAGAGCTTAAATAAACATATTTCATAAATTTCATACGCTTAGTGACGTCATTCATACAGCGCTTCAAGCCAACCTTTTATTTGTCTTAAATTCCATGTCCGTAGGCAATTAATCCACTACTGTTTCATTTATAGAAGGCCAAATTTGGACCGTAATCTTACTATTAACGAGTTTGATGAGTTGTCCGATTCCATTACACGAACTGTAACGTAACCCTTTATCCTCACACTGAAATCGTTGTTGCGGGCGATTTCAATGCACACAATTCGAATTGGCTTCGTCATTCTGGACAGTCAACACCCGAAGGCTGAGATATTTGCTGAGGTAAACAACCTAACCCAGCTTGTAAATGAGCCGACACGAATTCTGGACATTAGTAGTCAAACCGCCAACACACTGCACTCACACCTCTCACCCAGATAAGTACACTATAAACGTATTGAGGTTCGTCGCCTCTAGGTTCGTCAGACCGTTGTGACATATTGGCGAATTTCTCGCACTTCAACCACAAAGTTAAAGAAAAAGCTCCTAAAAGAACCGTATGGCAATACGAGAAAGCCAAATGGGAAGAATTAAACGGTTTCTTTAGGAGTTTTAACTGGTCGCTATGCTTCCTCAATGCCGATGTGGATGCTGTTGCCGATATGATAACAAACATAATTCCTAATAGGAATAAAAGTATCAAACCCAAGGTGAACGCATGTTTTGACTTGAGCTGCAAAGAGGCTATCAGGTTAAAAGAGGCGAGCTTTCGGTCTTATAAGGCCAACCCACTGATGAACTGAGGACTGAGGAAAACCGAAACTTTTGGTTTGTTAATAATATTAAGAATTCGGCCTCGTCATCTATCCCGACACTCATTTGCAATGACATTCCAGCTGTCAGCTCTTTGGATAGGCCAATCTGCTTGCTGCTCATTTTGCAGCTATCTCAACGCTCCCAGATTGTGCTTTATCTCCCCCAGTACTCGAGCGCATAGAACAATCCATTGGACAAATCCACTTCCGCACCCGTACTGTGGCAAGAGTACTTCAAGATCTCAACATTCACATAGCCGCTGGCCCAGATGGAAACCCCAAAACTTCTTAATGACCGGCGGTACGGTTTTCGCAGCAACCGGTCCACTGATGATTTGATGACATATCTAACCGAAAAGTGGATCCAATCTATTCACCGTGGTGGTGAAAGTAAGGTCGTTGCGCTTGATATTTCAAAGGCATTTGACAGAGTTTGGCATCAAGCTTTCTTGTCGAAAATGCGTGCATTTGGGATCGATGTTACCCTTATTCATTTGGATTAGAAATTACCTTTCGGACCGTTCAGTACAAGTTGTTTTGGACGGTTTCAAGTCTGCAACTCACCAAATAAATGCTGGTATCACTCAAGGCTCTGTTTTGTCTCCGACTCTCTTTCTCATTTTTATCAATGACCTCCTGTCTGTCACTTCTAATACAATCTATTCCTTTGCTGATGACAGTACCCTCAGCTTTACATATTCGTTTCCTGGACAACGCCTATCGTTAAATTCCGATCTTGACAGCATACTTAAATGGGGTAAAACCAACAGAGTGGAAAACAACAATGCTGTCTGCTGTCATTATTGAAGCGAACCCCTAATTCTCTGCCATTATCCATGGATGACACTTGCATCGCTGAAACCGAACGACTTTGCATTCTCGGTATGTGTGTTAATGACAAACTTCGTTGGAATGACCACATATTCGATGTCGCCAAGAACGCTGCGAAATGTCTAGGCTTCCTTAAGCGATGTAAGAAATATTTCACCCCTTCTTATCTGGCTAGAATTTACAAGGCATTCAACTCTCATATCTGGTCTGGTGCACCAATTACATATTTGGAGCTGCTTGACAGAATTCAAAAACGTGCGATAAAACTTATTGGCGACCGAGATATTGAGCACTCGCTTGACCCTCTGTCGATACTACCATCACAAGTGCCTAAACGAAATAGCCAGTTGCATTCCTCCCCTTCAACTCTTCAACCGTAATACCCGCCATGCCAGGAATGCTCACCAGTTCACCCTAAAGCCTATATTTGGACGTACTGTGAAATATAAGGATTTACTACACGAATGTGGAATGCTCTACCTCACTCTGTTTTTCTTGACCATTGCGATTTGCAAACATTTAAAATCAATGTGCATCGGTTTCTCACCCTGTCTTCTAATTCCCTATTTCCTTAATGCTCGTGCTATGTTACTTTCAACATTATAAGGGTGCTAACAATCCCTTTTGCACGTGCAAATTATAAAAAAACCTTCTCCAGCCATTTTTTTTGTAAGATTTTATATTTGTTTGTCAAACTTTCGCGAGCGGTGGCACAGCGAGAAATTTAAGGTAATACTAGAAAAGAGGGCGAACGATTCAATGGCGATTCGTTCAAAACATTTAAGAATCTTTTCACGACAAGTTGATTAGGCAGTTTGAAATTGAAGATGATACTGGGGAGGATTTAAAGTAGCGAGCACAAAAACTGCAAACGGACTTAGCCTTGTAGCTGAATAACCACCGAATACATACGGGGTGTGTATGTGTATGCTCCCTCCGTTTAGGTCAGGGAGCTAGTTCTCGGGAAGGATCTTAGCTATAAGTATTTTATTCGCTTTGGACTAGGATGGGTTCAAAAAAAATCAATTTGCAACTGGCCAGTGCGAGAAGCCAGTTCATTTAATTTGTTCACGAGACGAGACATGTAACCCTTAACGTACCCGGCTTTCAAATGTACTCCTGCGTGCTTGCATACAGATTGCAGGTCATTTATGAACATTCAAAATAATATCGGTACCATTGCTTAGGGCTACCCATAGCTTCGTCAGGGACTACATGTTGCTAATTTGGCGTAAAAAGCTTCCAACAAAAGATGTCATGATTCACCTTGTCGAATGCGTTAATAACGCTTGTCAAACTAGCACTTTATGTCATCAAGAATTTTCACCATAACTTTGGAGCAACCGTAACTAGATATGAAGATTGAGAAGAGCTCAGCAGTTGATATCGCAATAGGTTCTTTAATTTGGATAGCTATAATTTTTCGAAAGACATGGACTCGATTGACATTTTTTGAAATGGTTAAGACTTTAGCAGTTTTCCCACAGAGAAGAAAAGAAGATGTATTAATCCAGTGGTTAATGACATGAGTCACGACGATCTAACCATTGAGCTCGACAGAATTAAGATCACATTCGGTAACAAATTTTACTGCCAGGAACGTTTATTTTACGCCGGTTACTTCCCCAGTGTTTTAGCCGAGAGTAATAGTCAATATTAGAGAACAAAGTATGGATCCAGCTAAGAATGACAATCCCTTTTGTGACTGATTGACTTTAGTGAAAAATGAACTTAATGGAAAATGGCTTCAGGTCCTGTATGAGCCTACATTTATTGTATATATTTAAAGACGGGAGGGTCTGTCTGTAGAAACTTTTAAAGTAACATTTGCTGCCCAATCATGTCTCAACAATTCTTAAAGTTATCTTCTCCTGAATTTTCCATCCTCGCAGATTGGACCATAATATTCTTTGAAGAATTTTTCTTTTTCTTTAGCTCCCTCGAATTAAAAGTTTTAAAAAGATTTCTTTTCTTGTCTTTGTTGCAGCGCTGTTTCTTCTACCTAATTCTTTGTTGAATTTCCAGATCGTCTAGAAAAGATAAAATAACGTAGACGGCTTTTCTTCCAAACGTGTGACCTCGTCGGCAAACTCAGTTAGGTACAATGACATTCAGTGGCAATCATGAAGGTACAATTAAATTTGACAAATTAGCATGTCAAATGATGAACATTCAGGTGTCAAATGGCAATTATATGACCACTTGGATTGCAGGTCAAACCTACCCTTACCTGCAGTTAGGTACAATGACCTTCAATGGCAATCATGAAGGTACAATTAAATTTGTCAAATTAGCATGTCAAATGATGAACATTTAGGTGTCAAATGGCAATTACAGGGTGGCGCACGAATCGTGCTACAAAAATAAAACGTAATAACTTTTTTTCTGTGTGAGTAATCGGCTTATTTTTTTTTTTATTTTGTAGGTTACTATTTAGATTTATAAAAATGGATGCTTGGGATACGGAGAAAAGAATTTGGATAGTGCAACGGTACCATGCTTTGCAGTCCGTCATTTCCGTCCAAGGGGAATTTAGGCGGGAGTTTGGCGGTAATCCCCCGAGTAGATGGACCATTATGAGGTTTGTAAACATGTTTGCCGAATCTGAAAGCATTGCACGAAGGCCGTACCATCGAGATGCCAATGTTCGGTTTCAGGATAAAATCGCAGCAGTAGCATCTGCAATACAGGCCAATCCGAACGTTTCGACCCGAAACTTATCGGGGCAAATTGGAATTAGTAGACGGTCATTACAACGGATACTTCATGACGATTTAAACTTGTTTCCGTACAAAGTCCAAATTACTAGCAAGTTAAACCCTCAGGATTTGCCTGTTCGCCTGGAATTTTGCCAAAAAATGATATCAATGGCCGAAGAAGACAACACATTGATCAATTGTTTGTTCATGTCTGATGAGGCCCATTTTGATCTTAACGGCAACAAAACAAGCAAAATTGCCGTATATGGAATGAGTCTAATCCAGAAATGCTCCATGAGACGGAACTGCACCCAGAACGAGTCACTGTGTGGTGCGCAGTTTCATCAAGGTGTATTGTCGGGCCGTACTTCTTTGAAGAAAACGGTGTAACAGTTACTGTCAATGGGGACCGTTATTTAAAGATGTTGAAGGAGTTTTTTTTACCCAGAACTGCGCCGAAGACGTATACCATTCAACAGCGTTTGGTTTCAGCAAGATGGAGCAACTGCACATATAGCCAGACCAGTTATGGCGGAGCTAAACAAAAAATTCGCAAACAAATTAATTTCTAGGAACTCCACTCTTCGCTGGCCCCCAAGGTCACCTGACCTGACTGCACCAGACTTCTTTTTATGTGGTTATGTCAAGCAAGAGGTGTTTAAAACGAAGCCCAGGAATTTTACTGAATTAAAGCAGTCCATAACGACAATAATTGAGGCGATCCCAACTTCAACTCTTCAGGCCGCAATGAATAATTTTTTGACCAGGTGCCGCATATGCGTGGGACAGCGTGGAGGTCATTTGCGGTCTATAATCTTTAAAAACAACTAACTATTTAAAATAAAATTTTCTAACCAATAAAAAAAAAATAAATGAAATACATCGATTAAAAAAAAAGTTATTTGAATTTCTTATTGTAGCACAATTGGTGCGCCACCCTGTATATGACCACTTGGTATGCAAGTCAAACCTGCCTTTACCTCCAGTCAAGTCGTCAAATTGTACCTAATCAAGGTTAAACAAAACATACCTAAGAGACGTCTTGGATTTGGGCTGCCCAAACTTTGAGTTTAAAATAATTTCTTAGTTAGTTTTCGTTTTTTGTTCAAAATTTGAATATACCGCCAAACTACACAAATGAAATTACTTAATTGCACACCGGTAAATTCGTTTAACTTTGCAATATATAATTATCAAAAAAAAAAAACACAGAAAAGAAAACAATCCTTTTCACTAGTCACCAGTTCACAACCCCCACCATATTGTGTTGAAGAGCTAGTGTCATCGGCTCATCAACTGATATGATAAGAGACTAGATATCGACTCTTAAGTCTTTACCCGTCATCTCTTCTAATCTTAAAAATTATATATTCATCAATGCATTCGCTCTCTAAGGGGTGTCATCTACAAATTAATACGTATAAATTTAATTACCCCCAACAAATTACATAAAACAATGCACATTCCAATGCAACTCACCTTTTGCACTTTTCACAATCTGTATCAATTCACTTAACAAATTCGCCGAACAAATTTCGCAAAATTATTCTTTTTGCCGTGACTAGTGTAAAATTCAATAAACAAGAGCGAACACACCCCAAGGAAAACAACTAGACAACAACAAATTGCACAACACAATTACAATTACTCACTTCACCACACTTCTGTCGTCGGTAAAGCGACCGACAGTGATTCTCTTTCTATGGTTTTGTATCAGCGCGCGAGAGAACAATCAAAAGAAAAATCGAGAGCAGACACCCAAAAATTTTCAATGTTGCACGGGCAATGAAATATTCATGGACTTGAAAAAAAAAACTTAGAACACGAATTTTACACGTTCACAGTGAACTAATTAGAACTATTCGAATGCTCAGTGGTGCAGCAAAGTCTCTTTAATGATCTAATCAGATTTTTACTTAATTTCTGATTAATTTTGCACACCAAAAAAGAAAAAACATACTAGAAGGTTTCACTATTTTGTTGTGATAGTGTAAACTGTTCACTCTTGCTAATTCTCCAATTGTCAGTGTCATTGGGTACATTTGAATTGTGCTGCCATCTGTTACAGGTGACAAATAGAGGTATTTCTGATTGGAAAATGTCAATCGTTGATAAGTTCTATAGGTTGGCCATGCTGGTTTTAATTTTTGTCATCATGTACTAGATGGCAGCTGGTTAGCTGCGGTGCATGTCTCAGCTTGGGATTTTATTTTGTCATCCAAATTAAATCGAGCAAAGGAAATTGCAGTTATAATAAAAAAAACCAACAGAGCTTATCAAATAGTTCAAGGAAAAACAAGAAGCATTATCTACCATATCGCTTGCCGGATATACCGGGTGATCCAAGTAGAGATACTTTTTTCAATAGCCTTTTTTGACAGATCACGTGTGAGTCGTGTCATGCTGTCATGTTATTTTTGTTTAGTATTGTTTGGCATTTCATAATGGAAAGACTTACGCGTGAACAACGTTTACAAATTGTTCAACTTTATTATGAAAATTCACGTTCTGTGAGGAATGTGTTTCGTGCACTTCGCTCAACTTATGGTCAACATAATCGGCCATCACCATTTGAGACCCAGCATTCATTATTGGATAATATTCGACCGAATAGACCACGTCCAGCACGCTGTGAAGAAAATATAGCGGCCGTAGCTGAGAGTGTACACGAAGACCGTAGAGAGTCGATTCGGCGCCGTTCGCAGCAACTCGGACTGACGTATGGAACGACTTGGCGCATTTTACGTCAAGATCTTAAATTGAAAGCGTACAAAATACAGCTTGTGCAACAACTGAAGCCGCTCGACCTTCCCAAGCGACATCGCTTCGCTCTATGGGCTCTTGAAAAGTTCCAAGAAGATCCGACGTTTTCGAGGCAAATTTTGTTTAGCGATGAGGCCCATTTCTGGCTCAATGGGTATGTAAACAAACAAAATTGCCGCATTTGGGACGAAGAGCAACCTGAAGAGATTGAAGAACTGCCACTTCATCCAGAAAAAACAACGGTTTGGTGTGGTTTGTGGGCCGGTGGAATCATCGGTCCATATTTCTTTAAAAATTATGCCGGTGCGAACGTAACCGTCAATGGCCATGATGACCGACTATTTGATGCCTGAAATTAAAGCTCGTGATCTCGGCGACATTAAGTTTCAGCAAGACGGCGCCACTTCCCACACATCGCATCAATCAATGGACTTATTGAGAGAACATTTCGGTGAGCACATAATTTCACGTTTTGGGCCGGTCGATTGGCCACCAAGATCGTGTGACCGTTAGACTTTTTCCTGTGGGGATATGTAAAGTCAAAATCTTATGCTTAGGCCTTGGAGGAAAACATCACGCATGTCATTCGCCAGTTACCAGTCGAAATGCTCGAACGAGTGATCGAAAATTGGACTCAACGGATGGACCATCTGCGACGTAGCAACGGCCAACATTTGATAGACATAATCTTCAAAAAATAAATGCCAAAGAATGTTCTTTCAAATGATAATAAACATTCTCCATTAAATTTGAATTTTCTGTGTTTTTTTCTTTAAAAAAGTAGGGAACCTCGAAACCCTTTACATCTACAGTTTGTATTCGGTATTATTTGTTAGGAGGACGTTCATAAAAATGGCACGATAATCATCACTTACGCACATTGTTACTGAAACCATATGGAACCATCCTTGAACCGTAGTCGTGCGGCTCTTGGAGACTGGGGTACAGGCGAACCTGATTTGATCATCATCTATGTACAATGAAGTTTGGATTATCAATTTGTTTAGGTCTTTCTGTTACCACGCGAAGAAGTCACAGTTAGGGGCAGTGTTACCGCTGAAAAATTTCGTAAAGGGTCTTAAAAAGGGGCTTTCAGATAAAATACCAATAAAGCAAAAAATAAAACAGCAGCAAAACCGTATCACTAATCATTTAATAATATAAAACAAGGTTGTAATTCTTTTGACTGGACCTACGGAACGAATGAATGAATGGATTTTAGTATATTTATGATTAGATACTCACAAGAAGCAGGTTCGTGCATTTAAAAATATTTAGTTTTGAGTTTTAAAGACCAAGTAATAATTAGAATTTTAACAAAAAAAACATTGAACTTCTCCTTCGCCTAATTCCATAAAATAAATTTGAGTCCTTAGAGCTTTAAAATGCACATATTTCAAGTCCAACACTATACTTCTACATGCTCTAAATGATAAGGAATTTTACTAACATCTTTGCAAAACTCCGCGTTTATCAACTCTAAAATAACGGCCAGCAATAAGGAATAAAATCTGAAAATAAAAGCTGAAAAAGGGCCCATTTTGATAATATTTGAAAAAGTGGGGTGGCCAGGGGTCCCGAGCCTTAAAAAGGGGCAACGGCAACGCTGATTAGGGGTGCCTGCGAAAAGAGCTGAAATGAATGGGAGTAGAATGTAATGTAGCGGGTGATTTTTTAAGAGGTTTAGAACTTTTTTTAAAAAAAAAACACAAAAAATTCGAAAAAATGAATGAAATATTTATTTGAATCGATAGTTTGAACCTTGCAATTTAATGTTTAAAGATAATTTCATGCAAATGTTGACCGCGGCTGCGTCTCAGGTAGCCCATCCGCTGAGTCCAATTTTGGCATACTCTTTCACACATATCGGCCGGTATCTCACGAATGAATGCGTGGATGTTGGCTTCCAGTGCGTCAATCGAAGCGGGCTTGTCCCTATACACATTAGCCTTGGCATACCCCCACAAAAAATAATCTAATGGTGTCAAATCGCACGATCTAGGCGGCCAATTGACCGGCCCGAAACGTGAAATTAACTGTTCACCAAACTCGCCTCGCAATTGCGCCATTGTTTCGCGTGCTGTGTGGCATGTGGCACCGTCTTGTTGAAACCACATATCATGCAAGTCAAGAACTTCCATTTCGGGCAAAAAAAAGTTTGTTATCATCGCTCGGTAGCGTTCACCATTGACAGTAACGCTGCGATTCGCATCATCTTTGAAGAAATATGGCCCAATAATGCCGCCGGCCCATAAACCGCACCAAACAGTGGCTTTTTCGGGATGCATTGGTAGCTGTTGCAATGCTTCTGGCTGATCTTCACTCCAAATGCTTATTTACGTACCCATTCAACCAAAAATGAGCCTCATCGCTGAACACAATTTTTCGATAAAAAAGCGGATCCTCGGCCAGCTTTCCAAGAGCCCATTCACCAAAAATTCGGCATTGTGGTAGGTCGGCTGGCTTTAGTTCTTGCACCAGCTGTATCTTAAAAGGCTTTACGCCCAAATCCTTCCGCAAAATTTTCCACGTAGTGCTGTAACAAAGGCCTAACTGCTGGGAACGGCGCCGAATCGACATTTCGCGGTCTTCTGTCACACTAGCTGATACGGCCGCAATATTTTCTTCAATACGCACAGTACGTAAACGTGTTGGTGGTTTAATGTCCAACAAAGTAAATTTGGTGCGAAATTTGGTCACAATCTTCCGAATAGACTGCTCAGAAGGTCGAGAATGCCGATCATAAAATGGAAGCAGCGCGCGATGAACATTTCGAACCGAGCACGAATTTTGATAGTAAAATTCAATAATTTGCAAGCGTTGTTCATTTGTAAGACGATCCATGGTTAAATTGCAAACCAAACTGAAGCTGTTTGACAGTGACAAAAGGTACTAAACACACGTCAGCTGTCAAAACCAGTGTTGCCAAAACCAAACCAGCTAAAAAATCACCCTTTACTTGCCATACTTTAATTACAGATTGATATGACCGCGTATGAAACTATGCAAGAAGAGTTTACTTCGAACGTTGTCAACCGCTCTTTCCGTTCATAAATTTGACATTTACGAAAATATTATTTTTTTATGCTTGTATGTTAACAGTTATATGTGTATTTTATTCACGTTTAGATTCCT
The DNA here is from genome assembly GCA_963576555.1 of Ferdinandea cuprea. Classification (NCBI taxonomy): domain Eukaryota; kingdom Metazoa; phylum Arthropoda; class Insecta; order Diptera; family Syrphidae; genus Ferdinandea; species Ferdinandea cuprea. The sequence continues at coordinate 1,035,186 of OY754959.1, forward strand.
GATAAAACAAAATTATTTTCGATCGTGTTAGGGGTAACTTAAGCAGTTGACAGCCCAACTGGTCACAAGCCTCCAATTGCTTCGAACAATTATAGTAAATCCTTTATTTGAGGTCTCTTTGAGCAATACTACATAGGAAAGAATTCGCCAAACTAGAAAATTTAGCCACGGAGTTTGCAAGAAGTGTATAAAAAAAAAAGCATCAACTCCACATATGACATCTTAGTGGAGATCCGTCGAAGAATTACCTTAGGAAACCGCTGCAACTTCGGTTTGGCAAACAACTGATGTTCAAAACTCCTAACTCGAAGGACAAAGTGCATGCTGTACCCTTATCCTTCCAGTTCTGCTGTACGGCGCCGAGTGCTGGACGACAAGCAGGAAATGAGAGTTAATACTGGGATCTTTTGAAAGAAAAATCCTTCGACGGATATTTGGTCCTGTGTGCGAGGAGGACGAATGGAGGAGAAGATACAACCATGAGCTGTACCAAGATGTGGATGTAGTTCGAAAAGCCAAAACTCGTCGACTACATTGGCTCGGCCACATCGAGCGAATGGACAACAACGCTCTAGCCAAGAAGATCTTCGAATCCCAGCCCCCGGGTTCGAGACGACAAGACCGAACCTCCGCTTGGTCTGGAAAACTGGAAGCAGCGTGCTCGGGATCGCAGATAGTGGAAGGCTGCCGCATCTCAGACAGGGACTCTTCACGGGTCGGGAGCTCGTTAAGTAAGTAAGTAAAGTACTTTGCGAATGCAAATAAATTCTCAAAAATTGTTCACTTGTTTATTTAATTTCTTTTTCTCATACCTAGCGGTTTCGGTAACATAACAAATTTGAATTGACATTTTGTATATTGACAACATTATGGTTGACCCTTGAATTAAAAACCGCAATAGGAGTGTCAAATTCCTAAAGAATTATATGGCTAAAACTGTCAAAGGAAAGTAAAAAAAGATATCTAATTTCATAGCATTGCTTCTTTTTTATATTTATATCACATACCATAATGACATGAATACCCAAAATTAATTGCATTAAATATATTCGTATTTCCTTTTTATTTTTAAGTGTATTTTTTTAATTTAATTCTGACATTACTAAAGGTGCGATTAGACGTTCATCCGGATGACATCCTGACATCATCCTCAAGTGGTCATCCCGTATGAAATAAACAAGTTTTATGACATCAGCATGTCATCCGGATGACAAGTTTGGATGACCGTCTGATCGCACCTTAACTCATTACTATTTAAATTGCGAACACAGCATGAATCTTCAAAACACAAACAATTTCTCAACGTCTCAAATGACAGCCATAAGCTGTCACCGAGAATGTTTTCGAATAATATTTAATAATCGGTTGAAATATGGAGCATTTAAAACTAATTCATTCGTTCATGTTACCACAAAATGGCTTCAATGTGGTCATGAGTTAAAGTAGCTTATGTCGGCATAAGCGAATATCGCGTTTATATACGTAAAATATTTTCCTTTAAAAAACATCTCAGAAAAACAAAAGAAGTTAACCGCCTTATTTTAATTGAGCCATCCACAACTGTCAGAGTTTATTCCAACTTCTGTCAGTGCTGCTCTAACTGTAGTCAGTCATAGGTCATATTTTTTTGCTAAAATGTGCGGATTATTGTATAGTATGCGGCACATTGCGGTTAGCATATCTGCTAAATTTTTAAAGTGCGTTTGCGTTTGCTGGTCTATCACTCTGGAGACCAATTCTGGTTTTAATAGTGTATACTGTTTTATATATACATAAGTGGTCAATCGTAGAGTGCTTCGCTCTAAATCCGAATTGGTGATGCGGTATTAATTGGCATTTTTCAATAATCGGATGCAATCGCTTCATTATAAGTTTTTCGAACATCTTCGAAATTATTGGTAGAAGAGATATTGGTCGATAAAATTTTATGTCATTTGGAGGTTTTCCTGGCTTAGAAATATTATAAACTTAGCTATCTTCCATTGTCGGGGAACGTACAACAGCCTAATCGAAGCGTTTATGAGATAAACAAACTTAATTAGTGCAAGAGCAATTCAACTACTTTTAACCGACAGCCATGTGGCAAACTTTTTTTTCAATAGAATAAATTAGGCAATACATTAGAGCCGCAGTATTATTTAAGCTATCGATTCATTCATACTACTTGCTAAATTATTTTAAAGACTCAATAAAAATTCAAAAAAAAAAACTTAATTAGTGCTCTTCTGGGCAAATATTTAAGAACCTGATCCGTAATAAGATCATATGCAGGAGCCTTGTTTAATTTGAGCACTCGTGTTTCATTACACAGTTCGACCAGCGCGATACTGTTCTTACTAAAAATTGTCAGATACCGTCGTTGAACCAGCATCTTCAACCAACATTTGACCATCAAATGGCTTAGACGTTGCTTCAAGGTGTTCCGCCAATATTTCGGCCTTTTCCTTGTCTCCTTTCGCACATTCGCCATTGTTTTAGATGGAACTTGCAACTTTGGTTTTCTCATGTCTTTCATAGCTTTCCGCCGTTAGGCTTTCAAGATACGTAGAGACTTCACGATTTTTAAAATCCCGAATATCTTCATTGTATACTGACTGTGTGGAGTGAATTTCCTTTGAATGTTTGGAAATTTGATCTCATGTTTTTTACGGAACCCAAATTGGCCCCCTGGACTTGAGTCCAAATGCAGCCATATTAAGTCACTTTATTGAAATTGCAGTGTCCGGTAAAATTGTGGAAAAGAATTGTACATCGAGAACTGTGCATAAGGCATTCCATCTCGATATCAGTTATATACTGAATTCGTTTTAAATGCTAATTTTGTTGTTATGAAGCTTTTAAATTAAAATAAAATGCATATGAAGCAAATGTATGTGAAGAGCATTTCATCAGTGAATGAATAGTTTGCATATAAAGCATCTGAGTTCAATCGCAAAAATGTGACTCTCCCCTACAAAAGTATATATATTTGATATTTAAACTGATATCTGTGGAAGTACTAGAGATTTGAGAGATTTTATTGCATAAATCGAAAGATCTCGTTTCTTTCACTAGGAAATGAAAAATGCACTTATGCCACTCCAATACTGAGTAAACGATATACTAAAGGAACCGTAGCTAACTTAAGAAAATTAAAATACCTACTTAACACTAGGATTTTTCTTTGAACGATAAAATAGACAAAAAGCTACTAAGCTAACTACTTTAACTTATTAACTTTGTTCAATGAGGCTGTCCAGCTCAGTCCAAAGCATGTACAAAATTCTATCCTTACTTTTTGTTCAATGACTTTGCCTGGACTCTGCCCTGAGCAGAATTTATGAATTTACTTCTGAAGTAGAGCAGATTTGTGAGAAACGTCAAAATCAGCGGTGATTGCAAATTAATTGTTTAATGTCGCTTCTCATTCACCCATTCGCCATGTTGGAACTCTTCCAACTGCTGTCAGGGCTGTTCTAGCTATTTTGCGATTACTGTTCCAACATGGCGAATGGGCACGGTTTTTTTCCAACATGGCAGAAAGTTTTGCAAGTTTAATTGAACACTAACTTTATCTAACTAACAAGAAGCTACATGGCTATAACCTAATAGAGCAATCGACGCTTACAACAAAATCAATTTTTTCAAAAAAACCTTTACTTCCTACATATGACTTTCTAATTTAAATTTTATAGAAAATTTGTCGGGGATAGAAAGAAATTTATTAAGAACAGCCACAGCAAAATAAAATTACTGCCAGAAATTGGCGTATTCCGTCCGTATGTGTTATGACTATCCTAACGTAACCGAAGTATCCTGGAATGAAAAGAGATTTCTTTTTACATTATTTCGAACACTATCAGGAATTTGTTTGACGTTTCAGTCAGCCATCGAAAAATAAAACCTAATGAAATATTATTGCTTTCAAGTTGCAAGTGCACTGCAAGTCCACTATAAGCTAACAATCCCAATATCCTCATATAGTTCGCGTGATCATCGTTTAAGAAATCAGTAAGCTGACTCTTAAGGGCCCGACCCATAGAATCCGTCGCTGGCGTGCGTGCGTTAAAAATTTAAAATTAACGCATGGGCCGTCCCATTGAATCCGTTGGAACTTTGACTGTTGTGTTTTCATCGGCGATTGCAGCTGTCGGCTGTCATCTCTGTAAATACTGCCATATCAAAAAAATATTCTGATTTCTTTTTTTTTTGTAATACGTTCAGTTTTAATTTTATGTTAAATTAGGACACACCGTTTTGCTTATATAGTATAAGCAAAAAAATATACCCATAATAATTAAAATATACTAATGAAGATCTGTATTAGTTAAAAAAGGAATTTTAAATTGAAGCAAACATGATTTACCACAAAATTAGCTACGATAAATATGCCATATGTAATGTCAAATGCTTTCGTTCGTGCTTTTCAACCAATCAGAATGCTTTTCGCCAGACTGTCAAAGTATGATGCCAAAGTATGAAAAAGTAGAAAGTTGGGCTATAATTTTCTGCGTCACCGTCAATGCGTTGTTTATGGGTCACCTTCCATAAGTTTACGTGTATTCTATGTTGCTGTCAGGCAAAGTAAAACGGACGCACGCAGCAACGGATTCTATGGGTTGGGCCCTTTAGGTTACTTGCAGTTGACTTGTAACACAGTTGAAAATCTGTGAACTTGTTATATATGTTAAAAGGTTCATTTGCTTCGAAAACCTCACCATTGAAACCAGCTTCTGTCGAAACCTTCTGATTTCTATGGAGGTTTCAGGAGACTTAGCAAAACTTCAGATTTCAATACGGTGTGAAAATGGTACTTACTATCTTAGGTTAAATAAAGCTTAATGCGCTCATTGCCAGTTGCCGAACTATTTATCACTTTAAAGGAATGCTAACAAGTTTTTAATCGCTGTAAACGATTTTTAGGTTTAAAGAAATTATAAACATTTAAAACCTGGCGGCCCGGAGATTTCAGCAAATACCCGGAGTCTCCGGGCCAAAATACCTTTGTAAGTTACCCTAAATGGGCGAATGAAAATCGACATAATTTAAAACTATCACTTGAAAAACTATGGTCCCTTTCTGAATCCATCACCTTTGATTCCATTTGTTCCAACAAATTAAGTTCCAGATTTATACCAAACTTGTAAATTCAAATTTGTCATTTTAACAAAGCTAAAAAAAAACATTCACCCAAAACCCGTGTTTTTTTCTTTGCATTAATTTTTGTAATTTAGAGATCCATCCATCCATCCTTTACCCACCCAAATACGCACCTACTGAAACTTTTGTGGGCAATATATGTAAACCTTCTAAGAAAATAAAAGAAAATTAGTTTTGAAGTTGCAAATAACAGAACAGACGAAGAACAAATGTAAATAGTATGACGAGATTTGAATTTGAATTTTAAACCTTTAAATCAGTGGAAACGTGAAATTACCCTGCAAGCGTTTTATACATATTTTGAGGTTTTTTTTTTACGAGTTTCAGCTAGCATCGCAAATGCCTGATACGGCTAAGTGAGCTGTCTGTCATTCAAACTAACATAACCCTAACACCAACGGCTAACTACAATTTATTGGGAATGGGTTACTCACTCTACGCATAAGTCATTTAATTATTATTATTACTAACCCACAGGATCAACCCTGGTGGATTTCAATCAATTAATGAATGATGCACATTACATGCGAGTGTCATCAAGGCATTGATTGGCTCCGTGTTTGCCAAAAGCAGTTGGAGTTAGCCGCAAACCTTCCCCCAGGTAACTTCAATGAATTCATACAAGTATGCGTACGTTATATCGGTTAATAAAATGATTGCATTGCCATTGTGACGGGCAGCCAAAAAGATTTAAAACAAATTCGATCGAGGATTATTGACGTGGAAATGTGCAGATAGAGATAAGCGCATATATTACATAGCATCGCAGCTATTGAACTTCACACATGAATATATTATTTCCTTATCTATAGGTGGGATCTGATTTCATGCAAAAGCGAGTGTCAGGCGATTATTGTCGAATATACAAGGGTATCAATGCTGCTACTACTGTTTACGTGTTTGTGCAGCGAACTGCGATTCAGCCTCCGATTTATATATCAATCACAGGATTGTGTTGTCTGCATCTGTCCATTGTTTAATTTCGCATTAATTGGTGATATTAATTACTGTGCAGGAAGGTAATACAGGAACTGAATTACAATATTATATCTGCAACCAAACTTAAAAATCATTTACAGATTTGGAATATTTCATACGGCAAAATGGTTTATTATATGCAGGTGAAATGTCACTGTTAGTAGGTACAAATTTATTGACTAGTACTTTTGCTAATCAAGAAAATAAGAGTTGGTTTCCATCCAGCAGGAAGGTCTCCCTATCGACCTCATCGGTCTCAAAAAGCTTTATATCAGGTTCCACGGAATATTTCATACGGCAAAATGGTTTATTATATGCAGGTGAAATGTCACTGTTAGTAGGTACAAATTTATTGACTAGTACTTTGGCTAATCAAGAAAATAAGAGTTGGTTTCCATCCAGCAGGAAGGTCTCCCTACCGACCTCATCGGTCTCAAAAAGCTTTATATCAGGTTCCACGAAATTTACAATTTGTCTCCTTAAAAGGTGGAGGAAGACCTTGCTGCTTTCGGTAATTATTTTCACTCCAAAAGAGTGTCACACCTTCAACGGAGTCGTGTGGACCAAGATAAATTTGTTCGTCCCTAACTAAAGATCTTTGTCGGTACCTCCTACCAACAGCCTTCTTCTTACTTTTTACCACCAAAACGTAAGAGGACTTCGCTCGAAAATCCGCACTGTTATGAGTCAAACTCATGCCCTCCCTTTCGAAACCGATGCTCTGACCGAAACCAATCTTATCTCTGATATTAAGAACCAGGAGTTATTTCCCTCTACATTTAATGTTTTTCGTGACTAAGATCTTAAGCCCCGTAACCTTGGCTCTACTTGTCGAGGTGTCCTACTGGCTGTACATAACAGCCTCGACTCGTCTCTCATTGCTGTGTCTACTTCTACTAAAATCGACTTTGTTTCAATTAAAATAACCCTCCCCCGTAGGTCCCTGTACGTTATGTGTTGCAGCCCAACCCATTGAATCCTACCAAGTTGCTATTGATGCGATTGACAAAATTATCGACTCAGCAGATTATCTTGACAATATCCTTATTCTCGGCGACTTTAATCTGCCGCAGTTGCAATGGACTCCATCAGATGATCAAACCTATTTTATCGCCTCTAATAGAAACTCGACAAAAGAATGTCTCTTCCTTGATCGATAAACAGACTCAAGTCATTCTCAAGTAAGCGGACTCTTAAATTACATGGGTAGGTAATTGGACCTCATGTTTACAACAGATCCCATTAACTCTTCTGTCTCGCTTTGTCCCCTATCTCTATCCACTATTGATAACTTTCATCCTCCTCTTCTTCTTTCCTTCTTTCACAACTCTCCACTCCATTTCCATTTCTTTCACAGATCTCACCTCTTACGACTTCCATATGGCAAATTTTCGCAAAATTAACGCATATCTCGAAAGGTGATTCCTTGATTTCAGTAACCTATCTTTAAATGATAACTTTTTCTACGAGCGCTACCTTATATTCTTACGGAAGTCAATCTTATAAATAACCCCAAGTCTTTTTACCAATTCGTCAACTATAAAAGAAAATCTAACGGATATACTACCTCCCTATCTTTCGAAAACAAATCATCAGCCGATCCACACACATGCCAACTTTGTTGCTAACCATTTCAAACAATCTTTTGCCGATAACTCTTTAGTACCGGACCCCTCTTACTTTAATTACCTACTTAACTTCTCCTTCGGCCCTTTTCTATCTCATAGCTTTGATCCTACTCTTGTCGAATTTAAGTTACAAAATCTCAATGATGAATTCATACCCGGCCCAGACTGTGTCCCCGCCATATTTCTTAAAAAATGTTCTTCCAACCGTTCGCTTCGCCTTTCTAACCTTTTTCATCTATCTCTTTCACAAGGAGAATTTTCTCAGGTTTGGAAGACCTCTTTTATAACCCCGATACACAAAAAAGGATCAAAGAACGAAGTAATCAACTATCGTCCCATTGCTAAAATTTCTCAGATACCCAAGATCTAGAGCGGGTCATTAAACATTCCTCCCTCTCCCTCTACGCTGACGATACCAGAAGATTGGAAGATTTTGCGCAAAGGTCTCTTCTTACGACCTTACAAGATCCAGCTTGTGTAAGAATTAAAGCCGCGAGACCATGCAATGCGTCGGGATTTTGGTGTAATGAGATTGATATCGATGCTGATTTTCATCGCAAAATTTTGTTCAGTGATGAGGCTTATTTGAACAAGCAAAATTGCCCCATTTGAAGTGAAGAGAATCCACATGAGACCCTTGAAACGCCATTACATCCACATAAACTGACTGTTTGGTGTGCTCTATGGGCTGGTGGAGTCATTGGGCCATACTTCTTCAGTTACAGTTAATGGAGACCGGTATAGAGCCATGATAACCGACTATTTTGTTCCCGAATTGGATGGCATGAATGTGGATGAGATGTGGTTCCAACAAGACGGCGCTACATGCCACACAGCGCACGTCACTATCGATTTATTGAGGGAAACATTCGATGAGCGCATAATTCCGCGGAATGGGCCTGTCAATTGGCCACCAAGATCGTGTGATTTGACACCATTGGATTATTTTATTTGGGGATAGATATGTGAAGTCGCTCGCCTACGCCATCAAACCAGAAATGTTAGGGGACTTGGAAGCCAACATTCGTTGCGTTATTTCCGACATACAGCCCCAAATGCTTGTCTTGTCTTTATTTGAACCAGCCGCGGCGGCCACATACCTGAAATCATATATAATTTTAAACATTTACGGCATAAAATTATCCTTCCAATAAAGCCACAGTATTTGTTGTGGCGTGGGCTCTTATAAAATCACGAATAGACGTCGAAAGCAAATTTTAAAAAGGCAACATCACTGAGATCGATTTAAAAATCTTGGTCGATTAACGTTTTAATAAAAAGACGAGTTTTGCAAAGGTTTTACTAAAATTTCTAAGCTTTTAGAGCACCTAGAAATATTAAATTGAACTTAAAATATGGGTAATTCAAAGCTCTAAAGACTGAAATTAATTTCATTTCTATCTAATTTTGAACTATGCATTGCTTGGCCTTTCAAACACTGAACTAAATATTTTTAAATCCCCGAACCTGCTTCTTGTGATTACATAATAACCGTTTGCTGTGTAGGTCCAGTGAAAAGAATTTCAACTTTGTTTTATATTATATTAAATTAAATTATAAATAGATTAAAGATTATAAGGTTTACAAATCATGAAAATATTTGCAGAAATTTGCTTGTAATAATCAGTACACCATTTCCAGCAACCTCTGCCAATACCGCGCATTTTTTTGTTGATTTCATTCGATTTTCGGGCTCTTATATGATAAGATAAAAAGCAAATATTCCCAGCTAGCATTCGTTCCAGCCAAAATGGGATTCCACTGTAAGATTCTTGTTATCTCAATTGTATTGATAGTCTTGGATTGTGGTTCTGGGTCTGTATGTACCCTCCGCAGAATAGATGGATCTGTAAGTCGACATAAGCATTCAACGACTTAAGAATCCTTGACATTTTGAAGGCTTTCTTCACTCGATTGCTCTTGCGGATGATAAGGCTAATACACTAGCCGTTTAATATCAACTTGGAACAGCATATGGTCAGCACTAAATCGCATTTCTATATCCTCATAGTTTCAAGAAACTCCACAACTGCCTCTTCCTCTTATAAATTGATAATTTTGACGGGAGTCTAATATCCAAACACATTGGCCAGATTTTTTAATTTATTTTTGTTTTTTTTTTAAATACATATTGGCTGAATTACAAAACGCAGTACTGCTTAATCAAGCGTTTCAAAATGCAAACTGCTTACTATGATGCAATGCATAATTTTCTAACTGCGCACAAACAAAAGCAAACAGAGCATCGTGAATGATTATGATGCTTAACAAATGCAAAGCAGCGCAAAAGAACTTATAACCTGGCATCAGAAAAGTAGTGTGCACTCATAATGCGCATTTTTTTGACGTTTTGGAATTCAGCCATACCTGACTCATTTAATAATAACTACTAATTCCATCATAGCAGTCATTTCATTGTTTGTACGCAGTTTTTTTATTTTTTCACATTGAATAGAATATATTTATAATATGCACCTATCCTTTTCTATTATTTCCGACATATAAGACATTAGGTCACTTCTTCCCTCTGTTTTATAAAGGCTGGGATTCCAAATGATATATGATTATTCATTCGGAGGAGACTTATAATTTTATGTGGATTCCGAACGCCAAGTTTGAGAACCTTAAGCTTCTCAAGCTTCTCATGACTCTTGGCTGTCAGAAGAGTTGGGGCAGCGAATAAAAACTTTGGATGATACTCAGGCTCGCTTAAAAGTCTTTAACGCATTGAATTCATTCGAAGTCTAACCTTAAAACACAAATATCGACTACCAGCTATTTTTAAGCTAAAGTATAGTAGTGAGCTTTAATAGAATCCTACTAATAAACAATTTCACTTATTCATTACATAATACCTTGGCACTTTCTTTCAATATTTGCCTAGGGCAAATACGTTTTGTATACGGAATTAGAAACTAGCTTTCATTATATTTCAAGAAAACACTTTAATTTGGTTTTGCAATATTTGTTTCTTATTATGCAACGTCTCCACCGAACACTAAAGCGAGATTAAAATTAATCTGCCTTTAATCTACTATAAATCTTAAGATTTACCTTACAAATGTTAATCCGCTAAACACAAGATTAAAAAACAATCTTGAAAAAAACTAGGTTTGCTTGTAAGAATCGGTTTGTGAACACACTAAGGCCGGTATTCACCCACCATTCGTAAGCTATGAGCTTCTTAAACCTATTCACCAACCCCTATTAGTACAGATGTACGAGCGCTCATAAGAATTACGAGAGGTCCCAACCACTCTTAAGTTGAGAGCAGTAATATATTTTTACAACTTCGAAAATTCGATATTAGCTGTGACAGTTCAAATTTTATTTTATTATAAATATGTTGGCCATATTTTGCAATGGATATAAAAAAAACCACCATGGTGATATATTCTGGAGCAGGAAAACCTCTGCCATACACCAAGAGTTTGCTGATGGTACTACTTACTAATGGTGCAATAAAGTTTTTTTTGTAGGCGTAGTCTCCGTCACCAAATAAAATTGAATTGCTTTTGTGCGCAATTTTGAGAGCCAGAGAGCGGGTTGGGAGAAAACCCCTATGTTAATATCCTTTTTTTCGGTGGAGACGCTAAAAGTTTAATTTTTAATCTTTTGTGCTTAATCTCTGTTTAGTGTTCGGTGGAGACGTAGCATTATCCAAGTAGTAATGAGTCCTCATAAGTTTATTTTCATCGCTAGACACATTCATTCCGAAAATGCATCAAACGCGTAAACTCCCGTAATGTCAGTTGTTGTTTAGTTGTTGTGTTGGTTGTCAAGTCAAAGTGACATTTCGCAATTATTTACTTTTTCGCTATATTTTATTTTAATATTAGCAAAACTTTGTTGATTAATGTTCCTACAATGGATGAAAACATACCAAATGAAGAAGTAAAACCAGTATTACAAAGTGGCAAGAAGCTGTCACTTAACTTCACCGACAAAGACGACAAGGAAAATGCCAAGTTCAATGATGCCCGTCTAGTTGATATCCTGAGAAACTACCCACTTCTTTACAATAAATCATTGGAAAGTTACGGCGATCCAGACTACACCCAATGGATGTGGGGAGAAATAGCCAACGAAATGAACGAGCCTCATCGAAAGACTACAATTAATTTACCATTCAATTGGGTGAATTGTCGGGACCAGTGGGATGTTGTGAAACGAGCCTTACGCTATTTGAGTAACCCCGCAGCTAAGTCCTTTCGATACCCGAAACAATTTAGAGATTGTCTGGAGTTCTTTCAGAATTACATAAAAGACAGACGAGAACCTGAACATACAGATCGTTCCCAAGATATGTTTCTAAATCAAGCAAACTTATTGGAACAGTTGCCCTTCGAGAAGCAATTGCTACTGGAGAAAGAGGTTCTGGATGTTATCCTGACAAATGAACTGGAATTTTGTGCGCCAATTGAAGACCAGCAAAGTGTTGAAGCAAAAGCTCGAGAAGAATTTGGAAAAGTAATTGGATTATTAATGCCCGAAGTTGACGCACACATTGTACAAAACGAGGTGTCTACCGAATCGGAGCCATTTGTTTTCGAAGATTTTATCCAAAAAGCAGAAAACTCTGAAATTCCGGACAGCGAACCCATATCTGAAGACAAGAATTTCCTAGATCTCTATTCCAATCCGGAAACTCCATTAAAACGATCAGTGTCGCAATTTGATTTGGATAACTTTCTTCAGATTCCACCAAGGCGGGTAGAAGTCATTATTCCAGGCATGGAAGGAGGCGTTCAATATACAGTAGAAGAGATCATTCAAGAAGACGTGCCAAGTGGCAGTATACTAGGAGCTATGGAAGAAGACGTAATCGAAGAGGATATCGTGCAAGAAGATGCAAATATTATACAGGATTGTGTGTATCAAGAGGACGCCATGCAGGAGGACTTGATCGAAGAAGTTGTTACTCAGAATATTGGAAAAGACATGCGGATAGATTTTGCTAGTGTTTTAAATGATATATTAGAATAAAGTGACTTATGATGAGAAACGTAAATCGAGTTGAATCCATGTCAGCTATGGTGGTCTTAGGTTATTATATTTGGATAAGTTGCAACCTGTTGGGCTTTTGTTTATCACTTGGCCACTATAGTTGTCACGACTCAAGTCTCAAATTAAGAAATAACTTTGGATCCGGTAAACGAATTTAAATAAAGATCTCACCTAAATTTAGGTTTCTTTTGTGGCCCAATGCCACTATTTGGACTTTTTGTTCTCGTTGATCGCTAGACCTATTTTTGCTTATATACTCTTAATCGTTCAAATCAATAGATTGATGAGTATCGATCCGAACTTCTTGTGTTCTCTCCTCCAGGTTCCTTCAGGTTCCTCCAGGTCAGATCGTTGGCAAATGGTCTCAGACGTTCACTCATTAATATGTATTAGAGAATGAATGCACCCAAAAACTCGAATAATTCGAGTGCCTGTGGCTGTGCCAAATTTTTCATTCCGCTTTACGCGTCATTTATTCTCATTCATTTCGCTGAATGCCGTCTGGTGTGAGACACAATACGCACTCACATTGCTACTCATTCGTTTTATTGCGTGCCTCGCACTCACTCAATTCAATTCAATTGGAGTCCATTCAATTTAACGTATGTTGTGAGTGAAGCCATGCAGCTCTTTAATATGTATCTTATATGTGGCGTTTAGTGCCTTTACAGTTGGCTGAGTTGTATTAGATACAATCAAACAGTCTTCATGATATTTTATTTAAAAAAAAAGAGTTTAAGATCATCAAACATAGACATATCTTTTTAGACGACACTATGCCATCGATGAAGATTATAAAAAGTAGAGGTCCAAGGTGACTATCTTGAGGTACACTGGAGGTGCAAGCTATGCATTGATGCAATCTAATTCATCATTGCCGAATGAAAGCCGAACTCCACTAGTTTCTTAAGAAGAATGACGTAATTAATTATTGTGTCAACTTAACATCCATTTTCAACACTATTAGCTATATAAGAAGTGAAGTGCGTTGAACGACTGGTGACAAAGCCGTGTTGGTGATAAGAGGGATTGGGATCCCGGATCGGAGATCTTTTCCGGATTACCAATCGAAAACGACATGAGAGAACGTAAATTTGTAATTCATTTCTCAGCCTTGCCATATTAACAAATTTATCGTAGCTAAATGTACGTTTTCTATGACATGTGTCAAACTAAAATTTGTTCTCCAACTAAAAGAGAATCATATTACTCGTAGTAGTATTTTTTATTAATATGGCATGTATCCATTTCCATTTACACTTGGATGACATTTTTGCTTATATGTTACATATTTAAACGATTTATCCTGATTTAAAATAAAGTTTTAGACTTAAAAAAAAACCGATTATTCTTTTAATAAGCCAAACTGCCATCACCGTGGGACCAGCTAAACTGCTTTGCTCTACATCTGCTGGTCACTTCTTAAAACGTAAATACAATTCTTAATGAAACGTGGTAGTTTTTTTTGCGGAATGTTTTTGGAAAATTTGTAAGTGTATCAAAATAGTGAAAGAAGTGAAAATTTCAAATAGTCTTCGGCTTAAACTAAATGTAAACAGAGCCAGTAGATCCTTATGGATATGCCGACGAGCCTGCGGTAATAACTGGGGTCATAGGACCCAAGATGATTTACTGGCTCTGTTCGCTCGTGGTTCGACCCGCGATGGCCTATGGTGTTCAACCTATAGCTGGAAACTGTATGACAGGTTGTATTCGTTCCACCCCTACCTTAGCACTTAATGTCATATTGGGTTTAACACCCATACAAACACACTTTCAAATGGAGGCAAGACTGATGAACTCTAGCTAGACTCTATGGAGCCGGAAAGCTCATTCAGCATGCTTCTTGACGACATGTTACCGAAATACGGCTTCCATAAACACTTCTCTATCGTCGTCCCGCCAAGGGAGGACTGGGGAAAATATAAACCTAAGCCATCAAAACATGATCTCGTCAGGTATAGGGACGGATCCAAGATGGAGTCTGGGACTGGATCTGGAATCCATGGAGAGCCGCCTCAAGCGAACTTTTCAGTCAGCCTTGGCAAGAACTCAGCCATATTCCAAGCAGAAGTCTTTGCCATTAACCAGTGCGCTAGAATTAACTTAAGTTCTAACACACGAGGTAAAACTATATTTATCTTTTCAGATAGCCAAGCAGCCATCAAAGCTCTTGACTCATCTGTTATAAAATCAAAGCTTGTTCTGGAAACCTTCATGGCCATCTATGAACTTGCTACGGAAAACTTAGTCATTCCTCACTGGATCCCAGAACACAGGGGTTTTGCTGGCAACGAAGCGGCTGACTAACTAGCTAAAGCCGGCGCAACAACACCACTTGTCGGCCCTGAACCATTCTGTGGTGTCAGCAAAAATCACTACAGGAACTTTGTTAAAAGCTTATCCCTGATCGAATCCAATGTAGTCTGGCTCAATTCACATGGTCAGAACTGTACCAAACATTTCTTCCCCAAATTCCACCCCAGGAAATCCAAATTCCTAACTAACCTGGACAGGAATAGTCTAAAAATCCTGATAGGAATATTCAGGGGTCACTGTCTCCTGAAAAAACACCTTCACCGCATTGGCCTCTCACTGGACCCTACATATAGACTTTGTTTAGAGAGTAATCCTCACTTTACATACTCACGGAGTGCCCTGCTCGCTTTCGTCTCTGGAAGGACATCCTTGGTGAGGATATCATATCACCAACTTACCTTGCTACCCTGCATCCAGAGAAGATTCTCGTCTTCCTGACATCCTCCGGAGTCAAACTTTTGCTCTAGGACCCCTCCAGGGAAGGCACAATAGGCTCTATAAGGAACCGCAGTGCCAGAGCCCCATGTAGGCTCTACCGACTTGGCATCTATCTATCTAATTCTTGATTATAGTAACATAATATTTTAACCGAAACATTAGTACAACACGAAGATCAAACAACAACAAAAATAGCGACATTGAAGACGATGGAGCAACAATTTATTTAAGGACACTATTAGACCATTGCGAGAAGGTGAAAATTTGGTGAAAGCCGGTTGGGTATACTCCATTGGCACTGCTTTGTCCCACAAAGACAAAACTATTGGCTACGTTGTCCAAACAAAGAAAATAAATGAGAGGCCACATGAAGTTGAACTAAAGCATCTGGCATTAGTTCCGAGCTAAAGTTTACAGGGGGCTAACTAAGCACTTTGCCACGAAGCGCATTTTTTCCGATTTCTCATATTGGTACTCTTTATTAAGTTCGCCGGCGAAAGCTATCGCTCTTCGCTTTATAACAGTCGCGCAACTATGAAAATGCGAACGCCATTTTATCGACCTCAAATGCGATAGATGTTTTGATGGCGTATTTATTGTCAGCGGTGGAAAAAAATAAAATTAAAATAAACGACAGGGAAAAATAGTTTGCTTTTTATTTTTTTTTTTGCATTAAGGGCAGCCAACAAACCACAACAAATAATTAAAATAAAGTATTCCAACAATCAAAAGTTTTTTGACAGATTAATAGGAACGTTTTTTTTAACTTTCTCGTATACTAAAGTATCTAGGATACTAAAGAAAAAGTTATTGCGATCGTGCGGAAATTTCGAACTCAAACTGAGTATGAGGGATGATATTACGACTATAGAGAAGTCCAAAAAAGTGGGTCCGCCAATCCCGTCCGTCGGTCTGTCTGTCTGTCCGGGCACCGTATGGCGGCACTGTTCGACGGATTTGCTTCAAAATTGGTATAAAAGGTTCTTCAGGTTACATTTCGGGGCATGTTTTTAGTTTTTGCTTTATCTTTTGAAATAACGGTATCTGCCATAAAATGTTTTTTGTGAAAATCACTTAACACTTTTTTTTCTCGAAAGTGGTTCCAAGGATTTCGGTCTTTTTTTTGTACTAAGGATATTTGGGATGGGGTCAAACATTCTGCATACTCAGTGTTTTGGAAACAAAATCGATTAACGGTAATTTATAAAACCGGCAATATCTCGGAAACTAATAAAGGCAACTTCAAAAAATTTACAGTTTTATTTATACTATAAAGTCGAATAAATTTTTTAAATAATTTTTTTTTTTCATATACCGATTTTCTTAAATTTAAATTAAATTCGTTTTTTCAAAAACGGCTCAAACGATTTGGATAATTTTTTTGTATTTCGAACAATTATCTTAAAAGTGTCCAAAGTGCGAAATTACATCAAAATCGTAGGTGCCGTTTTTGAGAAAACCTAATTTTTCAAAACCTAAAAAGTGATTTAAATATTTTCACAAAATTCAATACAAATTGACAGCAACCGACAGGACTACAGACACATAGCTGTTTTAAACTATGTGAGCTAGGTGGCAGGTAACCTGGGGCCTATTTCACAGATCAAATCAAAGCGATTTCATGAGCTGAGATTGACCGCGAAAGAATAAATATTTGCGACTCCATTTACATGCCATTTTCTGTTTCAATTAACGAGCGATGATGTAAAAAAGGAAGGAAGGATGGTGAAAATTCACAACAATTATGTAAAAACAGAAGGAAACGCTACAGTCAGCTTGGGGCGAATAGTATGATCCATATCTCTATATGCCCCAAAGAAAAAATCATTAAGAAGATGATGAAAAGCTTTTTTGTTTAATTCTATTAAATTTAAAAAAAAGGAGGGCAGAGCTTACATATCTTGTGAAGGTTGTAACGCTCTATCTCTCTAACTTTAGCTTTAAAATGGGTTTTTTTTTAAATTGCGGGCGTGGCAGTGGGCGTATTAAAAAAATGTTTACCCATTTCGGAGCCCTAGAGAATATGTGGTCCAAATGTGTGGCTTCCTAGCTTAATTTTAAAGGCCTAACAATTGCTTACGGACGGACGGACATTGGTAAATAGATTTAGGATTTGGTCCTAACAAAATGAACACATAGTTTGAGGTATAAGGACCAGGGTCATGTAACGTCAGCAGTGTCCTTCCTCTTCAGATTGATTCAATTCCTCAACACTAGGTGTTCTTTGCCTTCTCCTTGAACGTTGTAAAACCTTTCCCCATTCTTCCTTTATTACAGAATTTGTAATGTTGTGCCGGCAAAATTACATAAACAATAATTATAGCAACAAATACTACTTACTTACTTATATTTTCTTTTTTAAACATCCATTGCTTCCGTTTTACATCAATTTATTCTGCTGTATGTTATGTATGAAAATGTATCATACTTTGTAGACATTCAATGTGAAACAGATTCATACTGAAAATATTCCAGCTAATTATATTGTTGTATGACTGCCATCATACAACAAATCTGTGAAACAGAATTTATGTAACAAAGCATCATACATTGTATGTGATGTTTGATCTGTGAAATAGGCCCCTGGTTCCAATGCACCGATTCGAAAAATGAGGCAAAAGATTCAAGGGTTTTATCGATATGTCTTTACTCGACGTTACTGTAAATCATTATTTTCGGTAAACCAGCGGATCTCTTCTTATTGTAAGACCAGACATTTTAATTTGCTTTCCATTATTTATATTATTTCTAAGGCCGTATGTTAAAACATGATGATCAATACTTTGAAACATTAACATTTTGCAGTTCGAAACATTCGCTAAATAAATTAACAATCAACATGTAGAACGTTTTTTTAGTTTTATTTAAATATTTATTGGAAAATATTTAAGAATACAATTTTCGTGCCCAAGTCGTCCTTACAAAAGTATCTGACCCCTTTATATTATTATTTTTTTTTTTTATAATGTACGCGCACTAAAGGGACTTTGGATACCCTTATAATGAAGTGACACAGTGCGGGCTTTAGGGAAATGAAGGATTAGAGAAAGGGCGAAACCAATGCACGTTGGTTTTAAATGTTTGTAAATTATAATGCAAAGGAAAAACAGAGCGTGGTAGAGCATTCCACATTCGTATTGTGCGGATAGAAACGAATCCTTGTATTTCACTGTCCGTCCGAATACTGTTCGGTTGCGGTTGAACTGTTGTAGGGGTGGAATACAACTGGCTATTTCATTTGCGCACCTGTGGTGGAAATACCGATAGAACAACGATAGGCAGGAGACATTACGACGATGACTAAGAGAGTCAAGTGATTTCGCGATGTCTCGATCGCCAATAAGTTTTATCGCATGTTATTGAATTCTGTCAAGTAGCTCCAAGATATATGAGTTGCACTCAAATTTTGGGCGAATAAACGCCTTGTAAATTCTAGCCAGATCAGAAGGGGTAAAATATTTCTTACATCGCTTTAGGAAGCCTAGACATTTCGCAGCGTTCTTAGCGACATCGAACATGTGGTCAATCCAACGGAGGTTGTCATTAACGCACATACAGAGAATGGAAAGTCGTTCGGTTTTAGCGATGCAAGTGCAGACAGCATTGCGTTTTGGAAGCATTAAATTTCACTCTATTGGTTTTACCCCACTCAAGAATGCTGTCAAGATCGGAATTTAACGAGCCAAACATATGTTGCCGTTACAGTTCAATGCCCGAAGATGAGGGACGTTGCAATATATAAAGCTGAGGGTACTGTCATCGGCGAAGGAATGAATAGGATTAGAAGTGACAGACAGGAGGTCATTGATAAAAATGAGAAAGAGAGTCGGAGACAAAACAGAGCCTTGAGTGATACCAGCATTTATTTGGTGAGTTGCAGACTTGAAACCGTCCAAAACAACTTGTACTGAACAGTCCGAAAGGTAATTTCTAATCCAAATGAAGAAGGGTAACATCGATCCCAAATGCACGCATTTTCGACAAGAGAGCTTGATGCCAAACTCTGTCAAATGCCTTTGAAATATCAAGTGCAACGACCTTGCTTTCACCTTGGTGAATAGAATGGTTCCACTTTTCGGTTAGATATGTCATCAAATCACCAGTGGACCTGTTGCCGCGAAAACCGTACTGCCGGTCATTAAGAAGTTTTCGGGATTCTAGATATTTCACAAGCTGACGGTTTGTCAGCGTGTCCATGACCTTGGAAAGAAGGGACGTAACTGCAATTGGTCGGTAGGAGGAGGGAGAGGAAGATTCGCCTTTTTTTTGGGACGGGCTGGACAAATGCTGTTTTCCATCTTCTCGGAAAGAGCCCTGATGAATAGGACAGACAGAAAAGCTTACGCAGTGGTTTTGCCAACGTGGAAGAACGCCTCTTCAGAACGATAGGGGAAATACCATCTGGGCCAGCGGATTTGTGAATGTTGAGATCTTGAAGTACTCTTGCCCATAGTACGAGTGCGAAAATGAATTGGTCCCATAGAATATTCTATGCGCTCGAGTACAGGGGGAGATAAAGAACAATCTGGCAGCGTTGAGCTAGCTGCAAAATGAGCAGCAAGCAGATTGGCTTTATCCAAAGAGCTGACAGCTGGAATGTCATTGCAAATGAGTGTCGGGATAGATGTTGAGGCCGAATTCTTAATATTTTTAACAAACGACCAAACGTTTTTATTACCGGTGGGACTTTGTAGTGTTTTTTGCATCTACTTTTGGTCGTAGGAGAATTTGACATGATTTATGTGGGCATTGCAGTCATTTCTGGCCCGTTTGAACTTTTTTCGGTTTTCCTCAGTTGAATTGGTCTTAAATGACCGAAAACTTACCTCTTTAGCCCTAATAGCTTCTTTACAGCTCAAGTCACACCACGCGTTTTCCTTAGGTCTGTTACACTTTGTCCTGTTCGGGATAAAGCGTTTCATACCCAGGTGAATTAGATTTGTAATCATATCGGCAGCGGCATCCACGTCGTTGTTGAGGAAGCACAACGACCAGTTAAAACTCCTAAAGAGACCGTTTAATGCTTCCCAATTGGCTTTCTCATATTGCCATACGGTTCTTTTAGGAGCTTGTTCTTTAACTGCTGGAGTACGAGAAATACGCCGATATGATACAATGGTCTGACGAACCTAGAGGCGATAATACATTTAAAGTGTATTTATCAGGGTGAGAGGTAAGAAACAAGTCCAGAGTGTTGGCGTTTTGACTGCTAATGTCCGGTATCCGTGTCGGCTCATTTACAATCTGGGTTAAATTATTAACCTCAGCAAAGACCTCAACATACCTTCCTTCGGGTGTTGTCTGTCCAGAATGTCGAAGCCTACCTATTAAAATCGCTTTGAAATATTGATTGATACCCGTATACAGTTTGCGTTTGTAATAAAAAAATCGGGAAGATAGCTACATATTCTGCCTCTCCTTACGTGGCGGCCATAACTAAAAAAGAAACATCACTGACAAATTTATAAGAAATCAATACACACATTTATCGAAGCACCAACGACGTCTTCAAAATTCTTGTTGGCTTGGGTAATTTAAAAAAAAAAAAAATCCTCGGTTCAAACCGTTTTGAACTAGATTACAAAAGCATTTCATAGCCTCCTAATCGTATTAATAACCATCAAATTTATTTATTTCTATTAATATTAAATTATTTTCCAATTACTAAACTGTCAGCCCCGCTTTAATCTAGCCTGCAGAAGGACAATCAAAATAAATGATGTTCCTTTTAAAGTCAATTACCCAAAAAAAAACAACATTGAAGCAGTAACGGTGATTACCTACTTAAATGATATGATGTACGAGTACCGTACCTACAACAAGTTATGCGGGAAAGCCACCCACCGAATAATCCACCAACAACAATATATTCTTACTTTAGCTAACCATGTGCAAATTGAAGAAAAAAGATACACAAATGAAAAGTTGTAAGGAGTCTCACATCTCATACAGACAGATACTGGTTGTCTGCTACTGGTATACTTCACTTCATTCCATCTAAAGTCGTACCTAATAAAAGCGGTTAACAGTTTGCTGGCGGCAGAGCATCAAACGTGGCGCGATAAATAGTCTTATTTTTGAGTTTAATTGCTGTCAACCCCATTTAATCCTTAATTTGCATTGTCCTACGACTAAAACGTACATATATATACCCATGTTTGGGTTGCCCCGATAGTGGCAATACAAATACCAAGTGGGAGGGCCGAAATATACCTTGCGTTATGGTTAAGTCAAGAGTTTGTTTTGACGTTAGGATAATTTTATTCAAAAAACACACATTTTTCAAAGGAACGAACTTTACGATGTGCTGATGATATTAATACTTACCACCCAATGCCATTAGCCTACACATGCATTATTGGAGCCCAAACCATTTTGTTCTATGATGGTAATACGATATGGAGTTTCGTTTAAGAAACAATTTGATATAGGAAAGATTTTGTGTGCCTAAACGAAAAAGGTAAAAGTTCGAATGTCTCCTATTAGGATTATGGTAGTCGATGTTATAAGTACTTTGTTAAGTTATTAAAGCGGTCCGGAATACAAATGAGTTTGGTAAGAATTTATAACAATCAAAGAAGAAATGAATTGAAAAATATGAATTAATTAGAAGATATTTGCTTAGGTACAACTTTGTACAGAAGATATGTGTGGACGTTGAAAGATAGGGATTAAGGATTATGTACACATTACCCTTTGTAGGAAAACGCGTCTGGATAATATAGTTGTCTCCTTTTCGTCAGGTTATGATCAGAATTACAGAGATCATACTTTCTTATCACTTCATCACTGAAGAGGATTAAAAGCTGGTATCGGAACCGGCTTGAGTAAAAACGTACATTGACTTTGCATTTCATTGGGGTTTGTGGGCTCCCTTCTTTGAGCATTTTTAAGCCACCCTACACATAGATAGATAGATAGATTTATTTTGCTTTATAGATAAATTTTTACATTCTTTTTGTAGCACAGCTTGCTCAGAGATATGGTGAATACTTTACTACTGACAAATACAATTGGTTGTAACATGCTTTCTGAAAAAATTACTAAGAAGCTTTTAAGGAAAACTATAGTAAATTGAATATATATACCTTCATATAAAAAAAAAAAATATTATAAATATTATCACAGATAATGTATATATTTATGTATATAATATATATTTTAAAAATAAAAAGAAATACTTAACGCTTATTAAATATTCTCTAATACTATAATAAATAGGAACAACAATTTATAAGTCAATAAAGAAATTATCAAATAAATAAAGAAATATATTAACATATTTACAAATAAATAAATTAATTAACAAACAAATAAATAAATAATTATGTAGAAAGTATTATGTAAAATATAATAAATAGATAAAAAATAAAAAATCATATTTTTAACAGATAAATACATAAATTTTAAATATGTAATGTTATAATAATTCTAGCGCGTTGACTAGATGATTTTCTACGTTTTGGCATTTAGAGACAAAATGTTCATTGGGTATCTCAATCCTTCAACACCGGCTCGTTCATGTAGAACAATTGTTGAAAAATTCCTCGGTAGACCCAACATCATTTTTAATATTTTCTTTTGAGCAATCTGTAACTTTTTAATGTGAGACTTTCCACATTTTCCCCCAACGGGATACCCGTAGCACATCAATGCTTGGAAAACAACTTTAAAAATAATAATTTCATTCTGCATTTTAGCTGCAATATTAACTTTTCCTTAAATATTTTTAATATGAATGGCGAAGGTTAATTTCTGGTCTAAGTACACCCCGAGGTACTTAGCAGAATCAACACACGATATATCACAATTTTTAAGTTTAAGAATGCCATTTGGAAAAAAGCAATTTAGTCTTTTTCTCTTGGCTTTTTCCGGCATTTATTTTTTTTTCCAATGCTATAATATTCAAAGATTTTATTTATACCGATTTGCAGATTGTTTTCTATAGCCAACCCAGATTCATGTGATGAGTGTATAGCTAAATCATCTGCATAAATCCTATGTCGCAGTTAGGTATTCTGGGTAGTTCGGTTGTATAAATATTAAATAATATTGGAGCTAGAACTGATCCTTGGGGAACGCCGGCTGGTACCATTTTAGCAGAAGAAAAACTCCCTTTTAATGAGACTATGAAACTACGATTGCTTAAAAAACTTTGCAAAATTTTTGTCAAATATTTTGGACAGTCGAATTTAATTAGCTTGGAGATAAGCCCCCTATGCCAAACAGATTTTTTTCCGTTGAGCTGATTCTGAACTTCCTTGCAAATCCTTAAGATTTGGTGGGAAGTGCTATGGTGTCGTCTAAAACCAAATTGTTCTGGAAGCAAAATATTTCGTATCCCCAAAAAAGCATCAAGCTCAATTTTGATGACTTTTTCTAGGATTTTGCTACAACCATTTAGAAGGCTAATTGGTATGTAGCTTGTTGGAAAAGATGGGGTTTTTCCGTACTTTAAAAGGGGAATAACCTTGGCCTTTTTCCATTTTAAGGGGAAGTATTGGATTTTTAGGCAGGCAACTTGATTGTTAATATTATCTAGGCCTGGTGATTTTCGATTTCTAAGATTCAAAATTATGAATTCAATGTCCTCTGTGGAAACAAATTCATTTGTTGGGAGTTCACTGACAGTTTCATTCAAAACAGATAGCTCATTATCGACAGTTGTGTCCAGAGTGGATTGGGTGTTACTTTGCCAAATATTATGGTCTTGTAGAGAACCATTTCACATTTATCTACATTGGATGTGATTAGCGACGCGTTCACTTCAAAACTTGGAATATGAGTATTTTCCTTTTTTAATATTTTTGCAACGTTCCAATACGGCTTAGAACTAGTATCAAGTGCACTTAGTTTCTTATTCCAAGAGTCATTTCTATAATCTAGAATTTTACCTTTTATTACGCGAGTTAGCATATTCATTTCATTAAAGTCACTAGCCAATCGATCCCTCTGCCAATGCCTTCTGTAGTAGTTTCTGATTTTTATAAGGTTCAATATTTGGCGGGGAAGTAAAATTGCACGTTTAGAGGGTGCTTTCAATGGAATTGATGCACGAATACTTTCGGTAACTTTATTTTCAAAAGTTTCAACATAATTGTCTATCTGTAGGGGGTCCATTGACACAGTCTAGATTTCTAGTACAGTTACGAACATTATTGGTAATATGGTAACTGAATACATCCCAATTCGCCCTACTAAAATCTAAATATTGCACATTATTTAACATTGGACTGGACAAGAAATTACAACTGACAGGAAGATGGTCACTACTCAATTCATTATGGACCATAGGGTTAGTTAATGATGATGTAGGCGTATTTGTAGGTAGACGGAGAAAATCTGTAATAAGTAGGACTAGAAGGATACATAATTGTAAAGTTATGCCTCATTGATAAGTCATTCAGAACATTTCCCCAGGAATTAGCTCTTAAACAACCCCAACTGCCTGTGATGTCTACAATTAAGGTCACGTCCGATGATGAAGTGATCACCCATCAATAATTTTCGCAGCTCACTACGCAAGCATTGTGCTCTAATTGCATTTGATGACCCGCCTGGAAAATAAACCGAATAAACTTCAAATTAAAATTATTTCTTAGTTTAATTTCAATTCAAATGTTTTCTATTACAGTTCAGTATGCGCGGTATTTTTTTTTTTTTTTTGACTAATATGGCAACTCCGCCACCACGTCTGTTTACACGATCATAGCTGTAACATATATAAGTACTAAGTTCGATAGTAGTGTTACTATCGAGACCTGTTTCACATACAAGCCAAACATCAACATCCCTATTGCAGAGAAAATTGAAAAACTCAATGCTTTTATTGCGAATGCCTCTTGCATTCCAACATAAGAGCTTAAGATTTGACTGCATATTATTACTTAACATTAGAATATAGATATTTACTTGCAAGCTGTGCTTTGGAGTTACATTTTTCTAGCTCAGACATAATTTCTATCATAAGAGAGGATAATTCTTCGTGAGAAAATAGATCATTATTTGCTGAAGAACATGATCTGTATGATGGACGCTCTTGGGTGCTATGCTGAATTGGTGATTGCTCTTGTTTTGCCCACTGCCGCTGCTGCTGCTGACGCGATGAATTTGGAAGAGATGGAAAGTCTTGGATGCTGTTGTTTGTGCATTTGTTCGCGACAATATGGAAAAACGAGTTCGAGACAATTTTTGTGCAGTTTTTCCAACTATTTGTAAATACTCAGCGCGACTTTTACAAGCTTCGTCTGTCGATTTATGATTTCCTCCGCAGTTTGCACATTTGGATAGCTGTGGATGTATACGAATTTGTTTTGAGCAATTTGCACAAAAGGTTTTTACATTACAGTGCTTTTCACCATACCCCAACTCCCTCTGCTGCTTTATGCCTCTGGATTAAAGTCAAGGATTCTGTGGGCTCGTGTGGATCCAGCCATCTTTTTTTACATGGTTGATGTACAGCTCGTAAAGTTGGTAGCTCGAAGCTCTAGACTAATTTTTGCGGTTTCGGTTTCTGTTTCTATATTCGCAAACGCGCCAGTGACAACTCGCTGTTTTTTTTACCAATATTATCAATATCTTCGGCGTATGTCAGTAAATAAACAGACTTTTGAAAGATTGTACATCGTGAGTTGGTTAGGGAGTTTTGTACAATTCATTAAAGTATGATGTTAGAGAAGTCACATGACAGCGCGTAGCATTGCCTAAATTCTTTTTTCCATATCAAAGGTGTCTGTTAAGGTCGTTACTAAACTTTATTTTTGTCGAAATCATCCGGTGAAGCACTCCGACCAGACAGATACTTCATTTTACTTTAGAAATTCACCCGACTTTAGATGTTGATAGGAGCTTAGATGGTTAGCACTCACCATGTCACCACGACAAGGCACGATTTTTGCAGAGAAAATGCTCCGCGAAGTCTTCATCCTCTCCGCAAACGTCGCAGACAGTTATATCGCTTAAGCCTAGCAAATTTAGGTACGTGGCAAAAGCGTGGTGACCCATCAGAATGCCCGCAGTCTTTTCCTATTAATGATAGCAAAAATGCCGCAGACTTACCAGAGATATTCGTTCGAAATAGACATACCAGTGTCTGCAGCCCGATGAATCGTGCCATCGTATATTGTGCCTATAGAAGACCCAGTCATCAATGGAGGCCCTCACTTAGGTTGTCGGAAGAATCAACCTGAAAAAACTTCTTCCGAACAGTGATGAGCAAGTTCGTCGGAGATCTTATTACCCGTGAATCCAGTATGACCGGGAACCACAACAAGACTCGGAGTGCTGAGTCATCCGACCGAATTCATAGAGTACTAACTTAGAAGTGGTTAGAGGCTTGAGCAAGGCCTAAAGCTGTCACTACAGACACAGATACTTTAAAACAACCATTAAAATAAGCATAAATCTCCGCTTCGGTCTTCCGATGCATAAATGTTTAGCGAGGGCAAAAATTATATGTTGTTAACGACCTCGAGTTTTCTCCATCGTCGTCGTGCACAAATTGATGAGTTTGGTGTTGCTCGTCTCTACAAATGCTGTCTTATGCAATCTAGAAATCGATAAATAGGAAGCGTGATAGATCTCCAAGATACTGAACCGCAATTTGTAAACAACGAACAATTGATTCCGGATTGAGCTAGGTTTTGATGGGATAATGATGAAGGCGATGCTACGAGTATTTTCAAGTAGTAATTATTTTTTTAAGATGGAAACTTTATTTAATAAAACTTTTGCATACTAAATATAAAGTCCACAAATATTGTGAAATCTCAAAAAAAAAAAATTCCCTTTCAATTTTATTCTCCAGCGTATGTGCAATATTAATATCCGGAATGATAAGTATCACTTCCGTGAAATATAAAATATCCCTTATAAAATAAAAAAAAATATATATATTGCCGAATGTATGCATGCATCTTTCAAATAAACACACCGAATTATATCTGATGTTAATACAATTTACACCTGTAACATAGATACCTTCTGTGTACGCATATAATAGAAACCCATCAAGCCTATTAGGTTTTCAGACTGGTGCTATCTCCGACGCACCGCCATCATCCACAATTTCCTCTTATAGCTTTGTAGTATTACTTTCCTTTATTTCCGATTTGTGTCATCTCATTCGAAAATAACGCGGGCAAGCAAATGAAATATAAACTTGTCAAACAAAATACGGAATACGAATGTACATACATATGCAATATACGTACAAACATTTTGTGGCGAAATAACAATCATCAGGGTGGTTTAGGAGGGTGGTGGTGATGGCGACAACATTGGCAGCATTGACTCGTGAACATACCCCAATCACTAACCATCCAACCTGCCACATCAACCAGGCGAAAATTGGGCGCACTAAATGAATAAAGGAT
The DNA here is from genome assembly GCA_963576555.1 of Ferdinandea cuprea. NCBI lineage: Eukaryota > Metazoa > Arthropoda > Insecta > Diptera > Syrphidae > Ferdinandea > Ferdinandea cuprea. The sequence goes on from OY754959.1 coordinate 1,063,069, forward strand.
TCACAGGAAACAGCTCTGATAAGATGACACAATAAAACCGTAAAAGGATTCTTTGGGTGATAATAAGTGCGTGCTTTAGTGTGGAATGGGTGTTGTGGAGGTAGGTGTTTCATTTTTTTTTTTTTGTATTGATCAGTACCTTGATTGATGGCATTTTTGTTAGAATTCACTGAGTATGTGGTCGGGAAAGGAGTTTGAGGCTATATCAGATACCTGTTTGCAGATCCTATTGGAAGAAGCAGGAACTTCCACTGACAGCATACTCTTTGTTCGTACATTTTTGTGAAGATAGAGAGTTTCAGGTTGCGGCGATAAAAACAACGAAATGAAAACTTTATTTTTCAATGTTTGTCTTGAATGAGGCAAGCAGGAGATAAGATGGATAGGGTGGAGGTGAAGTGTACCTATAAAAAAAAAATGCCTTCGTATTCATAGGGCTATGGGTAATACCTATCTGTGTATGTACAATGTTCTGAAAGTAAAGAAATTGTTGGTTGTCTTGGGTTTCTCGTGTAAAATTGATTTTTATTTTCCTGTCGTTGGATGATAAATCAAATTCATTGTAAAGTTGGTATAAAATAGATATTTGCACATTTACTATATACCATCTTGTTTATAGTGCATGTCGGCCTTAAATCTGTTGATTATTTTATTGAGTTTATTTCTAGTCAAAGTTGATGGTAGTTTGGGTTAGGGGAGTGTTCTCCCTTGTTATAGAGAATAAAAAGTTGTAAAAAGCATATAAAACCCTAAACAACAAACCCTACAACAGCCTCACCCAATACGCCTCTCCAATTAGCTCGGTCTTCGGCTAACTGTCTCCAGATGCGCACTCCAAGTTGGTTGAGGTCTCCATATAACTTATGCGCGCCACCCAAGGCGAGGCCTTCCTCTACTGCGTTGTCCCTTCGGTTTGGACTTTATTTCTAGTCAAAGTTGATGGTAGTTTGGGTTAGGAGAGTGTTCTCCCTTGTTATGGAGAATAAAAAGTTGTAAAAAGCAAATTAAACCCTAAACAATAAACCCTACAACAGCCTTACCCAATAAACCTCTACAATTAGCTCGGTCTTCGGCTAACTGTCTCCAGATGCGCACTCCAAGTTGGTTGAGGTCTCCCTATAACTTATGCGCGCCACCTAAGGCGAGGCCTTCCTCTACTGCGTTGTCCCTTCGGTTTGGAGTTTATTTCTAGTCAAAGTTGATGGTAGTTTGGGTTAGGGGAGTGTTCTCCCTTGTTATTGAGAATAAAAAGTTGTTAAGAAGCAAATAAAACCCTAAACAACAAACCCTACAACAGTCCGGGGTGGACCTGGGGCGCAACCAATAAGCCTCTCCAATTAGCGCGGTCTTCGGCTAACTGTCTCCAGATGCGCACTCCAAGTTGGTGGAGGTCTCCCTATACTTATGCGCGCCACCTAAGGCGAGGTCTTCCTCTACTGCGTTGTCCCTTCGGTTTGAAATCGAAAATTATGCGGGCTGGAGAGTTGGTGTTCATTCGCTCTACATTTCCCAGCCATCTCAACGAACAATGCGCAGTTTTTTAACCAGGTCGATGTCACTGTACATCTCGTAGATTTAATCATTGAATCGTCTCCCCAAGAATATCTTTATCCGCTTTAGAAAGAGCCCATGCTTCAGAACTATAGATCATGACTGGGATTATGAGGGCCCCATAAAGAGTTTCATTAGTTGATTGGGGGACGGCTTTACTATATAGTTGGCTTCTTAGCACAAAGAAACAGCGATTGACAAGCGTTTTTCTTCGTTTGATATCTGGGGATAAGTCGTTTTCAGCTTTGAAAGCAGAGGCGAGGTCGACAAAGTCCCTGATAGTTGTAAATTGTAACATTCTGGCCGATTCGTCGATATTGGGTGTCCCTTCTTGATGAGAGCATATACTTTGTTTTGCCAAATGCACCTGTGACAGCACGCTGTATTCCACCAATGACATAAATATCGTCGGCATATGCATATGATGTTAAAGAAGTCACTTGACAGCGCGGCGCCTTGCCTAAATCCGTTTTTGACATCAAGGGTCTCGATTAGGTCTTTACCGACCTTGATGCAGCAGCAAACTTTCTCTATTGCCATTCTGCACAGACGGACGAGTTTGTAAGGAATGCAAAAACAAGACATTGATCTGTGTAGCTCGTCTCTATGGATGCTGTCATACGCGGCTTTAAAATAGACAAAAAGATAGTGGGTGTCGATCTGGACTTCTTGGGTTTTCTCAAGGATCTGGCGTAGTGTGAATATTTGGTCAATTGTGGGCTTGCCGGGCCTTAAACCGGACTGATAGAGTCCAATCAGATCATTGACAAATGTTTTCAGGCGCTCACACTATACAGCAGACAAGATCTTAAACGCGATGTTTGGAAGACTGATACCTCTATAGTTGGTGCAGTTTAGATGCTTAGGTTCCATTTATAAAGGCATACATTCATCCCACCAAATTTTAGGAATAAGTTGGTGTATGCTGTTTACCAAGTCATCTCCTGCTGTCACCTCGCAGTGACTACTTATGTCTTATGTCATATGTCTTTCGATTGCACTACCAAAGATGTCCTCCTCTCCAATTTTGGCGTTAAAGTCACCTATGACGATTTTAACGTCATATTTCGGACATTGCTCGCAGGTTTTGACGAGGAGCACGCAGAAACTTTCTTTGATAGAATCGTCCTTTTCCTTTGTCGGATGTCGGCTTTCGTTCCCTATAGCAATTACCATAGTAAACATCATAGGCCATCCCATCGCACATGCTTGATGGCGGTGATATCTGCTTTATAGCAGTCTAGGGCCTCCGCTAATTGGCTGTTCGCGGTCTGTTCAAGGTCCGAACATTCAACGTGCAGATCCGAAAGTCGTTGTCCTTTGTCCTTTGTCGTCACCAACTCCTTTCCAACACCCTGACTTAGTGTTGGAGATCCCTGTACATAGACCTGGTATCCAAATTCGTTGAAGCAGCTCGTATAGGGATAACACTAGTTCAACCTAACTGAAAATGTGGACGCCACCGTTGATTCTATCCTTAAAATTCATCCGCTGCCTCCCGGAAACAGGAGAGAGTGCCCTAATGAGATGACACTCCTACCCCCTTTCTCGTCAACGTACCATTAACGACCTTCCACAGGGGTTGGTTACCCCATTTTCAGTCGAGGAATAACAGTCACCACGTGGAGGTGAGTAGTAGGAGTTGATGGTGTGATTCTAGAGTGTTTTCATATAATAGATTTCACCACCCATTTGACCGAGCTCAATATTTTTTCGGAGTAAGTACTCTAAAGATATCTTCTTTATGTTCTTACCGCAATTAAATGGTTTAAGCAATTCAATTTTAGAAATTATCTTCGTCCAATTATTTGCAAATCACGCGACCAGAGCTATTATAAAAATTCGTCTCACCCATGGTTCAAGTGTACCATTTTAAAGTTCATGAAAGTGCTGAAATCAATGATAAACTAGATAAGTAAAGTCATTTTTTAGTTTTACATCAACATATGATACCTACTCGTACCTAAGGACTAAAAAGATTTTTTGACATATGTATGTTTTTGCTTACAAAATAGGCGACCTTTCATGCATCCAATCACTCTTTGAACTCAAGTGAAAATATATCCCCAGGGTTTTACTTTTTTGCCTCTTGTCTGTTGTTTGTCATTTGTATATGACTAGATGCTAACACATTGTGAGATGAGAGTAGAGTTGGCCAGAGAGTTCTGGTTGTAAAAACAGAAGGACCTATTTCTATGCGCCGCACAGCGCAAAAGGGAACCGGAAATTCTCAGCACGTAGTCAAATTTGTCACCTCTGCAGTCTGCCAAATGAATTACGAATGAAGTGAAGTGGTATATGTATACAAGCGTTCACGCTTGCATATGTGGCGTGGTATGGTTCTTGATTCCTCTCCAGCTGTGAGTATATTTCACTTCAACAAAAGCAATCATGATTTAAAAAAAAAAAAAAAAAAAAAAAAAATAACTCAACATTCAATTAAGAAAATCAATGGCATCCTATGAATACTGCCGTAATATGCGCTGCCTTAAATTAATAATAATTGACAAATGCAGACTTTCAGGTGGCAAATTAGGTCGTCGCATATAGCATTCGACCTTAGCGCAATGTGAAAAAATGCACCATTGTAGGTACACTGCAGTTAAATTTAAATGGAATTTCTGCTTGAAAGATGAAATGATATTTTTGACCATGAAATATTTTGAATTTGTGAACTTTCATCTACAATTATAGTTCGAATACGAATAGGGGGGAGGGGGGAATTTTTTTGTTTTCTCCGATAGAACGAATACGTCTGTGGGAGTTGAGAATTTATATCGCTACTTTTATTCGAAGTTTTTTTTTAACAGAGATTCGATTCGACTCTATAAATGTAGGGCAATCTTTTTAAATCTTTAAAAATTATAATAGAAATCATTGAAATTTAAAGGAAATTTGCGATGCGGTTCTGAGTGGCAAAATGAATCGAAAATTAATGATGAGAAATTTATTTAAATCACTTTTTAGGTTTTAAAAAATTTGATTTTCTCAAAAACGGCACCTACGTAATTTCGCACATTGGACACGTTAAAAATATTTTTTTAAAAAACAAAAACTTATCAAAATCGTTAGAACCGTTTTTGAAAAATCGAATTTAATTTAAATTTCAGAAAATCGTCATATGAAAAAACAAATTAAAAAATCGAAGTATGCAGATTTGTTTGAGTTTATAGTTTAAAAAATGTGTAAATTTTTTTAAGTTCCCTTAATTAGTTTTCGAGATATTGCCCGTTTTATAAATTACCGTTAATCGATCTTTTTTTCCGAAAACTGAGTATGTAGAATTTTTGACCCCATCCTAGAAATCCTTAGTACAAAAAAAGAACGAAATCTTTTGGACCACTTTTGAGAAAAATAGTGATAAGTGATTTTCACAAAAAAATTTCTATGGCAGGTACCGTTATTTCAAAAGATAAAGCAAAAAAATAAGAAGATGCCCAGAGATGTAACCCCATGAACCTTATATACGAACTTTGAAGCAAATCCGTCGAACCGTTTCGCCATACGGGGCCCGGACAGACAGACAGACCGACGGACGGCATTGGCGGACCCACTTTTTTGGACTACTCTATAGTCGTAATATCATCCCTCATACTCAGTTTGAGTTCGAAATTTCCGCACGATCGCAATAAGTTAAAAATAAGAAGAAAAAATATAAATATATATAAGAGCTCTCTATACTTTTTTTTTCTCTAAGAAATTTTAAAAAAAAAAAAAAACAACATTATTTAACTCTGGGCTTAAATCAGCTTTTCTTAACTATGGGCGTGCCAGTAGGCGTATCAAAAAAGCACACTCTACCATTTTGGAACTCTAGGGAGTATATGTTCCAAATTCAGACTTTTAATTTAAAAGCCTACAAATTGGTGACGGACGGACATTTCTAAATAGTGAGTACTCTTAGGGGTCTACGACGAATATTAAGGGGTGATATAATTTTCGTTTTTAGACGAACATACTAGATCTTGGATGCGGCTAAGCTTGCGCAGCCCTTAGAATTTGGTACGCAGAGATTCCTTTATAGTCAGTAAGTTTTCTCTTTTATTTCCATTCTCTTTATATATATTTATATTATATTTACATGTCGAGCAGGAAACCTATCTAAGTAAGTACCTAATGAGTAGTTAGTAGCTTCCTCTGTATTTCTTCCAAAGGCTTAAGGAGTTGACAGAAAATTAACATTATTGCAAATAGCTCTTACATTCTCAGTCGTCTTTGAGTCTGACATACAGACTAAAATGTTGGTTGTAGGATACCGTTCACAGTCTTCAAGTCTTCAAATAGATGTTGGTCCTCTAACTTTATGGAGGTGCAGCCGTAGGTGGTAGCACTCAGAGTTTTTTGAATAGTATAGACCCTACCAAGAACGTGTTCTTCTTTCACTCTGGGCAAGCACTCTAACATTGTTTGTTGTCCCAGACAAAGTAAGGGGGACTTTCGAGTACAGCAGCGTCTTAGCATAATTGTCCGTTTCGGTAATTTCAAAAAAAGCTAGCAGTGTTATCTGTAGAAGGTTGTCATGATGAACAGCAAGATATAAGACGGGGGAACAATTCTCATGAATGGGAAAGCCTACGATTCTTCAAACTGCTACGGAACTACTTTCGTAAATATTCATCACATTTTTTTCATAAAGGCCGCTCTACCTTTGTTTACATACTTAGAAATATATTTAATAACAGATTAATATGAGCATTGCTATTTCAAAATCGGAAAAATTCATTTTCTTTATTTTATATAAAAAGACACAAGACCGAGTTTACATCGACATGATCGGATGAAAAATAAAAATTTTCCCATACAAACTTTGACCCCTATTTTACTCCTTTAGGGGTTGAATTTTGAAATATCTTTCCTTATTCCTTGTGTACATCTTAAAGGAAACCTCTAGGTTTGGACTTTTTATATATGAGAAGATTGGTTGTGCTATTTCTTTTTTCAGCAAAAACTTTTTCTAGCCGCTTCTCAGTTCTTAAAAGCCACAAAACTTCAATGTCGTTTTCACCTTCACCAAATAGAGCAAATCTTTTTAAAACTGAAATGGCACCTAAAGCATCTGTGATTGTTGGAATTCGTTCTTTGAATTCCGGATTGTCAGACTCCTCCTCATTAGATAAGACCTCATGCATGTTGATTGCTAAAACTAAAGTTGAAGCCGTTTACAGCCCCGTCGATTAAAATGGAGGAGAGAGTTTTCAAACAACACCTAATGCAGCCATTTTTAAATTACCAAAAACACAATCGCTGGCGCCTCTATGTCCTTTGCCACTCATTCTGACTTCTTACTTTGCAATGAATTAATTATGCATATTTCATCAATATGGCTAATTACTAGTATTTACCATCACATTGTTAGTTGGTCTTAAATCATTTTACTCGCACAGCAAAAAGTTACCACTCATTATGAAACTTATTGTCATTCATTACAAAGGATGGAGACGGAGTCGATTCTTCTCGGAAATGGCATCCCACAAAGATAACTTGCATCATCATAAAGAAGAAAATATAAAATTCACTATTATACCCACCAAAAACTTATTCCTGTCAAAAAGACGGTAGTGTACAGCATGGAACTTTTTTTTCGCAACATATAATTGGCTACCAGGAAGGCACTAACACTAAACTATTAATAATACCAAATAACAATAAACCAAGTACCCAACAAAGCTGGTTTCGAAGCGAAAAAAATTGATTTTCGTTAATGGGGATATTATTATATTATGAGAATTATTGAATATTTATTTTTTTTCCCGTTTTTTGCCCATTATTAACCTAGGGTTTGTTGTATAAAATTTCCAATCTTTCTTCCAGAGAACTATGAAATTTAAGTAATATCTACTGATACATATTTCTTTGGAACGGATTTTTGAATATTTTGAAAATGGACAGGATTCCCATAATTTTTGAGAATTATTGAATATTTATTTTTTCCGGTTTTTTGCCCATCATTAACCTAGGGTTTGTTATATAAAATTCCCAATCTTTCTTCCAGAGAACTATGAAATTTAAGTAATATTTAGCTAATAATATATATTTCTTTGAAACGAATTTTTGTATATTTTGAAAATGGACAGGATTCCCATAATTTTTGAGAATTATTGAATATTTATTTTTTACCCGTTTTTTGCCCATCATTAACCTAGGGTTTGTTGTATAAAATTTCCAATCTCTCTTCCAGAGAACTATGAAATTTAAGTAATATCTAACGATACATATTTCTTTGAAACGGATTTTTGAATATTTTGAAAATGGACAGGATTCCCATAATTTATTTTTATTTTAAATATATATATAAATATTTAAAGTACTATACTTTATACTTGACTATAACTAGTGTTGTGGTAAAATTTTGATAGGATATTGAAAAAGAAAACTAAATATATATTAGACGTAAACGCCCCATACAGGACCTAAAGCCTAGCTTCTCCAACCATTGTGTGTGCGAAGTTATATTTTTGACACGAATGGAGGGATCTACAGTTTAATGCCGATTCCGAACGGCAATTTATTTTTGAGAAGCTTCTCATGACATATCTTACTCTTGGATGTTTGTCAGACTTTCGCAAGAGGTGGGGCAGCGAATAAGAGCTTTCAGGTGGTAAAGGCCGGGATTTGAACCAGCAACGACCTCTCGCTTAGTGGTCCAACGCACTTAACCACTAAGCCACTGCACCCATTGAAAAATAACGACCAAAAAATGTGTTGATGTTTGTATGTATCAAATATTAATCGACTAAATTACACATATATAGAGAAAAATGTTACCGTTGGTGCTTTTAGATGGGGAATACCCTGCAGATAATTCAATCAAACTGTACCACGTTCTGGTTGAACAAACGCCGAAGTGGTTGAACTACTACTTGCTGCTTACTATCGATCTCGTGCACGATAGAGGCTTTTCTTTTTTCTTTGCTCGCTCAATAATCAGATCGGACGAATTTCACAGATGGTTCGCAAATAGTGGAAGGAGCAGGTTCTAGTAAGATCTAGAACTGAGAGTGAGTATACGACTACTGGATACAAGTAGTTTTTTTTATTTAGAGGTTCTGACGCGATGAAGAGATATCGCTATTTACATATGTATTTAAGCAGGCCGCACCCAGGCCTCAGTCAAAAGCTGTCGCGTCAGAACCGTGTGAGACTGTGCTGGGTGACAGGACTCTACGATACTGAGGAAAATGAGCAGGTGCATGAGCTTGCAAGAATAGGAAGGCTACTCGCTAATAGTGAGTTTGCAGACGTCAAACCTCCTTTCCGCATAATAAGGGACACTACTTACTTACTTAACGGGCTCCCGACCCGTGAAGAGTCCCTGCCAGAGATATTTTCCCTTTAAGGTACACTTATATCCGAGGCTGCTATAGTCTCTCCCATAACTAGATGTTTTTGACGTGGTCGGGAAGTTACCCCGACGGCACAACCCCCCAACCTGGAGGGCCAGGCCCTGTTCTTGACCCTAGGACAGTAGGTCGGTAATTCCGGTGCCAGTAACCCACTTCGGGGATGTGAGTGCTGCCATTGACACAAGGGCTCATCCGCCACCAGCTCTTTTCCAACACCCTGGCTTAGTGTTGGATATCCCTTTAGACCTGGGCTTCAAATAAATCGAAGGGGTTGGATACCCCATCTCCAGAGGTACTAGGCATCCAGTAGTCACCACGGGGAGGTGAGAAGTAGGAGTTGATGGTGTTATGCTAAAGTGAGAACGCTTGTGTTCTTATATAATCGGAATCACCAATCCTTTTGACCAATATGGGACACTATTGAAGACTATTAAACATAAGGCCTGCCTATCCAAGGTAAATAGTCACGTCTTAAGGACACAGGGTATCTAAGGCTTTATAGCCATTTTTCTATAGTTAGAGATTTAGGGAGTCAATAAAATAAAGCTGAGAAAATCTTAGAGCAATAACAAAGAATTCTCCTGCGGAAACACGCAAAGCGGCTCGGACTATCGGATCAGATTCTCCAGAAGCGATTATGCGAAGCAATATCGCGTAATCGCAGAAAATTTTTAGCGAAATATTTTTTTTTTAAATCTTAGAGGAAATTTGGATGGCACACACTTCAAAGATCTTTTAGGTTTTTGGCAAAGAATTTGGTTGTCTTTTCTGCCCATGATTCTTTGTTATCCGTTATCGATAACCTAATCGAATCGCTATAAAACAGAACTGACAAAATCTGGCAGTTTCCAATTTTTCAGACCAAGCGCACTGGCATCCGCGAACCAGGAATATGGAGTTCAAAGATCCTCTTGGCTGGAGCCGTCGGGGTAACTTCCCGACCAATACAAAAGCCTTTAGTCTTGAGAGAGGCGGTACTTGCAAACTGAACAACAAACTCTTTATATAAAATTATGATTAGAAGTAAATTGCTCCTTTCTCCGTCCTAACGTGGTGACTTTTTAGGGCATTTAGTATACGACAAATGGATTTAAAGTCAACGTGATATATTTAAGCTCATCTAACTATTAAATTATGGACTCCCTACCGGATTTTACTTCTTAAATGGAACTGTATGTATTTGAGTGATAGGGTATGACACAATTAGTTGCAAACAAATTTGAAACTATCCTATTTGCTTTTTAATTTCAATTGAAGGCACGAACACTAGCATCCTCGTCTGAAACCAATGTAAGCTCTGAAATCTTTTCATCAGTCCATCATACTACATAGATAGATAGATAGATGTAGACAATGAAACTAGTCTGAATGCTACATGGACAAAGTTATACCATTACTTGCTTTCATTCTGTTTTTAAATTGGTGGTAAGGAAGTGCTCAAATACTGTTGCTGGTGTCTGATATGCAACATAATTAGATCTTTGCCGTCTATTGTTCATGATTTCGTAGAAATGTATTTGTCTCCAGCAGAATAATAATTTTCAGACAAGCTGTTTTTTTTTGTAGACCTTCGTATTACCGTGGTGTTTCATCTCCTATCCGCAAAAACTAAAATAGTAAATATCCTATTAAGAAACCGGCACTTGAATGAAGTATAGATTTCTCCTTCACTTCAATTTATTATCATATTCTTGAGTGCTTTCAGGAAACGTTCTCTGCCATTATGAATTTCCATGAGGGTTGTTAAGAGAATTTCAAGAGTTTTACTGTTTTTTTTTTTTTTTGTTTAATAGTTACGAGTTTTGTTATTCCTTTCAAACGGATGATTTATGGACAGCAATCACTTGAATATTTATGTAGTATGCTTTTTGGAAATTTTTTGTTTTTTCCTCCCTACATATTGTTTGAAATAAATAACTTTTCATAATGGGCCAAAGTCAGTTTAAGCAATTTTTGTTGAAAATTATTTATCTACTAATCGATATGTGCTACTAATTTCCACATGTCCTTAAAGTTGTTTTTAATGTGCATAGATTTAAACCCTCTAATTTTTAACTGGACAATCGAAATTCGAATTCTGTTCGGAGAAATCTAGAACGAGAATCGAACCGCAGAACTTATCACTCAGTAGACTTCACCACAACGTCGGTGGCAATCACTTAACCTTTTTTCTTCATTGAAATGTGGGTTGGGATATTTCCCTTTCGTTCGGGTGCACAAAAAAATTGGAATACTCAAGTATGGAAAATTTCGTATGTTTCGCATGCATTGACGACAGGGAAGTGAACTAGATTGGCAAGAAATCGATTTGATGAAAACATTTTTCTTAGCTTGGCATCATTATTGAGTAAAGTGAAAACCTAAGAAATCGAAAATGCTAAATATTATAAAGTTATTCATACAACTTTGTTAAATCATTGTAAATGTGAAATGTAATGTATACCTACTAAGAAGTTTGGTCTTATTCACTGACTCGGTAGCGTTCTCGTACAGGCCAAACCGTCATTTTACAAAAGAAGGTCAAAAGAGGATGGAAAAAATAACGGGTGATCCAAGTAGAGATACTTTTTTCAATAGCCTTTTTTGACAGATCACGTGTGAGTCGTGTCATGCTGTCATGTTATTTTTGTTTAGTATTGTTTGGCATTTCATAATGGAAAGACTTACGCGTGAACAACTTTTACAAATTGTTCAATTTTATTATGAAAATTCACGTTCTGTGAGGAATGTGTTTCGTGCACTTCGCTCAACTTATGGTCAACATAATCGGCCTACTGAGCGTACTATTCGCAACACCATCACCCATTTTGAGACCCAGCATTCATTATTGGATAATATTCGACCGAATAGACCACGTCCAGCACGCTGTGAAGAAAATATAGCGGCCGTAGCTGAGAGTGTACACGAAGACCGTAGAGAGTCGATTCGGCGCCGTTCGCAGCAACTCGGACTGACGTATGGAACGACTTGGCGCATTTTACGTCAAGATCTTAAATTGAAAGCGTACAAAATACAGCTTGTGCAACAACTGAAGCCGCTCGACCTTCCCAAGCGACATCGCTTCGCTCTATGGGCTCTTGAAAAGTTCCAAGAAGATCCGACGTTTTCGAGGCAAATTTTGTTTAGCGATGAGGCCCATTTCTGGCTCAATGGGTATGTAAACAAACGAAATTGCCGCATTTGGATTTGGGACGAAGAGCAACCTGAAGAGATTGAAGAACTGCCACTTCATCCAGAAATCATCGGTCCATATTTCTTTAAAAATTATGCCGGTGCGAACGTAACCGTCAATGGCGACCGTTATCGTGCCATGATAACCGACTATTTGATGCCTGAAATTGAAGCTCGTGATCTCGGCGACATTTGGTTTCAGCAAGACGGCGCCACTTCCCACACATCGCATCAATCAATGGACTTATTGAGAGAACATTTCGGTGAGCACATAATTTCACGTTTTGGGCCGGTCGATTGGCCACCAAGATCGTGTGATATCACACCGTTAGACTTTTTCCTGTGGGGATATGTAAAGTCAAAAGCTTATGCCGACAAACCCGCTTCGATTCAGGCCTTGGAGGAAAACATCACGCGTGTCATTCGCCAGTTACCAGTCGAAATGCTCGAACGAGTGATCGAAAATTGGACTCAACGGATGGACCATCTGCGACGTATCAACGGCCAACATTTGATAGACATAATCTTCAAAAAATAAATGCCAAAGAATGATAATAAAAATTCTCCATTAAATTTGAATTTTCTGTGTTTTTTTTCTTTAAAAAAGTAGGGAACCTCGAAATGGATCACCCTTTATAATGAAAATTTGTGCATCGTTTAGGAAGATAAAAACCATATGTAAGGTATGTTCACATGAGAGCGGATGGCGAACTGCGAACCAGCGAATATTCGTAAATTCTAACATTTCAATCTGATTTGTAAATTTTAGCAGCAAGATGTGTCAATTTTAAGGTTATGTTCGAACGAATTTTTCATTCACGGATTTGTGGATCGCGTCTGTATTGTGTGGATTGTGAATAAAGAGTGACAGTTCACGGTAAGAATTTTTCAATTCAATTCAATTTAAACTCAGTTATTTTATATAATATGTTAGATCAATTAAATATCAATCTTTTGTGGTAGAAGCAATAGAAATTTTCTATTCATAAATACATTAAAATTTATTTGTTCGCAAAATACAAAAAACAAATTCCCTAAAAATACACAAAAGAGATCAAGAGAAAAAAAAAAGTGACTTGAAAATTTGTTTTCAGGGGCATCCCTAACCCAATCACCGGTGAACATAAAAATCTGAAATTTTACATGGTGATGGGGAATAAAAAATAAATTTATGAATAATTTACGATATTTTGATTTCGCCCCAATTGCCCGTTTTTAAGGGAACCACAAGGAAAACATGGTTTTTTGTCAGATTCACTTGAAACGTAGAATACAAATTCTACAACAGAAATAGTGAAATATGCTTCTTGGGAGTTCATCATCAAGAGCCACTAATATTAATATTCAGGGATATTTAAATAATTTAGAAAACAACTGAAACCCTGCAACCTCATTTAAGCCCTTTAAATTGGAAATAAACATCATCGATAGTTTAAGTTAGGCGACAATAATTCTAAGATTGAACTAAATAAAACATATACATATATTTAGAACAAATTATTCTTAAATTAAGATTTCACTAGAAACAATATTGTGAACCGAAAATTGCGAACTAACTGAATACCCGTGCTTTGCTAGTAAAATGTTTCGTAATTTGAGATTTTTGAGTTGAGTTTTGAATCGTTTGTAAAATCCTTGGTGCAATTGTCTTATATTGTGAGGGAGTTAATTTCAAAATACTAAGTGGCCCCGGTGGCTTCCAAGTCCCCTAACGTTTCTGGTTTGTTGGCGTAAGCGAGCGACTTCACATATCCCCAAAAATTGTTTTTTTTTAGAGGTTGGTTTTTCGAATAGAGATAAAACTGACATTTTGTGGTCAAATCTGGCAACTCAAATGTCATTTATGTTCAGTTTGGTTTGCCATTTCATCATGAACAGGTTGGCAAATGAACAACGCTTGCAAATCGTGCAAATTTATTTCGAAAATAATGGTTCAGTTCGCGAAGTTTCATCGCAAAATTTTGTTCAGTGATGAGGCTCATTTTGGGTTGAATGGCTACGTCAACAAGCAAAATTGCCGCATTTGGAGTGAAGAGAATCCACATGAGACCCTTGAAACGCCATTACATTCACAAAAACTGACTGTTTGGTGTGCTCTATGGGCTGGTGGAGTCATTGGGCCGTACTTCTTCCGAAATGATGCTGGAGAGTCAGTTACCGTTAATGGAGACCGGTATAGAGCCATGATAACCGACTATTTTGTTCCCGAATTGGATGGCATGAATGTGGATGAGATGTGGTTCCAACAAGACGGCGCTACATGCCACACAGCGCACGTCACAATCGATTTATTGAAGGAAACATTCGATGAGCGCATAATTTCGCGGAATGGACCTGTCAAATGGCCACCAAGATCGTGTGATTTGACACCAGTGGATTATTTTCTTTGGGGATATGTGAAGTCGCTCGCCTACGCCGACAAACCAGAAACATAAGGGGACTTGGAAGCCAACATTCGTGGCGTTTTTGCCGACATACAGCCCCAAATGCTTGAAAAAGTGGTTGAAAATAATATCTCTAGGCTTGTATTTATTTGAACCAGTCGCGGCGGCATAAAAATATCCGTCCAATAAAGCCAAATTGATGGACATTAAAACGATTTTCTTGTATTTTATTTCAGTTCGAAGTTCTATACCTCTAAAAAAAACACTCTTTATATTGTTTGTACTGTTTTCGTGATCTGCCATATCTTGGAACATTATCGCGAAAATCGCGCCATAGTTTGTGCTGCTATGTATGCTATGTATCCCTCCCCCGTTCTGAAATTATGTTCATTTCATAGTACAGATGTACAGATTACCAAATATTGTTTTTAAATTACTCTTTTACTAAACAAATGATGGAAATCTTCATTTGGAACCTAAAAATGTTGTCTGTTATCTAAGTTGCAAAGACAATATCCGGCAAGTGGCTGCCGCCAGAGTTAAAACACGTTTGTGCCCGTTTTATCGCATTTTCCATTTCATTACTTTCCGCAAGATTTCCGGTGATAGCTGTTCGAATATTCTCCTTAAGGGCTACGATTGTCTGGTTAAATCGGGCGATCTTGAGATTACGAGACCAGGAAACGCTTCGTTCACAATATCCATTGTGCCTCGTGCTGTATGTGTGGTTGCACCGTCTTGTTGAAAGCATGTGTTCACCAAGCCCCGCACATTCTTTATATGAAAAGTAGTGAGGCCGAATTTTTATCGATTTCAACAAACGACCAAAGTCTACCTTCGGGACGTTTTTCATCGAAACTTTTGGTCTTACGAAAATATAACTTGATAATCAAAAAATTTATTGATATGAACTCCAACGAATTTCTCTTCGAAAACCGTAGTAAACCTATGTTTGGACAATTGCCAGTTCTGACAATATTGTCAGGTCTACCAATTTAATGGCAATGAACGGCAAATGAGCTGACAATGGTGAACTACCTTACAATACTGAATAGTCAGTTCAAACTGAAATTAATGGGACAAAAAGATGCACTTGCGATTGTTTTAGGCGCGTCCGTTTTGGAAGGATTGGGTGGCCCGCCGACAGAAGGATTGCTACGCAAAATTACTAGTGGAATTGAGAGCGTGAAATTGACTCCACATATCCAAAAGCAAGAAACTAGTGATGTGCCAAACCGAACATTTTTCAAACCGAGTTAACCCGAGTTAAAATGTTAGTAAACCGAGTTGTTAGTTGATAATTTGAGCTATTTTCCTTCATTCTATGTTTAAAAGAAAAATAAAAACAAATAAAATAAAGTAATTTATTAAAAACGAATTCATGTTAACAAAAAAGCAATAAAAACATTCAGCAAAAGAAACAAAAGAAAAGGAACTTCATATTCAGTCATTCATGGTTCTTAGTCGCTATTAGTTAAAAATACCTACTTTATAAAATATTGAAAAGAAAAAACAAACAACGCAATTTCTTGCAGGTTTTAAGGAACAATATCTGGTCAACTTTTTTGGGAGCTAAACGATTCCGTCTTTCGCTACATAGCTCCTAACAAGCTCCTAAAAGAACCGTATGGCAATACGAGAAAGCCAAATGGGAAGAATTAAACGGTTTCTTTAGGAATTTTAACTGGTCGCTATGCTTCCTCTATGGCGATGTGGATGCATTTTATACCTAATAGGATTAAAAGTATCAAACCCAAGGTGAACGCATGGTGTGACTTGAGCTGTAAAGAAGCTATCAGGGCTAAAGAAGTAAGATTTCGGTCATTTAAGACCAATCCAACTGAGGAAAACCCAAAAAAGGTCAAACGAGCCAGAAATGACTGCAATGCCCACATTAATCGTGTCAAGTTCTCCTACGACCAAAAGTTGAGGCAAAAAATACTACAAAGTCCCACTGGTAATAAAAACTTTTGGTCGTTTGTTAAAAATATTAAGAATTCGGCTTCAACATCTATCCCGACACTCATTTGCAATGACATTCCAGCTGTTAGCTCTTTGGATAAGCCAATCTGCTGGCTGCTTATTTTGCAGCTAGCTCAACGCTACCAGATTTTGCTTTATCTCCCCCTGTACTCGAGCGCGTAGAATATACTATGGGACCAATTTATTTTCACACTCGTACAGTGGCAAGAGTTCTTCAAGATCTCAACGTACATAAATCCGCTGGTCCAGATGGTATTTCCCCATCGTTCTGAAGAGGTGTTCTTCTACGCTGGCAAAACCACTGCGTAAGCTTTTCTATCTGGCCTATTCTTCAGGGCTCTTTCCGAGAAGATGGAAAACAGCATTTGTCTAGCCCGTCCCAAAAAAGGCGAATCTTCCTCTCCCTCCTCCTACCGACCAATTGCACTTAAACCCTTCTTTCCAAGGTCATGGAAACGCTGATAAATCATCAGCTTATAAAATATCTTGAATCACGGAAACTTCTTAATGACCGGAAGTACGGTTTTCGCGGCAACAGGTCCACTGGTGATTTGATGACATATCTAACCGAAAAGTGGAACCAATCTATTCACTGTGGTGGTGAAAGTACGGTCGTTGCGCTTGATATTTCAAAGGCATTTGACAGAGTTTGGCATCAAGCTCTCTTGTCGAAATTACTTTTCGAACCGTTCAATTAAAGTTGTTTTGGACGGTTTCAAGTCTGCAACTTACCAAATAAATGCTGGTGTTCCCCAAGACTCTGTTTTGTCTCCGACTCTCTTTCTCATTTTTACAAATGATCTACTCTCTGTTACTTCTAATCCTATTCATTCCTTCGCCGATGACAGTACCCTCAGATTTACATATTCGTTTCCTGGGCAACGCTCATCTTCGGGCGTCGAACTGCAACGGCAACGTATGTTAAGCTCATAAAATTCCGATCTTGACAGCATTCTTGAGTGGGGTAAAACCAATAGAGTGGAATTTAATGTTTCCAAAATACAATGTTGTCTTCTGTCACTAAAGCGAAACCTCAATACTCTGCCATTATCCATGAATGGCACTTGCATCGCTGAATCCGAAAGACTTTCCATTCTCGGTATGTGTGTTAATGACAACCTTCGTTGGAATGACCACGTATTCGATGTCGCCAAGAACGCTGCGAAGTGTCTAGGCTTCCTAAAGCGATGCAAGAAATATTTTACCCCTTCTGATCTGGCTAGAATCTACAAGGCGTTTATTCGCCCAAAACTTCCTCCCCTTCAACACTTCAACCGTGATACTCGCCACGCGAGGAATGCTCATCAGTTCACCCTAAAGCCTATATTCGGTCGAACTGTGAAATTTAAGGATTCGTTCCTCTGCCGTACACCACAAATGTGGAATGCTCTGCCTCACTCTGTTTTTCCTGTCCATTACAATTTGCAAACATTTAAAATCAATGTGCATCGGTTTCTCATCTTTTCTTCTAATCCCTCATTTCCTTAACGCCCGTGCTGTGTTACTATAACATTATAAGGGTGCTAACAATCCCTTTTGCACGTGCAAAATATAAAAAATATATATAATAAACCTGCCTTGGAGAATAGCCGTTCCGATGGAACCGATGTAGCGGGTATGCATAAATACTTATGTGCCAGCTTAAACAAGGGTGGCAACACTGGATTAATAGTGGTTACTGGAGTAATAGTAGGAATGCATAAAAGGCATTTTATATTTTAAAATAAAATAATGATAAATGCCAATTCAAAAAAGTTAATAAGAATTAATATATTGAAGTTGAAGTCAGGTGATCTTGTTGATGATCTTTAGTTGTTGGTGATCTTGAGTTCTTGTATTATCCACATTCGCGCATTAGTGGCATTTGATTCAACACCAAAGTCGTCTTTTTTGAATCGCGGATCCAACAATGTTGACTTCGCTGCTGTCCTGTTATATTCATAAACACCAAGGCGCTTCTCTGTCAGTTAGTAAGTTTCGTTGCAAAAGTTTAGCTGCCTCAGTACCTAGATTTTTATTCGCCACTGTCTTTTGCAGTCCTACCACTAGTTGAACGATACTCGATAACGAGGGGTATGACTCCCCTAATAAAATAACTGTTATTTTTTCGAATGGTTGTTACTATATCCTCTGTCAAATTCCATTCCTTAAAATCCAGATAAGATGGGACGCTTCCAAAAGTGGCAACGTAGCGGAAAGAGGCACTTTTACTTTCAATAAACGTTCAAGCATATAAAATGTGCTGTTCCATCGGGTGCGAACATCTTGTTTTAATTTTAGTGTCTCATTTCACTTCATTTTAATCTGCATGTCTAGCAATGCATAAAAGGATTTCGCACTATGTTTAAAATGCGATACTATGCCCCTACATTTGTTTAAAATATATGGCATTGATAACAACTGTTCTCCGACATAAAAATGCTCTAAATTTGGTTTTTCAATGCAGTTTTTAACGGTAAGATTCAATGTATGTGCCACACAGAAATGATTGCGTTTGTTTAAAATTTCATTGACTGCTTTTTTCATTGCTGCAGCGTTGTCTGTGACAATGCTTACAACTTTAGCACCTATTTGCCATTCATCCAATAATTTTCCTATCGTGCTAGTTATATTTTCAGCCGTATGACTTTCTTCGAACTCAGAAGTAGAAATAACACCAGACTTGATACTTACTCCTTCTATGTAGTGAGCTGTTATGCTGATAAAACATTTGTTGCTGCCCAAATGTCAGATGTCAAAGCTATAAAATCGATATCCTGTAATTTCTGCTTTAAGAATCTTGACTCAATGTTATATCCCTCTTCGAGCATTTCTGCTACTTTTTTTCGTGAAGGAATATTGTAATCAGGGTTCAGCGCTTTTGAATATTTTCGAAACCCTTCATTTTCGACTATTTGCAGTGACTGAAAATCAAGCACTATCAGGGTGTTTTTTTTAATATGCATCATCAATGTACTCGTATTTCCCGAATATTTGTATGATGTAGAACATTTTTTACAGACAACTTTTCCTTCTTGCGGCTTATTAAAAACTTCCCACAATATAGACCAACCATTATCCGAAACCAACCACAACCGAATCGTTCAACTCGGCTGCATTAAATTGGCATCGGTTCATTCCATCGGTTCTGGTAACTCAGTTTGATAAAAGTTTAATTCGGTTTAACTCGGTTTAACTCGGTTTAGCTGCAACTCGGGTTGAACCGGGTTATTAACTCGAGTTGACACATCACTACAAGAAACGACTTAATAAATAACTGCGCGAGCATTACCGTTGATGCATCTACAATACAATATGCATCATCAATGTACTCGTATTTCCCGAATATTTGTATGATGTAGAACATTTTTTACAGACAACTTTTCCTTCTTGCGGCTAATTAAAAACTTCCCACACTATAGACCAACCATTATCCGAAACCAACCACAACCGAATCGTTCAACTCGGCTGCATTAAATTGGCATCGGTTCATTCCATCGGTTTTGGTAACTCAGTTTGATAAAAATTTAATTCGGTTTAACTCGGTTTAACTCGGTTTAGCTGCAACTCGGGTTGAACCGGGTTATTAACTCGAGTTGACACATCACTACAAGAAACGACTTAATAAATAACTGCGCGAGCATTACCGTTGATACAAATATACCATTTTCTACATCCAAGTCAGCAGTAGTGAGCGGCTTTATAACATTATATTTAAAAGATAAAGTTAGTGTGATTCAACTGCATTTATGTGAATGATATGTCAACAAGTTTTGAAAATCACATCAAAGATTTTCATAACTATTTGAGCTTTCTAAACTCATTTTGTGAATATTTTCTAATTATCGACATAACATGAACGGCAGCATAGTGAACGAAATTTGATGCATAGAAATGAACAAGGTAAATTGTCATCTTCTAACTCAGAAAATCTACCTCTGGTTCACTTAAATACTCAATAAATACGAAATATCTGAAATATGTAGTCCAATGTATAAACAAATGAGGTGCGCCCAGTTACTCAATGAACACTCCGGGTAGATGGAACATACCTAGCAGTGGTACAAAGAAAATGCTGCACAAGAAATGCAAAATTTTAACGAACCGGGTAGTATGTATATGTACTTACCTGAAGCGTCGTCAGTTGGCTTATGATGCCATGTACCTAGTATGGATTAGTTGAAGGTATCTATTCTTTTACTCACTCCACATATATACGGTTTTTGCTCATCGTCCTTTTGCCATCATAAAACTTCAATTAATTATGCATATTTTTATAAAATCAATTTCCTAGCTTGTTGGCTGGTAGATAGATAACTATCTACTTTAGTTATGTACATGCATATATATAAATTTTGCTCAGATTTCTAATTAAATAGCGATGACTTTTTCTACGTTGCCCAATCATGGACATAGCCAAACAAATTTAATTACAACTATGGCATATTTAACGCAAAAACTTTTTCGTTTTCTCCCTCATGCATGTTTTCCTGTGACCATAAAAGTAAATAAATCCATAGTTGTCTGTAGTTGACAACAAACTTTGTTTATTTTTTTTTCTTTTCTGGATTGTGCCTGAATTTTAAATTTATTTCTAATCGTATTTCGCCTATATTCTTTTAACCAGATGTATCCAAATTATATATTATTGTAAGGAATAAAGTATTTATCATTTCGGCTAAAGCATGTAAAGGGTGATTTTTTAAGAGTTAAGTT
Organism: Ferdinandea cuprea; assembly: GCA_963576555.1. Classification (NCBI taxonomy): domain Eukaryota; kingdom Metazoa; phylum Arthropoda; class Insecta; order Diptera; family Syrphidae; genus Ferdinandea; species Ferdinandea cuprea. Next base: position 1,084,196 of record OY754959.1, read on the forward strand.
TTAGGTTGGCAGCACTGGTTAGTAATGGCGTCCAAACGTCAACTGTCGTGGAAAGACCTATAAACGACCAACGATTGCAAATAATTGAAATTTATTATCAAAATTCGTGCTCTATGAAAAATGTGAAAATCCGCTGTTTTATCGAAAAATTGTGTTCAGCGCTAAGGCTCATTTTTGGCTCAACGGATACGTAAATAACCAAAACTGTCGCATCTGTAGTGATGAACAGCCACATGCCATACAAGAAGTACCGATTCATCCCGAAAAAACGACAGTTTGGTTTATGGGCTGGTGGCATCATCGGTTCAAACGTTACCGACAACGGTGAACGATATCGAGCCATGATACGCAGCTGGCTGAGTTGAACTTGGTTGACATGTGGTTTCATCACGATGGTGCCACATGCCACACAGCTCGTGAAACAATGGAAATGTTGAAGGATGAATTTGGTGAGCTGCTTAACTCTCGAAATGGCCCTGTGAGTTGGCCGCCAATATCATGCGATTTAACGCCTCTTGATTATTTCTTGTGGGGTTATGTAAAGTCGGAAGTCTATGTGGACATGCCGAACACGATTGAGGCCTTACAGGATAACATAACACGCGTAATTCGTGGAATACAGGCCGAAATGCTCGAAAAAGGGACGCAAAATTGGACCTTCCAAATGGACCATTTGAAACGGAACAACTTTTCAACATCAGAAGACTTCGAAGGCTATTATACCAAATTACAAAATCACTGTTTAGCATTCCACTTCAAATCAGACAATCCACATGAGTTCCTAAATGTAGCAAGTTGTCTAAATATAGAGGAATTCGCGAAGTCATCAGTGGCAAACGGTCTCGTAGAAAATAAACTGAGAGGAAACATTAGTTTTAAATTAAATACTAAACATACAACAAATGGAGAACTAAATTATAGAGGTAATTTTTCCATTTTGTTTTCCTTAAAGTTCAAGACTGGATGAACGCTCAAAGCTTTTAAATAACTTAACCCACCCTATAATTTGTCGTTCACATCCGCATACGTACATATGAACTGTACAACAAAGTGTTTCTTTTACCTCTGCTCTGGAAAGTTAGACGCAACGAATGTTGATTCGAAATCGATTGACTTTGAAATTGTAGTAATTACGCGTGCTTAATGATTTTAATTACGCGTCCTTTTGTGCAAGTTTTGTGTTTGTCGGGAACTAGCATGCCACCTTTGTATGTTAATGGGCATGTAAGCCTGTTTGAGCATTTATGTTTGTTTGCTAAAGGCATATTTTTGCAACAAAACTGCATAATATTGTGCTCCTTTAGTCAGAGTAGGAAAGATGGTATAATGTAGGCCCAAATGAAGCAATGAACGCCTTTTACATGGGCTTTATTGGAAGGATGATTTTATTCCATTAATGTTTAAATATGATTTCGGGCATGTGGCCACCGCGGCTGGTTCGAATAAAGACAAGACTAGAGGTCCAATTTGCAACCACTTTTTTAAGCATTTGGAGCAACGCAACGAATGTTGGCTTCCAAGTCTCCTAACGTTTCTGGTTTGTTGGCGTAGGCGAGCGACTTCACATATCCCCAAAGAAAATAATCCACTGGTGTCAAATCACACTATCTTGGTGGCCAATTGACAGGTCCATTCCGCGAAATTATGCACTCATCGAATGTTTCCTTCAATAAATCGATTGAGACGTGCGCTGTGTGGCATGTAGCGCCGTTTTGTTGGAACATGTCATCCAATTTGGGAAAAAAAATAGTCGGTTATCATGGCTTTTTACCAGTCTCCAATAACGGTTACTGACTCTCCAGCATCATTTCGGAAGAAGTATGACCCAATTACTCCACCAGCCCATAGAGCACACCAAACAGTCAGTTTTTGTGGATGTAATGGCGTTTCAAGGGTCTTATGTGGATTCTCTTCACTCCAAATGCGGCAATTTTGCTTGTTGAACCCAAAATGAGCTTGCGGTAAACTTCGCGAACTGATCAATTATTTTCGTTGTTCATTTGTCAACCTGTTCATGATGAAATGGCAAACCACACTGAACATAAATGACATTAGAGTTGCCAGATTTGACCACAAACTGTCAGTTTTATCTCTATTGGAAAAACCAACCTCAAAAAAACACCCTTTACTTATATATCGTTTTCATCACTTCACTTTAATTTTATCGGCTAGACAGCGTCTTGCGAATGGTTTGTTTCCTCTGATATCGACAGATTTTATTCGATATCATAAACCTCATACCTCAACACCGACTCTGACTTCTCACCTCGACTTGTTTCTTTTACATTTTGGTAAAACTTTTCAACACGGAGAAACTTTTCAAAATGGAGAGAACATTTTGTCGATCGCATGAAAAACTAACAGAGAACTTTATTGCTTATATTGTCCCACAGCAAAATTGATAAGTTTTCAGTTGACTTTCATTTTAATATTTTTCAATTAACTTTTTCCTTTGGCTGTTTTGAAATTATGTTTAAATTATGAACTATCAGCAAAAAAAAAAAATGTGAAAATGTTTACCCTTTAAGAATTCACTGTGAAAGTAAAACGTTACTGAATGACTTCATTAAATAAAAAAATAAGTGACTCGTAGGTACGCTTTGGACAACAGTTAACACTGGTTCACATTTTTGCATCCTATAGTAGAATTGCCAAACATATTTCCCTATTTTGCCTCTGACATTTCTCGATTTAGGTATTTTTCAGAATAATTTCAAGTTATGTATCTAAGTGAAATCTACAATCACTCTTGAGTTCCACAAAACTCCTTTCACTGCAGATAAATTTCGCCGTCATTCATCGTTGAAAATTGCACAAGTCATAGTCGGAATATTCGTTGCTCGTACCACCATTATCCCATTTACTGTTTCAGATTAATAAGCGGTCGTTTACAGCAACAATAGATGCTCATGATTTTGACCCGTCGGTCGTCCTGGGGAATGGGGATTAAATATGCTTCTTTCATATCGGAATGATAGATTCGTCTAAATCCCAACTATCATAGTGTACGTTATGAAATCTCACTATCTTGGCTGCAGCCCTGTCGGGGGTTTTCTTTTCTATTTTCATTTCATTCGAGAAGTCTGGTGGTATTGCTTCAGTGTGCAAATATGTCTGTCTGTACTGTTTTCGACGAATGTTGGCTTGGCAGGACATGATGTAAAGTCGGTGGGATATTTTAAATTCAATTTGATGTTATATGTACATCCGCACCACAAACACATCTATATAAATATGTATGTATAATTTAATTTCAGAATATTCTCTCGTTTTAATTTCGCCGCTTTGTTTATTGTTTCCGTCTACTTGTCAAGAATGAAATCATTTAACCACCATCTCGACATTTTAATTTCAGTCCTTGGCATATTACTTTTCAAGTGAATCTGTGTTTTTTTTTTGTTCTTAAAGCTTCCGCGGAAGGGTAAGTATTTTTTTTTTGTTTTTAAATTTCCAGCATATTGCGATTAAAACAAAATACACATGTATCTATACACTCTACACTCACATTCATTCGTTGAAAATCAATTTTATTGTGAACACAACTCAAGCAAGTCTTTATAGATATCACGTGAACGGCGTGAGCAATGATGCAATGTTTGTTGTATAAATTTGACGGCTATAAATAATAATGGACCATGGACCCTTGTGGCGCTTCACCAGAGAGGCTTAGCCAATTTAGAATTTTCCATCAGTAAATGTGACATGAATGATGTTAAATCCGAAATACATCCACGGGAGAGGCTACAACTTCCATGCATATTTAAAAACAAATCTATGTCCATCGACAGACTGGGAATTCGTTACTGTAGCACAGGTGTTCACTGCAGTGAAGACGGATCATGAGTTGGTCATAAATCCGTTATCATTACTTGTAGCACCGACCCAGGAGAGCTTATGTTAGGGTTATGTTCATATTTGGTGAACATGAGGATTCGTGCAACAACTTTCTTTTGGTTTCTCAATTGCTGATTCATTACTTTAATGAAGGGTATTTGACGATGTAAGCTATGTATGACTACCATAATAGTCATAATATACTTTTGACGTTAAAAAAATAAACCGATTTTGTTGGCTCTTAAAGTGGAATGTGATTGAAAATAAATATGTTCCAAAAATGAAATAATTTTTATTTGCTGGAATTGGTGCATTAGTCGGATTAGAAAATTATGAAAAAAGGCAGGCTCTTTTTTTTTTTTTTTTTTGATAATCCCGCACCCAATAGAAAAAGGGTTTTGAAACTTTCCCAATAAAAGCGCTCACGTGGTGATGTTTATTTTATACAGCAAATTATGGATTTATGGATTTCAAATTTTTCTTTTATGGAGTAGAGGAAGTATTTGGCACAAAACAAACGTGTGTAAAGTTAAAAGGGTAGGGATTTTAAACTACAGTTGAAATACACAAATTATAGGCAGTTGGTAAGATAAAATTTCTGTCAAAACTTCACCGAAAGTTATGTTTCGGTCCGATAATTTAGTATGTTGTCGGTCTCTTTTATCTTCTCCTCATTTAACTACGAGGTTATGATCATGATTATAGGGATTATAACTCTCCCACACGTGTGTTCGACCTAAAAAATATCTGCTGGCCTCCCGATTTTCTATCACTTCTGCATTTTGTGTGATCCAGGAGTTTTTAGGCCTATCTCTCTACGTGATTGTAAACGCAAACGTTGATTGGCATTGCCTTTTTGACGGGGTTCGTAGGATCCCTACTTTAAACTGAGTCAGTCGTGCTCCAATTTTTTCGAGATGCGTTCTTTAACGTGAAGGCTTCCTCGGATTCTGGAACTTCTAATTCGATCAAACTTTGTTACTCCTGCTGTCATGCGAAGCATCTTCATCTCAGCTGCTGTCAACTTTCCCTCATACTTTTTGTACATTGTCCAGCATTGTGAACCGTATATGATCGCCGGACGCGCAACTGCGGGGTAGAGTTTTCCCTTCAGCTTAGGGGACATTTTTCGGTCACAGAAGATGGCAGAGTTTTTCTGTCACTTCATCCACCTTACGCTTACACGATGATTGATGTCGTCATCAACGGTTGCTTCGTTGTTAATCATTGATCCCAGATATTTGAACTTTTCACACTTGGTAACCACCACCCCATTTAAATAAATGTCTGGAATGGGTTGACTTGGGTCAGAGAATGGGCAGCACAGATACTCTGTCTTTTTCTAAAACATCTACCTAAACATCAAGTGCTCGTTGAAGGGACGTCTGATCATCACTTCACTGATGGCTCCTTCGTCAGCAATCAGAATAACTGATGCCCTTTAGGGTCCTTCACTTTTCCCTCAAGCAGATAATCTAGGACCGCAATAAAGAGGAAAGGACTTAAGACACTTCCCTGGTGAACACCGACTTTTATTGGAAATTCATCGGTGACTCCTGCGGGACATCTGACTTTTGTCTTCGCTCCCTCGTACATGTCCATGATCATCTGTACGTAGGTGTCAGGAACTCTTCGTTGTCTTAGCTCGTTGTCGAATCGTTTACGCTTATTCTTCTTCTTCCCCATTTCCAAAGAGGTTATGATCAGAAGTGTGTCTAAATAACTTTCCCCCGATTCTTGCGGTTGCATGTTTATTAGAGTTTCGTGGAGTAGTAAAAATTACTGAAGTTGGTACAGGGTCGGGTTTGAACCTGTGACCCCTCGCTAGGTATAGTCAAACACACTAATCACTAAAAAGATAATAAATAACAACAAATGTGTTCAAACATTCGTAATTAAATCACAACCCTTGTGTGATTCCCAAAGGTGTAATACTCTGTGGTCATTTAACTGTTAATTTGTAAATATCTTTGCATATGACGGCATTCAACAAATTGAACCGCAAAATCAATTCCTGCGGTTGAACACGACGATTGCATTTCATTTGATTTGTTTAATTGCTTCTTCGGAAACAATTAGTAACTGTTTCATGAACATGAAAAGATTATGAACGTATAGATTATGTTAATCTAATTTCAACTGAGGCAGACCAAATATGAATAAGTTCAACTTTTCCTTGCTTAGCTTGTATCAACCTTGTTACTGACAAGTAAGGACTTCACAACCATTTGCTACGCGAAGCTCTCCAGCTTTATGCCCAATTTACAATGTCGCGTTGGGCCGGTCTCGCTCTGACAGATTATGTAGAAACAACGAGTTCTTTTGAGTTTAACCAAAATCTGAGATCAAACATTTGTTCCGCTTAAGATCGTAAATATCGTAAAGTCGGAATGCAATGCCGAAGTATTACTATTCTCTACTACGATCAAGCATTTGACAGCATGCAACTGTTTGGCATTTCAAGTAGTTGTGTAATTTTTCGATTTGATATATATTATTGGTTCAGGCCATTTTAAAGATACCAGCCTTTCATACTTATATTGTTGTTTATTTAGAGCAAGTTTATTTTAGTTACAATTGACTTTTCTGCTCATTTTGCAGCTAGCTCAACGCTCCCAGATTGTGCTTTATCTCCCCCACTACTCGAGCGCGTATAATATTCTATGGGACTCATCCATTTTCGCACTCGTACAGTGGCAAGAGTTCTTCGAGATCTCAACTTATATAAATCCGCTAGTCCAGATGGTATTTCCCCTACCGTTCTGAAGCGGTGTTCTTCCACGCTGGCAAAACCAATGCGTAAGCTTTTCTATCTGTCCTATTCTTCAGGGCTCTTTCCCGTCCCAAAAAAGGCGAATGTTCCTCTGTCTCCTCCTACCGACCAATTGCACTAACGTCCCTTCTTTCCGAGGTCATGGAAACGCTGATAAATCGTCGGCTTATGAAATATCTCGAATCCTGAAACCTTCTTAATGATCGGCAGTACGATTTTCGCGGCAACTGGTCCACTGGTGATTTGATGACATATCTAACCGAAAAGTGTAACCAATCCTATTCATTCCTCCGCTCATGAAACTACCCTCAGCTTTACATATCCGTTTCCTGGGCAACGTCCCTCATCTTCGGACGTTGAACTGAAACGGCAACATATGTTAAGCTCGTTAAATTCCGATCTTGACAGCATTCTTGAGTGGGGTAAAACCAATAGAGTGGAATTTAATGCTTCCAAAACACGATGCTGTCTGCTGTCACTGAAGCGAACCCCTAATTCTCTGCCATTATCCATGGATGGCACTTGCATCGCTGAAACCGAACGACTTTCCATTCTCGGTATGTGTGTTAATGACAACATTCGTTGGAATGACCACATATTCGATGTCGACAAGAACGCTGCAAAATGTCTAGGCTTCCTTAAGCGATGTAAGAAATATTTCATCCTTCTGATCTGGCTAGAATCTACAAGGCGTTTATTCGCCCAAAACTTGAGTGCAACTTTCATATCTGAGAGCTACTTGACAGAATTCAAAAACGTGCGATAAAACTTATTGGCTACCGAGATATTGCGAATTCGCTTCACCCTCTTATTCATCGTCGTAATGTCTCCTGTCTATCGTTGTTCTATCGATACTTCCATCACAAGTGCTCAAACGAAATAGGCAGTTGCATTAATCGCCTTCAACACTTCAACCGTAATACCCGCCATGACAGGAATGCTCACCAGTTCACCCTAATTTGTTCACCCTTGATTTGCGTAATAAGTAAGTAAAGTTCTGGTTACCCATAATGAGAGAAATTGAGTGGACTTTTCGTTTGGTTTCGATATAAGGTTAATCCCACTGAAGTCTATTATGGTTAGCCCTTTAGTTTTACAAATTTGTTGCTTGCGCGGTTTGGCATAACAAATCGTAAAGTCGCTGTAAAGCGTATCAAGGTTTGTTAGAGCGCGAGCGAAGTGTGGGCGGGGGGGGGGGGGGGGGGGAATTAGTAAGTATATACAGTCGAACTTCGACAACCCGAACCATAACTTGCCCCAAATAAAGTTCGAGTTATCAAAACTTCGAGTTATTAAGAAAAATTCAAAATTGATATAAATATGTATTTAATATATTTATTTGCGAACAACAAACATAAATTTTATATATACATCTCCCCTATGTTTTTTTTAGGAGCTATCTATTTTTATCAAAAATAAGAACTAAGCATTGAGTTCGTATCGACCAATATATTGGTCTTGTGCGTCCTAACCTTTGGCAATATTTTTACTCACACATAAATAAATCACGATTTTCTATACGCAGATTTGCATACTAGTCATAGGCGCACACAAACACAGAGCTCCCGAAAGCATTGCATTATAAAGGGTGGGTTTAAAGGGATTTTTTAAGCGTAGTTTTTTTAAAAATCGAATACACTCAAATTTGCATCAAATATTAAAATTTTTTATTGTAATCGATAAATAGGCTTTAAAGACAACTTCATGTAAATGTTGTCCGCGGATTCGTTTCAAATGGTCCATTCGAAAGGTCCAATTTTGTGTCACTTTTTTGAGCGTTTCGGTCTGTATTCCACGAATTACACGTGTTATGTTATTCTGTAAGGCTTCAATCGTGTTCGGTAGACTAACGACTTTACATAACCCCACAAGAAATAATCAAGAGGCGTTAAATCGCATGATCTTGGCGGCTAACTCACAGGGCCATTTCGAGAGATAAGCTCCTCACCAAATTCATCCTTCGACATTTCCATTGTTTCACGAGCTGTGTGGCATGTGGCACCACCGTCTTGATGAAACCACATGTCAACCAAGTTGAACTCAGCCAACTGGAGTCGCGTATCATGGCTGTATCGTCGTATCGTCTTTGAAGAAAAATGGACCGATGATGCCACCAGCCCATTAACCACACTATATTGTTCTTTTTTTGGGGATGAATCGGTAATTCTTGTATGGCATGTGGCTGTTTATCACTCCAGATGCGACAGTTTTGCTTATTTACGAATCCGTTGAGCCAGAAATGAGCCTCATCGCTGAACATATTTTTTTGATAAAACAGCAGGTTTTCACAGAGCACGAATTTTGATAATAAATTTCAATAATTTGCAATCGTTGCTCGTTCGTAAGTCTTTCCATGATTAAATGGTAGAGTATACTGAAAACTTTTCACTTTGACAGATGACGTTTGGACGCCATGAACAACTTAACTCTTAAAAAATCACCCTTTAGAACGAACTTGTAAGAGCACACAGAATTTGCGAATTCCACTTCAGAATTCGACGCTTTTGATAACCAAGTTCGATGTTCGACATTTCAAGCATTAAAAATTTGTGTTAGCAATGACCATTTCCATTCCTGTTCAACTTAAACACAAACATATTTTTTTTGTCTCTATGGCACTTAGGTAGGTTAAAATGAAAATGCTTTTACATTGATTTGATACCACAAGCCACTCGTTCTATAAAAAAATTCAGAAGAGATAGCTATCGACACTTGCAAGCATGGAAATGTTTATATTTTTGTGAATACGAAATTTATTACGCTGTTGAATAAGTTTTAAATATATTCACTGTTGAAAACAATAAACCAATAAAATGCAATCAAAGTTCCATCCAAATCGGCTTACACACTTGAACTGCGCTTTTCAATAGATACATTAATACGCTTCCAAAACACACGGGTTAGAGGCACACATGTCACATCAACGTTCCTGCTATTGTATTATATTCTATTCGATGCACAACGTAAAATAAAATACAAAAACTAAGCCTTCATAGCAAATTGCAAACGACTTCAACGAAGGACTCGAGTTTAAAAATCCAATAAACAAAAAGGAGAAATGAAAAACATTTCAAAGAAACAAAAAAGCTACATGACTATCCATTGTGTCTGCTAGAAATGATCGTAAAATTGAGGCAGAAGGAATAACTTATTACTGCAAATTCAGCAAGGAGAGGATAGTAGAAATAATGGTTGATACCGTAAGGTTGTTGGGTCACACACGTACACTAAAGCACAATCTCACAATATAGATAGCAAGTTTAAAGTTCCGACCTTACAATTGCCATATGTTGCATTTGTTGTGGTCATAAGTCTTCGTACTCCTGCTCGGCTGTATCGAGAGTAGTAGGTACCTACCTACCTACGTACGTACGAGTCGATATATGTTTTCACGGAAGACCAACTTCCGTCGAATGTAAAAGGAAAAGTTCTCCGTCATTGTCATATCTGTTTTTCAGATATTTCATTTGCTTCCTTCTGGTGACATATGTACTCCTAGTATTCGAAGGAACACGAACAACGTTTTGCATCTACATATTTATTGCTCGAAGACATTCTGTGAGCGTATACAACTGAAATAACGTATTATAGGTCTGTGAACCTGTTACGTGAGTGGATCTTGAAATTTCACCCCAAAAGAAATATTTCCTGTTTCGTGTTATTTCAATTTGGCGACAATTTATAGTCGCAATACAGATGATCAGAGGTTTGGATTACCCGTGAGAGCTCTTTCCGCAACAGCTGAATCCGCAGGGCTTTGGGTTAAGTCTTTCGGTGTATTGTACACAATGTCGTCATGTGTCTTTCTTATGTTGCCGCCCCAAACGTGCATAGAACTTATACATTCGAATAAGACTAGATTAGAGAAGAACAATTTAACCGATTTGCAGCAAAGAATGAGCGCGTGTCTTAAAGGTGGCACTGCTTCATTAAATATTTGTTTTCCCCATTTTATGGTATGTATTCCACGAATGTCTAGTTCATACATATATAAGTGCGTGTTTTCTTTCAAAAATTACTGAGTATATTGCATGTCTGCTTGAGGTAAAAGATAGACCATAGATAGAGATATCCATGGAATGTTTATGATACATACAAAGAAACTTATCTATGTACAACAGATGCCTACACATAACATAGAGATGAGTACAGTAATGTAGTTGAACGATGTTTTAATTTGAATTTCTACTTTAAAAACTGAGTAAATTCATTTTGGCTGGATGCAAGTGCGTTGGACTTCTAAGCGAGCGGATCAGGTTCAATCAGCCCTAACTCTTGCAAAAGTCCGGAAAACATTCAAGAGCGAGAACTGTCATGAGAAGCTTTTCAAAAATGAATTGCCGCTCGGAGTCGGTATTAAACTAACAGTTCTTTCATTCGTATCAAAAAATATATCTTTGCACACACAATGGTTGGAGAAGCTAGGCTTTAGATCCTATATCTGCCCGTTGATGCCTCTGGGACTATTCTTAATATTTGTGCCATGGATCCTTTAAGAGAACGAATGAGTTTACCGCAACATCATAATCGGTTCAGCGTAGTAGGAATGAGATGATCCTATAACGACTGGGACCCCAGATGAGGAGTTACCTAGATAGTCAACTCGAGAGCGAATCTCTCACCTTGCCTACAAGCTAAGTCGAACTGATAAGCCCCACATAATTTGCACTTATATGGGCTTTTACGTGCAAATCAAATGGGAATCACGCACACATAAATCGAATTATATGGGGCTAATGGCCGCGCCCATGAAATGTCATTTTTTATAGCAAGAAGTTGGGAACAGTTGATGAATTTCAGCAGATTACACCTCACAATTTGGATGTGTAAAATAAACATGCACAATATGCGGTGAATATGGATTGATAAAAACATACTTACCACACAACTAATAACATAATAAAATATTATAATATTCAGAATAAAGCTGTGTTTTAACTAATTTATTCTAATTTTTAATGAAAAATAATCAAAATAATATTGATTATCGTGACTATTATATAATAAGTAAGTTGATCATACATTTTCGGTTGACAATAAATTTTGGATTCGGATTTTGTTATGGATGGTTATATTGAAGCATTTAAGTACTTTTATGCCACGTTTCCACCAAAAAATTAACCGAGATTAAGCACAAAAAATTAAAAATTAATCTTTCAGCGTTTCCACCGAAGAAAATAGATTAATCTGACGTTTGGCTCTCTTTATCGCATTTTTGCTTTAAAATGGAGAACGTAATTGACATTTCAAAAGAAAACAGATGTTTTTTCTTAAACGTCAAACAAAGCGAAAATAAAATTAAAATGTGGAAAAAGAATGACAATATTTTTAGCACACTTTTATTCTTCAAAACAATATCAAGGTTTTAATGGTTGCATTGGCCGGGAGAAGTCGCGTCGTAGAAAACACCGCCGTCAGTGCTTAATTAATATTGTGGTAGCTAAAAGGAACAAAATTGCAACTCAAGAAAAGATATGAGACATGTTGAGAGTAGGAGAGTAGTGTAGAGTCGTATAGAGTGTGTTCGCAACCCGAATTTTCATGCAAACGAAGTTTATTACCTAAATTTATTTTTAATCTTGTGTTTAGAAGATTAATCCATCTTCAGATTTAAAGTGGATTAAGGGCAGATTAATCTTAATCTCGGTTTAGCGGTAACACCTAGCTCATGTCTTTATTTGACAGATAATTAGTTTTATCCTTCCGCTGAATGAATATGGTTGTGTATACGCTTGAACAACGCTGGGAAATATTGCGACATTACATTGAATGTTGCAGAATGTGTGCGAAAATTGCGTACGGATTTTCGAAGAAGAGAAGCACCGTCAGCTCCGTATGTTCGCTATCTTGGCATCTATAACTGGCATCCTCATCGATAAACCAAAGCGTGAAAAGCCAAAAACAGTGCGTACACCCGAGAAAATTGCTGCTGTGGAAGAAAGGGTGCGTGAAGCGCCATCAACATCAATTCACCGTCGTTCTCAACAATTGAACATTTCGGAGACATCATCGAGACGAATTTTGCATAAAGACCTTGGTATGACGCCATACAAAGTCCAATTGGTTCAGGAGTTGAAGCCAACTGACCATCCAATGCGTTTTCGCTTCGCTAAGTGGGCCTGCGATCGACTTAGAGAAGATGCCGATTTAGCCAAAAAAATCCATCTTTTCAGATGAAGCTCATTTTGATCTTGGCGGGTATGTAAACAAGCAAAATTGTCGCACATTTGGGGCACAGAAAACCTGCCAAAACGAGTCACTGTTTGGTGCGGATTTTGGTCCAGAGGCATAATTGGGCCATTTTTCTTCGAAAATGTTACAGTCAATGGCGATCATTATCGGGCCATGTTGAACGAATTTTTGTTCACAAAAATTGAAGAGGAGGATATTGGCAACATTTGGTTTTAACAGGACGGCGCTACGTGCCACACAGCCGAAGCTACACACGATGTTTTGCGCCCTGTTTTTGAAGATCGCATTATCAGCCGCAGAGCTGATGTCGTTTGGCCACCGCGGAGCTGCGATTTGACACCGTTGGACTATTATTTGTGTGGTGCCGTAAAGGATAAGTGTTACGCCGACATGCCAGAGACAATTGACGCTTTAAATGACAATATTCGTGAAGCCATTGGTGAAATACAGCTGCACACAATCGATAATGTGCTTAAAAATTGGACCGATCGCGTAGGCTACTGCATGGCCAGCCGAGGCAGCCATTTGAATGAAATTATTTTCCATTATTAACCGGAAGGATTGTACTTTCAAATAAAAAAAGAAATTTGAAAAAAAAAGTTATTTGGCAGAGCCTTTATTAACAATTTTCAAAACCGCCTAAAAAAATCGATTGACTAAACATACAAATTTTGTAACACAAAACAATTTAAAAAGGATTAAAAATCTTCCACTTTCTTATCGATGCACGGAACCCGAATATGTACATATATTCATTAAACTTTCATATGTTGAAATAAAACAATCAAAGAATTTAAATTAATAAATTTACATTTATATACATTTTATTTCATTTTATTAACCAAAATGGAAAAAGTACAACAACCCAAGAATCTTTATTTTACGGCAGATAAAAAAATAGAGAACTATTTCTTATAACCGCAAAAAATATTCCAATTAAATTGTAACAACTTTATTGTGTAACTAATTTTTTGTTTATTTAGAAACATTTTTATTAAAATAGCTATAAAAGTTGAATCACATAAACTCAACACTTCGCAGCATTTCCTATTTCCCAACACATCCGCCGTGGCCAGCTGTTATGTTGCAAAACTCCCCACAATTATTTTGGCGGGTAATCTAGTAAATTAGATCTAACTTCATGTGTCTGGCTCACACGTATTCACAGATAGGGAAATTGTGAGATATAAATATTTTTTGCGGGTTGAAAGTGATAGGGGATTGCAGAGTTGACTATCTGGTTAATTCCTCATCTGTGACTGGGACTTGTGGAACATTGCAGTAGAATCCGTGTGCCACAGTTAATAGGGTGCAGCATAAGCGTAAGTTGATTGATTAGGAACTAGAAAGAACCTAGTTAACCGTTATTGTCATACAGACAATACAAACATCACGACAAAACCGACTATGAAACTCAAGAAATACAATCGTTCCAACCTCATAACTTACTTTTATGCCCTTGAGTCAGCAGGTGTGTCCGTCATTTCACAAGCTCTGCTACCAAAAGTGGGAAATATACCTATCCAAATATGATATGAAATATGATCAAGTAGAGAGGGTAGTAGAAGTTAGTGTTAGTGGACAACTCTTCCCATCTAAACTACATAAAGCATGCATATAGTGCCGGCAGATTAACATTCCGACCAACTGACGGAAACAATTTAAAGTGCTATCAATGCTCTAAAAAAAAGTACACAAGTTACTCTTGTTCACCTCAGAGTTGAGGAGACTTCTGACAAGAATATCTCAAAAATGACATTGAAAGGAATCAGGGGCGGAAAATGCATTGGTTCGAAAGAATATGATGCCTAACCTACTTGGAAAACTTCCGCTACTGGCCATTCCAAGGAACGAAAGTTCAGGAAATTTTACTTCGATAAAAATGTCCTAACGAGGCTCAGTACTGACGAAATTGGGGCAAATATATAGACTGAATAAAGAAGGCAAGAACAACAGAGTCACAATCTGTAGGCCAACGAGAAAACGGAATCAGATAGATAAGGGTATACTTTCAGAAGAGAGAGGCTAAAAAACTTCAGATTGACCAAGAATAACATACGGATCCGAATTTATTTGATTTTTAACTACAAGAGTATATCAACTCCGTTACCAGCATGAAATGACGAATAGAAAACAACCGCTTAATGAAAATATTCCTGCATGAGTACAGGTTAGTCCGAGTACTTTAAAATTACGATGTTGTACTAGCACAGTAGGAAATGCTTTTTGTTCACTCTCCCACATACCCAGCATCCGAAAGGATAATTGTCTTGAAAAAGTGTCATAACTCATCCGCCAGATACAGCCAGATACGTCCACACAAATGGCTTTAGAAGGATTTTTTTATTTTTTTGTTTGGATATTATATTGCTGTAATGACTTGCATTTTATCATTTTGATCCGAAGAATCGTTTCTTTCGTGTACCCGTTGTAAACGTACTTTTTACTTTTTCAATTACTAAGGTTTTACGTGCTTAGATCCCCGCCATAAAAGACAGCTTAGTAGCAAAGTAACCCTTAAATTTAAACACAATTTCGCCCGACTACAGGAAGTTCCGAGTTGTCAAAGCTCTTTTAGTCTTGTTTGTGAGTAATAAAACCAGTTTTTAATTTCCCTTTCAGTCAATCCATTAATTTAAGTGCATATTCAGGTGGAAGTGAAATGCTATTCTAATTAAATTCGCGTATAATAGACTCTTAACTGGATTGCAACCTCGGCACCATCTGTTCAAAATGGGTCTATATTGCTTTATATTATTCTATAAAATAATATCTATATATAATATATACTTTTACGTACTGCGCGCCGTACAAAAGCAGATACATATACTTGAAGTTTCTTTGAAATTGCTATTTTCTATCCATCACAAATGGCTGACTGATAAAAATATTAAGTTTGAAAATATTTGTTTTCCAATATGAAAAAGTTGCAGTAGAACTTTTTTAGCACCTTTTGAAAATATCGACAGAAACTTCATCCCCCACAAAGAAAGAACGAACAAACTCCATGGCGCAATTCTGTCTCTCTCTCTCTCTCTCTGTTTGAGATTACAGATTGCAGTTGCAACTGCAATCGGTGCAAGAGGAAAAGGAAACAAACTTTGTCTGCTAATCCTCTTGTGTTGAATTATTTATCTTGACCGCAGCAACGAAGTTAATTTTGTTGTTTACAGATTAAGTTTGAACACATGTAATGCAAATAATTTTTGTGTAATGATTGTTTCGAAAGTAGATACATAAATTTATTTAAGAAAATCAATTTTGAAATATTCGTTAAACTAAACGAATTTATAACTTGTAAAACAAATTTAGGCTGTCTATAGATAAAAATAGATTTGTCGTTTCACCATGAGGGCCCTTTCTTCCACTCAAGTACGGAAACAAACGACCTATTTGAGAAATATACATCTATGTATGAAAACAAGTCCCCTCACGAATATTGATGCACTTGAAAACACGAAAACAATAAACTATTTTGGCCAGAATCCAAAAGACCTACCGAAAGAGAAATGATTGCTCTCACAATGCTGGTTGGAAGAACTTCTCGAAACTTCTTCTCGAGATGGTATTTCAATTGAACGTATTTGACTTGGCGCTAATACTACTCAACAGCCGCTGACAGAATAAATGAAACTATGGGTAAAATATATGTACATATATACACACACACACCCATATGTAGTTGTTAATTCCTAAAGTTGTTTGTCTTTGGATGGCAAAACTGAAATAGCTGGAATTAGGACAATTTGGTCTATTCATCTTTTTGTAGTTTTCTATAAAAACTCAGCAAACATTTACCTAATTCCACCTTTAGTATCCTTTTGGAATTTGTTTTCCATTTTGTTTTCGGTTGTAAATCGCTGTGTATTCCTTTGTGGCAATAAATAAAGTACGGATTTGCTTCGGATTTGGCGGATATAAGCCACTGTTGGTGGTCGGTCCTTCTATGTACACACTTTGTAATATTAGAAAAGTATCAGCTGAACGTTAATCCTAATACAACATTTATAATCATTTAAACTGCTCATTCTGGAAATGAACTCATTTGGGGTAAATTTTTTTTTAGCGTATTTGGTTGAGATATAGAAATATTCTTAACTCTTCTCTGCAATAGGCTTAGTGGTTGTTTATGGATTTGTTTCAGATTCGTATCTTCGATAGATATAAAAAGAATGTGTCATGATTCCTTGCTCATTACTAATTATAATGATGCAGTTCTTTCGATACTTAATAATACAAATACAAATATCTTGGCCGTCAAGAAATGTATGGAATTGAGCACAACAGGATGAAACACCACATCAGGTCTCGTTTTAATGGGAGAGTGAAGCGGCTAGCTAAACAGTGGTAACCTAAAAAAAAAGCCATCAACACGTATGCTGTTCCTGTGCTAACGTATTCCTTCGGACTTATAAGTGGAGTCCATCAGTGCTGACAACTTACCGCTATCACCATCCAGAGATAAATGACGTCAAGGATTAACAGATACATACACCAAACACTTTTTGCAAGTTGATCAGTTGCGACAATTTTTCGCCGAAAACCGTGAGAACAACCGCAGATACCATCTTTTAATGTATTTAATGGATACAAATTTCACACCACTAAAAGTAAATACCTTGAAGTTTCAACCGATCAACAACATCCGCTCTGTTCCTTACATTATAGAACGATGGAAGTGTAAACCAATCAATGGGAAATACTGTCATCATCTTGAGTTGACACGGGATAAGCAAAAAATCTTCAACGATCTGGCTGCGCAGGGGTCAATGGTTTCCTGAAACGGAAAGATTTGCTATCGCTAGCCAAGATGGTACTGTCGCTACAAAACAATATCGACGCGCAATCTTGCACGAAGATATAGACAATCTAGGCCGACGTTGCCGACAGGGGATAGAATCTATCGACCACGTAAAAAATGGCTGTACAACCTTAGCAAAGCACGGCGGCATAATGATGTAGCTGAAATCATACACCAAGAACTTGCCATGAGATGTAAATTCATTGAGGGAAAGAAGCTATACTACCATTACGAAGCGCGTGAGGTTCTTATCGACTCCAACTCTCAATTATACTCGGATCGAGAGCTGACTACCGATCATACAATACTAGCGAATAGACCTGACATAGTGTGGATTGATAAGTCCTTGAAAAAGGGATATATAATGGATGTTGCAGTACCGCTTTCTGTCAACATTAACAGAACTTACGGTGAAAAAGTCGGGAGAAAGGCTTAATGAAATGCGCGTAGTCCCTATCATTATATCCAGGACAGAAGTAATCGAACAAGCCGTTATTGAAGAGCTGAAAAAAATAAAGTGTGAACATCTTCTGAAATGTCGAAAACAGTTATCCTGAACACGTGCAGAATAGTTCGAAAGTTCCTGGAGCAACCATAATAAAAGTGCCGAAAAACATGCCGTCATACTCGATGTAAATGGAAACTAGCTCGCGCGGTATCTGGAGGGGAAAGAGTCGTGGGAATAATAATTATATATAGGATGTATCGGTAGCTGCGACCTTTAGGCCTATAACGCAAGGTATAAGCTTGGAGAGATTTCTTCTCTCTTCCAGAGCCCTCTCACGCGGTAATTCACCGGGAATTATGTTTGAGTGTCTATGCTCTGACTTTAGCCATGGCAAAGAAATCCCACTCAGAGCACTTCATAAAATCCAATTTCTTTAATGAATCTAAGAATGAGAAGTGGATCCATGGTTGGTAAATGCTTATCTTGAATTTATAGTCGTAAGTAGTTTTAGTTTTAAATAAAAATAAACTAATAAAGGAGTCATGTTTTTAAAATAAATTTTCTTGTAAAAAAAATGATATTTAAATAATAAAAATTGTATTATTAATTAAGGCCGAAAGGTAATAGTATTAAGTGATATAGTTAAGTTTAGAGCGTCCGCATTAGTACCAGTAATCTAGAATAAGTATCCCGTTCATTTTAAGTTCGATTTAATCATTTTGTCTAGTTTGTAAGCTTTATTGAAAGAAAAATAAAAAATGGATTTAAAATTGAAAAAATTAAATTGAACTTATCTTGAATTTGGTGCTTTCCCAAATATTTAAAGCTTTCTTGGGTCAGTACCTCGCAGGATTCTAGTAGGTTTCATTGTAGTTTCTGAAGCGACGTTTGTCTGATATACCTATTTACCTTAAGTGTTCCCCGAGCTTACAATGCCCCGTTTAGAAACCAGTAAGGATTCGTAGGTTATTTTTGCCAAGCCTGATACATGCCTCAAATCTCTTTAGATTATAGTCTCCTACAAATTTATCAGACCTTTAAGGTTCTAAAAGGTCAGGAAAAAAATGGCGCACTAGGACGACATTTAAGCTACGATTCGTCATTGGTCATTGGAGAAAAAATGGCGATCACACGCAATGACTAACATTGTCATTTTTGTCGGAAAATCAAATGACGGACGCTAAGAGTAATTTAAAATTTTCCGTTGAGATGCCATAAAATGACGAGCGAAAAAATAGCGATTACATGGTAATGACATGCCTTTTAAAAATGACAAATGTCACCTATTGTCATTTAGTACGAATTTTTTAATTAAATGAAAAAAAAATGTTATATATAAAATGTCCACAAGAAAATCGTACCGATCCGAAAGATACTAAACCTATTCATATACATATGTTTATATAAGGATATCAGACTGCCGCAATTGTGGTCTTCTCAACCCGCATGATATGGGCCTTAAATGAAAGGGTTTGACAAGTAGAAAAAGATGCGCTATGTGACTTCATATACTCGGAGGTCCTTGGAACATCGAAAAAGGTCTTTGAATCCTTAAAAAAGGACCTTATTTGTAAATGTCTATAAAATCACGTATCAAATTGCTGTTGCTATGAATTTTCACTCGGAGGTCCTTAAATCCTTAAAAAATGACATTTCTCAAGAATGCCAATATTTGCTAGTTTTACTCTTCAAACCCTATCATTTGATGCCAGCACATATTATGTGTGTAGGAAAAAAAAAGCATTCCACCATTTGCAATTGATGATAACGTCACATAACAACACAACCACAACAATAAGAAAACCGTTTATTAATTATTATGTCCTTTCGCCACGACACAAAAATCCAAATCATCACAGATATCATATTAAATGCTCCGTCATTTGTCATTTGCGAAGGAAAATGGCATAGCTGAAATTTCGTGCTTTGTCATTTCTTAGAGGCTGCCATTTAAATGACACAGCAGCCAGAAAGTTTAGTCATTTGTCCTAGGCGTCATTAAAGAGCGATCACACGGCCATTTGTGTCCGTCATTTAAATGGCACAAAATTCATGTCATTTGGTCCGTAATTTGCCTAGTCATTTAAATGACACCGAAAATGTCAGCCCAAAAATGGCGATCACACGAGCGTTATTTACATGACTGCCTTGTGACGTGATTTTTATGCCAGAGCGTCATTAAAATGACTAGCAAAAATGGATCATACTGGAAAAAAAGTGTGCTTATTTTTTCCTTGTTTTGGAGAGTTGAAATATTTTCATATTTCTATGGCCTAAATATTGTCTCACGAACTATCACTGATGATATATATATATATATATATAAATTCGCATATTACGGCGTTCCAAGTCACCTAATTCATTTTCGGTATCACGTAATGGGCCCTTCCCTTTGGAAAGGAAAATTAACAAACAATTATTTAATTTTTTTAATTTTATTTAAACGACATAATAAGATGTAACGTATATTAGAAAAAGTGTTTACTGAAGTCGTTAATTGAATTGTAATTTTAATTAATTTATATTTTGAGAAAATTCTATCGCAATACGAAAATCTCATACGTATAGGCCAAATGATTAACAAACACTTGTAAACTTGTCCTTTATTCCTTAATACCACCAGTGAGCAGAGTATTAAATTGCGATTTTAATTTTTAACCTTCATTCAATAAATCTATTGTGGCACGAGCTGTGTGACATGTTGCGCCGTCTTGTTGAAACCACAGCTCCTGCACATCATGGTTGTTCAATTGATGAACGAAAAAGTCAGCAATCATGGCTCTATAGCGGTCACCATTGACTTTAACGTTCTGGCCAGCATCGTTTTTAAAGAAGTACGGACGGAATTATTCCACCAACCCATAAAGAACACCAAACATTAAGTTTTTGTGGGTGAAACGGTGTCTTAACATACACTTGTGGATTATCATCAACTAAAAGTGAGCTTCATCGCTAAACAAAATTGGGATCAACGGCAATCTTGTTTCGGGCGCATTTATCGAATCTACGCCTTGCTAGGTGATCCTGTTGCTTCAATTCTTGCACGAGTTGGATTTTGTAAACGAAGATCTTTCCGCAAAATCTTCCATTAAGTCGACTGACACATATCCAATTCCTGTGCACTATGGCGGATAGACTAATTCGGCTCTTCCTCTACGCTCTTCCTCTTCTGTACGCAACGCACTGTACGACGTCTCTGTTGAAGCGTATTTTCTTTTAGAGTAAACGTGGTACGAAAACGTTCCATAGTAGTTCGAATTAATTGCTCTGATCGACGATTATGTTGACCGTAAAATGATCGTAGTGCGAGATACGTATTTCGAACAAAACCATGATTTTTAAAATAAATTTGCACAATTTGCAAGCGTTATTCAGGCGTCAGTCTATTGAAATGCCAAACCAAACTAAAAATAAATTACTAGACAGATGACAGAATGTCCACCAGTTAAAATAGTGTTGCCAACTTAAGATTCTTAACGCCTTGCAGAGAAGCCTCGCAAGTATAAAGCAGCAGGCGGGAGTTCCACAAGGAAGTGTTCTTGGCCCGATTTTATTCCTATTATACACTCGCGATATCCCGCAAGAAGAGGATACTATCGTATCAACTTTCGCGGATGATACGACTATTCTAGCTGTAGACAATTCGATTCACGTTAATTTTACTTACAGAAATGTAAGCAATCTACCCATTTATATTGACTCGGTGCAAATTCCGTACGCAAACGAGGTTAAATACTTGGGAGTGACGTTAGATGCAAAATTAAAATGGAAATCGCATGTTAAGAAGAAACGCGAGGAGCTCATTATCAGATTAAATCAAATGCATTGGCTGATTGGTCGGTTTTCCAAACTCAGCATGCAAAACAAGCTGCTTTTATAGAAGCAAGTTCTAAAACCGGTTTGGACGTACGGTATACAACTTTGGGGTTGTACCAAACCAAGTAATGTTAACATTTTGCAGACTTTCCAAAATAAAGTCCTAAGACAAATCGTAAATGCTCGGTGGTATATCAGAAACGCCTATATCCACAGATATCTAACAAAGGATAAAACCTTTTGAATTAGTGCAATAAAATGTAACCGCATGTTATTGTCGTAACGTAACGTAATTAAATATTTAAATTAAAACTGCTTGATAGGCATGAGCCTAGTTGTAGTATAAAAGTATTTTGTAGGGAGGTGTTTTTAGTGAGTAAGAATCTCACACTATTATGAGCACGCGCAGCCGGTACTCAAAATGTCTCATGGACGATTTTCCACCCACGCTCGGAAAAAAAATAAAGCAGCAACGTTTCGCCCACATCCCCATCTCGCTTCAACATCTTTTTCATTCGTTCGTTTTTGAAAAGTGAGGAAGACCCTTTATATAAAACTACACTCTTCTGAAATTACAAAAATTATGGCGCAAATTAAGTATCATATTCTGTGAATAATTTGCAGAAATTATTTCACCTTTAAATCTTAATATCGGGTTTTTCAATAAGAGCGCTACAAAAGTTTTTTTTTAAATAAAACAAAAACGGTTTTGGATATCAATGAAATTCTTGATTCCTGTGAAAGTACGTTCGATGCCATTATGTATGGAACTCGATTTCTTTTGCATGGCCACCACGGGCACGCTTGCAGAAGTCCAAACGCTGAACCCAATTTTCGACGGTTTTCAAGCATAAATCGGCCGATACTGCTGCAATTTCACGTTCGATATTCGCTGGCTTGTTGGCATACACCATAGACTTGACGTAGCCCCACAGGAAATAGTCTAACGGCGTCAAATCGCGCGACCGAGGCGGCCAAGCAACTGGACCATTTCGTGAGATAACACGTTCTCCAAACTTGGTTTCCAATAAATTGACTGTGACATTCGCTGTGTGGCTTGTGGCGCCGTCCTGTTGGAACCACATGTCCTCCAAGTCCATATCATCCAATTGGATGAAAAATATTTGGTTATCATTGAACGGTAGCGATTCCCATTCACAGTAACGTGCCGGTCTTGATCATCGCGGAAGAAGTACGGCCCAATGACGCCGCCGGCCAATAAACCACAGCAAACCGTAATTTGTTCGGGATGCAATGATTTTTTCGGAGTGCCTGACCAATTTATTGATGAAGCCATTCAGCCAGAAATGAGCCTCATCACTGAAGATGATTTTTCGATGAAAATCCGAATCATTTTCAAGTTGTTGCTCAGCCCAATTCACGAACATACGACGCTTCTGGTGGTCAAGTGGCTTCAGTTCTTGCGTCAATTTAATCTTGTAAGGATGTGTAGGCCAAGATCTTTTCGCAAAATTCGCCACAACGACGTCACAGAGATGCCCAACGCTTGAGAACGATGTGTGAGGGACACATTTGGGCTTTCTTCAACTGAAGCCTCAGCGGCGGCAATATTCTCGACACTACGGGCACTTCTTTGTCTCACTGGCACGGGAACATTTTGTACTGTGCCTGTGGATTCAAATTTTTCCACTAGACGCTCAATTGTTGATCTGCTAGGATGATTGTGACCACCATAAATTGGACGTTGAGGCCACTGACTCCGAATTTCGGTAGTAAATTTTAATAATTTCGACTTGTTGTTGGCTCGTATATCTGTCCATTATGAAATGGCAAACCTTACTGAAGAGAACTGTCAAAAGAGCGGCAAGAAATATGGCATCGTTTGCTGTCCCTGTCCCTCTATTTTTGTATCGTCCCTGTTGAAAAACCGTGTACAATGTCATTGGAGTCAATGTCAAATGGAGTCCCCAATTAAAATAAACTAAATTGCAGTATAACTCGCCAATGTTTATTATGCGTATTTTTACACAACGCCGGAGCAATTATTTAAATGAAAGAGTTTTATATATTTTGTGCCAGCACTATATGCAGTCATAATGTTGTAGTTGCCACAACAGCTTTATGAGTTCAAATATAATAACTGTAAGCATTTGAAATGCCAATATAAGGCAAAACAGCAAACAATGTTAACCAATTTAAGTCACTGTAGATTTATTGGCCAATTAAATATTTTATAGCGGTCCACGTTGTTAATATATGTACATAATGTCACACTTGCGAGTGTGCTTACAAATGTTCACTTCCAAGTTTTCACATCCTAGTCGTTTGAACTGAAGAGCTTTATAAATTCCCAATTCTCAGCGCTTTTCAGTTCATTACGCAAGATTTGTCGAAATGTATACATGTTCAAGTGCATGCATGGTAGGTACCTAAAATCAACCACCTGTAATATCAACGCAATTTATAGGTTCTGCTGCTCTAGAGACAAATTATTCAAATATAGGTTAATCTATTAATTAGAGCCAACAAATATGTAATTACATAAACCATTTCAAAGGGAGTTCGATAATGAAATCCTGCCTTTTTCGAGGGGATTTCGTTGAATCGTACACGTATGCTGGGCTTAGGTTCATATATTAGATCGATATACTACACGCGATTGTGTTACAGATACGCGTGTTACGTAGATTGAGCTTATTAGTTTAGTTTTAGTTAGGTTAAGCTCTAATATTACTATGTTTCTATTGTCAGGTGGTTTCCAATTGGGATTTATGTTTATTATTTACCCAAAAAAATATTTCATTAGTTCGTCAGAATTATAAAACCAGAACAAATTTGTAATAAAATTTTCGGGGTTAAAGTTAATTTTTTTTCTCTTAAAGTTAGTAGTCGTAGAACATATTCAAAATGTGGAAGTGAGAAGACCCGCCTAAATCATTAAAAAAATAATAATTTCTTAACTAAGTTTTTTCAATCACAATTTTTTTTTTAACTTTCTCGTATACTACTAATGTAAAGAGAAAGTTATTGCGATCGTGCGCAAATTTCAAACTCAAACTGAGTATTACGACTACAGAGAAGTCCAAAAAAGTGGGTCCGTCTGTCTGTCCGGGCACCGTATGGCGAAACGGATCGACGGATTTGCTTCAAAGTTCGTATATAAGGTGCTTGGGGTTACATCTCGGGGCATCTTTATATTTTTTGCTTTATCTTTTGAAATAACGGTACAAGCCATACAATTTTTTTTGTGAAAATCACTTATCACTATTTTTCTCGAAAGTGGTTCCAAGGATTTTGGTTTTTTTTTGTATTTAGAATGTTTGGGATGGGGTCAAAAATTCAGCATACTCAGTTTTTGGAAGAAAATCGATTAACGGTAATTTATAAAACGAGCAATATCTCGAAAACTAATTAAGGGAAATTTGTTTTTATACTGTAAACTCAAACAAATCTGCATACTTAGATTTTTTAAATAATTTTTTTTTTCATATAACGATTTTCTTAAATTTAAATTAAATTCATTTTCTCAAAAACGGCTCCAACGATTTTAATAGTTTTTTGTATTTCGAACAATTATGTTAAAAGTGTCTAATGTACGAAATAACATCAAAATCGTATGTGAGGTTTTTGAGAAAATTGCATTTTTCGAAACCTAAAACAAATTTCTCACCATTCATTTTCGACTTAAAATCGCATCTCATGTACCGAGAAAGTTTCCTATGACGCAGTCGTGCACTTTATTTTGTTAGATGAATTCAAAACAATGCTTTTGTGGTAGAACCAATAGAAATTTTCTATTCAGAAATACATTTAAATTGAAATCAAAATTTTGGGAATTTTAATTTCTTATGACTTTTTAGGGAATTTAAAGTATCCGCATAAATTTAGTATCAGCCTTAGTGGCAAAACATCAGTTGAAGTTTAGATGACAGATTTTGCAACGAGACCAGTCTCTCACTATAAAGAGATACCTGTCGTATACCTTCTTGAGAAATGGAATTCCTTTCAACTATTTTGGAGATGAATTTAGTTCGTTAAAAATTATTTTTAATATCTTCTTCTTAAACAATATTATATATATTAAATAAAGTGTAAAATATTTTGCATGTCCATGGCGTGCACCTTTGTTTTGTTTTAAATTCAATTCAATTAAATGCTATGCCTAATTAAACTTAGTTCAGCCATTAGGAGCATGGACAAGGAAAACCAAAGACCCAAGTATTTCCCTATTATGACAATACCGATGTGGTCGACCTTCAGTATAGTATAATAGTGACTACAGATGCAATAATTATTATTCATAAAATTGCTTCCACACCAGCAGGTTCATCCAGATTTTCTATAAAAATGTTTTCTTCTCGTATATCTGATGGTAACGATGCGAAGGTTATTTCATCCCTTTTATTACCAAAACATCTTGATATCAGGGTGGTGCAGGGCAATACCATTTATGCGTCTGCTGCTAAGCACAAGCATCTCCATGGTTATACTAACCAAGTCATAATGACAGACTTAACCTTTGGTAGGATATCCAGAAAAAATCATCTCAAGGATAATTTGCATTTGGACTTTAGTTCTTTAACTTCATTTTCGTATCGACATGACTGCAATGTGCGTTGGACTACTGACCAAGGGGTTCCAGGATTAAGTCCCCTCATTGACACCTAACAGTTTTTCACCGCCTGACTTTTTCAGACATTCTGGCAGGCAAAAAAAAGGTATAAGCTGTCACGAAAATCTGCTTAGATGTAGATCCTAGAAGTGTAGGTTTAAGCGCTTTTATTTAGTGTAGTGTATTAAATTTGGTACTAAAAGTTAGTTAAAAAAATTATAACATTTGTCTAGTAACAATATAAGAAAAGAAAATATTTTATCAGTTCCTACCTAAACCTTTATCGACGAAATTATAAATAAGAGCAACAAAAGTGCACCATGAAGCAAAATTGAAAGCACCCTGATGACCACGAGTAGGTATCTCTAATTCAACAGGAATAATAAAGGGATGTAGAAAGAAAAAACACTAAACCATTAAGAACCTTTCTACGACTTATCACAGAAATTTGTTTACATCTTTGAACAGAACAACGTAAGCAAGGAAGGAAAAGCGTTTCTTCCTTGCCAGATATTGCATGAAGAAATTCTCTTCTTCCACACTAAAAAATTAAATACTTTATGCTCGTTGCAGATAAAACGAATAATAGTGAATAGAATACAGTCCATGACCAGACCACCCACTCAAGTAATTTTCCTCTTAGCATTGAAAACTATTTGAACACCTTTCTTCATCTTTTGCTTTAGTTTAAACGTGAAAACGTTAAAGAAAGGAAAACTGTGAATAATTCCGCAATAAAAACGAGGATTGCTTTTTCAGCACTTTTTCCTGTTTCCCGTAGAAACAACCCCCATCGGATTCTTGTCGAAATGTTTATCCAGTTAGAATTTTGCACTAGTTCGCTCTTTTGACCCTTGCTCAGTGGATCTCAGTTAAATAATAAACAATATATAAGTTGATGGCAAGCAAATTATAGATAAGAGTAAAATTTCGAGATGAAAAACCTTTCAAATAGATATTTCGAAAATGTTGTTTTTCTAATATGAACAGCTAAAGTCGCTATATTTTGAAGATACGTAGATAGATTTACACTTATGTGCATTTCTGTGTTTTGTTTTTAAGCGAATTTAATATTTTTAATGAGGATTATAACTATTTCGCTGAGAAAAAAGAATCAAAAGCATTAAGATGAAGTGAAAAAGGGAAACAAAAACATTTGGCTTAACTCTCTTTTAAGTAGCACGACTGTTCAAAATAACAAATTCAAAATCTGAATGTGAGGCCACAGATATTTATAATTAATTGATGGGTTTAAAATTTACACTTTTTGCACCGAAATGACAGGAAAATATGGAGGTATGGTTGCGTTCATCGAAATGCAGCTACTTTTATTTTGGTTTGTTTTGGGACTTTTTACACCCTTCTCTTCGTTTCCGTGATGACATAGAGACGGTTTATTTTCGGATTTTTGTAAGGAATTATTCGTTTTTTGTTGAATTTTGAGGGATTTTTTTTATTAAAACTGAGGAAGTTTCCGCTGCCTGTGAAAAGAGGGTTGAAATCCCTTAAACCATTTTAGGCTAGTAGTGCAAAACGAACCAGCTACTTTGGAATTTTCTACAAGTAAACTGGAAAATTATATCACGTCACACCAAAGCGCATATGTTAGTTTAAAACTTTGTTAACATATAATATTTTTTGTTTGGGTTGAATCGTCCATTTACCTGGCTCACAGTGAGGCAGCGTAAGGGCATTGTGCCAAAAAAAAAGAGAGCTTTTTAAATAATCGCGGAAAATTAATGAAAAACCGAAATTAAAAATTACTTCCAATAAAAGTCACACATGCGTTTTCGCATATACAAATTAACCGATATACAAATTTAAATAAAGTGCACGACTGCGTCATACGAAACTTTCTCGGTACATGAGATGCGTTTTTAGATCGCAAAATGAATCGAAAATGAATGGTGACAAATTTATTTAAATCACTTATAAGGTTTTAAGAAATTAGATCGGCACCTACGATTTTGATGTAATTTCGCGCATTAGACACTTTTAACATAATTGTTCGAAATACAAATCCTTAGAGCCGTTTTTGAGAAAACGAATTTAATTTAAATTTAAGAAAATCGTTATATGAAAAAATTAAAAAAAAAAAATTATTTCAAAAATCGAAGTATGCAGATTTGTTCGAGTTTATAGTACAATCGCAATAACTTTCTCTTTAGTATACTAATGTATACGAGAAAGTTAATAAAAAAAAAGATTTGATCTCGAGATTCTGCTAAAAAAATTCAAAATTAGAAACTTTATTCTGCATTTATTTCATCTCGATGCATGGATTTTTGACAAGTATACAACTCTTTAAAAATATTCCTAAAAAGCTATAAAAATGTGATGTCATTTAATTGTTAAAAGTATTTTCTTCCAATACAAGCATAGATTAATTCTATAAACAAACCAATGGCGATTGAAAAGAAGATCAAACTGAAGCAATCCCACTTATGTCAATCTGTAAATGGTCTTTATATACAAATGGTCATCTTTTCACCTTTCTTAGTTCACCAGCGGCTTATTAAATGACGAAACCGTTACTAATGAATAGGGTTCATCAGTCATACTAAATGTAAAATACGCTCTCAACTCTATTGTGCCAGTTCGGATGATAGACATGAAGGTACAGCTGGAAGACCAAATTGAGTCAGCCAAAGAATCTCAATTTAATGGTGTCGTAGGTCATTGTTTGGTTAATTGGAAGCAGCGGGTCATGGATACTTACTTACTTACTTAGGCGGCGCTACAGTATAGGGTTGACCTGGGCACCAACAAATAAAATAAGCCCCTCCAATTAGCGTAGTGTTTGTTCGTTGAGGTCCTCTTCTACTTCTGCGCGAGGCCTTCATCAACTGCGTTGTCCCTTCGGGCTAGAGTCGAAGATTCTGCGGGCTGGAGCGTTGGTCTTCATTCGATTTACATGTCCCAGCCATCTCAAACACCCATTGCGCAGTTTTTTTTTATCAGGTCGATGTCGCTATACAGTTCGTATAGTTCACCATTGAATCGTCTTGAGCAAATATTTTACGAAAGATATTGACCTTGATATTGATATTGGAAACATCCCACCGTTCCAAAACAAATATGTCATTATTATTTATTTAAAGAAATTTCGGCTGGCGTACCGCAAGGAAGCGTCTTTGGACCGCTTCTCTATCTGTTATATACTCGCGATATACCGAGAGAAGATGGCACTACCCTCGCTACGTTCGCCGACGACACCGCTATCCTTGCAGTAGGTAATACGATGGAAGAAACTACTGAAAACTGCAAGCCGCACTAAAACTAACTAATGACTTGCCAATTTTTCTAAACTTGGCCCGAATACCCTTTGCAAACGAGGCCAAATACCTGGGAATGACACTCGACGCAAAGCTGAAATGGAAATTAATCAAATATAGAGAAATGTACTGGTTACTCGGAAAACATTCCAAGCAAGTGGTAAAGCCGGTGTGGACCTACGGTATACAACTTTGGGGTTGTACCAAGAAAACAAATGCTAATATTTTACAAACTTTTCAAAATAAAGTGATTAGAGAAATTTTCCAAGCTCCGTGGTATACTAGAAACGACGATATCCACAGGGATCTCCGAATTCCTACAATCGAAGCTGAAACTAGAAGCTTCGCTCGAAAGCATAGAAACCGACTAATCGGACATATCAACAGTACAGTTCGACAAATTTTGGATGAGAATAATTTATTGCGCCGACTACAAAGAACGAAACCTTTCGACTTGGCAAGATAATGATTAACCGCGTCCTCATTGCGGAACATGCAGGATCTTTCAGTGGAAAGTAACCTGTCAAAAATTTCTTTTTTTATTTCGTGATAGAAAAATTGCTTGATAAGCTATATCTTACATGGAGTATCTAACAATCTATAGAAGGGTGGTGTTTTTCAGTCTGTAAAAATCTGTCACTACTATGAGCACACGCTCGCTATCCTCATAGTGTCTTTGGAAGATTTTCACCTACCCTCGGGAAAAAAAAAATTATTAGTTACTATGATATTTTTACTATCACTTGATACAGAAATTAAAGACATCATTTCCTGACAAATCAAAGTTTCAGGTGAGTGTATGTATACCAGAAAGTAAAGGACACATTAAAAAAAGTATTCAAAATATCAAAACATCCTGAGGGTGTCTGCTTGACAGACCAATGAGCGGAAATACGATGGTTATGGTTCGGGTTAAGTTTAATTACGGAGTGGCTTATGTTAAAAATTAACCAACTGGGACAGGAAGGTAATTAACGTGGACATAAATATGGGACTCGATGTGTCCTTTAAAATAATTTAGAAACGGTTTAAGTCTAAACGAAGTCGTATTAAAATTAAAATTAATATTCCAGAGTGTTTGGTGATAAATAACTTGTTGCTTTGCTTAGGTTGGGTAACACTTGGCGCCATAATGGGCCCACCGCGATCCCTAGGAGAACCGTCTTCGAAAGTCTTCAAGAAGAAACCTACGTAAAGATATTCTCCAAAGATATTCTCAAGCTCAACAGTGTTACGGCTGCTACGTCATGTGTTACTGAAGAAGTAGTTTCTCAAATGCTTACTGCTACAACGAGCAATTCTTTCACGTTCACACAATATATGTGTAACAGCTTCAGTAACGCATAAATCTTCATAAAATACATGTGCCCAAAGTATCTAGGAGCCCGAATCTCCTTGGAGAAAAAGATAAGTCATTGTTGTGCGTAGAACCGCCTCCAATTTTTTTTATATTATTTTCTTATTTCTCTTACGCGATTGTAAACGCGAACGTTGATTGCCATTGCCTTTTTGACGGGGTTCGTAGTATCCCTACTTTGAACCTGACAATACCAACAGAGTCGGTCGGGCTCCAATTTTTTCGAGAGGGGTTCTTTGACGTGAAGGCTTCCTCGGATTCTGGAACTTCTAATTCGATCAAGCTTCGTTACTCCTGCTGTCATGCGAAGCATCTTCATCTCAGCTGCTGTCAATTTGCCCTCATACTTTTTGTACATTGTCCAGCATTGGGAACCGTATTTAAGCGCCGGATGCACAACTGCGGTGTAGAGCCTTCTTTTCAGCTTGAGGGACATTTTTCAGTCACAGAAGATGGCAGAGTTTTCCTGCCAATTCATCCACCCTACGCTTACACGATGATTGATGTCGTCATCAACGGTTGCTTCGCTGTTAATCACTGATCCCAGATATTTGAACTTTTCACACTTGGGAACCAACACCCCATTCAAATAAATGTCTGGAATGGGTCGGCTTAGGTCAGAGAATGGGCAGTACAGATACTCTGTCTTTTTTTTTGGCTAATACGGTACCCATTCCCTTCTAAATCTACCCAAACATCAAGTGCTCGTTGTAGGGACGTCTGATCATCACTTATGATGGCTCCATCGTCAGCAATCAGAATAACTGATGCCCTTTAGGGTCCTTTACTTTTCCCTCAAGCAGATAATCTAGGACTGTAATAAAGAGCAAAGGACTTAAGACACTTCCCTGGTGAACACCTACTTTTATTGGAAATTCATCGGTGACTCCTGCAGGACATCTGACTTTTGCCTTTGCTCCCTCATGCATGTCCATGATCATCTGTACGTAGGTTTCAGGAACTCCTCGTTGTCTTAGCTGGGTAGCGCTAAGACCTCTACATGCTACATGCTACCTGCTAAGACCTATCAGATCTCTACATTGTCTATCGAATGCTTTTTCAAAATCAACCAGAATCATATGCAGATCCTTTAAGGAATCACCATGCTTTTCCATTATGATCCTTATACTTTTGATTATATCCGTAGTTAATTTAGCTGCGACAAACCCGCACTGGTCATCAGATAACCGTATTATTAGTCTTAGGCGGCCATCTAATACCCGCTCAACAACCTTCATGGTGTGTGACATCAACTTAATTGAACGGTAATTATCACAGTTTCGCGTATCTCCCTTTCCTTTGTGCAAAGGAAGAATATAACTTTCCCTCCACTGATTGGGCATTGTATCACCTCTCATGAGTTTGGAGATAAGAATCATGAGCCATCTGAGGCCGATGTCTTTCATCTTTTTCCAGAACTCACTGGGTATCTCGTCCGGCCCAACCGCTTTTCTCTTCTTCGAGTTCTTCCCAACTTCTTCCACTGTTATGTCGGTCACATCTTCATTATTGGGGGCGGCTCCTGGAAAATATAGCTGGGGAAACAGTTCGTTTAAAAGTTGCTCGCAATTAAAATAGGAATGTAGTTGATAACTAACAAAAGTAGTAACGGTCCCGAAAATAAAGTCAATTTTGAAAATAGCTTTCGGCAAAATCAGTGAAAAGAATATCCGTTTGAAACATTTCATCCATATATTTAATAATAGCGGTAATCATTAGTTTTAAGTTTGCCGCAGTGGATTAACCTTTTAAGAAACCATGTTGAGAAGCCGTGATATACTCTTAAACTATTGGTGATAGGCTATCATAGACCAACTTTACAGTTGGTATATTTCAGCCTTGACCTCGATTTAAAACCATGAAACATGAAAGAAATCTTCCAGTCATACAAAAATGCCAAAAAAATTGACAGTTCTCGAAAGAGGTTCACCTAGAGCTTTCAATTCAATTCATATTTGAGACCTTCAGTTTAATGCCGAGTCCAAATGGCAGATTTGAAAAGCTTCTCATGTTGGATTTTGTTCTTGGTCAGCGTTGGAAAAGCGAATATAACTAAAGGTGAAACTGTGAACCCTGCTTAGTAGTCCAATGCACCTACCACTAAGCCACCGAGTATGATAAGAAAATTTGTACAGGTCGCAGTCGTAATTCCCAGTTTATTAAAGATACGAGAATGGCGGAACATACCAGTTTCATATGATTTCCGACAACATGAATAGATATCCCTAGGGACTCTTTGAGCTTTGCTTCTTCAATATGCAAAATATGCGAAGGTGATTGGTAACCTTCCATGAACATGTACAGGACATAAAAAAAAGTACTCATGATGAATACCTATCTCACTTCAGTTTCCCGAAAACACTATCGCTTCTTGTCAGGATTTTCTAAAAACATCCCACCTACATGCCAAAATACCTCTGTCAAGCCAGCTGAAAGCATGTAGTTACCAGTAATGTCAGGAGATGAAAACTCAGATGACCTACTTGAAAGTATTTATGAAATTTATTCCCGAATGTGTAAGCCATATAGACCCATTCATGGTTGCATGGAATAACCAACGCACCTTCCAAAAACATTGCCACCATATCACAGATCGTCATCGTTGCACAGCCATCTTTTCTCCATAATACCAAAAATCAGGCAGCAATTTCAGACAAGCAAAAGCGTATTACATCAGGAGTGGTATCATTCAGAATTTCTGTTTATTGTTGTCGCATGAATGGAACGTTCCTACCAATTTTCTGTTTTCTTTTCTCATTCTCTCAGCCTTAAAACAATGCGAAGCTTCTGTGTTTAATGTTTGTTTGCAATATTTTTAAGTTCTAAAACTGAATTTTAAAAGCATTTCTTTCACAATAAGTCTGTGGTTTTCGTAGACAAAAACCAAACGAAATGTTCTTACCACTTTCAAAGTCAATTTGGAAATCTATTTAGAAATTACTTGACACATCGCAGTCGTCTTCCTAAATATTTGTCGAATTGTTACTACAAATAAACTAGTTGTTTTTTTTTATTGAAAATCACCCGGAAAATAATAATCTCGATGAGTGCTGAGCTAGCCACAACAATTAAAATGTAAAAACAAATCCTCGCATAACTCATCTCATTCAGCTAAGGGAACAACATAAAGGACAACCCCCAAAATGGGTAACAAATTTTCGCCAGAAAAGTACTGGCATCGAGCCAAGATATAATATTTTTTTCACCAAAAACTTTCACCAGCCCGTCGCATCCGTTGTAATCGTCATTAGTGAGTATCGCTGTATTACCTCACCAGAAGGATATTTTCCCATTCCATAACAATGTCGCATATAAAACCAAAGGCGGAATGAATTAGCATCGTTGCAGCTGTTTGATAATTTTTAGGTTACTTGATTTCTGGGTCATTCATCATCATGGGAGGAAATCAGAGAGGACATGGTCGACTGTCGAGTTGGAGATAGAGAAAATATGTAATTAAACTTTTCAATCATTTTCGTTCCCAAAACTAAATGGTATTGTCTCCTCGACAGACTGCAAGAATTATGAAAGTCTCGCTAGCTCATTTAGTGGGAATATTCATTATATGTATGTATGTATGTATGTACATGTAGATAACGTAGGTTTTCTGAAGTCCTTCATTTCTCAATGATTTGTGTGTTTTGTCTGAAAGCTAATCAACGAATCTCCAATTGAGACTCAAATTGCCAGATAATAATAATAATAATAATAATAATACCGAGCAAGATAGATGCGAATAGATAATTGGGAAATGTCATCTGCATATGTTGGACTATTGGTAACAAATTGGATTTCGAGTTAGAATGGAAGAAAATGCTTTCATTTCCCTGTCACTCACAGCGACGAGATTCTATAGTAAACGTATAGAAAAATTAAATCAGATTAGCTATTGAAATCCTTTCGAAAGACAGAAGAGCTAATTTAATGAAAAAAAATCTATTCATTTATTCACATTATCCAAGTCAGACTAGGTTCGGCTCCCCTACCCCACCCTTCATTCAAAAAAAAAATCATATTTTCAAAATAAAGGATAAGTTCCGTTAGGTGAGATTGACCTGTATGCAAAACGTGCATCACCCAAAAGGTTGTAAATACCCTCTTTAGTCACATGTAAAGATGTGTGACTAACAAAGCCATTTCGATCCGTTGATGAATTATTTGAGGTATGTTAGGGACGTCTTCTCCAAGTTGTCTAATCAGTCAAAAACCATTCTACCATGTAAGATAGGCCGTGTTCTTGGAGAGCCGGGCAGTTACTTAGAATGATTCAATTTACTCTCCGTTTCCGCAGCTTCTGTAGAAGACGTTAGCAAAAGCTCCTAGTCTTTTAACCATGTTTCCAATGATTCAATGATGTCCGGTTAATATCCCGACGAGCATCCGAATTTGGTTTCATCTCTTACTATCGATGGCGGGCCGCGGACTAAAATTATGTCGCAGCGGCTGATTTCGTTTCTTAACCGAACTCATCGTGGCATCATCTAGAAGGCTTTTTGATGTATTGAAAGCAGGAAATGCCTACATGTCATTAGTTACAATGTCCAATTCACCAAATGCAAATCCTGTGTGCTGAAACATAATTATGTGAATCTCATTTGTGCTTCTCATGATTAGAAATTTTGAGAGAAAGTGTCTATCGGGTATTGTATCCTAAGGCACTGCTGCCTTCTTGTGGTGTATCTTAAATTTATAACAGACGTAATTTTTTTATGAATTTTAATATTTCAGTGAATTAACATCTAGTATAACAATAAAGAGCTTCTGGGAATATCTTCGCCTTTTATCTTCATTTCCTACTCCATTATATCCTTTCCCCTAAAATTTTACTTTTTAATTTTGGACGGCATTCTACAGTCTAACACAGTCCAAGGTCTAATCTTTATTAAGACTAAAACTTTATTGAAGAAATAAAATATTTGTGATTGTAATTTTTAAAAAAAAAAAAAAAAGTCTGTAAGCATGAGATAGTTGCATACCACCCATACAGCACCTAAACCGCAATACTCACCATACTAGCAATGTACATCAGTTCACCCTTAAGCCTATATTCGGACGGACAGTGAAATACAAGGATACAATTCTAATTTGGAATGCTCTACCATGCTCTGTTTTTCCTTCACATTATAATTTACAAACATTTAAAACCAACGTACATCGGTCTCCCCCTTTCTCTAATCCTTAATTTCCTAAATGCATGCACTATGTCACTTCATTATAAGGGTATCCAAAGTCCTCTTAGTGCGTATATTAGAAAACAAAATTGGAAATTAATTCAACAACTACAGGTGTTTCTTTAATCCGTTCAAAATTTATTTGATTTGGTCGAAAAAGATATCTTATTTTTGCCTGGCAAAACAGTGCTTTTACAAAATATTGCTTCGCGTGTTACTAACTTTTATGCTTAAAATCAATTGAACAAATAATTTCCAGGAGAAGGCGGAAAATATGTTTGTTGCATTGTGCATTGAGATTTAGGGATTTTGGAATACTTTTAACGTGGTCAGAATACAGCACGGGTGGGAAATAAGAAGGTAGGAAGGATGTGAGACTGGAGTACATTGATTTTGAAAAATTTGAAACACAGAGTAAGGCAACGCCTAGTGCTACTTATAAAAGACTCTCTATATTTCACTATAAGTACATCCGAGAGGTAAGGATGCTTATTAAAAAAATACTTCGATGTTTTATTCGATGTAATACATCGAAATGTTACATCGATGTATAACGATGCATCTTCGAGCTTAAAAATGGGAATTAAAAAAGAGACATTATAAAGGGTGATTTTTTAAGAGGTTTAGAACTTTTTTAAAAAAAAAAAACACAAAAAATTCGAAAAAATGAATGAAATATTTATTTGAATCGATAGTTT
The DNA here is from genome assembly GCA_963576555.1 of Ferdinandea cuprea. Classification (NCBI taxonomy): domain Eukaryota; kingdom Metazoa; phylum Arthropoda; class Insecta; order Diptera; family Syrphidae; genus Ferdinandea; species Ferdinandea cuprea. The sequence continues at coordinate 1,121,134 of OY754959.1, forward strand.
GAACCTTGCAATTTAATGTTTAAAGATAATTTCATGCAAATGTTGACCGCGGCTGCGTCTCAGGTAGCCCATCCGCTGAGTCCAATTTTGGCATACTCTTTCACACATATCGGCCGGTATCTCACGAATGAATGCATGGATGTTCCCTATACACATTAGCCTTGGCATACCCCCACAAAAAATAATCTAATGGTGTCAAATCGCACGATCTAGGCGGCCAATTGACCGGCCCGAAACGTGAAATTAACTGTTCACCAAACTCGCCTCGCAATTGCGCCATTGTTTCGCGTGCATGTGGCATGTGGCACCGTCTTGTTGAAACCACATATCATGCAAGTCAAGAACTTCCATTTCGGGCAAAAAAAAGTTTGTTATCATCGCTCGGTAGCGTTCACCATTGACAGTAACGCTGCGATTCGCATCATCTTTGAAGAAATATGGCCCAATAATGCCGCCGGCCCATAAACCGCACCAAACAGTGGCTTTTTCGGGATGCATTGGTAGCTGTTGCAATGCTTCTGGCTGATCTTCACTCCAAATGCGGCAATTTTGCTTATTTACGTACCCATTCAACCAAAAATGAGCCTCATCGCTGAACACAATTTTTCGATAAAAAAGCGGATCCTCGGCCAGCTTTCCAAGAGCCCATTCACCAAAAATTCGGCGTTGCGGTAGGTCGGCTGGCTTTAGTTCTTGCACCAGCTGTATCTTAAAAGGCTTTACGCCCAAATCCTTCCGCAAAATTTTCCACGTAGTGCTGTAACAAAGGCCTAACTGCTGGGAACGGCGCCGAATCGACATTTCGCGGTCTTCTGTCACACTAGCTGATACGGCCGCAATATTTTCTTCAATACGCACAGTACGTAAACGTGTTGGTGGTTTAATGTCCAACAAAGTAAATTTGGTGCGAAATTTGGTCACAATCTTCCGAATAGACTGCTCAGAAGGTCGAGAATGCCGATCATAAAATGGAAGCAGCGCGCGATGAACATTTCGAACCGAGCACGAATTTTGATAGTAAAATTCAATAATTTGCAAGCGTTGTTCAGTTGTAAGACGATCCATGGTTAAATTGCAAACCAAACTGAAGCTGTTTGACAGTGACACAAGGTACTAAACACACGTCAGCTGTCAAAACCAGTGTTGCCAAAACCAAACCAGCTAAAAAATCACCCTTTACTAAGTTTTAAATTTAAATCAGTTTTATAAAACTATTTCTTTTCTTATATATCCCAATACTTTCGTAAACTTCCCAAACTTTGGATAAATGATATCTTATTTATCCGCTTTCAAAAAAAGTTTTTCTGGAGCTTGTAGTCGGATCGCCATAACGTATTCCTTCGTCTTATTTTTGTTGTTGTTGATGTGTTTGGTTCGCGAAAACAGCTTATTATAAATTACGATACAATTTCTTCTGGTCGATTCATTTTCATTGCAGTTGACAAAACGAAAGAAATGAGAGCATATGAAATGAATTTAATTTGAAATTCGGCACTTCTACCGAGCACGCTTGTATTCGATAAATCGAATGAAATACATCGATGCATCGGTAACATCGAAAGCGTACGTCTCGGATTGATTCGATGTTTCGAACAGTAACGTCGATGTTTTCAGATGCATCGATGTATTATGAACATCCCTAGCGGGAGGAGACTAAAGGCTAACTGATGAACATTCGATGAAGTACGAGTATTGCGACATTGAATTTGTTCATTAACGCACATACTGAAAATAGAAATTTTTTTATTTCCGTGATTGTCATTCATGGAGAATGACATACCAATTAGTTCCACTTAAAGGATAGAAGACAGCATTGTGTCTTGGAAGCTGACAATTCTACACCGTTTACTGAACTCCACCTAACAGCAATGGTTTGACAGAAATGACAACTATAGAAGTGCCAATGTGTCGTCTGCTTCGGGAGATCATATCGTTAGAGCGATTGAAATCTAGTAATTCCACTTGCCCATCTAAACTTTGTTTATCTATAAAAGACAGTCTTAGCGACAGTTTACAAATAGCAAATGGAATACCTAACTCAACATTATCAGATGATGTGAAGTGGCACCCAGAAAATGTGAATATTCTGACATCTCCTGAAGAGACGATCGACAGTCTAGGGCCATGATAGAGTTTATAGAGACTGATTTCAAGGACTTGATTCCCGGCTGACAAACCGAGAAAATGCCGATATCCTTAGATGATGTTTTTTTTAGCCAAGATAAGACTTCTTTAATCGCCCTTATTTCCACCTGGAACACGCTACAACGATCAAGAAGACAGAAGGAGAGAACAAAATTTAGTCTGTCTACCTATCTGTCTGTCAGAGAATTGGCAGACAGAAGATCATTTATAAATATGAGAAAGAAAGTCCCAATGAATCTCAGATTAAAGGCCTTCCAAGGCAACTTGTGTTGAAGGCCCGTAAAGGTTATTTTCTAATTCATTGAATAAGAGGAACATCGATCCAAAAGCACGTATTTTCGATTAAGTATCAAGTTACCAAGCCCAACTCTGTCAAATGTGTCAAATATCAAAAGTGGAACAATCTTTGTGTCATGCAGAATAATGTTCGTATTGATATCCGCAGCGGCATCCACATCACTATCTAAGAAACAGTTCAGATATACAAAAGAAGCTATCTGGGCAGTTGGCTTTTCGTATTGGGATCCAAATGGGCGCATTCACAAGCGGTGTTAGCTAATGGTGCTCAGTTACATGATAATGTATCTCAGCATAGAAAAAAATTATGACACAAGGCTATAATCAAGTAGGTTTACCAAATTAGATAGTTTTTATTTTCAGACATGGAGGTACGCACCAAATTGCACACCTCCACCAAAAAATCTAACCATCTATTACAACAACTCCAGAGAAAGTTTTTGCGATCGTGCGGAAATTTTGAACTCTGAGTATGAGGGATGATATTAGGACTGCAGAGAAGTCCAAAAAGCGGGTCCGCCAATGCCTTCCGTCTGTCTTTCTGTCTGTCTGTCTGTCCGGGCGCCATATGGCGAAACTATTCGACGGATTTGGTTCAAAGTTCGTAAAAATGTTTTTGCTGTTACATCTCGGAGCATCTTCTTATTTTTTGCTTTATCTTTTGAAATAACGGTACCTGCCATACAAATCTTTCTGTGAAAATCACTTATTACTATTTTTCTCAAAAGTGCTTCCAAGGATTTCAGTCTTTTTTTGTACTAACGATATTTGGAATGGCCTGAACTGCATACTCAGATTTTGGAAAAAAATCGATTCACGGTAATTTTTAAAACCGGCAATATCTCAAAAACTAACAAAGGGAATTTAAAAAAAATTTACTCATTTTTTTATACTATAAAATGGCTCTAACGAAATATTATATTAAGATTGTTCAATGTGCGAAATTACATCAGAATCGCAGGTGCCGTTTTTCAGAAAATCGATTTTTTCCTAACCTAAATGGTATTTTAAATAATTTTGGTATATTATCAAATTTACAAATCCTTTTGAGGCGATACAAAATCGCATCTCAAATAACGCGAACACAGTCGTGCACTTTATTTTTGCTTTTTCAAAACGCATCGAAAAGTTTAAAGATGGTGATAAGTATTATGAATGTAAAGGGTGATCCATTTCGAGGTTCCCTACTTTTTTAAAGAAAAAAAACACAGAAAATTCAAATTTAATGGAGAATTTTTATTATCATTTGAAAGAACATTCTTTGGCATTTATTTTTTGAAGATTATGTCTATCAAATATTGGCCGTTGCTACGTCGCAGATGGTCCATCCGTTGAGTCCAATTTTCGATCACTCGTTCGAGCATTTCGACTGGTAACTGGCGAATGACACGCGTGATGTTTTCCTCCAAGGCCTAAGCATAAGCTTTTGACTTTACATATCCCCACAGGAAAAAGTCTAACGGTGTGATATCACACGATCTTGGTGGCCAATGCTCACCGAAATGTTCTCTCAATAAGTCCATTGATTGATGCGATGTGTGGGAAGTCTTGCTGAAACCAAATGTCGCCGAGATCACGAGCTTCAATTTCAGGCATCAAATAGTCGGTTATCATGGCACGATAACGGTCGCCATTGACGGTTACGTTCGCACCGGCATAATTTTTAAAGAAATATGGACCGATGATTTCTGGATGAAGTGGCAGTTCTTCAATCTCTTCAGGTTGCTCTTCGTCCCAAATCCAAATGCGGCAATTTCGTTTGTTTACATACCCATTGAGCCAGAAATGGGCCTCATCGCTAAACAAAATTTGCCTCGAAAACGTCGGATCTTCTTGGAACTTTTCAAGAGCCCATAGAGCGAAGCGATGTCGCTTGGAAAGGTCGAGCGGCTTCAGTTGTTGCACAAGCTGTATTTTGTACGCTTTCAATTTAAGATCTTGACGTAAAATGCGCCAAGTCGTTCCATACGTCAGTCCAAGTTGCTGCGAACGGCGCCGAATCGACTCTCTACGGTCTTCGTGTACACTCTCAGCTACGGCCGCTATATTTTCTTCACAGCGTGCTGGACGTGGTCTATTCGGTCGAACATTCAATGATGAATGCTGGGTCTCAAAATGGGTGATGGTGTTGCGAATAGTACCCTCAGTAGGCCGATTATGTTGACCATAAGTTGAGCGAAGTGCACGAAACACATTCCTCACAGAACGTGAATTTTCATAATAAAGTTGAACAATTTGTAAACGTTGTTCACGCGTAAGTCTTTCCATTATGAAATGCCAAACAATACTTAACAAAAATAACATGACAGCATGACAGTAGAATCTCTACTTGGATCACCCGTTAGTTACAAAATTTAAATATTTCCACATTACAGGAAGTGAGTTTTTGAAAACAAAACATTTAGACGAAGTCAATTGTACCCAACGAAAAATAATAAGGACCAAATTCCATTTAATAAAGTTGAATTTCACATTTAGCGATTCGTCATATCTTAATTAACAAAATAAAAGTACTTTCGGCTAAACACAGCCAGAAATCATGAAAGCCATGGACTAACAACTAGCTAAAACACACTTTTCAAAGTCCATCCATACCGAACAGATGGAAACTGAAAACAATGGTGGTTCTTTGGGCGTCATTGCTAAACTAATTTTAACTTTTCAAAAGATAACAATCACAAAACTGAAAAGACTATTAAGGGGACGATTACATCTCATTTCAATGTTTGTTACAATTTGCGAGCAATGTCCATTTGCTAAGGTGAATTGTGCATGGGAAAAGTTGAAAACGACGATAATGTGGTGTATGATGCAATTTCTCTTCTGAATTCAATGTTCGTTTTCAATTTTCTGAACCTTGGGTTCACATACAATGCTATGAAATAGGATGCCACTACTTGGAGGAATGAAGTCCATAGAAGCTATAACGACAATGTGCATTGTATTGGCATACATGTACTTTACTTTATGTATGTGTATGCATATGTGTTATGTATATGAATGTGTTGACTTTTTTTTTTTGTGGGAAAAATAAACAAAACAAAATATGCACGATTACTTTTTGTTTTTTGTATTTCATGTCGCATAAAAGCTACTTTGGAGCATCTGTTACCATTATTGTGGGAATCATTTACCAAAAAAGCTTCTACATATTGTACAATGTCATCGCGGGAACAAAATAAAAAAAACCAAATAAATTGAAATATGTTATTGAAACCAAAAATGATGACAATAAAATGCCACATATGTATAATGCATGCATGGCGACGTTTCCGGAGTAGTAGCCATGTTGAAATGTGCATTTATGTCGAAATCGCATAGTAAATATCACACGTAAGTGCAGGCGTCATGCTAATTAGGGAAATGTTCAAGTTTCTCATGAACAATTTTTTGTCGAGACATCAGCTATATTTATTGACAGCCAGCCCGCTGATTCGCAGTCGATTGAACCAAGATTTAATTCATATGAAATGCACTCATGCACTCAGTAGAATGAAAAAGAAGGCAAACGGCCTTCGCTTTTTACGACTCATCCCCGTAAGAATCACTCGCATGGATTCGAAAAGAGTGAAATTGTGACTACATTCCAAGGTCCAGAGACTAGGTGGGCGAAGGCAGGTTACCAGAGAAGACAAATAAATCGCATGGGTGTCGGGTTACATGTAACAAATTAAGAATTGAGATTTAATTACTTCTTGGAACATTCGCCTATTTTAAGGGAAGAGCATAAGGAAATTTCTGGAAATTCAGGAACGAAATTCTGAAAGCAGGGGCTCGGCTACAAAAATAATTTGTCTATTAAAAACCACACGTTAGCTTTATCCTTTTAAGTTTCTGATTCTATGATTATAAGCCGTCATTCTACAAGAAACTGAGAAAAACAAGAAAATGCGGCAGCTTCAATGCAGGCTGGGAATGAAGGCTCTTTAAATGGAAACCTAGTTATCGAAGTGAAAGGAATTGTCGGAGTATTCAAGCAGTATTTCCAGCAGGTGAAAGATAGGTATAATATCGTGATACTGGTAGGAAACGAAAACAACCCACTTCCAGTTAATGTAGAACATATATGTATCACCTCCCAGTTTAGAATAAGATGCTTCTAAAGATGAAAAACTACAAGTCCGCTGGCTCTGATGGACTGGACTTCACTGTCAACACTGTCCCTCCGGTAGTAAAAACTTTTGGTCGTTTGTCTAGAATATAAAAACTTCGGACTCGTCATCTATCCCAACACTCAATTGCAATGACATCCCAGCTGTCAGCTCTTCGGATAAAGCCAATCTGCTTGCTGCTCATTTTGCAGCTAGCTCAATGCTCACAGATTGTGCCAGTACTCGAACGCGTAGAACACTCCATGGGACAAATCTACTTCCGCACCCGTACTGTGGCAAGAGTACTTCAAGATCTCAACATTCACAAATCCGCTGGCCCAGATGGTGAAGAGGTGTTCTTCCACGCTGCCAAAACCACTGCGTAAGCTTTTCTATCTGTCCTATTCTTCAGGGCTCTTTCCGAGAAGATGGAAAACAGCATTTGTCCAGCCCGTCCCACAAAAGGCGAATCTTCGTCCTCCTCCTCCTACCGACCAATTGCACTTACGTCCCTTCTTTCCAAGGTCATGGAAACGCTGACAATCCGTCAGCTTATGAAATATCTCGAATCCTGAAAACGGCGGTACGGTTTTCGCAGCAACACTACCACATTCCTTAAATCTTTGTGATCTTTTTTATTAAAAAATAAGGTTTTGCCCTGAAACGGGCTAAGTTTAAACTTCAGAAACGTGTGAAAATATTTCTATTTTTGCCCGTATTCCTTTCTATATAATTTGTTCTCTTAACCCTCAAATGGCAACCTTGAAAGCCCTTAAGTGTTGTTTTTAGGACTAGTAATACATTATCTAAGCTATATACATTAATAAAAAAATGTAATAAATTGTTTATTACAACATGTGGTAAGAGCAATCTGTTTAAAATGCTCTTTATTTCTACTGATGTCAGTAGAACCACCTCGAAGATACTTACTTACTTACTTAAGGGGCTCCCGACTCGTAGAGAGTCCCTACCTGAGACACGGCAGCCTATCATCCTCTGCGATCCCGGCCACGCTGCTTCCAGTTGCTTAGAGCAAGCGCTCTGGCATCCGCGATGGCTTGGTCTTTAAAACGGAGGTTCGGTCTTCCTTGTCGTCTCGAACCTGGGGGAATTCGAAGATTCTCTTGGCTGGAGCGTTGTTGCCCATTCGCTCGATGTGTCCGAGCCAATGTAGTCGACGATTCTTGGCTTCTTGGACTGCATCCACATCTTGGTACAGTTCATAGAGTTCGCGGTTGTATCTTCTCCTCCATTCGCCCTCCTCGCACACAGGACCAAATATCCGTCGAAGTATTTTTCTTTCAAAGGATCCCAGTATTAACTCTCCTTTCCTGTTTATCGTCCAGCACTCGGCGCCGTATAGCAGAAATGTCAAGATAAGGGTTCTGTCCTTTGAGTCAGGAGTTTTGAACCAATTTGTTTTGCCAAACCGAAGTATCAGCGGTTTCCTAGGGTAATTCTTCGACGGATCTCCACTAAAATGTAATTTGTGAATTTGCTAGATGAACTCCTTAATAACCTCGAAGTTGGAGCTATCAACAGTAACATTTTGTCGCCCTCATACCCCAGCATTTGGACTGATCTATTGAAAATAGTGCCTTCCGTATTGACACCTGCCCTGCGCACTATCTGCTCAAGAACAAGCGGATCTCCTTGCCGAAATCCAGTGCATGTTTGAAAGAGTTCAGAGGAGCTGCTGCCAAACTGCACATTGCACCGCGTGCTATCTAGTGTCATGCGACACATCTGGATCAGTTTTGACGGGATCCCGAATTCGGCCATCGCCACAAAAAGCTCCTGATGATGAATGCTGTCATATGCGATAATATAAGAGGTTCGAAGATACTTCTACCACAAAAACTTGAATATATATAGATATTGCAGTGTTAATATTGAAGATTGCCTAATATCGGGTTTTTCAATAAGAGCGCTACAAAAGTTTTTTTTAAATAAAACAAAAACGGTTTTGGATATCAATGAAATTCTTTATTCCTGTGAAAGTACGTTCGATGCCATTATGTATGGAACTCGATTTCTTTTGCATGGCCACCACGAGCACGCTTGCAGAAGTCCAAACGCTGAACCCAATTTTCGACGGTTTTCAAGCATGAATCGGCCGTTACTGCTGCAATTTCACGTTCGATTTTCTTACGAAGTTTATCAATCGTCGCTGGCTTGTTGGCATAGACTATAGACTTGACGTAGCCCCACAGAAAAAATGTCTAATGGCGTCAAATCGCACGACCGAGGTGGCCAAGCGACTGGACCATTTCGTGAGATAACACGTTCTCCAAACTTGGTTTCCAATAAATTGATTGTGACATTCGCTGGGTGGCTTGTGGCGCCGTCCTGTTGGAACCACATGTCCTCCAAGTCCATATCATCCAATTGGGGCCAAAAATATTCGGTTATCATTGAACGGTAGCGATTCCCATTCACAGTAACGTGCCGGTCTTGATCATCACGGAAGAAGTATGGCCCAATGACGCCGCCGGCCCATAAACCACACCAAACCGTAATTTTTTCGGGATGCAATGATAACTCATGGAGTACGTTGGATTATTGACGAAGCCATTCAGCCAGAAATGAGCCTCATCGCTGAAGATGATTTTTCGATGGAAATCCGAATCATTTTCAAGTTGTTGCTCAGCCCAATTCACGAACATACGACGCTTCTGGTGGTCAAGCGGCTTCGATTATTGCGTCAATTTCAAGGATGTAGGCCAAGATCTTTTCGCAAAATTCGCCACAACGACGTGACAGAGATGCCCAACGCTTGAGAACGACGTGTGAGAGACACATTTGTTCTTTCTTCAACTGAAGCCTCAGCGGCAGCAATATTCTCGACACTACGGGCACTTCTTTGTCTCACTGGCACGGGAACATTTTGTACTGTGCCTGTGGATTCAAATTTTTCCACTAGACGCTCAATTGTTGATCTGCTAGGACGATTATGAAGACCATAAATTGGACGTTGAGGCCACTGACTCCGAATTTCGGTAGTAAATTTTAATAATTTCGACTCGTATATCTTTCCATCATGAAATGGCAAACCTTACTGAAGAGAAATGTCAAAAGAGCGGCAAGAAATATGGCGTCGTTTGCTGTCCCTGTCGCTCTACTTTTGTAGCGTCCTTGTTGAAAAACTGTAGCATACATTTACTGATCATCTTTTTAGCTACAATTATCGCCTGCCAGTTTATTGCGTTTGTAATTCATATACTTCCTCAACAGGAAATTTCAACAAGTGAATTAACTAACGCATAGTAAATTGTTATTTAAATACTCGAAGGATCAAGTTTTACATGGATGGAATACCAGTTTTTTTTTATATTGGTCAATGTCAAGGAGATGTCACGACAATTTCCTGAACCAGCCATTTAACAAAAAGGATCTGCAAAATATATTAAAAAAAAAAAATACGTAAATCTTCACGTGCACGTTTAAAACTTCGAAAATGCATTCAATAGTATATCATTGCAATGAATATAAACTTGAATTAATTAGCAGAAGATATAGTACTTACGATTACTCCTATAAGTAGGAACATTATTATCCACTTAAAGTTCCTTTTAATTACAGTTCGTGTGGATGGAGTACTAGTTGAAGTTCACAAGCCCGACCCTCTTTTGCCGCAGAGCATTCATTGATTTTGACAAAGGAAATATAGACTTTGCCCCCGTAAGTGTTCTTGCTGCACACTTTTCACTTTAACAAAAGGAATACGGGCTGTGTTTTTTTTCTGTTTTTTTTTTCTTTACGTTCAGCTGCAATGATTCAAGGATTAAGGTAATACCATTGCGAATATAATTTCGTTTCAGATCACATAAAGAATGACAAATGCTCAGCAAAGATGTGAGGGTAGATGCTGGGTGCCATCATTTAGGTCAGAAGACGAATATTCTATTAAATTGCACTTCTTTCTTGGTGAATGCATATGTACATATGTAGGTGTGTGTTTTATTTTATGAACATCAAATATATCGCATACTGACAGAAAAAATAAGTATTAAGTAATTTTGTTTTCCTAATTTTTATTTGTATAGTTTTGTGGTAGTGGAATTCCACATACTGGACTTGAGGAGAGATTTTGGTATGGAGAGAAAAAAAAACATTCTTCCCATATCCTTGGCAGAGGGTTCGGCACGCTTGCGTTTGCTCGCGGCAATTAGCTCGTCGGTGGGGTGGTGTTCTTTCTTCTGTCTGTTTGGTGTCCACAAAATAAATTTTCGTGCCGAAAAATAAGGATTATTGTTTTACGTTGTTGTTCCAAAACGTAGACCTTAGTAATGTAACTCATGGGTACATAGAGAAGGGTTCGTAGTAAGACGACCTGTATGGTAATGTAAAGGAATAACGAGACAAGATGAAACAAGAAAATATGTCGGTTATTATTGACAGGGTCAATGGTCAATGGCGCCGTGGTTACCATGTGCCGATGCATTTGTATGGCAACCCCTAATAAAAATATATTTACGCTTTAAATATATCTCGTCGATCACGAACCTATCATCACCAAATTGAAAAAGGAACTTACTTCATTTTCCTAATGAAGTCCATTAGAAAACAAAAAAAATAGTAAATTGATTCATATAAAGGGTGATCCATTTTGAGGTTCCCTACTTTTTTAAAGAAAAAAAACCACAGAAAATTCAAATTTAATGGAGAATGTTTATTATCATTTGAAAGAACATTCTTTGGCATTTATTTTTTGAAGATTATGTCTATCAAATGTTGGCCGTTGCTACGTCACAGATGGTCCATTCGTTGAGTCCAATTTTCGATCACTCGTTCGAGCATTTCGACTGATAACTGGCGAATGACACGCGTGATGTTTTCCTCCAAGGCCTGAATCGAAGCGGGTTTGTCGGCATAAGCTTTTGACTTTACATATCCCCATAGGAAAAAGTCTAACGGTGTGATATCACACGATCTTGGTGGCCAATCGACCGGCCCAAAACGTGAAATTATGTGCTCACCGAAATGTTCTCTCAATAAGTCCATTGATTGATGCGATGTGTGGGAAGTGGCGCCGTCTTGCTGAAACCAAATGTCGCCGAGATCACGAGCTTCAATTTCAGGCATCAAATAGTCGGTTATCATGGCACGATAACGGTCGTAATTGACTGGCATAATTTTTAAAGAAATATGGACCGATGTTTCCACCGGCCCACAAACCACACCAAACTGTTTTTTTTTGGATGAAGTGGCAGTTCTTCAATCTCTTCAGGTTGCTCTTCGTCCCAAATGCGGCAATTTTGTTTGTTTACCTACCCATTGAGCCAGAAATGGGCCTCATCGCTAAACAAAATTTGCCTCGAAAACGTCGGATCTTCTTGGAACTTTTCAAGAGCCCATAGAACGAAGCGATGTCGCTTGGGAAGGTCGAGCGGTTTCAGTTGTTGCACAAGCTGTATTTTGTACGCTTTCAATTTAAGATCTTGACGTAAAATGCGCCAAGTCGTTCCATACGTCAGTCCGAGTTGCTGCGAACGGCGCCGAATCGACTCTCTACGGTCTTCGTGTACACTCTCAGCTACGGCCGCTATATTTTCTTCACAGCGTGCTGGACGTGGTCTATTCGGTCGAATATTATCCAATAATGAATGCTGGGGCTCAAAATGGGTGATGTTGTTGCGAATAGTACGCTCAGTAGGCCGATTATGTTGACCATAAGTTGAGCGAAGTGCACGAAACACATTCCTCACAGAACGTGAATTTTCATAATAAAGTTGAACAATTTGTAAACGTTGTTCACGCGTAAGTCTTTCCATTATGAAATGCCAAACAATACTAAACAAAAATAACATGACAGCATGACACGACTCACACGTGATCTGTCTATTCAAAAGGATATTGAAGAAAGTATCTCTACTTGGATCACCCGTTACCAGTCACGGTTGACTTGCGATAATAAATTTACTTCCTCTGTGAAGTGGATGGTATTTTGATGCGCGTACAGCGGTTGTCTTGGATTTGCAAAAAGAACACATTGTGCGTTCGAAAATGTTTACTTTAATCTGGTTCTCGTTTCTTTTTCAAAAGTTGAATATTTTTTTTTAAAGGCGTACGCTACAGTCTTTAAAATATGAATATTATATAGCAACTAAAATAGGAGCTTGTTCGATATCAAAGTATATAAATTAGGTACTCTGGCTAGAAAATTTACATTATAAAACAATTAACTCACAAATTAAAAACTCTTTCATTCAAAATGCCACTGTAGATTTTACCAAGCAACGAAATTGTGGTCCTTGAAAGGTTCCCAAATAAATTCCTTTGTTTGTACGAGTTATAACTTGCAGCACTGTCCATGAGCGTAATCAAAGATCGATATAAATGAAGCAAATATTGTGCTGTAGATTTTCAACTTGGGTTCGTCTGCAAACACACACCTTTCGTAGAATTTATGAGCAATTCCAAGGTTTTCATTCAGCTTCGAATATGAAACAACAAGAGAGGAGAAGATAAGTACGTAGGACTCAGGCTAAGCATTCTGGCATCTGGCATCTGGCATCTGGCCAGTGAAATAATGAAATACCATAATATTGTCTGGATAAATTGAAATATTAATGTCAGGTACTTGTATATAGTCCAGCGACTGCAAAGATAATACATTTCAATTCCACCATAAGGCCACTATTATTTGTCACTTCTTTTGTGGCGACATCATAGAGGCATTCCCTATCGTTTCGGTTTCGTGAAAATTGCTTTTCTGATAAATTAATAACTGCATTTCATTCTACATGCCCAGTAAGGCAACTAAAACAAAACCAAACAACAACAACAACAAAAAACACATTTCACATTCGATTGTTGATGATTTTGTGATCTAAAGCTTTCTATCAACGAGAAATGCAGAATTGAAAACGGATTTCTAAATTGGAACACTTAAATGCTATGGCGAATGGCAAAGGAAAATGCTGAATGGGAAAAACTCAAAAGGGACCAAAGGCATGTTAATTGCATTCTCCGGTGTAAAACGTTGCAATCTTTACTATTTATTTGCTTAGGGAAGTTTTGTTCTCTTCTTTTTAGAACCTTTACCCTTACCAAACTAACTTGCGGATTGGCTCGATTTGCACTCGATTTGCAAAAAAAAAAAAAAACTTTAGAGGCTGCATTGGTCAGATGCAGATCATGTTCGAAATTAAATTGGAATGATTGGAGAATAAATGTGTTTTGAGTTGTATTTTGATGGAATCAAATACATTCAACAAAGTACAAGCCGATTCCATAGCAGTATTGAATTTCAGAGGTTCAAATTCATAATATAAACCTAGCGGCGGCAGTGCACTTGTGTTTAATTTGAAATAAGAAACAAAAAATGTTACGTATCCGCCAGAGTGAATTATTTCGTATGGTTCGACGGAAGATAGAAAATGATTAATAGAATGGTTTTTTTTCATTTGCTTTCTTTGTGTGTGTACAAATAAAATTATTTAATTTTAAATGTCACTAAACGGTTTTCTATCTATGACAGTTCTGAAGTTATGGTTTTTAGAGTAGATATACCTTAAAATCGATATTTTTCCTTGAACGGACTAAAACTTGAGTTGGGGTGAAAGCAGACCCCTATTGTTTTCAGTCAGAATCACAGAAATGTCCTTGATTGGGACATTCAATGGTGATGTACTGGAGAAAGATTTGTTCTCATTACAAGGTTGCAACATCGTTTATTTATAGTTTTTGCAAATGACCGCAAATGTCAATTCTACTTTGACATTTGTGAAGTAAACAAAAAAGCGGAATCATTTTTTGCGGTATAATTTTTCCGTTGTATTGGTGCAGCATTAATTCCGGCGTGGATTTCCCGGTCGTCCGATACCAACTGGGCAAAGACTATGACGTTTAGCTGCTCGTCTAGAAGCGTATGGGACAACACGAGGTGATGGCAACACGATATTCTCAGGAGAACTGCTGATCAAAGAGCAGCAGAATTTATGAATATCGCAGCTGTGCCTGAATATATTGCAGAGGACTCCGGAGTATTGACCTGACGACGTGCCAAGCAAATGAAACGAGTACTATTTTCATTTCTGTGGATCTGTGAATACGAATAATTTCGCTTCTGAGGACCGAAACAACCTAAGAAGAGTCATTACACCCGCTCAAAATTAATGCAAGGTGGGCTCTGAACGCTAGAGGTATCATCGGGCCAACGAGTGTTACAGAGCCATGCTCAACGACTTTCTCCTTCCTCAATCAGATGAATTAGGACAGAAGAACATGGCGCATCCTGCAAGAGCCACGACAGGGTCGCATAATCTCTCATTTTTGTCGATTTTCACTGGCCGACAAGATCGCCTTATTTAACCATTCCAGACTTATTTTTGTGGGTTTTTTTTTTGAAGTCACGAGTGTATGTCAACAAGACTAATGTTCGTGAAACACATGTGGTTTCGATATCATGGTATCGAGATGTCTATCCGGGTATACCACGCTAATACCAGGCGAGCAATGTGGTATGAATGAATGTGGCATGAAGTGGAGCATAGTTTTACTTAAACTTACTGTCATTTTGTCAATGTCAGTAGCAAGCAATACAAAAAGATGAAAGATTCTCGGCAGCGAGCAAATATCAAACATATGCCGGGAAAATATAGATTCCTGACATTTTGTCGTTAAATCTGGCAACTCTAATGTCATTTATGTTCAGTTTGGTTTGCCATTTCATCATGAACAGGTTGACAAATGAACAATGAGATGTGGTTCCAACAAGACGGCGCTACATGCCACACAGCGCACGTTACAATCGATTTATTGCAGGAAACATTCGATGAGCGCATAATTTCGCGGAATGGACCTGTCTATTGGCCACCAAGATAGTGTGATTTGACACCATTAGATTATTTTCTTTGGGGATATGTGAAGGCGCTCGCCAACGCCAACAAACCAGAAACGTTAGGGGACTTGGAAGCCAACATTCGCGGCGTTATTGCCGACATTCAGCCCAAATGCTTGAAAAAGTGGTTAAAAATTGGACCTCTAGACTTGTCTTTATTCGAACCAGCCGCGGGGGCCACATGCCCGAAATTATATTGAAACATTAATGGCATTAAATTGATGGACATTAAAATGATTTTCTTGTGTTTTATTTCAATTCGAAGTTCTATACCTCTAAACAAAAAACCTTTTATAAACGAATGTGTACAGAGCTTGAAGACAACGGATTAACGAACAGTTTTTAACTTTCTCGTATACATTAGTATACTAAAGAGCAAGTTATTGCGATCGTGCGGAAATTTCGAACTCAAACTAGAGAAGTCCAAAAAAGTGGGTCCGCCAATGCCGTCCGTCGGTCTTTCTGTCTGTCTGTCTGTTTGTCTGTCCGGGCACCCTATGGCGACACTGTTCGACGGATTTGCTTTAAAGTTCGTATATAAGGTTCTTGGGGTTACATTTCGGGGCATCTTTTTAGTTTTTGCTTCATTTTTTTAAATAACGGTACCTGCCATACAAATTTTTTTGGTGAAAATCACTTAACACTATTTTTCTCGAAAGTGATTTCAAAGATTTCCGTCATTTTTTGTACTAACGATATTTGGGATGGAAACATTAAAATCGCAGGCGCCGTTTTTGAGAAAATCTATTTTTTCTAAACCTTAAAATTGATTTAAATAAATTTGTCACCATTCATTTTCGATTCAATTTGCGATTTAAAAACGAATCTCATTTATCGAGAAAGTTTCGTATGACGCAGTCGTGCACTTTATTTTTTTGGTTTTTTGGACAATAACGTCATTTTTTTAATTCAAAATGTGGCCTTTTAAAACAAGCTTTCTAATCACGTCTAGTTTCAACTATTGCAACATTTAGATATACAAGGTGGCGCAAAAGTAATCCTCCTATCAGAAAATGCTATAAATTTTGCGATTGGCCCCTAATGTCAGTTCTGTTTTGACATTTGTGTAGTAAACACATGCGAAATACACGTTAATAAACAATGTTACGCTACACTGCTCCAGAACGCGGAATATTGGTGACTATTTATTTGAGCAATAATCGGTCGGTGACTTTAGCACAACGTGAATTTCGTCGCAGATTTCCTACTGGTGAAATACTGCCACGTTTAGCCGCTCGCCTCGAAGAGACTGGCATAACACGAGATGCTGCCAGGCGTGGCAGACCCCGGAGTAGCCGTTCTGCAGAGAATATTGCTGCTGTAGCCGAAGATGTCATGGAAGCGCCGTCGACATCGACCAGACGACGTGCCACGCAAATGGGTATCAGTCGACGGTCTTTACAGCGAATTTTGGTACAAGATTTGAAGATGTTTCCGTACAAAGTCCAGACGGTGCATCAGTTGTTAGCTGCTGACCGCCAATCGCGTCTAACATACGCTCAAGCCCTCCTTAATCACCACCAAGAGGAAGATGATTTTTCATCAAAAATAATCATGAGTGATGAGGCCCATTTCCATCTGAAAATCCGCGTGTAACCCACGAAGAGCCATTACACCCGCTTAAAGTCACTGTATGGTGTGCTGTTTTCGCTGGAGGTGTTATCGGACCTTTTTTCTTCGAAGACGTCGCGGTCCAAACGGTTACTGTGAATGGTGAGCGCAACAGAGCAATGATCAACGAGTTCTTTTAGCCGCAACTTGATGAATTGGGATTGGAATACATGTGGTTCCAACAGGACGGTGCAACGGCACACACTGCACGTGCCACAACCGATATTCTGAAGGATGCATTTCCCGGGCGCCTAATCTCCCGTTTTGGCGATTTGCACTGGCCAGCAATATCGCCTGATTTGACCGTTCCGGACTTCTTTTTGTGGGGCTTTTTGAAGTCGCGGGTTTATGTCAACAAGCCTCAGACTCTTGCAGCTCTTAAAGACAATATCCGTCAAGAATGTGAGGACCTATCGCCGAAAGTTTTGGCCAAAGTGATGGAAAATGCCATAAAAAGGGCTCAAATGACAATCAACTGTGGCGGCGGCCATTTACATGACATCATATTCTCGACTTGATGTAAAAAAAATTAAAAGACCAAATAAAAATAATCCACAAGAAGAATCAAAGTTTTTCATTTTTTTTTAATTACAGCCAAAAAACATCGGAAGGTATGTATACGTGTTCGGTACCATAATGCCGATTCCTCAAGATGTGGCGAAGTGAAAAAACGTAAAGTGGTACTCGATTTTATTCAAAACACTTTTATTTGAGTCACTGCTAACTTCTCAATTCCTTAAATTTCTGCATTTGCCCTGTTTGCTATAAAACCAAAACAACCCCTATTTTTTCTTTTCTGATTAGTATTTTAGCACTAACTATTTTGGAAGTGCTTTTACTTTCCTTTTAAATAGCCAAGGCTACGTTTATTTGTAATATGATCCGCATTAAAAGATATACCAAACTAGTTGTGACTTTTATTTGAATAAGATGGAGGATGCTGCAATTTTAAAGCATTTTGCAATTACAAACGTGCCAACCGTTGTACCAATAATACGTAATAACAATAAAACAGTAGCATGAATCAACGACACTCTGAAGTATTTTATGACCTTGAGATTGCAGTCAGCTCTCTTCATCTTTTGGTTGAACTTAGTCAATAATTACTTTGCCCGCATTGAATGGATCATGAATAATGTCCCGTTTCATATCCATATCGATATGAGAATTTTGTACATTTTATGGTAACAGTGCAGTGCGAACAGAGGAAATCAGTAACGCGGATGATGCGGATGAAAATAATATTGTCACTCTTTTTTCTTTGTCACATTATCCTCACGGCAACATGTAAAACTACTGGGTTCTAGGCTATGATTAAGCATTTATTTGTTGGAATTTTTATGAGATTAAAGTATCTGTATTTATTTTTGAAATATCTATTGTGATTTTTTTTTATCAAGAATAAATTGTTATAAATAAAATAAGCTATTTTAATGTGTGTGCATGTTAAGGTAGCTTATTTTTGTTTTAACGCTGCATCGAAGTGAGCAACGTCTATTTAAATAGAATGATGCGACAAAAAGAGAATAAATCTGCGGAGAATTGTGTTAAACCAAAATATTAATTATAAGCCGATAATACTGGGCAATTATTTTTAACTGTGTAAACATTCACCGAAGTTACAATCGCCCAAAACTAAAAAAAAACTAATAGAACTTCGAATTGAAATAAAACACACGAAAATGTCACGTTTTAATGTCCATCAATTTGGCTTTATTAGAAGGATATTTTAATGCCATTAATGCTTAAATATGATTTCGGGCATGTGGCTGCCGCGGCTGGTTCGAAAGAGACAAGTCTAGAGGTCCAATTTTCAACCACTTTTTCAAGCAGTTGGGGCTGTATGTCTGCAATAATGCCACGAATGTTGTCTTCCAAGTCCCCTGAAGTTTATGGTTTGTTGGCGTAGGCGAGCGACTTCACATATCCCCAAAGAAAGTAATCCAATGGTGTCAAATCGCACAATCTTGGTGGCCAACTGACAGGTCCATTTCGCAAAATTATGCGCTCGTCGAATGTTTCCTTCAATAAATCGATTGTGACGTGCGCTGTGTGGCATGTAGCGCCGTCTTGTTGGAACCACATCTCATTCACATTCATGACATCCAATTCGGGAACAAAACAGTCGGTTATCATACCTGTCTCCATTAACGGTAACTGACTCTCTAGCATCATTTCGGAAGAAGTATGGCCCAATGACTCCACCAGCCCATAGAGCACACCAAACAGTCAGTTTTTGTGGATGTGATGGCGATTTAAGGGTCTCATGTGGATTCCCTTCACTCAAATAGCCTTTCAACCCAAAATGAGCCCCATCACTGAACAAAATTTTGCCATGAAAATCAGCATCGATATCAATCTCATTTTCGGCCCATACACCAAAATCACGACGCATTGCATGGTCTCGCGGCTTTAATTCTTGCACAAGCTCGATCTTGTTACGTCGAAGAAGAAGAGATCTTTGCGCAAAATCTCCCATAATGATGGACAAAGCTCCAATTGCTGTGCACGGTGGCGAATCGATTCATTCGGGTCCTCTTCAACACTTTGCTCTACAGCGGCAATTGTTTCTTCGGTGCGCACTGTTCGACATCTCTGCGGAGGCGTATTATCACATAGAGTAAACGTAGTGCGAAAACGATCCATGGTTACCCAATTTATTGCTCTGATGGACGATTATGTGGACCATAAAATGAACGGAGCTTGCGATAAACTTCACGAACTGAACCATTATTTTCGAAATAAATTTGCACGATTTGCAAGCGTTGTTTATTTGTCAACCTGTTCATGATGAAATGGCAAACCAAACTGAACATAAGTGACATTAGAGTTGCCAGATTTGACCACAAAATGTCAGTTTTACCTCTATTCGAAAAACCAACCTCTAAAAAAAACACCGATTACTTTTATAGGTCTACGACGAATATTTAGGGGTGTTACAAGCTGTGTGTCAAAATGAACATACCCTTAGGAATAGGTATAACAAAAAAAGAAAGCTTGGATAATTATAATTAATTAAATGCCAGATCACACTGGAAAGAACCGAGACGCATTTCTAGGAATGGCAATTCTTTTTGTTTGACATAAATCCACTTTGACATTGCTTCAACCTATGGCAACAAACAAATGGTTACTAGACTATGATTTATAGACTTAATTTACTCTGACCAGCTGAAACCTTTACAAAGGTGTTAACACGTATACAAAGACCAATACCAATATGATGGAAGAACATTGGAATACTTCAAATAGCCCGTACTGCGATGGCTAAGAACATTCAATTAGGGTGCACCTGTGTTAATAACCATTTTCAAATTTGAATTTGCATTCTCACACAGAGAAATGTGAAATGTGGGCATAGCCAACAATACGAATGAAATATATTTTACGTTATTGAATCCATCTTATGACTGTCAAAGTTATTTATGTAACGGAAATACAGGTATGTTGGGCTTTGCTGTATGGACAAATGATTGAATTCCCTTCTATCATCCACTCGTAGGAATGTTTGTTTATCAACAACGCATGTGGCGGTGAATGAAATTGTAGCCAAATGTTACATCGGACAGCACATTGAATTTCAAAGATATCAACCGCTTTTGGATTTGTGCATATTGAGTATACTCGAATTGCTGTCATTAAGGTTTCAAATATGCCTTTGATTTGTTTTTGTTTAGGCTTTGAAACTGCTTTCAATTTGTGTTTCGTAACATCGATTGAGTACAAGTCAACTGAGATCAGAGTTCACAAACAGGAATTTTAAATAAAACGAACATGTGATTTTTTTTTGTCAAGGATGTAGGCACACATATGTTTATAGTTTTAGCAAAGCTGAACTATTCTTCAACAAATTGTATGTGTTGATACAGGCTACTTCACGGAGATCCGCAGTAGAGAAGCATGAAAACGTAAAGCGGTATAAGGAGCTTGTAAATATATACTTACTTACTTACTTAACGGGCTCCCGACCCTTGAAGAGTCCCTACCTGAGACACGGCAGCCTTCCATCCAGACCAAGCGCTCTGGCATCCGCGATGTCGACGTTTCTTGGCTTTTTGGACTACATCCACATCTTGGTACAGCTCATAGAGTTCGCGGTTGTATATTCTCCTCCATTCGCCCTCCTCGCACACAGGACCAAATATCCGTCGAAGGATTTTTCTTTCAAAGTATCCCAGTGTTAATTCTCCTTTCCTGCTTATCGTCCAGCACTCGGCGCCGTATAGCAGAACTGTCACGATAAGGGTTCTGTAGAGCATGCACTTTGTCCTTCGAGTCAGGAGTTTTGAACCCATTTGTTTTGCCAAACCGAAGTAGCAGCGGTTTCCTAAAGTGATTCTTCGACTGATCTCCACTAAGATGTCATTTGTGGAGTTGATGTTTACCCCGAGGTAGATGAACTCCTTAACTACCTCGAAGTTGCTGCTATCAACAGTGACATTTTGTCCTAGTCATCCTCATACCCCAGCAGTTGGACTGATCTGTTGAAAATAGTACCTTCCGTGTTGACACCTGCCCTGCGCACTATCTGCTCAAGAACAAGATTAAAGAAATCGCACGCCGAAATCCGGTGCATGTTTGAAAGAGTTCAGATGAGCTGCTGCCAAACTGCACATTGCATCGCGTGTTATCTAGTGTCATGCGACACATATGGGTCAGTTTTGACGGGATCCCGAATTCGGCTATCGCCACAAATAGCTCCTGACGATGAATGCTGTCATATGCGGCTTTAAAGTCGATGAAAAGATGGTGTGTCTCGACTTGGTTTTTTCCAGGATTTGCCTTAGTGTGAAATTTTGGTCTATGGTCGACCTGCCACGCCAGAAGCCATAATGGTAAAGGCCGAATAGTGAGTTGCAAAAGGGTTTGTTAGGATCTTATGAGCGACATTTAGCAGAGATATGCCTCTTTAATTCTTTCAAGGCATAGTATCGCCTTTCTTTGCATTTATTTATAGAAATAAACAACCCGATTCGTGTCGACGAAGCGTTCGGTGCTACGCGGTTTCTATTAGGATCTGATCGGTTCACACTTATGGCGGCAACCAAAAACGAACCGAATACGGGCCAGAGGTACTTAGTGTAACCGAATAAGTGTGAAACTAACTTAACTGTAAGTCTGAGCGGATTACAGATTGTCATAAGTGCGCAATAACAGGGTTAAATAGGGACTGCCCGCAAGTGGTATTCCGTCTCCCCTTTTATAGTGTACGAAGGTAAAGTATCTGCTAACCGCTCTCAATCTTCTTGGAAACTATTTTATATCTTATATTATTTCTGTCGAACCTAAGGCCTATCTGTTCTCAGGTGCAGATACAGGCTGCTCGTAGACATCCTCTCGGGTCACCAAGCTTTTGTTAGACACCTAAATGTGGCTTTAGCAACACCACTACTCAGCTTGTAGTGAGGGCGATGATACGGCGAAACACTTCCGCTGTAGTTGTCCGCTCGCTTTAGTTGGCGGATTTTCGGGGCTGACGAAGTGAGTGTCGAATATCTAAGCTGTTCATCACTGAAGCTCCTACTCATTTTTCTTTGAATGACAGGAGAACTAAGTACCATGGACTAGCAGTCTCCACCAGATAGCAGGAACCTCCGACAAAAAAAAATCAGAGCGGAATAGGTTCAAAACTTAAAGTTTAAGTTATTATCTAGAATTTTATTTCCGATTTGAATCTAATTTATGAATGGATTTGGCGCAAATCACAAATATTTTGGTTGTTTTGATCTGATTATAGTCTTGAGTCAGTTTTTTATTTGTGCTTTATTTGGATGTGGAATAAATTTACTTATGTATTGGTGCCAAAATGTGTATAAGAACCATTGCAACTACATACATATTTTTATATTATAAATATACAATATCAACACCCTCACATTCGTCACATATTGGCGAAAGCTCTCATGTCTGAAAACTAAGGACAACTGTCTTGTACGGGACATTGTACGCAACTACTTCACACCACAATAAGGAAACGTGTGTCGTTTCTAGAGTGGATCACTTTAATTATGCCAGAGGAAATCCAACTAGGACTAAACAAAACACACCATTGAATAACATATCAACAGTAGTCTTCAAAGGACAACATTGTAGTGACCGATTTTTTCAGTCCTACTGCTCCGATATACATTATACCTACATCCCTTAGTACCGGGTATATTATGCCATTGTTGTTCATAAGGTAAACGCGTTTCATTTTAATGGTCGATGCTCACATGCGCTTTACCGACGACAATGTGATGATTCCCCTTCGTGCGAATCTCAGTCATGCAAAGTCATGGGGAACAATATTCCATTCTGGACCAACTTATTCAGAGAGAGAGAGAGAGAGAGGAATTTTTCAACCGCCAGTGAATTGTGGACTTAAAAGCTCCTCATATAATTTATAACACTTTGCTGGGATGCCGAACACAAAAGCAAAAGCAGGTAGGCGCAAGTGGCCCCCTTCACTACCCCAAAATGTGGTGCAATAATTGAATAGTGAAATTCCAATGGCATCATTGGAATCACATCGAACTTCATTTGGTAAATTCCTCGGTGACTCCACCTACACATCACTCCACAAAGCCATGCAACATGCAAATGCAGTGCAGTCGAGTCTCATCGTCAAGATTTATGTTAACTCATTAACACGCCATATGTTATGTAGTCACAATTTTGTTTTGCCCAAGAACCTCCTAGTGAAACGTATGATCTCCTTGACATTACTCACACGAAGAAACTGCTAGAATAAATAATGGAGCAACAACTGAGTGTTGTTGCGGATAGGTGAAAATCACCTTGGCTGGTAGGTGCCTCGTGTCTATGTACAACTGTATCGCCATAGCATTCGCAGTGGGTGATTTGTTAACCATAAGCATTGCAATACTATCGCGCTGTTGTTGCAAGTGCAAGTCTAAGGGTGGAATGCGTTAATTTGATGGATGGTGGTTTTCACACATACATATACTGCACCACAACAATTGTCTCAGAATCAGAATATAATTAAAAGAAAACTGCAGCGCATTATTTCAGAAGCGACTGCGGACGAAGGAAGTGAGCGTAGCTAAAAAATAGAAAATAATTTTTAAATGAATTTAGAAACGGAAAGGGTTTTTTTTTTCTTTGCCAACCATTTTTGTTTTTGTCGCTAAGGTAGGCAAGGACGAAGGCCAGGTCAATTTTAAATTGTTTTGTATATGTGTTGTTGTGTCAGGTTATTTCCTTAGGCTTGTAGTAAAATGGAGTCGTGCTTACCGAGGGGAGCTTTTGGTGTTACCACTGCAGCCATCTGGTTGTGGGTAGAGTTAGTATTTTTTCTCTTTCGGAATTCTAATGTTTTTCGAATTTGTTTTCAGGGGTAATTGCGGTTACCGTGAATTCACACATAAAATAGACCAAAATTTAAAATATTTTTTAAAACTTGTAAACTACTAACCAAAGGTGTGTTGTCACTGGATTTGTCTGTCTAATGTCTTGCACTACCGTCAGTTTCATAAGGCACACTTTTCTGGTCTTGAGTCTTTATCTGTCTATTAAACAGACATAGAACGAATGCTGACTTGAAAATTTGTATTCAACTACCTATTACAATTATTGGCGTAAAATTATTTAACTACAGCAGCTTTTTGCAAGGTAAACAATTCGAAGGGGCGAATACCCAAGGTGTCGAAAAGAGCATTTACAAAAGTGTATAGGGTAGGTATAATGTTCCCTTTGTCAGAACAATGCTGATAAATAAATAATTAAGGAGGCCACCCGCATTTGAAGATTATTTTCTCATCGCCTTTAAACATTCGCTACAGCGTTTTTTTTTTTATTACTATTAAATAACCTTACAAGAGTAACACAAGCACGATTCCAGTGTTTAATGCATTTTTAATAAGTTGAGTGTGAAATCGGAAAGTATTTGCTTGATTGGATATAAACACAAATTAAGGATGTAAAGCTAAAAATACATGATTGTGCATTACTTATTACTTATTTGAACTTCGGATTAGGAATTTGTTATGTAGCAGATGTTATATCAGTCAATTTTGAAGAAAATGGCGCATAAATCTACCCTTGGTTATTTTTAATGATAAAATTCGTTAGCATTGAAATTTAAAGTAAAAGACCTTGGACAGAGAGCAAATTTTGCTTGTGGAGGTATAACCCAAATTAATTTACGTGAATATGTTGAGATTTCAAATTCATTAATAAGGCAGGGTATTTTTTTGGATGACAGGTTGAAAATGATAATTTTTCAAACTTACTTTATTCATGGACACAGTAACGGGTGATCCAAGTAGAGATACTTTTTTCAAGATCACGTGTGAGTCGTGTCATGCTGTCATGTTATTTTTGTTTAGTATTGTTTGGCATTTCATAATGGAAAGACTAACGCGTGAACAACGTTTACAAATTGTTCAACTTTATTATGAAAATTCACGTTCTGTGAGGAATGTGTTTCGTGCACTTCGCTCAACTTATGGTCAACATAATCGGCCTACTGAGCGTACTATTCGCAACACCATCACCCATTTTGAGACCCAGCATTCACTATTGGATAATATTCGACCGAATAGACCACGTCCAGCACGCTGTGAAGAATATATAGCGGCCGTAGCTGAGAGTGTACACGAAGACCGTAGAGAGTCGATTCGGCGCCGTTCGCAGCAACTCGGACTGACGTATGGAACGACTTGGCGCATTTTACGTCAAGATACAATGCGATGTCATGCGGATGACAAGTTTGGATGACCGTCTGATCGCATCTTTACCAGCGTGTTACAACCAACGGTATTCTCATGGTTAATGCGTTTTAGTTCCCCCATTGATTGGCATGAACGTAGAAGGGAAGTGGGCTCAGGATGGCGCTACGTGCAATACAGCAAACGAAACACTCAACTTTATGAAGGAAATATTTGATGAACGCATAATTTCGCACAGTGATACTTAAATTCACTAGTCAATGTATCCATTAGAAGACAACATTATTCTTGTTTATGAGGTAATATGACCACAAATGCTTGAAAAAGTAGAAATGGAAACTTTTCCTCCGAAATGACGGATAGAGCATATAAAGTTAAAGTTTTGTTTGACACATTGTATAGGCTCCCAGCCAAATAACATTATTTTTTTTGAAAATGCTATAAAAAAAAACTACTGAATATTTTCTCAAATTTCTTTTTTTATTTGAAAGTACAATCCTTCCGGTTAATAATGGAAAATAATTTCATTCAAATGGCTGCCTCGGCTGGCCATGCAGTAGCCTACACGATCGGTCCAATTTTTAAGCACATTATCGATTGTGTGCAGCTGTACCAATGGCTTCACGAAGATTGTCCTTTAAGGCGTCAATTGTCTCTGGCATGTCGGCGTTACACTTATCTTTTACGGCACCCCACAAATAATAATCGCAGCTCCGCGGTGGCCAAACGACATCAGCTCTGCGGCTGATAATGCGATCTTCAAAAACAGCACGTAGCGCCGTCCTGTTGAAACCAAATGTTGCCAATATCCTCCTCTTCAATTTTTGTGAACTAAAATTCGTTCAACATGGCCCGATAACGATCGCCATTGACTGTAACGGCCACTCCTGCTCATTTTCGAAGAAAAATGGCCCATTTATGCCTCTGGACCAAAATCCGCACCAAACAGTGATTCGTTTTGGGTATATCGGCTTTTCAATGTATGCGTGCGGGTTTTCTGTGCCGCAAATGCGTCAATTTTGCTTGTTTACATACCCGCCAAGATCAAAATGAGCTTCATCTGAAAAGATGTTTTTTTTTTGGCAAAATCGGCATCTTCTCTATGTCGCAATATTTCCCAGCGATGTTCAAGCGTATACACAACCATATTCGTTCAGCGGAAGGATAAAACTAATTATCTGTCAAATCAGACATGAGCTTAGTGTTACCATTCGCGAAATAAGCACGATATTTACTAAAATTTCATATGTGTTGTTCCAATTAGTTACAGGTTTTAAGAAACAGCTATTCGAACTCTATTGCTCAACACTTCAAGTTATTTGTAGTTCAATTTTTTTCACAGTTCTGATACATGATAAGGATACCAAATTCCCTTATGTGCCATTCTATTCTGAACATTTTATTAACTCCCAACTGACCATTTCAATTACTTGAATAAATTACTTGCTTAAATATTCATTGGACTTACCTGCCATTTGAAAATAATTTAACTGACCGCATTCTACTATTAAATCGACTTATTGAACAAACCATTTGAATTTTTAACCTACCAAAATTGCAATTTATTACTGCCATACCCTTTTTTTGTCGTGCGGCGCTGAGATAAAAAGTGTCGTTTCAGGATTGTAATGTATTTGTTTAACAGTCTATACAGTTCGTCGGCGGAGAGCAAAATTGTTCTCAATGTCCGTATGATTTCAATACAAAATTGGGATAGACCAATTTTGCCTTTCGCCGGCGAATTAAACACTATCGAAGCGTTTAGAACTCATCCGTTATCGCAATAATTAGCGAACAACAGTTTTCCAGCTTACCATACAAAAAAAAACCCGAACATTGATCAATAATTTTTAAAACTCAATTCCTGCATTTTTAAAGCTACAACATTTGCCATCTCAGAGTGTTTAGCATGCAATGATTTACTACCTGAAGCATATTTTGGTGTTGTTTACTTTTTTTTTTAACTTTCAAAACATCTGTGTATGCTATTCAGTTATCGAAAGGAATCATTGGAGTAATAATGCAAGTTACGGACTATGCCTTAAATATGCGCATGCCTTAATAATATACAATTATCACTATATTATATTTATTGTTGTATTCAAGTTATCATCCCCTTATTCCAGAAAAGTAGACTCAATTCAATTTATTTCTAAAACTCAATTCATTTACTTATCAAAGAGAAAGCAAGCAGGCTACTTTATCGATTTTCCCAGGCCATTCATAAAATGGCAATTCCAATAGTGAATAATAAAATTTAAATAAATTTCGCAATTAAGTAGCAAATGAAATGAGAATATCGTTTCTATTTTAATTTTAATTAAAAGAGTTTTGCCCAGTCCAAGTTTTGCTTTCAACCCAAGAAGTGTTGCCAATACATTTAAAGTGTATTACTGGATTAGATTTACCACACCCAATTGGGTGTAAATCGATACTTCCGCAGATATATTTTTGAAAATTTTAAAATAACCACATCGAAAGCGCAGTTTTCATTAAAATAAATACATGAATAAATTTTTTCTTCATCAGAATTTTGATGGAAACTAGATAAACTAGAACACAATGAAGTACATGTGAAAGAGACAAACAGATGAAGTTGAAACAAAAAGAATGGCTTAGGTTTTAATGATGCCTTCACTCTTCTATGAACTAAGTCAAGACGCTTTTAATGACAAATGAAAATATAATAACTCTTTGTTCTCTATTCAATGTTTCAATATTTACCAAAGAAATAAAATAAATTAAAATCAAACAGCAAACTAGAAACCCAGCTTAAATTTGACATTTCTCACGCAATTGCTTAACCTTAATTTGAGCTAAAAAAACACTTTTTGGAACAGAAAGTGACATATGGTGTCCCATCAGAGATTATGCTCCTGGAACACAATATCCTGAACTTCTTCAATCTATTTTGTGATAGCTATGCTTTTTAGTTTTATTAATGTATACATGAAAACTGTTTCTTCTTTTATGTAAAATTTTATTTAAAAATTGAGTAGAACATCATTAAATAAAATATTACAGTTCTAAAAATTTAGTACAAATTTAGTCAAATTATTTTTGAGTCTAACGCCACACTGAGCCTGCAACAAAAAATATATAATTTCTGTTCTTCTATGTTGGTATGAGCGACAAACTATTTCAATTAAATAACTATGCGTTGATAGATGGCAACCAAGGCGATATTAGGTAAAAATCTCCACTTACCAACTAGGGAAATTTTTAAATGTAGTTACATAGTTACATATCATATGCTCCCAAACTGTGTTATCCCAAAATACTATGCTGCCAGTCCTTAAGACAAGGCAGTCATTTTAATGTCCGTAAGAGCCTGGTTGCATACACAAAAAAGCGTCACAACAAATAAGTATTTCTCTTGTGAAGGCGATTACTTTTGTGCTGTCGGATACCTGGTTTTTGGTCTTCACTCTTTCAATACAAATAAAAAATGAAGATTTCTGTTAGAAGTGATATGGTTTCGAACCGAAACGTTCATGCCCACACCGAGAATTCAAATTGATAGTGGATTGTGTGTGCAATCTACCCTTTTCTTTCATTTCATTCACATGGGAGCGAATCGCGAACTGCGAACAAAGGAATATTCGTCAATTCTGACATTTCTTTCACATGACAACTTTTTTTTGGTCGCAGGTACCCGCGAATATGATTTGTAAATGTTGGCAGCAAGATGTGTCAATTTTAAGGTTATGTTCGAACGAATTTTTCAATCGCGGATTTGTGGATCGCGTCGGTATTATTATGTGGATTGTGAATAAAGAGTGACAGTTCGCGGGAAAATGTTTGTAATTGTAAATGTTGCTATTTAAATCAATTTAGACTCAGTTTTTTTTAGATAGGATGTTAGATCAATTAAATATTTAATTTTTTATTCATAAATACATTAAATTGATTTGTTCGCGATTCGCCTATTCGCAGTTCGCTCTCATGGGAACAGTCCTTAGGACCTGTCTCGTGACGATCATTCCCATGAACGAGTAGCCAGGCACTAAAGGAGTATTCATATGACAGCGAATTGCGAACAAGGGAATATTCGTAAATTCTAACATTTCATTTACATGACGACTTTTTTTGGTCGCAGATAGCAGCAAATCTGAGTTGTAAATGTAAGCTAGATGTCTCAATTTTTAGGTTACGATCTAACGAATATTTTATGCTTTTTTGCTATTTTATAATTTTATTTATAATATTATTTTATAATATTATACTGAATACATGTGAGGCTATAATGTATGGCTCTCTCTTTTGTTCACTTTGAATATCCAATGCCGACATGGCTTTACAGTTGTATTTGTGAGAAGCTACTGCTCAGACATAGCTATAATACTGTCTCTTTCGATGCTATGGTCTGTTGTTATTATGTGGATTTTGAATAAAGTGTGACAGTTCGCTGCAGAAATTTTTCAATTCGGTAAAATTGTTGTAATGTAAATTTTGCTGGTTAAATAAATTTAGACTTTTTTTTTAGATATGATGTAAATAAAATAAAGTGAAAAGCATAGATAATTCAAATTAAATTGGAAAAAAATTAAAATAAGATGCAGCTCTTGTGTTCTGCTTTTTATTGCCGCCGGATCTTTTTTCTCGCGATGCAATTGGAATGCACCTCGACTTGAAAGATCTTTTGTGCTAAATGTCAGAAAATATTGGTTAGGAGAGTAGCGCCTCCACTTTCCTAGTGCAGCTGATGATGCGTTCAGCAGAAGAATTCTTATAGCATCAGTGATTATTACTTCTCTAAGAAAAGTTGTCCTTCTAATTCCGTAAAGGGCCGGCCACTCATATATGATGTGCTCTGCTGTTTGGTCTTCTGCAAGACAAAGTCGGCACTCCGGAGAGTCGATTATTTTTAGTTTATGCAGGTGATATCTTAATCTGTGATGGCCGATTAGGTACCCACCTGTATAACCTTTTTGTTCTGTCTAAGACCTGGGATGCTTTCGCAATAAGAAATGCACGTTCTGTGTTCCCAGCATTTTAATTTTAAGTTAATAGCTGATTCGTTTATTGGACAGAAGGGTGTCTCCGAGCCTTTTCTAGCCAATTCCCTCGTGTCTGGGAATCCACCAGATTTTGGTGGCTTGAAGGGAGTACATTAAATATAGCACTTCGTTAACCGACACGCGCCGAAAAAAACCGCCATTAATACCGCATCGAACTTAGAGGTTTCGCCAAAACACCTGAAATCTTTATCGAAATCAAAAGTTTTCCCATATATTACTCAGAATTCAAAATCTTGTTTACTTTTAATTATTTGATGAAATCCGTATGTACACACCATTTTAAGCATTCCTTATACATATTTCACAAACTGTATGTATGTCTACTGCAAGTCCCTTAAAATTCACTAATGAGCTCAACGATGGTCACGTGAATTAGTCTAACATTTACAGGGAGTTAACCTATTGTGGATGAGAACTTGTAAACTGATAGAATCAGTTGTAAATTTCCATTTCGTTTTTGGACGGTTGAAAACTCTAAACAAAAACTGTGGTGGTGTTCGGTGTGAATGCGTAAATGAGATTTCGAAATTTTTCTGTGAAAATATCTGTTGTTGGTGCGATACACGAGTAAAATTGTACGAGCTGTAGTTGTATGTTATAGCTAGAAATCGATGTTACTTCCACCTATTTATTTGTTTTGATTGTGTGCTATCATGTCTAGTATAGACGTCCCCATTAGCTATACATTCTTTACATATAAACGCATCATAGGAACATTGGCTTATGCTACGTTTCTGCTGAGCACTAACGCGAGATTAAGATTTATCTGCCTTAATCTACTTTAAATCTTAAGATTAACCATACAAATTTTAAGCTGCTATACACAAACTCGAAAGAAACTGGGTTTGCATGTAAGAATCGGTTTGTGAGCACACTAAATACCATTTTACCTTACCTGAATATGTCAAAAGTGACGTTGGTTGCTGAGATTAAATCTAATCCTGTAGTTTAAAATAGAAAATAAAGGGTGATCCATTTCGAGGTTCCCTACTTTTTTAAAGAAAAAAACACAGAAAATTCAAATTTAATGGAGAATGTTTATTATAATTTGAAAGAACATTCTTTGGCATTTATTTTTTGAAGATTATGTCTATCAAATGTTGGCCGTTGCTACGTCGCAGATGGTCCATCCGTTGAGTCCAAATTTCGATCACTCGTTCGAGCATTTCGACTGGTAACTGACGAATGACACGCGTGATGTTTTCCTCCAAGGCCTGAATCGAAGCGGGTTTGTCGGCATAAGCTTTTAACTTTACATATCCCCACAGGAAAAAGTCTAAAGGTGTGATATCACACGATCTTGGTGGCCAATCGACCGGCCCAAAACGTGAAATTATGTGCTCAACGAAATGTTTTCTCAATAAGTCCATTGATTGATGCGATGTGTGGGAAGTGGCGCCGTCTTGCTGAAACCAAATGTCGCCGAGATCACGAGCTTCAATTTCAGGCATCAAATAGTCGGTTATCATGGCACGATAACGGTCGCCATTGATTTTTAAAGAAATAAGGACCGATGATTCCACCGGCCCACAAACCACACCAAACCGTTGTTTTTTCTGGATGAAGTGGCAGTTCTTCAATCTCTTCAGGTTGCTCTTCGTCCCAAATGCGGCAATTTTGTTTGTTTACATACCCATTGAGCCAGAAATGGGCCTCATCGCTAAACAAAATTTGCCTCGAAAACGTCGGATCTTCTTGGAACTTTTCAAGAGCCCATAGAGCGAAGCGATGTCGCTTGGGAAGGTCGAGCGGCTTCAGTTGTTGTACAAGCTGTATTTTGTACGCTTTCAATTTAAAATCTTGACGTAAAATGCGCCAAGTCGTTCCATACGTCAGTCCGAGTTGCTGCGAACGGCGCCGAATCGACTCTCTACGGTCTTCGTGTACACTCTCAGCTACGGCCGCTATATTTTCTTCACAGCGTGCTGGACGTGGTCTATTCGGTCGAATATTATCCAATAATGAATGCCGGGTCTCAAAATGGGTGATGGTGTTGCGAATAGTACGCTCAGTAGGCCGATTATGTTGACCATAAGTTGAGCGAAGTGCACGAAACACATTCCTCACAGAACGTGAATTTTCATAATAAAGTTGAACAATTTGTAAACGTTGTTCACGCGTAAGTCTTTCCATTATGAAATGCCAAACAATACTAAACAAAAATAACATGACAGCATGACACGACTCCCACGTGATCTGTCAAAAAGGGCTATTGAAAAAAGTATCCTCACTGGATCACCCGTTATTAGTAAATAGGTAATTAATTCACGATTGATATGACATGGAGCCTCTACAACTGTTCTGCCTATCGCCACCAGGTATCGCATGCTGACTTTTACATTTGTTCATTGTCAAATTTTTGTTTGTGTTTTTTACTCACCGAACGTAAACGTAAATGACAGTCAACTTGCCGCTGTTAAAATATCTGAATTTAGAAAAGTTTTTTGTTCAATAGAATATTCTTTAAAAAGAACTGTTTCAAACAACCAACTAAAAAGTATATATTACAAAAATTTAATTCTTTGCGATTAAGTTTCTTGTCGCCTTCGAAAAACATGTCAAATTCAACTTTTGTATCAAAGCGCGGGCTGATTCGTGCAAGGGAGCCTCGTGCAGATGATGGACATGGAACTCTTCAGTCGCGAAACTTTGATCTTTCCATAACCCTGGCGCCAAGTGAAATTCAACGGCTTGTGGATAATCAGAACAATACCAGTGTCCATAACACAAGTGGTAATTATTCCGTATACGAGAGTGCCAGCATGTTCTTGGGAGCTGAACCGGCAAATAGTGAACGTTCAGTCGTGGAGACTAGTGAGCTGTGTTTAAAAGAAAAGACCAATATGCTCTTTCCACAGTTTGTTGAAGTACTTCAAAGTCGTACAAACGATTCTGAGGTGTTCGACACAATCCAAGACATAATTCATACATGTGCTGGTATTCTTGAAGAAGTAGCACGCGATGCCGCTCGTACGACGTATTCCAAGCACAAGTCGGAAGAACATTTCTGGCTAGAGGAGGAACACAATACTTGGAAGCTATTGTATGCTCTCTATAAGGATCGCATAATGGTACAAACCGATCACATGGATGAAGTCATGCCTTTGGGTTGTTCCGAGAAGGAAATTATCAGTCAGTTGTATGCATGTAAGTGTTCTTTTATCCTGTACGTACTTATGTAATTCAAGGCGCACTTGCTTTCGCAGGTAATCCACACATTCGGGAATATCAAATTATAGTCGACTGGTTGGAAGCATGTTATGTGAAGGATGAAACAATGAACGTTGGTCACTCTACCGATCGAACAGTTGCTTGGGAAAATACTCTTTTCCAGTTGAAGAACCCACGGAATGTCGCATTCGGAAATGAGCGTGATATAATCAAATCCCTAGATCCTGACGCACCCATCCGCGAAAAGAAACATCTGCATCCGCTTGACGAAGAGGACAATATACGACTGTCGAAGGATATTTTTGCAGAGATTCGTCGAGGCTGCATTGATGAAGCAATGGCGCTCTGCAAGTACTGCGGGCAGACTTGGCGTGCGGCTATTCTCGAAGGATGGCGACTCCATGAAGATCCAAATTACGAATCAGCAAATACCCACGAAAAAATTCCAATTGAAGGAAATCCCCGACGTGACATCTGGAAGAAGTGTGCTTGGATGATGGCTGATAGCAGCAAGTTCGACGAATACACACGCGCCATAGCTGGAGCCCTATGCGGTCACCTGGAATCGCTGAAAGCACTTCTGGGCAAATCTTGGCTGGACCTTTTGTGGGCTTACCTCAAAGTACAAATCGACATTCGTGTGGAGAGCGAGATCCGTTCAATTATGCCTCAAGCATACTGGGACAACAAAATGTCTCTGGAACAAATATTCGATGAGCTTTCAGTGCATAAGAATGAAAATGTTCGAAAAGCAGCAAGTAGCAAAATGCATATAATTCAGAAGTATATTATTCTGGACAACGTGCCGGAGCTATTGCAGAAAATGCGAACATGGGTTGAAGAAGAGAAACTATCTGCGCATATGTTGCGCTTTCTTAGCCATATAGTCCTCTTTATGCGTCAGATAGGAAAAGTTGACAAAGAAGAAATAGCTGACGTTATCATTAAGGCGTATGTTGAATTTCTTATTGAATTTAAGGATGCTCAACTGGTGGCCTTCTATGCTGCTGGGCTTCCTGGAAAAATGCAAATTTTGCTGTACTCCAAATTTCTCGAAACTATTAAGGATACGCAAGCTAGAGCTTTTGCCTTGGAAGAGGCTGTCTCTGCTGGTTTGGATGTAGAAAGCATAACAAAGTACACTGTTCAAATGGCTCGCACTCGACTTTTTGATAGTGAGTCGGAGGACAAGAGGCAACAAGGCGACATTTCGGAATTCGATAATGAAAAAATAAGGGCTCTGGAATGGCTAACGTTCTATCCGGAGCAAAAAGCTGAATTGCTATGGCAAGCAAATGCTATGTTTCGAACGTTCCTTGCTGAGGGAAAGAATGATTGCATGCGTGCCACATTTGAAATGGTTCCACCCGAAAGCTTGGCACAAATTATTTCTATATATGGATCTAAAGACAATTTCCCATGTCGAGAAGAATGCAGCGTCAAAGAATATCTCAGCTATAAAATCTATCTGATTGCTTTGGATGCATTTAACGACTGGTCTCAGTTGTTTTACAATCGCCCAAAGGAACCAGAAACTGTTAAGTCGAATGCCAATTTTACGGAACGTATTGCTTCAGAGCATAAGGGGCAGGTCTATCATGCTGAACTTGATCGCTGGAACATGAATCTCAACGAGCAGGCTAAGGGTAATCGATATGCGTATTTAAATGCGTATTTATTTAATGGAACAATATTTTTTTCTTTTAGTTACTCGGGACGCCTTGTTCAATGTTTTATTGTTCCCAGAAAAAGGATGGCTCATCGATCCCGACACGGCGAAAAACCCAGTTGATATTGATCCTTTAGACTGGGAGAATCGCTTGCATCAGTTGCAAAAGCTGCGCTCCATCTGTATTCCTGAAATTGTTCTGCTACTGCACAAAGTCCTCCATCAGAGCGGTGACTACAAGGGTTGTATTAAATTGGCCGATGAAATTTCCAGCGAGGCCCGACAACTTTACAAAGTATACACAAAACATAAATTAGCTGAATTGTTATCGAAATTATCCGAGTCATGTTTAACGTTGCTCAATGAAAAGCTGGACCCTTGGGGATATCCAACGACTGCTTAAATTATTGCATTTAATACTTCTTATGTTTGTACGTGGTTTTCGGAATTCGAATAAACACAATTTTTTTTTAAATAATATTATTTTTTTTATTGTTAAAACTGTGACCTTGGTCCGCTGAAAACACAACAAGCTCAATAAGGTTTTTGGAAGAGTCGTGTATTTTGAATTGGAAACGACAACGTTAATAGAGGTGATTTCGCTTCACCAGAAATCCTGTGCCCTTAAACTGTCACACATTCTACATCTTCAAAATACAATGACCCCTTCGGGTAGGGGTTATAATATACCCGAGGCAGGCATGTCTGTCGTAAGAGGCGACTAAAATCCACCTCCGTATACCGAGCATAATAGCGTATACAAAATAATGGATGGACAAAACTGTAAGATATAATACCCCAGGTGGGAGACCAGTTCTACTGGAAAATCCGCACTCTTCGAAGGCAGGCTCTACGGATTCTGGAGAGAGCCATTTATTGCAATCTTTTGACCCTTTCAAGGGTAGCAAAAGGGTATCTAGATCACCACCATCAGGATCTATGCCACAATTAGAATCAAAAAGAAATCCTACCGCGCAGAAAGACTCTCCGCGTGTACCCCGGGACTCAACGAAAACTAAAAGCTTCGAGGAGGAAAATAATGACCTCCGTACAAAGCTTAATAAAATCGAACTGCTCTACAAGAGCTGAAAACCGAGTTAGACCAGCTTAAAGTCGAGAATAAGGCACTAAAAGAATCTTTGACGCAAAAGCACTCTGAAGGTAAAACGCTAAGTCCAGATCGCCGCGACTTCTTCACGGATAAAGAAAGATAGAGCGCGAAACTGATTCGTAAAAAGGTAAGGCCGGCTCCTGACCAGAAATTGTAGTGGTTAAAGAAAGTCGTAAAAAGTCTTTATCCAATGAAAATGCAATGAAGACGCAAGAAAAAAATCTTAAAGATAAATTTTACCTTCCGCCATTTGGTACACTTACCAAAATAAGTCAGAAAGGCCACACCGAGAAGTGGCCAGAAGATTTTATTCTATGGTATACAACTTTCGGGTTGTACCAAAGCAAATAACATCAAATTTTTACAAACTTTTCAAAACAAAGTGCTAAGAAGAATTGTAGACGGCCCGTGGTATATCAGAAATAGTGATATCCACAGAGATTTGGATGTGGCATCCGTCGAAGATGAAATAAAATCATTTGTCCGTAAGCAACAGACTCGCCTTTGCGGTCATTGCAATAACGAAATGATATTTATTTTGAACGATACAAATTTAGTGCGCCGGCTTCAACTGATAAAACTATTTGAATTCGCGCAATAACATTTAACCGCGTGTTCTTGGCGGTACAAGCAGGTGCCTCCGATGGGAAGCTGCCTGGTAAACGAGAATATAAATTATTAAATCTAAACTACTAGATAGGAAATAACCTAGTTGTAGTATAAAGTAATTTGAAGTGAGTAAGAATCTCACAGTATTATGAGCACCTCATAGTGTCTTATGGAAGATTTTCCACCTACCCTCGGAAAAAAATGCAATAACGGACCAAAACCGTAGATGCCCATATATGGGATGCGTGACGTTCTTCAAATATTTATGCGGGTTATGAACCAGATAAATGTTTCGTAGGACCTACTCCTACGCCTAACATTTTCTCGATGCGAGAAGTTCTCGAGAGAGATACAGAACACGTGAACTGGAAAGTATAAAGTTAATTTTTGAACGCTCATTTATTATACAATTAAAGTAAGAAAGTTATGATCTTTCATTCCTGGTCATTATCTCGTCGGGTAATAGAAAAAAGAATAAACGCATATTTATACTCAAAAGCAATTTCTGTCATGTCAACTGCCAAAACAAAATCCTATCTAAAATTGACTATCGTACACATCTACGGAAAGAGTGTTCAGATTAACTGAACCTGTTCAACCAATCCGGGATGCCTTCGATCAAACATCGAATGAACCTTTTAACTTCCTTGTTAACACTGAAGGTTAACCCATCTCATAACCCAGTCAACTTAATTTCAAAATTCTCTCGATGTGGTTGCTACCAAATTTGGCTTCATTTTTTTCAGCGGAATCTGAATAATGGCTATATTAATAGCAAAATTATCGGCAAAGACCATCAAACCAACAGTTTAACGTGACAGTGCATAAAACACAATGGGGACGCTGATGCCGCAGCCAAAGCAGCACTTCTAGAACATACTGGAATCATTTCCAACAGTCCTACTTTCTCACACATTCACTTAATTTTATGAAGAAAAATGCGCGGTTCTTAATTCTCAGTTTGTACTGCAGAAATTAAGGGCTGTTTTTGCAGCTTGTGCTGCCTGTTTCTTTGTCTAGTGACGTCATTTCCAGTTGCCTTCCAATAGTTTGAGTGTTTAAAAATTGGCAAAGCCAGTTGAAACGAACTTTATATGTATGCCGCTGTATTTGTGTATATGTATTTCCATCCGTCTCATTGCTAATCTGATGACGATGAAGAGCACGGAAGAAAAACAATATTAGCTATTGTAATGTGTTTATACTAAACCCAATATTATTTCATTTCAATCTCGTCAAAATTGAAGAATTATTAAATGCCTCAGCAATAAATATGACATTTATGGTGTTTGAATGTGTTGGTGCTTCTGGTTTCGATTCTAAATTCAAAGTCGGAAGCGAATTTACCTTCTTTCTAGGAGAGGAACTGTCATTTAAGTACCAAACGAACACTTTTAGAAGAGTCCGGAAGTCTTCCGGATTACCAAACGAAAACGAAATTAGTGCCCATTTCAAATATGTAGGTACATCAATTTGTACACGAGGTAAAATCATTGTTTATATCTAATTTTCTCTGGTTTTCTCTGGTGGAACGAAAATCGTAGCTCTTTGGATATCAAAATTATCATTTTTGTTCTCTTGAATACTATTTCTTGATTTGCTTCGCGAAATGACACATTTACTCAAACACTTCTTGTTTCGTATGTTTTATTTCAAAAATCGAAGTATGCTAATTTGTATATAGTATATAAAAAACAGTACATTTTTTTGGAGTTTCCTTTCTTAGTTTTCGAGATATTGGCGGTCTTATAAATAACCGTTAATCGATATTTTCTCCAAAAACTGAGTATGCAGTATTTTTGGTCCTATCCCAAGTATCGTTAGTACAAAAAAAGACCGAAATCCTTGAAACCTTTTTCGAAAAAAATAGTGATGTGATTTTCACAAAAAAAAATTGTATGGCAGGTACCGTTATTTTAAAAGATAAAGCAATAAATCAAAAGGTGCCCCGAGATGTAACCCCAAAAACTACATACGAACTTTGAAACAAATCCGTCGAACCGTTTCGTCATACGGCCCCTGGGCAGACAGTCAGACCAACGCGACGGACGGAATTGGCGGACCCACTCCCTCAGTTTGAGTTCGAAATTAATGTATACGAGAAAGTTAAAAATGTAACACAGAGTAATGTTGTTGAACATGTTACAGTATGTTCTGTAGCAAAATTAAATAAACTTATAGGCCCAGCTCAGATGTTTGTAATATTGCTTTGCTATCATTCCGCACAAAAATATATGATTTTGATTTGATATATTCTGTGACATAAGTTATGCCGCTGGAAGTAAGTTCGACGAAACGTATTTACAACTTTTAACAAATATGGATGATTCGAATTCACATTTCATATTCTGCTCTTGATAGTTGTTACTCGGTGGAAAATTGATTTCGACGCCCGCCACATACCATGACTTTTACGTACCTAAGTGCCTGGGTACACGTTCATGGGAATGATCGTCATGTCGCACGAGACAGATAGATTTTATGTAAGCCAAGAAGAAATGGGTAGATTGCACCAAGAATCCACCGAAAATCCACTTTCAAGTTGAATTCTCGGTGTGGGCACGAACGTTTCGGTTCCAAACCATGTCACTTTTGACAGAAATCCTCATTTGAGATTTACGTTGGAAGAGTGAAGACTGAATACAGGTACTAGAGAGCACAAAAGTATTCGATTTCCATGAACGTGTAGCCAGGCTCTAAAGCCCAGGATGAGTTCTACCTCTCAAAAGCAAGTGCAGAAATTCTGCTCAGAGCAGAGTCATTGAACAAAAATCAAACATGAGCTGGACAGAAATTTTTCTCATTGAACACGAAAACCTGTAATTTCCATGCTTTGTACTGAGCTGGACAGCCTCATTGAACAAAGCTATAATTTGGAAGAGCGCGTAAAACATTTGTAAGTATTTTTTCTTCTGTCCATGTGAGGAGATCAAATTTGTTTTTGTTTTTCCAAGTGGGGACTACTAATTAGAAAATTCTTTGGAAATGGTTTTCCCATTTTAAGACCTTCTTGCGATCATTATAAGCCTTCTTGGAGATTTGTTGCAATGATATATGGTATTTGTTTTCTGGTGCGATCTGCAATATGGAACTTCACGGTATTCCCTCCCAGTATTTTTTGGCAGTTTTTAATGCAGTTTCTTCTGTCATCATTCTTGCACTTGACCACAAAATCTATTCAATATGAGAATTAACTCAAACTATTTCATTTTAATTATCACCGCAAATTATTTAAAATAACCAAAATGCATTGATAAGCTTATTTTTATTACTGGTAATGATTTACCTTTTAATATTTCTTTTCTTAAAGCTACAAACTTAAATTGGTAAATATCATTTTATACTTAAAAACATAAGGAAAGGCGAACAGTACGATACCCTATCCATAGCCTTATATGCCACAAAGAAAAAAGCATTAAGAAGGTGATAAATATTATTTTATTTCATTCTATGAAATTTATAAAAAAAATATTTTTTTGAAAAAACGCCCCCAAAAAGTAGGCGTGGCCATAAACTTTGTATGGGCAATATATTGGCAAAAATATTTGCTAAATATCTTGTTAAACATTTTTTTTTTAGGTTCTATGAAAATGTTTGCTGTTAACAGTATTTTAGTGAAAAAAGCCCACAAAAAATGGGCGTGGCAAAAAATTTTATATGACAGACTTATAAAGGAGGATAGTGCATGTTCTTGTAAAGGTTCTAACACTCTATCTCTCTTAACTTTAGCCTTAAAACGGTTTTTTCTAAATTGTGGGCGTGGCAGTGGGCGGATTTAAAAACTTTTAACACTTTACCATTTCGGGACCCTAGGGAGTATATGCTCCAAATTTCAGCCTCCTAGTATAACTTTAAAGGCCTCAAGAGTTGATACGGACGGACATTGCTAAATAGTCTTAGGATTTGGTCCTGATCATAAATATATATACTTTTATGGGTCTACGACGAATATTAAGGGGTGTTACAAATGATGTGTCAAAATTAATATACCCTTAGAATAGGGTATACATATTTAAATTATTACTTACTTCGAAAAACGAATTTTATTTAATACGATTTGACATATAATGGCGTGACTTAAGGCTTAACTACATTCGGGAAAAAGTAAAGTACACACACGAACATGTTTTTTCTCTTTCCACACCGTTTGCAATTTGTATTTTGCTTTCAACTTTTCGCAAAGTGACTTTCTTGAAAGTTAGACATACCTCTAACTTCCAAGTGGCACACTTTGGGAAAGTTCGAAAAAAAAACTAATATGTTTACACAAAAAAGCTGTCACTAGTTACTGATCTTACGCTTAGATGACTCTGGATGCAAATGTTTCCTTCTTTGGTTTGCAAATTCTTCCTGTTTTTGTTTATTCTTACTGGGAGCTTTTAAAAGTCAAAATAGATACTAAGTCCAGTTTCTGAATACGAGGGGCGTACGTGTGTGAGCGTACGTGTGTGAGCTTTGAAAAAGTCACTTTTTGCCGAATGTAGTTAAGCCGTTATCCTGGGATAAGATTTCCGCCAAAATCCGCTGGACGCGGTATGACCGGATGTCAACACAAAATCCGATCAAAAACATTTGATTGTTTTAAAGCTGCGACTTCTTTCGCATGCAAGAAAGTTTCTTACTAAAATCGAGAGGAATAGAACTTACCCCAAGCCTATCTCAAATCCTAGAAACGGCAAGTTTAGCACACGTGCTAAAGTTTCTGTTTAAACTGGAATTCGGATCTACAAAAAATAAAAACAATTTCTGCTTATATAACCAAAACATAATATTCACACTTTATTTTTCGCTCCAAAATGGAAATAATAAAAATAATAATAACTCTTAAGACATAAACATTAATTCCATAATTCCACTTCACTACTTTAAACTATGTATGTATTTATATTGATCAAGGTACATTTTTGCAGGTCATGAGTTATAAACAAGTTTTTTTTTTTTTATTTTTTACAATAACTTTTCAACCATTTCTTATTATAGTTTCGTTACATGTGTCAGTGTAAAGTGACGTAAATGTGAAATTATTTAAATGCTAAAGAATTGTAACTGCAAAACTAATTTTGTTAACAAACAAACAACTCTGTTCTTACACTATGAGAGCTGTTATAGATCAACGGATCTGCGCTAAAAAAAAAAACTTTCTTTTTTCTTTTCATTTTCATTTTTTGTTTTTTTTTTTTTTTTGTAAAAACGTACAAAAATACTTATTTATATGCAAAAATAGTGCTTTGATTATTTCTTGTTTCCTGTGTCCGTCGTCGTT
Organism: Ferdinandea cuprea; assembly: GCA_963576555.1. Taxonomy (NCBI): domain Eukaryota; kingdom Metazoa; phylum Arthropoda; class Insecta; order Diptera; family Syrphidae; genus Ferdinandea; species Ferdinandea cuprea. The sequence continues at coordinate 1,163,639 of OY754959.1, forward strand.
ATTACATCATTAATTCGGAGGAAATATCTTTGTACTCTTCTTTCAAATCGATTGTTATCATGGAAAATATTTAGATCGTCACTTTATTCTTTTTATAATGCTAGAGATTGATTTTCAAGTATTAAATTCATTTGCATTACTCTTAAAAATATTCATGCACTGTTTTCTTTCTTAAATTCATATTTGCACTATATTCTAACTAAAATTAATAAAAAAAAAAAAAAAAACAAAAATTTCCTAATACAATAGCTTAGATCTTTGCTCTTGGAAGCTCTGCTGGATGTAGTATGGTGTGATTTTTCTTAAACCAAAAGGGAAGCAATTATTTACATATGTATGTGTGTGTGTATGTGTGTGTGTGTGCGCGCAATCGGTCTAGTCCGATTTGAGATTTAACGATAGGTTCTAAAGTTATGCTTAAATACGGTGAGCGAAATCGTATGATACATATAACTGAATAACGAATAAAGTGAATTGTTTTTAGTTTGTTTTTGTTTTTGTTTTTGTTTTTCTTTTAACTGCTGCATATTTATGATTCTCAGCTGAAGACACTGTCGCAACTGTTTTCGCTGCTGCAATCAATATCGGGAAGTGATACACCACGGCGATAATCGTGGTATTTTCGGCTGGATCCCATACCCACTTGGGTATTGTTGCGACGAACACTCTGACTGGATGATGTACCTTCTGCATGGGGGTATTTCGATGAACTGGAAGGACCATTTCCACTTCTGCATTTGGGGAAGCACTTCACCATCTCGCATAGATTTTGAACCACCAAATTAGGCATCAAGTGCTCGTTGCCTTTGAACTCCGCGTCTAGGTCTTCGATTGCTTCGGGATTTAATGGTATCCAGATGGTGGCTCCAAGTTTAGCTTCTTTACCTCCCTAAACCGTAGTACACCAAAGGCCGCAATTGTTTTGTGATGTGCATGGAGCATAGGAAGATTTTTTTTTGGTTTTGTTGGAACAGGAACAGGATGTTGGAGGAAGTTGGTGGAAAGTTTTTTTTGTTTGGTTTTTTTTTTTTTTTTTTTTTTGTGTGTTTTAAGGATGCGTATAGAGAGAAATATTTGACTTTAATTCAGGAAGTTAATATTTATATTTTATAAGTTTGTTTACTATTATCATGATTATTTGGTGTGCTTTTATAAAGCAAATATGGTGTTAAACTATTATTTGTTAGTAAGGGATTAATATATATTTGTTTTGTTGGTTTCTACTTAGAGCGATTGGTTAGAGAAACAAAAAAAAACTGTTTGTAGCTATGAAATCACTAGTCAATCAATTTAAGTTAAATAGTTTTTTTTTTTTAAGAAACAGAAACGCAAACTAAACAAATTCTGCTAAATAAAAGATGTGGGCCCTAACCATATTAGCTTAACTCTATTTATTACTCTTCAATTAAAGAAAAAAAATGTATGTATGCACACATAAAAATAAAATAAAAATAAACTAAATTCTTTATATAAAAGGTGATTTTTTAAGAGTTAAGTTGTTCATGGCGTCCAAACGTCATCTGTCAAAGTGAAAAGTTTTCAGTATACTCTACCATTTAATCATGGAAAGACTTTCATCCCGAAAAAACGACAGTTTGGTGTGGTTTATGGGCTGGTGGCATCATCGGTCCATTTACCGTCAACGGCGAACGATATCGAGTCATGTTAAGCGACTTTTTTTGCCCCAGTTGGCTGAGTTGAACTTGGTTGATCAAGACGGTGCCACATGCCATACAAGAATTACCGATTCATCCCGAAAAAACGACAGTTTGGTGTGGTTTATGGGCTGGTGGCATCATCGGTCCATTTACCGTCAACGGCGAACGATATCGAGCCATGATACGCGACTTTTTTTTTGCCCCAGTTGGCTGAGTTGAACTTGGTTGATCAAGACGGTGCCACATGCCATACAAGAATTACCAATTCATCCCGAAAAAACGACAGTTTGGTGTGGTTTATGGGCTGGTGGCATCATCGGTTCAAACGTTACCGACAACGGTGAACCATATCGAGCCATGATACGCAGCTGGCTGAGTTCAACTTGGCTGACATGTGGTTTCATCAAGACGGTGGTGCCACATGCCACACAGCTCGTGAAACAATGGAAATGTTGAAGGATGAATTTGGTGAGGAGCTTATCTCTCGAAATGGCCCTGTGAGTTAGCCGCCAAGATCATGCGATTGAACGCCTCTTGATTATTTCTTGTGGGGTTATGTAAAGTCGTTAGTCTACCGAACACGATTGAAGCCTTACAGAATAACATAACACGCGTAATTCGTGGACTATAGGCCGAAATGCTCAAAATTGGACCCTTTGAAACGTAGCCGCGGACAACATTTACATGAAGTTGTCTTTAAAACGTAAATGGCAAAGGCCTACTTATTGATTGCAATAAAAAATTTGAATATTAAAAAAACTACGCTTAAAAAATCACCCTTTACATATCTAAGTTTTTCTATTGTTCAAAATACATATATGCATCTATCCCTATTGCCCAACATCGCTGTTAAAAGTATCCGACGCCTAGGTAGACCAAACAAATCCCTAAGCTGAGTATTGTTAAAACAATACAATTAAAAAGAAATCAATCAGTCTCCTACTACTTATTCTTCATCATAACTAAGTGACAGATATTTCATATCGCATTAGAATTACCTCATTTCTCTTACACAATTACTTACCATTTGGGCCCAGCGCAAAAGCATTTCTCATCAAATCCATTTGCTGAGGAAATACCTTATGTATGCTGCAAATGCTATCTTAATCTTGCAGTATGCATAAAAATCATGGTTCGAATGGCTGTGTCTGAATGACTAACTTTCTGTCTGCAGTTGAATCAACTTCACATCATTGCATTGTATTTTACTTTACTACTACCATCATTGTGTTATGAAAGAATTACTGAAACCTAGCTTTTCAGACACAACTTTTCGAAACGGGCAAACACTTTTTCGTTTAGCATACTGTATCATCATCTGAACACAACCGACAGTACGCTAGTTATAATTTAATAAGCATCATAGGTAGTGTCTAAGTGACAAGAGAGGTAGTAACAAAAAAAAAAAAACATCTTTAGATAACCAATTCTCTTTTGCAGAAACCGCATGCATGCATTTAAAAACGAAAAAAAAACATTTAATTAATTTACTTGACCGAACGAATTGATGGTTCACATTTTCTTGACTGACGACGACATATAGAGAGAGAGAGAAAAGACTTGGATTTATTTTAAGAAGAATTAATCATTTCGGATTCAACAAAGAAAGATGCGGTTAAATGGGAGATATACAACACAAACTACGCGCAGGTAATTTGCAAAAGAAAAACAAAAAAAAAAACAAAGAAATATCTCTCTGGCCACACGCCCTCCTATTTTTAGTGTTTCGCTTAATATTATTAAAAGTTTCGTTTCTTTTAATATGCCAATTATTTAGCTAAAATACAACTAAGGGTTTTTCGTTTATGATACGTACCTGTATATCGGTCTCAATTTTGTCACCAATCATAACGCATGCCGCAGGTTTAACGTGCAGCAGATTGCAGGCTGTCAAAAAGATATTCGGATTCGGCTTCTCCCATGGCAGGTCTGATGAAACTAAAACGCAATCGAAATACTGACTCACATTGAGCTTTTTAACTTTCTCCCATTGGGCATTCGATGGACCGTTTGTTATGAGCGCTAGTAGATAACCGGATGAGCGAAATTGCTTAAGCATTTGTACGTACTCGGGTATAATGGCGAGGTAGCGATAGCGCAAGTGCAACCATTGTGTGTAAATCTGTTCGGCGAGATGCTTGTAACGTTCGGGCAGAGCATCACGCCATAAATACGAACGCCAGGAATCCAATGATGTTTGTGGATTATCTGGACAGCGCCGAAATGATTGTAAAAATTTTGCCGTCACTTGTGTAGCCTCCTCTGGCTGAAATTTGTAGGCGCTTTCTAGTTGCTCGGCAAGCTAAAATTCAATGTGAGATTTCAAGGAAACATATAAATTTTTGTCAATTATTTAAGAGCAACATGTTTAACCGTGTTATTACAAAACAGTGTGATAATTTATGATAGGTATGCCTTTAAGTGGTCAATTTTTACTTTGCGATGAATCTGAAACGAATGAATTGAAATCTGCCCGACATTCATAGTACTAAAAAAACTAAACTAAAAAAGAGGAAGAGAAAATTAAATGCATCCCACTTTCGCTAAGAGAAGTGACACAACAAAAAACCAAGAATATATCGGTGACGAAGGTGTCGCTTTTTTTATTCTGACAATTTCGACATTTTTACAAAAACAGCTGAATGGTACAAAATGTATTTGACGAGACGATTTCATTGAATCATTTTCAAATTTGTTTTTTAATACGTCAGAGGTTATTTATGATATTAGCAAAATATATATAAATACAAATAAATATGTTTGTATGTATTTGAGAAGAGAACGGATGTCAGACGTCATTCATATCTTCCGAGTTGTTTTCACACAACACGTTGTTATTTATTGTAAACAGGTGTCAATGTGTAAGTATTGTAAGATATAGGTAAACAAACTTTGTATGATATTAATTATTAATTACCCAAGTTTAATGGGATTTAAAATTAGAATAACATTCATGACCGACCGAACGAGCTATACCTACATTCATCAAACAAAGACCTCCTCCTACTTATAGCATTAACAAATTATTTTGAGATAATGTGACATATACAATACATACTAGTTAAAACATGCAGACATATTAATAGATAATTTAATATATATAAGATTTAATTGTACGTACTTGAAGAGTTTTGTTTTTAGTTTTCGAAACTTTTTACAACTTATTATTTTTTACGCTAGAAAAACAAATGTCGCACGTAGTGTTTTATTTGTCACTTACTTACTTAGGTGGCGCTACAGTCCGGGGTGGACCTGGGCCTCAACCAATACGCCTCTCCAGTTAGCACGATCTTTGGCTAACTGCCTCCAGTTGCGCACTCTAAGTTGGTTGAGGTCCCTTTCCACTTGCGCGCGCCACCTTAGACGAGGTCTTCCTCTACTGCGTTGTCCCTCCGGGTTAGATTCGAAGACTCTTCGGGCCGGAGCGTTGGTGTCCATTCGCTCCACATGTCCCAGCCATCTTAGACGACTAATCCGTATTTTTCTGACCAGGTCGATGTCGCTGTACAGCTCGTAGAGTTCGCTGTTAAATCTCCTCCTCCAAAGCCCGTCAACGCAAACGGGACCGAAAATCACTCGAAGAATTTTGCGTTCGAAACGACCAAGGAGATCTTCATCCGCCTTTGATAACGTCCATGCTTCTGCGCCATACAGCAGGACTGGGATGATGAGGGTCTTATATAGAGTCTCCTTGGTGTTTCTCGTCAAGGCCTTACTAATCAATTGCCTCCTAAGGCCAAAGTAATAGCGGTTGGCAAATGTAATTCTTCGCTTGATTTCTGACGATATATCGTTTTCAGAGCGGAGCCGAGGTAGATAAAGTCCCGAACTACCTCAAAGTTATAGCGGTCTATCGTGACGTTCTGTCCGATTCGTCGATGTTGTGTGTCCCTTCTTGTTGGCAGCATATATTTCGTTTTGCCCTCATTCACTTCTAAACACATTTTTGCCACTGTACTGATACTTGCAAACGCACCAGTGACAGCTCGCTGTGTTCTGCCAATGATGTTGATGTCGTCGGCGAAGGCAAGTAGTTGCACAGACTTTTGGAAAATTGTGCCCCTGGTGTTGGCTTGCGAGTTTTGCACAATTCTCTCAAGTATGATGTTGATTGTTGCCTTGTCTAAATCCTTTTTTGACATCAAAGGTCTCGGTGAGATTGTTTCCGACCTCAATGGAGCAGCGAGAGTTCTCCATCGTCATCGTGCACAATCTGACGAGTTTGGCAGGGATGCCAAAACTAGACATGGCTCTGTATAGCTCGTCTCTATAAAGCTGTCATATGCGGCCTTAAAATCGATAAAAAGATGGTGAGTATCGATCTGGACTTCTTGGGTTTTTTCCAGGATCTGCCGAAGTGTGAAAATCTGGTCAGTTGTGGACTTACTGGGCCTAAAACCGCACTGTTAGGGTCCAATCAGTTCGTTGACGAATGGTTTCAGGCGTTCACACAGCACGGCAGACAGGATCTTATATGCGATGTTGAGGAGACTTATACCTCTATAGTTGGCGCAGTTAAGAGGGTCTCCTTTCTTGTAGTTCGGGCAAACAATGCTGAGGTTCCATTCATCAGGCATACTTTCCTCTGACCTAATCTTGGAGACGAGTTGGTGTATGCTCTCTACCAAATCATCTCCCGCTGCCTTGAAAAGTTCGGCAGTTAAGCCGTCCGGTCCAGCAGCCTTGTTGGATTTCAGTTTGGATATTGCTATCCTCACTTCATTTTGGTCAGGTGGGCGGGAGTCTTGGCTTTCATCACCCATATTTGTCACTTAAACCTCTAAATACATTTCAGAGGCGCCGAGAATAAAACTAGGTACCGCGTGGTCTAGGCACAAAGAAATAAAATAATAGCTTTGTTCAATGCAATACATGCAAAACATGTAAATTACAGGTTTTCGTGTTCAATGAGAAAAATTTCTGTCCAGCTCATGTTTAATTTTTGCTCAATGACTCTGCTCTAAGCACTTGCTTTTGAGGTAGAACAGATTTTTGAGAAACGTCAAAATCAGTTGTGATTGAAAATTAATTGTTTTGTCGTCGAAGTGAAAAGTTGTTTGTTGATTAATTAAATAGAATAAATCGAACAATCTTCTGATAAAGGGCAATCGGTTGTTGTAACAGTAAGTACATGATTGATGTTCATTAATTCACGATTTATGCCAAACTTGTAAACTCAAATAATCATCCAACAATCGAAAATGAAGTTCTAATTTTTGACAACTAACATATGGTTGTGTATTTCTGTTCTACCTTTGATCTGACATTTTCCACAAATTTGTGCTGCTCTGCCTTGCCTTTTTTCTCATTGAACAAAGCTTATAATCCTTAAAATCGTTATGTTGAGAGAAGATTTCAATTTAATAATTTGCTTTCGTTAAATAAAGTGATAATAAAGATGAGTGTCGAGTGGGCTCCTGGAGCATATTTTATATCAATATTTCAAAGTTCACTTTAAATATTCATCAAAAAGCGAGACTTGAATTTCTATTGATCCAAGAAGATTAGGCGGAATAAGACCGACACGTTTAAACCAGTATTGGTCCGTTGTGACACCACAGGGATCTAGAAAAAACCTCCTGCCTACTTGATGAACCATTTGAAGCTTCTGACGAATTGAAGAAAACTTTTAATGTCAGTATTGAAAAGATCGTTTTCATTTTCGTAGAAGAAGGCTCCGAGATGAAGCTCGGGAGCAGGGCATTTAAAATATAGGTGGGCGATCATTTTCTTCTCCTCTTAGCCCATCTAGCTTCGCCGTTCATGCAGAAGTCGTTTGAGAGTACGCCATGCCTTGTTGCATGCTTGACCTATAAGACAGTGTTATATGTTATGTAATGACACCTATTGCAGTGCTAATTTTGTTCTTTTTTTGTTTATAATAAACACGTACTTAAGGGACTTTGGATATCCTTATAATGAAGTGCGAAAGTGCGGGCATTAGGAAAATGAAGCATTAGAAAAAGGAAGATACCGATGCACGTTGGTTTTATTTGTCTGTAAACTATAATGTGTAGGAAAACCAGAGCGGGGTAGAGAATTCCACATTAGTATTGTATGGTTAAGAAACGAATCCTTGTATTTCACTGTTCGTCCGAATAAAGACTTAAGGGTGAACTGATATTGATGTTGGGGAGGAATGCAACTTCTTGTCTTCTTAAAAAGATTAAATCTTTAGATCGTTTCAGGTGCAGGGGCCCAGTTCCGCAAGAGTGCCTTGTTCGCTTGTTTACATACTTATCAAAACGCACACTCACTGCATATGTACATCCATTCCGCAACATGCTGTGAGTGTGGAAAGTGTATGAACAATGTTCTAACTTCACTAACATCTTAACTAAAATGCTTTCATGTTTGCTTCCAATTCTCATTTTCGAAGTCTATCCTTAAAAAAGTTGAAAATATCTTTTAAGTTAATGAATTTTTACTTCGACTTGGAAGAGTGAAGAATATAGCGCTATTATTAGATGATAACGTTGTGGACTTTAGAAAAATCATGAATATGAATTAATCATTATTAAATGATAGATGTGTTTAGGAAACTATTGGGAAGAAAATGACTGGAAGTTATATGCCCAGATTAAAGACAAGTAAACGTTGCAATGGAATGTAAACTTGATTACTATTATTTTCCAAAAGCAATGAATCAGTCATTGAAAACGTTGAAGCGGAAACAGATATGGTGGATTACAGTGCCTATTAAATATTGAATGACAAAGTAAATGAAGAGATAAAAAGCTATATCGTAAATGTCTGGTGTACGCAGAAACGAGACATACCATTCGCAGAATTGATGACAGGCGCTTATTTGAAAGTGCAATTGTCAGAGTGGTGATGGCCAAATATTTCCAAATATTTTCGGCAAAATATTTATTAGATCTTAACTAAGATGGTGTACTTTGATGTGGAAGGGGCTACTTTAAATATAAGCAAATTGTTAAAAGAAGGATATTGAGTATGCAGTATCTCAACATTAGTCCACTAGGTATAAAGTCAAACACCGGAAAGTTAGATGCAGTTCTAAAAGCACCTGAAACAGTCAATGAAACGTATGTTAAGTCCACCTATACATAATGAACTACTGAAACAAGTTTATTCCAAAAGCATCATGCCAACTTTTAATTTTGCATGAATTGGAGTCGGTTAAAAAGTCATGGATTTGGACTAAGGAAGATAAAAAATGCATTTGAAAGAAGTAATGCTGGAGCTGGGTGTTCATGTTTTAACTCACTTCGACCCAAAGAAATAAATAATAATGATTGTAGCAGTAGTATTAGTAGTAGAATATTTATTAGGGATTCGTCATGTTTATGTTTGGTACTCTTAGTTTTTCTGAAAATAACTACATCAAGATGTGTGGAAAACTCATTGATCCAAACCGCGCCATTTATAAATAAACAAACAATAACGAATACGACGAGTTGGCACCACCTTTACTACTCCTGGACGCGGATGACATTTATTTCCTTGGTCAGCCATCTTGTCAAGAGGAAGAGGTGTCAAACGCGGTAATTTTATATTAAGGTCTATAGAAATTTAAACTTTTTAAATCCATTGCAGAAACAAACATCCATCGATTCAGGATTTGTTTTGAGCGTGCGCCTTTATATTCCCGATCAAGAATAAGAAGCGTTGCTAATGATTTTCACAGAGTAGTAACAATTTCATTCATTCAAGTATTTGATTATGTGAGAATCAGAACTCGGCTTTGAGATTTTAATGCAGATTTGTAAGTTTGTTTTCATTGAATATTTTTTTTAAAAAAATTCGGTTGGTTGCTTAACTAGTCGAATTTCTGTTAAAATTCAAGTTCAACTCGTTACGGTTTTCAAAAGTCACGTCCTATCCTGAAAGAAGTTGGAACTGAAGCTTTTAAAGTTTGAATTATTTCATGTAGATAGCTCAGTGATCGAAATTGTTTAAGGTTATCAAAGCTACAACCTCAACCTTGTATTGTATTGTTACTGTTAATGGAGACCGGTATAGAGCCATGATAACCGACTATTTTGTTTCCGAATTGGATGGCATGAATGTGGATGAGATGTGGTTCCAATATGACGGCGCTACATGCCACACAGCGCACGTCACAATCGATTTCTTGAAGGAAACATCCGATGAGCGCATAATTTCGCGGAATGGATCTGTCAATTGGCCACCAAGATCGTGTGATTTGATGTCATTGGATTATTTTCTTTGGGAACATTTGTTTTCTACACAAAACCAAGTACAGTGTCACATATATTTCGAAAAAATTAAAAGCACTTAAAGGTATGAAAAAAATTATTTCACTTAAAGCACGATGGTAACACAAGTCACATTGACCGAACTCAAATCCTGACACACAGAACCGATTTGTTGCTTCATTTGTTTCTACACCTATGCCGAGCACCAAATTCTCCACCAGGATTTTTTATTTTGATGTGTGTGCCGTCAACTGCTCTTATACATTGGGGAAATTGTGCAATTTTGTTAAAAATGGGTCAATGGGTTTTTCATAATTTTTCCCTTTTCGAGAGGTTGCCGATTCGTCAACTAGCATCAGATCCATAAAAATATCTTCGTCCCGACTTGAATTCATGTTTAATTACTTAATTTCTTCACCTTATTTTCAAAGTGCCTCTGTTTAAAAACAATATCAGATGTATCAGATTCAAAAAAAAGTCCTCGCACGGGTAATGGTGGAGGTCAAATTATTAATTGATACCATTTCAAATATGCTGAACATTATTTAAACTGGCAGTCAACTAATAGTCGACATTAGTGTTTGATTATTAGTAAGCCCGCCTGTATATGCTGGCAATATTGTTATGGGTAACATTTGGCCAAAGAATAGATCCCTGTGGCACACCAGCTGAAACATGAAGAATGCTATAGAAGAACGACCATTTGCCAACACGCATTATCTCCCACCACAAAGTTACGAAAGTATTTACTTACAGGACTGTGAAGATATCTAATAGCAATTTCGAAAATATTAGAATTGAAATGGAAGTATGGTAATCGTCACGAACTGAGTCGCAGTACCCCTTTGTTTTCAAGGGACATTCTAAAGGGTACTCTCGGAGGTAGTTAGCACAGTATACAAGAGCACAGCCGTTTTACGAACGTACACGAACAGATATGTGTAGTTTCACATCAAAGTTTGTTTAAGTTTTCCATTGCAAATGAGTATGCAAACGGACTTAGATGTTCATGTGATGTACAGCTATGGCCACATAAATAGCACAAGCCTTAACTAAAATGTACTCCTCATATTTTAATTACTCTACTTGATATGGGCGATCATGTAGATTACCAGTAGATTACGGAGAAAAAAGTTTACCGTTTTAATAGTTTTAAATCATCCCGCGTGATATCCAATGAAATTCAGGACGAATTTGGATTAAACATCTCAAGCCGTTCAATTAGAAGGAGATTGAATGTAGCTGGGCTCTTTGGACGCATCTCAAGGAAAAAATCACTTCTTTCCAAAAGGAATATAAGAAAACGTTTGAAACTTTTGCGAAAACTCATCAAAATAAGGACCCGCAATTTTGGAAAAGAGTGCTATGGAGCGATGAGACAAAAGTGAATAGAGTTGGACCAGACGGGAAAACGTTTGTGCGTCGCCCAAAAAGTACACCCAAAAAACAATTAAGCATGGCGGGGGTAACTTTATGGTCTGGGGTGCATTTTCCTGGCATGGAGTTGGACCCATTGTATGGTTAAAAGGAAAATTGGAAAAATTCCAGTATTTAGATATACTAACAACTGCAATGGAGCCCTACGCTTTCGAGTCCATGCCAGTAAATTGGATCTTTATGCAGGACAATGACCCAAAGCACTCAGCAAATGTTGTGAAAGATTGGTTTTTTCGGAAGAGTGTTGACGTTCTAGACTGGCCAGCTCAAAGTACCGATCTTAACCCTATTGAAAATTTATGGCACGACGTTAAGCTTAAGATTGGGGAAAAAAAAAATAATAAAAATAATACTGAGCTATGGAGGGGAATAAGAGAAGCTTGGTATTCTATGCCAAAAAATAGATGCGAGAAGCTCGTAGAGAGTATGAGAAGGCGATGTCTGGCGGTAATTCAAAATTCTGGCCATAGTACAAAATACTAATGAGGTAACAGTAAAATCAAAGAAATACTGAGCAATATATTCAGTTTTTCATTACTTATTTACAGGCAAAATTTTGTGTGCTATTTACGTGTCCAGAAGAAATCTCATGTTCCCTAAATAAAATTGTTTAAACTTTCGATGGGCATTAGTAAATCTTTCAATAAAAGTTAATTTTATTTTGGTTTTAGTTCAGCTTTTAAACGGTGTATACCTTTTTATTACAATACAAGTAACGGGTGATCCAAGTAGAGATACTTTTTTCAATAGCCTTTTTTGACAGATCACGTGTGAGTCGTGTCATGCTGTCATGTTATTTTTGTTTAGTATTGTTTGGCATTTCATTATGGAAAGACTTTCGCGTGAACAACGTTTACAAATTGTTCAACTTTTTTATGAAAATTCACGTTCTGTGAGGAATGTGTTTCGTGCACTTTGCTCAACTTATGGTCAACATAATCGGCCTACTGAGCGTACTATTCGCTTTTTGAGACCCAGCATTCATTATTGGATAATATTCGACCGAATAGACCACGTCCAGCACGCTGTGAAGAAAATATAGCGGCCGTAGCTGTTAGTGTACACGAAGACCGTAGAGAGTCGATTCGGCGCCGTTCGCAGCAACTCGGACTGACGTATGGAACGACTTGGCGCATTTTACGTCAAGATCTTAAATTGAAAGCGTACAAAATACAGCTTGTGCAACAACTGAAGCCACTCGACCTTCCCAGGCGACATCGCTTCGCTCTATGGGCTCTTGAAAAGTTCCAAGAAGATCCGACGTTTTCGAGGCAAATTTTGTTTAGCGACGAGGCCCATTTCTGGCTCAATGGGTATGTAAACAACCAAAATTGCCGCATTTGGGACGAAGAGCAACCTGAAGAGATTGAAGAACTGCCACTTTATCCAGAAAAAACAACGGTTTGGTGTGGTTTGTGGGCCGGTGGAATCATCGGTCCATATTTCTTTAAAAATTATGCCGGTGCGAACGTAACCGTCAATGGCGACCGTTATCGTGCCATGATAACCGACTATTTGATGCCTGAAATTGAAGCTCCTGATCTCGGCGACATTTGGTTTCAGCAAGACGGCGCCACTTCCCACACATCGCATCAATTAATGGACTTATTGAGAGAACATTTCGGTGAGCACATAATTTCACGTTTTGGGCCGGTCGATTGGCCACCAAGATCGTGTAATATCACACCGTTAGACTTTTTCCTGTGGGGATATGTAAAGTCAAAAGCTTATGCTTAGGCCTTGGAGGAAAACATCACGCGTGTCATTCGCCAGTTACCAGTCGAAATGCTCGAACGAGTGATCGAAAATTGGACTCCACGGATGGACCATCTGCGACGTAGCAACGGCCAACATTTGATAGACATAATCTTCAAAAATTGAATGCCAAAGAATGTTCTTTCAAATGATAATAAACATTCTCCATTAAATTTGAATTTTATGTGTTTTTTTCTTTAAAAAAGTAGGGAACCTCGCAATGGATCACCCTTTACAATATGAAATATATGAATTTTATACTACTAGTCTAATTTGTGCTATTTATGCGACCATGGCTGTACATTGAAGAGCCATTCTCATTCGATTAAAAAAAAAAAAAATTACCTTATGGAAGGTATGAATTGTTTTAAGCCTTAAACCGCTTTCTAAAAGAATTTTGCCTTAATAAATGGAACACGACCCCAATTCACCATTTTATCACCTCCGTCACAAGAACAAAGTAGAATAAAGAAAAAACAAATGACACATGCAATGTCAGTAAAAGGTACATTCAACCCTGTTTTACACAATACCAAAAGGTGAGTGCGCAATAAACTTAATATGCATCATCAAAATTTTCCCAATCAATTCTAACCGCAATATAATCAGAAGAGACATGAATTTTGATATCTACATAATTAAATCAACTTCACTTATCTCTTATGCAATCAAAACGGAAATTTTATGGCAGGAAAGTATTGCTGGTAATGTTATATCACCGCACGATGCTTATCTTTCACCAAAACAATCCAAATAACTAAACGATACCAGAGACGACAATACACTATCTTCGACAAATGCCCACATTAAGAATTATATTTTTAGCTTTTATTTATTTGATTTAAAAAGAAAAAAAGAAAAAAACATTAATTATCCATACAAGAGATAATTCGTGTGTAAAGTGGAAAATTAACCTTTAATTTCCAAAAATACCTTGCTCATGCAGTCAATGACTTTCCTTTCAACTCAAGTGCAAATGCGACATTCTTAAGTAAACAACAAATAATGTAATACCCAGTATTGCGATCGAAAGTTCTCAACGCTCATGGAGTAGGTACAAAAAAAACAAAAAAAAAAAAAACGTATTCTGGCACGTTGCCAGGTTATCGGCTAATCAAAAATAGATTCATGCGTTTCGAGACTCCACAACCAAAGTGTTTGTATGTATACAGAAGAAGCAGCTTTCTCCATTTTGTCTATTTTACGACGAGAGTTTTCTTTGAATTTTCATCCAAATTCATGTTCAGTCGAGAGTAACTTGATAGACGTGTGTAGCATTTTTGTAAGAACTTCTATTTTCTTTGCCCAAATTCATAATGAAATTGATATGAATTAAATAAAAATTTCTTATTTGTAGTGTTGAAATGATTCACTTTATTGTTTATTTCATTAGCTCTCATTTAAATGTTTTTTTTTATAAAAATCGCGTACAAAGTCAATAGCGACAAAATTTATTAGTCATTTGATTCGATGATTAAATAAATAAAAAAAAAGAAGTACAAATAAAAAAAAAACACACAATTAATCGCCAAAGAGTTTCTTGCCCAAGTCCATCATTCTGTGGTTACGGCAAACACGAAGGGCATCGGCCTTCTTGAGGGCAGCCACAACGCTGGGGTTCACTTCGACCAATTGACTCAGGAAATCTTCGTATGCAGACTTAACATTTGGTGGCAATGTGCCAATCTTGACTTTCTTCAAAGTTTGTACTATACCTTCGGCCCAGCCGCTCTCGATGGCAAACTCAGAGATCCATGGGATTAGTGGCAACACTCCGCACATAGTTTGCATGCCGAGGAACCATAATTCAGACACCTCCATCCAGTGTTCCTTGTATGAGATAGAAACCACCAGGGCTGTTGGATCGTTTGACTCATCAATGTTGTAGGCGTCCCAAAGGAAGCGTATGGTCGCTTGAATGTACCGGCAAATCGAGAAATCGTTTTGTTTTACTTTCTTAGACTGTTGTTTCAGGAGCAAAAGACCGAGAATAGCCAAATGTCCGTGCATAACCAGATTGTCGGGCGTGTCCTTGAGTTCGGGCAAGTTGTCATACACAAACTTGAGCAATTTGTCAAATGTGGGACTTTCTTCGACGATTTTAGGCTCCAATACGGTGAGGTTCATTAGAATATTGCAAAGGCTAACGATGGCCGTGCGAGCGTCCTTCATTTCTTCCAGCTGTTTGGGCGTTAGCACTGGATCTGGTTCGTTCATGCGCTTTAGACGTTCTGCTCTTGGAATTGGTGGCCTCTTGTAGTGAGCAATAGAAAAGTAAAACTCGATAAATTCGAGGAAGACTTCATCTTGCTTGGTGGAGAACATGATTTTCCTGGCATCATCTTCAACAGCCAAATGACAGAGTGCTGGCAACATAACTCGTAGAATATCCACGGGGGGTTCACCTGGCCTGTTCTCTTTGCGATGAGCCTTCAGATCGCGGAAGGTTTCGTTGGATAGTTTAAACATGTAAGGCAAAATTTTGTAAATTGCCGGACGCATTGCGGTAGTTTCCTGGGCAAGCCATGCCGACAAAAGGCGTACAATCGCGCAAACAAATCCCTTGTCTCGCTCGTTCATGTTTTCCTTTGATTTATCATTTGAAACGCGTGTAAGTACGGCGAGCACTTGATTGAAGGCCCCCTTCAAAGCGGTATAAGTTGTTTGCTTCTCTTTGGGCTCCAAGTCGACTTCATCCCCAGCCATGTGTTCAATGCACAGTTCCAAAATTATAAAGCAGCATGTAATTAGTTCGGCATTCTTGAATGTAGTTTCCAGTTTCTTTTCGTCCATTTGCATACGCACTTCGATGGCAGACAGCTGCAGGAGCAACAAGAAGAACTGCTTCGAATCGTCCATGAAAGCCCATTGTATTCCCAATACCTGCAGTGTTGTTGCTATAAGGTGAAGCGTTGGGTCACGTTGCTTGGGTCCAATTTTGCTCTTCAGAATATCACTGCAACCCTTGAATACGCTTTCAGGCCAAATTTCTCCAACCAGCGAGTTCACTATGACTTCGCGGCGACAGGTCAATAAAATAGAGGAAAGTATCCGGCAGAGCTCGAATTTGCGCTCACTATGATCGGTTTCCATGTCGAGAGCGATTCTTTGGACTAAAGCGTGGAAAGGTTTTGGGTCGTCAGTCCATGACGCTGGTCCGAATTTACTGGTCAGCATTACAATCAAATGCAATGCCTCATCTGTTTGAAAACTCTGTTGCGAGTAAATCTGCGACATCTTAGGAATGGCGCCGATTGTAAGTAAGGCATTCTGCCCAGACGCATAGCTTGCGATGCTCTTCAAACAACTGTATGCCTCACTAACCACAATCAAATTATCGTCATAGTCGTCATCATCAGCTGTCTCAACGATTTCCAGCAACGTCGGGATCGCGTCAATCATATCCTTGTGCGTGGCTAATTCCTCTTCCTGACAGAAGCATGTTAGAATAGACAAAGCCACACTTTTGTATACCAGCGGCGGACAGTCGTTGGGCAAATCCTTCGAGTTGAGCAATTTTTTAAGGAAGCCAAATCCAATCGCTTCGAAGAGAACTTTTTTGGCAGCTGGCGTACAATCCTTGCCCTTCACCAACTTCGTAACCATAAATAACGCAGCAAACTTTTCCGTATCACTTTTTGACCCCTTTAGCATGGCAGCGCATTTTTTTATCGATTCTGGGATCTCCGCCATTGTGACCCGAAAATATAAGTTTTTTATTTATTTAAAAAACAAAAAAAAAAACAAAAAAACCGTTTTATGTTCACGCTTTTCCGCGTTCTGAAACAATCCCCTACGCGCACGTATGTGAACTAAATGGAATTATTTGCCTTCTCAACTAGGAGAGCGAACGCCTTACACTTTTCGGGATTATTCTGTTCGTTTTGTGTTTATTTTCGAATTGGATGAAATATTTGAAACATCCATGCATCCGAATCACTTTTGCTGTACGAACAATTTTATATTTAGAATATTTTTGTGTTTTTATTTTTCTCCAACATAGGGTGATAGCGGCAACAATTGGATAGACACTGTTTTTGTATTTATTAGCTTTTTTTCTTTTTTATATTTAAATGTTTATTTGTATCTGATGATTGCATTAGAAAAATTGTGTTACAGAAATAAAATGATACAAAATTTGCATTGAATATCCTAAAAGAGGGTGATAATCCTTCAGCAGGATTTACATCTGTTGTTCAAACCTGGTTCAAATGTACGGCTCGTTTGCCGTTTGCTCTTCCGCGTGCTTTCAGATAATAAATTTCTATGAATAGGTTCAAAGGAAATGGTGAAATAGCACGCCGAGCAGTCAAAAAGTGTTAAAAATCTTGTTGGCGTACAGAGGGTGGTACCAGCGGACATAGCGGTGCTTAAGGTGCGAACAGACGCCCGACGGTCATCCGGATGACATCCTGACGTCACTATGACGTAAAATTTATCCTAACAAGCTTTTTGACGCCAGCATATCCTGCGGATGACAAGTTTGGATGACCGTCTGATCGCACCTTTATGGTTGCAAGAAACTGAAGGTGTTGTATAATCTGCAGGTTTAGAACTGGCAAATCATAAAACAAAGGTAGGCTTTAGCGACAAACTAGGCATGATATGTACTTGGGGATAATCAAAGATCAAATGCAAGAGAGCGTATCGGACAATAGCGGTGACGTGAAATGTTGCCAAACGAAATAATGCCAAATTTTAAAAAAGGCACTCAACCCCCTTTCTGCAGGCCGCAGGTACCGCTCACTCAACTTCGTTGCTCCGCTCATGGTATGTGCTTTTCGTTAGGCAGGCGCCTATGGCAACAGTACCCGAGAGGACAGCTACGCGGGATTAAGGGATTTCACTTGGCTTCACTCACAACATACGTTTAATTGAATGGACTCGAATTGAATTGAATTGAGCGAGTGCGAGGCACGCAATGAAACGAATGAGTAGCAGACGGCATTCAGCGAAATGAATGAGAATAAATGAAGCGTTTTTGGGTGCCTTCAGTTTTTGGGTGCCTTCATTTCGTTCGATTCAAGAGACGCAAGCAGTAGACTGTCGTTTTTTCCTTTCTTCTTCTTCTTTATGCGCGACAAGACAAGAACAATTAAAACGCGTTTTGTCATTCGAATCCATTCGAAACGCAACCTCTTATTCCAACGCATTCCCACTCATTCAATTCGTTTTCTTTGGTTGACCGCACTCACTCACTCAAACATATTCGGCTTCGCATTCTTTTTCATTCAACTCATTTTTGGCATTGTTCATTTGATCGCGGTTTATTTTTACAATTTGGCTTCATTTCGTTTGGGGTTATTTCACGTCACCGACAATAGCGGCACTTTCGAGGCGATATAGGCACCAGCAACGAAAAGAAAAACAAACATAATACGGATTAATTCACTGCATATGATTGCAGTAAGAATATGTTGAGCTTTTGTCAAGAGAAGAAGTCATTCTGAGTGTTATATCTATGTAAGTGAGAACCAGCCGGTACGCAGGAGAAAAACCTTTCCGGCTGCAAGATTAATTATATATTTCAAGGAGTAACTGCACAAGTGCAACTGCTCACACTGTGAAGACAAAATGCAGACCTTTATTATAAATACATAAAAATTGGCATTCTAAACGCGCTTGCAACCAATAACCTATCCCGTCTCTTCCAGATAGAGAGAAACTTACGGATGATAAACTTGCCCCCCTCCCCATGAAGCAGAGCTGGTTTTAATTGACTTTCGTTCCTAACGTCCTTCCACTAAAAGAACACCGCAAAAAAAACTTTAGTCACTGCTGAAGTTTTAAATAAGAAAAAATGTAGGTTTGTGGGTCTTTATTCCCATTTCTTTGGAAAATAAATCAAAACCAGGAGTCTCTCCGGCAATGTTAGACTTTGTAATGCCGGCCGGTCATTCATAACGTACCCAAATCATTAACTTCAAGTTCAACGCATTCAACTCTAAAGTGCGAGACTGTCAACTTTCTACAACAAACGTGATAGCTGCGTGTTGGTTTGAGCAACAATTTGAGAACCCATTATTTGTTTAACGCGTTGCGGGCTTAGTGCGAAAAAATTGGGTGCAGAGACGAGCTGAAGATGAAGATGCTTTGAATTTTCGACGAACGACAACCGAAATTGTTTTAATTTTGTTTTATTTGTGGGATGTTCGAAGCTCCGGGTACAGAATTCGCGTCCACTACTAGAATTTCTAATAGAAACGACGGGGCAAGTGATGTTGTCACAGAAAAGGATAGATAACCCTATACCGACGGTTCCAAGATGAACTCTGTAAAATTCTGTGATAAGGGAAATCTTCCGGGATTCCTAAAGGCAGCAGGCTGACTATCCTCCCAAGTGAGAGGGATGATCCTGTGATTCATATATAAACATACTAACATCTAACGCAGAATATACTGAGTGAATGTGAAAAAATTGCTGTGGAAGAATAGAATACCAGCCGTAATGAGGTAAAGTTGTTGTTTCCCAAGAAATTTGATGGTATCCCCACGTGACTTATGTTCTTCAACCGCAGTCATAATTTATAGAATATATCGATGTACAACATCAATGTTTGACTTCGACAGAGCGCGAAATAAAGGAAAAGTCAAATCACAAAGACTACTGAAAGAACACTGAAACGTTTGTACTCCAAGTTTGATTTTGTATCATTTTATTTCTGTTGGAAAACTGTCATTGACCACTTTGAGCGCACACACCGTATGGCCTCAGCTGAAAATGAAGCGTAGTGCCATACGACAGGCGCTCGTGCAGTGGGTTGTTCTAATTCTGGAAATGACTCTCTGTTTCTATCACCAACAAGATAAGATATTTTCTCCTAACACCAGCAGTCAAAAACAGAGAAAATATTTGTGTGCAGTCTTTACCGATTAAATGGCCACCATTTACATGGTCTTGTTTGGCAAGTATCCAATAATTAAAAATTATATTTCGTTTAGAGTTTGTTATTCACTGTTAAGAAAAACGTTTTCATATTCACATACAATTCGCACTCGATTTGATTTGGGAACAACGCGGACCGTGAGTGATTAATGGATTTTCATTTCACTTATTTTGACAGCTGCCGCAACGTGTAGCAATGACGAACTTCGATTTAACGCTTAATTATTATTTTGCAAAATCACATTCCACGACATTTTCATGGTTTAATGAAAATCGAATCGCTGACAGATTAATGACGTACAATATTGAAATATAATAATAATATTTCAACGCAATTAAACGCGGTAAAACCAGGAACTAAACCACAAGGGAAATTTACTACTCTTGCTATGCATTGACCGAAGAACGACCTCGAATTGTCATTCTGAAGTTTCAAAGGTTGAATTACATACTTCTCTGATTATACAACCTTGATTTTACGCACTATCAATGGTGATGGTACTGGCAGATGCAGTTGTTTCTTCTTTTTTTTTCTCTCAGAACTATTTCGTAATTGTAAGTAACATCTACCAATTCATACACCTAAAGCCCAACACAATTCTAACAAAGGAAAAACAGAAGATGGGGAAAAAAGAAACAATAAAAATGAAATTTACCTTTCTACAGGCTTTTGAATCGCCTTTTCTTGTGGGTATCAGAGTGTTATCGAGATCGAAAAACAATGCTGAAATATTTGAAGAGTTTGGTATTTTCCCAATCTTCATAATTTTGCTTGCTGCCATTTATATTTAAAAAATTGAATTGTAAAAAAAACAAGAAAGTTTCTCCGAAAACAAATGCGAAGTGAAAATTTGTTGAAAGTGTTGTCACCGTCAAAGTTTACCGAACAGCCGTTGTAATAGAATAGAGGGCTATGGAAAATTCCCAGCTGATGATATACCAAAAAATAAATGGTATAAAAGTAATAAATTGAATGGACGCAGTCAAAGTCTTAATCCGACCATGGATTTTGAAAATTTTGAATTGAATTGAATTGACTTCTTTATTGAAGCTTTTTAAGTTCAATATATTCATTTTACTATATTTCTAGTTAACACTTTAGAAAATAAATCGATTGCATCCTGGGTATATTTACTGTTATAAAAATATTTTACATAGCTGGTCTCTTCTGACGATTGACATAAATTTATAAAACATTTATTTTTGCAATTTGTCATTACGGAACAGTGAGATAACTTCATTGCAATTCTTCAAACGCCGATTCGAAATGACTGGATTATCTAATTTCCACCAAATTTAAATGAGAAACCGAAAAGCTTCACACATTGGAAAAATCCTTTAGGGGAAATTTTAAGAAAACACTTTTTCCCTATTTTGCTTCTCACTATGTTATTATTCATTGAAAAACATTTAAACAAAAAATTGCCTACCGTCATGCATGTACAATTTTTTACTGTCACTTGAGTTTTTTTTTTCATGGAAATGTCAGTATCGTCTCAATGAGGGTAAATTTAAGTTTTTTAAGTTTTGACATTAACTATAACCGAAAAGTGTCGGTGATAATGCAATACGAAATCTAAATACACTGGAATAGCATTGGAAGGTTTTGACACCTTCTATCATCTTGACTTCTTGTGCCTTCTGTAAAATTTTGAAAATGACATATGTATGGGGCTTTCATATTCAAAGGTTGGTTTCCACTTGCAATTTGGAAATTGAAAAACGATATACAATTACGTGTTTTTAAAAATTGACAAATGGAAATACCTAAAAACATCGTGCCTTTAAATTGATTTGTCAATAATTGACAATGGAAATACATAGTTAAATTGTCAAAAAAATGTCACCAACATTTATTGACATCCTGTTTATCACACGTCCAGCAGTCAAGGTGTGCATTTATATTTTGTTGAACCGGAAAAGTTAAATAAAAAAAATGTTCTTGACATAAATATAATGTCAGTTTTATACTTTTGTATTTTATTTAATTAATACATTTTATACAAAGATTGTTGTCAAAATTTGACAAATAATTTTGTGGCAATAATTGACATATGAATCGACAATGGTGTCTGTAAAAACAAAAATAAGAGCTGTCAAAATTAAATGACAAATGGAAACTACTTTTCCAGTAAAATATAGAAAATATTTAAAATCTTTTATCACATTTTCAATAAATAAATACTCATTTGCAAATTGCATGATATAATCCAAACGTATAGAGACTCGTTGAATATCTTTTGTTAATTTGACGCCTAATTAGAGAAACACGCATTAAATATTCGCACTGAACTCCTTCACGCGAATGGTATAAACAACAAGGAATGTAACCAGGAAAAAATAAACATACAAAATAAAAAAAAGAAAGAGTGGGTAACAAAAATGTCAGAAGGCAGTGGGTTAAACCGTAAAAGAACTTTATTAAATGGTAAACTTAAGAGCAAAATCACTTATTATGTATATTAAGCAGAATTTTATTCTAGGAACCAATAATAAAGAGGATAGTGATGAAGATGATCTTATTTCCTTAGAAAAATTGGATCGCGCTTCTCCGGATCTCTGGCCACAAGAGAGTAAGTTGGAAATTTTCTCAAAATTCTTTTGTTGACATTCGGTTTCAATTGTTCAATCGATACTCGAAACATGTATTTTGCGATTTGTTTGAAATTAACGACCTAGAAGGTTAAAATTATATTTGATTTGAGTCGTGATTTGATTTCGTCTGGAAATTATTTTCCGTAAGTTCCAGGGATTACGGACTTTGTAGCAATGAGTGATACACCAGTTTATACAACACCTTCAACTTGGTCAAAAGGACTTTCTCAAGAGGATATCAATTCCATGCATGGTCAGTAATATATAATTAATTAACATTTCGTTTAATGATTTGATTTAAATACATTGATAGAGCTCGGGGTTTTGTCTACAAACGGATTGATCATGGAGATTAAAAAGTTATACGATGAAGCCTATCAGCTGGGCGTAGTTGAAGCAAAGGAAATGACTCGCGGAAAGTACTTGGGCATATTTAACAACGTGAAGAAGAAGTCACCTTCGTAGAATGTTAATCTTTTGAGCGTATAATGTAATGTACAATGTATTGCTTAATAATTATGCTTTAAATGTACTTTAAGTAGTAGTTATTAATAATATACCTTTCTATTAATATGAGTATGTAGTCAAATTTCATTTTCAAACAATATGCGTCTTCAACGACCTTCCTTTTATTTTTTTAAACGATATGATTGCGAACATACCTGCCATCATTCTTTATATAAAAACAGGAGCGTTCCAACAAATATGTCGGTCGAGAAGTCTTTTCTATTGTACCACGGATTCGTAACTTTGATGGGGTGATGGCACCAGTAGTCAGCCCCATATCTTTATAGCTATATTAAAACTTTGTTTCAAAATCAGTCAGTGAGCTGTTTAAAAGCCTATTGAAATGTGTAGACTTTGAAAAATGCTAAGGTTTTTGGTTACGTTTCAACCTAATTTAAAATGTTTACAAAATATTGGGCTATGTGTGATTTTTAAGTCTCCAGTAGTCGGTCTCGCAAGTATCCTATAGTCAGCCCGCAATTAGTTTTTCTACGTTTACAGTCTTTAACTATAATAGTTAACAATACTTCTAATATAAAATATTTTTCACAAATAGTTACAAATAATTTAAAAGTAAAAAGGAACATTTATTGCAATTGGAGCACATAATTTTCTGGATTCTCGTTTTGCATTTTGATTTTTACCTTCCAGATTGTTCTTTACTCTCGTTTTGCAAACATTTTTCTATACGACTTTGTTTTCTTATTTTCACATCCTCAGCTTTTTTGGCTCTTTCTATTGCTTTTTTACTGAAAAACTTGTAATCTTAATCCATCAGCACTGAAAAACAACAGACAAGTTATTGTCTCCTTGTCGTTTCCGCATGCAACTTTATAAAGGTTTTTCCAGCCCTTAGGCGCCAAAACAACCCCGGATTTTGGAGAAAGACTGAAGGATGTTTCATCTCCATTAAAGATTGTGAAAGGGTCTTCCAAAATATCGGATGCATTTACTTCTTGTAAATGTTCCTTTAATCCTCGAAAGCACTTCCTTAGCGATTCTTCTGTGTCATTCGCTCGTCCATTTGAGAGTCCTTCAGCTGTTCTAAGCGACAATTCTGGATGGCGCTTGAGAAAACCGTAGTAGCACGTTTTGTCGGGTAGGCCATCTTTAAAAGGTGTCTTCCGGTTATCTTTCTGAATAATTTTTTGTGTCGTGTTTAAAAGATCCGATGGTTTCTGTGGAAATCCGCATTTGGCCAAATTTATTAGCCAATTAGCAAGAGCTTGTTCTTCGACGACTACACTCAAGACGGTCTCGGGTGCGGAGTGCCCCTAGGGACATTGAATTCCCGATTAGCTCTTCTAATTGACCAATTTTGGGGCTGGCCTTAGGAGAATCATTAAATATAATGTCTTCTGAGGTCAGGCCCCCTGCTTATTTCTAAACAAATAACATTTTTAACTTTTTTTTTTTAATAAACAAAATATACAATCAATAACATATCATATAATGTTCTTACGATCAATAAATTGTTAACTTTTATAACTTCACGTAAACTAAAATTTTTTTACGAATAACATTCGCGTTCTGCCCTTATGAAATCCTTGCGAAAACTAAATTTTTAAATCGAAAAGTGACAGCTGCATTGGAGCAATTTTTTGCACGCAGTCAAAAGAACCGTTATTTTAGTAAAAAATATTTTTTGCTATGAAAGCAGTATTTACTTTTACTATGCACTTTGTGCTGAAGAGGCTGACTACTGGAGAGGGCTGACCTCAGGTGCCATCACCCTACTTATTTTTGTTTAATGAAATGCAAACACTTTAAAAGTAATTTTTACAAAATCCCAAACTACAAAATTTTTAAGACAAGCGTCAATCGGTGACCTTTATTATGTGTCTGTTAAGGAGAAAAGGAAAGGAGCGTTACCTGCTCTAAGAAATTTATTTGGGGACGCAGACAGTTGTAACGTTGGAATTGAAGCCGTCCTTTTGCAGTTGTATTACAAGGAAAAACCGAAAAGGAACTATTGTGTCAATAGCGGAGTTGGTTTCGACAACATTTCCATAGGTAGATTTGACGATGCAACCCAGGTACTGTTTAGCTAAATAAATCTGATTGACTATTAAGTTTGTCTTCTATTTCCAACTTCTACTATTTAATGTTACCCGGAATGCAGTACGAGGAGATATAACTATAGTTGTAGAAAACTCTGTCCAACTTAAGGCGTAACATGGGTTTTACAGATTCAAAAAATCGATTGAATCACGAGGTTTATTTGAGGTTATCCAAACTTTAAACGCGTTTTTCCCGAAACTGTGTTTTCAAAGTCGGATCGTGATGAAATTTTACACAGGTCTTCGAGATACAATTCACGAGGACTTGGAAGGATTTTTTTTAATCACAACTATTTAATGTTGATCAAATTTTACCAAAATTAGCACTTTTTTGTAAAAAGGTCTGCCAAAAATCCAATTTTCACTTTTTTTCCCCTTCGTCCAAATTCTAGTTTATGTTCTTAACTAAAACACGAATTTTTTATTTTCACTTTTGATGATCCTGTCACGAGTTCTACAGTCAACGCGGACGCACGATGATCCGAGAGATCTCCGGAAATGACGTCACAATGACGGAGTTTTGAATATTTTCCTTTGAAAATTTCAGAAATTCTTTCTCAAATGTGTAAAAAGTTTGAATAAAATATTTTATTTTTTATATAAAAAACGAAATTGTTGAAAATAGAATTTTTTTTTATAGAATAAACCCATGTAACCCCTTAAATTGGCAGTACACGTCTTATGGGGAAGCCTTTTAAAAATCAGTAGCATGCCATATTGTTCCATGTGAGTGCAGAGTTGGCGATTAAAATACAGATGATCATGATTATTATCATGATATTTCCCAAAAAAAAACAAGGAGATTTAGAAAATTGGGGGAAATTTAAAAAGTTAAGTCATATTTCATACGTTACGATTTTTGTCCTACGTGACATGATTTTGAAACACCGATGATCTCATAATTACCATACGATTCTTGTATTCTCTTTTGTCCTTCTATCGTAAAATTCAGCCTTTGATTTATTCAAGTGATCTACTAGTAGTCCAATAGCTAGTCAACGATTCGAGTAACGTCTTTTAAGAAAATAACGGTCTGGCAGGCAATCGGAGGGTGCGCCTCTATGCCCCGGATTTTTGAATTTTTGCATTCCGGTTAACATAAAATAGTAGAAGTTGGAAAGAGAAGACGAACTTAATCTGTATGATTTTTAATTAGCCAAACAGTACCTGGGTGACCCACTTCGCGTGGAAAAGAGATTTCAACTATGGCCAGTCCTCGACTGCTATCGAACGGCCTTCGGCCTTACATGCCGGTGTTCAGGGAGACGTTGCGCGGCTTGGGAGCATAATGCATGTGCAAGAAAAATAAGTTCAAATTGGTCTTATTCCCCAACATAATTTGTAGTTATTTCATTTCCTATTTTAAGGTCCAAAAAACTCTGGAAAAAATATGTAGTTTTGGCTAAACGATGCGAAAAGTTTGTTAAATATTTTGAAGGCAGACTCAGGAAATTTAACATTTTTCTAAGTTCAAGTTTGTTACCGAAAATAAAGGTTGATTTTTTAAGAGGCTTAGATTTTTTTTTAAAAAAAAAAACACAAAAAATTCGAAAAAATGAATGAAATATTTATTTGAATCGATAGTTTGAACCTTGCAATTTAATGTTTAAAGATAATTTCATGCAAATGTTGACCGCGGCTGCGTCTCAGGTAGCCCATCCGCTGAATCCAATTTTGGCATACTCTTTCACACATATCGGCCGGTATCTCACGAATGAATGCATGGATGTTGGCTTCCAGTGCGTCAATCGAAGCGGGCTTGTCCCTATACACATAAGCCTTGGCATACCCCCACAAAAAATAATCTAATGGTGTCAAATCGCACGATCTAGGCGGCCAATTGACCGGCCCGAAACGTGAAATTAACTGTTCACCAAACTCGCCTCGCAATTGCGCCATTGTTTCGCGTGCTGTGTGGCATGTGGCACCGTCTTGTTGAAACCACATATCATGCAAGTCAAGAACTTCCATTTCGGGCAAAAAAAAGTTTGTTATCATCGCTCGGTAGCGTTCACCATTGACAGTAACGCTGCGATTCGCATCATCTTTGAAGAAATATGGCCCAATAATGCCGCCGGCCCATAAACCGCACCAAACAGTGGCTTTTTCGGGATGCATTGGTAGCTGTTGCAATGCTTCTGGCTGATCTTCACTCCAAATGCGGCAATTTTGCTTATTTACGTACCCATTCAACCAAAAATGAACCTCATCGCTGAACACAATTTTTCGATAAAAAAGCGGATCCTCGGCCAGCTTTCCAAGAGCCCATTCACCAAAAATTCGGCGTTGTGGTAGGTCGGCTGGCTTTAGTTCTTGCACCAGCTGTATCTTAAAAGGCTTTACGCCCAAATCCTTCCACGTAGTGCTGTAACAAAGGCCTAACTGCTGGGAACGGCGCCGAATCGACATTTCGCGGTCTTCTGTCACACTAGCTGATACGGCCGCAATATTTTCTTCAATACGCACAGTACGTAAACGTGTTGGTGGTTTAATGTCCAACAAAGTAAATTTGGTGCGAAATTTGGTCACAATCTTCCGAATAGACTGCTCAGAAGGTCGAGAATGCCGATCATAAAATGGAAGCAGCGCGCGATGAACATTTCGAACCGAGCACGAATTTTGATAGTAAAATTCAATAATTTGCAAGCGTTGTTCATTTGTAAGACGATCCATGGTTAAATTGCAAACCAAACTGAAGCTGTTTGACAGTGACACAAGGTACTAAACACACGTCAGCTGTCAAAACCAGTGTTGCCACAACCAAACCAGCTAAAAAATCACCCTTTAAAATATCATGAGATTTTTTGATAATTCATGATTTCATGATTTGAAGCATAAAATCATGAGAATCATGATAAATCATAAAAATGATGAACGTTGCTGAACGTTGTGTGAGTGTGCACTGATGCTGATCGGCTGTGGCCTGTGGCTACTGCTTTCCAATTCAACGCCTATTTAATCGATTTGCATTCAGAGTTACCAATGTCCGTTTGGTAACTCGTTCAGCTTTTTTCATTGGGTTTCTGTTGAGGAGCTTTAGGTTTTAGAGCTTTGAAAAAAGTTCTTAATGATAAGTGTTATCGTGGAGGTCTTATTTTTGACATATCTTTTAATGTTAGTTGTTTTCTTTAAGGAAATAGATTATTTGCTTTATTTTTATGGCTTCAAATTCTCCAAAGAATTAAGTACCGAAAAAAAAGAAATTGTTGACGCGTCAAAAAAATTCATCAAAATAGGAAACGAACAGTTTACAGACTTCTTAACGAAAAAGACGCATTGCATACTCGAACATCACTAAAATTAGCAGATCTTCTCTGCATACGGTTTTAACAAAAAAAAAAACATAGGTTTTAGATTTGCCCATCGTCAGCAAAAGAGTGTTTTTTTGGAAAGAACTGACAACATAACATAAAGATAAATTTTTTTTAATTTAAATGAAAAAATGGTAACCCCACATAATATTCTTTCTGGTTTTTGCTGATTTAAAATTCATAGTACGGGAACCCTGTAAGAGCTTTTGTTAGAATATCATCTTACGCTAAACAAAAGAGTGCGAATGAGAGGCAAACATCCCTATCTTCCCTGTACTGCCAATTTATGTTGGACAGAGTATAATAGCGTACCATATTTTTATGGCAAAAATATTGTTGTTTGAATATTTGGAATGGCGATATATTGGATTTCATTGAGATCTAAAAAATTGCATTTTCAGATCTTGTCCCCACCGGCATTTATAGTACTGCCAAAAATTCACTACACTCTGAGAAACGAGATGTACGACTACGAAATACAGCATCCAAGGGGAATTCTTCAATCTTATGCTGTTGCTCTGATTGATAAAATTTTACTTAAAGAAAAATACAGTTGTTCATTTCATTACATAACGGTCTCAAGTACATTAACTTGGTCATGAATCGTAGGTACACTTCCAAGTAAATGTTATTCATAACTTAAAGACTTCAAAGGAGGATCAAAACTCCTAACTCGAAGGACAAAGTGCATGCTCTACAGAACCCTTATCCTGCCAGTTCTACTATACGGCGCCGAGTGTTGGACGATAAGTTAGGAGAGTTAATACTGGGATCCTTTGAAATAAAAATCCTTCGACGGATATTTGGTCCGTAAAGCTAAAACTCGTCGACTACATTGACTCAGCCACATCGAGCGAATGGACAACAACGCTCCAGCCAAGAGGTTCTTCGAATCCTAGTCCCCAGGTTCGAGGCGACAAGGAAGATCGAACCTCCGTTTTAAAGATCAAGCCATCGCGAATGCCAGAGCGCTTGGTCTGGACAACTGGAAGCAGCGTGCCCGGATGGAAGGCTGCCGAATCTCAGGCAGGGACTCTTCACGTAAAGTAAAGACTTCAAAAATTACTTTCAGTCATATAAAAATCATTCAAAGTCAAAATATTTTTCTAACATTTAAAATCTGCAAGTGCAAATTTTGACTCAATTAGCGACACACATTTGCTGAGCAATAGTGGTAAAAATATAAATCATTCGACGGGAATTGGCAAATAAATTAAGTTCCGCTCAATAAGCTATGAATCGAAATGACAACCTACCTTACCTTTATCTAACAATCTTACGTACATGACAATCAATCATTTTGTAATTGTTCTCGTTCATAAACAAAATTAGCTAACACAATAATTTACAGCAGTTGGCTTCCTCCACCGAATCCGTAACAACGCAGACGTCGGTTTTTGAAAGTAGAAAAGCGTGTCATGGTAAAACTAGTGCAATGTCTTTTGGACGTGGCCAAACCATACCAAATAATTTTCGCAATTTTTGGCGCAGCTCCCTTGCCTCCTTTTAGGAAGCAGTCCCCGATCCGTTTCGTTTGTTCAGTTTTATTTTACGTCTATAAAAGTTTCTTTGTCGCAGCAACACTCTTCATAATAACAGAAGGTTGCAAATTGAATAAATTTCCTGGTAAATATATTGCTGCTGCAGATTACTTAACGTACAGTCTTCAATTTGCCCAATTTTTAACTTTGACAATAATACAATGCATGATGCATCTGGTTGTGTTTTTAAAGAGCAACAAACTGAAACGATCTTTTATAGATATGGCTCTAATAGAAGAGGATATAATTCACTTTTCAACCTATATGCATAAAACTGGCCCAACAAATTCATTTAAAAGAAAATTGCTTTTACTTTCGGGCGTTATGGTTTTATCCGTATTTTCGTCAATCGTACTTAACATCCATGTGATTATCCAACAACTATTGCCAGTTCTGATGAGTTTGTTTAATATTTTCTCCGAAATTGCAATTCGTTCCAAAAGTGTTGAATTTTGTGTTATGGTGCAAATCTTTAACGAACTTCTATATAAATTATTGATTCAAATCGATGAAGCGCAAAGAAGTTTTAATTTTAATGCAGATCGGTTCTTTATCGAACGATTAGTTCTGCGAAAAAGGATTTGGTTTACTCAGGGTCTTCAGTCAAAAATATGGCGAGCCACTGATGAGATTATGGACTATTTTGCAATAACAATACTGTTGCAGTTTGTGTACAATGGTCTTACGATAACGCATCTAATTTACTGGGTATATTTAAAGTTCAATGAAGACACTGTTTTCGCAACTATATGTAAGTAATCGAATATTTATAAGACTCGAGAAGTATGTATGTATTGTAAAAAAATGTTTGTTTAATTTAATTTTGAATTTTACTTTTCTTAAGCTACAGTTTAAAGGATAAGTAAAATGGTTAAAAAATTTAGTCAAACTAAGTAAGAATATTTGTAAAACTGCCAAAATTAGTGACATTTTAACATGTAACCACGCTTCTACATTTTTGGCGTTTATTAGTTCGGGTAATTTCCGACATCTCCAAGGAAGTTATTAATTGGTATTTTCTGTTAACATATTTCACCACAATTATTTGGTTGCCTAAAAAGCAGATATAGGTGCGAAAGCTAAAACGCTTAAGGGGGTATTCTGGTCTAGACGGCCAAATTTTAGGTGTTTTTTCAGGCGCAATAACTAAAAAAAAACTCTTATACATTTTTACTTTTTACTATCGATTTTGTAATTAGTTTTTCCGTTAACATTTAAAAAATAAAAAAAAAAAAAAGTAAGGTAGGTGGTCTAAATAAGGCTCAGGGTGCAAAAAGTGACATAAGCGACAGAAATTATATTTTAAATGTGCACTAAAATCGATGGAAATTTCCATCTGGCGCAATCGTCTTTTTTCTTACAGTCGATACAAGCTGGTAAATGTGCACGCACGCGCTTTTTTATAAGTAAGGGGTTTTTGTAATTGCTTTTATTGCAAATAATAATTCGAGTATGTCAAGTTTTTATTTCTTAAAACTTTTGAAAAACTAATGAACGTCTTTATACGCAGTCGATTAGATGACAGTGCGATTTCCTCTGCCCAACATGCTTATATCAAAGGCAAAGGGGTGGAAACCGCACTGCATGAGGTCGTTAACACTATAGAGAAGTCATTAAAAGATAAAGGATATACACTGGCGGCGCTCTTGGATATTGAAGGTGCCTTCAATAATGTCAAAACATGCGCAGTCAAGACAGCACTACAGAATTCAAATGTTGATCAATCTCTTACTAATGTGTTTATAAATTTACTTAGTGACAGGAACATCAACGCGAAAATAGGTGACACTGAACTTAGAGTAACCCCTCTACTCTGGGTACTTGTCATTAATGAGATATTAATCAGATCTAAGAATATGGGGGTCACGGTTACTGCATTCGCAGATGATGTAGTTTTGCTTGCAAAAGGAAAATTCCTACAAACCATAAGTGACCTCTTAGGGAATTCACTAAGAACACTTAGTAAATGGACAAAGCAATGTGGCCTTGACGTCAACCCCCAAAAAACTGAACTTGTCCTTTTGACAAACAAAAGAATAATACCACAATTCCAGCCACCAACTTTTGAAGGAATACCTCTAAAGGTGACGGACAGGGCGAAATACCTGGGTATGATCCTCGACAGGAAACTTAATTGGAAGCCGAATGTCAAAGAAAGAGTGAAAAAAGCAGCTAACGCTTTCTACGCATGTAACCGCATCTTTGGCAGGAGGTGGGGACCAAACCCCAAAATAATCTTGTGGATGTACACGGCGATCGTGCGGCCAATCTCAAGGCAATGACAAAGACTAGCATGTTTAGGAACAACCAGCCCAATGAGAACCAATTCTCAATCTAACTCCTCTGGACCTATACATGGAAGAATCTGTTACCAAAAGTGCCTTGAGGATTAGTCAAACTAATACTTGGAACCCATGCAATTTTGGGCACGAACAAATTCTAGAGAAAAACGTTGGGAATAATG
Source organism: Ferdinandea cuprea (assembly GCA_963576555.1). Lineage (NCBI taxonomy): Eukaryota > Metazoa > Arthropoda > Insecta > Diptera > Syrphidae > Ferdinandea > Ferdinandea cuprea. Next base: position 1,196,036 of record OY754959.1, read on the forward strand.
TCACTTCTGACTACATGTCTCCCCAACTGAACTTTGATAGACTATTCACCTACTCCTTTCCGAGCAGAGATGAATGAAGAACAGATGAACCCACAAAGTGGAAATCGGTATCCATCTATACAGATGGATCAAAGATGGAATGTGGAACCGGTGCTGGTATATTCTGTGAGGAATAGAATATACACTGCTCCATCAGGCTTCCTGATAGCAGTTGTATCTTCCAAGCAGAGATTCTGGCAATCGCGGAAGCGGCCCGAATGGTGTCACTGCTGGCAATACCACGTAATGATATTACCATTTTCATTGATAGCCAGGCGGCTATAAAAGCAATTTCTGCTATAGAAATTAAATCGAAGTTCACCGCTGTCGCGAAGAGCTCAAGGTTCTTTGCTCGCAGCACTCCACGAATCTCTGCTGGGTCCCTGGACATAGTGACAAAGCCGGCAATGAGATAGCTGATGAACTGGCGAGAAAGGGGTCCGCAATGGATAATGATAGAGCACTACAGTCGATCAAGCCTCCACTATGTAATCTCAAAGAACGAGTGGAAAACAAGATACGTATGAAAACCAATAAGAGGTCCATGAGGACACACCTCTGTCACTGCCCGAGCCTCCGTCACTTGAGAAACAGAACACTTGGGAGCTTTTACTTCCATGATTTACGAGAACTTTCTGATGTTACACTTTCTACACTTGACAGGTTATTGAGGACGTCAGGATGGCTGGACGGAGTCGGGTAAATGCAAGAAGGATGACACAAGCTGACCATCAACAACACCGACGGTTAACCCCCAACAAAAGGGAATCACAGTGGGTCCACAAGGACCTGAGTGTGGTATAGTAGGGTCTACCCTGCTCTACCAACCCACATACCTAACCTAACCTATGTCTCGTTTTTAGACCAAATATGTTACATATAAAACTAAGGTTTAGTATAGTTTAAGTATTATTTTAATCCCTTGAGTAGATTTTTGTTAAAATTTTTCGAAAGAAAACATTTTCATGTTCCTTAAAAAGCCAAGCCCACCGAAACTATAAATTGGTCTTTTTGGGTTGTTTTTAGACAAAATGTCAAAGGCGAGAAAATTAGGAGACAGAAAGCGGGTAGTATGGTAGCCAGATAATATGGAAAGGGCTTTGAAGACTATCCAACGGGGTTTTTTTATCACAATATCAGGCGTCAAAGCGCTACAAAATTCCAAAAAGAACTTTGAGAAACCATATCAAGAGTGTCTCAGCTACAAGGAAACTGGAAAGGTCCTTCACGAAAAACTCTAAGCATATATAACAAAAAAAAACTCTATATTAGAAAATCTGTAAAAAATTAGAACTTGAGATATCACGTCAACTGTTTCAAAAAACTTTGAGAAAATGGAGTTAAAAGTTTGGAGTCTCGTTTCAGACTCAGACTGGGTCATTTGTGTGGCCATGTCATATTTTTATTCAAGGTCTAAACTTTGAAATTATGAAAAAAAAAAATATTTTTTTAGACCAGAAGTAACTTAGCGGAAGCGACTTACCAACTTTATGAGAGCGTATGCCGCATGGAATCAGCACTTAACGTAGTCGGTGATGTGAACAAGCTCTGTCAGTCAACCAACCCGTCGAAGACGGAGATGATGTTGTTTACAACCAGTAGAAGCATACATAATACAAGGTGGCCGGTTTTCTTCACTCAACCAAAAAGTTACGTCATATTGACAACAAACTTTGTCTCACACAACAAACATGCCAACAATCGAATGTGTCAATATGAAGAAATTCTCTTCATTAAGTTTCTGTGTAGTTGAATTTGAATTTGAGGTTTTCATAATATGTTCATCATATCGACAACTTTGTTCATCAATATGACAATTTCGAGTTAACAACCGACGATTGTCAATATGACAGCCAATATTTTTTTTAGTGTTGGACACTCAAGTTACCTTATATTGCCAAGTGAAGTATCATCGTCGACCTGTTAGACCCTCTAACGCCACAAACATTATCTGGCAGTGCTGTAGGATGTTTTGTACCACAAAAGTGGAGACAGAACGCCGCCTTATGGGCAGTCCCTGTCTATCAATATCAATAGGAATAGGAATTTTGAATTGCATTTCAAAAAGTGAGTGATCCCTCCAAGCCGCTTTTCGCACGTTCAGCTTAATCAGTCTTTCCATGCTTTTTAGAAGAAAAGATGTGTTAGATTAAAATAAACCTGAAATTCTTTGCGATAGAGTTGTCAACCTTACCAATTTTTGGTGTGAATAGCACTCTAAGTTTTACCAGGGAGATGGGATGTAGGCCGTAAAGATTCTTTTCAACCAGTAACAGCTGGATTATACCGTGTTGGAACATAGCTGGATAAATTCCATCGGTGCCAGGCGACTTAAAACCTTAGAATTATACGATAGAATATTTTATAGCCTATGCGTAGCCACAATCAAATCAATATACCAGCTACTTCGAGTAAACCGTCTTTTCTCCCCCATATTTCCAGTTAGTGGAGTTAAGTAGCCTTCACAGAAGGCTTCAGTGAACTATTCAAAAGCGTTCTGATATCGAAATATACACAGGTCATCGTCGACAACAAAATTCTCCAAGCTTAGCTACTAAGAAAGATTTTGAAACAATCAGCCATCTCCTTGGCCCTTCGGACCGCTCATCATAAAGTATACTATTTAACACTATAGGTACGATTTTTTCACACCCATGGTTCCTTAATAGTCTTGTATTCAAAATTCTCTAAGCTAAGGGAACATTTTTTGCTAAGTAGAATCAGTAGAAGACTCAGGCAAGGCGTTTTGCAAGTTCATCTGAGTAAATATCATTATGAAAGATTAATGTTCATTCAGTACTCATTTCCGCTCCTGCACCAGTCGAATTCATTCCCTTGAAACTACCAGTAGCATAGAGCATCCTTTGGAATCCGCGCATAAGAAAGCACTGGTAGGACGAGGTTCGAGCTTTCCTAAGAGGACAAACACTATTCGCAAACAACTCAAAAACTGGGTTTATCTCAAAATGACCAAAATTTAGAAGTGGAATTTCAAGTTAATACTTGAAATAAGTATGTTGAATATTTTCGTATGTCCAAATGGACATGTTCTTTAGTGGATTTCTGTTGTAATTATTTTTATAAGAGTACCCCGGGTTTGGCACCACTGACAAGTAGATTTGGTGGTATTTATCCTAATCAAATTTATTCGAACTAAGTGCACCACTCTTACGCTCACGCTGTTTATAATGCTTAATAATAACAATTTTTTAATTAAAATTTATATTCCAACTTTTTCGGATTCTTTAGTTAATACGTTCACTTAAAGCAATTCTTTTTTTTTTTCAGCACGAATCAGCAGTATTGTTCTTCTTATTTTGGACATATTTTTACCATGCTACATGTGCTATGTTTGCATCCAAACGGTAAGTATTTTAAGAATTTATTAATTTATTTAGTCTTTTAATAATGTGAATTTCTTTAGCTCTAAATCCCATATTTTATTTTTGGACAGATCCCTGAGTAAACTCTTCTTTTCTGTTTATCGCAAGCAAAACTAAAAAGACTTTTGAAACCATTTATTTTGCCAAACCTAGGATTTCCTTACGTAATTCTTCATCGGATGGTCATTTACTTCTCATAAGTTTATTAAATGTTTACCTCGAGATAGATGAACTCTTTAGCTAAGTTGTTGTTATTAGAAACTAAGTTTTCTACAAGACGCTTTACAGATGTTTGTTTGTTAGCATATTATATTTTGTCGTGTTTCTATTAGAGATGTAATGGATATCCGACTGGTATCCCTTATCCGGCATATGCGGTGTATTTTTTGATATCCTTGTAATTGTACAAAAGTTGAGAAAGAGCAGGATAGAAACATCCAAAGCTTAAATTGAACTGACTTATTTTTTTTACAGCAAGCAAGCAGTTTAATAATGTTATAACTGAATGATGAATACCAAAATGTTTATTCTGCATTGTAAGGTGCTACACTGAGATTAAATTAAATCAAAGTAAGACAGTAGGTGTATTGTTGGGTATCAACTTACCACCAAGCTCCGACCGACCCATTCATTATTCCGATAGAGCTGAACTAAAATAAAAGTCTAGTACCTTCTCATTATAATTATTTTTTCCAACACATCACCTTTACCCATTTATTATTATTTTGTTTTATTGATAAGTAATGATAGAATTGCATGCTAATAATAAGATTTAAGAGCATAGTTGTGAGGACTATTAGCTCTATGGTATTACATTTTTCTAATATTCCTATATCTTTGGATTCTAAAAATTGGTTGATTTGGTTGATATTTTTATGAACTATTTACATAGTTCTAATAAGTTTGTTATCTTCTTAATAACTCTTCAGAGCTCTTAAACTCCCCAAGAAGAGTCTGAATGGGTAAGTAATTATGTTTTTCTCTGCACATGCATTGACGGGATCTGGAGGTTCTTTTTGCTCTTCTTTGAGGTTGGTTCATGGCATGTAAATATTTATGCGTTTTAATAGGCATTTCCGACACAAATACCGAATATCCGGCAAAATAGCTATCCGTTTGGGTCGTTTATCTGTAGTTTTTTCTTTCAATTCCAATTCCAACCAGTTTTACCTGTTTTTCAATTGCTGAGAGAACCTTCATGACGGACACGTTGGGAGCGACCGATAACTCGACTGAACTAGAGATCATTGCCTTTTGTTTTTCCTAGCTTCTGACTCGCCGATGCGATTAGTGGACTGCACCTCGATCTAAAAGATATTTTGTGCTAAATGTGGGTTTAGTATGCTTCAATCCCCCTAAGTCTGTCACATAACCATAACAACGTCAAAGCGGTAAATAACCGCTTCAAAACCCACAAATTGTCTATGACCATATTTGGTCATAATCATTACCATCGAAAACCAAAGAAAAAACTAAGGAAGAGCAGTTAGCGAGTAGCCACCACGATCAACGCCACGGTACGAGACGATAGCATACAACGCTTTACGGTTCCTTTCTTCTAAAGGGTGATTTTTTAAGAGGTTTAGAATTTTTTTTAAAAAAAAAACACAAAAAATTCGAAAAAATGAATGAAATATTTATTTGAATCGATAGTTTGAACCTTGCAATTGTTTAAAGATAATTTCATGCAAATGTTGACCGCGGCTGCGTCTCAGGTAGCCCATCCGCTGAGTCCAATTTTGGCATACTCTTTCACACATATCGGCCGGTATATCACGAATGAATGCATGGATGTTGGCTTCCAGTGCGTCAATCGAAGCGGGCTTGTCCCTATACACATTAGCCTTGGCATACCCCCACAAAAAATAATCTAATGGTGTCAAATCGCACGATCTAGGCGGCCAATTGACCAGCCCGAAACGTGAAATTAACTGTTCACCAAACTCGCCTCGCAATTGCGCCATTGTTTCGCGTGCTGTGTGGCATGTGGCACCGTCTTGTTGAAACCACATATCATGCAAGTCAAGAACTTCCATTTCGGGCAAAAAAAAGTTTGTTATCATCGCTCGGTAGCGTTCACCATTGACAGTAACGCTGCGATTCGCATCATCTTTGAAGAAATATGGCCCAATAATGCCGCCGGCCCATAAACCGCACCAAACAGTGGCTTTTTCGGGATGCATTGGTAGCTGTTGCAATGCTTCTGGCTGATCTTCACTCCAAATGCGGCAATTTTACTTATTTACGTACCCATTCAACCAAAAATGAGCCTCATTGCTGAACACAATTTTTCGATAAAAAAGCGGATCCTCGGCCAGCTTTCCAAGAGCCCATTCACCAAAAATTCGGCGTTGTGGTAGGTCGGCTGGCTTTAGTTCTTGCACCAGCTGTATCTTAAAAGGCTTTACGCCCAAATCCTTCCGCAAAATTTTCCACGTAGTGCTGTAACAAAGGCCTAACTGCTGGGAACGGCGCCGAATCGACATTTCGCGGTCTATTTTCTTCAATACGCACAGTACGTAAACGTGTTGGTGGTTTAATGTCCAACAAAGTAAATTTGGTGCGAAATTTGGTCACAATCTTCCGAATAGACTGCTCAGAAGGTCGAGAATGCCGATCATAAAATGGAAGCAGCGCGCGATGAACATTTCGAACCGAGCACGAATTTTGATAGTAAAATTCAATAATTTGCAAGCGTTGTTCATTTGTACGACGATCCATGGTTAAATTGCAAACCAAACTGAAGCTGTTTGACAGTGACACAAGGTACTAAACACACGTCAGCTGTCAAAACCAGTGTTGCCAAAACCAAACCAGCTAAAAAATCACCCTTTATTAAACTGCTAACTTTCCTTACTTCTTATATTTTCGTAAAATACGTGTGTAGTCTCTTATTTTCAATTTCCCTTCCCCCACATGGTGTCAGAAGTTAAAACCCTCTCCTGCGGCGTTTGCGTAAAAAAATATCAAAGTGCATGGTGAATTTTGCATGTGGCATGAAAAAGAGATAAACAAGAAAGTTATTATTTAAATTTGTGTGTGATAATAATAGCGGAATACTTATTTTATAAAACAATAAGTTACAGTACCATTTTTACAAAACGGCAATTACGATCAATATATTTGATAACGGCACGAAGCGATAAGTATCATTTTTATTCCTCCTTTTGAAAATGTTTCCCCCCAGATGAATTTAGAAAAATTGTCAACAAAAGAACTTCAGGCGTTATTAAGAGATCGTGGTCTTTCGTATAGCTATAGACTGAAAAAAGAATTAGTCTCACGATTAAAATCTGCATTGATGACAGATTTAGAAAAAGTGAAAGTGAGGAAGCGATAAAGGGTGCAGGCGACAATAGTGGTAACGAAAAAGGGAACGGGGAACTCGTGAATAATAATACCGACGGTGAATACGACGTTGAGGAAGAGTTTTTCGAGACCAGTGACGTCAATATTCTTCGCGCTAAAATAGAAAACGATAGTTCGGTCGAAATGACACAAAACAACTTCGTATTTAAGGACGTCGAGGATTCCTTAGAGACATTTAACGGCGAAAGTGGAAAAGAAGTTTGCGATTGGTTAAAGGAATTCGAAGACATTGCATCCGTTTGTAATTGGAACGATATCCAACGCTACTTATACGCGAGAAAACTACTTAGAGGTGCTGCGAAATTAGCTATAGAAGCCGAGAAAAATGTACATACGTGGAAGGAACTAAAATCGAAATTGGAAATAGAGTTCGGTATAACTATGTCGGGTATATTAGTTCATCGCCAGCTAGAGTCGCGTAGAAAAACCTTAAATGAGTCGTATCTAGAGTACATGTATCAAATGAAACTCATCGCGAAGAGAGGCAATGTTGATGACGAGTCACTGCTTTCGTATATTGTGTCGGGCATTCAGGATTGTGTAACTAATAAAACTATTCAGAGATATTGCTTAGGAGAGTAGCGCCTCTACTTTCATAATGTAGTTGATTAAACGTTCAGCAGATGAATTCTTAATAGCACCAGTTCTTATTACTTTTCAGAGAAAAGTTGTCCTTCTTGTTGCGTATATAGGGCCGGGCACTCAGACATGATAAGCTCTGCAGTTTCGTCTTCTTCAAGACAAAGTCGGCACTCCGGTGAGTCCACTATTTTTAGTTTATGCAGATGATATCTTACCGACTGTGATGGCCGGTTAGGTATTCAATAAGATTTTTTATATCATCGTTACTGAAGGGCTGTATAACATTTTTGGTCTCTTTAAGACCGACGATGCTTTCCCAATAAGAGATGCACGTTTAGTGTTCCCAGCTTTTTAATTTGAAATTTATAGCTGATTTGTTTATTGGGCAGAAGGGCTCGGGTCCTATAAAGGGGGTCTCCGAGCCTTTTCTAGTCAATTCGAAAGCTTTTTCAATTTCTTCAAAATTCCCTCGTGTCCGGGAACACACCAGATTTCTGTCATCATTGCCTTAATCCGATGCTAAGTTCTGGTATTTGTCTGTTTAGAGACTCAAAAATGATGTAAGTATAATTAATAACGGTACTTTATAAGAACGCTGATACTTCAAAAGTGGTAGAGAGAACTAATTAATTTTATTTTATTTACCGCACCATTTTATATGGTAGGTAAAGTAAAGGTCCTCTGTCTACTAAATCAACTCTTACTGTTAATCAATTGATTGGAAGTGACAAATAATTACCTATTGGCCCCCATTTGATAAGCTATGAATCAAAAACAACGTGCATATGCTCGTGCAACACGTCGTTACTCAACTTAAACAAATAATTCAATATCTAAGCTAAGTTTATCAAGAGCAAAATCGTCCGAGATAATCAATAATTAATAGTTCTGTTCATTTTAATTCTAAAGACATATTAGCTAATGCCATCATTTCTGCAGTTGCAACTTATCGTCATCAGTTGCGCGTCTACATCCAAACCGTGAATACCCCTAACAAAGTTTTGTGAAACGTAATTTACATGAAATAGTAAAAAAGTTTGCCTTCAGAGAATGGTTAAAGAAGTAAAATTCCTTTTGGACGCGGCTAAGCCATACCAAACCTTTTTTGCTATCTTTGGAATAGCTCCATTTCCCGTTTTCACATACAAAGAGACCGTGGGCCGGATTTTTTTGATTTTATTTTACGTCTATAAGCTTTTTCTTTTATCAGCGGCGCTGTTTATTATATCAGAAGGTTTTAAAATTGTTGTAGTTCCGAGTGATTATTTTAGCGCTGATTACCTATCAAATAGCCTACAATTTGCGCGGTTTATAACCTTATTACTGATTCAATCCGTGGTTCACTTAATTGTTCTTCTGAAATACAAACATCTCAAACGTATTATTTTGGACATTATCACAATCGAGGAGGATTTGTTGCATTTTTCTAGTGAAATTCTTGAAACTTCCAGAGCTTCATTTGCTCGGCGATTGATCTTCGTTTCGGGTGTAATGATTTTGTCCATAATATTGACACCCATTTCAAATATGCATTTTGTTATTCAGAATTTGTATCCGCTTCTTTTGTGGCTAGTAAATCTTTCATTTGAAATCGGAATTCGTAGTAAAAGTGTAGAGTTTTGCATTATGATGCAAGTTTTAAATGAATTACTCAGCGAACTATTAGCTTGCATTAATGATGCTCATCGAAAATTTAATTGCGCATCGGGTCGATTCTTTTTTGAGCAGTTGGTGGTTCGAAAGAGAATAATATACATACAGAACCTACAATCGAAAATATGGAGTACAATAAATGGCCTAATGGATTACTTTTCAATAGCTATTCTTTTGCTTTTCGTATATAATGGGCTAACGATAACGCATATAATATACTGGGTGTATCTGAAGTTTGAAGACAGTTGCTTTGCTAATTTGTGTAAGCATTACAGATGTGGTATCTCAATTATGTGATTTAAAATTAATTATTAAGTATAAAATGTGTTAATATCAACGATTGGATTTTAACGAGAGCACAAGGAACTAAATAAATTCGCAAAAAAACGAATTAGTGGTAGTAGCAAAGATTTATACTACCACCAAAGCGTTTGACATTTATCTCGACCTTTTCAGATGAAATATTCAAAATACATTTCTTTATTACTATAAAATATTTAGATATATATTAGATGTAATATTGTGTGGTCTTATATTGCGCAAAAGATTAATTACTCACTTCGTCATTTGTGTAATTCCGGACATTATTTTTCAAATAATACATTAATTAATTTAAATTTATTTATAATAGAAAACCTTTTAAAAAATGGCATGGCCAAACATGTGAAACAAATTTTTCTATTAAAAAACAGGCCCCCAAAAAGTAGCCGTGGCTAAAAACTTTGTATGACAAATTTGTCAAAGAAATCTGTGCCTACATATTATGTGAAGGTCTTGGGGCTTTATTCTATCAACTTTAGACTTAAAACTGTTTTTTTATTAATTATGGGCGGCAGCAGGTGTATCAACAAAAATTCTACACTCTGCCATTTCGGGACCCTAGGGAGTATATGTTCCAAATTTCAGTTTTCTAGCTTAAAATTGGTGACAGACGGACGGACTTCGTTAAATCGTCTTAGGTTTTTGTTATGATCCTGATAAATATATATACTTTAAGGGGTCGACAAACTATGTGTCAAAATTAATATAACCTTAGGATAGGGTATAAACAATTTTTTTGGCTGGCCAATTTGACATTATTTGGTTTCCGACAAAATTTAATAAAGAATAATATATTTTCTCTAACAAGTTCTATCTTTATAAAAAGAAAATTGTAGTTCTTAACTGATGGCAAATAAAAAACTTTGGAAAATAAAGAAAGAGATTTAAGTAAATCCAGAACATATGTATACAAGATGTCGCAAAATGAATCACCCTACCGGAAGATGTTATGATATTTGCAAATGACATCGTACGTCAACCATATTTAACATTTGTGAACTAGACAGCAGACCGTCTGTCACGTGTAAATTACTGTCAAGCCAATCTCAATTTCAACAGCAAAGAGGACGATATTGTGTCGTAAATCATCATGAGCGGTTACGGTTACGTCAATAAGCAAAATTTTCATTTCTGAAGCACGTGATGCTCGAAGAGCCATTACATTCACTCAAAGCTACTGTGTGGTGCGGCGTTCACGCGGGAGGAGTTATTTTTTAAGTCGCCATCGGCAATATTGTCACTGTTACTGGCGAACACTACAGAGCCATGATAAGCAACTTCTTACTGCATTTTCTGGTGGAGTAATCTCCCGTTTTGGTGATTTGGCATGGCCAGCAAGATTGCCCGATTTAACCATCCCAGACCTCTTTCGTGTGGGCTACTTGAACTCTCAGATTTATGCCAATAAGCCTCAGACAATCGCAGCCTTTAAGGAGAATATTCGACATGAATGCGAACAGTTATCACCGGAAATCTTGCGAAAAGTAAACCAAAATACCAAAAGCGAAAGACAAAAATGGCAAAAGCTCGGTATTAGTTAGCCCATAATGTTTGCAATGTATGCAAGTGTTATCCAATATGACTTTGAAAGAAAATAAACGTAAACGACCGTTGTAACCCAGAATAGTAAATTTTCAGGAGAAACAAAAAAATTGGTAGATATTAAAGAAATAGGGCCCAATAGAATTTATCTGGTAGATCACGAAATTTGTTTACAATATAAGTGCATCATTACTCTCACTAAGAATCATCTGTTGGCAGAAACATTTAATGCTACCTCATGGCTAGCTGAACTGATAATTTGGCCGACATTTTTAAAGACTTCAAAATCATATACCAGACATACAAGAAAGGAATCGGCCCATGTTTGGCGGGAGAATTTGTTCATTCAAAAGCAAACTGACTTTGTAGCGACTGAAGCAACTTACAAAATGTATTCTTCACCTATTCTCAATAAATTTCGTGGCGAATTTAACAATTCCCTTCTTGACTGAGTTTTTAAAGAATATATGAAACGATTTAAAAATTGTGTAAAACTTATATTAATGCTCGGCTCTCTTCTTTGTACGCAGCTTCTTCATCTCGTTGTTCTTGACAATTTTACAGGAGAAGGAGAAAACTCCACAAAAACGCTTTGCCTCTTTAAAATTAAATGCAAAATATGATTTCTGTTTTGTCCTCAACATTTCATACTTCATTCTATACTACAACAAATTAAATATTCTTCTAGTTGTGATAGAGTTCAGTTTCAGTTCAGATCGAGTGTTAAGCATGCAATTTTTTTTTTTACTCATTATGAGATTTTAACCACTTTTGATTTGAATTGAGTGTTAATCATTATATCAGACAATGAGTCTTCATTTAACATGTAAAACCGATGGCATTGCAACCATTGTTCTTCAAAAATGCAGTCAAGCCCGTAGTCCTTATCTTAAGTATTTTTGGGAAATTCCCTGAGCTTTGGAAAACCTTTATAACGCGTGTATTTAAAAAGAGTGAACGTGGTGATATCACGAATTGCAGACCAATTTCTTAACTTTCGTGTATTCCTAAGATTTTTGAGCAAATAGTCGGAAAATAGAGACAGACAATTATGCGACTTCCACAATATTTCTATGTCGTAATGTCATTTGTATAACGAACAACATGGATTTGTAAGAAATAGGTCCACTGTTACAAATTTGTTATATTTTTTGCCTCCATATTCTAGTTCTTTAGAAAATAATAATGAAATCGATTGCATATACACCGACTTCTCTAAGGCTTTCGAATAACTACAAATGCAAACTAACATTCATTCAGATGCAACTTCCACAAGAGAAACGATACAAACAAGAAATGACTTACTCGAAATCGCTCATGTGAAAAATTCTCGGAAAAATGGTTGATCAATTCGGTATTCGTCTTCGGCTAAACCTTCGACCTTTTTTCGAAGCTTCGGCTTTGGCTAAACCTTCGGCCTTTTTCAAAGTCGAAACCGAATGATCCGTCGGACTCTAATCAGATTTAAACTCAGGGCGTATGGTTTCCCATCTAGTTTTATAAAATGGATTTATTTATACCCTATCCCTATCCCTAAACAGGATTATCGTGTCCAATTTAGAGGTTCGTTTTTTGAATCTTTTTATGCAGATGACATTTTAAAGAAAACGTCCATTTTTCATTATTCTTTATCCGATCATATGCTTTGTCATGTTGATAGTTTTCAAGATCTCGGAATTTATTGGTCATACTCCATGGCCAACTCCATGATGGGCTTTATTAATAGGTGGTCTAAAGAGATTGACGACCCTTACGTTACTCTGTCTTTGTACAATTATCTAGAGTACGCTTCACAAGTTTGGACTCGGTACTACAATATTCACACAATTCGAAATGAAGCTATTCAACGTAACTTTATTCGTTTTGCCCTTAGAGGTCTTCCATGGGATATTCCATATAATCTTCCCTCCTACAGTCAACGTATCAAACTTCTTCAAATGTTATCCCTCTCTCAACGTTGACTGAATAGTGATATAGTTTTCTTTCAGCAACTTATTGAGTTTGTGTTATGAATATATGTTTGCTCTATGCATGTATTTACTAACCCCATTACTAAATGATGAGCCTGTCGTGGTACACTTTTTGTGCAGGCAAATTTCTGCTCGCGATAGCTGCTTTTAATAAGAACTTCACGGCACAGATCCGATAGTTTTTTTACCACCTTTGGCTGCCTCGTGAGCCACCGTTGGTACTCATTTTTTTTTAACATGATGCCGTGTGTACCACCGGTGGTACCCATGCCATGTTTATTTGTTTGAACGATATTTCTTGGTTTGCTGATCAAATCACTTTTCTACTTCGGTGACACCTGGGTAATAGTTTATTTTATTGTTTAGTACGAAAATAATAGACATCTTAGATATTTTTTTTCAATTCTGGTAATAATTTTCAAACTTATATTTTTTTTATTTGACTTCATTTGGAACTTATTTCTAAGAATATTTACATTGAAAATAAATATAATATAATAATACAAACTTATAAGAAAAAAAGCGAAAGAAATAATACAATATTTTTATGAAACTAATGTTTTTTGGCGAAACAATCAAAGCATAGTGCAGGTTTACCATCACAGCTATCACAATATGTAGACACCCGTTTTGGTTTTTTCTGAGCTGTAATTCTGCCTTCTGTTTCCTGTATATCAGTGTAGCAAGTACAACAACGTTTTCGAGTCTTACGGTTCGTTTTATCGCTTGAATCGAACTCTTTTAGGACGTGCTCGGCTTTCAAGCTGGAAGAAGTTGACGGCTCTACTTCAACTTGACACAGAGATTCACAGATCGATTGCCTGAATTCGAGAATTTGTGCTTTTTTGTTACGGATCTCTTTGTATATTACTAGCGCATTCACAACGGCCGTGCTAAGCAGAAACTCAAATGCTATTTTATGGTACCATTTTATAGTCTTCCGTAAAGGAGTAAAATAGCACGCCATCTGGTCTATTCCCTGTTTACCTTTATTATATTCGGTTATAATTTTTAACTTTGTTATTTCCTGTAGTGGAAACAATCTCTAACGTGTGCTTCGTGCTAAGCATAAGCACATCACGCTTGTCTTTCCACTTAGCTACAACTATTCCCGAATTTTCCAGGCCAACAATTTCATTTTTTGTTTTAATTTTGCGTTTGTAACGTCCTTCGGGTTTCCAGCTCTATTTTTCCTGAGAGCAATAGTTTTGCCAGTGAAACGGACGTATACAAATTATCAGTTGTCATTGTTCTGCCTTTATCCAAATACCGATCCGCAAGGTCTAGAAAAATTTGGGTGCTGTGGGATGTGCTTTCAGTTGCCCTTCCTCTCTGGCTGTTATGGTCGCATTTTCCAGCAAAAATTGCACTTGTATAAGTGTAGCCATTTGTGTCGCAAAGCTTATAAACTTTAACTCCATATTTGTGTGACTTTCCAGGGTTATACTGGCGGAATTGGAGCCTTCCTCGCCAAGGTATCATGCTCTCATCAACTGCAAGGATCTCACCCGGAATTTTTGAACTGACGAAATTTTGTTCAAGTAATTCGAGTAATTGGCTTACTTTACCTAAACGGTTTCCTTCAATTGTTGTGTTGTCAGCAAAGTGAATAAACTTTAGCAGTAACTGGAATCGGTTACGTGACATTACATTTGGTACAAAATTATTTTTGTAGAATTGGCTAGTCTTCCAGTACAACGATTTTTTGGATATTTTATTATCCCCATGTAAATTACAAGGCCAAGGAACTTCTTTATCTCCGGAACATCTGTGTCGTCCCATTTTTGTACTCGAGATCTTCGCGTTATTGTGGACCTCGCTAGAAATTGATTGGCGTTCAAATTAGTTTGGAGCACAATCTGTTGATAAACTTATCCGTCACCATCAAACTAAACAAATCAATTGGTTTTATAGCGTTGAGTTCCATTTCAGAGATCCCAGGAGTAGAAGAGTCATCGCGAAAAGAAAACGCCTTGAGAGACTCTCCAGTTACAGCAGTCCAAGAATTTGTGGGAATACTCACAGCTGCGCCTTCATCCTCGTCTTCAGACTCTTGGTTAATCACTGAAATGTCCGAGTCGCTGGATTCTGATCCAGTTGGGACATAATCACTGGAGTTGGACCCTTCAAAAACCAAGCTTTCATCACTATCAGAATCCTCATCTCTTTGTCTGTTTCCGTAAAATAATCTAGTTGGAATCGCTTCGTTGTTGGCCATTGAAATTTTTGTCCTAGAAACGCACTTTTATAAGAATAATCTAGAAAAAAAATAAAATTACAACCAAAATAGCAAAACCACTCGGACCCTTATCTGCTAACTTAACCTAATCTCACCATGTCGCCTTTCATAGAAATAGAAATAGTTTAGTTATTTCAATTGTAAACATGTCGCAGAGTAAAGCATCGGAGTAGCGGAGTATAAATAGAGCAAATCGGTTCAAGTAGTTAACATTACGTATGAACATCCGAAATTCCACAAACATCCTACAAATTTCAAACTTAAAGTAACAACACCTCGAATATCCTGCATATCAAGGCTGGGATATGCACAAGAAACACTACGTATGTATTTGCTAATGGAGTTAACATAGAATGCTCAATTGATTGGATATGAGAAATAATTACATATTAGGCTACTTAATAAGCTATGAACCAAAATGAATATGCACAAATTCGTGCAACGCATCGTTACTCAACTCACTAATTATTCAATATCTAAGCTAAAGCTACGTTTATCAAGAGCAACATCGTGCGAGATAATCAATAATTAATAGTTCTGTTCACTCTAAATAGATACATATTAGCTAATGCAGTTGTAACTGACAATTGCATCAGTTGCGTTTATTCATCCAAACCGCGAATACGGCTTTCCTGCAAAGTTTTGTGAAAATTAATTTACAACTTAATTTACCTACATAGAATGGTTAAAGAAGTAAAATACCTTTTGGACGCGGCTAAGCCATACCAAACCTTTCTTGCTATCTTTGGAACAGCTCCATTTCCCGTTTTGACGTATAGAGCATCTTTCCGTTGGATTTTGTTGATGTCGTTTTATGTGTACAAGCTTTGTCTTATAACAGCGGCACTTTTTATAGTATCAGAAGGTTTCAAATTTGCAGCAGTTCCAAGTTATTTTAGCGCTGATTACTTATCAAACAGCCTACAATTTGCGCAGTTCATAGCCCTGGTATTGATTCAATCGACGATTCACTTGATTGTTTTTCTGAAATACAAAGATCTTAAACGTATTGCCCTTGACATTATCACCATTGAAAAGGATTTATTGCATTTTTCTAGAAATATTCCTAATGCTTCTAGAGCTTCATTTACTCGGCGTTTGATCTTGGTTTCGGGTGGAATGATTTTTTCCATTCTAATGACACCGATTTTAAATATGCATTTTGTTCTTCAAAATATGTATCCGCTTCTTTTATGGACTGTGAACCTTTCATTTGAAATTGGTATTCGTAGTAAAAGTGTAGAATTTTGTGTCATGATGCAAGTTTTTAATGAATTACTCAGCGAACTATTAGCTTGCTTAAATGAATCTCAGCGAAAATTTAATTCCACATCCGATCGATTCATTATTGAGCGCTTGGAGCTATGGAATAGAATTATATGCATTCAGAATCTGCAATCGAAAATATGGAGTACAATAAATAGCCTGATGGATTACTTTTCAATAGCTATTCTTTTGCTCTTTGTGTATAATGGGCTAACGATAACACATATAATTTACTGGGTGTATCTGAAGTTTGAAGACAGTTCCTTCGTTAATATGTGTAAGCCAACAAGTATTTTATAAATGAATGGTGATTTGTTAAAAGTGCATGAGTCAAAATGACCAAGTTTTCCGTAAATTAAAAAAAAAACTCTCTGTGCTTACGCTTAACGGCTAAGTCTCATTTCAAAGGATGAGGATTAATTCTTGGCGCCCTTACGTAAGTTTTTAGTCAAAAATCGTATAATTAGGATATTTCCCCGATTTGATATGAATTTTCAAATATTAAGGACTTATTTCGAAGTTTCGAGTTTTAATCCTATGAAAACTTAATATTTAAATGGATATAGGCTATTAATCTGAAAATTTTAAAAGTATCTTTAGATGTTTGATCGGTCATTTGTACTATAAAGTATTTTCGTGTATACAAAGATGAGTATGACACATACACGAAGAAATTAATATATTGTTTTTTTAAGATTTATTTATTTTTATTTAAAAAAAAAACAATAATGTTAAGGAACATTAAATTATTTAACTGAAGTTAGTTGAAGAGAAGGTTTTCGTTGCTGCTGACTGCTGCTGTTTTTTTTGTAAAAAAAGCTTCCAACATCCTAGGAAATCTAAAATATCACAATGAAAAGTTGCACCGTTATAAAATGTTGAATTTGTTAGTGACTCATGCCCTTTTAACAAAATTTCGTAACATTTGAGCGCCTAATAAATGTTAAAAAAATTATGTTACTGATGTCGTTTTAGCATCAAATTATAGTTCTACTAATATACATAAATAATTGATCAGAACATTAAAATCGAAATAAAAATGAGACTGATGCCCTTTTAACAAATCACTATTCAAATAGGCTTTCTACCAAAGTAGAAACGAAGATAGGTATCTATAGTTTAATAAGAAAAATAGTAGTGTGGTATTTCGATTTAAGGGGTTACAAGGGTTTATTCGGCGGAAAAAAGATATACATTTGAAAAAGAATTTCTGAAATTTTCAAAAGAAAATATTCAAAACTCCGTCATTGTGACGTCATTTCCGGAGATCCCTCGGAAAAAAGGTGCGTCCGCGTTCACAGTAGAACTCGTGACAGGATCATCAAAAGTGAATATAAAAAAATCGTGTTTTAGTTAAGACCATAAACTAAAATTTGGACGAAGGGGAAAAGAAGTGAACATTGAATTTTTGGCAGACCTTTTTTTGCTCAAAAAAAATTCTTCGTCCAAGTCCTCGTGAATTGTATCTCGAAGACCTGTGTAAAATTTCATCAAGATCGGTTGGTTTTCGAGAACTTTTGACAACCGACTTTGAAAACACAGTTTCGAGAAACCTTTCCAAGGCTGTATCTCCGAAACTTTTATTTGGAATAACTTAAAAATTTAGGATAATATACATGAGATGTTGTAGAAATGAATAAGACAATAAAAAATTTTGATTTTTTTAAGCTGTGAAACCCATGTAACCCCTTAATTAAGTAAAATTTGGTACAGTTTTTATTTTGAAGTATAAAATGTTTTGGAAGGAAAAGGAACTGACTATGAGTAAATCTCTGTTGAAATGGTAAACTCTCTATTTTCGTAGTATTTCGGAAGAGCAAAAAAAAAAAATTCAAAAACTTAAATTTAAAAAGGACTCTAATAGACGGAGAGCCAGCGACAGAAATTGCTACGTCATTTCATTAAGAAAATATTTGGTATAATTGTATAGTATGAATATAAATAAACATTAAATGCATTGTCTGCCACCTATCCGTCGGTGGGGAGGCTGTCGGTAGAGGGCGAAAGGGTTAAAAAATATTAGAATAAAAACGTGATGTAACATTTTAAAAAGGCAAGCTGTCTGCTGGGTGGTACGAAGATAGTGTCAGACTGCGAGGAAGGTCGAGAAAATAAGACGTTAGCTACTACTTTTCATTAAAGTTGGGAATGCCATTATAATCCCGTAATCAAAAAGGCAGACATATATTTCAGGCCGAACACCCTGGCGGACGCCTTGTTATAATACCTTTTAAATAGTAAAAAAAATTGGGATTTGACTGTTCTCATCGTAATTATGATTTCCACTCCCCCTAGACTTGTTGCTAGGTTTCACATTCATATTTTCAACCTCTTGTTCTAGTGGTCTACAGCAGAAGCAGTCGAAGAAGTTTATTCAGTTCAAGTGTTCATAAAATAGCAAAGAAAATGTCTATTGGTTTGTTTTACCGATCGTAACGAGTTTCCTTTTTATTTTTATGGCGTCGCTGACAAACCCCGTGTGATAGACATTTACTCAAACCCAAACTAAACTCAATCGCAAAACTTCGATTTAGGGGGATAAAGAGGAACAAAATACTTAAAAACAAAACATAGAGCAGTGTATACTGCGCACGTGCAATGGGAAAAGTTTTATAAATTATAGATCAGGCAAGACCATTTCTTTTAATTCTCAAAAAACGTAGAAATTTGTTTTAGAGCCTAAAAGATGGGCAATTAAAATTTCTTACAATCAAAGCATTAATTTTATTTTTATTCAAATTCTATGCATTTATTTTGGGTTTCATTATAATGATTTAATTTCGTAGTTTTTGACACTCAAAATCAATTTCGATTTAAAATATTTTCTGGCCAAACACGGACAAATTTTTTGTTTAAACTTTTCGCGACAAGCAGCTAACTAAACGTTGTCCCTTTAAAAAAACGACTAACATTTTTTTTATATATTATTTTACTGATATATTTTTTTAAACATTGGTTGGGTGTGAAAGCCATAATGCTGTCGTGTTAATTTGAAGTGACGTATCTACATTTATAACTTTTCTTTTCTTCTTTCTACATCTAAAGGGTGATCCGTTTCGAGATTCCCTACTTTTTTAAAGAAAAAAACACAGAAAATTCCAATTTAATGGAGAATGTTTATTATCATTTGAAAGAACATTCTTTGGCATTTATTTTTTGAAGATTATGTCTATCAAATGTTGGCCGTTGCTAAGTCGCAGATGGTCCATCCGTTGAGTCCAATTTTCGAGTACTCGTTCGAGCATTTCGACTGGTAACTGGCGAATGACACGCGTGATGTTTTCCTCCAAGGCCTGAATCGAAGCGGGTTTGTCGGCATAAGCCTTTGACTTTACATATCCCCACAGGAAAAAGTCTAACGGTGTGATATCACACGATCTTGGTGGCCAATCGACCGGCCCAAAACGTGAAATTATGTGCTCACCGAAATGTTCTCTCAATAAGTCCATTGATTGATGCGATGTGTGGGAAGTGGCGCCGTCTTGCTGAAACCAAATGTCGCCAAGATCACGAGCTTCAATTTCAGGCATCAAATAGTCGGTTATCATGGCACGATAACGGCCGCCATTGACGGTTACGTTCGCACCGGCATAATTTTAAAAGAAATATGGACCGATGATTCCACCGGCCCACAAACCACACCAAACCGTTGTTTTTTCTGGATGAAGTGGCAGTTCTTCAATCTCTTCAGGTTGCTCTTCGTCCCAAATGCGGCAATTTGGTTTGTTTACATACCCATTGAGCCAGAAATGGGCCTCAACGCTAAACAAAATTTGCCTCGAAAACGTCGGATCTTCTTGGAACTTTTCAAGAGCCCATAGAGCGAAGCGATGTCGCTTGGGAAGGTCGAGCGGCTTCAGTTCTTGCACAAGCTGTATTTTGTACGCTTTCAATTTAAGATCTTGACGTAAAATGCGCCAAGTCGTTCCATACGTCGGTCCGAGTTGCTGCGAACGGCGCCGAATCGACTCTCTACGGTCTTCGTGTACACTCTCAGCTACGGCCGCTATATTTTCTTCACAGCGTGCTGGAAGTGGTCTATTCGGTCGAATATTATCCAATAATGAATGCTGGGTCTCAAATGGTGATGGCCGATTATGTTGATTATAAGTTGAGCGAAGTGCACGAAACACATTCCTCACAGAACGTGAATTTTCATAAAAAAGTTGAACAATTTGTAAACGTTGTTCACGCGAAAGTCTTTCCATAATGAAATGCCAAACAATACTAAACAAAAATAACATGACAGCATGACACGACTCACACGTGATCTGTCAAAAAAGGCTATTGAAAAAAGTATTTTACTGATATATTTTTTTAAACATTCGTTGGGTGTAAAAACCATTAACAAACTGTCGTGTTAATTTGAAGTGACGTATCTACATTTATAACTTTTCTTTTCTTCTTTCTACATCTATTATTTTTTTTTCACTATGACGTATATATATTAGAAGAATTTTGAATTGTTAAAAAAGCCGTATTTATTTAAAAAATATCTATGTGAAAAAATGGACGTAGAAAATGGTGCGTTCTAAAGGAATTATCTATACAATATATGTTAAGCTTTGAGGTATCAAAACACAAAAGGAAGATCATTTTCAAGAGTAATAAGGTGCGAGAAATTCAAACTTTCAGCATCAAACAATTATACGGCTATGAGATCAGATCAATATTACCACAACTGCCGGTGCTCTAGTCTTCTAAATTTTAATTGGCGGTTTGTTTAGATAGCCTTGTTGTCTTTTGTGTATTTCTAAGAAGATCACATAATCGAGATATCACTGTGGCTAGGTAAAAACAATTTATTTAAAACTGGAAGTACATGCTTCGTCGAATCGATGACTTACGTTCTATGTATGTGGATATTTAGTTTTAGAAGTGAATATTATTAAAAACCATGTGCATAGATTTTTTATGCATAATGAACTAAATAATCCAAAAAAAAAAATCAACTTTTAAAATTTTCTGTACAGAGGTCATGTGCATGTTGTCGTTTCGACGAAGCATATTCTTTGCGTATACAAAAAAAGCATGTACTTCCAGAGTTTAGGAGTGTTTTTTTATGTACTCATTTATTTATTTTTTTTTCTTTTAAGCCCCAAATGCAAAAAGAGACAAAAACCATTCGAGCTATTTTCGAGAATATTAGTATGTTCTTAATAAACCATTGAAATGGCGTCGTTGAACCGATAAAAAAAAGAATATCCGTCGAACACTTTTGACATGCAAACAGATAGGCATTCAGACCAACGGCTGATAGTAAACTTGTTAAGTAGAGAAATAAAAATGAAATTCGTAAAGTCATATAAAACTACACGTTCGTTCATAATCCAGTGTTGTTTTAATTATGTTTATGCTACAAATATATTCTTTATTGTAAATCTACAGAAGCTATAAATTTGGCGTTCATTTGTTTATCTTAGTTCTTTTTGAGAATATACGAGAACGTAAAAAAAAAACTGAGTAAAAAACAAAATACTCCTAATAGGTATTTGCCACTATTGTGCTTGATAAATAAATTAAATATATGTACACTTCTTTAAACTGCACAGATATGAGCATAATGTAAACATTTTTCAGCAATGATGAGCAATTTAACATTCCTACTTCTGGATATATTTGTGCCGTGCTACCTTTGTGATCTATGTATTCAAACGGTAAGAACTGTAGATTCTAAGGTTATGAATGAAGTGCTCAAACTTCCTTATATTTCAAATGTTAAATCTTCTAGTTGTGTGGAAGACAGAACTAAATGTTTTCTGATAGTTTCTGAAAATAATTAAATGCGCAACATGAAATGTTGCAGTGGTTTAGGTCTATCGAATAATCGAACACTGGCTTAAATTCCCCAGTACCACCTTAACCCTCGGCCCGAGTACTATAAAATTTTAAGGTTTCGCGTACTTGGAAAATAATTTTTTTTTACATGGGATCATAGAGAAACAAATGTTTTTTTATTTAAATCCAAATTATATGTACCTACTTCAAAAAATATCACAAATTTGCATGCCTAAGTATAGTATGCCCTAAAAAATCATATCTCCCTTGCATGTCGGGGACCAATATGCATGTTAGAATTGGATTTGAAAATTCCTTTGGACACTCAGTGCCCAGTACACGGGTCGAGGGTTAAGCCTTTATACTACTCCCTGTTATTTTAAATAGTTATAATCATCCAAAAGTATTAAATGTCATAAGAAGCTTCTCAATTTTTTCGTGAGGAGATCTCTTCCACTCTTGCCGAAAAATTTAGCCTTGCACACTCATGTTGTTATGTCAACGGGAACATTTTACAGCTTCTATGTTACTGCCCAGCACTCTGACATACAGTAAATAGAAACCTTGTAGGCTACACGTTAATCGTAAAATTTTTGGGTAACTCATGTTTAGAATTCAGCTGATACCTAATATCTCTTTGGTAAGGAAATAACATTAAATAAATTCTATTTAAAAACCCCATATGTGTGCGTCATATATGTAATTATTGCAGATTCCAATGGTGGCCAATATTTAACTAAAATTTAAATGTGCATCATAGTACATCATAGACAGCAGCTGAGATGAAGATGCTTCGCATGACAGCAGAAGTAACAAAGCTTGATACAAATTAGAAGTTCCAGAATCCGAAGAAGCCTTCACGTCAAAGAACCCATCTTGAAAAAATTGGAGCACCACCGACTCAGTTGGTATTGTCAGGTTCAAAGTAGGGATCCTACGAAACCCTACGAAAAAGGCAATGGCAATCAACGTTCGCGTTTACAATCGCGTAAAAGAGGCAGGCCTAAAAAACTCCTGATCACACGAATGCAGAAACACCAGCATTTGATTGGCGTCAATGATGAAGTGATCCAAAATCGGGATTCATGCAGATATCTTTTGAGGTCGAACCGGCGAACCCCACAGGCGGACCAGTAGGAATGCAATGAAGTGGGAGGGTTATGACCCCTGTAATCCTGACCATAATCTTGTCGTTAAATGAAGAGAAGAAATGTGCATCATAGCTAAATGTTTCAAATTCTATGCTTTGCAACACTGCTCTTTTACTTCAAAGCATACGTGAGGAATTGAAATCTCAGCCTCATTTCTCAAAAGACTGCTAAAAGGTCGTTTGTTTGTTTGCGTACCTCATACGCATTTACACTGCGATTTCAAAGTTATACATTGTATCACTACATTAAGAAACGTTTGCCGTTGCAGTTCTTCATTTAGGAATTCGGCCTTCAATTTTGAGGTATAACTACTTTAAGAAATATAAGAAGGTTCTGTTATTAGTACATTTTTTAGACCTAATTTAGTAATGATAGAAGTCATGAGTAAGTAAAAATTAAAAAACTACGTTCTTCAGCTTTTCATTTCGAATGCTTTTTTGTCTTAATTATTTTCTTGTAACTGGAAAGCCCTGACGTACAAGTGGTTTAACATTTAGGAATATTACATACTGAGAGAAGAGTCGTCCCTATTATTTTGTCCACCACTGTATATCATAACAGATCAACTCAAAACTACTATTTGAGCCTATAAGAAGGAAGAAAAAAAAAAACAAAATCTGCATGAAAATGAACCCATGCATACATTTAGTTAATTTTACTCAATTACTGCTTGAAGATATTCAAACTATTGCCGGACCGGAGTCCGCTTGCGAAGCTCACAAGATCCTACTTATTGAGGGTGATTTTCTTGTTCGTATACAAGATTTTGGTTTGACGATGTTTTACCTTCGCAAACAAGATATACAAGATATACCTACATACATGCCATACTCCAATAAATTGTTTATCAATGTGGTCCTTGTGCAAATCAGGTAAATCAACAGTCGGCCAAATAATTCACATTGTGGCCCAGGCCCTGAAGGGTTACCAAAAAAATCGTGTGAAATTCTACCTATTTGATATGAGAACGTCTGTTTGCAGAACTAAGCATAAGAGTAAAATGAATCTCAAGCTGTGACGTGTTATGTTAACAAATCATTTCGATATAACATACCTACCATCGGATATTGATTTTAAATTCGATGTTAATGTGTCGGTATTTCCTATTTGATAGACACAAACCTTTTAAAAGGCAATGAAAGTTACTTACTTGATGAGGAGAGAATATTTCCTTTAGAAATTAGCCACTAAATAAGTGGATTTTGTTTGTCTGGTTTAATTTAATCTGTTAAATGTTTCTGAAATTTACATATTTATTTCAGAATAAATTACAATCGGCTATATCTATCGCTTAGATGCGTGTTAAATTTAAAACAAAAACCTAATTAAATTATAAATTATTCACTTTTTTTTTAGTACGGGCGAATCATACGTGTCATTCATGACTTCAAGCCAACTGATTCAGATATACTAATGAAAACGTGCCTAAGGGAGTATTCATTACAGTTGACACACCAACAATTGATTTTCTCTTGCGGCGGATACTTTAATATCAATATACAATGTTTCGGCGAAGTAATTAACTATATATGCCAAGATAAGTTAAGATAAAATCTACTTTTTATTAAATTGCATATTATTTATTTTAGATTGTCCTTGCGATTACAACCTACATTGTCATATTGATTCAATTTAAACTGCAGGCGGAAAAAACTTAACTTTTGTTTCGAATACATATTTCATTCTATGATAAAATTAATTTTCATTTTTAGCAAGCTTGTTGTTGAAGTATTTAAATGAACCATTAAATTGCTTTTATTGTATTCATTGATTTTTTATTTTATTCTGATACTTGTAGTGCTTGTGAATTTAGATTTTACAGTGCATAGTGGTTTGGGTTGCTGCCAAAGATAATTATAAGGAAAGTGTGTATCTACCTAATATAAGCTCTGCACCAAATGCGAACAATTTTTTGTTCGTTTGTGGTGCCTATGCAGCAGAGCTGTAAAAGAATGCAATCTTTGATGAATTTTAATTTTTGATTGCATTCATTGACTTCAATTTGATTTTGTGAAAAAATGAATGCAATCACAATTCATTTTGCGTTCAAATGACTGCACTCATTTGTCTACCATTCAATTGAACGCAATCTCTAATGAATGCAAAAGAATGCAAACGATTGCATTCATTTTTCCGCAATCTCAAATTGAAGTCAATGAATGCAATCATAAAACTAAATTCATTGAATATATTCTTGTGATTGCATTCAAAAATTATTGCATTAAAAATGATTGCATTCTTTTACAACTCTGCTATGCAGTGTTGCAAGAATTTGACATCCAAAAAATGCTTAAATATAAAAAGTTCAATAAAAAATAGTCGGCGTTTTCTTGTTTTTCAAGTACTTTGTGAGTAATGAGTAATTATAGATATGCACAGTTGACAATGTGTCACATCAGCTGTGATGCACTAAGGTCCTTTGATACCGACACGACGATAAAAGCAAAGACGGCTGTGCTTAAAGTGAGGCACAAACTTGAAGTTAGCAACGTGACGAAACATAACCCGAAGAAGTGCAACCAAATACTACCGGCTGCAGCGAAAATATTATAGTGTCACCAATATTTTGACGGCTCTTTATATACTTGATATTAAAAAAAACCCACCTGAAGCTATTGGATCCCTTTAAAGGCTCTAGGGATTAAGTTGACCAATTTAAATTTAAAAGAATTAATTAATACTTGCATACGAAACTTTCTCGCTACATGAGGTGCATTTTCGAATCGTCTTAAACAAAATATTTCCATTCCATGATCACTAACGTGATGATGATACCAAATTTATTAAAATTACTTTTGAAGTTTTGAAAATTTAATGGCTCTAACGATTTTGATGAAACTTTGCATATTGTACACATTTAACCTATTTGACCAAAATGGTCAAAATGGTTAAATAAAAGATAAAACAAATTTAATTTTAATTTTAAAAAAAGGTTGTATGAGAAAAAAAACAATTATTTCAAAAATTGAAGTACGCAGATCATCATAAAAAAATAGGACAATTTTAAGAAATTCCTTTTATTAGTTTTTGACATATTGGTGGTCTTTCATTTTTTTTCTCAAAAAACTGAGTATCACAGATTAGTATTTACACATATATTCGATAGTCGGGTACGCTAAGCCCCTGTCCCTTTGAACCCGCAAACATTTTTTTAAAAATGGTGGAAAAATCCTCTCTCAAATGTTCTATCTGTGAATACGTGTGAGCCAGCCAAATAAAGTACGAAGGAGTTGATGTGTCAAAAATATGTCATTAGCGCTGGCAGTTTTGCAAGAATTTCAAATGGCAGCTGATTATAGCGGATGTGTTGGGGAAGTGCTGCGAAGTATTTAGTTAACGTAGTTCAAGTTTACCAGATATTTTAATTGAAATGTTTATGAAAAAAAACAATAATTATATAATAAATTGTTGTTGCAATTAAATGAGAATATTTTTTGTGTTAATGTGTTAAGAAATAGTTCTCCTTTTTTATCTGCCTTAAATAAGCATTCGTGGGTTGTTCTATTTTTACCATTTTGGTTAATAAAATGAGATAAAATGTATAGATATTATTGTATTATTGCATGAATATTACTAAATTAGTAATGTTTGGGTGTACAAAATTTATAGTAAATAGTTTTGGATTAATATTTTTATATATATTAAATTCTTTGGTTGTTTTATTGTGTCTTTATTAAACATATGAAAGTTGAATGTATCTACATGTTCGGAACGTTCATATGAGAGCAAGCGAATTGACAAACTGCGAAGGAATAACTCTTAAATCATTTTTAGACACAAAATGTAAATTTCATATTCCAATTGAAAGTAAAGGGTGATTTTTTAAGAGGTTTAGAACTTTTTTTTAAAAAAAAAAACACAAAAAATTCGAAAAAATGAATGAAATATTTATTTGAATCGATAGTTTGAACCTTGCAATTTAATGTTTAAAGATAATTTCATGCAAATGTTGACCGCGGCTGCGTCTCAGGTAGCCCATCCGCTGAGTCCAATTTTGGCATACTCTTTCACACATATCGGCCGGTATCTCACGAATGAATGCATGGATGTTGGCTTCCAGTGCGTCAATCGAAGCGGGCTTGTCCCTATACACATTAGCCTTGGCATACCCCCACAAAAAATAATCTAATGGTGTCAAATCGCACGATCTAGGCGGCCAATTGACCGGCCCGAAACGTGAAATTAACTGTTCACCAAACTCGCCTCGCAATTGCGCCATTGTTTCGCGTGCTGTGTGGCATGTGGCACCGTCTTGTTGAAACCACATATCATGCAAGTCAAGAACTTCCATTTCGGGCAAAAAAAAAGTTTGTTATCATCGCTCGGTAGCGTTCACCATTGACAGTAACGCTGCGATTCGCATCATCTTTGAAGAAATATGGCCCAATAATGCCGCCGGCCCATAAACCGCACCAAACAGTGGCTTTTTCGGGATGCATTGGTAGCTGTTGCAATGCTTCTGGCTGATCTTCACTCCAAATGCGGCAATTTTGTTTATTTACGTACCCATTCAACCAAAAATGAGCCTCATCGCTGAACACAATTTTTCGATAAAAAAGCGGATCCTCGGCCAGCTTTCCAAGAGCCCATTCACCAAAAATTCGGCGTTGTGGTAGGTCGGCTGGCTTTAGTTCTTGCACCAGCTGTATCTTAAAAGGCTTTACGCCCAAATCCTTCCGCAAAATTTTCCACGTAGTGCTGTAACAAAGGCCTAACTGCTGGGAACGGCGCCGAATCGACATTTCGCGGTCTTCTGTCACACTAGCTGATACGGCCGCAATATTTTCTTCAATACGCACAGTACGTAAACGTGTTGGTGGTTTAATGTCCAACAAAGTAAATTTGGTGCGAAATTTGGTCACAATCTTCCGAATAGACTGCTCAGAAGGTCGAGAATGCCGATCATAAAATGGAAGCAGCGCGCGATGAACATTTCGAACCGAGCACGAATTTTGATAGTAAAATTCAATAATTTGCAAGCGTTGTTCATTTGTAAGACGATCCATGGTTAAATTGCAAACCAAACTGAAGCTGTTTGACAGTGACACAAGGTACCAAACACACGTCAGCTGTCAAAACCAGTGTTGCCAAAACCAAACCAGCTAAAAAATCACCCTTTATAAGAAAATAAAATATTTCATCATGGTGATGAATAAAAATAATAATGAATAATTTCATAACGTTATTGTCTTTGAATTGGAATAGTAAAGTTAACATTTTTGTGTTTAAACAATTCTTATAGGCAGTAGAATAATTAGTAAAATAATTTTTAAACGGAAGGTTTAATAAATATTTGAGCAGACGCTTAATTAAATAAAGATTCCGCCATCTGACGTTTTTTATTCCAACTAGTGCTTATTTCGCGAATGGTAACACTTAGCTCATGTCTGATTTGACAGATAATTAGTTTTATCCTTCCGCTGAACGAATATGGTTGTGTATACGCTTGAACAACGCTGGGAAATATTGCGACATTACTTTGAAAATCATGGTAATGTTGCAGAATGTGTGCGAAAATTGCGTACGGATTTTGGAAGAAGAGAAGCACCGTCAGCTCCGTATGTTCGTTATCTTGTGAAATCGATATACCAAAGCGTGAAAAGCCAAAAACAGTGCGTACACCCGAGAAAATTGCTGCTGTGGAAGAAAGGGTGCGTGAAGCGCCATCAACATCAATTCACCGTCGTTCTCAACAATTGAACATTTCGGAGACATCACTGAGACGAATTTTGAATAAAGACCTTGGTATGACGCCATACAAAGTCCAATTGGTTCAGAAGTTGAAGCCAACTGACTATCCAATGCGTTTTCACTTCGTGGGCCAGCGATCGAGAAGATGCCGATTTTGCCAAAAAAATCATCTTTTCAGATGAAGCTCTTTTTGATCTTGGCGGGTATGTAAACAAGCAAAATTGTCGCATTTGGCACGCAAACATTGAAAAAACGAGACACTGTTTGGTGCGGATTTTGGTCCAGAGGCATAATTGGGCCATTTTTCTTCGAAAATGAGCAAGGAGTGGCCGTTACAGTCAATGGCGATAGATATCGGGCCATGTTGAACGAATTTTTGTTCACAAAAATTGAATAGGAGGATATTGGCAACATTTGGTTTCAACAGGACGGCGCTACGTGCTGTTTTTGAAGATCGCATTATCAGCCGCAGAGCTGATGTCGTTTGGCCACCGCGGAGCTACGATTATTATTTGTGCGGTGCCGTTAAAGATAACTGTTACGCCGACATGCCAGAGACAATTGACGCTTTAAAGGACAATATTCGTGAAGCCATTGGTGAAATACAGCTGCACACAATCGATAATGTGCTTAAAAATTGGACCGATCGTGTAGGCTACTGCATGGCCAGCCGAGGCAGCCATTTGAATGAAGTTATTTTCCATTATCAACCGGAAGGATTGTACTTTGAAATAAAAAAAGAAATTTGAGAAAATATTCAGTAGTTTTTTTTTATAGCATTTTTTAAAAAAAAAAAGTTATTTGGCGGACCCTTTACTTATTAAATTATTGAAATGGTCAGTTAACTGCTTTTATTTATTTTACCTACAATTTTAGTAATTTTACAGAATATTTTATTAATTCACTGCTGAAAAATTTATTAAACTTTCCGTTTAAAAGTTATTTGATTTTAATTATTTTACTCGACATTTGATAAGTCAACCACCAAAATTATTTTATTATCACTGATAATTTAAAACTGCTAAATTAGTTTAACTAGCGGCAAACAAATTATGATAATCCTTATTTTATGTTTAAATTTATGTTTAACTTTATGTTTAACTGCCGAAATGTTTATGAAACTGCCTAAAAATGTCTACCCAAAAAATATGTTTGGTAGGTAAAATGTTAAAACAGACTCTCCTGCAAATGATTTTTGCTCGCCAGAACTTCAGGAATTATACCACTTAAACGCCACTCTTAAGAAACGATAAATAATGTTCTTTTTTTTTAACTCTGTATTAAGAGGATTAAGAGGATTTGTTATGCACACGTTTTAAAATGCCAACACGGCATCACTGGTTGGATGCCTTTGCTTTACACGACTTGTATGTAACGTGAACACTTTTGCTCCCCATAGAGTCGATGCCGTGGCTGCGAAATTGATCTCTTCTACTTTTAGTTTGACTGAAGACTATTCATTTAAGTAGCTCGACAGTGAGGCGGCACTCAACTCGGAAACTGTATGGAGTATATTTTCTAAAGTTGCGAAACCTTATTCCACGTTAAACAACTTGGAGGACTTCAAATATAACGTCTTTGTGATGATACCGTCAAAAGCCATAAACATCTTTATACAATTATTGAAGCTTTGTGCCTATATTGTCCTTAAGTCTTTTGCAATGCTAAAAAGCAATCAAAACGGATATAACTCAAGTGAGAAAACTCACTTGAACTTGCGTCTAAAAGTTACTTAAACTAAAAATTCACTGATCCGATGATCCTGTGAAAAATTCCCAAGAATTGTGCTTCATTATTGCAACTTACTACTGAATGTTTTTTTAAAATAGCATATAAGTCAGCTTGGATGCCAGAAAAATGTAATAGTACCTACCTAGTACGCGACTAGAATGCTAGAATGCACGTATTTACGAAGTAGGTTGCCGTTGGAGTTGGGCCTTGCATACATAGTTAGAAAATTCTAAAAACTAGTCAATTTCAGTCTGCATGCATGGGTTATAAAGTTTGTTATTGAAAAGTTTCTGAAACTGCAATGTACCCACCTACCTATCTTACTGTTAATCTAAAAATTCCTGAAGCTGCCTTATTGAATTTTTTTTGATTATTTGTTTGTGTTTGTTGTCTCTTCCTAGCTTAGAATTCAGTTTCGATAAGTTTCAACAGCCGATTACTTTAAGTTTCCAAAATAATTCTATGAAACATCGATTAGATTCAAAAGGCGAACATGTTTACTTATGGCCACAAATGGGCAATAAAGAGATAGTCAATTTCGAGGTCTTATGCACTCCAAAGTCATATCCATTAATACGTGTAAATCACAAACCAACCCAAGCTAACAAAAGCTGTAAAGGGCCTGTCAATTGACAATTCACTTCTATTGCACTCACAGAAAGAGTCTGTATAAGGCAAGGTTTAGAGGCTCTAGAAAGACTAAATCTTCTGTTATGAGCACGTAAAGCGGATATGAAAGTTTATGCGGGCCATGATTAATTCCATGATTTTACTTCTCCGCTCGAATTTCATATTCAATGAATAAAAATAAATATTACCAGTATTCCTCATCGCAAAGGGCCTACTATGATACCGACTAAGATACCTACTTTTTTGCAAGTTTTCTTAATCTTCTCAAATGTCATCGTTATGGATTCATGTAAGTCAAATGAAATCGCCTTTTTGAAAGTTTAAAATAAAATATTTAACCTATAAGACCTCGCTGGTCAAAATTTGTAAGGCTTTAAAAAAGTAGTAATGAATGCCAAATGAAAAGTTCGGGAGTAAACAGTTTGAGAGCTTAAAATCATCCATAAACATAATCGCATAAAGCTTAGGTCTGAAAACCGAAAATCAAAGCAAAACATTTAGACGTGACAGCTTGTTTGAGTGGTATAATTTATATAACGTCTATATTGCAAATTTGGTGTGATACTGGGTCTTTTTTAATACGATAAGATCGTTCAGTTTGCACCATGCTAAAAAATTATCCAAATCTCTTTTAAATAGAAGACGGTCCCTGAAATTAGAAATATACGCTTAAAGTCTCGGCAAATCATAGATAAGAATGAGAAAAACGATTGGTCCAAGATGGCTTCCTTCCGGGACACCAGATACAAACAACGTTAATAACTACAGAAAATAAATGTCAGATAGAAACGAATTGTTTTTCACCAAAAATATAGGACTTAAACCGTGAAAGTAAAGGACCGAAAAATTCGCAAACTAAGCAATATAGCTGCTAAACTAAACTAGGTTAGAACAAGTCGAATCGATTTTTTTTTCTCCTACCACTGTTCAATCTTGGCCTCCGAGCAATAATTTTTGACATATCCGAACTCTTTGTGCACTTTTGCGGAATTTTCGTTGGCGGAGTAAAGCTTTGAGATGTTTTTGTTTGTCGAACAGTATCTGCGTTTCTGCCGGATGCGATCGAATAACCTCCTTAACACTTTTCACAAAAAAGTATTATTTTGCTTTTTCTGGTTTCCAAAAATGAATATTTCTCGATTTATTTGGCGTTGAGAACGCATTTGCCTTTAAACGGATTTGGCATTTTTCCACACAATAAGAAATTATAGAAGAAACTAACACGCAATTGGACTGTCTCTCAAAAGGTTTTTTCACAAAAATACAGCAGTCAAATTTCTACAGGATTTTTGTTGAAAATACAGGGGTATCCTGTAGAATGCAGGATATATGGCATGCTTAAGTATAATTAATAACGGTACTTTATAAGAATGATGATATTTCAAAATGGTAGCGAGTACTAAAAAAAGAAAAAAACTTAAAATTTGATCTACTAATTCATTCTACTAAATCAACTCTTACTGTTAATCAATTGATTGGAAGTGACAAATAATTACCTATTGGCCCCCATTTGATAAGCTATGAATCAAAAACAACGTGCATATGCTCGTGCAACACGCCGTTACTCAACTTAAACCAATAATTCAATATCTAAGCCACGTTTATCAAGAGCAAAATCGTCCGAGATAATCAATAATTAATAGTTCTGTTCATTCTAATTCTAAAGACATATTAGCTAATGCCATCATTTCTGCAGTTGCAACTTATCGTCATCAGTTGCGCGTCTACATCCAAACCGTGAATACCCCGAACTAAGTTTTGTGAGACGTAATTTACATGAAATCGAAATAAAGTTTGCCTTCAGAGAATGGTTAAAGAAGTAAAATTCCTTTTGGACGCGGCTAAGCCATACCAAACCTTTTTTGCTATCTTTGGAATAGCTCCATTTCCCGTTTTCACATACAAAGAGACCGTGCGCCGGATTTTTTTGATTTTATTTTACGTCTATAAGCTTTTTCTTTTATCAGCAGCGCTGTTTATAATATCAGAAGGTTTTAAAATTGTTGTAGTTCCGAGTGATTATTTTAGCGCTGATTACCTATCAAATAGCCTACAATTTGCGCGGTTTATAACCTTATTACTGATTCAATCCGTGGTTCACTTAATTGTTCTTCTGAAATACAAAGATCTTAAACATATTGCGCTTGACATTATCACCATTGAAAAGGATTTATTGCATTTGTCTAGAAATATTCCTAACGCTTCTAGAGCTTCATTTACTCGGCGTTTGATCTTGGTTTCGGGTGGAATGATTTTTTCCATACTAATGACACCGATTTTAAACATGCATTTTGTTCTTGAAAATATGTATCCGCTTCTTTTATGGACTGTGAATCTTTCATTTGAAATCGGAATTCGTAGTAAAAGTGTAGAGTTTTGCATTATGATGCAAGTTTTAAATGAATTACTCAGCGAACTATTAGCTTGCATTAATGATGCTCATCGAAAATTTAATTGCGCATCGGGTCGATTCTTTTTGGAGCAGTTGGTGGTTCGAAAGAGAATAATATACATACAGAACCTACAATCGAAAATATGGAGTACAATAAATGGCCTAATGGATTACTTTTCTATAGCTATTCTTTTGCTCTTTGTGTATAATGGGCTAACGATAACACATATAATTTACTGGGTGTATCTGAAGTTTGAAGACAGTTGCTTTGCTAATTTGTGTAAGCCAACAAGTATTTTATAAATGAATGGTGATTTGTTAAAAGTGCATGAGTCAAAATGACCAAGTTTTCCGTAAATTAAAAAAAAAAACTCTCTGTGATTACGCTTAACGGCTAAGTCTCATTTCAAAGGATGAGGATTAATTCTTGGCGCCCTTACGTAAGTTTTTAGTCAAAAATCGTATAATTAGGATATTTCCCCGATTTGATATGAATTTTCAAATATTAAGGACTTATTTCGATGTTTCGAGTTTTAATCCTATGAAAACTTAATATTTAAATGGATATAAAAAGTATCTATAGATGTTTGATCGGTCATTTGTACTATAAAGTATTTTCGTGTATACAAAGATGCGTATGACACATGCACGAAGAAATTAATATATTGTTTTTTTTTTAAGATTTATTTACTTTTATTTAAAAAAAAAACAATAATGTTAAGGAACATAATTATTTAACTGAAGTTAGTTGAAGAGAAGGTTTTCGTTCCTTGGTCTAGTCTTGGACTCTTCTGAGACTGCTGTTTTTTTGTAAAAAGCTTCCAACATCCTAGGAAATCTAAAATATCACAATGAAAAGTTGCACCGTTATAAAATATTGAATTTGTTAGTGACTCATGCCCTTTTAACAAATTTCGTAACATTTGAGCGCTTAATAAATGTTAAAAAAATTATGTTACTGATGTCGTTTTAGCATCAAATTATAGTTCTACTAATATACATAAATA
Organism: Ferdinandea cuprea; assembly: GCA_963576555.1. Taxonomy (NCBI): domain Eukaryota; kingdom Metazoa; phylum Arthropoda; class Insecta; order Diptera; family Syrphidae; genus Ferdinandea; species Ferdinandea cuprea. The sequence continues at coordinate 1,230,780 of OY754959.1, forward strand.
ATTGATCAGAACATTAAAATCGAAATAAAAATGAGACTGATGCCCTTTTAACAAATCACTATTCAAATAGGCTTTCTACCAAAGTAGAAACGAAGAGAGGTATCTATAGTTTAATAAGAAAAATAGTAGTGTGGTATTTCGATTTAAGGGGTTACATGGGTTTATTCGGCGGAAAAAAGATATACATTTGAAAAAGAATTTCTGAAATTTTCAAAGGAAAATATTTAAAACTCCGTCATTGTGACGTCATTTCCGGAGATCCCTCGGAAAAAGGTGCGTCCGCGTTCACAGTAGAACTCGTGACAGGATCATCAAAAGTGAATATAAAAAAATCGTGTTTTAGTTAAGACCATAAACTAGAATTTGGACGAAGGGGAAAAGAAGTGAACATTGAATTTTTGGCAGACCTTTTTTTGCTCAAAAAAAATTCTTCGTCCAAGTCCTCGTGAATTGTATCTCGAAGACCTGTGTAAAATTTCATCAAGATCGGTTGGTTTTCGAGAACTTTTGACAACCGACTTTGAAAACACAGTTTCGAGAAAAACGCGTTTAAAGTTTGGATAACATCAAATGCGCACATTCCCAAGGCTGTATCCGAAACTTTTATTCGGAATGACTTGAAAATTTAGGATAATATTCTCGAGATGTTGTAGAAAGTAATAAGACAATAAAAAATTTTGATTTTTTTAAGCTGTGAAACCCATGTAACCCCTTAATTAAGTAAAATTTGGTACAGTTTTTATTTTGAAGTATAAAATGTTTTGGAAGGAAAAGGAACTGACTATGAGTAAATCTCTGTTGAAATGGTAAACTCTCTATTTTCGTAGTATTTCGGAAGAGCAAAAAAAAAAAATTCAAAAACTTAAATTTAAGAAGGACTCTAATAGACGGAGAGCCAGCGACAGATATATAAATAAACATTAAATGCATTGTCTGCCACTTATCCGTCGGTGGGGATGCTGTCGATAGGGGGCGAAACTGTTCAAAAATATTAGAACAAAAACGTGATGTTACATTTTAAAAGGCAGACAGTTTGCGTGGTATGAAGATAATGTCAGAGTTCGTGAAAATAAGACGTTAGATTCTACTTTTCATTAAAGTTTGGAAAAATACTAAAATTTGTTAAAATGCCATTATAATCTTGTAATTAAAAACGTAGACACAATGTTATAGTTGATTTTTATTAGTAAAAAAAATTAAAACAGTTGAGAAAATGGTACTTTTCGAAGAAATCGTGTTGTTACTAAATACTGATGGTATTATGATAATAGTTAAACCTCGTCTCTGTTTGATGTTATCATCGTAATTGTGATTTCCAATCCTCCTAGACTTGCTGCTAGGTTTCGCATTCATATTTTCAAGCTCTTGTTCTAGTGGTCTGCTAGCAGTCGAAGAAGTTGAATTATGTATATATGAATGAAACCATGCTAATTTATATTATTTGCCATTGTGAAAGTGAATGGCAAATTATTTAAAGTATAGTAAACTATAAATAAATGTTTACTCTGCCGCAAGAGCATTCTAGAAGCGAAATTTATTATTTTTTTTCCAATTCACAATTCAAAACTTAAATGGGGTAAAACCAACAGAGTGGAATTTAATGCTTCCAAAACGCAATGCTGTCTGCTGTCATTGAAGCGAACCCGTAATTTTCTGCAATTATCCATGGATGGCACTTGCATCGCCGAAACCGAAAGACTTTCCATTGTCGGTATGTGCGTTAACGACAAACTTCGTTGGAATGACCACATATTCGATGTCGACAAGAACGCTGCGAAATGTCTAGGCTTCCTTAAGTGATGCAAGAAATATTTCACCCCTTCTGATCTGGCTAGAATCTACAAGGCGTTCATTCGCCCAAAACTTGAGTACAACGCTCATATCTGGTCTGGTGCACCAATGACATATTTGGAGCTACTTAAAAACGGTAAAACGGTAAAACTTATATGCGATCGAGACATCACGAAATCATTTGACTCTCTTAGTCATCGTCGTGATGTCTCCTGTCTGTCATTGTTTTATCGGTATTTCCACCTCAAGTGCTCAAATGAAATATCCAGTTGCATTCCACCCCTACAGCAATTCAACCGCAATACTTGCCATGCTAGAAATGCACATCAGTTTACCCTTAAGCCTGTTTTCGGACGTACTGTGAAATATAAAGATTCCTTTCTCAACCGTACAATACGAATGTGGAATGCTCTACCACGCTCTGTTTTTCCTTTGCATTATAATTTACAAACATTTAAAACCAACATTCAGCGGTATCTCCTTTTTTCTAATCCTTCACTTCCCTAATGCCCGCACTGTGTTACTTCATTATAAGGGTATCCAAAATCCCTTTAGTGCGCGTACATTATACAACAAAAAAAAAAATATTTTAATAATTCAGAGACATATAAGGCAAAATGCTCATACATAAGTAAATATAAGATACAATTTTTAGTGCACATATTTGACCAAAACATTTTAACTCAAATAGGATGCTTTTTTATATCATATATATAAACATATATATATCATATTGTATATCATCTAATTTGGACTTAAGATAATTTAGGAAAAATAATGCGCATGTTTGTCGGTTTAAAATGGTTTGTACTTCTATGACTTCGTATGCAAGTTAAATACAAAAACCAGGGCGTATTGAATTGGCCAATGTGTTGCACTTAACTGTTAAAAATTAGCATTATTAGCATTAAGTTAACTTAAGACAGTTAACCTTTTCAGCAGAGTTGTATTATACCGAAATAGGTTGCAACTGTTACCCAGATCAAGGCGACCTTATATCAAATTCGGAAATTATCTATATAGATCAGCCAATGATAATAAAACATTCTGGATCTTCAAACACTGGCAGCATTCTAATAGCTTTGCCCAGCCTTACCTAGCTGTGAACGACTATACTGCAGCAAGTATATCTCACCGTGCTTCTTTAATTTCAGCTAACAAAAATATTTCTGCAAACTTAGTTTGTGGCAGGCAGGGTTATGGTGGATGCTACCCTTGTGACAACGGAGTGGCACCACAGATGAGGAATTAACCAGATAGTCAACTCTGCAATCCCCTATCACTTTCAACCCGCAAAAAATATTTAATGACAGCCGCAAAATCCTCTCTCAATTTTCCCATCTGTGAATACGTGTGAGCCAGACACATGAAGTTAGATCTAATTTACTAGATTACCCGCCAAAAATAATTGTGGGGAGTTTTGCAATATATCCAAATCGCAACAACAAAACAGCTGGTCACGGCGGATGTGTTGGGAAATAGAAAATTCTGCGAAGTGTTGAGTTTATGTGATTCAACTTAAATGTTTATAAAGAAGCAAAAAATAGTTACCCAATAATGTTGTTACAATTTAGTTGGAATATTTTTTGCGGTTATAAGAAATAGTTCTCTATTTTTTATCTGCCTAAAAATAAACATTCTTGGGTTTTTGTACTTTTCCAATGAGATAAAATGCATATTTTATTGTATTATTGCATAAATATTACTAAATTAGTAATGTTTGGGTGTAAAATATTTGTAGTAAATAGTTTGCAATGGTTTTTTATATATATACATATTAAATTCTTTGATTGTTTTATTATTTATTTATTATTTGATTGTTTTTATTCAACATATGAAAGTTTAATGAATATATGTATATATTCGGGTTCCGTGCATGGATAAAAAAAAGTGAAAAAGAAGTATTTGTAATCCTCTATAAATTATGTTGTGTTACAAGATTTGTACGTTTAGTCAATCAATTTTCTTAGCTGTTAATATGCTTTATTTTAAAATTTAAAGTAAACGATAGGCGGAAGAAGGAGAAAAAAAGGTAGCTGGAATGCACTGCATAAATATATTGGGGGTGCATTTTTTTATCGAAAATGCTTGGTACATATCATAAATAAGCATGCACATTATGTTACATATATATTGAATTATGTGGCCACTTTTTTTAACAGCCGACTTTATTTGTCAAGTTATAATGTTTTGTAATTTTATTTTATATGAAAATAAACAAAACAATTTACTACTACTACTACTACTAGGAAGTAATTGCAAATTTTGTTAAAAAAGTGTTTTGATGTACCAAAAATAATATTTGTAAGAATTTGGATTACGTTTTATTAAAAGCGTTTTAAACCAGTGTTCAATTGTGTAGAGTTACTTAACTGCTTCAATATAACCATCCATAATCTACGAAATCCTTGCTAGTATAGTTATACTTAAATTTATTGTCAACCGAAAATTTATGATGAACTTACTTATTATATATTAGTCACGTTAATCGATATTATTTTGATTATTTTTCATTAAAAATTAGAATAAATTAGTTAAAACACAGCTTTATTCTTAATATTATAATATTTTATTATGTTATTAGTTGTGTGGTAAGTATGTTTTTATCAATCCATATTCACCGCATAATGACCATGTTTATTTTACACACCCAAATTGTGAGGTGTAATCTGCTGAAATTCATCAACTATTCCCAACTTCTTGCTATAAAAAATGACATTTCATGGGCGAGGCTATTAGCCCCATATAATTCGATTTATGTGTGCGTGATTCCCATTTGATTTGCACGTAAAAGTCCATATAAGTGCAAATTATGTGGGGCTTATCAGTTCGACTTAGCTTGTAGGCAACGTGAGAGATTCGCTCTCGAGTTGACTATCTGGTTAATTCCTCATCTGTGAGTGGCACGCTAGCTATGCACGGAAATAGCTCGTCGGATGGCGGGGAATCTTATTGTCACTAGCCTACTCCCAAAATAATTATCGTGCCGCATGAAAAGGGAATGCTCACATGTACGAGGATAACGTTTTGCTGTCTGTTGTTATGACAGACGAGGCCAGTGATCATTCCATAAGCAACCCCCGTGATTTCTCGCGTCTTAGCCTATATCATCACTTAAGATCACGTCACACCATAACTAAAACTATTTATGTGATCATTGCTTTAGGAAGCGATTACAATAAAGGATATATTTTATGGAAAAAAAGGGGTTTTAGAAAGTAAAACTCCAATCAGATGGGATTTGCATGATTAAATACAAAGATACGTAAATAGAAGACTTTTTCAATATGTATTTCAAGTTATTAACGGGTGATCCAAGTAGAGATACTTTTTTCAATAGCCCTTTTTGACAGATCACGTGTGAGTCGTGTCATGCTGTCATGTTATTTTTGTTTAGTATTGTTTGGCATTTCATAATGGAAAGACTTACGCGTGAACAACGTTTACAAATTGTTCAACTTTATTATGAAAATTCACGTTCTGTGAGGAATGTGTTTCGTGCACTTCGCTCAACTTATGGTCAACATAATCGGCCTACTGAGCATACTATTCGCAACACCATCACCCATTTTGAGACCGAGCATTCATTATTGGATAATATTCGACCGAATAGACCACGTCCAGCACGCTGTGAAGAAAATATAGCGGCCGTAGCTGAGAGTGTACACGAAGACCGTAGAGAGTCGATTCGGCGCCGTTCGCAGCAACTCGGACTGACGTATGGAACGACTTGGCGCATTTTTTCAGCTTGTGCAACAACTGAAGACGCTCGACCTTCCCAAGCGACATCGCTTCGCTCTATGGGCTCTTGAAAAGTTCCAAGAAGATCCGACGTTTTCGAGGCAAATTTTGTTTAGCCATGAGGCCCATTTCTGGCTCAATGGGACGAAGAGCAACCTGAAGAGATTAAAGAACTGCCACTTCATCCAGAAAAAACAACGGTTTGGTGTGGTTTGTGCGACGGTGGAATCATCGGTCCATATTTCTTTAAACATTATGCCGGTGCGAACGTAACCGTCAATGGCGACCGTTATCGTCAGCAAGACGGCGCCACTTCCCACACATCGCATCAATCAATGGACTTATTGAGAGAACATTTCGGTGAGCACATAATTTCACGTTTTGGGCCGGTCGATTGGCCACCAAGATCGTGTGATATCACACCGTTAGACTTTTTCCTGTGGGGATATGTAAAGTCAAAAGCTTATGCCGACAAACCCGCTTCGATTCAGGCCTTGGAGGAAAACATCACGCGTGTCATTCGCCAGTTACCAGTCGAAATGCTCGAACGAGTGATCGAAAATTGGACTCAACGGATGGACCATCTGCGACGTAGCAACGGCCAACATTTGATAGACATAATCTTCAAAAAATAAATGCCAAAGAATGTTCTTTCAAATGATAATAAACATTCTCCATTAAATTTGAATTTTCTGGGTTTTTTTCTTTAAAAAAGTAGGGAACCTCGAAATGGATCACCCTTAATACGTAAAAAGATATATATATTTAATTAATTCCGCACATTAGGCGGTAACTCAACCGAAAATGTGCCAAAATGTGCCAAGGAGTATTGGAAAAATAATAGAAAGTATGTTTTGTCGCTTACCTTAATCAACCTCAAATCAGGAGTGCACTCTGGATCGCTGATGACTAATGAAATATTCACTAAATGTTCTCGTTATATTTTATATTCTTGTTTTCTAAGTCTTGGCACTTTTTATTAGGTTAAACAAAAGTTAGGTTAGGTAAACTAATGCAAAATTAAAATTATTTTTTTTTTTTTTACTTTAGTAATCCCGTTTGCAGGACTGAAGATCGGTGAAAATATCATTCTAAGCAGCAATTTTTGTCGTAGTGCTACGTGGTGCTACGTGGTTTGGTCACGCCGTGCAAAGACTTTATTCAATAATTTTCCACAAAATGAGGGCATGAATTTTGGTTTTGTGGCTCTGTAGGAAATCCCAAGACTCCACTAAATACGACTCGATCTTATTTGAGTGGATGTCTTCAGATTTAAGTCTTGCACGTGCCTTGTTTTGATGAATTAAAACTTGGATATGAAATGCTAATTTTTGAGGTTGTAACCAACCAACGAATTAATAACCAACTTAAGTTAATAATTCGCTCAGTAGTCAGTACCTGATGACTTACACTCTCTGCGGTTGCCGGTGAGAAAAAAAAAATATGACTGTTTGTAAGTTGTCAAAAATGACCACCACGCTTACCAACTTTATTGGTGACTTCAATGTTTCTAAAGGAAACAGTGCGCTTTAAGGATGTGACTTTATATAGTTTACGTTACTTTCAAAAAAAATTAATCAATTAATACAATGATGTGTTAAATGTGTTTCGCCAACAATTGATTGCTACAAGTTATGTCAATCATTAGTTGCAGTTAGATAGCATAATATTGAACACATGGTTGAATATCCATTTTTAGATCTGTTGCAGCGTTATCACACTAAAAAAATGGCATCTAAAAATAAAATTAATTGCGGGTTTTATTAAGTACCAATTCTAAAAAGCGCATTCGATTAACTTACTCTTCTTCTATTATTTCAGTATAATATTTATATAGCCATATTAATAAAAAAAAAATAGAAGCAGTATCGTTATTTATTCGGCTATAAAAATGTCTAATTTCTTTTGCGATTTTCAATGATTTTACAATTTAAGTATGGCAACATGGATCGTGACGAAAAATTGTTTTCCTTTTAAAGCTGGAGGCACCTAATGGTAAATAGTAAAAAAAGTTTTCAGATCACAAATCGTGATCTTGATAAATAGTAAGATCATGTGTATTTGTTGTAGTGCATACAAATTCAAGATCCATATAGATCATTTCTGATAATAACAAACGGCTATTATATACTTTGCCCGATTCTTTAAATAGATGTACGACATAAAAAAAATAAATATAGGCAATTTTGTTTTCATAAAACATAGATTTGAAATCTTCCATTAAGTCTACTTTTAAGAAAAGAGCCTTCTTTTGGGGTAGCTTTGCTCTGTTCTTATTGAAAGGATATCCATTCAACATTGTTTTACTCGAGCGTTCATAAAATAGCAAAGAAAATGTCAATTGGTTTGTTTTACCGATCGTAACGAGTATCCTTTTTATTTTTTTGCGTCACTGACAAACCCCGTGTGATAGACATTTACTCAAACCCAAACTAAACTCAATCACAAAACTTCGATTTAGAGGGATAAAGAGGAACAAAATATTAAAAAAACATAAGGAAAGGCTACAGTCCGCTTAGGGCGAACAGTATATCCTATCCATATCCCTATATGCCCCAAAGTTTTTTTTTTTTTAAAAACGCCCCCAAAAAGTGGGCGTGGCCAAAAACTTTGTATGGGCGATATATTGGAAAAAATATAGGGTAAATATCTTGTTAAACATTTTTTCTCGCTTTCTATGAAAATTTTCGAAGAAAACAGCATTTTAGTAAAAAAAACGCCCACAAAAAGTAGGCGTGGCAAAAAACTTTATATGACAAACTAATAAAGGAGGGCATTGCCTACATATCTTGTAAAGATTGTAACACTGTATCTCTCTTACTTTAGCTTTAAAGCGGTTTTTTCTAAATTCCATTTCGGAGCCCCAGGGAATATGTGGTCCAAATTTCAGCTTCTTAGCTTAATTTTAAAGGCCTAAAAATTGCGTACGGACGGACGGACGGACGGACATTGCTAAATAGTCTTAGGATTTGGTCCTGATCGTAAATATATATACTTTTAGGGGTCTACGACGAATATTAAGGGGTGTTACAAACTATGTGTCAAAATTAATATGAGTATCCATAGGATAGGGTATAAAAACACTCCTAATAGGTATTTCCAAGATGTCTTTGCCACTATTGTGGTTGATATATAAATTAAATATATGTACACTTCTTTAAACTGCACAGATATGAGCATAATGTAAACATTTTTCAGCAATGGTGAGCGGTTTAACATTCCTACTGGATATATTTGTGCCGTGCTACCTTTGTGATCTATGTATTCAAACGGTAAGAACTGTAGATACTAAGGTTATGAATGAAGTTTTGAGTTTTAAATGTGCTCAAACTTCCTTATATTTGAAATGTTAAAGCTTATAGTTGTGTGGCAGGTAGAACTAAATGTTGTCTGATAGTTTCTGGAAATAATTAAATGCGCAACATGAAGGTCTATCGAATAATCGATCACCGGCTTAAATTCCCCAGTACTTAAGACCTTACACTATTCACCCGCATGCTAAATAGTTATAATCATCCAAAAGTATTAAGTGTCATAAGAAGCTTCCCAAATTTTCCATTTGGAGATTTCTTTCATTCGCAAAATATAGCTTTGCACACTCACTCTTGTTGTTATGTCAACGGGAATATTTAACAGCTTCTACTGCCCAGCACTCTGACATACAGTAAATAGAAACCTTGTAGGCTACACGTTAATCGTAAAATTTTTGGGTAACTCATGTTTAGAATTCAGCTGATACCTAATATCTCTTTGGTAAGGAAATAACATTAAATAAATTCTATTTAAAAACCCCATATGTGTGCGTCATATATGTAATTATTGCAGATTCCAATGGTGGCCAATATTTAACTAAAATTTAAATGTGCATCATAGTACATCATAGACAGCAGCTGAGATGAAGATGCTTCGCATGACAGCAGAAGTAACAAAGCTTGATACAAATTAGAAGTTCCAGAATCCGAAGAAGTCTTCACGTCAAAGAACCCATCTCGAAAAAATTGGAGCACAACCGACTCAGTTGGTATTGTCAGGTTCAAAGTAGGGATCCTACGAAACCCTACGAAAAAGGCAATGGCAATCAACGTTCGCGTTTACAATCGCGTAAAAGAGGCAGGCCTAAAAAACTCCTGATCACACGAATGCAGAAACACCAGCATTTGATTGGCGTCAATGATGAAGTGATCCAAAATCGGGATTCATGCAGATATCTTTTGAGGTCGAACCGGCGAACCCCACAGGCGGACCAGTAGGAATGCAATGAAGTGGGAGGGTTATGACCCCTGTAATCCTGACCATAATCTTGTCGTTAAATGAAGAGAAGAAATGTGCATCATAGCTAAATGTTTCAAATTCTATGCTTTGCAACACTGCTCTTTTACTTCAAAGCATACGTGAGGAATTGAAATCTCAGCCTCATTTCTCAAAAGACTGCTAAAAGGTCGTTTGTTTGTTTGCGTACCTCATACGCATTTACACTGCGATTTCAAAGTTATACATTGTATCACTACATTAAGAAACGTTTGCCGTTGCAGTTCTTCATTTAGGAATTCGGCCTTCAATTTTGAGGTATAACTACTTTAAGAAATATAAGAAGGTTCTGTTATTAGTACATTTTTTAGACCTAATTTAGTAATGATAGAAGTCATGAGTAAGTAAAAATTAAAAAACTACGTTCTTCAGCTTTTCATTTGGAATGCCTTTTTGTCTTAATTATTTTCTTGTTACTTGAAAGTCGAAAGTTGACGTACAGGTGGTCTTCTATTTAGGAATATTACGTACTGAGAGAAGAGTCGTCCCTATTATTTTGTCCACCACTGTATATCATAACAGATCAACTCAAAACTACTATTTGAGCCTATAAGAAGGAAGAAAAAAAAAAAACAAAATCTGCATGAAAATGAACCCATGTCATATTACATTTAGTTAATTTTACTCAATTACTGCTTGAAGATATTAGAACTATTGCCGGACGGAGTCCGCTTGCGAAGCTCACAAGATCCGACTTATTGAGGGTGATTTTCTTGTTCGTATACAAGATTTTGGTTTGGCGATGTTTTACCTTCGCAAACAAGATATACAAGATATACCTACATACATGCCATACTCCAATAAATTGTTTATCAATGTGGTCCTTGTGCAAATCAGGTAAATCAACAGTCGGCCAAATAATTCACATTGTGGCCCAGGCCCTGAAGGGTTACCAGAAAAATCGTGTGAAATTCTACCTATTTGATATGAGAACGTCTGTTTGCAGAACTAAGCATAAGAGTAAAATGAATCTCAAGCTGTGACGTGTTATGTTAACAAATCATTTCGATATAACATACCTACCATCGGATATTGATTTTAAATTCGATGTTAATGTGTCGGTATTTCCTATTTGATAGACACAAACCTTTTAAAAGGCAATGAAAGTTACTTACTTGATGAGGAGAGAATATTTCCTTTAGAAATTAGCCACTAACTAAGTGGATTTTGTTTGTCTGATTTAATTTAGTTGTCATTCAATTAATCTGTTAAATGTTTCTGAAATTTACATATTTTTTTCAGAATAAATTAGAATCGGCTATATCTATCGCTTAGATGCGTGTTATATTTAAAACAAAAACCTAATTAAATTATAAATTATTCACTTTTTTTTAGTACGGGCGAATCATACGTGTCATTCATGACTTCAAGCCAACTGATTCAGATATACTAATGAAAACGTGCCTAAGGGAGTATTCATTACAGTTGACACACCAACAATTGATTTTCTCTTGCGGCGGATACTTTAATATCAATCTACAATGTTTCGGCGAAGTAATTAACTATATATGCCAAGATAAGTTAAGATAAAATCTACTTTTTATTAAATTGCATATTATTTATTTTAGATTGTCCTTGCGATTACAACCTACATTGTCATATTGATTCAATTTAAACTGCAGGCGGAAAAAACTTAACTTTTGTTTCGAATACATATTTCATTCTATGATAAAATTAATTTTCATTTTTAGCAAGCTTGTTGTTGAAGTATTTAAATGAACCATTAAATTGCTTTTATTGTATTCATTGATTTTTTATTTTATTCTGATACTTGTAGTGTTTGTGAATTTAGATTTTACAGTGCAGCCACAAATAGTGGTTTGGGTTGTTGCTGCGAAAGAAAATTATAAGGAAAAATCTTTTGGTAGTGTGTAAATGTACGATTACACGGCCATTTTTGCGAGTCATTTAAATGATGCTGTGACGTAAAAATCACGTCACAAAGCAGTCATTTAAGTGTCGCTCTTGTGATCTCCATTTTTTGGATGACATTTTCGGCATCATTTAAATGACTAGGAAAGTGGCAGACCAAATGACACAAATTTTGTGCCATTTAAATGACGGAAACAAGTGGCCGTGTGATCGCTCTTCAATGCCGTCTAGGACAAACGACTAAATTTTTTGGCTGTTGTGTCATTTAAATGGCAGCCTCTAAGAAATGACAGGGCACGAAATTCCAGCCATGCCATTTTTCTACGCAAATGACAAATGACGCAGCACTTAATACGATATCCGTGCTTTCATTTGGATGTTTGTCTCGTGGCGAAAGCACCTAATAATTAATAAACTGTTGGTTTTATTGTTGTGGTTGTGGTGTTATGTGATGTCATCATCAATTGCAAATGGTGGAATGCTTCTTTTGCACACGCACATAATATGGGCATTAAATGAAAGGGTTTGAATCATTCTTGAGAAATGTCTTTTTTTAAAGGATTCAAGGATCTTTTTCGATGTCTCAAGGACCTCCGAGTAAAAATTCATAGCAACAGCAATTTGTTACTTGGGCCTCCAAGTGTATGAAGTCACATACCGCATTTTGTTCTAAATACTTGTCAAACCCTTTTATTTAATGCCCATACCATGCGGGTTGAGAAGAAAATGACAATCGACAATATTTATATGTATTTTGTTATTCTTAAGGTGCGAACAGACGATCAGAAAATTAACCATGCGATCAGACAGTCATCCAAATAAACACGTTTCCTGACCTCACCATGTCATCTGGATGACAAGTTTGGATGACCGTCTGATCGCACCTTTATTTTGGTTAATTTTGCTTACACCGCAATTGAGGCAGGCTGATATCCTTATATTTACATACATGAATAGGTTTAGTTTCGGATCATATCTCTGGATCGTAATCAAGATCGTCTTCACTGCTTCCCAACACACGCTGCTAAATTCACCGTCTTCGCAATTTCCACCATCATCACAAAAATATTCGCTAGTTATACAATACTTCTGTTTGATTTTATTTAAAAAAGTCGTACTAAATGACAACATCTATATTTTTGTTATTGGTCAGTACCATCTGATTGCAAAACAAATAAATGAAGCGAAATCGAAATAATAGGAAAGTTGACATTTGTCATTTTGATAAGGCTAGTCAATACCATGTAATCGTCATTTTTTAGCTCGTCATTTAATGGCACCTCAACCGAAAATTTTAAATGACTTGTAGACAGGCTTGCCAGATTTCTGTAAGCCTTTATCGCACATTTTTATATTTTTTACGCAAAAAACTGCAAAAAATCGCAAAGAAGTTTTGACTAATTTTTTTTAAATGTATTTATAATTTAAATAAAAATGAAATTCAATTAAAAATTATAAGTCGAAAAGTTTTTTATTTCTTGTTGCAACATCTTGATGTAATTTATAGCTATCAAAATACGTAGGTTTATGGTTTCCTTTTTATTTTGAATTAGATACCTACATTGTTTTCTTTTTTCAAGTGAAAAGTTATAAAAAGAAAAAATACAAATTCCATACGGTGTGGAAAGAGAAAAAAACATTTTCGTGTGTACCTCACTTTTTTCCGAATGCAGTTGAAAATTTATATTCTTATGCTTTATAACGGATTCATAAATTGCACGTTTAACTTAGAATGGTGTTCTGTTTTAATAATTGCAATAATAGCTTTTAAGAAAAAACGTTTTTTTTTTTAATGCTGGCTATCTCTTTGGAATGTGTCAAGAATAAACAAGAAATTAAATAGGTTCATTACATTTTTAAGTAAAATATTTAGGGATTCGACATCTTATAACGGGTGATCCAAGTAGAGATACTTTTATCAAAAGCCTTTTTTGACAGATCACGTGTGAGTCGTGTCATGCTGTCATGTTATTTTTGTTTAGTATTGTTTGGCATTTCATAATGGAAAGAGTTACGCGTGAACAACGTTTACAAATTGTTCAATTTTATTATGAAAATTCACGTTCTGTGAGGAATGTGTTTCGTGCACTTCGCTCAACTTATGGTCAACATAATCGGCCTACTGAACGTACTATTCGCAACACCATCACCCATTTTGAGACCCAGCATTCATCATTGAATGTTCGACCGAATAGACCACGTCCAGCACGCTGTGAAGAAAATATAGCGGCCGTAGCTGAGAGTGTACACGAAGACCGTAGAGAGTCGATTCGGCGCCGTTCGCAGCAACTCGGACTGACGTATGGAACGACTTGGCGCATTTTACGTCAAGATCTTAAATTGAAAGCGTACAAAATACAGCTTGTGCAACAACCGAAGCCGCTCGACCTTCCCAAGCGACATCGCTTCGCGCTATGGGCTCTTGAAAAGTTCGAAGAAGATCCGACGTTGTAATCTATACCTACTAAGCGATGAGGCCCATTTCTGGCTCAATGGGTATGTAAACAAACAAAATTGCCGCATTTGGGACGAAGAGCAACCTGAAGAGATTGAAGAACTGCCACTTCATCCAGAAAAAACAACGGTTTGGTGTGGTTTGTGGGCCGGTGGAATCATCGGTCCATATTTCTTTAAAAATTATGCCGGTGCGAACGTAACAGTCAATGGCGACCGTTATCGTCAGCAAGACGGCGCCACTTCCCACACATCGCATCAATCAATGGACTTATTGAAAGAACATTTCGGTGAGCACATAATTTCATGTTTTGGGCCGGTCGATTGGCCACCAAGATCGTGTGATATCACACCGTTAGACTTTTTCCTGTGGGGATATGTAAAGTCGCGGAAAACATCACGCGTATCATTCGCCAGTTACCAGTCGAAATGCTCGAACGAGTGATCGAAAATTGGACTCAACGGATGGACCATCTGCGACGTAGCAACGGCCAACGTTTGATAGACATAATCTTCAAAAAATAAATGCCAAAGAATGTTCTTTCAAATGATAATAAACATTCTCCATTAAATTTGAATTTTCTGTGTTTTTTTCTTTAAAAAAGTAGGGAACCTCGAAATGGATCACCCTTTATAATTGCGTAATATATTTTTTCTTTATTAAATATCGCAAAATATCGCGAATATAATTCAATATCGCAAAATCAGATTTTGCACCTCAAAACTAAAAAAAAAAATATTTCCATTCACACACATATGTATAAAATTTATTTAAAATTCTTTTTTATTTTGGAAAATTTAATGGCTCTAACGATTTTGATTTAACTTTGCATCTTGGACATTTAACCTATTTGACCAAAATACAAAAACAGATCAAAATAGTAAAAGCCGTTTCTGATAAAACGAATTTAATTTAAGTTTAAGAAAATCGATATAAATATATAAAAAACAATTTAAAAAATTATTTCGAAAATCGAAGTACGCAGATTTGTTTAGATTAACATCATAAAAAAATAGTAAAATTTTAAAGAATTCCTTTTATTGGTTTTTGAAATGTATGCGGTTTTATAAATTACCGTTTTGGGTTTTTTTTTTTTCAAAAAACTGAGTATGCAGTATTTTTAGCCCCATCGCAAGTATCATTAGCACAAATAAAATACCAAAATCGTTGGAACCATTTTTGAAAAAAATTAGTGATAAGCGATTTTTATAAAAAAATAAATTGTAACGGTACCTTACTTTAAACGATAAGGCAATAAATAATTGATGTTACCCCAAAAAAATTATATCAGAATTCTAAAGCAAACTCGAAAAAAATCGACATACGGCTCACAGAGACCGAGAGACCGACAGACGACATTGGCGGACCCACTTTTTTGGACTTCTCTTTAGTCGTTACGGCGCAGACGGTGCAAGTGAATATACCATTCAAGTTTCTACTGACGAATTCTACACAAAAGCACAAGTCGGAAAGAATGAAGATCACTGGCGGACTCGTTCTTGAGTTTTGACATAGTAAGATCTATTATTCTAGAGTTGATAGCGCAATTGGCCCGAATAATGCAGAAGCTTAGCAGTGTTCACGTCAGATCAGTGTTCTTCCTGAAGTTCTGCCGAACAGAAAATCTTTTCAATCCATATGAAGTTTAAGCCCGTAGAAGTCCGACTCATTCGATTAGAGGAATAATTACTTTTAATGGTTGTATAACTTGCTATCTTTTATAGCTACAGGAACGGGTTAAGAAAGGAGAAACTATTTAAAGCATATACATTTCGTGTTATTTGCAGCCATAAACATCTCTTTCAACTCAAGCTTATGGAAATGTATTTTGCAAAGTTTATTATTCAACTTTCATTGTGGTAAAAAAATGTGTTCTAAATATTTTGAATATTTTTTTAACTTTCTTTGGAACAGTTTACAAACTATTTATTTTCCTTCCTTGAATACACTTTCGGACGGTTTAAATCGCCCTGTACCTGCAGCCTAACATTTATGAAAGTCTTCAGTTTAGAATCCCATAGAATCCGTCGCTGCGTGGGTCCATTTTTTTTTTTACCTGACAACAAGATTGAATACACCTAAAAGGTAAAGACCCCTATTAGAAGGCCCTACCCAGTATAACTTGGTTAATAGCTAAGCTCCTAAGCTCCAGCCATTCAAAAAACCAATTGTATGGAAAAATTTCGTTATTCCTTACAATTAATTCTGTGTCTTCTTAAAAAGTATTGATTTTATTATTATCGAGTATGTAAAGGGTGATTTTTTAGCTGGTTTGGTTTTGGCAACACTGGTTTTGACAGCTGACGTGTGTTTAGTACCTTGTGTCACTGTCAAACAGCTTCAGTTTGGTTTGCAATTTAACCATGAATCGTCTTACAAATGAACAAGGCTTGCAAATTATTGAATTTTACTATCAAAATTCGTGCTCGGTTCGAAATGTTCATCGCGCGCTGCTTCCATTTTATGATCGGCATTCTCGACCTTCTGAGCAGTCTATTCGGAAGATTGTGACCAAATTTCGCACCAAATTTACTTTGTTGGACATTAAACCACCAACACGTTTACGTACTGTGCGTATTGAAGAAAATATTGCGGCCGTATCAGCTAGTGTGACAGAAGACCGCGACATGTCGATTCGGCGCCGTTCCCAGCAGTTAGGCCTTTGTTACAGCACTACGTGGAAAATTTTGCGGAAGGATTTGGGCGTAAAGCCTTTTAAGATACAGCTGGTGCAAGAACTAAAGCCAGCCGACCTACCACAACGCCGAATTTTTGGTGAATGGGCTCTTGGAAAGCTGGCCGAGGATCCGCTTTTTTATCGAAAAATTGTGTTCAGCGATGAGGCTCATTTTTGGTTGAATGGGTACGTAAATAAGCAAAATTGCCGCATTTGGAGTGAAGATCAGCCAGAAGCATTGCAACAGCTACCAATGCATCCCGAAAAAGCCACTGTTTGGTGCGGTTTATGGGCCGGCGGCATTATTGGGCCATATTTCTTCAAAGATGATGCGAATCGCAGCGTTACTGTCAATGGTGAACGCTACCGAGCGATGATAACAAACTTTTTTTTGCCCGAAATGGAAGTTCTTGACTTGCATGATATGTGGTTTCAACAAGACGGTGCCACATGCCACACAGCACGCGAAACAATGGCGCAATTGCGAGGCGAGTTTGGTGAACAGTTAATTTCACGTTTCGGGCCGGTCAATTGGCCGCCTAGATCGTGCGATTTGACACCATTAGATTATTTTTTGTGGGGGTATGCTAAGGCTAATGTGTATAGGGACAAGCCCGCTTCGATTGACGCACTGGAAGCCAACATCCATGCATTCATTCGTGAGATACCGGCCGATATGTGTGAAAGAGTATGCCAAAATTGGACTCAGCGGATGGGCTACCTGAGACGCAGCCGCGGTCAACATTTGCATGAAATTATCTTTAAACATTAAATTGCAAGGTTCAAACTATCGATTCAAATAAATATTTCATTCATTTTTTCGAATTTTTTGTGTTTTTTTTTTAAAAAAAGTTCTAAACCTCTTAAAAAATCACCCTTTACAAGGTGGCGCAAAAATAACCTTCCGATGTTTTTTGGCTGTAATTTAAAAAAAAAATGAAAAACTTTGATTCTTCTTGTGGATTATTTTTATTTTATTTTTTTTACATCAAGTGGAGAATATAATGTCATGTTAATGGCCGCCGCCACAGTTGATTGTCACTTGAGCCCTTTTTATGGCATTTTCCATCACTTTGGCCAAAACTTCCGGCGATAGGTCCTCACATTCTTGACGGATATTGTCTTTAAGAGCTGCAAGAGTCTGAGGCTTGTTGACATAAACCCGCGACTTCAAAAAGCCCCACAAAAAGAAGTCCGGAGCGGTCAAATCAGGCGATCTTGCTGGCCAGTGCAAATCGCCAAAACGGGAGATTTGGCGCCCGGGAAATGCATCCTTCAGCATATCGGTTGTGGCACGTGCAATGTGTGCCGTTGCACCGTCCTGTTGGAACCACATGTTTTCCAATCCCAATTCATCAAGTTGCGGCAAAAAGAACTCGTTGATCATTGCTCTGTAGCGCTCACCATTCACAGTAACCGTTTGGCCCGCGACGTCTTCGAAGAAAAAAGTTCCGATGACTCATCCAGCGAAAACAGCACACCATACAGTGACTTTGAGCGGGTGTAATGGCTCTTCGTGGGTTACACGCGGATTTTCAGTGCCCCAGAAGCGTAAATTTTGCTTATTTACGTACCCGCTAAGATGGAAATGGGCCTCATCACTCATGATTATTTTTGATGAAAAATCATCTTCCTCTTGGTGGTGATTAAGGATGGCTTGAGCGTATGTTAGACGCGATTGGCGGTCAGCAGCTAACAGCTGATGCACCGTCTGGACTTTGTACGGAAACATCTTTAAATCTTGTACCAAAATTCGCTGTAAAGACCGTCTGATACCCATTTACGTGGCACGTCGTCTGGTCGATGTCGACGGCGCTTCCATGACATCTTCGGCTACAGCAGCAATATTCTCTGCAGAACGGCTACTCCGGGGTCTGCCACGCCTGGCAGCATCTCGTGTTGTGCCAGTCTCTTCGAGGCGAGCGGCTAAACGTAGCAGTGTTTCACCAGTAGGCGTTGGACGGCTAGGAAATCTGCGACAAAATTCACGTTGTGCCAAAGTCACCGACCGATTATTACTCAAATAAATAGTCACCAAGATTCCGCGTTCTGGAGCAGTGTAGCGTAATGTTGTTTATTAACGTGTATTTCGCATGTGTTTACTACACAAATGTCAAAACAGAACTGACATTAGGGGCCAATCGCAATTTTCTGATAGGAGGATTACTTTTGCGCCACCTGTATTTAACCGATTTTATATATTTTTGGGCATTAATACAGTATTTTTAATGAAAACTTAGGGGGGAGGGGGTTCGATATAAGTTAACGAAATCAATAATCTCGCAATTCGAGCCCGGTGGCTCTTTATAGGATTGTGATAAAAAAGGACGTTTCTTATTCACATCTTTCAAAATATGATTTTGTATAGTTTGTTAATGCCTGTTTAAATTTAAATGCATTTTAATAATCTATTAGCGTTAATATTTAAAGTTTATTTATTTATTTTTGAATGAAATACCCGCATAATATTTGGTAATTTTTAAATTTATTTTTATGAAGTTTTGTTTATTTAACTTTATTACTTTACGTGATATATTTTTATCAATAAATTAACTATTTTAATGTATGATAAAATGTTTGTTTTGTTTTTAATTAAAATGTTTACATTTATCCAATTACAGGTTTGGATATAACGGGGGCTCGTTTGAGGTATCACCAGAGCTCGAATTAGCAAAAAGGGGGCTCGATTTAGGAATTTGTCTATTAAATTGTTTGTTGTTAAATTAGTTTATCTTGATGATATTAAGCAACAAACCAATTTAACCATATGATTTTAAAATAATAAACCTTGAATACAACTGCAAAAATAATTAAGAAATATGTTAGCGTTTATTTTTGCGATCGTTTCAAAGTCAGGATTTTTCTTAAGGGGGGGTCGTAATTGGGTACTTTTCCCTACTTATGGAAGCTGACCTATTAAAACTCAACGCTTTAAGAAAAAAACAAAAATCAGATTATTTTTTTGGTTCAAAACACAACTCTCCATGTTCCGACGAGGGAGAGTACAATAACTTTGGCGCTAAAAAATGGAAACTGTTTTTTGGAGAGGTCTTCTAGTTTTTGAGAAAATTAAAATTTAGGAAAACTACTTTTTTATTAAGTTTTAATCTGGCTTTCAAAACTCCTATTGCACTTTTTTGTAAGTGTTGCCATTGTATTTTAATACACTGTTTTCCATTTTAAGTCATTTTTTTTTACATTGCCCCTCCCGCCTAAACGGGGCAAACGGATAAACCCCCCCCCCCCTCCCATACA
Organism: Ferdinandea cuprea; assembly: GCA_963576555.1. NCBI lineage: Eukaryota > Metazoa > Arthropoda > Insecta > Diptera > Syrphidae > Ferdinandea > Ferdinandea cuprea. The sequence continues at coordinate 1,250,879 of OY754959.1, forward strand.
AAAAAGCTTGTATTTAACCTCTCTACCAAAAACAGTTTCCAATTTTCGCTGCCAAAGTTATCGTACTCGTGCCTTCCGACAGGTTCTAAATGACGGCCTAGAATGATGCGTGAATTTTAGAGTTTTAATGCACGCACGGCAGCTATGGGTCAGGGCCTTTACTAAGATTGATCTGATTGTTTTAAGAAAAAAACACGCATTACGTGATGGTATTCTTCCATTTATATTGCTGTTATTGGTCAAATCTTGCCAATATAGCGTTTCCATTACAGAACCCATAGACAAAAACATTTAATCAGGTCTTGAAAGCATTTGTCGCTTGAAAAAAAAAACACAGTATATATTGAAATAATTTTTTGTTACGCATGATTCACTTACTCAATCTATTTGATCAATCATCTGAGATTTGAACATAAAAAAAAAGTGTTTAAAACTTTTCTTTAGCCAAAATACTTCAGAAGTTGTACCATTTAAAGTGGCTATACCTCTAAATCTCAGCTGTCCAACATTGAAATGGAGTTAAAACAGACTCTTCTGCTCGCCAGAACTTCAGGCATTGCCCCTTTAGGGATTATACCACTTACCTATCACTCTTTAGAAACGATAAATAATGTTCTGTTTTTTTAAGGCTCCGAATGCTCTAAATTTGTTAATCTGTTGAATACCTATTTCATCCTACCATATCGTTTCGTTGCACACGTTTGCAGCAACACCAAGTTTCAAAAAAGTAGCACTAAAAACGCTAAGACGGCATCACTGGTTGGATGCCTTTGTTTCACACGACTTGTATGTAACGTGAACACTTTTGCTCCCCATAGAGTCGATGCTGTGGCTGCTAAATTGATCTGTTCCACTTTTAGTTTGACTGAAGACTATTCATTTGAGTAGCTCATTTGAGTGAGACGGCACTATCGGAAACTATAGGGAGTAGATTTTCTAAAGTTGCGAAACCTTATACCACTTAAAACAACTTTGAGGCTTACAAGCCATCAGCATATTTATACAATTATTGAAGCTTTGTACCTATGTCTTTTGCAACGCTATCTGCAATCAAAACGGATACCTACCTATTCTATTTTTTTGGCATCTAGTTAGGCAATCACTCCAAGTCGACTTATATACCATGAAATCGTTTATAAAACATTGAGTAGTAAGTTGCAATTGAATGAAGCACAATTCTTGGGAATTTTTTTCACAGTATCATCGGATCAGTGAATTCTTAGTTTAAATAACTTTTAGAGTTTTAGAGTTTTCTATGAAACTCTTAAAAACTCAGACCTTAATGCAGTCCTGATGTTGAAGCAATTTATGGAAATCAACTGGTAGCTAAAGTCAAACCTCATCTGTACAAAAAAAAAAATCCTTCACAATAGCACACGCATCCGCACCGCACATAGTACCTACCTCACCTAACTTCATTTTGTTGGCAATTTTTTCGTCATCCTCCTAACTACATTTTTTCGCACTGCATACAGTTGAGTGTTCATGTTACCAGGTGAAGCATTGATATCCAACATTATTTTTTGTTGTTGTTGTTGACGACAAAGGGTTTTTATCAAACGAACAACCATTAGTTATGTTGAACTGGGAATTTCAGCAAGCGATGAATGTGGCAACATGTACCACGAGTGCATAACCATTGAAAGAATTGCAATTGTTTCCTGTTCGACAAGGGTTGACGCTACTAGTGAAAGTAAGCCAACTGTGACCACTAGCAAACGATTCGAAAACAACAAAAATTGTGAAACAAAACTAACTAAGCACATATGGCTAAAGCAGAATGTAGGTGAACTGTATTGACCTAGAGCTCCGGCACTTAACGTGTACACTTTTATTGTTGTATTGCGGATAGGTACACTTCCATTGTGTTGTATTGTGATGTTTCAAACGAAACACAGAGGAGACAAAATCGATACCGTTACCAGGAAGGAGCCCAAACAACAACTGGTTGCTAACCAAGGACTTAACCTAGTGCAAAACAATAATTAATGTACATGACATTCCCGTCCTGTTCTAATGTGCTTACAATTTCAGTTTGTTCATTGCTCTATTCTGTTCTGCATTGAATGCAGCACATCTCAACTGCTGCTGCTGTGTAAGGCATAAAATATTTAAGGCATAAAAAACAAAAAAAAAACACTACAAGTCAAAGAGGATGCATCCTCAATCAGAGCTGGAAAATTACAAGTTACAAGTGGAACTGCTACAGGAGAAACTGCACCGAAGGTAAGAGCCATGCCATGAATGAAAGAATACTTTTTATATATCTGACGAAGAAGAAATAGTCGAAGGAGAAGGACAATCTCCTGGCTATAAAAATAATAAAAATAAAATTAATTTCTTTTTCTTGTGCGGTGTATGTTTCTATTTGTGTGTGTGTCTGTCTGTCTGTCTATAAAAAGTGAGGATAATCGCCAAGAACTGGAGGGCAAATTGGAGCAGATAATGAAAAAGCGAAACGAGCAGTAAGTTGTTTTTGTTATTTTTGCTCCTCTTGTACTTTATGTAAAGTGGAAAAAATGCTTGATTTTCTGTAATGTCATTCGTTATGCCTTTTTGTTTTTTTTTTTTTTTATTCGTTGTTGTTATGTAGCGAAAGGACATTAAGGTCAAGAAGTCAGAGAAAATATCAACAATTCTTGGATGAACAAAAGAAGCGAAATGAACGTAATCGAATGTTAGTTGAAATGCTGGAACGTATAGATCAGCAGGCGGCAGCACTATCAGCGCGAAGTGAAAGATTAAAAATGATGAAGGTATGTACGTCTTTTTCCACATATAACTACATACACATTTATATTGCGTATAAATTTTCTCCTTTGAGTTTTCGTTAAGTTGCACAACTTTACATCATTCGCCAACTTTCTAATTCAACGCAGTGATGAACGTCACCCCTCTATTGTTGTACAGGATTTATGTATGTGAAACAGTTATATTTACACTTGGTATTCCATTCATGTTTTCATGCAGGATATCCTGTCGCAAATCAATGCGTACACTTTGTAGTTGTTTAGTTTTCTCCTTTTTGCTAAATGTGGTTGAAGAAGTCAACATTAATGGATTCCAAGAGTCCGTCGTTTCGCCAACTATCTCCTTTCTTTGTATAGCAAGGTTCATTGCTTTTATAATGGTATTGTCTGACGTAGTCACGTACAATTTAAGAGCCGTGGTTAAAACTGGGGCGCGACTGGAATGCTAGAATGCACGTATATACGAAGTAGGTTGCCGTTGTTGGAGTTGGGCCTTGCATACATAGTTAGAAAATTCTAAAACCTAGTCAATTTCAGTCTGCATGCATGGGTTATAAAGTTTGTTATTGAAAAGTTTCTGAAACTGCAATGTACTCACCTACCTATCTTACTGTTAATCTAAAAATTCCTGAAGCTGCCTTATTGAATTTTTTTTGATTATTTGTTTGTGGTTGTTGTCTTTTCCTAGCTTAGAATTCAGTTTCGATAAGTTTCAACAGCCGATTACTTTAAGTTTCCAAAATAATTGTATGAAACATCGATTAGATTCGAAAGGCGAACATGTTTACATATGGCCACAAATGGGCAATAAAGAGATAGTCAATTTCGAGGTCTTATGCACTCCAAAGTCATATCCATTAATACGTGTAAATCACAAACCAACCCAAGCTAACAAAAGCTGTAAAGGGCCTGTCAATTGACAATTCACTTCTATTGCACTCACAGAAAGAGTCTGTATAAGGCAAGGTTTAGAGGCTCTAGAAAGACTAAATCTTCTGTTATGAGCACGTAAAGCGGATATGAAAGTTTATGCGGGCACGATTTTATCCTGTTGTTATTTCAGCCAATAACTTCTTTAAAACTCATAATATGAAGCCATTTTTAGTTCCATGATTTTACTTCTCCGCTCGGATTTCATATTCAATGAATAAAAATAAATATTACCAGTATTTCTCATCGCAAAGGGCCTACTATGATACCGACTAAGATACCTACTTTTTTGCAAGTTTTCTTAATCTTCTCCAAAGCCAAATGAAATAGCCTTTTTGAAATTTTTGAAAGTTTAAAAAACGACATTTTATCTCTAAGATCTCGCTGGTCAAATTTTGTATCCCAAGCAATCATAAAGAACCATGAATAGAAATATTCAATCCAAGCAAAATTAAAATCGCAACTTATGCCTTTGACAGCTTCATTCTACGAATTTAATTACATTTTAAAACTTCAACTTATTATTCTGAAAGGCTTTAACAAAGTAGTAATGAATACCAAATGAAAAGTTCGGGAGTTAAATAGGAATCTATAAACATAATCGCATAAAGCTTAGGTCTAAAAACCGATATCTCGGTCAACTGGTCAACAAAATTTTAACTTTTTTGTGCCACACGGACTTTTTTGATATTTTTTGCTTTAGTTGGTGATCATAAGAAAAAATAAATAGTTAAAAAAAATTTGTTGGCCAAAGATTTTATTTTATTGAGTAATTTAAAATATTGCGAAATAACACAGATCTCGTTAATCAAAACTGTATTTTTTTTATAAATGACTTAATAAATCTAAGATTTTCTTGCATGTTTCACTTCTGGTTTGTCCCTTTTAATTGTCCAGCAGTAATCCGCTAACGTATTTGGGTTCCATTTGCCCTGGTACCGCTTTTCCATATTTAAAATGTCCTGATGGAAAGTCTCACCGTGCTCGTCGCTGACAGCCCCTAAATTGTAAGGAAAAAAATCCAGGTGCGATTCTAAAAAGTGGATCTTAAGTGACATGTTGCAACCCAAAGCTTTATATGTCATTAACAGCTCGCTAACCAACTCCCTGTAGCTGTCACTCTTGTGGTTACCCAAAAAATTTGCAACAACTGCAGAAGACCACTTCCATGCAGATTTTTCTAAATCGCCTAGTTTTTCTTCAAATCTTGTATCTTTTATTAACTCCCTTATTTGAGGGCCTACAAAAATACCCTCTTTTATATTTGCGTCACTTATTTTAGGGAATTTTTCTTTCAGACACAAAAATCCACTGCCTTAACAAAATTTTTTATTAAACCTAATTTGATATGCAATGGTGGTAGAAGCACGTTATTTGGCTGAACAAGGGGTAAATACTTTAGGTTTTTTTGCCCAGGAACTAACGATGCACGCGTTGGCCATGTTTTTTTTATATAGTGATTAGTTCTGTCTTGGCTATCCCATTCACATAAAAAGCAGCAAAACTTTGTGTAACCCAGCTGAAGTCCAAGTAATAGTGCAACAACTTTAAGATCACCGCAGATTTTGAAGGAATATGTACCGTAATTTATTTTTTCAAGTAAAAGTTTCATATTTTCATAGGTTTCTTTCATATTTGCAGCATGGGCTAGAGGTACAGATGGAAGCATATTTCCATTATGCAATAACACTGCCTTTAAACTTGCTTTCGAAGAATCAATGAATAAACGCCACTGAGAGCGATCAAAATCGATGTCTAACATTTTCATCTCCATTCATCTTCAAATCTCCATCCTGAGAAAAATATGTTTTGAAGTACTGATCATGGTTTCGAAAGTAGCTAACTTTTGTGTTACTGTGTAGCAAATTCCATTCTTTTAGACGAGATCCTAATAGTTCCGATTGTTTTTTGGACAAATTTAGATCCCGAACTAAATCATTTAAGTCTCCTTGAGTTATGAAATGTGGCTCGTTTGCAATTCCTTCAAACTGAAAGTCATCGTCCTCGTCAACACATTTACCATTGAAGTGGACGGTTGTGAATGGTCATTCTCAACAGACGTAGTTGCAACTGGTAATAGTTCTGGCAATTTTTTACAATCAGAGACTGGTCTTATAGCCGAAGATAAGTTAGGGTAAATAACTGTATTTTTTTTCTTGTAATTTATACCGTTTATGTCAGTGAGACAAAAATAGCAATCCGAAACGTGATCTCGCTGTTCACGTCCATATCATGGGTACTGCAAACGGCGTAGGTCGTGCGCCTTTCTTCCAGTCTGTTCAATTTTTCACACACGTTATGCAACAGACATGAGGAGCCCAGGATTTGTCTTGATGGGCGACAGAAAAACCAAAACATTGGTGATAACACTCCAACACAAGATTCGTAAAGTTTCGTCTTTGTTTTTTAAATGTCAGTTCTCCGCAAACATAACAAAAACAGTTAGGATCATTGTTACACTTCCTCGACATGTTCACAGGGTTAATAACAAAAAAAATGCTAAAACAAAAAAGTGTTAAAACGCAACCACAAATAATTTTTAAACGGTTTACTTGGGAGTGCTTTTGTTAATATGCTGCGTAGTACAAGTTTTGAGTTATACCGTATCACAACAAAACTGAGGCTAATTGACACGTGACAATTGTGATTTAATAATGAGACTAGATTGACAAAACAAAATTAGCTATCAAAGTTAGCTATCAACATATAGACATGACAGCTTGTTTGAGTGGTATATTTTATATCACGTCTATATTGCAAATTTGGTGTGATATTGGGTCTTTTTTAATACTTTTTGTTAACATAGTATCCACCACGCATTTTACGACGAACTTCGAGGGTATCAAAACCCGACAGCAAACATTTAGAATGGTAAGAGTATTACCAGAAATTGTCATTCAGAGAAAAACGGCGCAACGAGTTTTTTTTTTAACTTTTCTGTTACAATTTTTCAAAGAGAACGGGTCGAGACGAAAATCGTTTAGATCCAAATCTCTTTTAAATAAAGGGTGATTTTTTAAGAGGTTTAGAACTTTTTTTAAAAAAAAAACACAAAAAATTCGAAAAAATGAATGAAATATTTATTTGAATCGATAGATTGAACCTTGAAATTTAATGTTTAAAGATAATTTCATGCAAATGTTGACCGCGGCTGCGTCTCAGGTAGCCCATCCGCTGAGTCCAATTTTGGCATACTCTTTCACACATATCGGCCGGTATCTCACGAATGAATGCATGGATGTTGGCTTCCAGTGCGTCAATCGAAGCGGGCTTGTCCCTATACACATTAGCCTTGGCATACCCCCACAAAAAATAATCTAATGGTGTCAAATCGCACGATCTAGGCGGCCAATTGACCGGCCCGAAACGTGAAATTAACTGTTCACCAAACTCGCCTCGCAATTGCGCCATTGTTTCGTGTGCTGTGTGGCATGTGGCACCGTCTTGTTGAAACACATATCATGCAAGTCAAGAACTTCCATTTCGGGCAAAAAAAAGTTTGTTATCATCGCTCGGTAGCGTTCACCATTGACAGTAACGCTGCGATTCGCATCATCTTTGAAGAAATATGGCCCAATAATGCCGCCGGCCCATAAACCGCACCAAACAGTGGCTTTTTCGGGATGCATTGGTAGCTGTTGCAATGCTTCTGGCTGATCTTCACTCCAAATGCGGCAATTTTGCTTATTTACGTACCCATTCAACCAAAAATGAGCCTCATCGCTGAACACAATTTTTCGATAAAAAAGCGGATCCTCGGCCAGCTTTCCAAGAGCCCATTCACCAAAAATTCGGCGTTGTGGTAGGTCGGCTGGCTTTAGTTCTTGCACCAGCTGTATCTTAAAAGGCTTTACGCCCAAATCCTTCCACGTAGTGCTGTAACAAAGGCCTAACTGCTGGGAACGGCGCCGAATCGACATTTCGCGGTCTTCTGTCACACTAGCTGATACGGCCGCAATATTTTCTTCAATACGCACAGTACGTAAACGTGTTGGTGGTTTAATGTCCAACAAAGTAAATTTGGTGCGAAATTTTGTCACAATCTTCCGAATAGACTGCTCAGAAGGTCGAGAATGCCGATCATAAAATGGAAGCAGCGCGCGATGAACATTTCGAACCGAGCACGAATTTTGATAGTAAAATTCAATAATTTGCAAGCGTTGTTCATTTGTAAGACGATCCATGGTTAAATTGCAAACCAAACTGAAGCTGTTTGACAGTGACACAAGGTACCAAACACACGTCAGCTGTCAAAACCAGTGTTGCCAAAACCAAACCAGCTAAAAAATCACCCTTTAGAAGACGGTTCCTGAAATTAGAAATATACACTTAAGGTCTCGGCAAATCATAGATAAGAACGAGAAAAAGGATTGGTCCAAGATGGCTGCCTTCCGGGACACCAGATACAAACAACGTTAATAACTACAGAAACGAATTGTTTTTCACCAAAATAGAGTACTCAAACCATGAAAGTAAAGGACCGAAAAATTCGCAACCTAAGCAATATAGTTGCTAAACTGAACTAGGTTAGAACAAGTCGAATCATTTGTAAGACTTGTAAGACTACTTAAGATAAAAACCATCCATTCCTACATATAGACTGTTCGGAAACAGGACCGTAATTTCAGGTTTGGTATTTTTTGCAACTTAAAGTTATAAGCGAATATTTCCATTCATCAATAAATGTCGCAGTAGCAGAGGAGTGGGAAGCTGAGCGAATTGGCAAAACATTTTAAAGCAACATGATAAAAATCCTTCAAATCCTGTAATCCAATAATATTTACGATCAATTAAGTACTAAGGGGTTTAAGGCACTAAAAGCTTTCAAGGAACCAAAATAGTCTATAACCATAGTCCAAAGGCTGGAAAAATCATAAATATTTACCTACATTGAAAAAAAGACTCAAACATGTTCAAAGCTACTTTGGGCTACAAGCTCATCGGAATTACTTTTTCATGCTGATATCAAAATAGTCTACGACAAACTATGTATCGGAATAACTATAACTTTAGGATAAAGTACAAGAACGGGTCTGAAACTTATTTCTGTTCACTTGAGTGGGAATGGGGAATTCTTCTTTGTTAGAAATGTAGTTACCATATGCCTATACTTCAACTTCTTTTACTCTTCCCTCTGAATTTAGTTAGAATTTTTGTTTCATCTGTTACTACCAGAACTTGATCACCAAACCCGGGGCTGTAGTTCCAAAGCATGGTCTTCCCCCTAATTTTATTTACTTTCAAATTTTGTTTCAAAAAAATTAATAATCCAAACCATCGAATGAATTTCAGTCTTTCTGCAATTACAATTAATAATGTATCTACATCCACTGCTTTGGAAAATCTACTTAACACTTACTTACCTCCGTATTTTATAACTCTTCCTACAAATGCTACCCAATTTGGGCGCAAGAGCATTTTACAAATGAAGGTCTTTCCAATTCGTTAATTATAAAAGAAACCTCAAAAGCTATACTCTCCAACCATTTTCTTTCGTTCTTTCGCAATCAAATCATCAACCGCTGCTAACTTTGTGCCACCGTTCGTAAACAATTTTTTGCCGACAACTTTTTCGAACAAGACCCTCTTATTACCTGGTTTATTTCTTTATTGACCATTCTCTTTGTGATAACTTTGATCCTATTTTTATAAACATGAAAAAAAGTCCTACAAAAACTAAAAGAATTCACCCGGCGAAGACAGCCCAGCCATATTCCTTTTGCAATTGTTCCTCTAACTTTTCTACTGCTTTTGTTTGATATAAATTTCGTCTATCCATTTTACTTTGAAAAACCGCTTTCATAACTCTGATATACCAAAAAGGGATTAAAGAAATATATAGGTAACCAAAATTATCGTCCATTGTTACTTCCTCAAACTCTTTTAAAGTATTTTATAAGAAGCCTTAAGCTTTCAGTGGAATCTGTTTTGTTTTCCATAGAGCAGACAGGGGTCTTTGGATGAAAGTTAGATCGACGACTACATACCTTCGTTGTTTTGATGCTTTTGTTTCTATGAATGCATACACAGTTTATACGTTGGCAATTGTTGACTCGACCCCAAAAGGTTAGGATGTACCTGATGGTTATTTGCAATGGCGTGCATGTAAAGGGTGATCCATTTCGAGGTTCCCTACTTTTTTAAAGAAAAAACAATGTTTATTATCATTTGAAAGAACATTCTTTGGCATTTTTTTTTTGAAGATTATGTCTATCAAATGTTGGCCGTTGCTACGTCGCAGATGGTCCATCCGTTGAGTCCAATTTTCGATCACTCGTTCGAGCATTTCGACTGGTAACTGGCGAATGACACGCGTGATGCTTTCCTCCAAGGCCTGAATCGAAGCGGGTTTGTCGGCTTAAGCTTTTGACTTTACATATCCCCACAGGAAAAAGTCTAACGGTGTGATATCACACGATCTTGGTGGCCAATCGACCGGCCCAAAACGTGAAATTATGTGCTCACCGAAATGTTCTCTCAATAAGTCCATTGATTGATGCGATGTGTGGGAAGTGGCGCCGTCTTGCTGAAACCAAATGTCGCCGAGATCACGAGCTTCAATTTCAGGCATCAAATAGTCGGTTATCATGGCACCATAACGGTCGCCATTGACGGTTACGTTCGCACCGGCATAATTTTTAAAGAAATATGGACCGATGATTCCACCGGCCCACAGACCACACCAAACCGTTGTTTTTTATGGATGAAGTGGCAGTTCTTCAATCTCTTCAGGTTGCTCTTCGTCCCATTGAGCCAGAAATGGGCCTCATCGCTAAAGAAAATTTGCCTCGAAAACGTCGGATCTTCTTGGAACTTTTCAAGAGCTCATAGAGCGAAGCGATGTCGCTTGGGAAGGTCGAGCGGCTTCAGTTGTTGCACAAGCTGTATTTTGTACGTTTTCAATTTAAGATCTTGACGTAAAATGCGCCAAGTCGTTCCATACGTCAGTCCGAGTTGCTGCGAACGGCGCCGAATCGACTCTCTACGGTCTTCGTGTACACTCTCAGCTACGGCCGCTATATTTTCTTCACAGCGTGCTGGACGTGGTCTATTCGGTCGAATATTATCCAATAATGAATGCTGGGTCTCAAAATGGGTGATGGTGTTGCGAATAGTGCGCTCAGTAGGCCGATTATGTTGACCATAAGTTGAGCGAAGTGCACGAAACACATTCCTCACAGAACGTGAATTTTCATAATAAAGTTGAACAATTTGTAAACGTTGTTCACGCGTAAGTCTTTCCATTATGAAATGCCAAACAATACTAAACAAAAATAACATGACAGCATGACACGAATCACACGTGATCTGTCAAAAAAGGCTATTGAAAAAAGTATCTCTACTTGGATCACCCGTTATATTGAATATTTTCTCAAATTTCTTTTTTTATTTGAAAGTACAATCCTTCCGGTTAGTAATGGAAAATAATTTCGTACAAATGGCTGCCTCGGCTGGCCATGCAGTAGCCTTCACGATCGGTCCAATTTTTAAGCACATTATCGATTGTGTGCAGCTGTATTTCACCAATGGCTTCACGAATATTGTCCTTTAGAGCGTCAATTGTCTCTGGCATGTCGGCGTTACACTTAACCTTTACGGCACCCCACAAATAATAGTCCAACGGTGTCAAATCGCAGCTCAGCGGTGGCCAAACGACATTAGCTCTGCGGCTGATAATGCGATTTTCAAAAACAGGGCGCAAAACATCGAGTGTAGCTTCGGCTGTGTGGCACGTAGTGCCGTCCTGTTGAATCCAAATGTTGGCAATATCCTTCTCTTCAATTTTTGTGAACTAAAATTCGTGCCCCAAATGCGCCAATTTTGCTTGTTTACATACTCGCCAAGATCAAAATGAGCTTCATCTGAAAAGATGAATTTTTTTGGCAAAATCGGCATCTTCTCTAAGTCGGTCGCAGGCCCACTTAGCTTCAACTTCTGAACCAATTGGACTTTGTATGGCGTCATACCAAGGTCTTTATGCAAAATTCGTCTCAATGATGTCTCCGAAATGTTCAATTGTTGAGAACGACGGTGAATTGATGTTGATGGCGCTTCACGCACACTTTCTGCCACAGCAGCAATTTTCTCGGTTGAACGCACTGTTATTGCCTTTTCACGCTTTGGTTTATCGATGAGGATGCCAGTTTCTTTCACTTTTTTCACAAGATAACGAACATACGGAGCTGACGGTGCTTCTCTTCTTCCAAAATCCGTACGCAATTTTCGCACACATTCTGCAACATTACCATGATTTTCAAAGTAATGTCGCAATATTTTCCAGCGTTGTTCAAGCGTATGCACAACCATATTCGTTCAGCGGAAGGATAAAACTAATTATCTGTCAAATCAGACATGAGCTAAGTGTTTCCATTCGCGAAATAAGCACTAGTTGAAAAAAAAAACGTTAGATGGCGGACGCTTTATTATCACCCAGAAGCCAACAAACAGCCTTTGTGAAGTATCAAGTAGTACATGATACGACATGTGACTATCAAAACCATTGAGGTCTGTCTATTTGAAGTCGTCAAAGCTTAGGAAGAACCATGTAGGATAAGTGCCTCGTCGATACTTAGTTCTTCTGAGAAGATTACACCTCCTGATTTCCTCTCTGACAGTGCGGAAATAATTTTAGTGCTGTCTGGTAGGTTTTAAGACTTCTGACTTGGATGTCAAGGCCTTGAGGATACTTATAAAATAAAAAATAAAACAGAAAAATTCCCCAGTATTGACCTTTGAGGGCTTTTTCGTCTTTTCCACATAAACCGCAACAATCTACTTTCTATCACAATCGAACGACCCCTGTTGAGGTTGCAATTAGTTGCCACAAATTACGTTGGTTTCATGAAAAAAGACTGCTTTATTATTTCAAATTTGCTCAATATGGCTACCGATAACTAGACAGTTTAGCCCCCTAATGTCTACTTAACCTTCTTACTTAGTTAAGCTAATTTACCATACAACTTTTGAAGAAACTATTTGCATACTTAAACAATTATCTTTTTTTCCATAACTGAGAGGATAATAATACTCAGAGCATATAGAGTATATTTTCATTCAAATTCAGACTTCTGTCCTTGACAATGAAATAGGACGTAAACAGCACCGTATCCAAGCGATTGTATTTATAACTATCGTCAAAATTATCAAGGCCAACTCAACATGACGATGCCCAGCATAGAGGAGTATTATTATAATCCTTAATGTGCCTTAGGTGGGTACGGTGTGGATGAACTTCTTAAAACTTTTTAACCTTGACATAAACCGTTAGGCTTTTGTTGATAATGTACAAACAATTTTTTCCTCACGTAACATCAGAGAGAGAGGAAACAATTTAAGGAATTGAAAATTTGTATTGTAGTCCTAGTGCTATAAACATTGAGGTACCAACTCATTGCTCACATTTAAATTGTTCTCCATATATTAATGAAATTCTTTTATTCGTTAGTATTAAAATGTGCTAAAAATATTACTGATTAGCATTCCGTGTTTGTAGTGACGGACCTGCAGGCTTTACCACCATAACCTTGCAAAATTACATTTAACAAAAGTCGTACCACATTAAAACATCGCCATTAGCATAGGGATTAAGTCGGATGACCGGATATTCATATGAGTGATGACCGGAGCTGTAAAATAATGTAATATGTTTATTTTTATTGATGTTTCGTAACAGGTTGCAGGCTTTTACGGCATTGCAAAGTTCTTTTATTTCGACAGCTTTTAAATGTTTTATCTCTGACTAGCTACCCGTGGTTCGTAAAAAGAACCGATTTTTTCTCATTGAAATGATAGAAAAGTAACAGCTATGGTATTCGAGGTTTGCGATTTACATTTCTATTTTCGAATGACAATTGCCCCATTCAATTACTACTTGTCCACTTTAAATGGGCTTCTGGAAATTCAAAAGTATATAAAAGATGTTTTTTTTAGAGGTATAGAACTTCGAATTGAAATAAAATACAAGAAAATCATTTTAATGTCCATCAATTTGGCTTTATTGGAAGGATAATTTTATGCCATTAATGTTAAATATAATATGTGACGGCTAGTTCTAATAAAGACAAGTCTAGAGGTCCAATTTGAAACCACTTTTTCAAGCATTTAGGGCTGTATGTCGGCAATAACGCCACGAATTTTGGCTTCCAAGTCCCTTAACGTTTCTGGTTTGTTGGCGTAGGCGAGCGACTTCACATATCCCCAAAGAAAATAATCCAATGGTGTGAAATCACACGATCTTGGTGGTGAATTGACAGGTCCATTCCGCGAAATTATGGGCTCATAGAATGTTTCCTTCTATAAATCGATTGTGACGTGCGCTGTGTGGCATGCAGCGCCGTCTTGTTGGAACCACATCTCATCCACATTCATGCCATCCAAACAGTCGGTTATCATGGCTCTATACCGGTCTCCATTAACGGTAACTGACTCTCCAGCATCATTTCGGAAGAAGTATGGCCCAATGACTTCACCAGCCCATAGAGCACACCAAACAGTTAGTTTTTGTGGATGTAATGGCGTTTCAAGGGTCGCATGTGGATTCTCTTCACTCCAAATGCGGAAATGTTGCTTGCTGACGTAGCCCTTCAACCCAAAATGAGCCTCATCACTGAACAAAATTTTGCGATGAAACTTCGCGAACTGAACCATTATTTTCGAAATAAACTTGCACGATTTGCAAGCGTTGTTCATTTGTCAACCTGTTCATGATGAAATGGCAAACCAAACTGAACATAAATGACATTAGAGTTGCCATATTTGACCGCAAAATGTCAGTTTTATCTCTATTCGAAAAACCAACATCTAAAACAAACACCCTTTATTTATTCTAAGTTTGAAATAAATTCCCTTGACCCTTGGAAGTATTAGTAAATCAACCTCCTAATACTTTGTGCTCTCCAAGCGTGCATAGTTTCCAATCAAAATACTCTTAAAATAAGGAAATGCCTCATACATCATGGGTAATCATGTCATAAATTTTTTAAATTTATTAAGAAATAAATCAAAGACATTTCTTCATTTGACAGGTTTTAAAATTTAAAAAAAAAACTGTATTTATATCAAATTCGTTCAGTACCACCGGATTGAGCTTGAACACAATACTTATCTTTCGATTTGATCCGGCTTTGTTTTGATCCAATGATAAAAATCAATGCACGACATGTTGAGGTTGATCTTAGTGGTCAGAATGGCTTTTAACGTTTAAATTTTTAATTGCGATTTTCCATCCGTCCACGTCTTATTCATGCAGTAGATCCGGTAAACAAGGAATGTATTATACTATTGCTGGCATTTTCTTGTAGTCACAATATTCTGTTTCCAAATGATAAAAATTTCGCACCGCAATATACATTTTTTCCTCTTTTCACTGTTTAATCTTGGCCTATAATTTGAGCAATCATTTTTGACATATCCGAACTCTTTTTGCACTTTTGCGGAATTTTCGTTCGCGGAGTAAAGCTTTGAGATGTTTTTGTTTGTCGAACAGTATCTGCGTTTCCGTTGGATGCGATCGAATAACCTCCTTTACACTTTTTAACAAAAGAATAAATTTAGCATTTTCTGGTTTCCAAAAATGAATATTTTTCGATTAATTTGGCGTTGAGAACGCATTTGCCTTTAAACGGATTTGGCATTTTTCCACACAATAAAAAATTAAGGAAGAAACTAAAACGCAATTGAACTGTCTCTCAAAAGTAGGTACAATACAGAGAATGGCGTTCGAATTTCAAATGTCGAAACAACAACAGAGAGGGGATTCTTCCTTTTGCCCTACAACTTAAAAAGCGGCTGATGCGAATTTATAGGTTGAGAGTGTGCAGTGAGTGCTCACCAAACCCATTCGTTTTAAATGAGAACACCACTCCTACTTAGGTTGGATTCAATCGTTTAGTTTTTTGTTACATATGTGAAAAGTTATTAATTAATGGAAATATGGTTTTTCACAAAATTTAAGCAGTCAAATTTCTATTGAAATTTTTTTTTGAAAATACAGGGGTATCCTGTAGAATGCAGGATATATGGCCTGCTTAATCATGGGTCAACTTTGAGGGAATGCAAAAATACGTGGTTCACTCATTTTTTTTCGGTTTTTTTTTATGTTTAAATTAAATCCGCAGTTGAAACATTCGCCTCGCTCTTAAAAGTGGTGCCCATTTTAAAAATTTTCAAAACACCCGCCTAAACATTTTCTTTTTAGACAAATGTTCAGAGTTTCAAATCAATGACACTGGTAGTTTTTTCAATATTGTAAGAATGACATTGAAATGAGGATGGGGTCCTTGAATTACCGCCTAAGGAGCTAAGGTTATTCCTCTTAAACATGTACTTGGGACATAATCAAAATCTACGGAAATACATGTCCAATTATTTGCACTCACTATTAGCTATTATGTTGAGCGAATTTGGAGTTAGGCCCCTTAGAAGATATGCATATGCTTAATAAAACCCCCTTTTAAATGCTAAGGGTGCCTTTCCAAAACAATTGTGAAAACTCTATGATCTCTGTCAGCTTGAAAAATTTTAAATCAGAAATCAGGTCATATCAAAAAATTACCACTCAAACTGCGTACACTGAGTTAGAGAAATATGAGTTCCTGCCAAATTGATGTGGTCTTAATCAGATTCGTATGTGTAGGTTGGCTTATAGGCAGTCGGATAGAGGTCCGACTTAGAACTATGTTAGGCCCATTGTTCTCCATGCCATTTTGAAGCGTGAGAGATATTTTAAGTTAGTTACGTTTAGATTATCGAGATCATTGCAGAAGTAAGCTAAAGGGTGATTTTTTAGCTGGTTTGGTTTTGGCAACACTGGTTTTGACAGCTGACGTGTGTTTAGTACCTTGTGTCACTGTCAAACAGCTTCAGTTTGGTTTGCAATTTAACCATGGATCGTCTTACAAATGAACAACGCTTGCAAATTATTGAATTTTACTATCAAAATTCGTGCTCGGTTCGAAATGTTCATCGCGCGCTGCTTCCATTTTATGATCGGCATTCTCGACCTTCTGAGCAGTCTATTCGGAAGATTGTGACCAAATTTCGCACCAAATTTACTTTGTTGGACATTAAACCACCAACACGTTTACGTACTGTGCGTATTGAAGAAAATAGACCGCGAAATGTCGATTCGGCGCCGTTCCCAGCAGTTAGGCCTTTGTTACAGCACTACGTGGAAAATTTTGCGGAAGGATTTGGGCGTAAAGCCTTTTAAGATACAGCTGGTGCAAGAACTAAAGCCAGCCGACCTACCACAACGCCGAATTTTTGGTGAATGGGCTCTTGGAAAGCTGGCCGAGGATCCGCTTTTTTATCGAAAAATTGTGTTCAGCGATGAGGCTCATTTTTGGTTGAATGGGTACGTAAATAAGCAAAATTGCCGCATTTGGAGTGAAGATCAGCCAGAAGCATTGCAACAGCTACCAATGCATCCCGAAAAAGCCACTGTTTGGTGCGGTTTATGGGCCGGCGGCATTATTGGGCCATATATCTTCAAAGATGATGCGAATCGCAGCGTTACTGTCAATGGTGAACGCTACCGAGCGATGATAACAAACTTTTTTTTGCCCGAAATGGAAGTTCTTGACTTGCATGATATGTGGTTTCAACAAGACGGTGCCACATGCCACACAGCGCGCGAAACAATGGCGCAATTGCGAGGCGAGTTTGGTGAACAGTTAATTTCACGTTTCGGGCCGGTCAATTGGCCGCCTAGATCGTGCGATTTGACACCATTAGATTACTTTTTGTGGGGGTATGCCAAGGCTAATGTGTATAGGGACAAGCCCGCTTCGATTGACGCACTGGAAGCCAACATCCATGCATTCATTCGTGAGATACCGGCCGATATGTGTGAAAGAGTATGCCAAAATTGGACTCAGCGGATGGGCTACCTGAGACGCAGCCGCGGTCAACATTTGCATGAAATTATCTTTAAACATTAAATTGCAAGGTTCAAACTATCGATTCAAATAAATATTTTATTCATTTTTTCGAATTTTTTGTGTTTTTTTTTTAAAAAAAGTTCTAAACCTCTTAAAAAATCACCCTTTAGTAGATAAAGATGTCGTTTCTGAGAGAGAGCAGGGCATGCGCAGAGAAGGTGCAGAATTGTCTCTTTCTCCTCCACATTCATGCTTTCCTACAAAAGTCATTTGAATAAGCACCTAGCCGGGTTGCATGCCTGCCTAACAGAAAGTGCGATCTATTAAGGGCGATCAAACTCTTAGAGCATTTTAGATCTAGCTTATGCCAAATCTGCTTCGTTGTAAGACAAGTGGTGCCACCTGCCCATTTAAGGTTGATTTTTTCTACTGTATTCATGATAAACATGAGCTTGCATGTAGAAACTGTTATGCATTTTTCAGGCAAGATTGAGAGAGTCTATCTCCACCCATCCCATCATTATTTATTGACCGATCGGTGTAGAAATGGTTCGATTCTTTCTCCATATGGGAGGATGGTGAGCTGGAAGTTTCTATCAAATTGCGGGTTGGGTATGGTGTAGTCAGTATTTCTGGGACGGATCCTGAGTGGTGGGTTTCGTTTTCGGTCCTGAGGTTGCCTGTCTGCTGAAAATGTCAAGGGGTTTTAGATGGAACGTAATGTTTTAAGCAGGTTACCAGACAACCTTTTCATACATTAGTATCGGTATTACAACCAAGATGTATAGCCAGTGAGTGATTCGGGGTTGAAGTCCCCACTTGCTTCCAATGGCTTTTTTGCAAGAAAAGAGTGCTTCCAGATAAGCTACCTATATAAGATAAGACCTAAATATAAAGCTTCATTACATAAATTTAAGCTGGTAATTGAGAGGGGGTTGACATGTGGGGTTTTGTATTTCCTAGCGAAGTGGACAAGTTCAGCAAAAGTTATATAAAAAAAGGAATATGGAGAAAACTTTATTCTTTTCACCCTTTACAAAACGGCCTTTTGGCAAAAACATATTAAAGTAAATACGTTCTAATCTTGACTAGTGGGACATAAGGTAGTCTTTAAATATGTAAATATGTTCAAGAATCTTTTGTCAACAATCTAACCGTTCCAACCTGTTAAAAAATGTCAGATTTTAACTATGCATATTTTCAGATATGGCAAGCAATAAGCTCATAAATAATTTTAAATTTAACCCAGAACCCACCCAAACAAGATTCAGGGTTTTTTAAATCTTGGATCGAGCACGAATTTAGAAGTACAGGGTCCGCCATCTAACGTTTTTTTTTCAACTAGTACTTATTTCGCGAATGGAAACACTTAGCTCATGTCTGATTTGACAGATAATTAGTTTTATCCTTCCGCTGAACGAATATGGTTGTGCATACGCTTGAACAACGCTGGGAAATATTGCGACATTACTTCGAAAATCATGGGAATGTTGCAGAATGTGTGCGAAAATTGCGTACGGATTTTGGAAGAAGAGAAGGACCGTCAGCTCCGTATGTTCGTTATCTTGTGAAAAAAGTGAAAGAAACTGGCATCCTCATCGATAAACCAAAGCGTGAAAAGCCAAAAACGGTGCGTACACGATGCTGCTGTGGCAGAAAGTGTGCGTGAAGCGCCATCAACATCAATTCACCGTCGTTCTCAACAATTGAACATTTCGGAGACATCATTGAGACGAATTTTGCATAAAGACCTTGGTATGACGCCATACAAAGTCCAATTGGTTCAGAAGTTGAAGCCAGCTGACCATCCAATGCGTTTTCGCTTCGCTAAGTGGGCCTGCGACCGACTTAGAGAAGATGCCGATTTTGCCAAAAAAATTCATCTTTTCAGATGAAGCTCATTTTGATCTTGGCGAGTATGTAAACAAGCAAAATTGGCGCATTTGGGGCACGAATTTTAGTTCACAAAAATTGAAGAGAAGGATATTGCCAACATTTGGATTCAACAGGACGGCACTACGTGCCACACAGCCGAAGCTACACTCGATGTTTTGCGCCCTGTTTTTGAAAATCGCATTATCAGCCGCAGAGCTAATGTCGTTTGGCCACCGCTGAGCTACGATTTGACACCGTTGGTCTATTATTTGTGCGGAGCCGTTAAAGATAACTGTTATGCCGACATGCCAGAGACAATTGACGCTTTAAAGGACAATATTCGTGAAGCCATTGGTGGAATACAGCTGCACACAATCGATCGTGTAGGCTACTGCATGGCCTGCCGAGGCAGCCATTTGAATGAAGTTATTTTCCATTATTAACCGGAAGGATTGTACTTTCAAATAAAAAAAGAAATTTGAGAAAATATTCAGTAGTTTTTTTTATAGCATTTTCAAAAAAATAAAGTTATTTGGCGGACCCTTTAGTTAAAGGATTCAGTAAGAGAGGTATGAACTCATTTTCTTCACAATTTAATGCAATAGTATGTGTTAGCGACTAAGCAAGGTATTCCCATCGGCAAATATGTACTCTTCAAAAAGACCTTAAAGAGTTTCTTCCTTGTAAGAAAGGAAATTCTATGAAAATATTTCTCTTATAATAAGTAGTCCCAGAATCAAGTTATTTTCACGTGGAGGAAAAACAATCGAACCGGGAAGGATTTTTTTTCCAACTGGGATATTATTTAAGACATAGTTCAATATTTATTCCCGTTTGTACGGATCCTTCTGTTCCTAAATATGTGTTTAGTTTGTATTCGAAAGAAAACAAAAAAAGAATATATATATATCGCAGACGCAAACGGAGGTGGACAGTGAGCAAATTTAATTTGTTTTATTTTTATTTATTCCTGGAACTGACCAACTTGTACATCTGGGAATAAAGTTAGCAATGAATAATAAATAATTCTAAGAATCGTCATTTAAAATTCAAATTTATACAGCTCAGCTCACGCAATACTTTTATTTATTTATTTTGTTTTTTTTTTCCAGCTACAATACGAATTGTATTTTTCCAAACTTGTGCAATCACAGTCAATGAAAACACTCCAAAGCATTCCGACAACGTCGTTTCTTCCAATTCAGAGGCCACCTACCACTTACCCAACTATTAAAGCTGACGATGTTGTTCCAGCACTGCTTAACAATAGCACACCTCAGTACCAAACAGTTCCTATACCTATGGTTGTACCAATCCCAAATGATCAAAATCGATTTCAACGAAGTTGGGCGTTCGCAACGGCTCCACCGGGGGTTTTAATAACACTCGCCAACAATTCAACTTTTCCATCCACGGAAATGTGTGACAATAAGAAAAACGAGTCCAACTTTAGTTTTGATTATTCACAATTTCCCATTGGATTTCTCCAGGCACCGTCAGCAACTACACCTATGCAAGGTAATGTGGGACAATCACACCTGCAACAACATCTGCTGCAGCAAGAGACTTCAACGAATAGATACACGAAACCATTGTTTACAGGTGATGACGATGTCCGACAGTCGAGACCTGAGTTCCAACAAACCGATAAATCGCCGTCACCTTTTTCATTCGCCGATGTTAGAAAAGATGACCCATTATCAAATAGGATGCAACAGGAGACCAACAAGGACATTTTCAACTCGACTGGTGACAGATTTAGGAGAAACGATAAATGGGGGCCGGAAAATGCTACAAAGATTCGATCACCCGAAATGCCCAATAATGAAACGTCAGTGGTTCGTCAAAGTTTAAAGGTTGATAAATTACCAAGCAGCATAACCCCAAACAACACTTTTCATCAAAGAACCGAAGATGGGCGGATTGCGAACAGAGGAAACAAACCTAATACCATTGATTTCCGTCCCGACAACAACGAGTACATCAAATATATAAAAGAAATGAAAGAAACGTACGATAAAAACGCTCAGGCTCCCCTTCCTTTAGATGTGACTGCTCCAGAACAGCACAACATCGATAACATCACGACAACACTTCGAATACAAAAAATCGATGAAACGAATGTCGAAGACGATGAAAAAATAAACGACGTTGAAGACAACCAAAAGAACACTTCATCGGCCTTCCCTCCTTTAGGTGGCAAATGTAGCATGGAAAATATTGGCGATGAAGCCCTTACGACGAAACCATTGAAAAATAAGGCAGAGGGAAAAACATCTAATACTGCTGCCAGTAACATAGATCCCAGTAGGGATACGGAACAAATAACTTTATTTAATGGGACAAAAAATTCCAAAGATGAGCGCACTGAAGCAAATAATAGAACCACTGCAATTATTGATGGTGTAGGTGAAAATATAGAAAATACCTCGGAAGGTACACGCTTGGATACAAGCTACCGCCCTTTGCATTTTGACAAGAAGGAGAAAATGTCGATTGAAAAAATTGAAACTGCTATTTATGGTGAACTTCTATCGAAACCTGAGAGCTTGAATTCTCCTGGCTTACTAGACAAATCGAAAGGTAATAATGTGGAGGAGGAAATTGAACAAAATTCAACGGAACCTGTACAGAATGAGTTCACCAGTTCGGCAAATAACTTATACGAACAGGAAGCGATAGTGGAGGGAGACCAACTCTCAATTGAACCACCGTATTCAACGAACAATGAGCAGAGTGACACAAAAATTGAAGAAGTCGTAGAAGATCCTTCTTATACATACCCCGACAACACTACTGCGGATATGCAAGAATACAACAATTACAACTATTCGAATCAATCGCAAGGAGAAACTAACCAGGCAGAGGAGAGGCAGAGCTTTAACTATTCAGATCCATCGAATGTTCCGTACAAAGAAACGATTCCGGAAGACGTGCAAAGCTACAACTATTCAAATCCACAGCAGGATTTGGATGGGGCGCAACAGCAGCAAGACTATTCCTTCACGGAAGAAGGAGAACAGCCTCAAATGGAAAACTATTCAACCGATTATCAAAACTATGACGCCTCGCAGTATCAAAGCGAATATGATCCCAATGCATATGAATACAATTACGAGCAGCAACAACAATATAATGAATCTAATCAAGCTCAATATACGCCCGAAATGTATAATCAGGACTACCAGCCAGACATCTACTCCGCGGAGAATACTAATTACGAACAAAATCCGGATCCATCTTCTCAAGCGTATGTAGAACAACAATACGCGTCACCCGAACAATCAGATATAGATAAAATCGCACCATCACAGCAGGAGTCCGTCGAAACCGAAGCCGAAGCCGACGTTGAAGCTGACGCTGAAGCCGAAAAGACATATAGCACGGAACAAACTAATGAGGAAATAATGCCACAAAAAGCAGCTACACCCACTTCTATACTCTCAACAGAGAAACATTCTGATTTGGCAACTAAAAAGAAGAAACGCGTTAATTTTGTTGACAGTGAAACTGATGAAAGTTCAACACTACCCAAACCTGAAGCAATTTCGAGTGAAAGCGATTTTGACTTTTCAGCTAATTAAGAGGAATTACAGTTTGATAGATATATTATATCTGGTGCTAGGTACTAACATTCACATGAAATAAAGTTGCAATTAAATTGTTAAAGCTGCATTTTTCTATACATCCATAGGTAACTATTTTCAACTCGTAAAAATTTCGTAGGGTGTTTTTTTTAAGCACCCTTATATCTTAGTGTTAATAGTCTTGATGGATGTACAGAGATGTGGAGGTAGCTCCACTTGGCAGGAAATTTGTAGGAACACTGAAAAACGAAAGCAAAGATGAACTGAACAAACTTTTTTAAAGTGGGTTGAAGTAATTGCCACGAAATTGAACTGGCGAACTTTACTAGGAAGCGGGTATTGTATATAGTTTGCGCCAAAGGGCGCAAATAGGAGAGTTTTAGTAGTGTTTTTTTTTTATTTCAAAAGATGTACTCGCAAAAAGTAGGAAAGAAAACTCAGTTAGCTGATCCTTATTCTTTCGTCCATTTGTAGTCGGCTGTTGCTATTAAACCATTCCTTTCAATTTCACAAATTGAAGCCACGTTTTCGAAGATAAAGTTGTTTGTCTAGGTTGATCCTCTCTGATTCATTCAAACGTCCAAGATAAAGCAGTTTTAGAATTTTAAATATAGCTCAGCTTTTGCTGACAGTTCTAATGGATACAGTAATTTCAAAAGTTACTTGTTCTTGAAATATCCTCAAAGGTGTCGTTGATTTCTGGTTGTCAGCGAAGATAAGTCGCAAACCGCCAAAAACTTAATTGCTTTTCCAGGAAATTATAATTAACATATTATTAGCAAATAGAGTTAAAAGTAATGGCCCCAGATGACTTCCCTGGGGTTTCCACCAGTTGATTAATTGGTGATGTTGGCGAATAGCCCGATATAAAAGTAAGTATAGGGTCAGCCAAATCACTTTTTTTTTTTGAAACAGGGCGCAAAACATCGAGTGTAGCTTCGGCTGTGTGGCACGTAGCGCCGTCCTGTTGAAACCAAATGTTGCCAATATCCTCCTCTTCAATTTTTGTGAACAAAAATTCGTTCAACCGGGTTCAAGGTTTTCGAGGACTTATTTTGTAAAGTTAGTGTTAGGAGATCTAACGTTTTGGTACATAGAAATAGGGATTACAAGTTTTTGTACTAGCCTAAGTGAAGTGAAGAATTTAACAAATGGGTCTTTAATTATTTACAAAGTTTTGTGATGCCGACTTGAATAAAAGTTATGTGATCACGAAAGTGAAATAAAAAAGTTTAAGTTGAAAGATACGAAGAGACTTGTTCAATTCCAGATTATGTAGACAAGTCGTTGTGATGTTAAGCAAATTGCATATGGCCACACGATTGACCACATTGAACTGTTTGGCATTGCATATAGTTGTGTACTTCTTCAGTTTGAAATTGTTTTTTTTAAAAGCTAATATTATTAGCTCATTCCATTTAATATTTAACAGCTTTTCCTACGCTTTGGAGCGACCTTTGCTTTTACAGATATGTTGCCCAAGAGTTTTGGCATAACAAATCGTATAGTCGCTGTGAAGCTTATCAAAACTTGTTATAGCGCCACCGTCAGAAATCAACTGCAAATGCAGCAAATAATTTACAAGTCAGATGTTTTTGAGTGCAAAGCTCATTATAGTTAGAAAATGGATAAACTTTACTAGTGCCTCCTCTTTCGAAAGCGAAGAGTAGCAATGAAAACCATCGTAAGACCAAAAAGACCCATAGACCCTAGAACAACTGCTGCTTGAGAGATGGATTTCTGGCAAAATCGATGATAAGGAAACCGAATACTGTTCCGAAACCGGCACCGGAAGCAGCTATACCGGCTTTTTCACCAGCACTAATGAATTTGGCAGGTGAGACAATGTAATGTGTAACCAGAGTGGAATGGACTTGCGGCAGTTATGCAACCGGAGTTGTGTTCTGTGGAGCCAAGGTTGGGCTCTTGCTTATCACCGCGCTGCAAGTAAGCTTTGGATAAACTACACTCAAGCTTATGCGGATGACGTAGCTGATCTTTCTGTCGGTTCAAATCTAGGGGCTGTCTGCTCTCAGGCGCAGAGATCCCTGGATTTGATCTTTGGTGCACTAGTAATGGGCTTTCAGTGAATCCTCTTAAAATCACGGTTGTTCTCTTTACGAGAAGGAGAATCGTCACTGGTCTGTCCCATCTTGTGTGAAAATCCCTATATCCGATGAAGTCAAATATCTGGGTGTAATCCTCGATAAAAAACTTCTATGGTCAAAACATGTTGAATCGAAAACCGATAAGGCGCTATCGACTTTCTGGCAGTGTAAAGGCGCTTTTGGTAAGACATGGGGCTTCTCTCCGAAACGGGTCCTTTGGATCTATACGGCCATGATTAGACCGCTACTCTCATACGCAACAGGCTTTCGCGGAAACGTGTTACTGCTTCTTTTACCAAACTCCAAAGAACGACATCTTTCGGATGCACAGGGGCCTTCCCTAGCGCACCGGGCTCTGCTCTAGATGCTTTGATGAATCTTCCCCCCTCGCTAAAAACCATCTTTTGCTTAAAGAGAGAGGTGGATTTTGGTACCATGCGCACTGGAATTTTGAAGAACTTGTTCGAGAATTATCCCTTGACCCTTATCTTATAGATATGCCGTCCGATGCAATGACACCAGAAATCCTTCTGCGAAAACACTACCATGTCGACTTTCCACATGTAACGGAATGGCTTCAGTAAGTGAACTCTGAACCATGGATTGAATGCCATCGTAACTTCAGGGATGGCTCCAAAACCGGACAGGAGTCTTTGTGGAATGCGATAACATAAGGCTTTACTACCCCCTGGGTAAACATGCGTCTGTTTTCCAAGCGGAGATTTTTACCATCCTAATGGCTATGCGCTATATTGTGAACAGGTGGAGGGCTAGCGGCATTTGCATCTGCAGTGATAGCCAAGCTGGATTAAAAGCGCTTCTAAACCCTCTTACCTCGTCCAAGTTAGTGCTAGAACTCAAGCTTTCTCTGAATTTGGTCGAAAGACGGAACACAGGGAGTCTTGTCTGGGTACCAGGTCACACTGGCATCCAGGTAAATGAGATCTCGGATGAGCTTGCTAGGCAAGGTTCAGAACAAGTTTTCTCAGGACCTAAACCTGTGTTGGGTCTGCCTACATCTTTAGTCACGTCTTCTATTGATGCTTGGGTTTCTCGTGAACACAAGACTCGGTGGCGCGATTGCGGTGGATGTAGACAGACCAAACTACTGCGCCCGGACATTTGCAAAAGGTCAGCACCATATTTTCTATCTCTGAGGAGAATCGACTGTAGGCTGCTTGTAGGCGTTCGTTCGGGCCACCAAGCTTTTGCTAAACACTTAAATGTATTGAGCTTAAGCGACACCACTACTTGTCCTGCTTGCGGTGAGGAGGATGACACAGCGAAACAACAGTTGTTCGGCCTATGCACGCATC
Source organism: Ferdinandea cuprea (assembly GCA_963576555.1). Lineage (NCBI taxonomy): Eukaryota > Metazoa > Arthropoda > Insecta > Diptera > Syrphidae > Ferdinandea > Ferdinandea cuprea. Next base: position 1,277,325 of record OY754959.1, read on the forward strand.
AGGTGGCGGATTTTCGGGGCTGACGTGGGGAGTTCCGAACGTCTAAAGGTTCTAAAGGTGCGATCAGACGGTCATCCAAACTTGTCATCCGGATGACATGCTGACGTCATAAAACTTGTTTATTTCAGACGGGATGCCCACTTTAGGATAAATTCTACGTCATAGTGACGTCAGGATGTCATCCGGATGACAAGTTTGGATGACCGTCTGATCGCACCTTAAGCTCTTCATCACTGAAGCTCCTTCTGATCTTTCTTCGAAAGACGGGAAGCCTAAGTACATTAATGTAAGGTGTCTGAATGGTAGTAAAATGGAGCTGTAGTTGAGTCAGATCGGATAGTAGCAACCTCCGACAGAAAAAAAAGCCTGGGATCCAGCGAGAATGGCGCTCCTGGCAATTGCGGAAAAGCAGAATACTGTTGTCGCAAACTTTTTCGACGGTTTTTATTTTTGCGCAACTATCGAAGGAACCCTTACAGCAGCAGAATCTAGTGATCGGACGGGCGGCTTTACAATGTTAATGCAACAGGTTGAACGTATGAGCTCATCAACTCATTACAAAGCAATTTTAGTGCCTTAATGTACATGTTCACTGTTCATATGCTACATGCCACATCCCACATGCCACATGCTCATGAACATACTCATACCGTAATATACTTTTTACTTTTTATATTAGTTCTTCCGCTCAACTACATTCAAATAGATGTCGTACGTGTTTTTTTCGCACTTCAAAGCAAAAAGGAATAAATGTAGGTATTACTCAATGGAGGTCGAATTTTATAACAAGCTATGGATGTGTTTTTCCCATTATTGAGGTGAGTAAAAAAAATAAATTTTGTTAGTAGACGAATTAGAATAACACTTTTATTGCTATAATAAAGTCATGTACGTTTCCCTATAACAACTTTTGATTAGACTTTAAACATTATGCGGGTATAAAGCGGGTACATTTTAATTACTTCTACAAAATATTTGCCGTAAAATTCCTAATCCTTAGCATGAATTTAATTAATCATTGGTATTGCCCCCTCCAATACCTATTATGGATAGGTGCCATTGCATTTGTGTGCTGCCAATTAGAGTTACTGATGTGTGAAGGAATGCTTTCCGATTGAAATAATTAGAATTTGTTTTCAAATCGCATTTTTCCTCTGCGAAATGGAAACCCACCAAAACTATACAATGTTACATACAAGTTTTTGTTAATTTGCATGTAAATGATAAGTGCAGTCATCATTGGCTACCTATGTGTAAGAATTCTCATGCACGGAGTTAGGGTTTTGAAATTCACGTTATGATATGCAACACACCCAATGTTAACGGTTGACCGATCTTTAATTATGACATTCCTGACTACTCAGTCGAAATTTGAAATTTGGTAAAACCTCTCATAGCTGGCCTAAAATGGAAACGATCACAGAATTACACCACCAACCCATCTGTGACGGATGGAGTACCTATTGGGCAGCATCATGTTGTGCAAAGGGGCCGGCAATACAAAAAAGAAGCGCCATGTTTATACCCTATCACAAGGGTATATTAATTTTGACACTTAGAATTCGTCGTAGACCCCTAAAGGTATGTATCGGGTTTTTCAGTAAGAGCGCTACAAAAGTTTTTTTTTTAAATAAAACAAAAACGGTTTTGGATATCAATGAACTTCTTTATTCCTGTGAAGACTTGACGTAGCCCCACAGGAAATAGTCTAACGGCGTCAAATCGCACGACCGAGGCTGCCAAACGACTGGACAATTTCGTGAGATAACACGTTCTCCAAACTTGGTTTCCAATAAATTGATTGTGACATTCGCTGTGTGGCTTGTGGCGCCGTTCTGTTGGAACCACATGTCCTCCAAGTCCTTATCATCCAATTGGGGCCAAAAATATTCGGTTATCATTGAACGGTAGCGATTCCCATTCACAGTAATGTGCCGGTCTTGATCATCACGGAAGAAGTATGGCTCAATGACGCCGCCGGCCCATAAACCACACCAAACCGTAATTTTTTCGGGATGCAATGATGACTCATGGAGTACGTTGGATTATTGACGAAGCCATTCAGCCAGAAATGAGCCTCATCGCTGAAGATGATTTTTCGATGGAAATCCGAATCATTTTCAAGTTGTTGCTCAGCCCAATTCAAGAACATGCGACGCTTCAGTTCTTGCGTCAATTTAATCTTGTAAGGATGTAGGCCAAGATCTTTTCGCAAAATTCGCCACAACGACGTCACAGAGATGCTAAACGCTTGAGAACGACGTGTGAGAGACACATTTGGGCTTTCTTCAACTGAAGCCACAGCAGCAGCAATATTCTCGACACTACGGGCACTTCTTTGTCTCACTGGCACGGGAACATTTTGTACTGTGCCTGTGGATACAAATTTTTCCACTAGACGCTCAATTGTTGATCTGCTAGGACGATTATGACGACCATAAATTGGACGTTGAGGCCACTGACTCCGAATTTCGGTAGTAAATTTGAATAATTTCGACTCGTTGTTGGCTCGTATATCTTTCCATCATGAAATGGCAAACCTTACTGAAGAGAAATGTCAAAAGAGTGGCAAGAAATATGGCGTCGTTTGCTGTCCCTGTCGCTCTACTTTTGTAGCGTCCCTGTTGAAAAACCCTTAATATCTATGATCAGGACCAAAACCCAAGACGATTAAACAGTATCCGGCCGTCCATATCATAGCTTTTGGAGCCTTTAAATTTAAGCTAGGAAGCTGAATTTTGGAACATATACTCCCTAGGGTATATCCAGCCAATATTTTTTCTAAGAATAAAATAACATGCCATCCATATAGAGATATGGATTAGATAGGGTATTATAATGTTCGCCCCAAGCGACTGTAGCTTTTCCTTAGTTTTAAATACTTTTCGTTTAAAGATTATCAACAAAAAAATGAATACGTTTGTAAGGTGAAGGTGTTTGATAATTATAGGATTAGTAGGGATGTAGGTATCAATTAGACGGATTATTATAGTAGTTATTGCCTAATTACACTCTATAGTAGGTACTACGAGAACATTCATTTTGATAAATACCTAGTAATGTAAAACAATGTTGAAATTCCTTTGCAAGAGCCTACACGGGAAACGGCTGTATAAGGAATGTAACAGAATAATAAGGATTTAAGTCTTTGCAAAGCTGAATTTGGTTTCGTTCGATTGAATAAAATTAGAGCTGAATATAGAATATTTGATTTGCGCGTCTTTTAAGTATTAAAAATAGTTTTGCTTATATTGTATCTATTGAACGTGCTTTGGTGTGTTAACATTTTTTATTCCCTGTAGGGAGCATAAACTCTTTGATTGGTTTCAGTTTGTGGTTGATTAAATTCTAAACAATCAAGGTGGCCACACTCATTGCTGTTTCTTTTTGTTAAAACAAAAAATGTTCACCCCTATTACGAGCTACGTCGTAATAGAAAAATGTCTATGAATCCCGAAAAATCTATTACAAGTTTCCTTTGTAGTGGAAAATCTGCTACGAAGTTCGAAAATTCGTAAAATTTGGTATCACACACAGCGTTGCCACGAAAAAAAAGTATTGGGGGCCATTTTGAGGGCCTTTGTGGTTAAATGTTTAAATTGATCCTGTTTTTTTGACGGAAATTGCAAAATTTAGTATACACCACCAATTTCTTATGGAACCTCGCGTAACAAACCAACCTTACTTGCTTACTAAGGCGGCCCTACGGTCCAAGGTCGAGCTGCGCCTCAACCAATAGTCCTCTCCAATTTGAGCGATCTTTTACTAATATCTTCCAGTTGTGCACTCCAAATTGGTTGAGGTCCCTTACACATGTGCGCACCACCCTCGGCGAGTCTTTCCGCTACTATGTTGTCCTGCGGACTAGAATCGGCGGGCTGGAGCGTCGGTGTTCATTCGCTTTACATGTTCCAGCCAACTCAAACGTCCAAGGCGCAGTTTTTTGATCAGGTCAATGTCGCTGTAACTTACCGGACCTAAAACCGCACTGATAGGGTCGGGTAACGAATACGGCAAATAAGATCTTATATGCGATGTTTATGAGGCGTTTACTCTTAAGTTGGCGCAGTTTAGAGGCGTTCTATTCAACACGCCTACATTCTTTCAACCAAATCTTGAAAATTAATTGGTGTATGATCTTTTTTGAGTCATCTGGTGTTGACTTAAATATTTCGGAAAAACCATTTATGGTCCGCCCGACCTTGTTTGATCGGGTGGACAGAATTCAACAAACCGAAACCCTTCACAAAAAAAAAAAACTGTCTATGCAACCTAGTCTGACCATTGTATATGTTTTGCAAGATAACCCTAATCATTTGTCAAAATAAGGCTTTAAAGGACGAATACAAAAAGTAGCTATTTCCAGTTGGCCCATGGCCAAGGGCCAAAATGCAAAACAGAGGGCCAAATGGCCCTATCGGCCGCTTTTTGGCAACACTGATTACCACACCCGAAAAAACCTGAATAATTTTGTCCTTCTCTACGACAAGTTGTTTTTTTGTCGTCGACTAACAATAAAAGTTATTTCAACAAAATCGACGTTCTTTTAAAAATAAATAAATATTAGGCGTAAACGGCCCATACAGGACCTAAGACCTAGCTTCTCCAACTATTGTAGGTGCGAAGTTATATTTTTGAGATTTAATAATACATGTATTAAATTCTTAAAATTCAAGAAGAACGTTGATTGGGCTATAATTATTTCGAAATCTTTCCCGGTGCCACAATGCTGCCAGTCGACTTCAGGTATAAGTCTCAGCGCCGCACTTAATCGATAGTTTGTGGTAGAAGACGATAAAACGTACTTGAAGCACGTATTTGACGGAGTCTTTGTTTAGTTTAAAATTTCTTCTAAATCTGCAAAAGATACAAATGATATGAACAAATTTAAATAATTGCAAGAATAACTTACAGAGTATCATCCAAACGTTACATGCGTCCCTTAAGTCACCGGTATGTCGCCTCTTTATGAATTGCAACGATAGCAATTGCAATTAATTATTATTTTTTAAAAAACGAAAATATGCGCGACAAACTAGTTTTTGAATTTGAATTTGAGAGATGGGACAGTACTCAGGGACCAGGTAACAAAAATCCTTTTTTGCGAATTTTTAACTTGAAGGCAAAGATATTTTATTATATTCGACATTTAAATTGTTCGTTACATATGTATTTTAAATTTAGTCAATTTTAAATTTATTTAAAAAAAAAATTGTTTTGGGAAAATTAAGGGAATTTGTTTTTTTAGTTCAGGGATTTTTCTTTCTATTGTTTCGGGTATTAATTGTGATATAAATCAGTTGACTTCGAATATGGAAACTTATTTTTCCAATCAGGCAATGCTTTTTTTGAATCTCTTCGGATTTTTTGATTGCTCTTTTTCGGGATTCGTAGCAGAATTTTTGATTCGGGGATTTCTCCGAAGGGAACTCGTGATAGGCCTGAATACGCCCATATTTAAAGTTAAAAAGTTAACTCAATACAAAAGTTAGGTCGATGATACATACCATATTTCAACGTTATTAAGTATGCGGCTTTATTTTATTATTGAGTTATTGAGTTAAGTTTATTTAAGTACCTAACAGGGTTACCTATCACCCTGATGTCATATACAGTTAATGTAAAATTGCAATGTGATGGTACATAAAACAAAATGCTATAACTTGTGAACTCTTATGGCTACATGAACAAGTTTTTACAATTTTAAGAGACAATGATTGCGCTAATTATATTGTACTTGCTGTAACTGTAGCGGGTGCCAACAAACACCGCCTGAGAACGCTGTTCGTCGTTTGGAGTCATAATCGGTCATCAACGCTCAAGAAGTTCCAATGAACTGGTTAAATCGGTTAGAGAGAGTGTTGCCGAGAATCCACGTGTCCTATATCGACACCGCGTTCAGCATTTTGGCGTTAGTGGCACATTTCGTAGTATGATTTGCGTTTGTTTACGGATAAAGTACAATTGTTAAGTACAATTGAATAAGAGATTATTTCCTACAGGTCTTTGCTTTGAAATCGGCCAAAGAGTAACTCGAATGGTTGGCAATGGATCTTAATTTTTTTTGGCACATTGTGATGACCGACGATCCCCATTTCACACTCTCCATACGAGATCCATGAAACACCATAAATAACCAAAAAAGTGACTATTTGGGCCGGCGTTTGCGCCAGAACCATATTTGGGCTATTTTTTTTAGAGAAGGTGAAACGTTTATTGGGAATCCTTATTGGTGGATGTTGGCACATTATGTCTGCCAACAAATTTGCAAAAAAGGTATTTACGGTTACTGTTTTTGACAAGAGTCTGAGCCACGTCACACTGCATGCAGCCATCAAACAATTCAGTTTTTGCAATGACAAATCCTTAGATGAGTGCTGTCAAAAAATGGCGAAATTGACTGCCATCACAGAGTTCTAGATTTGACTTATCGGACCATTAACGTGATCAAGGCAAAAATTTGTGCCAAAATCATCGCTATACCGTCCGATATGATCGACAAAGTGATAGGAAACGAAGAAAAGAAGTCCGATATATCCGACTGAACACGCAATTATTAAGAAAGTTAACTTATTGACGTCTTAAAAAATTAATTTGAATTGCGCCGTCGTAGTTGTGTAGTGTTAATTTTGCCATATTAAGAAATACGTATCTATTTTATTATTTCTATACAGAGGAGTATATAAAGGGTGTTTTTTTTTTAGGTTGGTTTTTCGAATAGAGATAAAACTGACATTTTGTGGTCAAACCTGGCAACTCTAATGTCATTTATATTCAGTTTGGATTGCCATTTCATCATGAACAGGTTGACAAATGAACAACGCTTGCAAATCGTGCAAATTTATTTCGAAAATAATGGTTCAGTTCAGTTTATCAGACCAATTAATTCGGTTAACCATGGATCGTTTTCGCACTACGTTTACTCTATGTGATAATACGCATCCACATAGACGTCGAACAGTGCATACTTTCTTTTGGGTTGAATGGCTACGTCAACAAGCAAAATCGCCGCATTTGGAGTAAAAAGAATCCACATGAGACCCCTGAAACACCATTACATCCACAAAAACTGACTGTTTGGCGTGCTCTATGGGCTGGTGGAGTCATTGGGCCATACTTCTTCTGAAATGATGCTGGAGAGTCAGTTACCGTTAATAGAGACTGGTATAGAACCATGATAACCGACTATTCGTTCCCGAATTGGATGACATGAATGTGGATGAGATGTGGTTCCAATAAGACGGCGCTACATGCCACACAGCGCACGTCACAATCGATTTATTGAAGGAAACATTCGATGAGCGCATAATTTCGCGGAATGGACCTGCCAATTGGCCACCAAGATCGTGTTATTTGACACCATTGGATTATTTTCTTTGGGGATATGTGAAGTCGCTCGCCTACGCCAACAAACCAGAAACGTTAAGGGACTTGGAAGCCAACATTCGTGGCGTTATTGCCGATGTACAGCCCCAAATTCTTGAAAAAGTGGTTGAAAATTGGACCTCCAGACTTGTCTTTATTCGAACCAGCCGCGGAAGTCATATTTGAACATTAATGGCATAAAATTATCCTTCCAATAAAGCCAAATTGATGGACATTAAAACGATTTTCTTGTATTATATTTCAATTCGAAGTTCTATACCTCTAAAAAAACACAATTTATTTTAAGTCCCAAATAAATTTGGCAAACAGATATAAGTCAATCTTCGGGCATTTTTTTAGATCAGTCCCTCAAAAGGTTCCCTCGTGTTGCGCCGCTGCAATTTGTATTGAAGATAGACATCAAAATCTTCTATCCAGTCCATTCCATTTAAGTTTTGTTTTTAAAAAATGTTCTAAATCATAATTTTGCAAGGGCACAGGTATTCAAAGTATAAAATTTTAAATTGTTTTAACTAAAGGATAGTGAGTTATCGTGTCGTGTTATCGTGTGCGCTGTTGAGTCAGTCAGAACAATTTTGGAACGTAATAGGAGTGACATTCTTTATGTTAAACATACAAAAGAGTACCTACATATTTGGTAATAAGCGAAAATAAATTGTACCTATGTTTGTCAGGATATGTTCATATCTTATATCAATTGAATAGAAAATTAATATATTACACTGTATCTTAATGTACATTGTATCTTAGCTTCGAGCAATTGCAAGCAGCCGCGTTTCATGTCACACATTGGTAGGTATCATGTCAAAAACAATACAAATTAATTCAATTATCAAATATAGGAAAAGTCCTTGAATATACAGCCACCAAACCTATACATAATGTATGACCTACATAAATTACAATTTAGTTGAAGAACTAGGTAGCTAGCAGATCACGAACTTAATAACTGCTACCGGAGTACGTTTACTATTTCATAGCCGCAACCGACAATCATAATCGTCCTGAAATAATCGTAAATTTCACTCGAACCCTCTCGAAATTATGGATAGGTACAACACCAGTACACCTTTCATCCAACTCATCTGTTGTAGTAGCGTGCGTATAACTAACTATACGTTCAGACAAGAAGCAGGTGTGCTTTACCACAGTCATGAGACATCACTTGTAAAATCTTTGTACATAGGCCTCTAATTACACATACAAAAAACTTTATCGCACGTACATGTCTGTTTCGTAAAATACTCTCAGGAACAATGAGCAAATTATACAAATTGCTTGAGATTCAACGAGAAATAATTTGCAATTGCTTTTGATGTGCCTGTGACGGTGACTGTGCCTGTGCCTGTGCCTACAAGCAAGTTGCCTGCTTGTGGCAAAGTAGCATTTTCACTTTTACTTTTACGAGGACCTTGCAAGGGGTGATGAAAAGGCGACAAGAACTTGGCTTGATTATTGAAAGCGATTCGAAGTGTTCTGCAACGACAGATAGGAGACTTTATCGTATAATGTAAACACTTAGCCACCTCAACCTCACACAGCTAACGAGTAAAATAGGAAAAATTATGCAAGCAATTAAGTCATTATGCTAACCCAGTCGCAGGAAGACATACATATCCTCGGTCGTAGTGTGCGTTTCTTTTTTCTTTGAAGATGAAAAAGTTATTTGGGGAACATATAAAAAGCATAAAACCAAAGGGGTTGGTTTTCATTGACACGCAAAGCAAAAAAAAAAGGATAAAGCCAGAATAATAATAATATAGACTTTACGGAGTTCATTGAAGCAAATAATCCAAGAGTGATAATCCATATGGTAATTTCGAAATAATATGCATGACACACATATGTATGTATGTATGTAAAATGTGCAAAATTCTTCTTTTAAATTTGATTGTAAAGTTTGTTAGCATTCAAAGAGGCTGATTTATACGGAAGCTGTCGTTTCCTACGTCACAAATTATTAAATTTTTTTTTTTTTTTTTTATCTAATAAGGATATGCAGATGAGGTTATTGAATAAATTTTAAAATAAAATTATGTTTCTGAAGTAACTTGGAAATGTCTTTGGTCCAGCGCAAAAAATTGTTAATATATGTAAATAGGTAAAAAGTTGTGCCTTCTATAAGATGGCCTCATCACATGACTAGGGTAGGTATTTCTCTTTCATAATAAAGTGTTTTGAAATATTGTTATGTGGCACATTTTTTATTAACTTGGTAGGGTATGGATACAAGGCCATTATCGTGTCATTTTTTTTTTTTTTTTTCACAACAAAAGAGGAAGTCAAAATGGAAACTGGGCAATTTTTGACAAAGTCGAGAAACTAACTGATGATTTGCATGTAAATTTAAGGCGAGGAAGCGCGTATACGTAGTTCTATTTGCTGGCGTAGACTGTAAGATTAGAAAAATAAATCTGTCATGATAAGTATTTGAATACACATCTTAGTCCACAGTTACTTCAAGGGAGCACGACCGGCTCAGCTGCTATTGTCATGTTCAAAGGAGGGATCCTACGAACCCCGCTAAAAAGTTACCCCCGTCAACAATCGCGTTAATGAGGCAGGCTTACAAACTCCTGGATAACACAAATGTAAAAACACCAGCATTTGATTGGCCTCAGTGAGGAAAGACGAAGAAAAAGAAGTGACTTCAAGGGGCTACTACACTCTGTCCAACATAAATTGGCAGTACACGTCTTATGGGGAAGCTTTTTAAAAATCAGTAGCGTGCCATATTGTTCCACCATACTCAATTGAAAGAAACCCCTCATAAAGTGTTTACCCTCCAGTGAATTTCCAATTGCATCTGACGTAGATCCACCACGTCTTATTCAGTTCACATGTGAGTGTGCACTGGCCTGTGGCACTCATTTAGTTGAGGTGCATTCAGAGTTACCAATGTCCGTTTACCTTTTTTTTCTTGGGTTTCTGTTGAGGAGCTTTATGTTTTTGAGCTTTGAAGAAAAGTTGTTAATGGTAAGTGTTATCGTGGATTTCGTTTCTTTTAATGTGTGGAAAATATGTTAAAATGCAGTTACAAAATTGTTTGTTTTGTTTGTTAGAAATGGCCTTAAATTCATCCAAAGACTAAAGTGCCAAAAAAAAAAAGAAATTGTTGACGCGACAAAAAAAATTCATCAAAATTTGAAAAATAAAACAACAACTGCGAATCAAGTAGGTGATATTTTTTCTGGGTAAGCGAACAGTTTAAAGACCTCTTAACGAAAATAGGCCAAAACTCGTCACCAAAGAAGAAAAACCAAACTGACTTAAAAGAAAAGTAGATGATTTCAATAAGTGCGCCATCAGGCAAATTGTGCATCAGTTTTTTTTTCCAAATAACGAACTTACGACGCCGGATAAAATACTGCATAAGGTAGGACGCAATGCTAACATCACTAAAATTAGCAGGTCTTCTCAGCATACGGTTTTAAAAACTGAACTGTGTTTCTAATTTGCCCATCGTCAGCGAAAGAGTGTTCTTTTGGAAAGAACTGACATCATAACGTAAAGATAAATAAAAAAATTAAAATGAAAATTTCAATCTAAAAAAAGCATGGTAACCCAACATAATATTCTTTCGGTTTTTGCTGATTTAAAATCCATAGTACGGGAACCCTGTAAGAGCTTTTGTGAGAAGAGCACCTTACGGAAAACAAAAGAGTGCGAATGAGAGGCAAACGTCCCTATCTACCCTGTACTGTCAATTTATGTTGGACAGAGTAAGTAAATAATTTTATCAATTATTCTGGAGTCAACATTCCTTTTTTTTTTTTTATACCCTATCCTAAGGGTATATTAATTTTGACACATAGTTTGTAACACCCCTTAATATTCGCCGTAGACCCATAAAAGTATATATATTTATGATCAGGACCAAATCCTAAGACTATCTAGCAATGTCCGTCCGTCCGTCCGTACGCAATTTTTAGGTCTTTAAAATTAAGCTAAGAAGCTGAAATTTGGACCACATATTCCCTGGGGCTCCGAAATGGTTAAGTGTATTTTTTTTAATACGCCTACTGCCACGCCCACAATTTAGAAAAAACCGTTTTGAAGCTAAAGTTAGAGAGATAGAGTGTTAAAACCTTCACAAGATATGTAGGCACTGCTCTCCTTTATAAGTTTGTCATATAAAGTTTTTTGACACGCCTACTTTTTGTGGGCGTTTTTGACTAAAATGCTGTTTTCTTCGAAAATTTTCACAGAAAGCGAAAAAAACAGTTTAACAAAATATTTACCCAATATTTTTTCCAACATATCGCCCATACAAAGTTTTTGGCCACGCCCACTTTTTGGGGGCGTTTTTTTAAAAAAACTTTTTTTTTTTTTTAATTAATAGAACTAAATAAAATGCTATCCATCATCTTCTTAATGCTTTTGTCTTTCGGGCATATAGGGATATGGATAGGGTATCATACTGTTCGCCTCAAGCGAACTGTAGCCTTTCCTTATGTTTTTATATATATTTAAGGTCCCTACCTGCGATTTTTTTTCTGGTTCTGGTTTTTCTTACTCGAAGAGGTTATGATCAGATTTAAAGGGGTCATAACCCAACCGATTCACTGTATTACTATTAGTTACCCTTTCGCTTTTTGTAAATTGCCCAACCTTGCGAACATTGAGAATGGGTAGTACTGGACAGCGTTGCCACTTACATCCGGAAACCAAAAGTGTGTGAAATTTTATGGCTAAAACTGGGACCTAACTTTACCACGTAATGGCATCCATCCGCACTTTCTTACATTTATAATATGACTTATTATCGTGTCGATGAAAATCGGTTTTGAAGTTGACGTAATTGATCCATCTTTTGCGACACCTAAAAAGTTTGTAAAAAACAGAACATGAACATTTTTTTTAAAGAAGACAATATTTGTCTACACAATAAAAAACATAAATTAATATTGTTTAAATTGCAGTATGTAAGCTCAATGGGTTAGGTAAGGTTAGGTTGAAGTGGCAATCGGCGAGGCCGACTCACTTAGGCCAAAAAGAGGTCCGTTGTGATACCACGTGGATCTAAACTTTTGCTACACTACTCGTTGAACCACTAGGAGCTATGAATATCTTTAGCGCCAGTGGTTGAAAGATCTTCAAGATTGTCATGGAAGAAGGCACCGAGATGGACCTTACGTTTATGGGAGAGAGCAGGACAAGTGCAAAGAAGGTTTAGGACTGTCTCCTCCTCCTCCTCGTCCATGCAGCTTCTGCAAAAGTCATTTGCAAGTCTAATAGCATGCCTGCCTATAAACAGTGTCAAGTGATGACACCTATTGTAGAGCTGACGTGCAGTCTTTTTAGAGAGATCAAACCCTTAGAGCGTTTAAGATCCAGCTTAGGCCAAATCCATTTTGTTGCAAGACAACTTGTCCAACTTAGGTTAGTTTTCTCAATAGCTTCCAATTTTAGCAATAGTTTGCATGCAGCAATTAGAATGCCTAAGGAACCTTTATCAGGTAAAATATAATGCAGTGTGGTTCCGTGTTTTGCTGGTTCGTCGGGCTTACAGTTCCCTAGGATATCTCTATGCCCCGGCACCCAGCAGAGGTGAATATTGATTTGCTTCGACATCTCCTTTAGAGAGGATCGGCATTCTAGAGCCACTACAGATTTTAGAGAGACTGAGTCTAGTGGTTTCAAGGCCGCTTGGCTGTCAGAGAAGATTCGGAGATCGCTAGCTGATATCACGTTTCTTTTCAGCCAAGACAAGGCTTCTTTGATCGCCATGACTTCCGCCTGAAACACACTGCAGTGATTGGGTAGACGAAATGAGAGACTAAGATTTAGTCTGTGAGAGAAAATGCCACCGCCAACCCCTTCACCAGTCAAACTGATGCTGATGTGTGATGTAATCTATGTTTCCAGGAAGGGTCCTAAATAGAGACCAAGATATGGTCCATTGCGATGTTGCTTTGAGGCGAATAGCCGAGTTAGCAGCTAATTGTCTGCTTTAGATGTCGAGTGGTCTTAAATGTTTAGGTTTAGTTGCACCACAGTAGGAGTTAGGTCGATTGAGACTGGGAATTCTGCGTTAGAGTGAGAGGGAAGATGTGAGTTTTGAATGGGGAGGTTGATTGTTGTTGTCGTTGCATTCGGTTTGGTTTGTGTCGTCATATTTTTTCTTGTTGCTTTGTTCTGTGGTTGGCTAGTGTGTATCTTTTATGTGTTTTATTTTTTCTTGTTACTTTGTTGTGTGGGTGGCTGATATGTTTGTTGATGTGAGTTTTGGATGGGTGTTGATTGTTGTTGTCGTTGCATTCGGTTTGGTTTGTGTCGTCATATTTGTGTTATTTTTTCTTGTTGCTTTGTTGCGTGGTTGGCTAGTGAGATTCTTTTATTTTTCTTTGTTACTTTGTTGTGTGGGTGGCTGATATGTTTGTTTTTGCTTTGTTGCGTCCGTGGTCAGATATGAGTTTTGAATGAAGTTGAGTGTCGTCGTATTAGATATCAGTTTAGTGTATTTTTTGTTTTTGGTTTCTTTCATACTGTGTGATTAGTGTGTGTGTGTTGTGGGGGATTCTGTTGAGATGCGTCAGTGAGCGGTGTGTGTATTAATAGTGATTTGGATTTTTTAATTGCGCTAAGTAGGAGTTAGGTCGATTGAGACTGGGAATTCTGCGTTAGAGTGAGAGGGAAGATGTGAGTTTTGAATGGGGTATGATTGTTGTTGTCGTTGCATTCGGTTTGGTTTGTGTCGTCATATTTTTTTTATTTTTTCTTGTTGCTTTGTTGTGTGGTTGGCTAGTGAGTATCTTTTATTTTTTCTTGTTGCCTTGTGTTTTATTTTTTCTTGTTACTTTGTTGTGTGGGTGGCTGATATGTTTGTTTTATTTTTTGTTTTTGCTTTGTTGCGTCCGTGGTCAGATATGAGTTTTGAATGAAGTTGAGTGTCGTCGTATTAGATATCAGTTTAGTGTATTTTTTGTTTTTGGTTTCTTTCATACTGTGTGATTAGTGTGTGTGTGTTGTGGGGGATTCTGTTGAGATGCGTCAGTGAGCGATGTGTGTGTTAATAGTGATTTGGATTTTTTAATTGCGCTAAGTAGGAGTTAGGTCGATTGAGACTGGGAATTCTGCGTTAGAGTGAGAGGGAAGATGTGAGTTTTGAATGGGTGTTGATTGTTGTTGTCGTTGCATTCGGTTTGGTTTGTGTCGTCATATTTTTTTTATTTTTTCTTGTTGCTTTGTTGTGTGGTTGGCTAGTGAGTATCTTTTATTTTTTCTTGTTGCCTTGTGTTTTATTTTTTCTTGTTACTTTGTTGTGTGGGTGGCTGATATGTTTGTTTTATTTTTTGTTTTTGCTTTGTTGCGTCCGTGGTCAGATATGAGTTTTGAATGAAGTTGAGTGTCGTCATATTAGATATCAGTTTAGTGTATTTTTTGTTTTTGGTTTCTTTCATACTGTGTGATTAGTGTGTGTGTGTTGTGGGGGATTCTGTTGAGATGCGTCAGTGAGCGATGTGTGTGTTAATAGTGATTTGGATTTTTTAATTGCGCTAAGTAGGAGTTAGGTCGATTGAGACTGGGAATTCTGCGTTAGAGTGAGAGGGAAGATGTGAGTTTTGAATGGGGGTTGATTGTTGTTGTCGTTGCATTCGGTTTGGTTTGTGTCGTCATATTTTTTTCCTAAGTTAAATGTATGGTTGCTATGGATTATACATTTTTTATCCATCGGCCATCCCATGGCACCCAAGCTGCAGCGTCAGCCAAATGACCAGACCCTTAGCGAGTCCAGTATCTGGCCCATGCCCTTGAAATCCAACGGCACAGCACAATCGTCGTTCCCACACCAGTCCATCGTCCGTCCCAAGCAGCCAAGCTGCAGCGTCAGCCAAATGACCAGACCCCCCAGCGAGTCCAGTATCTGGGACCATGCCCATGCCCTTGAAATCCAACGGCACATTGTATGTGAGGGTGGTCTTTTGAGGTCTATATTTTATATCTTATATAAATAAATAAAAAACAAATGAGTCTCTGATATGCGACACATTGTTGTTTGTTATGATTTCGACACATTATGGTGTGTGATGGTTGAACTGACTACGCTAGCGTTACTTTGTTGTTCATGAATTGAGTAAATAGCCCCAAAGGAAGTCTTGTTGTGACATATTGGGTTGGGTACCGAATAGGATTGCTCTTATTTTAACGACCAATCTGTTTATTGGGATCTAAGTTGCAGCGTCAGTCAAATGATCAGATTTCCAGCGGTCATGCCCATGCCCCTGAAATCCAACGGAACTGCACAATCGTCGTTCCGACGCTAGCCACAACGATGATTGAGTCTCTGGTATGCGACACATTGTTGTTTGTTATGATTTCGACATATTATGGTGTCGTGGTTCCGACGCTAGCCACAACGATGATTGAGTCTCTGGTATGCGACACATTGTTATTTGTTATGATTTCGACATATTATGGTGTCTGATGGTTGATTGGGATTGGTTGAATAGCCCATGGAAGGGCACATGAGTTTTATAGGATTCCTGTCTTATCGCGTTGAGCATATTGTCGCGTATTTCTTTTTTTATTGAATACAAACTGTGAAATTTTAGGAGGGGATTCCTTGTATAAAGGCCAAGCGTAAGAATTAGGAAGTATCAGTTTATCTTGAAGCTAAAGTGAAGAAAGTTTAAAATAAAATGGAATTTTTGAACCAGCTGGGAGCCGTCAAGCCATTGGAGAGTCTGAAGACTTTAAAACTGAAGACAAAGTACCGAATCGTGAAAGGTACGCGATGCCAGACCAAATATGGGTCCAGGATTTTGGTGGAGCTGGAAAATAGTAAGGTGTTCCTACCGGCGCGGTTTGACACCATGGATGAGGACACTTTGAAGCTGCTCTCCTCAAGCCAGATGGAGGTGATCCAGCCCAATGGAAACTCTTTTGAACTGGCTTTCCATGCCTCATCAGCAGCGGAAGCAGAAGAAGAAGAGGTGGAGTTTTTACTTTCCCAGCCATTTTTGTAAATTTATTTAAGAAAAAATAATAAAATAAAAAATGTACTTATTGAAAATTATTTGGTGTTTTTTTTTATTTGTCTCTTTAGCGTTTTGAGGTAGTCAAGGATCAGGCAACATTCGTCAAGCGATTCAACTTGCGTGGTCGAAGGATTGAATTCCGTATTAAGGATGTGGCAGACAACGCTGAACCAACAAATTGGGTCCAAAACGCAGTGAAGGGTATGTTTGAGCGTATTGCTGCAGATCTGGATTCTTCAGATATGGTGGGGATAACGTTTACAGGCACGAATTTCGAACATCGTGGTCCTGGTTGGATGGGTTTTAAGAAGGCGTCCGAATTAAATTGGAGTGATGTCTGGGAATTAATCACGAAAATATTCCAGAGCAATTCCGAAGGCATAAGTACGGATACTTTTCGGATAAATGTCACATCGGTAAGGCTTCCTACCGGGCAAGGAAATGAACGAAGGCAAAAATATAATTCTTTCGATGAAGAATCTGCAAGAAGGAGAGGAATAATTGCTATATCAAACAAGGATAACCTATGCTTACCTCGTGCATTGGTTGTAGCAATTGCTCACGTAAACAAAGATTCTGATTACGTGAAAATCCGACGAAATACCGGAAAACTTCAGGATGTTCAAACTGCTAATTTAATAAGCATGAGCGGTGTAAATATACCGACTGAAGGTTGTGGTATTCCAGAGCTTCGCAGTTTTCAAGATCATTTGTCGGAATATAAGATCATCGTCTACGAGTATGCCCGAAAAGGACGGTCTGTACTATTTGAAGATGTCACCAATAATAGTAGTAAAAGACTAAATTTACTATATTTCAATGCTCACTTTAATGTCATATCATCTTTGACGGCAGCCTTCTGCTGTGTTTACTTTTGTGAAAATTGCAACATACCGTACAATACAAAAGCCGATCATAGATGTGTAAAGGCATGTCCACAATGTCAACAAGCACCTAGATGTCCGACGAACCTTCCCGAAATTCTATGCAAAGAGTGCAACAGAAGTTTTAGAGGACAGGATTGTTTTGACAAACACAAGGCTTCAGGATCAACCGGAAACCGAGCGATTTGTGAAACTGTTAAAAGATGTGCTGATTGCCTTAAAACATATGGAGCAAATAGAGGACATACTTGTGGGGAGTTCTATTGCAATAAATGCGATCAACACGTCTCTCAAGAACACTTGTGTTACATTCAGCCAGACACTAGAAACCCAAAATTAAAAGATGTTCTCTACGTATTCTATGATTTGGAGAGTCGTCAAGAGAAGGTTATTGGTGAGAAGGTGATAAACGATTATGCCGATTCAATAAAACTTCACGAGCCAAATTTGTGTGTTTTCCAGCAAAGATGTGACCATTGTTTGAGTGAAAATGACCTACAATTTTGCCAAAAATGTAAATTCAGACTTAATGTGAAAAAAGGTCCGAATGTTATAGCCGAGTTCCTACAACACCTTCTTAATGTTCGCAAATCTTTTAAAAAGGTTATTGTTATAGCGCATAACGGTCAGGCGTACGATCATCAATTCATTCTAAACTACATCCTACAAAATACCAGATTTCAACCGGCATTGATTATGAGAGGAACTAAAATTATACTCATGGAATTGGAAAATGTGAAATTCATCGATTCACTGAATTATTTTCCAATGGCTTTAGCAGTTCTTCCGCGTGCTTTCGATCTAAAACAATCGCTAAAAAAGGGTTATTTTCCGCATTTCTTCAATACCAAAGAAAATGAAAATTATAATGGTCCATTGCCGCCCGTAGAGTATTACAATCCGGATGCTATGAAAAGTAATGATCGAACTGTATTCTTGAAGTGGTATGAAGAAAATAAGCATATCGAATTTAATATGCAACGTGACCTTCTTGAATACTGCATCAGCGATGTACAGATCCTATCTGAAGCGTGTATTAAATTCAGAAATTTGTTCCTTGATCAGTGCAATGTGGAGCCGTTTCTAGAGTCTGTAACTATAGCATCGGCATGTAACCTGGTATATCGCCGTAATTTTCTACAGCCAAACACTATTGGCTTAATACCTAGAAATGGATACAGACAAGCTGATAATCAATCACGCCAGGCAATTGAGTGGCTCATTTGGGAAGAAAAGAGGCGAAATTGTGTCATTCAGTATGCAGCCAAGCAACGAGAAGCGAACGTTGTAGCTGGCGTAAGTGTTGACGGTTTTTGTAAGGAAACCAAACAGGTGTTTGAGTTTCATGGCTGCTATTGTCATGGGCACACTTGTTTAAAAAATAATCGTGATAAGTCCTTAAGCAATGACCAGTACGACACTTTAAATTCACGCTATGAAAAAATCAATGCTAAATTGACTCGGCTAAGGCAGTTCGGTTACGAGGTAATTGAAAAATGGGCTTGTGAATTTGAAAAACAGTTGAGTGATGAAGATGTCAAATATTTAAAAGCACATCCAATAACACAATATGCTCCACTAAATCCTCGCGATGCATTTTACGGAGGCCGTACAGGCAACACATACAACTATTACAAATGTAAAGAGGGGGAAAAAATCAAATACATAGATGTATGTTCTCTATACCCTTGGGTTTGTAAATACGGGAAATTTCCATTGAATCACCCCAAAGTTCACACCACCACCACCACCACCGATTGGTCTCAAGTGAATTTACAGAGCATCAATGGAGTTATAAAATGTAAAATAATTCCTCCAGAGCAATTGCTGCATCCGGTATTACCTGTAAAGCAAAATAATAAATTAATGTTTACATTGTGTATGACATGCAGTGAACAATTATCTCAAGAAGAGCAATGCGCCCACGATGATGATGAAAGAGCTCTGCACGGAACATGGATTATTGATGAAGTTTTGAAAGCAATAGAGAAAGGGTATAAGCTAGTAGATATTTTCGAAATATGGGAGTATTCGATGATGCAATATGATAAAATTGCGAAATCAGATGGCCTCTTCACTCAAATGATGAATAAATTCATTAAAATAAAACAGGAAGCATCAGGATGGCCGAATAAATGTGCAACAGAGGAAGATAAAAACAAATATATAGCTGATTTCCTAAACAATGAAGATGTCAAACTAGATTTTGAAGAAATTTGCAACAACCCTGGAAAAAGATCTTTTGCTAAACTGATACTGAATTCGTTTTGGGGTAAATTCGGACAAAGAGAAAACCAGCAGAAAACATCAATAGTTAATAGTCCGTCTGAGTTATATCAGATGCTTACGAATCCAACCGTACTAGTCTGTCATATTCTCCCTATAAATGAGGAAAATATCGTAGTAAGTTGGTTGTATAAAGAAGAAGCAGCAGATACACTATCAACTGTAAATGTGTGTATTGCAGCTTATACAACCACGCAAGCTCGTCTAAAATTGTACAGTTACCTGGAACAGTTAGAAGATAGAGTACTATATTATGATACTGATTCCGTAATCTACATAAGTCGCGAAGGAGAACCTGACCCACCGACCGGTGAATTCATAGGCGATATGACTGACGAATTAGAGTGCTATGGTCAAGGAAGTTATATTACTGAATTTGTAAGTGGCGGACCGAAAAATTATGCTTACAAAGTCTACAGTACAAGAGATGACATCGAACAAATTGTGTGTAAAGTAAAAGGAATAAATCTAAATTATTCAGCATCGAAGAAGGTCAATTTTGAGACGATTAAGGAAGCTGTACTTAATGCTACGAACACAGATGATATAAAGATTATTTCGAGTAATATCCGTCGGACGCGAGAACATCAAATAATTACTGTTGCGGAAACAAAAACCTACAAACCCAAAGCAGAAAAACGTAGATTTCTTGGTGATCACAGTTCCCTGCCATATGGCTATAAAAGACTCAAATAAAAAACACCAATTTCATATTTCATTAAAAGAATCAAAAATGTTTTTTTATTTTATTTTCACTTAGTTTCCACTTATAAATTTGTTTAACAGGTAAACATTTTGCAGGGCGCAGCATTTACCGTGAAATGAACATTTTTTCTCATTGGGATAGAGACGCTTTAGTTCTTTAAATTTCGGACAGCCAATATCTTCAATGTCCATCACTTCAACATTTTCATCTTGTAGTATTTCCTTCATCCATTGAGCTTTTTCAGTTCCTTTGACGTACAAAAGAGTATTCCGGATTTTCTCCTGAAGATATTTTCTTACTGTTCGGAATTCTGTTAATCCTCCATCCCAAACTAAGCCGTGATGGTTTTCATACAACCAATTGGCTTGTCTTCTTAATGAGGGTGTTAACTGGTCAGAGCTGAATGGCGGCTTTACGATGAAATGATAATGATGACCACTGTGCAGTACTGCTATTTCCTTTGCAATAAACTGGTTGTTTGGTCCTTTGAATCCCTGCAGGTCGATAACAAAATACATTTTTACGAATGCGTACGCGTGTATTTACGGTAAAAAAAAATAGAAAAAAAAAAGGACGTGTGTTTGCGATAAAAGCCAGCATTAAACTAAACTTATATTTCTCGTAAAACTGTCTGACTCAATGGATTGTAGTTTATAATGCGATCGTGTAACATTAAACAGTAGGCAGATGTATTAGCAGGTATTATTTTTGTTGTTGCTGTTTTGATTTCAATACGAATATCAATTGGGCCGTTTTTGATTATTTCGTTCTGGTGCCGGCAATCAATTACGAAAATTGTTGCTTGAGATTTAAAAGCATCTCTTGATAAGAGTGGTTCAGCAAAAAGGCGATTATAGTAGGTTTTTTGAAAATCACAATACATACTATATAATAAACTATAGTTATTTTTATCAAATGCCAAATTTAGATCTTCACATGGATAAGCATCGGAATTTAGATAAGCCTTTATATTTAAAATATCACAATGATCAAAATTAGTTACATTTCCTTTCAGTAAATTACGTTTGTTGGTTTGCAGAGCAAGTATAATGTAGCGTGGCTTCTCCATTTGAGAGGTTGTCTTTACATTCCAAATATGATGACTGACGCTGGGTAATGCAGGATATTCGTATAGATCCCAGTTGCGAAAAGCCAGCTTCATAGTTTGTCCATTATTAATATGTTTGTATAGTTTTAATT
Organism: Ferdinandea cuprea; assembly: GCA_963576555.1. Classification (NCBI taxonomy): domain Eukaryota; kingdom Metazoa; phylum Arthropoda; class Insecta; order Diptera; family Syrphidae; genus Ferdinandea; species Ferdinandea cuprea. The sequence goes on from OY754959.1 coordinate 1,298,768, forward strand.
TGTAAGTATCAGAGAGTGTTATATGTGGAATTTTCCATTGTACTTTAAGCAAGTTTATCTTTGCTTTCTCATCCTCGTCAGCAATTAATGAATTATCATCTGTGCGTGCACGTGTTAGAATCAAATCATGACGGCCGTTTGGTATAATTTTCTTATAGTCTTCAGCAAATCCCAGTAATTTATTTAGTGGCATGCAAAAATTAAAATAGATTCCATTAACATTGATTGAAGAATTAGGTGACCAGGATGCATTCAAAAGCATATCACTTTCATTTTTATTTAAAGAGAGATAGTTTTTAATTGTTGACGTAATGCCGACACTTCGATTACTATCAATTTCCACACCATTTAATTCATAACGAATTTCATCGAATAAGAAAGCTACTCCATTATTTACAAGTTTTGTTTTCGCAACGGCTGATCCATCAGTTTTCGACACAGTACCCTCAATATAAATGTAACTTTCTGAAGGCAAAATATTAAGATTTTGATGTTGGACACAAATTTGAATGATGTCATTTTTGTCGAAATTATTTAAATATGGCGAGTACGTATGATATTCCAACTTTGAGATACTCTCCTCAAATTTCGGTTCTTCAAAAATATTCAGCATGTCTTGTAGGTGTTTTGGCTTAGATTTTTAATCTGTAACCTAGTGATAATAGAAATTGCCGATTTTGTACAGCTAGTACTGATGTTTTCCTATCAGAACCGGATAGTATATTGAGAGGTTTAGTAATATCACCTACTCTTTTATAAGTTGAGGGGTACGATGGGTTATCATATAGTATCATTGTTGTGGTTTTAGATGCAATCGAATTGTTATCGTTTCGCTTCGAAAGTTTATAAGATTTCCGTCCTGATCTAAGAGATTCAATGTTATAGAACTTATCCTCTTAGCGCTCACTGGCAGATAGATGACATTGTGAGGAACTTCAACTATTTTATATCCCGGGCTTACATTAATAGAAAATTCATGCAGTATATGAGCAGGTCGATTGTTTATATATGTTTTATCAATTAAATTACATTCAATTCGCACAATATTCACTCTATTGATGTCAACATATAGGTCAGATTCATGCATAATATTGGGAACAAGTTTCTTCTTACTGAATCCCAAGAGCGAACCAATACTACGATGATGAGAAAAATCTATTTCCATATTGCTGTAAACTTCACATTTCAAAGTATTATTATTGGCTCTTAATTTAATTATAATTTTTTCAGCTCTATCCTCGTTGTGTAGCTTCAGAACCTCCTGAATTACATTATTAATATCCTCAATTTCGTAAGAACCTACTGGAAAAGTGATTTCATTGTTATCACCAAAATGAAACGAGTTATTAAATACATCCACATTAGGTATAGAATTGTAGGTCTGGAAGTCAACTAAACCGCAAACGTAATCAGTATTTAGGATTATTGGAGGAAAGTAATCGGCGGTGAGCGTAGAATTGTTTCCACTCAATGTAAGTGTTAACGACATTGCTATTGGAATAGAAATGAAACATATTTTGATTTTGTAGTATTTATTTATTTACATTTTGATCGAATAGGAACTTCAAACATAAATGACCACATATAAATGTATTAAAATTTTGACAATTATTATAATTGTACTGAATATTTTCACCCAAATATTTTACAACCTCTATAGGCGGTCTTAAATTACCAAAACTGTCAAAGTATTTTACAATATTTTTATTCTTAATATATGCTACCCAATGTGTCCCTGGTCCACGCTCATTGTCCAAGTTAATTACACCACATTCTCTATCAAGCGATCTTATAGGTAATTTATCTCTCATATAAACACCACGAAAATAGGGTATATTGACTTTTCCGAATTTAATAATATCAATATTGGAGAGCGGATGATTGGGTAGCAAATTTAAAAGTTTTTTGAATCGTTCGGTTTGAGAAAAAGTCCAAATCCTTTTTTGTATGGTTGTAGATAAAGTCCCTTGCCCTTCTGAATTTGAACCCCTTCCATAGCTTGGTTGTGGCGTTTGTTCTCCTCCAACTGTTGCTTGGCTACCTTTGAAGCATTGATTGCCTTAACTAGTCCTGCAGCTCCCCCAGTTAGGGAACCAACCGCTGATAATCCAGCTAAGATCGGTAATAATGGTAGGAAACCTCCAATTTTTGGTAGCGGTATGACTCGGGGAATGGAAATGCTCTTCCGTTTATTTTTAGTAACCTTTTTAGCTGCTTGTAAAGCAGATATTGCAATTTCGTTTGGATCTTTACTTTTTGGATTTCTAATAGCGTTTCTAGCCTCCATAATGGCTATTTTAAATAATTTTTTATTCATTTTAAGTTTTTGTTTCCTTGCTCTGCTATGTTTAGATTTGCAACCCATACCGAATTTTGTTTTAGCTTTCATCATATTCGTAACCAATATGCTACTTAATTTTTCTGCTATTGATGAGTCTTTCGCTTTTACTCTATGCCAAGCCTTTTCAGTTAGAATTTTATCAGCAATATGTCGATCAGACAGGTTATTGTTTTTATTTGCATATACAATATCGTGTTCGCGACACGCTTCATCCAATAGATTCACTCCTCGATCTCCTCTAGCAAGACGTTCTTTCAGTTTAGTTCCAGGTCCACAGAAATTATACGAGGGAAGATGCAATTCAAAGGGTAACTTATCGATTAAGGAATTTACTAATCCACACCCCTTGAATGAATGTTTTGAAGTGATGGCTTTCGCACTATAATCAATCATTTTATATCACTTTCTTGTTACACACATTGAGCATTTATGAATCTTTTGACAATAAAACATCACCTTTTATTATTATTAGCTTCATTCGGTAGTGGAATGAGGTTCATAAAACAACAACAAGGTAGTATTAAAGTTAAGAACTTTGATACTAAAATTAAAGAAAATGGAAAACATGGACAATTATTTCCTAATAGTATTCGTGGAATAATTGTGGGTCCATCAAACTGTGGAAAAACTAATGTTATGTTCAGTATTTTGCTTGACCCCAACGGTTTAAAGTTTGAAAACCTTTACATATATTCAAAGTCTTTGCATCAACCAAAGTATACCTACTTGAGAAAACTAATAAAGTCAATCAAGGGAATGGGGTACAATGAATTTTCGAATAATTCTGAAATAATCGCACCTTCTAAAGCAAAGCGAAATTCAATATTTATATTTGATGATGTAGCTTGTGATAAACAAAACAACATTCGAGAATATTTCTGCATGGGACGACATAACGATGTAGATAGTTTCTACCTGTGTCAATCTTATACGCATATACCAAAACATTTGATTCGAGACAATGCAAACTATATCATTGTTTTTAAGCAAGATGAACTTAATCTGAAACATATATACAACGATCATATAAATTCAAATATGACTTTCAAACAATTCAGAGATTTATGTACAACATGTTGGAGAGATGCATATGGTTTCTTGGCTATTAATAAAGACTTGAGTACAGATAAAGGACAATATAATAAATCATTTAAGGAAATTGCATCTATATAAAGCTACTCAGTCATTAATCAACCGCTTATATGATCATATCCAGATTGGAACAGCCCCAGTTTGTAACCGACCCTGTTTGTAACTGATCCTGTTTGTAATCGATCCAGTTCGTAACTGATCCTGTTTAAAACCGCTGTTTAAAGTTATTAAATATGGATGTTAATGAAAATATTCTTAAAGATCTTATAAAAACTAAAAGAGATTTGAGGAAAAAATATATGTTTCTCAAGACCGGGCAAATTATAAAAGAAAAGGAAATTGAAACTACTTTTAAACCAATAGTTGAACCCTTAAAAGAGATTGTTAAAAATGTCAAAAGTGTTTATAGTCGAAACACTGCTGCTGCTGCTGTTGGTACTGAAATTGATAAAACAAAGCATCGACTACGACGACGTTTGCAGCTCTCAAGTTCTCCAGAAACAATCAAACCCTCTCCAAAGGAAAGTTTTGACCTTTCATCTGCAGAATCAATTCAACCAGCGGACAAAGATGTTTCATTTAGAACGCCTACGAATTTTAATACCGACGACCCCGATCAAAGTACTCCATTCAAACGATCATCGCCATCAGATTCGAATCTTGATAAGATCTATGGGCCATATTTTGATGTGCAGTCAAATTCAACAAAATTGGGTACATCAAGTTTTACAATTAATGAAAAGAGGAATTTCATCATTGGTGATGATGGTGAAATCTTCTCTGGAACGGATGGTCTTTATGAATTAATTTTTCGGAAAATCCCCCGAAAAGATCGATATAGCAAAGAAGATTTAGATGAATATCTTAAGATATTACAAAAAACAAAAGCCCATTTAAAAAATTATGATAGTAACTCTCAAGTTAAAGGAAATAGAGGTTATAAGTATAAACATATTATTCAACCCTTACTTCAGAATGTTACAAACAAAATTGGGAAATCATACAACAATAACTTACCTGACATGACTTATTCTAATAATTCGATCGATTATGTGCACTGGGATAGCCCCAATGAGCTCGTCGATAGATTAAGACTTTTAATTGCATCTCAAAGGGCAGGAAACAATAATCTTCAAAATGAGATAAATTCAATCATAGAAGAACTACGCGAAGCAAACATCATATATTAACAGCAACCCTAAGCAGAGAATTCGTTAAAAGCAAAATGAACGTCGACAAGTTCGGAAGGAGTTTCAATCGAATTCACAATTCAACAACAACAACTGGTCCTCGAGGACCTCCTGGAGAAGGATTTAAGCTATCATCTGCTGGTGATTTTGATATAGAGGGAAAATGTCTGAATAATGTTGCAATGCCTAAAACATCACACCAAGCAGCCAACAAAGAATATGTAGATGATAATATTGATTTCCAAAATAAGACAACAATTATTCTTCAACAATATGTTGATAATAATTTTAAATCTCTTATGAGCGCTATAAATGATGAAACTGAAATGGGTCTCAGGTTACACTCAGATGACTACTATGATGTGAAACATAAAGCCTTGAAGAATATAAATAATCCTACCGATGCAAATGATGCTGCAACAAAAAACTATGTTGATAATCGTGTGCATGAACAATTTAAGAGCTCTCTCATTGGTATGGATGAAAAACTTGAAAAACATGACAAAATGTTGCGCACATACATTGATGAACAAAGCTTAAATACACTCGAAATTGTGAACAAGCTTAGAAACTATTTCCTCGATATATTAGAGAAATATAATGAGAACATTGTAGACCTTAAAGAGAACGGTGTGAAATTTACTAGAAACGGAAATAACTTTCCACCAATTTAAAAGACATTTGAAATTCAGTTTGAAACTACATGTCAAGCATGAATACTCCTTTGATCTCGAAAGAAATTTTAAATTTCTTACTGAACAACAAACACAATATACTTGAGGAACATTACGAAGAGATCTTAAGATGTATTTCCTTTCTAAGCAAATTTGAAAACGTGGCTTGTGTGGAATCTATTTACGGTAATCATTACTTGAATTGCTCTTGGTCTTCGAATAAATGTACATTAGGCCCCGATACATGCTCATGTCATAGAATAGTATGGATGACAAATCGAATAAAAGCCCTACTAGTGTTCTATAAAAGACTCAAATAAACTAAAAAATAAATAGTTACAGTTTGCAATTCAATTGAAAGGCATGTCCAATGTGAATAGTTGCACGATTTTCGGTGAAATCCTAATATTTTTAAAAACCTATCAACACATTCTACTTGCTGAACACTACAATGAGATACTTGAGTGCATTTCTTTTTTAAAAAACTTTGAGAACATATCCCGCACCACATCTAATAATGGATGTCATTTCGTCGCATGTCCCTGGTCATCAAATATCTGTAAAAATGGACCAGACACCTGTATTTGCTATATGATTGAAATTAAAATGAATAGAATTAAGAAATTAATGTCATTGTATGAAAGATTACAAACAAAGATAAAAAAATAAAAAAATAAAAAAGGAAATAAGAATCTGTAGTTTCATTTTTTTTTGCTTTGATGTTTGTATCCGATTCTATTTGGTATGATCCCGGTTCAGTAAAGATGAATTTCATCATAATGCGTAAGAATATAAAAAATGCTGAGCTAATCATTTACTTTGTATATAATGTATTCACTGCTCGAGACAGCGTATTAGTTTCGATTAATAAGCACACAGATTAAGAGTGGATCAGACAGACGAAATGGATCGCAGTCAAACAAATAAACATAACATAAATCCAAAGGATAGTTTTTTTAAAAAAATTGAGTATGCTCTTAAAAGCAATCCATTTAAATTTGCATCATCATCAACATCATCCTCATCATCATCATCATTGGAACCTAAGCAGAGAGAGCAATCTTCTGTTAAGTATCAAAAGTTGAAAGAGGAAATGTAGGGCTCGAATTATTAAAGAATAAAAATAAAAACAGATTATAAAAGAAGAAAAAGTTTTATTTCTTAACTCATTAGTATATAGGATGAGTAAACGGGCTGTTGTTGAGGAATTGCACAAAACTGCTCGAAGACACTTCGTCAGACGTCGAGTTGTCATTAGAGGATTCGATGACTTGTGGCAAGCAGATTTAGTAGAAATGATACCCTATAACAGCGATAACAATATGTATAACTATTTACTGACTGTAATTGATACCTTTTCAAAGTATGCATGGGCAGTTCCTTTGAAGAATAAGACTTCGAAATGCACTACAGAAGCTATGAAATCAATTTTCAATAGTTCCCAGCGAGTACCAAAAAATCTGCAAACTGATGATGGTAAGGAGTTTTTTAATAAAATCTTCCAAGATTTGATGAGACAGTACAAAATTAATCACTATTCAACGTATAGTTCATTGAAAGCATCAATTGTTGAACGATTCAATAGAACTCTCAAGGAGAAAATGTGGAAAGAATTCAGTTTTAATGGTAACTATAAATGGCTACCCATTCTAAAAGGATTGCTCCACGCATACAATAACTCTACTCATAGAACAATAAAAATGAGACCAGTTGATGTGAATAAGAAAAATGCTGATAAACTTCTATCATCAGTTTACACTCACATTAAAATTGCTCCACGGAGAAAATTCAAATTTGGTGATCAAGTTCGAATAAGCAAGTTTAAACATGCATTTGAGAAAGGTTACACACCCAACTGGTCAACCGAAGTATTCACAATTAGAAAAGTTAACCTGACTAATCCTGCCACATATTTATTGAAAGACTTTCAAGGGCAATCCATCCAAGGTTGTTTCTACGAAATGGAACTACAAAAAACTATCCACTCCGATGTATTTCTAGTGGAAAATGTATTAAAAACTAAGGGTGATCAAGTGTATGTAAAGTGGCTTGGACTCTCAAACGATCATAATTCATGGATAAATAAAAGTCAGCTGTTAAAATAAAACAGTACCGAGCCTCTGATACAAAATCACTAACAACAACAACAAAGAAAAGCGACAAAAATAAAAATATTTAGTAATAAATAAAACAGCATTTAAAAAAAAGTTCCATTGTTTTTTATTTATTTATATAAGATATAAAATATAGACCTCAAAAGACCACCCTCACATACAATGTGCCGTTGGATTTCAAGGGCATGGGCATGGTCCCAGATACTGGACTCGCTGGGGGGTCTGGTCATTTGGCTGACGCTGCAGCTTGGCTGCTTGGGACGGACGATGGACTGGTGTGGGAACGACGATTGTGCTGTGCCGTTGGATTTCAAGGGCATGGGCCAGATACTGGACTCGCTAAGGGTCTGGTCATTTGGCTGACGCTGCAGCTTGGGTGCCATGGGATGGCCGATGGATAAAAAATGTATAATCCATAGCAACCATACATTTAACTTAGGAAAAAAATATGACGACACAAACCAAACCGAATGCAACGACAACAACAATCAACCCCCATTCAAAACTCACATCTTCCCTCTCACTCTAACGCAGAATTCCCAGTCTCAATCGACCTAACTCCTACTTAGCGCAATTAAAAAATCCAAATCACTATTAACACACACATCGCTCACTGACGCATCTCAACAGAATCCCCCACAACACACACACACTAATCACACAGTATGAAAGAAACCAAAAACAAAAAATACACTAAACTGATATCTAATATGACGACACTCAACTTCATTCAAAACTCATATCTGACCACGGACGCAACAAAGCAAAAACAAAAAATAAAACAAACATATCAGCCACCCACACAACAAAGTAACAAGAAAAAATAAAACACAAGGCAACAAGAAAAAATAAAAGATACTCACTAGCCAACCACACAACAAAGCAACAAGAAAAAATAAAAAAAATATGACGACACAAACCAAACCGAATGCAACGACAACAACAATCAACACCCATTCAAAACTCACATCTTCCCTCTCACTCTAACGCAGAATTCCCAGTCTCAATCGACCTAACTCCTACTTAGCGCAATTAAAAAATCCAAATCACTATTAACACACACATCGCTCACTGACGCATCTCAACAGAATCCCCCACAACACACACACACTAATCACACAGTATGAAAGAAACCAAAAACAAAAAATACACTAAACTGATATCTAATACGACGACACTCAACTTCATTCAAAACTCATATCTGACCACGGACGCAACAAAGCAAAAACAAAAAATAAAACAAACATATCAGCCACCCACACAACAAAGTAACAAGAAAAAATAAAACACAAGGCAACAAGAAAAAATAAAAGATACTCACTAGCCAACCACACAACAAAGCAACAAGAAAAAATAAAAAAAATATGACGACACAAACCAAACCGAATGCAACGACAACAACAATCAACACCCATTCAAAACTCACATCTTCCCTCTCACTCTAACGCAGAATTCCCAGTCTCAATCGACCTAACTCCTACTCACCACTCATGCATAGACAGGCTAATCGCTGAACTTTGCTGAGTTTTTCACGATTTGTCTAAGGTCAATGTCTATGGCTGTCCAACAGACTACCACGCCGTACGTATGTATAGGGCTTACGACCGAGATATACAGTCAATGTGTAATGCGGAGTGGAAGACCCCATCTATTACCAATAGTTTTTTTCCAAGATTACACCCAGATATTTAGCTCAGTGGGTAGTAGGAAGTAAATCAATTCAAATAGTACCAATTTTACTACTATATTAGTAAAAGTGACAACGTTGGTATTGGAACTCTGTACTTTTTGTCCTGAATCGATATCCATTCCCCTCCAAAACATCCAACCAAACTTCAAAGGCTCGTTGCAGGCAGTCCTCATCATCGTTTCTGATCGCTCATTCATCAGTAAAGACTAATTGATGAACATTAGGGACGGAAAGGACTGAAGACGACTATTATCGCCTCTAGGTTCGTCAGACAGCCATACAGTTAGAGAACAAAGAACCGTATGGCAATACGAGAAAGCCAATTGGGAAGCTTAAAACGGTTTCTTTAGGAGTTTTAGCTGGTCGTTGTGCTTCCTCAACAACGACGTGGATGCCGCTGCTGATATGATTACAAATTTAATTCACCTGGGTATGAAACGCTCAATCCCGAACAGGATAATGTGTATCAGACCTCAGGAAAACGCGTGGTGTGACTTGAGCTGTAAAGAAGCTATCAGAGCTAAAGAGGTAAGTTTTCGGTCATTTAAGGCCAACCCAACTGAGGAAAACCAAAAAAAGTTCAAACGAGCCAGAAATGACTGCAATGCTCACATTAATCGTGTCAAATTCTCCTACGACCAAAAGTTGAGGCAAAAAATACTACAAAGTCCCACCGGTAGTAAAAACTTCTGGTCGTTTGTTAAGAATATTATAAATTCGGCCTCGTCATCTATCCTGACACTTCGGATAAAGCCAATCTGCTCGCTGCTCATTTTGCAGCTAGCTCAACGCTGCCAGATTATACTTTATCTCCCCCACTACTCGAGCGCGTATAATATTCTATGGGACTCATCCATGTTCGCACTCGTACAGTGGCAAGAGTTCTTCGAGATCTCAACTTATATAAATCCGCTAGTCCAGATGGTATTTCCCCTACCGTTCTGAGGAGGTGTTCTTCCACGCAGGCAAAACCAATGCGTAAGCGTTTCTATCTGTCCTATTCTTCAGGGCTCTTTCCCGTCCCAAAAAAAGGCGAATGTTCCTCTGTCTCCTCCTACCGACCAATTGCATTAACGTCCCTTCTTTCCAAGGTCATGGAAACGCTGAAAAATCGTCAGCTTATGAAATATCTCGAATCCCGAAACCTTCTTAATGATCGGCAGTACGGTTTTCGCGGCAACAGGTCCACTGGTGATTTGATGACATATCTAACCGAAAAGTGTAACCAATCCTATTTATTCCTCCGCCAATGACACTACCCTCAGCTTTACATATTCGTTTTCTGGGCAACGCCCCTCATCTTCGGGCGTTGAACTGGAACGGCAACGTATGTTAAGCTGATTATATTCCGATCTTGACAGCATTCTTAAGTGGGGTAAAACCAACAGAGTGGAATTTAATGCTTCCAAAACACAATGCTGTCTTCTGTCATTAAAGCGAAACCCCAAAACTCTGCCATTATCCATGAATGGCACTTGCATCGCGGTAACCGAAAGGCTTTCCATCCTCGGTATGTGCGTTAATGACAAACTTCGTTGGAATGACCACATATTCGATGTCGCCAAGAACGCTGCGAAATGTCTAGGCTTCCTTAAGCGATGCAAGAAATATTTCACCCCTTCTGATCTGGCTACAATCTACAAGGCGTTCATTCGCCCAAAACTTGAGTACAACGCTCATATCTGGTCTGGTGCACCAATGACATATTTGGAGCTACTTGACAGGATCCAAAAACGTGCGGTAAAACTTATTGGCGATCGAGACATCGCGAAATCACTTGACTCTCTTAGTCATCGTCGTAATGTCTCCTGCCTGTCATTGTTTTATCGGTATTTCCACCACAAGTGCTCAAATGAAATAGCCAGTTGCATTCCACCCCTACAGCAATTCAACAGCAAAACTCACCATGCTAGGAACGCACATCAGTTTACCCTTAAGCCTGTATTCGGACGTACAGTGAAATACAAGGATTCGTTTCTCAACCGTACAATAGGAATGCTCTACCCCGCTCTGTTTTTCCTACGCATTATAGTTTACAGACATTTAAAACCAACGTGCATCGGTATCTCCTTTTTACTAATCCTTCACTTCCCTAATGCCCGCACTGTGTTACTTCATTATAATGGTATCCAAAATCCCTTTGGTGCGCGTACATTATAAAAAAAAAAAACAAGCCCCAAGTGACGTCACCTGTATAGAATTTGTTCGTCTTGACATGGTGCGAATTTGAAATTCGATTACGGTAAAGAAGAGAGACCTATGACTGGTTTCTCGGAAGTATTATGTCGATTGAGGCCGTAAAAATTAATTATATCCAAAAAGTTATCGCTTAAGAAGAAGGAGGCTAGTCTATCTGAAAATTAATAAGAAAACAAATAATTCACTGTTCTCTAGCTCACCTTGTCTGTAATTGCCGTCCTGCTTGTGGCAAAAGAGACACATTCACAAATGAAAATCACCAAAAACAATAGATCCCACCCTAAAATGCATCGCTCATTCAGTACTTACTACTGCAACACTCTTTAATCACATTTTCAATGTCAAATCATTGGAAAATGCATTAGAGTGCACCGAATTAAATATTCAGCCTATCGCAATGAAATTTTCTTGGGTAACGTTGCGAAGAAAGAAATCATTTCCATTTCCATCGAATGGATTTTTCTTAAAAGAGCGTGTTGACGAAAGTCCTCGTTAAAGGATTTCTGCCAAGCTATAGACATTCGAGTGTGTTACCAACACTTCAAACTCCTTGGGGAGTATGAATGCATCCTTAGAATGATTTATATTGTGCGAGAAATAATTCCCAAAGATGAAAGCAACATTAACTCATTATATGCCACTTGTAGACATTTGTGTACAAATGCACTTAAGCCTGCGATAAAATACTTCATCATTGAATCAAGATGTATATGCTCCAGGATCACACAAATTGCACTCGTTCATAACAATAAATATGTAAGTGCACTTGAATGTCTATTGCTTTACTTTGAGTCATGGGTATTGATGTTTTGTTTTACTTAACACAAACAAAAAATTAAAGCAAAAGTAATTTTTACATACTTTGCTACTTGTAGCTGCATTAACCAAGCATTAGCCAATTCAATTATAATGTGAGTTTGGAAGCTGATTTTATTTACCACGTTTTCATAAGTTTCATCACCGATGTTATGTGTTTGGCGGAGAACGAAAGGGATCTATACAATTTATAGCAGATCCCGAAGTCATTCTCGGGGATGCTTGCCATCATTTTGCGCGAGGTGGGCCAGAGAAAGAATTATGATCTGGGACCACTCGGTGGTAGTTCAAATACACTTAGCACTGATTTCACAAGATTTTGTTTTTGTTTTGATCCTGCTATATTTTACTAAATCGTATGGCGTTCGAATTTGTATAAGTGCCAATTGTTTTTTAACTTTCTCATATAAAGGGTGATCTATTGCGAGGTTCCCTACTTTTTTAAAGAAAAAAACACACAGAAAATTCAAATTTAATGGAGAATGTTTATTATCATTTGAAAGAACATTCTTTGGCATTTATTTTTTGAAGATTATGTCCATCAAATGTTGGCCGTTGCTACGTCGCAGATGGTCCATCCGTTGAGTCCAATTTTCGATCACTCGTTCGAGCATTTCGACTGGTAACTGGCGAATGACACGCCTGATGTTTTCCTCCAAGGCCTAAGCATAAGCTTTTGACTTTACATATCCCCACAGGAAAAAGTCTAACGGAGTGATATCACACGATCTTGGAGGCCAATCGACCGGCCCAAAACGTGAAATTATGTGCTCACCGAAATGTTCTCTCAATAAGTCCATTGATTGATGCGATGTGTGGGAAGTGGCGCCGTCTTGCTGAAACCAAATGTCGCCGAGATCACGAGCTTCAATTTCAGGCATCAAATAGTCGGTTATCATGGCACGAACGGTTACGTTCGCACCGGCATAATTTTTAAAGAAATATGGACCGATGATTCCACCGGCCCACAAACCACACCAAACCGTTGTTTTTTCTGGATGAAGTGGCAGTTCTTCAATCTCGTCAGGTTGCTCTTCGTCCCAAATGCGGCAATTTTGTTTGTTTACATACCCATTGAGCCAGAAATGGGCCTCAACGCTAAATAAAATTTGCCTCGAAAACGTCGGATCTTCTTGGAACTTTTCAAGAGCCCATAGAGCGAAGCGATGTCGCTTGGGAAGGTCGAGCGGCTTCAGTTGTTGCACAAGCTGTATTTTGTACGCTTTCAATTTAAGATCTTGACGTAAAATGCGCCAAGTCGTTACATACGTCAGTCCGAGTTGCTGCGCACGGCGCCGAATCGACTCTCTACGGTCTTCGTGTACACTCTCAGCTACGGCCGCTATATTTTCTTCACAGCGTGCTGGACGTGGTCTATTCGGTCGAATATTATCCAATAATGAATGCTGGGACTCAAAATGGGTGATGGTGTTGCGAATAGTACGCTCAGTAGGCCGATTATGTTGACCAAAGGTTGAGCGAAGTGCACGAAACACATTCCTCACAGAACGTGAATTTTCATAATAAAGTTGAACAATTTGTAAACGTTGTTGTTTCCATTATGAAATGCCAAACAATACTAAACAAAAATAACATGACAGCATGACACGACTCACACGTGATCTGTCAAAAAAGGCTATTGAAAAAAGTATCTCTACTTGAATCACCCGTTACATTAGTATTCCAAAGAGAAAGTTATTGCGATCGTGCGGAAATTTCGAACTCAAACTGAGTATGACGGATGATATTACGACTATAGAGAAGTCCAAAAAAGTGGGTCCGTCGATCTGTCTGTCTGTCCGGGCGCCGTATGGCGAAACGGTTCGATGGATTTGCTTCAAAGTTCGTATATAAGGTTCTTGGGGTTACATCTCAGGGCATCTTTTTAGTTTTTGCTTTATCTTTTGAAATAACGGTACCTGCCATACAAATTTTTTTTGTGAAAATCACTTATCACTATTTTTCTCGAAAGTGGTTCCAAGGATTTCAGTCTTTTTTTGGATTGGGTTAAAAAATGTTGCTTACTCAGTTTTTGGAAAAAAAATCGATTAACGGTAATTTATTGACTTATCGAATGTAGTGTAAAATAATTAAATTCAATTAATTTTTAAACGAAAAGTTTAATAAATGTTTCAGCAGTGAATTAATAAAATATTCCCTAAAATTACTAAAATTGTAGGTAAAATAAATAAAAGCTCAATGAATGAAATTAATGAGTAGCGCGTGATCAGTTAACTGACCATTTCAATAATTTAACATAGTATTTCATAAATTCACTGCTATTTTATTCACCGCTACTACTATTCCGATTCAAAGATAATAACGTTATTAAATTTGTTAAACATGATGAAATAAATTTAATAACGTTGTTAACTTGGAATTGAAATAGTCAAGTCTACAGTTTGTGTTTAAAAATGCATTAAAAGTTATTTCGTCGCAGTTTGTCAATTCGCTCGCTCGCTCTCATATGAACGTTCCGAATATGTAGGTATGTAAATATATTAAACTTTTATATGTTCAATAAAAACATAATAAAACAACCAACGAATTTAATATACATGAAAAACTAATCCAAAACTATTAACTATAAACATTTTACACCCAAGCATTACTAATTTAGTAATATTCATGCAATTATAAAATAATATATACATTTGATCTCACTCTAATAACCAAAATGGAAAAAATATAACAACCCAAGTATATTTCTTATAAACACAAAAAATATTCGCATTTAATTGCAACTTCATTATTTATTATATACCTAACTATTTTTTTTGTAAACATTTCAATTATGATATCTATTAAACCTGAACTACGTTAACTCAATACTTCGCAGCACTTCCCCAACACATCCGCTATAATCAGCTATTTTTTGTTGCCATTTGGAATTCTTGCAAAACTGCCCGCGCTAATGACATATTTTTGACACATCAACCCCTCCATACTTTCTTTGGCTGGCTCACACGAATTCACAGAGAAAGGATTTTTTCTCCATTTTTTAAAATTTTTTGCGGGTTCAAAGGGAGAGAAGTATGCTGAGTCGAATATCTGTATAATTACTCATCTGTGGTTGCATCAGATTGAATGTTTGCATTTGTAGTTATTCACAGGCAATCAAACGGATGATATGTTTTAGGTTCATTGGTATATCAGGTTGCACTACATTCGGCTTCGGTTTCGGACAAAAAATTGACCTTCTGTCGGACATTAATCGTTTTAATTCTGATCACACTAAGGATTCGAATATAAGGAAAGAAGAATGATAGAATAAATTTAATATAAGTTCATAATCCGTTAAGTTTGCCGGACTTGCAAAGCATGTAGTTCCACCTATGAAAGACTTTCCATTCTCGGTATGTGTGTTAATGACAACCTTCGTTGGAATGACCACATATTTGATATCGCCAAGAACGCTGCGAAATGTATAGGCTTCCTAAAGCGACGCAAGGAATATTTCACCCCTTCTGATCGGGCTAGAATCTACAAGGCGTTTATTCGCCCATAACTTGAGTACAACGCTCATATCTGGTCTGGTGCACCAATAACCAATATTTAGAGCTACTTGACAGGATCCAAAAACGTGCGGTAAAACTTATTGGCGATCAAGACATCGCGAAATCACTTGACTCTCTTAGTCATCGTTGTAATGTCTCCTGCCTGTCATTGTTTTATCGGTATTTCCACCACAAGTGCTCAAATGAAATCCAGTTGCATTCCACCCCTACAGCAATTCAACCGCAATACTCGCCATGCTAGGAACGCACATCAGTTTACCCTCAAGCCTGTATTCGGACGTACAGTGAAATACAAGGATTCGTTTCTTAACCGTACAATACGAATGTGGAATGCTCTATCACGCTCTATTTATCCTGCACATTATAGTTTACAGACATTTAAAACCAACGTGCATCGGTATCTCCTTTTTTCTAATCCTTCACTTCCCTAATGCCCGCACTGTGTCACTTCATTATAAGGGTATCCAAAATCCCTTTAGTGCGCATACATTATAAAAAAAAAATCTAGGATTACATGATTCATCCTGGGCATTTCGGATGGCATAATGTACTGCATGAAGAAATGTTACCCTGGATTTCGTAGTGTGCGTTCCTGTACATCTGCATACAAGCTCCAAGACACTTTCTTTCACCAATTCATATTTCGCCACATTGGACTCGCGCAAGTCAGAATTGGCCCTCCGACTGACAAGTAAAAATCTTTACAACGCAAATCTAAATTTCCACGTTTCAATGTCTGGACGGAACAGTGTTATTTCACATTTACCAAAGTTTATGTTCAGCTCCAAATCTAAGCTAAATACCTTGAAGCTATTGAACTTATCTTAAAGTCACATACCTACAGGTTTTTTTTTAAAAACCATTAAAAATACTTCACTCTTAAGTATCGTCAGCATCGGTCACAATTCAATAGACAGGATCTGTATATCGTTAACGTTTTCAACTTTAACATAATTTATTGTTTGCCTAAGACAAAGTCAAATCCAAATATGTTAAGAACTTTCATTGTTTTTTTTCAAATTCAAATTATGTATATTTCTTTGTTTTTCTTTGAGATTGAAATAGCAGCAGCGTTCCTCTTTTCGTTTTGTAACGGTAGTCTTGGTAATTGCCGGTATTTTCTACGAAACACATTTGCTGAAATTGAAATTTAAATAAATTACGCGTAGAGAAATAACTTTGAAACAAAAAGGCTGCTCGCATCGCATAGCAACCGCTATACACACATACATATGTACGATATTGAGGACGAATGCATAGTGAATCAAGCGCCCAAATGTTGGTGCTTTATTATTTAAATACCATCCAACATATCTCTGCCGGAGGGAGATGGTTTGCAATACCTACCTACCGCTTTGCGTAGGAGCCACACATTATGAAACTTTCGCAAAGTGCAATATAATTTCGGCAATTATGTAAAAATGAAGTGTTACGTTTACACTCACTCACTATCTCGCTCTCTCATAATATGTGAATGCCATTAACACTTCTTCGCAAATAGCTTTTGCAACTGCATTAAAGATTATGCTTTAAATGACTTTTAGCAGAAGAAAAACAACAACTTGCCGCCTCTCGTCATATAAAGCAAACATTAAAAGCAATAAAGTGGACGCATTAAATACGCAAAGCTGATAAGCGAAGTGGGCCTACACTAACTACTACTTTAAAAATTAATGCATACTCAAATGCATGTAAACACTAGAGCACACAAATGCATAGTATGTGCGCAAATGTGGCCATGCAAATGGTCGGCTGAGAGCAATGCATTTCGAGATAGCATCGCAAATTTATGCATTTCATTAATGTTTAACAAGGGCATTACAATACTCATTCTAGTGACAGATGGGTGGACATGAGCCTCAAACTCGGTGATATATTGGCACTCGGTCCGACATTCACGCACGCACCACATGGCATGTCATTAAGAGAGCTATAGCTATAGCTGCATACGTTTACCCAAAAAAAAAAATTGGAAACTTTGTAAGCCTATGTTTTTCTTACATGTTTTTTTCAATCTTATTTGGCAGTAAAAGTTCCACCACCTTCAACTTCATCATGTGGAAAACAAGTCAATAAAAATGAGTTATGTGAATTTAACTCAAACTCTATATACAAGTCGTTAAGACATTTATCACGTTAAGTAGTACAACTTGACGCACAAATTCCTGATGCGAGTGCTGGGGCTTTCTCTGTAAAACATCTCTGACAAATTAGAAAGGATTTCGATGGTAATTTACCCAAATATTAAATGTCTCATGACATTAATAACAGGAGAAAGTATCAAAGCAGACGTGTTATGAATTGCAATACTGATTTCCGATTACCCGATTCCCTGCGGGAGGAGTTCCTTGGTGACGGCGCGCGATGCGATGCGATGCGATGTGCGTCGGCTGAATCGGGTACAGGCGAAGACACTATACGAAAATGACAGCAAAGGACAAAAAAAAAAAAAACCCCACACTTACTCTCGTAAAGTAACCGACATAAAGATTACAATCATCAAGCAGATTAAGAGCGGCTGGGTAACTTGTAGCGTGGGAGTTCTTAAAGAAATGATATATCGATTTAGGTTGCTGCATAAATAATGAGCGTACACCGTACACGACGACTTGTTAAATTAGTCTCTCAGGATCAAACCTGAATTTATGATCGCTATATCTGTATAGATAAATTTCTTAAAAAAAAAAAAACTGCTCAATTATTGTTGGTGAAGATGTGCAAAAACTAAGCTGAAATTTGTTAGTGTAGTTTCGATATTAAACGTTATTTAGCCAAATCAAATCTAGTATGGCAGTATTTTATGTGAAGAATGGCGGCCGCGGCGCATATGAAGATTTTGAAACCTCATACATTTGGGTTACGCACTTTTACTGCATTCCCAATGGTTCGCGAATGGTAGGGTTCTCCAAAATCGCTAAAGTTTTCTTAATATTCTCCCTATAGATAAATGAAATGTGTAGTGTCTGTAAAACTAGAAACTACAGCTACACAACATACACACAATAACATCCACCATTTTGAAGGTACAGGTTGTTTTTTTAGAGGTATAGAACTTCGAATTGAAATAAAACACAAGAAAATCCTTTTAATGTCCATTAATTTGGCTTTATTGGAAGGATAATTTTATGCCATTAATGTTTAAATATGATTTATCTAGAGGTCCAATTTTCAACCACATTTTCAAGCAAATGGGGGCTAACGCCACGAATGTTGGCTTCCAAGTCCCCTAACGTTTCTGGTTTGTTGGCGTAGGCGAGCGACTTCACATAACCCCAAAGAAAATAATCCAATGGTGTCAAATAACACGATCTTGGTGGCCAATTGACAGGTCCATTCCGCGAAATTATGCTCTCGTTGAATGCTTCCGTCAATAAATCAATTGTGACGTGCGCTGTGTGGCATGTAGTGCCGTCCTGTTGGAACCACATCTCATTCACATTCATGCCTTCCAATTCGGGAACAAAATAGTCGGTTATCATGGCTCTATACCGGTCTCCATTAACGGTAACTGACTCACTAGCATCATTTCAGAAGAATTATGTCCCAATGACTCCACCAGCCCATAGAGCACACCAAATAGTCAGTTTTTGTGGATGAAATAGCCTTTCAAGAGTCTCATGTGGATTCTCTTCACTCCAAATGCGGCAATTTTGCTTGTTGACGTAGCCATTCAACCCAAAATGAGCCTCATCACTGAACAAAATTTTGCGATGAAACTTCGCGAACTGAACCATTATTTTCGAAATAAATTTGCACCATTTGCAAGCGTTGTTCATTTGTCAACCTATTCATGATGAAATGGCAAACCAAACTGAACATAAATGACATTAGAGTTGCCAGATTTGACCACAAAATGTCAGTTTTATCTCTATTCGAAAAACCAACCTCTAAAAAAAAACACCTTTTACATAATCGTAGGAGCAGATCAAGTTTTGATAACGACATGTCTGTCTGAGCAGATGTATAAGAGGCATCGGTATCTTAATTTTCAAAACTGTGCTCTTATCTGAGGCTGGAACTATAGCGTCGAGTCAAAGTTTGAAGGACTATATCAAGATCTTGGTACAGCTTACGCCGATATCGTCCAGCCGAATCTCCACTGAGCTTTCATTCGGAGAGTTGCATTTGGAGTGACATTTCGTCCTAGTCAGCCGTCAAATGCTTGTTTGTTTGTTGATTGCATTTTTTAGACTTTTTACCTTCTGTTATTTTGACAAATGACAGTTCAGAAAGAAATGTTCAGTTCAGAGAAAAGAGAATGTATTTGGATGCCTATTAGACAGTGTCTAATTTTGCAGAATGCCTCATGAAAATTTGGAAATTCATTGCCTCAAAGTGAGTCGATAAAAAAATTTACGAAGTGTTTATAGTCCGGGAATTGAGAAATATTTACGAATAATTATTTCAGAGTAACGAGATATGAATCCAACAGCGCAATACGGGCTTAGTACGAGCATTCTCGTAATTCAGCAAAATGATGCTACTCTGCCGATAAATGCTTTCACCAGAATCTGATAGCTTTGTTCGTATCATTCGCCGAAGGAAATTCATTTGAAATATATGTTCATTAAACACGTAGGAGTTGAATTTCTCCCAAAACAGTTGATATTTGTCAGAGGCAACAAAATTTACTGCAGTTTTAATATTCCCACCACGGATTTAATAATAAGTCGATGGCATGGACGCAGATAACGGTTTAAAGAAGCCGATAACGTTTTAAAATTTGTCCTCTTGAACACAGTCTAATATTTAATTTATTGTAAATATTTAAAAGTGCTTGTAGGTTGCCTTAAACGAGCCGAACCTAAACAATATTTTATTTAGTGCTCCTGTGCAATAAAGAATAGGTAACAAGATTGCGAGCAGTAGAAAGGATTTTAAAAGGTCTCTGGTTACTTATAAAAAAACGAGTTCAAACTTTGTACTTTTGAAATCAAACACTTCAAGTATAAAATCCTTCGCGTCGGGGAAATATTAAATCTGCAGTGCATTCTTTTTCCTCGAAGAAATACAACTATTGTAGGGAGGTATACTACCCCCATATGTTTGAAAAGCTCGGTCAATTTATTTGTAGAAATAAAGCAATCGGATACCTATGGAAACATGAAATGCAAACCGCATGATTTAGATCCTTTTCAATGCAGCGAATTTCGAAAATTCACAAGCAATACTGCAAAAAATTGTTCGTTCGGCAATTCACTTCAGTTTGACGGCGAACTTGGACGCACATATTTTTTTTTAAATCTACGCTCACTATAGGGATTTAAGATACTCCTATAGAGAAGTAACGTAGAGCGGGCATTAGGGAAGTGAAGGATTAGAGAAATGGATGAGATATCGATGCACGTTGGTTTCAAATGTCTGAAAAAAAAATTTGTCCAAAAAAATGGAGCGTGGTAGAGCATTCATAGTGTACCGTTAAGAAAGCCTATATTCAGAAATACGTCTGAATATAGGTTTAAGGGTGAACTTATGTGCATTTCTAGCATAGAGAGTATTGCAGTTAAATTGTTGTAGGTAGAAGTGAAATACATCTGGCCATTTCGTTCGAGCACTATGATGACGTTTTTGAATCCTTAGTTGACAGGATTCGAACATGTATTTATTTAGTGAAAGCCTTTCGGTTTAAGCGATGCAAGTGCCATTCAAGGATACTGGCAGAGTATTGAAGTTTCGTTTTAATGACAGTAGACAGCATTGCGTTTTGGAAGCATTAAATTCCACTCTGTTGGTTTTACCCCATTTAAGTATGCTGTCAAGATCGGAATTCAATGAGCTTAACATACGTTGCCGTTCTAGTTCAACGCCCGAAGATGAGGGGGGTTGCCCAGGAAACGAATATGTAAAGCTGAGCGTACTGTCATCAGCAAAGGAATGGATTGGATTAGAAGTGACAGACAGGAGGTCATTGATAAAAATGAGAAAGAGATTTGGAGACAAAACAGAGCCTTGAGGGACACCAGCATTTATTTGGTGAGTTGCAGACTTGAAACCGTCCAAAACAACTTGTATTGAACGGTCCGAAAGGTAATTTATAATCCATTGAAGAAGGGTAACATCTATCCCAAATGCACGCATTTTCGACAAGAGAGCTTGATGCCAAACTCTGTCAAATGCCTTTGAAATATCAAGCGCAACGACCTTGCTTTCACCACCATGGTGAATAGATTGGTTCCACTTTTCGGTTAGATATGTCATCAAATCACCAGTGGATCTGTTGCTGCGAAAACCGTACTGCCGGTCATTAAGAAGTTTTCGGGATTCGAGATATTTCATAAGCTGACGGTTTATCAGCGTTTCCATGACCTTGGAAAGAAGGGACGTAAGTGCCTACCTCTGTAGGAAGAGGATGAGAAAATTTCGGCCCTTTTAGGGGCGTGCTGGAAAATAATGCATTTTTCCATCGTCTCGTGAAGAGCCCTGGATAGATAGAAAAGCTTTCGTGGTGGTTTTGCCAATGATAGCGGATTTGTGTATGTTGAGATCTTGAGTGAGATCATAGAGTGTTCCTTGCGTTCGGGTACAGGGAGAAATAAAGTACAACCTGGAAGCGTTGAACCAGGTGCTAAATGCGCAGCAAGCAGATTGGCTCTTTCTGAAGAGGTGACAATTTCAATGTCATTGTAAATGATTATCGAAGGACCAACAATTTTTACTAGCAGCGAGACTTTATAGTATTTTTGACTCAATTTTTCGACGAAGGAGTAATTTGTGACTCGTTTGAATTTTTTTTTCTTTGGGTTTTCCTCAGTTGAATTGTCCTTAAATGACCGAAAACTTACCTCTTAATCTTGCAGTCATTTATGTATTAATCGCTGTTCGAATGCTGTGACATTGCTTTGAGCACTATAAGTTGATACTTCAAAGTAGGGGATGAAAAACACAGTAGATATGATATGGATTATGAAGACTGTACATCTTTAGAAGATATTGTTGATTATCATCGGACGTTCAGTGCAACGGATGGATTATTTTGGTACAGATAACATAATAATAATAAAGTCGAAAACCTGTCAAGAGAAACTGTTGGGAGTGGGAAACATAAGCCTGGACAAATGGACAAATCAAGATTGGACGTATAAAAAAAAATCTGCGGAGTCATCAGCAAACGGGAACTTAAAAGTTGATGCTGTATCAGAAAATTTCCACCATCTTAATACTAACCACAAATATTAAAGAAGTACTAAAATTTCATTACATTTTAACAAAGGTTATCAAATTAATAAAAAAAAATATTACAGAAATTTTAAAACTAAATTTTCTAACGACCATTCAAACTTTTCTAACCCAAAACAAGCCTCTTCTGTATATCGTGAGTGTCGGGAAGAGTGTTGTGAACGATCTTATTCATTTCGTGATCCGGGGTAAATCTTGCACTTAATGTAAAAAAAAGCCGATCATTTCGCAATTGCATGTAAAACTAAACAAAAAATCATTTACAGAGTTTCCAGAAAAATCAAAAATTAACTGAAACAGATCAAGCAAGTTCAGGTGAGGAAAACTTTTTCGTATATTCTTTAACAGACAGGCATAAGTCACATTGGAGTGAAACTATTAAAGTCAAAAATATTCATATGGCATTCAAACTTGACACCGGTGCTGAAGTTAATGTCATGCGGTATAAATATTTTGTTCTTCTTAAGAATAAATTTGCTGAATGCTATTAATGGTATTTTGGAAGCTTGTGGTATTAAAAAACTGTACCCGCTTGGATCTGTTACACTCAATTGCAAGGTAAAAAGTAGGCATTATGATGTGCCATTCTATGTCGTTCAATAAGAAAAAAACACCTCTGCTAAGCTTGAAAAGCTGCAATTGACATGCATTTGGTTAAAAGAATAAATTTGTAAAAAAATATTAAGCAATTACTTAAAATAAAGACATTTTTACAGGGATTAGCAAGTTTTCCCAAAAATGTGCCCTTCTGGTGAATCTATATGTTAAATTATCTTTATAATTTGATTAAATTTTTTTGCTGATGCAGTGGCATAGTGGTTAAGTTCGTTAAAATCCGAACAAGTACTACCTAAAGCGGTTATTCGCTGACCCACCTCTGTCAGACATTCATCCAAGAATTTTATATATTTATTTCTACAAATAAAACACATTCCGATGTAGACATAGGAGATGAAAATAATTGATGAAAAAAAAAAAAAAACAAAATGGAACGGCCCAATGTTCACTGAATTCATTATCTGCGATTCCTGGACGTCTCGAACATAGAGACTGAGATTGGAAAATCTTTACTTTAAGAACCAAATATCTCGTCTGTTCTTTAAATGCCCCATGAAAACCTCTTCCACAGTGGGGGCGGCAGATGGTGTCGATAATGTTTAGCCCTATTGAATAATAATTTTTCGATTATTTAGTTGGATAAAACCGTGCACGAGACTATCATTGAAGTTATCTTCAACGCGACATTACTGTGTTTAACGTACAAAATAGGCTAATTTACTTACTTAGGCGACGCTACACTGTGAGCTGGACTTGGGCCTCAACCAATAAACCTCTCCAATTAGCGCGGTCCTTGGCAAACTGCCTCCAAGTGGGTTGAAGTCCCTTTCCACTTGTGCGTGCCACTTAAGGCGAGGTCATCCTCTGCTGCGTTGTCCCTCTGTGTTGTAGTCGAAGACACTTTGGGCCGGAGCACTGTTGTCCATTCGCTCTACATGTCCTAGCCATCTCAGACGGCTGATCCGCACTTTTCTGACCAGGTGAATGTCGCTGTACAGCTCGTAGAGTTTTCTGTTATACCTCCTTCTCCAGATCCCATCAACGCAAATGGGACCGAAAACCACACGAAGAATTTTGCGTTCGAAACGCCAGAAGATATCTTTATCCGCCTTCGCTAATGCCCATGCTTACTACCATATAGCAGGACTGGGATGATTAGGGTCTTATACGGAGTCTGCTTGGTGCTTCTCGACAAGGTCTTGATTTTCAGTATAATTCTTCGCTTGATTTCTGCCGTGATGTTGTTTAAATATAGTTTATAGCGGAATCAATGAGATAAAGTCTTTTACTACCTCAAAGTTATACCTGTCGATTGTGACGTTCTGTCCAATTCGTCGAAGTTGTATGTCCCTTCTGGTCGACAGCATATATTTGGCTCGCTGTGTTCTACCAATTATGTCAATGGCATCTGCGTATGCAAGTAATTGAACAGACTTGTGGCAGATTGTGGCTCTGGTGTTGGCTTGTGCGTCTCGTACAATTTTCTCAAGTATGATGTAAAAGTAGTTACATGACGGCACTTAGCCTCGCCTTAGTCTCGGTTAGATCGTTACCGACCTTGATGCAAAAGCAGCAGTGGACAAACGGACGAGTTTGACAGGAATGCCAAAACTAGACATGGCTCTTTATAGCTCGTCTCCATATATGTTGTCATACGCGGCCTTAAAATCAAAAAAAAATTGTGGGTATCGAACTGGACCTAAGTAGGTTGTCTTAAGAATCTGACGGAGTCAGTTAAGATGGGTCTCCTTTCTTCTTAGCCAGGCAAGCGATGCCGCAGGCGCTAAGCATAAATTCCAGCATATTTATTTTACCTATTCTATAATCGGTGCTATACGGCGCCGAGTGCTGGACGATAGGCAGGAAAGGAGAGTTATTACTGGGATCCTTTGAAAGAAAAATCCTTCGACGGATATTTGGTCCTGAGTGCGAGGAGGGCGAATGGAGGAGAAGATACAACCGCGAACTCTATGAGCTGTACCAAGATGTGGATGTAGTCCGAAAAGCCAAAACTCGTCGACTACATTGGCTCGGCCACATAGAGGATAAAGGATCTTCGAATCCTAGTCCCCAGGTTCGAGGCGACAAGGAAGATCGAACCTCCGTTTTAAAGATCAAGCCATCGCGAATGCCAGGGCGCTTGGTCTGGACAACTGGAAGCAGCGTGCTCGGGATCGCAGAGAGTGGAAGGCTGCCGTATCTCAGGCAGGGAGTCTTCACGGGTCGGAAGCCCGTTAATTAAGTAAATAAGTATTATTTAATCAACTTTTAATATTTAAAAGTTAAAAATTATTTTCAGTTTAACATCATCTTCCTAGGCATGTTTCTTTTTGTGGGCGTTCTGCCCCACTGTGCCTCGTATTACCCAGAGCTAATGTGGGAATTGCGAATTATATTTATATGTCGTATTGAATCGATACTTTTAGCCACATACGAATGATTGCAAGACACTGCCAGAGGAAGTAAAAGAAAGGGCGCATAATTGCCAATAAAATGGCGACAGGTTGAAATTATGTATGTATTTCAAAAAGTATGCTGTGCAGTAATCCAGTATACAGTATCCAGAAGTAGGTTATTCCTGTATACCAATGAGGTGATATATTATTAGTTGGTAATATTATAAATTTAAATTATTTCTTTGAAAATAGATTTTAATAAGTATTTGGAACTAGCTGTGGTCCTTCTCCTTTTGGCCTTAAATGGCTTTTTTCCCATCGTTACACAAAATTATGACAAGAAATCTTTATTTCACTTGTTCTTGCCGAAGTAACGCCTATTGATCTATTTGAAAAATTTATTTACATTCGATTTTTATACCTATTTCGAAGCATCCTGAATCAGCTCAGATATATGAGTCGGTCACAGAAAGTTTCAACTTTAAAGTCTGTTTATTTTTTTTTTTTATAATGTACGCGCACTAAAGGGACTTTGGATACCCTTATAATGAAGTGACACAGTGCGGGCATTAGGGAAATGAAGGATTAGAGAAAGGGAGAAACCGATGCACGTTGGTTTTAAATGTTTGTAAATTATAATGCAAAGGAAAAACAGAGCGTGGTAGAGCATTCCACATTCGTATTGTACGGTTGAGAAAGGAATCTTTATATTTCACAGTACGTCCGAAAACAGGCTTAAGGGTAAACTGATGTGCATTCCTAGCATGGCGAGTATTGCGGTTGAATTGCTGTAGGGGTGGAATGCAACTGGCTATTTCATTTGAGCACTTGAGGTGGAAATACCGATAAAACAATGACAGGCAGGAGACATTACGACGATGACTAAGAGAGTCAAGTGATTTCGCGATGTCTCGATCGCCAATAAGTTTTACCGCACGTTTTTGGATCCTGTCAAGTAGCTCCAAATATGTTATTGGTGCACCAGACCAGATATGAGCGTTGTACACAAGTTTTGGGCGAATAAACGCCTTGTAGATTCTAGCCAGATCAGAAGGGGTAAAATATTTCTTGCATCGCTTTAGGAAGTCTAGACACTTCGCAACGTTCTTGGCGACGTCGAATATGTGGTCATTCCAACGAAGGTTGTCATTAACACACATACCGAGAATGGAAAGTCGTTCGGTTTCAGCGATGCAAGTGCCATCCATGGATAATGGCAGAGAATTAGGGTTTCGCTTCAATGACAGCAGACAGCATTGCGTTTTGGAAGCATTAAATTCCACTCTGTTGGTTTTACCCCACTTAAGAATGCTGTCAAGATCGGAATTTAATCAGCTTAACATACGTTGCCGTTCCAGTTCAACGCCCGATGATGCGGGAGGTTGCCCAGGAAAGGAATATGTAAAGCTGAGGGTACTGTCATCAGCAAAGGAATGGATTGGATTAGAAGTGACAGACAGGAGGTCATTGATAAAAATGAGAAAGAGATTTGGAGACAAAACAGAGCCTTGAGGGACACCAGCATTTATTTGGTGAGTTGCAGACTTGAAACCGTCCAAAACAACTTGTATTGAACGTCCGAAAGGTAATTTCTAATCCATTGAAGAAGGCTAACATCGATCCCACATGCACGCATTTTCGACAAGAGAGCATGATGCCAAACTCTGTCAAATGCCTTCGAAATATCAAGCGCAACGACCTTGCTTTCACCACCATGGTGAATAGATTGGTTCCACTTTTCGGTTAGGTAAGTCATCAAATCACCAGTGGACCTGTTGCTGCGAAAACCGTACTGCCGGTCATTAAGAAGTTTTCGGGATTCAAGATATTTCATAAGCTGACGATTCATCAGCGTTTCCATGACCTTGGAAAAAAGGGACGTTAGTGCAATTGGTCGGTAGGAGGAGACAGAGGAAGATTCGCCTCTTTTTGGGACGGGCTGGACAAATGCTGTTTTTCATCTTCTCGGAAAGAGCCCTGAAGAATAGGACAGAGTGTCGGGATAGATGACGAGGCCGAATTTTTTATATTCTTAACAAACGGCCAAAAGTTTTTACTACCGGAGGGACTTTGTAGTATTTTTTGCCTCAACTTTTGGTCGTAGGAGAATTTGACACGATTAATATGGGCATTGCTTTCTTCGAAGGTATGAGCACTCGATTGTGACTCTTTGCCAAATGCTTGCTGTTTAGGTATAACCTGATGAATCTGTCGAAGTTCACCCAGATGTAATGTAACTTTTATTGTCCTAAGTATAAGTATAGGTAATTACTTTTAAGTTCAAGAAGATATGTAGAAACTGTCTCGTGCAGGGACGGGAAGTAAGAATATCCCTGCAGCGCCCGCCAGTTCTTGTCATAAAAGGCGACTAAGGGGGAGGAATCACATCTAGGCAATTTAAACATCCAGGTGAGCCTAGCAACATATTTAACACCTTTAAACTGCCCCACAAGTGTGCATGCAAATCCGTGGGTTGACACGACTGGAGATCATCGGTGTCATAAAAGTAAGATCTATCAAGAACTTATATCAGGAGCATGTACTTGTTGAACAAACAAACTCGCTGAACCTTGCTTTATGGCAATTCACGCTCAGAGAAACACTACCCCGAGCAGAACTCTACCTGGGACGTGCAGAAATGCACGGGTGATAGCTATTCGGTTTCCGGGGGTAGCAAAATAATGCAAAGACTTAGGCGAAACCTAAGGGTCGCGAGTTGGAACGTTGGAAGTATGAGTGGTCGCAGCTACGAGCTGGAAGAGATGATGGTAAGAAGGCGATTGGACATCTTGTGTGTCCAAGAAACGAAATGGCGAATCACCGGAAATCGGGCGCGTTTCTTGGACGTTAAGAAAAAAACATTCAAGATGTTCTACTACGGTAAAGAACAGGGTAAGAATGGTATCAGTATCATCCTTGCGGCAACGTATTGACCATTTCAAAGTCCAGTGACTGTTTGATGACTCTCAAACTGGTGATTCAAGGCGAGGTATGGAATATTGTCAGTGCATATGCTCCCCAAATCGGGTGCGAGCAGAGGATGAAATGCATTCTGGCTTGATTTCCACAACCTCATCAAGAATATCCCCAAGGATAAGCTTTCGTTTGTTTGCGGAGATTTGAATGGACATGTCAGGAAGTCTAACATAGACTGTGAAGACTGCCATGGAGGACTAGGCTACGCAACCAGGAATTCTTCTGGTGAAGACATCCTAATCTTGTACAAGTCATATGGTCTGTGTTCATCAAACAGAGCCGGCACATGGTTACTAATGGCAGTGGCGGAAATGTAACCCAGATTGACTACCATTTTAGCCCTAGGGTTAAAGATTGCAAAGTGATCTTGGGAGGGGTAATCACCCGGCAACACCGTCTCCTCCTGACAGAGTTATTCAAGGAGGAGAAGAAGAAAAATAAACAAACAAATCCGCAATCAATTGGTCCAACCTGGACAAAGAAACAGGCGAGTCATTTACTATCAACATGCAAAATTTCCTCCGTAATAACACCAACGAAGTTGAGGATGAAGAGTGCAGCGCAGAAGATATGTGGGATTCCCTGCAACGAGCCTGCTTAGAGAAAGTTAAAGTACTGCTTGGAGCCTCGAAGGGTCACTACCAGCACGGAAAGGAAAATTGGTGGTGGACAAAGGCAATTCAAGCAGCAATTAAGGCAAAGGAAAGTGGCTTTCAAAGCTTGGTCAAAGTGCGCCTCTAATAATATAGTTGAAAAAGCCCACCTTGAAGTGGTATATAGGCGTTGCAAAAGTATCGCGAAGAAAAAGTGTTCCCAATTTCAAGTGTATGGAGAGTCTGTATCAGGAGTTGGAGAAGCCTGTGCGTCCGACGCTCACATACGGTTCAAAATGCTGGACAATGTACAAAAAGTATGAGGGCAAATTGACAGCAGCTGAGATGAAGATGCGTCGCTTGACAGCGGGAGTAACAATGCTTGATCGAAGTAGAAGTTCCAGGAATCCGAGGAAGTCTTCACGTCAAAGAACCCATTTCGAAAAAATTGAAGCACGACCGACTCAGTTGGTATTGTCATGTTCAAAGGAGGGATCCTACGAACCCCGTCAAAAGGGCAATGGCAATCAACGTTCCCTTACAATCGCGTAATAGAAGCAGGCCTAAAAACTCCTGGAACACCAGCATTTGATTGGCCTCAATGATGAAGTGATCCAAAATTGGGATGCCTGCATATATTTTTTGAGGTCGAACCGGGGAACCGGCGAAACCCACAGGCGGACCAGTAGGAATGCAGTGAAGCGGGAGGGTTATGATTCCTGTAATCCTGATCATAATCTCGTCGTTAAATGGAGAGAAGAAGAGATATGTAGAAACTTAAAATAATATGAATCTTTATTTATTTTAATCACATTAAGTTTGTTATTTGATCGTCTGTACCTTAGCTTCAGGGAGGAGCAGAAGGCTGTGAAGTAGCTCAAAATAGTTTCGTATTAAAAGAATTTTGAAATATTTGGTATTGCTTGGTGGTCAAAGAAAAACCAATGACAAGTTCAGTTAATAAAGTACAAAAGAAGTAGTAAACGTTAAAGGATGCGGTTCTCACCGTTGACGCTGCATGAATAAATCACAAAAGGGGAAATTGTTTGAGCCTGTAATCATGCTCTTCTAGCTAGGAGACCTCCGGGACGAAACCTAGCTACAATTTCAATGCTTAAGTCGGAAGGAAAGAATCTTTAGCGGGTTAGACTGTAAGCAAGTCGGCAGAAGCTTGTAATACAGTGTTTCTATAAGGCTAAGGATCCACTTAGCTAACCTATTAATCTCCAGACATTCGAACCTCCAAAAAAACTCGCTTGTGCTTATCGATGTGAGGCACATTTTTCAAGAAGCAAACGTTGACTCTGACCACTTTTTTATTACAGCTATATTCGGAGGTCGGACTGCGAACTTCGCAAAAGAAGAAATAAGACATTGGAAGGTTTGGCACACCTTAAGTAGCAGGAGCCTTCAGCGCCTAGATGAGAAATTCTCCACTGTTCATTCAGCTACTGTAGATACCAGTGGTCTCACTATCCCGACATCACCAAAAAGGTAGCCGAAACCATCCTAGGTAGCCTTCGAAAATGCCCATGGTATTATAATGTATACTTAGGTGTACTGGAAAAGGTAACAGACAATGCAGATATGAAAATGCTGCAGTTAAATATAAGGCAACACGGGAAGATTATACAGCTATGAAAAGAAGATCCTGCATAGAGAGAAGAGAGGCTATGCAGTCTCCTAGCTCAGGGAGTATCTTTGTGATAATTAAGGAGTTCATTTTACTCATATTTAGCTCATCTGCTGAAGCAATCATTCCAGTAACTGGCCTATGTACTCTCAGACAGATGCCTCCTTTTACTTAAGTAATTTATCCGATTTAGGCCTTTAAGAGACCTACCCAGACACCAATTAAAACCCTTAACCTGCCGGTAGACCCAACACAGGTTCAGGTCCTGAGAATCCAGTAATTTCGCATTATTCCATTATGACCCAGAACGCGAACAAGACACAGAGGGTTCAGTATTCTGACCGAATTCAAAGTGTTCTTGAGTAGGAGTGCTAAGTTAGAAGTAGCGAACATTAATATTACGAATGACATTTTAGGGGAGGGAGCAGCTTTTGACTCGAAGTAGAAAATGTGTGCTTTAAATTACCCTTATCTTTCAAGTGATGCTATATGGAACGGGAAATTAATGATAACTCATATCCTTCGTTCGAGGATGGTGAATGGAGGAAAAGATACAACAACGCTTGGTCCGTAAAATTGGAAGCAGAGTACTGAGACCTTTCACGGGTCCGGAACCCGTTAAGTAAAGTAAGTGCATACGCACTTATTTTATGCTATAAAGGCTTATTGCAAACAAAAATATACATAAATGCATTTTTATGTAGATACCTACCTACCTTACCTACTTGATCATTCATTACTTATTTAAAGAAAATATTTCTGTGATTTTAAATTTCGTCCATGTCCATGAGTGAAACCATACTATGTAGTCGAATTAAATCGAATTAATATTTTCCAATGGAGAATACCATTATCATGTTCAATTAAGATAAAAATTGTCTACATATGTCGGTAAATTATACTATTTCACTATGTATACAGATAGAGTGCAGCTGTATGCAAATTGACAGAAATATATATGTACCTATTTTAACTCCATATATACATATATTAGTAAAAGTATCGTGTACGATTCGCACATAAAATATTCCTGTTATCGTCACACTACATTACCAGATACCATTCATCCGCATAACATTTTACGTATTATTTTGTTAATCGTGTCAATGTAATTGGTTTATTTCGTGCAATCTATTATGCAAAACGAAACATCCGTCAATTAGCTGCCACTATTGATGGCCTATAACTGACGGCTATCAACGCCATGATGAGCGGATATTTTGTCTCGAAACGTGAAACGTACCAGATGTCATGTCATGAGAATTCGCCCTAAATGTGTGAAATTCAGGCGTCTCGGTTGCAGTGTGCGTACGCAATTTACATTATTTATCATTTATCACTGTGTGCTAATTAATTTCCAATCGTCCATGTCACCTCTTCTACACAGCTGAGCTTTGACATTCCATTAGAAATGTGTGTGGAAATGTGAATGGCTTGTAAATACGCACAATATGCGGAATGTTAAAATTTTAGATACCTCTTTGCAGATAATTACAGGCAGGTACATATTTAAGGGGTTTATGTGCGGTCACTATACGGCATTTAGTGCTTTAGTGTATTTTTCAAAATACCTAGTACCTAACTTTGGTTAAACTATGCTTACTGATCGTGCAAGGACATTTACATGAACATGTAGACAGAAGTAAGATCGACTAGCTGTTTGAAGGAAAAGTGACGGACCCGAAAGTAGGGTGGAAGTTTTGTAGGAGAATGGGTATCGTATTGGCCCAAATGACAGAGTATCTGCACTGCCCGCCTTCTTCAATCCACTACGTCCTAATCCAGACATTTATTTAGGGTGGACAAAGTGGCAGGAAAACTCTGCCATATTGTGTGGCCCCTGAAAGGAAGGCTCTTCGCCGTAGTTGTGCGTTCGGCGCTCGCGTACGTCTCCCAGTGTTTGACTGAGGGCAAGACGAAGTTGTTTCGCATGGCAGCAGGAGTGACGAAGCTTCATCGGATTAGTAGTTCCAAGTAGTAACATCCGAAAATGCCTTCACGTCAAAAAACTGTACAAAAAAATTAAATCACGACTGGCTCAGTTGATATTATCATTTTCAAAGGAGCGACACTACGAACCCCGTCAACGGGGCAATGCCAATCAACGTTCCTATACAAACGAGAAAAAGAGGCAGGCCTTAAAATGCTCGGATCACACACCAGCATTTGAATGGCTTCAGTGACGAAGTGATCTGTGAGTCTGCAGATATTTTAACTTTCTCGAAAATTATTGCGATCGTGCGGAAATTTCGAACTCAAACTGAAGGTAGGATTAGATTGCATGCCAATTGGTCAAATAATGAAAACTTCGCTGTCAAATAATCTTATTTTGCCAGCGTAAACTGTCAGAAATGTCAATTATATGACCATTTGGCATGCAGTCTCATCCTACCGTGAGTATGTGGAATGATATTACGACTATAGAGAAGTCCAAAAAAGTGGGTCCGCCAATGCCGTCTGTCTGTCTGTCTTTCTGTCTGTCCGGGCGCCGTATGTCGAAAGGGTTTGACGGATTTGCTTCAAAGTTCTTATACAAGCTTTTTGGGGTTACATCTCAGGGCATCTTTTTATTTTCTGCTTTATCGTTTGAAATAACGGTACCTGCCATAACATAACCTTTTTCTTATTATTTTTCTAGAAAATGGTTCCAAGGATTTTGGATTTCGGTATGGGGCCCAAAATACTGCCTACTCAGTATAAAACCGCCAATATCTCTAAAACTAATAAAGCGAACTCCAAAAAATTTTACATTTTTTTTTACCCCAAGCTCCTGGTTATTATTTGATCACCGGAGAAGTTCTCAAAGTTCTGCCTAGAAAAGCATTAATTAAGCTTCTATATATTATAAATGCTGCGCTCAGATTAAAACACGTGCCGAGCCAATGGAAAGTTGCGGAAGTCATTATGGTTTTAAAACCAGGAAAACCGCCAAATGAAGTAAAATCGTATAGACCAATTTCGCTTCTCCCAGTCATATCCAAAGTTTTCGAGAGGATATTACTAAGGCGTCTACAACCGGTTTTAGAAGATAATAATCTCATCCCTGACCACCAGTTTGGGTTCAGAACCAAGCATTCGACAATTGACCAAGTGCATGGAATTACTGACGTAATCGAGAAAGCATTTGAGGAAAAAAAGATATGCTCAAGCGTATTCCTTGACGTCTCACAAGCCTTTGATAAGGTGTGGCACGACGGTTTAAAATTTAAATTACGACAAGTTCTCCTTGTTCGGCTATATGATATTTTAGAATCATATCTCGGGAATAGACTCTTCCGTGTTAGGCATGGAAGCGAATACTCGGAGCTTAAAGAAATTTCGGCTGGCGTACCGCAAGGAAGCGTCCTTGGGCCGCTTCTCTATCTGTTATATACTCGTGATATACCAAGAGAAGATTGCACTACCCTCGCTACGTTCGCCGACGAGCGGTGTCGTCCTTGCAGTCGGTAATACTATCGAAGAAACGACTGCAAAACTGCAAACCGCACTGAATAAAGTAAATGAATGGACGAGGGACTGGCGGATCGCCCTCAACAAAACTAAATCTGTTCACGTGAATTTCACGTATAAGAAAACTAATGACTTGCCAATTTTTCTAAACTTGGCCCGAATACCCTTTGCAAACGAGGCCTCATACCTGCGAATGACACTCGACGCAAAGCTGAAATGGAATTCGCATGTGAAAATGAAACTTAAAGAACTCGATATTAAATATAGAGAAATGTACTGGTTACTCGGAAAACATTCCAAGCAAGTGGTAAAGCCGGTGTGGACCTACGGTATACAACTTTGGGGTTGTACCAAGAAAACAAATGCCAATATTTTACAAACTTTTCAAAATAGAGTGATTAGAGAAATTGTCCACGCTCCGTGGTATATTAGAAACGACGATATCCACAGGGATCTCGGAATTCCTACAATCGAAGCTGAAACTAGAAGCATCGCGAGAAAGCATAGAAACCGACTAATCGGACATATCAATAATACAGTCCGACACATTTTGGAT
Organism: Ferdinandea cuprea; assembly: GCA_963576555.1. NCBI lineage: Eukaryota > Metazoa > Arthropoda > Insecta > Diptera > Syrphidae > Ferdinandea > Ferdinandea cuprea. The sequence goes on from OY754959.1 coordinate 1,333,740, forward strand.
AAGAATAATTTATTGCGCCGACTACAAAGAACGAAACCTTTCGACTTGGCAAGATAAGGATTAACCGCGTCCTAATTGCGGAACATGCAGGATCTTTCAGTGGAAAGTAACCTGTCAAATGTTTTTTATTTCGCGATAGAAAAATTGCTTGATAAGTTATATCTTAGTTGCAGTATCTAACATTCTACAGAAGGGTGGTGTTTTTAGTCAGTAAAAATCTGACACTACTATGAGCACGCGCTTGCTATCCTCATAGTGTCTTTGGAAGATTTTCACCTACCCTCGGGAAAAAAAAAAAAAAAAATTTTGTTTACCCTATTAATTCGAACAAATTTGCATTTATCGGTTTTTGAAATAATTTTTTTTTCATATAATGATTTTTTTTAAATTTAAATTAAATACGGTTTCCCGAAAACGGGTCTATCGATTTTGATAATTTTTTGTATTACGAAAGATTATGTTAAAAGTATCCAATGTACGAAATTACATCAAAATCGTAGGTGAAGTTTTTGAGGAAATCTAAATTTTCAAAACCTAAAAACTGATTTAAATAAATTTGTCACCATTCATTTTTGAAGGTTTCGTATTACGCAGATTATTTTTAAGTTCGAACAGGAAGGGTTATGATCCCTATATTTCGTTGATAAAAGGAAAGAAGAAGATTCATATTGATCCTCAATAATTTAGAGTAATGTTACAGGATTTTTTTCTTCTTCTTTCGTTTATTCTGCGGTGAGGTTATGATCGGAATTATTTGAGAACATAATATCGCTTCCACTTTCAACTACTGTACTCAAAATGATTTTTAATTAAATGTTCCTCTATGAATGTAACATTATGTAGTATTTACAAAGTTAATGCTCTGATGATAGTTAAAATGCAACCTAATCAAAATGCCTCCTTCAAGTTAAACTTATTTGACATACATATTTAAATCAATTTGCATCACTGAAGAGATAGCCAAAATACATACATATGTAGATATATACATAAGGATGAAATATTAATAGTACGCAAACTTGACGCTTGCATTCGTTAGTGAACTCTCAGTAGAACAACATTCATGATTGATTGTCCAAAAATGTAAATTTACACTTAATGCTATTGTATAAATACAGAACAAGCAAATGGTCAATGTTTACAAAATATTTTACCAACAACCTTTTGTTCAAACAATTATTTATAGCAGTCAACCATCCCGGCATTCCATTGGCCGACCAGAACATACTGTGGGTCTGGGTGTTCTGTTCGGTTCGGTTCGGTTCTGTTCTGTTCTGTCGATTGAATTTGTATGCGCCACACTCACATTTCGCATTCATGTAGCAAAAGGATGTAACTCCATCGAAGGATGCAGTCACCACATCCGTTTCATTTGAATTCATACACAACAGCAAACCAACTGCAGGAGTATTTCGTCTCGCATGACAAGGACAAATTCCGCTCCAACTCTTCCTGCAAAATTAATTCCAATATTGATTTTCAATACATTACTCAGCGTTCGCATTTGTTTTATTGCAATTTCAATTCTTATCTGCATTTATGAATATTCATAGTCAAAAGAGACACTAGGCACTACTCTGTGTGCGCACTCTATACGGGCTGGCTGCAGGATTGGAAGTTCTTTAGGAAGTGTGTGTATTGAGGAAGAATTAAGATTGTCAAAACCACGTGAATTGGGAACGAGTGAGTTGCACTGCACGGTTGAATAAAATGTCAATCGATAACCACATGACATGACACTACGACTTGATGAAGTTTAATTTTCGTCGCATATTCTTCAAATTTTCTATAGATACCACATTTACAATATTTGGTCAAATCTAATTCAGTGAGTAACTAAAGCAATTGCCAAGAAATTTCAGTAGAGTAGAGTTCATAGAGCAAGAATATTATCTGATATCATGTAAAGGAATAAAATATGTATATATATTTTCTCTACAAATTTCCTTATATATAAACAGTACAAACTGACTACATAAGCTCAGATTAACACCAATTGATGGATGACATTTAGGAGCCTTAAATTTTCATTTGAATTGGGTTTTGATGAAAATCATACTTGCAGTAATCTGGCAAAATAATTGCAATAAGTCGTACAATAAGGTACAATAAGGTGATCTAGTTAGGATGTCAACTTCAATAGGTTTATAGCTGCAATTTTGCACCCCAATTCAAATCGTATTGAATACATATTTGCGTTTTAATGGTATCACCCCCTAAAATGCTATCGCTTCGTCCGTCCCTTGCTTTTTAAAATTCTCGTATACCTTCTCTAGAGCTATTCGAAGAATTAATTTTTCCTCACTTACGTACTAAGGCGGAGCTATAAAACGGGTTGCGAATTTTTGCCTCCAGATGCCTTCAGTTGCCAAGTTTGCATTGAGATCACCTTGTACTCCCGGTCATCAGAGGCGAGGTTTCCTTTACTGCATTATCCTTTCAGAATTGATTGAGAAGCCTCAGCCATCTCTTCGGGTTTTGTTTTTTTTATCAAATCGAAGTTCGCGGTTTTTCGGTTGTCAACGCAAATGGAAAGAACTATCTTACGAGCTACAACCTGGGTTGCGGATTTTTGCCTCCAGTTGCCTTCAGTTGCCAAGTTTGCGTTGAGATCACCTTGCAATCCCGGTCATCAGAGACGAGGCCTTCCGTTACTGCATTATCCTTTCAGAATTGATTGAGAAGCCTCAGCCATCTCTTCGGGTTTTGTTTTTTTTATCAAATCGAAGTTCGCGGTTTTTCGGTTGTCAGCGCAAATGGAAAGAACTATCTTACGAGCTACAACCTGGGTTGCGGATTTTTGCCTCCAGTTGCCTTCAGTTGCCAAGTTTGCGTTGAGATCACCTTGCAATCCCGGTCATCAGAGACGAGGCCTTCCGTTACTGCATTATCCTTTCAGAATTGATTGAGAAGCCTCAGCCATCTCTAACGCTCAGATCAGGGGTTTTTTTTCAGATCGAAGTTCGCGGTTTTTCGGTTGTCAACGCAAATGGAAAGAAATATCTTACGAGCTACAACCTGGGTTGCGGATTTTTGCCTCCAGTTGCGTACTCCAAGATTGCGTTGGGATCCCCATGCACTCCCGGTCTTTAGAACAAATATCTTCGAAAGACGACGGACAAGATCTTTACGACGATGTAAAGGCGATAGCTAAAAGGCTTGTAATCCTCTTTCGATAATACTTTAACAAACTCCTGCTGCATTAAATAGTTCTGCGGGCTGAGCGTACAGCCCAGCAGCCTGAACTTTTGCTTACAAATTTGTCTATTCTGACTTCATTTTTGTCGGGTGGACAAATTTAGTTTCTCTCATATGTACTTTTTGATTGGTTGCACGGACTGTGGTATTTTTAGGTCTCTGTTTAGATCTTGTTCCCCTGACACGTTCTTTTTACCTCCTTAATCGCACGCTTCTCATTCTTTTTGCCTTTTCTCCCAAAAAGCTGAAGCTCTTTCATTCGCTTTTTTGTGTTCGTAGAGCTCATGAGACCGTCTCGTTTATTCCTTCAGAGCCACTTTGAAGGCATGTTGATTTGCTGCGTTTGGTCGCCTATGGGCTTCGGACCCTTATGGTGGCTGCAAAGGCCTTCCCGAGATGGTGAGGCATAAGCGACAGCGGCTTGTTGCCATTGCAGCTACTTGCATAAAATCTTCTCACAAAGTTTCCCCGTTGTTGTGGCTTAGTAACCGGTCCGAGTATTTGTTAGGAGGGTGTCTGTCATCGACCGCAACATGATGGATCTGGTTGACGGTTTTTATGACATGGTGAATTGTCAAAGACGATTTTTACGTCATTGTTCTGAGATTGCTCTTAAGTTTTGTGGAGGAGCTCGTAGAAACTAACTTTGATCGCTTCGGCTTTTCCCATGTTGGGGCATAAGCGAACTTACCCTTGATTCGAAAACTCAAGACTTTTTGCGTAAATCTAACGCTTATAACAAATAAGACTTTGCTTTCGTTTCCCTAGAAATAATCACAGTTTTTCAACTTTCTCCGGCCACCCCTTACGGCTGAACGCGGCCTCCGAAAGTCGTTATCCCTGTTACTTTTTACAGAGTCTTCGCTAGGCTATTACTTGTCGCTTTGTAACGATGTTGTGAAGTTAACCCAACCCCTTTCTGACACTCCTTTAAAAGAAGTATCCGGATACTCCAGAGCCAGTTACCCGCTTCCGGGATGTGAATGTTGCCGTTGGGCCATTAGGAGGTCATCCGCCACCAACTCTTTTGCAAACACCCTGGCTTAGAGTGAAATCCGTCGAAGCAGCTCATACAGGGAAAAGCTTGATACTGCATCAAACTGTGAACAACGCCGTTGATTCCGTATACTTAGAATTCATCGGAAGGAAATCCCTCTGTGAGAAAGCACTTGACTTGGCTTGTATTCTTACATATTAACGCATCACCATTAGCAACCCAATTTCTCCCAAATCAAACTTATTGTAGTACGCCGAATCATTGGCATAGCAACTAACGTCCATCAGACTATTTTGTCGTTAACTAACAAGGACAAGCCCTGTCCTAGTCTTCCCAATAACAATACGAATGTTGTTTCTGTTATTTTTTATTTAACGTAAAGATGGATAATTTCTTCCAAGACGCAATTATCACTGTACTAACTTCAACTTTAAATGAACTCATAGTCTTGGGTCATGGAAAACATTTGCCGTTGAGTACAAACCAGAAGGTGGAACCGAAAAACAAACTTCCAAATAATCAAATGTTAAAATCAAATGTCTCTGTCGCGACACTTAACGAAATAAAATTTGTCAATGATCTAAAAAAATTAACTGATATAATTCTAGAGACGTTGAAAGAGCTGGTAAGCAGTGGAACCTACAATAGACTCTACTCGACTATTGCAGAAAATGCTAAAAGAAATAATGAAGAGGAATACCTAATAAATGAAAACAAGTTAAATTTAACTGCACTAAGAAGTATCAAATCTAAACTTGGTGAGTTCAAATCCGAAGCAGATTGTAAAGTCCTACAAGCTAGTGAGACTTTAAACAATCTGAAATCCGATTGGCGTATTATAAGCAAGGTAAATGAACTAGAATATGAATTGGTAAAAAAATGGGAACATACCAGACTATCGCAAGCGACAATTGTTGGGAAAAAGGACGAAGACGCACTTAGGAGCAATTTCAAAAGGTTAGTTGCTAAAACACGAGCAGAGCAACGTGTCATAATCGAATCGCAATCATATTCAAAACAGCAATTCGCTAAATATTATGATATGATTGCGATGTGGAAGGAAAGATATGCAAGGGAGTTAAAAGAACTGCTAGAGAGTATTGCGGAAAAGGAATCGAAAATTAAGGAAGTAAAAAAAACCTATGATAAGTATTATGAAAGTTATTGTAAGCGTGGAAAGTTTATTGCGGAATATCTGGAGCATAAAGCTGAACAAAATCGCTTACTTGAATTGCAGAAAAACCGCATAGAGTCCGCTGTGAAAATTCAAGCATGGTGGAGGGGTTTGATGGTGCGTCGATGCCTTGGACCATTTAAGAAAAAGGCAAAGAAGGGGAAAAAGGCTAAGAAGCCTAAGTAATTGGATGTCCTTATTACATTAAGTTTGTAAATTTAATAAAAATTTAGGCAGTAAGTAAATTAGATATATATTTAATCTTTTTATATATAAAAAAAAATTAAATTGAAATCAATTCAAAATTAATCAAATCCGCATAAGCCCATTTTTATTTACTGATCTACTTTCGCTTTCTTTCAAAAACTCGTAAATCCAAATGTTATAAAAATTTCTCTATCTTAATCATGAATATATTCGCTTTAATCAGTCAACTTTAACTCCTTCTGAGTCTACCTGACCTTCAGTCAGTTTTGAAGAAATGGGTATATGTATAATTAAACAAAATGATTAGCTTATTTAAATTTAAAGTTATCGTTGAGCGGGTATTAGATGGTCGCCTAAGACAAATAATACGGCTGTCGGATGACCAGTGCGGGTTTGTCGCGGATAAATCAACCACAGATGCAATCCAAAGTATAAGGATCATAATGGAAAAGCATCGTGATTCCTTAAAGGATCTGCATATCATTCTGGTTAATTTTGAAAAAGCATTCGATAGACAACCAAGAGATCTGATGTGGGTAGCGCTAAGACAACGACGAGTTCCTGAAACCTACGTACAAATGATAGTGGACATGAACGCGGGAGCGAACCGTCCGCGTCACCATCGGATTCATCGATGAATTTCCAATAAAAGTCGGTGTTCACCAGTGAAGTGTCTTAAGTCCGTTGCTCTCTATTACGGTCCTAGATTATCTGCTTGAGCAAAAAGTGACGGACCCTAAAGTGCATCAGTTATTCTTTGCTGACGATGGAGCCATCATAAGTAATGATCAGACTGCCCTGCAACGAGCACTTGATGTTTGGGTAAGTGTGAAAAGTTCAAATATCTGGGATCAATGATTAACAACGAAGCAACCGTTGATGACGACATCAATCATCGTGTAAGCGTAGGGTGGATGAATTGGCAGGAAAACTCTGCCATCTTGTGGCGTTAAAAAAACGCCACAAAAATTTGTTTCCCCTCAAACCCTACCACTCCCATACCCAATCCACTTTTGCGCCCTATCCTCTCATTTTTATTTCCGTCATCCTGCTGGGAGATTGGTTAACTGGCCGCCGCTGATTGACCTTTAATCCCAATCAAGCTGGCTCGTTTCCATGAGACCCGGAGGATGACAAAAGCAGGTATGGAGCCCAACGGCGTGTTGGCATCTCGACAACGATGGGTGGGGGAGGACGATCCCTTAGCACACCCCAACGTGATTCCAAACGGGTCGGGATGAAGACCCCGTTAGAGCCAGACAGACTGTTTGCCTATACAACGATGGGTGGGGGAAGATGAGAAATAATGATCTCTCCCCCAACGAAACAAATCGATCTGGTAGATGGCCCACACATTAACTTCAACAACATTCACCAACCACTCACATAAGAAAACCTAACGAAGACTTCCATGGCCAAGAGCCCAACAATTAAACATGTATGTAAATCTAAAATCTGCGCGAAAGTCCACCGGGTTAGAATAGTTTTTCGGTCATTGATTTTACACTCCTCCTCAAAGACTCCTGGGGTTGTACTAAATTGGGACACCAGCAAATATTGTCCCAAAACTAAAATCCGTCTTCGTTTCTTCTTTCTTTTTCATTTTTGGTTTACTTCGGTATTGTTTTGCTATTAACTTTTATTCGTTGGGGACATTTTCGCGTTTCAAACATTTCTCGATTCTTTCAACCTTTTATCTTGTCGAATTGTTTAAGTGTTTGTGAACACGTCCTCTTGGGGAAACTTGTGTGAATGTGGTCATCGATTCGCTCAGCCCCAGAGTTGCAGCGAATTCGAAAGAGAGTATGAGACGGAGGCGGTGGCACACTCCAGTAAAGTGACAGAGTGCATGCTAGAAAAAGCCGCAGTGGATTCCGTAATTGCTGAATGTGGGGGTATGAAAGAGAGAGTGAATGGTCCATCACGGACAAAGAAACCTGGAAGTGGACAAACCGACACTTCTTGGTTGACCATCAAAGGTTGTAGTAGTTTTGGAGAGAATCGAGGAAGTTTTTTTTTTAATATAGTTTTGCGGATTGCGCTTGTTTGGTTATATATATATTTTTATCTGGGATTTCTGATCGAGATCAGAATCCCACACAAAAAAAAAGAGGAGAAAAAGAAAGAAGACGGCCGACAAAGGATATAGCGGCAGGACAGGCAGCTGATTCCCAGGGGTACAATTATCAGGATTCATAGAGGAGCAGATTTTTTTGTAAAAGCTAAGTATAGTGCTTTGGTGAAAAAAAAAAAAGTTTCGTTTAGTTAGGCATTTTATTTTAAGAACCCGGTAGGCTTTTGTCACGGTAAAATCCCGGAAATCACGGGACACGCGCCCCCTTCATTTTGTTTTTATTAACTTTCGGGAAATAGCGATAGCGGGCTATTTCAAACGGCGATATTTTCTTTTGTTGTTCCGCAATCTAACGTCACTTCAATAAATTGACCGTTGCTCATTCGAGCTTTGTAACGTTTTGAAAACCTTGCCTTTTTTTATTTAATTCCTTTTTTTTAGCAATCAATCATCGACTTCTTCTTAAAAAGGTTTCACAATTCCTTTTTTCAAAGATTGTGTGGCGCCCGTTTTACCCACCATCACTTTACCTTTTCTTCATACCTTTTCGTTTCAGAATTTTCTCCTTCCCTAAAATTATTTCCATCTCCGAAGCCACCCCAGCTGAGCAACCGGGACGGTTGTAATCTTCTCGCGTTTTACTTTTTTTGCGCGTTTAAACTCGGTTATTTTTTTCTAACCCACCCCCGAAATAAAGTGCAACAATCTTCTGTGACCGAAAAATGGCCCCCAAGCTGAAAGGAAGGCTCTATACCGCAGTTGTGCGTCCGGCGCTTAATACGGTTCACAATGCTGGACAAGGTACAAAAAGTATAAGGCAAGTTGACAGCAGCTGAGATGAAGATGCCTCGCATGACAGCAGGAGTAACGAAGCTTGATCGAATTAGAAGTTCCAGAATCCGAGGAAGCCTCCACGTCAAAGAACCCATCTCGAAAAAACTGGAGCACGACCGACTCAGTTGGTATTGTCATGTTCAAAGGAGGGATCCTACGAATCCCGTCAAAAAGGCAATAGCGATCAACGTTCCCTTACAATCGCGTAAGAGGGGCAGTCCTAAAAATTACTGGATCACACAAATGCAGAAACACTAGCATTTGATTGGCCTCCGTGATGAAGTGATTCAAAATCGGGATGCCTGCAGATATCTTCTGAGGTCGAATCGGCGAACCCCACAGTTCTACAGTCCACAGAGTTTTAGTTTCACTTTCACCACTCTTATATCTAGGGAAACAAATTCAAGTCTAAAATTTTTTGAACAAGTTCAGTTCAATATATCGTAGTTTACCGAACCGACACTGGATTTGACTGCAACAGACCAAGGGTTTTTCATCTCTCAGAAGTAAATCCCAAAGTGATGTCGACCAAAATGTTAGACTTTAAATCGTATCTCCTAGCTTCGATTCTTGCACTCACGTTTAAAAAACTTTAGGATTTACCTATTTCGTCACCTAAATGGGTTACTTAGTTTTATAATAAGATATAAAAAAAAGACTGGAAAATAACTTTCAACCTTTTAAAATTGGATGATTGGATAATTGAAATAACATTAGCTAGCGCCAAATTTTTTTTTGTCCTCGTTGAACAACTATCCGTTTCAGCGGCTCAAATACCTAACTGTCGATATAAATTTTAAGAAAATAATTATCCTTAAAATGTTACTTTAAGTCAAATACAGTAGAAGCTCAAAATTATAAAAAAAACGGTTTGGTGAGCAGATAAGACCACTCAACCCATATTCTTTATATTGAATAAATCTTAGTAAAATCAAAATATAAAAAGAAAAAACCTACAAATAATAAATGATTTGTATATTTAAAAATAAAACAAAACAAATACATATTATGTTAGTGTACAGCTCCATCAAAATTGTATTTTACTTTTGTTTGAGAAATTCAATATGGGATTGCCTTTGCCTTTTGTTTGCAAAATGTTTAACTTTCGGAGATAATGACATTACAATATTTTGAAATATTGCACAAAGCGTACGAAAAAGAAACAAGGAAAAGTTACGTAATAATGTTTACCAGTCTAGAAACATTTATCGAAAAAAAAAATCAAGCAACAATATGGACTTGAACAAAATACACGTGTAAATGCAACCGGAGATGTTTCAGGCCAAAAATATTTTTTTTCTAAATTTCAAGCTGTTCACACAAAAAAATATTCTATTCAAATTCCCACGTGTTCTAATTATCGAGCTTTACCTGTAGATGTTTTTCTTAAAATCTGTAATTCATAATTCTTTATAGGTGGTCTAAAAACATGAACATTTTTGATGAATTTTTCAACATTTGTATTTTTACATGATGGAGTCATATGACAAACTAAAAAAGAACTATCAAGCAAGAAGCAAAATTAAAAAAAAATATTTTTGCCAATTGGGAAAGTGTTTCTTTTTATAGGGAAAGTGATATTTATTCCAGCTGATAATTAGAATAACTCGATTGAGGCGCATTAAAATATTAAAAGAGTGACCTTCTGCAATTGTGGTAGGTTATACGGAATTGTAAATTTTAAGCTAAAAGTTGAGCTGGATCGTGTGTGTCCTCGAAGAAAACGCTTCATTGAAAGCATGAAGGTGGTGAGCTGTTGACTTTGTGAAGTCTAAAATTAAAACCCAAGGGCGTCATTGAATCAATTTAATCGAAAAATGAAGTATATATTATTCTTGGGCTTCTGTACGTAGAGCCCCTGGGGTCTACATCTTATTGGGTCACGACAAAATCAAGTTTCATAACAGAGATATGTACTTTCTTTATGATTTCCCAGAGTTGTCTTAAGTCATTCCGAAATTCTGTCTGGTGTAAGTTTTCTTTCAAAAGGCTATTAATTCTAGAAGTTTGACAAATATTTTAAGGCCGCCGTAAGCTTTGAGAGATAACATAAGACTTTACTACCCCTTGGGTAAGCATACGTCTGTTTTCCAAGTGGAGGTTTTTGCCATAGTAGTGGCTATGCGCTGTATTGTGAACAACAGGTGGAGGGCTAGAGGCATTTGCATTTGCAGTGACAGCCAAGCGGCATTAAAAGCGTTGCTAAACCCGTTGTAAAAAACTTTATATCTTGTGAAGGTTTTACAACTTTATCTCTCCATCTTAAGCCTTAAAACGGTTTTTTTCTAAATTGTGGGCGTGGCAGTGGGCGTATTTTGAAAATTTTAACACTTTACCATTTCGGAACCCTAGGGAGTTTATGATCTAAATTTCAGCTTCTTAGCATAAATTTAAAGGCCTCAAAAGTTGATACGGACGGACGGACGGATGAACATTGCTAAATAGTCTTAAATTTTTGTCCTGATCATAAATATATATACTTTTAGGGGTCTGCGACGACTATTAAGGGGTGTTACAAACTATGTGTCAAAATTAATATACCCTTAGGATAGGGTATAAACAACATTTTTATCATGAAGTTCACGAACAAAGACTGTTTACAATTAATTAAAATTATTGCTATCCAAATTCGGAGTCAATGACAGCAACTTTAATTACAACATCATCTTTAGTGATGAAGCGCATTTTTTGGTCAAACGGATTCATCAGCAATCAGAATATGCGTTACTGGTCAAGTGAAATCCCTCATGTGCAGGGCCGTAGCGCCTAGTGGGCCCCTGACCAAAGGGCGCCCAACGAAGATATCTGTATGTATCGTTCCAAACAAGGTTAACTACTAAAATTTTACTCAATCCCACTGTCTAAGTCATTACAAACCAATTCCAAGGTCAAATAGCTTCAGGTCTTCAAAATCTTTTAATTGATTCTGTGAACCGCTATGATATCGGTCTCCAAAAATGTGGCGGTCAAGGTTATGATTGTGCAGCACCGTTAAGGGACACCTATTCATCATCGATGTAGCTCCACATGAAAATTTCGTTAATTGAGCTTATTTCAAAAGATGCAGTTTCGAAAACAGTTTGAAAAATTCGATCTGCTTCTTGCTGCACGATTGGAATATCTTTGAGTTACGAGATGGATTTCATTGATTACAAGAAGATGCATCATGGATTTGCGATAAGCGGAGTATTGATATAAATTTTGTTTACAGAAGATCGCGTAAGATCAAGATTCACTTTGATGCACTGTCCCAAGACGAAAGATTTGAAATAGCGTTTCCGTGTAATTATTTTGTATCCCCTGATTGACTATATATCGTCGCAGCTTTAGAGCAGGTTCACCGTAGTGAAAAATGTTTGGAAAATTTATAAATATTATGGGGCCCCACATTTGGGTTTGGCCGCGGAGCCCCTCTCGCTCAAGCGACGGCCCTGCTCATTTCATGTGGGTGTTCTCGTTGGTCCGTTTTTTTAAACGTCATATTGAAGTTAATGCAGTTTTGGTCTCATTTGGTCAATTGCATGGACTGTACATAAGTGATATTGCTTTCAACAAGACTGAGCCACAAGCCACACAGCGGGTGTAACAATGAACTTATTGAAAACTCAGTTCGATGAACATGTTATATCGATAAATGGTCATGTCTATTGGACGCCACGATCGTGTGATTGGCCTACTTTAAATTGTTGGTCTATGGCAAAAAGCCGGAGGCGGGAGAAAAGCTCAAAATCAATAACAAACCAGAGATAGCAGACGCTTCCATCATCCAAAATAGTATTCAACGAATCGACCGCTGCAAACATGCCCGTGTTGGACATATGAAAGACGTCCAAGAAAAAGTAAACAAGTAAAAAAATCATTAAACTTCTTATTTGTTCTTTTAAAATCAGCAGTCCCATTCAATTCGAAAGGTAAATGTATCTATTTTTTGTGGATGAAACTTGTCGATTTCAAAGTCTCAAAGTGTAACAAAAGGAAACAATTCTCCGTTTTTAAATCAACATTATGCGAAGAAGTTGTGTCCCTAGCCCCCATAACCTATAAATAATTAAGCTCCCCGCATACTGACAAAATATCACTGGTTGCCGAAAAGTTCATATAAATTGGAACTTGCTTATCCAATATTCAACGTTAACATAAACATGATTCCTCGAAGCAAAACACAACTATACATACTAGTTCTAAGTTTCTCACACAGAGCAGAGGTTTGATTGTGATGAGACAATTTTCCTTTGCTAAGCAGTTCGCTTGCTGTAAAAGAAAAATAGCAAGCACGTGCCTGAGATCAAAATTGAGGGAGGCAGTCATTTGGAGATGGCAAACTCAAGAGTAATTTGCACTTACCCAATATCCTCGTGCATAGAAATATTGCTTAATTTTATTAAATTATCGAAATAGTGTATAAGGACATTTTTTATGATCATCTTTATTTTTTACGAAGTATACATTTATATGAAACATATTTACCTACCTACCTATGTATATATTGGGCAAAAGTAGTAATTGAATTGAGATTATCCGCGGGGGGATTTATTCTACCATCCCATCTGCTACGTAGCCTAGCCTATGCCAACGTTACGAAAAGTCAAATTATTTTATATAAGGGAATGTAGGGAATGCCTTAAGCAAATAAACACAAACTCATATGGAAG